>BSBN01001435.1:1366250-2732500 GCA_027924645.1 Cunninghamia lanceolata
CAATAAGTACAAGGGTGAACCAAAACATCCAAGAGCTATCCAAGATGATGCAACATCACAAAAGGAGTACAAGCATTCATGTAGTTGATGTAGAGATTGAAAACAATAGTGCAGAGTAGAGCTAAGGAAGTTGTGATTTTGAAAGAGAGTATGAGAATGAAAGAGTTGTAAGAAGATATCCCAAGATTCATTCAAAATCCCATCAAAAGAGGGAAAATCATGAAATAACACATTGAGAGATGTTCTTTGCCTCAAACGGGAAAGTCTCATGATGACTAGAGGCGTGTGGTAATGCTCAGGAACAGTCACTGTAAGCACCAAAATCACGCACAACCTCCACGAGGACCCCATGATAATTCATAATCCTTGTCATGTACATGTAAGCATGAAATACAATCTTCTCAGCAATGATTCTCTTGGTCAAATTTGGGTTTTCCCTCCTCTTATTATTTCCCCTTTGTTGTACTAACCTTTCCCCCGCTTTCGACACTTTTTGACACTTGTCAATTTTCACTTTCTATTCTTGTGACTTCATCCCTAAGCCTCTTATTTGTCTATTTTTCATAAATTGACCTTGAGGCATCCCAAAACTAATTCTAAAGGGTTCCATTTCCTTTTTTTTTTAAGCTTAGGACCTTGTCAAGGGCATGCAATTGATTGGGTATGGATTGATTTGGTGTTGAAAGGTGGGTAAAGCTTTTGACCTTAGAGAATTGATTTCAAAATATTGGATCCTATTGATGATGATGTTAGTCATTCACAAACATAGAATAAAAGTTACACAACAACCCTTACTCATCTTGAAAGATATGATGAATTCAAAGAATTCATGATCCCAAGTCTCCGTTAATTAGTTCATAATCTACTGATGTTACTTAGTGGTTGATGTGTGTTGCTGTTAATCATTCAGGGGCCTTACGTTCTTCAGTAATTTCTGCAAAGTTCATCATTATTTCTCCAGATATCCTGCTATATATGTCTGCTCTGCATAAATCTCCAATAATTCTACCTCTGCACTGTGAATTTAGTCAAATAATGTGCTTATAGGTTGATATTTGCATGATTTCTACCATTATTTATGATTCTTTGCATGATATTTTCAATACTACATGCATTTAACTCAAATATGCTAATGATTTTCAGTTACCTACGGGATGTCAGCATACCTCTCTATTTTTGCTTATTATTTGTCATGACTTGCAGTTATGGTGATGAATTTATGAAATTAAAAAAAGGAAAAGGGTTAAAGAATGAGATTCCCAAAACTACTTGACTGAGATCACTGATCCACATACAAGCTCCCATACATGCAATGGAAAGAAGGAAACTAGAATCATACTTCACCAGGACATTCCACAAATCCGCATGATCCAGTGCAAATCTTCAAAGGAAAAGTTGACAACAACATGTAATGAAATGAAAGTGCTTCTAGTTGAACACAGCATTCACCAGTACATATCCAGAAATCAACATGAAGATTACGTAAAATTTACAATCAGGATGTAATCTGAAACTTCATATCCATTCAGTATGCTCAAGAACAGGTACATTTATAGTGATCTGAAGAAAGAACCTCGACATTTCAACAATTCAATCCTCATTAGTCTCAGCAATTCGACCTCGTATTTGATTCTATAGTAATTGGCCTTATTGTGCCAGATGTTCCAATGTATATCCTTTATGACAAGTTCTGGCCCACATATAGAACAAATGCCAGAAAACAGTTACAATGATCCAAGGATCAGGATCCTCCCAGAACAATCAATGGTCCAGATGAATAGCACGTGCTTTGCCAGTTGGCAAATGTATAGCTGGCACAGAATATTCCAGCGTCTTTGATTTGATTCAGTCTCCAGCTGGCAGACAACATATTTGACAATATCTTCCCCATTGCTCAGGGTCATGTTGCCTACCAGTTGGCAATTTTCAGCCACTTCATACAGCTCCAACATCCTGCAACAAACAGACAAGAATTAAGCATCATCATTTAATAACTAGCAGGAAAATAAACATTTACATTTTATCAGGCTATGAATGTGCAAACCTATATATATCGGGCTATGAATATTGAGCATATGAGAAAATTCGCGCAGCTAAATGCCCATAGGTGGTCAAGAGGGTCTGGTTGACTATTGTTGACTGAAAAACATGCTGTCAGGCCCTAAAATAGTTTCAATATCTGATCAGGTCCCGCCAGGGTCATTTGGGCAATTTTTGATAAAAATATCAAAAATGTAATTTTTTTCGTATTTTCTACATCTTAGTAAATTGCATTTTCAGAGGCCTTCGGAGCGAAATTAGGGCTCAACACGTTCTCGCGTTAAGCCTAAGTGACCGGGAAACTCAAACTAGATAACTAGTTTATCTTTCCAATGAGTCCAAAAAGTTTAAATTCTGATAACATGGCTAGGAGTTATGACCCTGCCAAGGGGAAGATCAAAAATTTCCTAATTTTTCGAGTTTCTCTGAATTTTGCAAATAGTTTCACCTTCCGGTAGCCTTTTTTGTATTCCAAGGGTGATGGGGACCTTTCATATGATATGCAAGCCTTACATTTTCAGTTATCGCATGCATAAGATCATGCATATGCAATACATGTGCTTCTGTTCACTAAATTCCATTGAATAAAACTATCGGGTTCGGGTATGCACATTAGCTAATATGAGGGATATTAACTAATATGACTCTCTTCATAGATCAGGATATGATGATGATGTCATCATCATGGACAGGCTTCGTTAAAATGTGAAAGGCTGACGTCCTGGTCATATTGAAGGAAATCGGGACGTTAAGAAATATGACCCTGATAATGGGAATATCACCCTCCGAATAGTATATCATCGTCATGTTAGGAAATCAGGGGATGTTTGAAAATAACCCCCGCAACAAAAATGACCCAGTGTCAAAATATCATGATGACGTCATCAGGATATCGACTTGGTTCAGCGTTATGGCACTTATGACGTCATCGTCATATTATGTGAGCAGGATCACGATCGTCCTCCTCGAGAGGAAAAACCATCCTGATAATATCGGGTGATAAATGCACCCTTAAGTCGTGCTTTATACGTCAAGAGGATATTAGAAAATATCAGGTCGCGTTGAGATGGTGATGATGCCCGAAGTCATTCCTTTTCTTATTCTAAGGATATCGGGGTGACGTCATCCTGATATTCGTTCACTATAGCGTTGAGGTATGATGACATCATTGTCATGTTATGCGAACAGGATCATGTTTATGAAATATCCTGCCGAGAGGTAAATGTGATGATGATGTCATCGTCATATCGTTTCTTCGTTTATTGGACTTGAATGACATCATCAGGATATTGGCTTAGGGGGATATTGCGCGGCAAGAGGATATTCAAACATCGGGTTACATTGAGAAATATGATCCTCGCGAAATACATAAGGCTGTTGACGGGTAAAGGTCACTATCACCTAAAATTGACATCCGGATATTTGGACCGCATGATTTATCGGGTGATAAATTAGATCAGGATGACCTTCGGTAACATGACTGATGTTACAAAAATATGATCCTGCTCTTATGAATATCAGGTTTGACCAAACTTTGACCATTCATAATTTTCACACCCTAGCGAATAACAGGGTGATGCAAAAGGCAAACCTGCATGAAATTTGATGCTCTTTCTAAATATGAGGTTGCCAGAATTAAATATGAACTTTGACAAACTGACCTCATGATGATGACTTACCTAGCCTCTCTATGCATGATGATCTGCATGACTTACTTTTACCAAAACCGCCAGGAAGCACAAAAACAAGCCAAGCAAAAGTTGGGCCCCTGTTTTACCAAGTCAAAATGGGGCGTGTTGTGTAACCACACAACAGATCCAAGGATGGATAAATCAAAAGATGAGTTGATAATGAGATATGCGGGTTATTTTGGTGAACTTATAGATTGATTTTCAAGAGATTTTTTGACCAAAGGCAAATGGATGTGAGGCTGATTTTGTGATAGATTTTGAGGATAATTTTTGAATGGGTGATTAAAAGGGTACTTAGGGAAAATTTGGGGATGATGATTTTGGAATGGATAACCAAGGTGTACTTAGGACAACTTTGGATAATAATTGACCAAGAATAATTTGGATGATTTTGATTTTGGATGGGGTTGGAAAAAAATGATGATGTTTTTAAAGGATGTTCAAATCAAAGGAGAGCTCAAATAAATCTAGATCTTTTGGATTTCTAAAGGATGTTCTCTTCTTACCTAAGGTAGAATAATGACCTTAAGAAAAAAGGGAAAATGATTATTTTACTTGAGGGTAGACTAATGACTACCAAGAAAATTGGGATGCCTTAGAGTTTATCAACTTAGGAGTTGTCTAGGCTCCTAAGTTAATTAATCTAAGGGTTGATAAAAGGCTAATTTATAAAAGAACTTAAGGTAGACAAATTCTTAAGTTCCCTATAAATTAGAGAATGATGAGATCTAGATTTAATCTTGCACAAAGTTAATTTGAAGGATGCTCTTGGATGTTGGTTTGATTTTGATTTTTGGATGTTGATGTTGTTGATTAGATTTGGATAGGTTTGATTTTGGATTGATATTTTGGATAAGGTTGATTGATGCTTGATTTTTGGATAATGTTGGTTGATATGGGCTTGGAATAAGGTTGGAATGATGTTGAAACTTTGATTTGGATGGGTTTGAGATGAAATGTTGGGATAATGGTTAATTTGGATGAAATGGATGAGATGCCAAGGTCCAAAATGAAAATCAAGATATTTCTCCAAGGCCAAATAGATAATGAACGATAATGGACTTGGATTAGGGTTTGGATGAGGTGAAAAATCTTTTGGATTAGGATATAATTGGAGTGAAAGGATGAAGACAATAATTGATTTGGAATTGAGATAGGTGAACTAAGGTCAAGGGTCCAAAATCAAAGATTATCTTTCTCTAAGGTCAAATGGATAGATGTAAATGGGATTGGACAAAGGATGGACTTGGTTGGAGATGGAAATGTGGACAAAGGTTGGATTCAAATGGATGATTTAATTTTGAGGTGATTTTGACAAGGTTTCCAAGTGCTAAGGAAAAATTAAGCTCAGGAACTTAGGCATAAATCAGTTGGTGGTTTTGGACACGGTACAAAAGTGGTGCTAATTTGGACCGTGAAGGTGCTAATAGAAGGACAAATGGTGCTAACAAAAGAATAGATAGCATTGAACTGGGTGAACGGATAGCGCTAATAGAAAGGTACTAATAGTTGGGTAGATGGTGCTAAACAGTGAACCAATAGTGCTAATTGACAATCCAGAGGTTGAAATGTGATTGGTTTGATGACAAACTTGGATTTTTTGGATTTTTGGTTCAAATGTTGGATTTGAGTGATGTCAAAGGCTCTTGGCAAGAATTAAATTAAACAAGAGAACACAATGGCTTAGCTCAAGGTAGACTTGGATAATTGGCTTATACAGGCTTCAACAAAGAAGACACACCATTCACATGAACATCCTAGAAATTAGTCAAGTGGGAGTGTCATACGTTGTAGATCTCAAAAAATGGTCATGGGTCAACCTTAACTCAATAGTGAACCACCCCATTAATACCTTCATGCCATAGCTTGGATAGATAGGGAAAAAAGGTCATGGACCACCTTACCCTCCTTACCTTGAAGATTTTCATCTTGCCCAAGGTATCCCCTATCTCAAGTACATCGGTATGGTGAGAAATCTTCCCCTCCTACTGTAGTGGTGCACCACAAGGTATGACAATTGAAAGGTCTTAAACTAGGATAGTACAAACTCCTAGGGAGCCCTCTTCATACACAAGGTACATGAGGCACAAGACCGTGAACACTAGTCCATTGAAGGGATGTGGCACCAAGTAGTTAAGTAAGAACCACTTCACCTTGTGTCTGGAATCACCTGGGGCCCCAAGGCTATCCTAATGAAAATGCAAATAGATTGGGGTACAAGTTTCCTTCTTCCACTTTAATATACCACACTAATACACATGGTTGAGGTTGTCCCTTGGCGTGATGAAATCCCCAAGCATGCCTCCTAAAAAGAAACTATCCCTTGATTTTGATCACCCAAGGTCGCACTAAGTGTGAGGGGAGAGCATACGCAAAAGGATAACCCATTCGGGATAACACTAAAAAGCAATAAAGATGTTTGAGAGTAGACTTTTGATCCCCAAGATCACCCTAAGGTACGAGGGGACAACATAAATCTACTAACAAACCAAACATGACAAACAAGGTTAATTCCCACTAACTTTAGTGCAACTAAGCTAGTAAATGAAAACAAAGTCTTGGACAAGAAAAACCTACACTAAAAAAGTTAGTAGTCTGATAAACAGTCTTGGACAAATGTTTATAATACTTGCAAAAATAGATTAGACCCTGCACAGACTCTGAAAAATCTTGTCATAAAATGGCACTAAAATACGACACTGATAGAATTGCAAATGGTGTGAATTCAGAGACAAATAGCGCTACTACAAAAGAAAATAGCGCTAAGACAAAAATAAATAGAGCTAAACTAAAGAAATAGGAAATTTATAGCTCTGTCTATCTATGGAAAAGAATGATGGCATAATTCTGGGTTCGGATGACGCTAAACCAGCACAGAGGAGCTAACTTGCATAAAAAATAGAGATCTATTCTTTGCAAAATGACAAAATGAGTGGTTAGAGAGCCTAAAGAGTTAGTCCATGATGTTTATCAACATATTTGTCAATCAAAATAGGAAGGTTTGTTAGATATGCAATGTAAAAATCAACCCTAGGTATCCTCTTTAAAATATGCCAAGAAAAATGACCATAATAACACCTTAGGACTTAAGGACTTTGTTAAAAAACAGAGAGCTCCAACCTGTAGACAATGGTGAGGAACACAAAATAGAGATCTATTATATATGAAAAGAAGATAGGTTGAAGTGTGGTTAAGGTAGATTTAATCAAACTCTCCATTCACAATAACATTCAAGGACATAAACCGAGTTAAGTCACTACTATTGCAAAATGACTCAGCTACAGGTTTGTTGTCACTATGAGATGATAAGGAAAGATAGAATGATTGATGAATTTGTCAAACTCTAATCCAATTAAGCCTTAAACCCTAATTATAGAATTTTGGATACATATGAACAAAATATGACAAATGCTCACAGAGGAATGCACTAAATACTGATTAGAAACATACTAGGATTTAGATTTATGGAGGTAAAAACTTCGGGGACACTGGGGTGGGCGCCCAAGTCCAACATGCCACTTTTTTTATAGATCTGGAATAGTGAGATGAGGAGGACAACAACCTACTTTAGAGTTTTCGGTAATGACAGTCAGGAGGACTATGGGGTGGGTGCCCTAGTCTAAAAGGGAATATTCTCTGCTCTTTTCTTCAGATCCTAAATCTCTATCTTCTGCTCAGCTTCTCTGCAACTTCACTTCGTAAGGTCCTGCACCTGTAACCTGCAATCACAAGAGGGGTTGTGGGTTGTGGTGTTTAGGAGCTTTCCTCAATCAAGCCTTGGAATGGCATTCAAGCCTTCCAACACTGTTGTTAGATAGAGTGCGTGTGCTTGGTGGACAGAGGCAAAATCAAATGATAAGATAGATTGATTGAAACACAAATAGAAATCACCTTAGAGGTGAAACCCTCACCTTAGAGGCGAAACCCTTCAAATCATGAGGAAATGAGTTAATGGAGCCAAATCTACAACAAACACAACACAATTATGCTCTGCAACATAATGAATGCCTTGAATGCTCTTTGCTTGATGATCATAAATTCACCTTAATCAACTAGGAGTAAAATGAAGTCCTAAACATGTTTATATATGCATTCCTGCCAACATTCGTAATTCAAATTGAAAAGGTCGACAAAGGGAAACCTTTTAATGGTCATAAACTGATACATTTAAATTTAGGTCCCAACAAAATAGGCCTGGACTAGGGCGCGGGTGCCCAAGTCTAGGGGTGCTTTTTGAGTCTTAATTAAAAATTAAAGTGGACCCCTAAGCCCCATTTGACATCGATTTTGGGGGAAATTTCTCCAAGATGAGTTTTACACATGCATGATTAAATTAAGGGGACCTAGGAGCTAAACTAGGTAGTAAAAAGTCCTAGGGGGACATTTTACGACATAACATTTAGCCCCCACCTTAATGTATGTATGATCTTATGACCCATACATGCATTAAAGTATGGTTGAAAACACATCAAACACACCAAGCACATGAAGCTAAGGCATACACAAAGATTGAGGAACTATTTCTAGACCCCAATCGCAGGTAAGCACTAGAAGACACATTGAAGACACACAAGACACAATGAAGACAATAAGAAGCACACAAAACATGGTGAAGACAGTAGGAAGCACACAAAACATGATGAAGACATGCGAGCAGTCACACAAAACATGATGAATACATTGATAAAACATTTTCATATATGAAGTAAAATCCTAACTAAGGGGCGGGGGGCTCATCACTACTCCCTTGAAACTGTCGAAAACACGCAATACAAAACCCAAAATGTAGGGGGAGCTCATCACTACTCCCTTGATACTACACCAGGAGGAAAAAATGCCAAACAAAACCCAAGTGTGGGGGAGCTCATCGCTACGCCCTTGAAACCACACAAGGGGGAAGACACATAAATAAGACACATGGAATACACGAGTGCCATATAACATGCCATAGACATACTATATGTCTTATACACAAAAAATATGAGTGATGGAAGGATCTTATTGCTAAGTCCCACCATCTAAAACACACCAAACACACCTGAAGGTTGAGCTTATGCTACAACTTCCAAAGACACGCTTAAGGGAGGATAGCTCAAGATCCAACGCCGCCTCTCCATGGGGACTTTGTATAAAAGGATGTGTACTAGCTCAAGAGATACACCATCCCACCCTCTGCAAAAAGGCTTTGTATAAAAGGATACACACTAGCTGAAGAGATACGTTATCCCGCCTCATGGAGAGGGCTTTTTTATTACAATTTGAATAAGTATGTGCACTAGCTCAAGAGATACAACATCCTGCCTCGTGGAGAGGGCTTGCAAATATGCTTTGTTAGTGGCAAAATAATTAGATAGATACGATTATATATGCCCCCACCTTAAGGTGGTTGATGTCACTTACCAATATCAATCACATTAAGGTAGAGAGAAAACACGCAAAGGAACAAGAGCTCTTGCAAATCCCATGCCCCCGAGGTGACGTGCTTACGATCGCTAAATGTTCCCACAAACACATTGATATAATATGCTAAGATAAAAAACAAGATCAAATCATGAAAGCTATGCATGGAAATAGTCACATCAAGGACCAAGGCTATACTCACGGGTTCAGAGCTGAGTATAACTGTTGGGCTATACTGCAGGTACCTCAGAACTGAGTGTAGCAACAAGGTGAGATACCAATCAAAGTGTACAAGAGTAGATTGAGTGGATTGTAAAATGTTAGTCACAAGAAATGCCACAAGATGATACATCACACAGAGTGATTCTACTAGTAAAGCGTCGGATATATATATATATCAACCCTATCTTCATATATGGACTAGGTCTATTTTTGCTTACTTGTTGAAGGGACACATGGTTCATATCAGTATTTGTTTGTTTTCGTCATCTGCCAACTAGGTAGTATCACTGAAGAAGGAAAACAATAAAAATGAGAGAGGAGAACAAATGCCTTAGGAACACCATGTAGGAGGATGCCCCCAAAACACCCTCCACAACGCTATGCCCCTAAGGCACGACACACAACAATAAAATAGAGGAGAGACAAGATAGAAGAAGTGTGAGTAGAACAAGTGGCTCTATCAAGTGCGGTAAAAAGTGTGAGTAGTTCATACCTAATTGATTCTTATTTTCAGAACAGTCATGCTGTGCTTGTTTCTCAAGTCCCTGTATATTTGAAATCTTTTGTTGTTTGTGAGGAGGGGAATCATTGTTATTTCCCACTGATGATAGCTGCCTTGTTCTTTTTTGATCCTTTGCTTTCTTATTTTGATGAATTAGCCTTTCACGGTGGAATGGGATATTTTCCACTGTGGAAACCTTTTCTTGTATCATAATATTTTGTCGCGGTTGTTCAACTTGCGTATCCAATGCATTTTGGTTATCTCTTGATCCTTGAAGGGATAATGATGGAGGAACCTTAGCATAGATACCTTTTCCTCATGGACGAGGTGGGTCTTCAACCTTTTCCTTATCCACTTCTATCATACCAACTATTTCATCATAGTCAAGATAATCATCGTCAGTCTACTCCATTGTATTTTTTTCTACCATATTGTTGTCGCTATGCTTAGGAAAGGGATTAATAAAGATCTACAAATTCTAATTCGAAGGGGCAATTGACTTATTTCCATTGTCATGCACACCAGTTACCTGTATTATATTAGAATCGATGAGGTCTTGAATTTCATGTTTAAGACACATGTACATCATTCAGTGTCATGTCCTGCTGATCGATGATACTAACAAAAGGCTTTAACATCAAATGATGGTCCTTGTATCTTGTTACTATCAAATGGTTTCACAGGAGGAAGCTTGAAAAGATTGTTGCTTACTACTTGACTCATAATTGATTGAAGAGAGTCAGATAATGGAGTAAACTGTCTTTGTTGTTGCCTAATTTGAAACAGTGTATGTTTATAATTACTAATAGCAGATACTTGTGATTGAAACTTATTTGAATGTTGTCCACTGAATTACAAATAGCGGATACTTGTGATTGAAAATTATTTGAATGTTGTCCACTGATTTTGATGAAACTCTTGTTATTCCTTTTAAAGTTGTTTTGAGAAGGCCCAGCCGTGGATTGACCAACTTGAGCCGATGAGTTTTGATTCTCATACTGACTAGATAAAAGCTAGTAATCATGAAGGGATGTGCATAAATGTTGAAAAGAGATATACTGCATCAAGAGGATTTTATCATGCATGTTAGGTTGTAAATTCATAATGAATACCTTCTGGAGATCTTCATATTTAATTGGGTATTGTATTTGCAAGATGAGACCTTGATATCGATTGATGAATTCTGTCAATTTCTCTTTCAAACCTTGTTTACAATGAACCAAGTCAATCAAAGAGACTATAGGTCCAATGTTTTCTTGGAAGTGTTGTAAGAATTGATCAACTAGTTGTGAGAAAGAATTTATTGAGTTAGGAGGCAATGAGTAAAAGCATTCCAAAGCAGTATCTTTAAGAGATTGAGGGAAGATTTTTGCTAGAAAGTCCTCTTCGAAGAAGAAATAACTACACATCGCTGTGAATGCTGCCACATGAGTATTAGGATCACATTTACCACCATATTTTTCAAAGCGAGGGGTCTCCAATGTTTTAGGCATAGGAGTTCTTAATATTGCATAAGATAAAGGACTACGAGCATGATATGTTGGTAAAGTAGGTTGGGAAGATTAGTCAAGTTTGTCACCTTTTGTTGTAAAGAAGTCATGCCTTGCAAAAGTTGATTTAAAAGGGCATCATTAGGAGATGTGGTTTGTTGTTGAGAAGAATTAGAAGCTGTGGTCATGAAGTTTTGAGGTGATTGGTTGTGAGTGGTAATGAAAGGAGGTTGAGAACAATTGTAAGTGAAAGGTGGTTGAAAACAATTGTAAGTGAAAGCTGGTTGAGAACAATTGTAAGTGAAAGGTGGTTGAGAGTAGGTGGAATGGAGAGGTGGTTGAGAGTGATTATTCATATAAGAAGTCCCCTAGGTGCTAGGTTTTGATAATTGAATCCCACAACCTTGTAATTCTATGAATTAATGCCATTAGATACTCCCATACTAGTGGTAGAATTACTACAAGCTTGTGCATTAGTAGTGAGAATTGATGATGTGAAAGTAGACATTCCAGTAGTAGGTATAGGGGCCGATACTTGTGTATGATTCGGTGATGACATATTATTAATAGTATTTGCACATTCAGTCACTGTCATAATGTTGTTATGCACTCTATGGACTAGTCCACATAGTGTATTAAAACCATCTTGTCCTTCTTTTAATAATTCTCTTAGACTATGAACAACAAGTACAACCTCTTCAGCTATCCTTTCTTTTTCCACAAATGCTTGAAAATCGGCTAGTTCCTTATCAAGTTTGTTTATTTGATCATCAGGTACATGTGTTATCACATAAATAGGATCTTCAAAATCATGAAATGTTTGTTCTTCCATTGTAGTTGTAGGAGGTATGGTATATTCCAAAGTTTGTGTTTCACCTTTGGAAAGTAAGTGTTTAATGGATTTTCCAATGTTGGTACACCATTGCTATCAGGAGCACTAAAACCCATTAATCTAATACTTCTCTTTAGAGGGATGTTTCTATTAGGGCAGCGGGTTATACAACTCATGCAAAATCATACAACACTCAATGCATAAACTAATAGAACAAACCAAAGGAGCAAGATATGCTTGTTGAAATACACAATATGCCAATTTTCAATCTAGAGCATTGAATGCTTCCAAAATTTCAAATGACCAATGAATATATGATTGAAAATGGATGCAAGATCTGAAATGAAAGTTATTTATGACAAATGCAATGAAGCAACACAAATCTATGCTTGTTTATGAACCTAAAATGCTCAAATGTTTCACTTTTTTCAATGTAAATGCACAAAAGATGTTATGAGACTATGCAAAATGATGGATGAATGGAATATGATCAGATATAATGTGTACTATAGTTTAGATATGATGCAAAAAGGATACTAAAATCTTATAATGCTCAATGCACAATCAAAATTAAGGAAGAATGGATGAATGCGTTTGTTTTTGTTGAAACACACAATGTGTAAATGCAAAATTTGAAATCTAAATGCAATAACACATAATGATGAAAAACTACAGTCCAAAATCAGATTTGAAAGAGTGTTTAAATGAGTACTAAAATCTGAAACAAGATTTTAGCTACAAGCCCTAGCTTTTGAAATTACTAGGTTATATGAAAAAATGTAAAATTTCAAGCAAAAACCTTAGCAAATGTGATATGCAAATGCAAGGTAAATGATCATGAAATGTTGTAATTTATCTTAGATCTGATGTAAATATCAGAAATTAAATGTTTTTATAATATGGAGGACAAAATATGCAAAACTATGCCTTAATGCAAGCCTAGAATGCTTTTTTTTTTCAAAATTTTCAAATTTATGCAAGATTTTTGAATGTATGATGATGAATATGATATTAATGAAAGAAAAAATGATTACAACACTTAGCAAGATGCAAGTTCAGTAGAAACATGGGTTCACCAAAATGTTATATATGAAAAGAAGATAGGTTGAAGTGTGGTTAAAGTAGATTCAATCAAACCCTCCTTTGACAATAACATTCAAGGACATAAACTGAGTTAAGTCACTACTATTGCAAGAGGACTCAGCTACAGGTTTGGTGTCAGTATGAGACGATAAGGAAAGATAAAATGATTGATGAATTTGTCAAACCCTAATCCAATTAAGTCTTGAACCCTAATTATATAATTCTAGATATAGATGAATGAAATATGACAAATGATCACATAGGAAGAAACTAAATACAGATTAGAAACATACCAGGATTTAGATTTTTGGAGACAGAAACTTTAGGGACACTGGGGCAGGCATCCAAGTCCAATAGACCACTTTTTCTATAGATTTGGAATAGTGGGATGATGAGGACTACAACCTGCTTCAGAGTTTTCGACAATGACAGTTGGGAGGACTACGGGGAGGGGACCCTAGTCCAGAAGGGAATATTCTCTACTCTTATCTTCAAAACCTGAATCTCTATCTTTTGCTTAGCTTCTCTGCAACTTCACTCCACAAGATCCCGCACCTGTAACCTACAATCACAAGAGGGGTTAGTGGTTGAGGTGTTTAGGAGCTTGCCTTGGTCAAACCTTAGAATGGCATTCAAGCCTTCCAACACCATTGTTAGATAGAGTGTGTGTCCTTGGTGGACAGAGGCAAAATCAAATGATAAGATAGATTGATTGAAACACAACTAGATATCACCTTAGAGGTGAAACCCTCACGGAGATGAAGAGCGTTAAAATCATGAGGAAATGAGTTGATGGAGCCAAATCTACAATAAACACATACAAACACAACACAATTCTGCTCTGCAACACAATGAATGCCTTGAATGCTCTTTGCTTGATGATCATAAGTTTGCCTTAATGAACTAGGAGTAAAATGAAGTCCTAAACATGTTTATATATGCATTCCCGCTAACATTCATAATTCAAATTGAAAATGCAGACAAAGGGAAACCTTCTAATGGTCATAAACCAATACATTTGAATTTAGGTCCCAAAAAAATAGGCCTGGACTAGGGTGCAGGTGCCCAAGTCCAGGGGTGCTTTTTGAGTCTTAATTAAACATTAAAGTGGACCCCTAAGCCCCATTTGACATGGGTTTTGGGGGAAATTGCTCTATGATGAGTTTTACTGTATGCATGATTAAATTAAGGGGACCTAGGAGCTAAACTAGGTGGGAAAAAGTCCTAGGGGACATTTTACAACATAACAAGACCAAATGTTTTTGAAGGTAAAAAACATGACAACATTGTATGAAAAATGGCACTAAAGCAGACTCTTATAGTGTTGATAGAGGGGCATATAGTGCTAAGGCAGAGGTAGATAGCACTAATGCAGAAGCAAATAGTGCTAATCCATGAGAAGATAGTGCGACTGTGGGAGGGGATAGTGCTGGACTAGACTTGTTTGTCAAGAAACCTTCACAAAAACTCAAATAAAAGTTAGTTTAGGACTAGGGGGTCCCACTAGGCATGCCAAATGAAAATGAGAAAAGCTTAAAAGACATAAAATAATGCAAAGGAACTTAAAAACAAAGATTTATACTTCCCAAATGCCTTGAAGTCCTTCTCACTCCTTGATAAGGTAGAAGTAGTTGCATCCAAACTCTTTAGCTTCACCCAACTAAGATGATTCAATATGGATATACTCTCTAATTCCAACACAAATTTGGCATAATAAGAGTGTTGATTCCCAAATCAACAAATTGCAAAACCCTAAAAGTATGCTAATCTTTATAATTGGGTTTTACAAGTGAATTGGCCAACAAACATAATCAATCAAAAGGATTAGAATTCTCTTCACTTCAGGCTCTGTTGTGCCTAGGTGGGTATTACCTTGTTTTCACCACTGAATATTAAACCCTCAAAATTGATTGGTGAATAATGAGCAGATTATGGATTTTATGGAAACAAGTCAATCAAATCCTCCTATTTAATCTACTTCAAATTGGCATGTGATTTGAAAATAGATTTTTCAACTTATGCTAACCACTACTCCTACTCCTACAACATAAAATCAAAATTGGATTGAAATATTATACAAGGAATGGATTTGGAAATGAATTGATTGGTGCCTTTCCTAGGTAACAAAGTCAAAATACAGATAGATGTGTGTCTTCCTTCTGGCTATAACTTGAATTATTTAGCACAATGTAGTTTCTGACTTGCATAAACATGCAAAATTGTTTTTTACCAGGTTCTTCTTATTTATCCAATTGAGTCCTCCAGATTACTGTGACCTGTTTAAAGGAATTTAATCCTTACTTGAAGAAACCCTGCTAGACAAATGACACAAAACATGAATTGTGTTTTGATAAACTAGACATATGCTTGATATGCTAATTTAAATAATAAGGAGAAAATAAAATGGAGACAACCAGATAAAATTATTTCAATAACATTCAATAGATAATTGAGAACCAGAATTCAGACACTAGAGAAATGCAATTTTTTCATTGATATGCTTCAGAGAATAGGCCTTTACAATGTCTCTTTCTAAAATCTAATTGCCAGAGAGATTTTCCCCACGGTCTTGGTTTCCTTCTTATAGGAATGAAGGAAGCAACAAGCTTCAGACCGTTCACATTCCAAAAAATGACTTTTTATATTTCCACCCTTTGATATGACATATTACAATATTTACTTTTAGCAAGTCTTAATAAGACCACCAAATATTCAAAAACATTTGATAAAGCATAAAAAATAAGAAAGAGACAAAAGAAGGACATTCAAGGTTCTCTAATTATGATTTGGTGACCTGTAGATGCCAACTTGAGGTTCAACAACTCCAATGCATACTTGGCCTGATTAATCTTCTGTAGACAAATACACCTGTTCCCATTGGTACATTGTATAGTCACTGGGCCACTTGTACTCTTGAAATTGAAGCACATTTGTCTGATGATCTTTCCATCTTTTGTGGAGAAGTCCTTTTCTATCTGAGATGAACTTTGCATATCTTGTGTCCAATGCAATTATTCTGTACAAGATGAACATTCAATTCTTCATTCTTTTGCAAGTGCTCAACAATATGAGACACCATTTGATCACATTCCTCTTTCCATTTTTCAAGGATTTTGAGCTGCTTATCTTCTTGAAGAATGCCTGGAATGAACTAATGTTTGAAGGAGCCAAAGGACTCCATCTTTGCTTTCACCTTTTGGCTCTCTCTTGATGCATACTAGAATTCCTCAATGATCAACTTGACCATTTTCTCAGTTGGCTTCAAGGCACCATGGGCATATGTATTTCTTTCCAAAACTTTGCATAGGGTGAATAAAGTATGGTGGACTAGCTGCTGTTTCTTAAGCAAAGGGTCAAGAATGGGAACTTTAGCATTCATTTAATCTAGTGCTTGAGACAAAGAAGAATAGCAACTGTGCACATCCTCAATTTTGTCCAACACCAACTTGACCTTGTATTCTAAAATCTTTTCAATTATACCAAAATTTTTGGATTTTGTTTCTTTTTTAGTGGCCTCATTTATTTCTTTCAACTTCTCAATCTCTTTCTCAAAACTCAATTTCATTGCATTCATCTGCTCAACAAGAATAGTAGTATCACCAACTTCTTGAGATACTGGAGGCTGGTAAGGCACAATTGCCTTGCTCTAAGAAAAATCAATACCTTTCAATTATTGTTTGAGATTCACATTCTCCAAGTACAATCTGTTCACTTCATCATTCATTGCAATCTGATGCTTTTCATACTCACTCATTTTGAGTTGCATATTTCTCACAACATCCTGCGTGAACATGGCCGAATGCATAGTCAATGTAGTTGCCTCTAGAGCTGATTTGTCCTTTAGTGTCTTCACCATTGCAGTTCCTCTCAAATCTTGGATCACATCTAGCAATCTTAGCTTGTTTGTACTCTTTTGAGTGGCCCAAAGTGCCAAAGTCTCAGTTTTTGGGTTATACCCAACAGGTCACTCACACCATCCTCAAAGTCAAATTCAGAAACCATCATTAGATCATCTTGACTTCACACTTGGTCCAATAAAAACATCTTCCTAACTCTTTTGACTGTCCACTTTGGCAAGAGCTTGTTTATTTAGCATGAAGCAATCAATGATAGCATATCTATTCATTGTTACCAAGGGAGATCCATCTGGTAACCTCACTGTCCTTGTAGCTGCATGGTAATGTTGTGCGAGCACTCTAATCAGTTCAACATCCACAAAAACATTTGGCACCACCAGCTTGGCCAAATCAAGTATCCAAGGATTGGCAATAGGGCATTGTGCATTCTTTTTGTCACAAAAATACTAGAACAGATTCCAGCCTGAGATGGGAATTAGGACATCACGACAACCTTGTGCCTCATCTTTGAAAATTTTCTTGTAGCCCTTGTTAACTAAATTTAGTAAGACATCTAACAGATATTGTTGGAGAGGTCTTTTCTTCTCTTTTGGAGTAGAAGACTCCCCTTTCTTACTTACTGATTCAGTCTTTTTGGGTGCCATGGTTTACTACTCTACTGAGCTAGGGTTTTGTGATTACTTGTTTTATTGAACTATTTGAAAGCAAATTTGCATGCACAATGTGTCAACCCTGACAGAGGAATGAAAAGATTACACTTACTCGATCAAGAAAAGCTTGCAGAGCACACTCCATGCTTCAAGTTCACCGTCTCCAACAATTTCGAGTTTTTATGAATGATAAAAATGAATAGAAACTTGAGATTTTATCAGTCATGGCACTGGTCACCTTGCCATTAATCACCTTCGTGCCAAGAGATAGAGAGATCTCTGCATTCATGTGGTTTTGAATATGCGTTGTTGATCTAAACAGATCAGTCATCTGGGGCATATTGACTTGATATGTTTATATTCATAGTCAATGTCATTGATATTGCAATCTTGCTATAGTAAATGAAGGCCACTGCGGGGTGGTGGGGCACATATTTCAATTTTCAGTGTTTACCGCAACACCGCAGGCTAAACATAGCCTTTATCAATTCCCTGGTAGGCTCGCGGTAACCATCATTTTTCATGTTTTACCCTCTATTGCAGTCCCGCACTAGCATCAAATGATATGATATCCCTGTTGCGGGATGGTTGGAGCCATCTATCTCTTTACCGCACCACCACAAACCCTCAAAATATTATGACTTCTTTGTCGTGGGACCGTAATAGTATTTACTATTATATCTGTTGTTTACCGCCAGCCCATAAACTATCCACACTGCCTTGACACCTTCATTACGAGGCTATAGTAGCCCTTAGATGCTATGCTAACTTCTTACTGCCATCCCACAGGTTAGTTCCAACGTTATGTTATCCTTGATGGGGGCCGCGGTAACTGCTACTGTCAGTTTTATTATTTACCGCTGGCCCACAACCTTTCTTATTGTCATGATGTCCATACTGTGGGGCCATGATAACCATTAGATGTTAGGTTTTGTTTACTATTATCCCACAACCTTTCTTTATACTTGCTGTGGTAGTGCGGTGACACTTTATTTTATATCACAAGCTCCCACACCCCCGCAAGGAACTCCAAGGGCATGCTACTCAGCTCTGTGGGAATGCGATGAAGGCCAAAACATAAAATATACAAGGAAATCATACATATACAATGGAAGATGGATCAGGTGAAGGTGTAACACATGATTTTTGGACTTAGGAAATGCTTGGCATAGGGGTTAAGACTGTTTTGATGAATTTTGGAACTAGGATTTGACAATAATTAAATATAAGCTAGGTGAAATTTTGCCAGTCCTAACAGTGGCTCTAGTTGGGGATGAATGACTATTAGACATTGCAAGAATATAGGACATATCTCCAGGATGCATACCAAAAACACAAAACTATACAGACACACAAAGAAAACCAAAATTGGGAAAAAACCTAAACTATTGTGCATGGAATTTATCTTCTTTTATGAAAAGAAGTGTTTTAGAAATTATCCATGCACTGACAATTCTTGATTCTCACCCACCATGTTTTGCATGTAATATGAATCTTCACCACATTTTCCAATAATGACATATGGTCCCAGCCAAAGAGCCTTTTTTACAGTGATCGTATTTGCCCATAATGCAAGCTTTAACTTTGAGTCCCATGCCCTTTTGTTATTATCAAGCATTCTTTTGATTATCTTCATGATGCTCTTGTTACTGGACTTTGCTTGACCATTAGCTTGGGGATGATATGGAGAAGCATATTATATGATTATTCCATAAGACTCACAAAATTTCTTGAATTCATCAGATTTGCAACACATATCAGTGTCTATGACAATTCTTACAGGAACTCTAAATTTGGTGATAATATTTTCCAACAAGAAATTTTTGACTACTTTACTAGTAGCTTGTTTAGTTGGAATTGCTTCAATCCATTTAGTAAAGTAGTCAATGGAAGTAAGAATCCATCTATGCCCACCACTTGACTTATTTGCTATCTCTCCTATAAAATCAATACCCCATTGATGAAAGAGAGTATCGATTTGCATAGGTCTTAGAGGCAATGCTCCTTGATATTTCAGTTTACCAGAAAATTTCTGGCATGCTTCACATTTTCCTACATGTCTATGAGCATCGGTAAAAATAGTTGGCCAAAAATAGAATGCTCTTAATATCTTATGTGCAGTGGTCTTAGCTGAAAAATGTCCACCACATACACCATCATGCATCTCCTTTAGAATCCTTTCTACCTGTCCCTGATCCAAACACAAGAATAGAACACCATCTTTATCTTTCTAGAACAAATCACCATTCATAAACACATACCTTGATGCTTGCAACTATAGTGTTCTTTCCTGATTGTCATTCAAACCATCTGGGCACCTCATGTGTCTAAGGTAGTGAACTATATTAGTATACCAAGGTGTATGTTCAATACTAGACACCATATCTTCTTCTTGTTCAACATCACATACCTATGTAGCCTCCAAATTGGATTCAACCATTAATTTTTCCAACCCTTGTCCTCTTACAAGTTTGGTGATTTGGATATTAATATTGAATTCTTGGATTCTATTTATCCATCTACACCTTCTCCTTGTAATCTTTGTTTGTATGAGGTCATCCTTGACTGCTGCATTTGGTACATAGACAGTCACTTGTGCTCCTACCAAGTAGGGTCTGAATGTTTTCATTGCCTTTACAAGCACATAAGCTTGTTTCTTAGTAGCATCGTACTTCAATTCGGCACCTTGAAGTGATTTGTTAGAAAATGAAATTGGCTATTCATGCCCTTCTTAATTCTTCTGTAACATGACATCAACAACAATGTGAAAAGAGGCAAAAGAAATTTTTTGGAATGGCTTACCAAAGTTAGGAGATTTCAGAACTGGAGCTTCCTTGATTGCCCTCTTGATTGATGAGAATGCCTCAATAGCTTCTGGTGTCTAGAAGCATCCCCTTGCTCATTTTGAATGTTCTCATGTGATTCAGTAATCACAGGTATATTTGCAGAGACTCCTCCATCACCAGTGGATACACCTGAAATAGGAAGGGGTTTTGAACTCTCCTTATTCTTTTCTACAAATTTTTGATTCTTATTGTTTTGATTTACCAGAAAATTTCTACTGTCCATGTTGGAAAATTGTGATGTTAGATTTCTTTGATCTTCAATTCAAATCCTCAGAGATTCAAGAGTCGCCACCTCCTTTTCAGAAAAGAGGAAAATATTGAGACAGTCTTTTAGTCTTCTAGAGCTCTGGGATGAAATTCAAATTCTTTGCTTGTTATAACCAACTCCCTAGCAAAGTCGCCAATCTGTTGGTTCCCAAATGAACAAATTGCAAAACCCTAAAAGTATGCAAATCTTTATAATTGGGTTTTAAAAGTGAATTGGCCAACAAATGAAATCAATCAAAATGATTAGAATTCCTTGCACTTTAGGCTCTGATGTGTCTAGGTGGGTATTACCTTGTTTTCACCACTGAATGTTAAACCCTCAAAACTAATTGGTGAATAATGAGTAGATTATGGATTTTATGGAATCATGTCAATCAAATCCTCCTATTTAATCTACTTCAAATTGGCATGTGATTTGAAAATAGAATTTTCAACTTATGCTAACCACTACTCCTACTCCTACAACATAAAATCAAAATTGGATTGAAATATTATACAAGGAATGGATTTGGAAATGAATTGATTGGTGCCTTTCCTAGGTAACGGAGTCAAAATATAGATAGATGTGTGTCTTCCTTCTGGCTATAACTCAAATTATTTGGCACAATGCAGTTTATGACTTGCATAAACGTGCAAACTTATTTTTTACTAGGCTCTTCTTAGTTATCCAATTGAGTCCTCCAAATTACTGTGACCTATTTAAAGGAATTTAATCCTTACTTGAAGAAACCCTACTAGATAAATCACACAAAACATGAATTATGTTTTGATAAACTAGACATATGCTTGATATGCTAATTTAAATAATAAGGAGAAAAAAAAATGGAGACAACCAGATAAAATTCTTTCAATAGCATTCAACAGATAATTAAGAACCAAAATTCTGACACTAGAGAAATGCAACTTTTTCATTGACATGCTTCAAAAAATAGGCCTGTACAATGTCTCTTTCTAAAATCCAATTCCTAGAGAGATTTTCCCCATGGTCTTGGTTTCCTTCTTATAGGAATGAAGGAAGCAACAAGCTTTAGACCGTTCACATTCCAAAAAATGAATTTTCATATTCCCACCCTTTGATATGACATATTACAATATTTACTTTTAGTAAGTCTTAATAAGATTGTGAAATATTCAAATACATTTGATAAAGCATAAAAATAAGAGAGAGATAAGAGAAGGACATTCAAGGTTCATTGATGATGATTTGGTGACCTACAGATGCCAACTTGAGGTTCAACAGCTCCAATGCATATGTGGCCTAATCAATCTTCTGTAGACAAATACGCCTGTTCCCATTGGTACATTGTATAGTCACTGGGCCACTTGTACTCTTGAATTTGAAGCACATTTGTCTGATGATCTTTCCATATTTTGTTGAAAAGTCCTCTACTATATGAGATGAACTTTGCATATATTGTGTCCAATGCAATTATTCTGTCTAAGATCAAACTGAAACTGTGAACATTCAATTCTTCATCCTTTTGCAAGTGCTCAACAATATGAGACACCATTTGATCACATTCCTCTTTCCATTTCTCAAGGCTTTTGAGCTTCTTATCTTCTTGAAGAATGCCTGGAATGAACTGATGTTTGAAGGAGCCAAACGACTCCATCTTTGCTTTCACCTTTTGGCTCTCTCCTGATGCATATTGGAATTCCTCAATGATCAACTTCACCATTTTCTCAGTTGGCTTCAAGGCAACATGGGCATCTGTATTTCTCTGCAAAACTTTGCACAGGGTGATCAAAGTATGGTGGACTAGCTGCCATTCCTTGAGCAAAGGGTCTAGTATGGGAATATTGGCATTCATCTGGTCTAGTTCTTGAGACAAAGAAGAATAGAAACTATGCACATCCTCAATTTTGTCCAACACCAACTTAACCCTGTATTCTAAAATCTTTTCAATTACACCAAAATTTTTGGATTTTGTTTCTATTTTAGTGGCCTCATTTATTTCTTTCAACTTCTCAATCTCTTTCTCAAAACTCTGTTTCATTGCATTCATCTACTCAATAGAAATAGTAGTATCACCAACTTCTTGAGATACTGGAGCTTGGTAAGGCACAATTGTCTTGCTCTAAGAAAAATCAATACCTTTCAATTGTTGTTTGAGCTTCACATTCTTGAAGTACAATCTGCTCACTTCATCATTCATTTCAATCTGATTCTTCTCATACTCACTCATTTTGAGTTACGTATTTCTCACAGCAGCCTGGGTGAACATGGCCAGATGCATAGTCAATGTAGCTGCCTCTAGAGCTGATGTGTCCTTTATTGTCTTCACCATTGCAGTTCCTCTCAATTCTTGGATCACATTTAGCAATCTTGGCTTGTTTGTACTCTTTTGAGTGGCCCAAAGTGCCAAAGTCTCAGTTTTTGGGTTATACCCAACACCACTCACACCATCCTCAAATTCAAATTCAGAAACCATCATTGGATCATCTTGATTTTGCACTTGGTCCAATAAAAAAATCTTCCTCACTCTTTTGAGTGTCCACTTTGGCAAGAGCTTGTTTATTTAGCATGAAGCAATCAATAATAGCAACTCTATTCATTGTTACCAAGGGAGATCCATCTGGTAACCTCACTATCCTTATAGCTGCATGGTGATGTTGTGCCAACACTCTGATCAGTTCAACATCCACAAAAATGTTTGGCACCACCAGCTTGGCCAAATCAAGTATCCAAAGATTGGCAATAGGACCTTGTGCATCCTTTTTGTCACAAAAATACCAGAATAGATTCCAGCCTGATATGGGAATTAGGGCACCACGGCAACCTTGTGCCTCATCTTTGAACATTTTCTTGTAGCCCCTATCAATTGAATTTGGCAAGACATCTAATAGAGATTGTTGGAGAGGTCTTTTCTTCTCTTTTGGAGTAGAAGACTCCCTTATCTTACTTACTGATTTAGTCTTTTTGGGTGCTATGGTTTACTACTCTACTGAGCTAGGGTTTTGTGATTGCTTTTTCTACTAAACTATTTGAGAGCAAATTTGCATGCACAGTGTGTCAACCTTGATAGAGGAATGAAAATAATGCACTTACCTGGTCAAGAAAAGCGTGCAGAGCACACCCCGGACTTCAAATTTTCTGTCTCCAACAATTCTAAGTTTGTATGAATGAGAAAAATGAATAGAAACTCAAGATTTTATCAGTCATGGCACTGGTCACCTTGCCATTAATCACCTTCATGCCGAGAGATAGAGAGATCTCTGCATTCATGTGGTTTTGAATATGTGCCGTTGATCTAAACAGATCAGTCATCTAGGGCATATTGATGAGATATGTTTATATTTGCAGTCAATGTCATTGATACCATAATCCCACCACAATAAATGAAGGTCACTGCGGGGTGATAGGGCACATATCTCAATTTTTGATGTTTACTGTAACACCATAGGCTAAATGTAGCCTTTATCAATTCCCTGGTGGGCTCGCGACAACCATGATTTTTCATGTTTTACCCTCTACCACAGTCCCACACTGGCATCAAATGCTATGATATCCCTATCACGGGATGGCGGGAGCCATCTATCTCTTTACCGCACCACCGCAAACCCTCAAAATATTTTGACTTCTTTAGCACGGGACCGTGGTAGCATTTACTGTTATATTTGTTGTTCACCGCTAGCCCATAAACTATCCACAATGCATTAATACTTTCATTGCGGGGCCATGGTAGCCCTTAGATGCTATGCTTACTTCTTATCGCCATCCCGCTGGCTAGTTCCAACGTTATGTTATCCTCAATGTAGGGCCGCGGTAACTGCTAGTGTCAGGTTTATTATTTACCACCGGTCCACAACCTTTCTTATTGTCATGATGTCCACGCTGCGGGGCTATGGTAACCATTAGATGCTAGGCTTTGTTTGCCACTAGCCCACATCCTTTCTTTATACTTGCTGCGGTAGTGCGGTGACACTTTATTTTATATCACAAGCTCCCGCATCCCCGCAAGGAACTCCTAGGGCATAATACTCATCTCCGTGGGAATGCGGTGAAGGCCAAAACACAAAATATACAAGGAAACCATACATATACAATGGAAGATGGATCAGGTGAAGGTGTGACACATGATTTTTGGACTTAGGAAATGCATGGCATGGGGGTTAAGACTGTTTTGATGAATTTTGGAACTAGGGTTTGACAAGAATTGAATGTAAGCTAGGTGAAATTTTGCCAATCCTCAAAAAGGGTATGATGGAGAGATTTGGAGGCTATTTTAGCATAATGGATTTGCTTGAAAATGGATGATGAAAATGGCTTGGAGAGGGTTGTATTTATAGGTAATTTCAGAGGGATTTTGATCCAACGGTTGAGATTGAAAGTTACGATCAAGGGTGGAGATGAGATGAGAGGATGAAGGGTTGATATTTGATCAACAAAATTTGATGGATGGGAATATTTTGCAATCTTTTATTCATTTTTGGGGAAGCCTTTGCATTAAATTTGATTAAGACTCATGAGGATATTAAAAATTAATTTCCTTGGGATGAGATGGAATTTAAAATTCTATTTTATGGGTGAGTGCGTATCACATGTGACACTTGTGCATTTTTGGTACTCACATGTGTGAGCTTATTTTATAGAGAATAGTTTAGCATGGAAATAGAAAGGTGAGGTGGAAGGGTCATGTGGCCTTTTGGATTAAAAGGTAATTTTTTATTTGTGGGGTGTGGGAGAAGGTGTTAAGTGGGATTTGATCAAGTTAATTAAGAGATTAACTTAATTAATATGGATGGAGAAAATTAGTGGATGGGTTAATGGAGGGTTAAAATTAATTAAATAATGATTTATTTAATTAATTTTGGTCTAGGGCTCATTTAGGCTAGGGTAGCTAATTAAATTATTGATATTTAATCAACTAGGCTAGGTTTAGGTGGTAGAGTAGGGCAGATTAATTAAATAAGTATGATTTATTTAATTAATCAAGATAAAGAAAGTGGACAAATTAACCAAATAAATATTTAACATATTTGTTTAATTAATTGGGAGGATGTTATAAGGTATAGTAATGAATTAATTAAATCAATTCATGACTAGGGGTAAATTAATGATGGATGGCTAAGGGTAAATGATTAGGGATGATTTAGGGTTAATTAATTAAATAATTATGAATTTATTTAATTAATCAAATGAAAGGGGAAATTAGTGATATGGATAATGTAGAAAAATGGTTAAAGGGGTTGAGACATTTTTAGGTGTCTACAATATGTATTTAATTACTCCTAATATTGTTTGTAAATCATTTATAAGGGATGAAGTATTCACCAAGTAGTGATCTTGTTTCAGCCACACTTTGGATCCTTGTACCCGATGGGGGGTGTGGGGGGGCTCCCCCCCCCCACTACTATCACCAGGGGTCCAGGGGGGAGTAGAAACAACTTCCTAGCTCCTCCTGGTGGGGGTTCTAGGGCAGCGCCCCTGAAGAGATTTTTTTAGAAAATCACCTTGTAAAATATTGTAATTTCATAGTCAATCTGGATCATTCATTATTAGTTTGCAGATCTGATAGTAGAGGTTATGTTAGTGTTTCTTCCCTAGAAGGCAACACTCTTTTAAAGAGGGCATTGTATTACAGTTGTGTATGAGTATTACAGGCGCTGCTCTAGATTGAAGACCTAAGAGGAGATTGATAGTGTTGTATTGTAAACTCTATTGAAGTTAATACATACTGTTGCATCTCTTCTTGTGTGGAGTTTTTTCCTGAAAGGGTTTCTCCACATTAACACTATGTTATGTGTTTGATATCTTATTTTGTTATTTCTTTGTGTTGATTTCATACTATCTCCATTTGGTTATGCACTAGATTAATAGTTATAGTTGTAATCAGATTTCCATTCTATAGTTGTTCACCTTCATTTCTAACACACAAAACATAAGCACGTTTGGTGGTCCAAAAAACACGAGCGCATTTTGTGTTCCACGAAACACGAGTGCGTTTTGTTGAACACAAAATGTGAGCACACCTACCCATTGCATTTGGTTGAAAGTTTCTAAAGACTTTATGCATTTTGTGTTCCACAAAACACGAGCAGGTTTTGTTGAACATAAAATGTAATCATACTCCTTCCCATTGCATTTTGTTGAAAGTTTCTAAAGACTTTTCAACAAATCAATTTTGTTAGTATCTTGCAATTAGGGCTTTCCATGAGAACACATTTCTTTGAGGTATTTTGTCAAACAGTTCACGTGCCTTGTTTATGCTTCCAAATTTTGCATCTCTATCTCTATCTCTCCCTCTCGCTATATCTATTTATCATTGTCACTCTCCCACTCTCTATCTCTCCCTCTATCCCTCCGCCCTCTCTATCTCCCTCTCTATCCATATCCATAAATCCCCCTCTCTCCCACTCTCTATCTATATCCCTCAATCTCCCCTCTATCTCCCCCCCTCTCTCAATGTCTCTATACTCCATCTCTTTTGCCTCTGTTCTCTCCCCTCTCTATCCATATCCTTAAATCTCCCCCATCTCTCCCACTCTCTAACTATATCCCTCAATCTCCCCCTCTTTCTCCCCTCTATATATATATATATATCTATCTCCCCCATCTCTCCATCTCTCCCAATGTCTCTATCTTCCATCTCTCTATATTAGTCCCTCTCCTTCCATCCCTCCCTCCCTCCCTCCCTCTCCCTCTCTTTATCTATATCTCCTAATCTCCCCCTCTCTCCCCTTCTCTCCCCCTCTCTATCTCTATCTATGTTTTCCTCTCTATCTCCCCACCTCTCTCTTCAAGGATCCTAGCTTCAAGGATCTTGATCTATTGGATCATGGTGGCTATGAGAGATCCTGAGGTAGCATCTCCTATGTTTTTTATTTCTCCATCATGAGGTAGGTTTTGTTTAGTAAGTGAGGGTTGAGTGGTCATGTTGGTTCTTTTCTCAAGTAAGCCTTCTAGTACCCCTTGGCATGCTTCATCTCATTCATGTTTATAAGCTATATGGGGAACCTCTCATGCTATACAAGATTCTTCTAGGTCTTTCTCTAAGAGTATCACCTCATCGTTGATTCAAGTGGTAGGGTCTTTGTAGTTTGTGATCCAGGATGACCCTAATAATGGATTTTTGATTAGATGAGCACTTGAGTGCTCTAATTTGATCTAGGTTTGGTTGAATCATGGTATCTTGGTTCCAAACTAGGTTAACAGAAGTGATGAAGTTATGCAGTCATATTGTCCACCATTCGAGTTAACATCTTTATAATCATACCTATTTGATATAGGTTCTAATGGATTGGGAAGGATGTACTAGTTGAATGAAGGAGGGCTAGCTAGGTCTAAGGGACCTTGTCCCTATTGTGTTATTGGTCTAGACATATTCAAGGGTACCATAAGTACCACAAAAATGGGAAGACAAGGTGGGTGAAAGGTGCAAGAAAGAAAATGAGAGGGCTTGTCTAGAAAAAAATTCCTTTCATGTTAGTTTCACCAAAATATGTGATATTGTAAATCTTCTCATCACAAAAAGTGAATGAGGTGGACTCAAAATAGAACATGCAATATGTGCTACACCCTTATTGATGGTATGGATCAAGAATTACTCTTGTGCTTCCAAAAAAATCTAGCTAAGCAAAGGAAAATTTGGCTAATCAGTCTCTTCTCATGGCAAGAGGATCTTATATATGGTAGTGATATGGTTGTGTAGAATGGGAGTCATGTCACCAAGTCACCTCACTTCAAGAGGAAGGATTTCCTAGAGGTAGACTATGGTGTTGATTTGAGGTGTGGAATGTGGAGTGGTTGTCACTTGAACTGTTGGGGTGTTTAAACATTCTCTTTACAATGCTAGTAAATTGTGAGTCTAGCATCAATGTGTGCAATGATCTTGTCTAAGAAAGTGGGTTCTCTTAAGCGAGTATCTTCTTTTATCCATCTCTATTCATTGTGTTCTGTTATTTTCCTACGTGTGGGCACATTTTATTGAATTTTGTCAAGGACCAAGTCAATCCAGTCTTTTGTAATCCTATGACACATTTGGTGTGAAAACACATGTGAAGGATAACGAAATTGAAAGATAGTCATTACTTGGGTTTTTGTTTACTTTGATGAAGTTGAAATGTTTGCTATATTTTCTTTTGCATTTTTCATTTTCAAGTAGTTGAAAGAGTTGTTTACTTTGGTTGTCAAGCATTGCAATAATTATTTTGTTTACATTTCAAGCATTGAAAGAGTCAGAGAGGGAGAGAGATAGATATATAAATTTAGAGAGAGAAATAAATAGAAAGATCAAGCGGGAGAGGAAGAAACAAAGAGAGATAGAGAGAGACAGGGGCAAGGATCTAGATGGAGATGGAGAGATATATAAAGAGATAGAGATAGAGAGAATGAGAGAGATCTATATGGAGACAGAGAGAGGTGGGGAGATAGAGAGGGAGAGATATATAGATAGATAGAGATAGAGAGGGGAGAGGTAGTGATTGAGAGATAGTGAGATAGAGAGAGATAGAGATAGAGAGGGGGAGATAGAAAGGGGGAGATAGAGAGGGAGAGAGAGAGAGAGGAGAGTAGATAGAGATATAGAGAGGGGGAGAGATAGAGGGTGGGGGGGAGAGAGGGGGAGATAGAGAGAGGGAGAGAAGGAGAGGGAGAGATAAAGAGGAGAGAGGGGGAGGGGGTATATTAAGGTATATAGAGAGAGGGAGAGATAAAGAGAGGTGGGGAGATAGAGATATATAGACACAAACATGTTTAACTGTAACATAAGCCATACAAGACATGTTAAAAACATACATCGTATGGTGTTTAAACAAGTTAAAGTGTTACAAATTCTTGTACTTTAGCTATAAAAGACTCTTGGTTCATATTTCACATTTTATTTCTACTATTATTCATTTATGTACCTTCAAGAGAGGTTGTTGAAAATAATTAACAAGATCTTCCCTAGTATTTTCTTATTAACTTGGTTTCAATACATTCTTTCATTTTTTAAGTACTCTTATCCACAGAGAAATTTATACATAGGGACTATCTTTCCATAATTCTTCACATGTAATAATAAATTCATCAATTAATGTTCTTTGAGGTTTAATATATTTCAATTAGTGAATTTCATAGTGGAATATCCACAATAACTATGGATAATATTAGTCTTAAAGAAAATTTTCTTGAATTTTGTGTTTCTTTGTTTGTACAAGATTACTTTTGTAGAATTGTGCTTGTTACTAAATAATACAAGTGGGAAAGTAGATTTTTCTTCCTTACAACAAGAGATAAAGTCTAGAGATTGGATAAAAATACTAAGAATCATAACAGATGATCTGATGTTATATCTCTTGATGGAGGAGAGGTTTATCAAGTTATAAGATGTTACAATAATTCTCTCTATGAGGAAGCTAAAAAGAAATGATGTACTCATGGAGAAAGTAGGGATGTCTCTAGAGAATCCTAAGCATAAAGAGTGGCTAATTTCTTGGAAAAAAGTATAATCCCATGGTGAGAAAATTATTTGATGAACACATGTTTTCAATGTTGAGGTGAATTTAGAAATAATGCCTCATGGAGGAGATGTAATCTTGTCAATAATATTGATAATTGATTGTCATAACTTGAGGTATATTTAAGTATGCACAACATTAGTGAAGAAAATAAAATTTCCTTGGCTAGATTAAGACTAAAAAATAATAATCTTATTTTGTTTGAAAGATATTCTCATTCTTTAATTTTTAAGAAAAACAACAATTATATGTTCATGGGATGAATCTTAGAAGAATAATTTTTTTTTATCTTATGTCAGCAAAGAAGATAGGTCTATTGAGTGGTAATGCAATAATTAAAAACAAAGTCAAAGTGTGCAAGAGTGTACACTAGTGAATTTTGTAGAAGAGTTAGTCAAATGGGAAAGGATATATGCAAGAATATGATATCTTGATGAAGTATGTATGTGGCCTTCATAGCCATCTAATTAGGCTCATATTGCTCTCAAAAATGAAAAAATAGATAAGCCATCTTGTCAAGCTCATTATTTCAAAATGGACAAGGAAAATATCACATGCCTTTCTTCATGAAGGGAAATACAAAACAATTTTTAACTTAATCCTATAAGAATAAATATTAGAAGTTATTTGATCTATAAAAATTATCACAACTTTGACATAGTAACAACACTAAATAAATAAATAGAATGAAAAATAATAGAACAACCATGCTAGAGAGGGAGATACAGAGAGAGGTTTTTTTAATGCTTTAGTGTCAATGTTTAGGGTTTTAGGTTCACATTTAAGGAACTTAGATTTTAATAATAAGGAAGAGGAAGGTAAAGTAAGTGTGGAGAGATAAGGAGAGAGAGCGAGAGAGAGGTAGAGAGAGTGTGGAGAGAGGGAGAGATAGTGGGGGTGGACAGATAAAGAGAGAGAAGAGATGATAGAGATAGAGCTCAAGAGGGAGATATATAGATCAAGAGGGAGAGATAGAGGGAGAGGGAGAGATAGAGATAGAGAGGGAGATAGATAGAGAGAGGGAGAGATGGAGAGATAGATATGGAGAGAGATAAAATAGAGATACTGACTCATTCTTAGTCTAGTCTATCCATTCAAGGGTAAATTCCAACTTTCCTATGCCTAGACTCATAAGAGGAGTGTACCTAAGCAATCATATTATTAAGAATTGTGAGATCTTTTGGAATAGGCTTAGCCATAGGATTTTTGTGTAGTCCATATTTCTTTTGAAGATAGATACACGTTGAACTAAGCTAGATCAATTCAACTAATTCTATAAATATAGGGGTAGTTCCTCTTTTTCATCCATAGCACAAATCCAAGTGTCATCATCCCAATGAAATTATACCATAGTTTGGATAGGTCACCTTTCTCATCATCTTCCTAAATACATTTCCACTATCATCTACTTCATCATGGAATTGGACCCCTTTAGGACAATAAGAAGAGTCATGAGCTTGGATATGTAAGGAGTACACCATGAGTATACTTCCATGAAATGTGTACGGTAAAGTATCTCGAATGTTTCTCCTTTTGTCCATTGTTGTCCTCATCTTGGTCTCCTATCCCATTGGTGATGATTATGTGAAAGAGAAGATGGTGAGGCTAGGAACTTTGACACTTTGGATATCCTACTTGACATTTGGGAGAATAGTTTTATTATTTTATTTAAGTTTTTGATCAAGGTTTAATCAATGCCCCTACCTCTATATTTCCCCTACTATAGATAGTTGGATTCTTTACTCTCCCTATGATTTTTGGAATCTATAGCCCCTTTAGGTCTCTTTAACTCTAAATTGAGCATTACTCCATCTACAATAGCTGAGGGAGCACAACATTCTTGATTCACATTCCTCTCTCTAGCATTCTTTCCTATATTGGGTCAATCTTTCTATTGCTTTCTTAAAGGTTTTTACCCCTTTGTGAACTTATGTTATTATAGAGAGGCTCTACACCCCTATAGATATTAGGGCTTCTCTGGTCAAGGGATATCCCCTCCCTATTATGATTTCAATTCCACTATTTCTTGTGCCCTTCTAAGAGAAGTTTAGGTCCTTTTGGAAAATAGGGGGCCATGATCATAAACCATAGATGCTCCACCACCTCCTCATAGAAAACCATAGGTGGTTGACCACCTCTTATCCTTTCACTAATCACATCCTTCCACCTCCTACTTAGTGTCTCTACTCTAGTTCCTTTTGAGTCTTTATTTAAATCTTGATTCATTGCTAGTGGTGTAGAAGTTAAGGTTAGCAATTAGCTCTACTATATTTATTATGGTTGGCTATGGGTAAAGATCAATTGAGATAAGGTCACATGCATGGAGAAATATATTGATGAAGATGCCAAGAATTGATTTGATGATGTGAAATAAATTAGGGCATTATCAGATGAATACCTTAGAATATCAAAATTTATTGTATCTTGCTTAGGTTTAGATCCATGGCTATAAATTTGAACTTCACACTTGCATAAGTGAACCTAACACATTAAAATGAACCTAACTCATGAAAGTGAATTGGTAGAAAATCGATGAAAAAAGCATGTTTTACAAAAACATTTTATGTTCGACAAAACATGCTCATGTTTTGTGGAACATAAAATGCGAGCACGTTTAATGTTCTACAAAACGCGAGCGTGTTTTGTGGAACATAAAATGTACATAAAACATGAGCACATTTTATGTTCCACAAAATGTGATCATGTTTTGTGGAACATAAAATGCGATTGCGTTTTAGTTTTTTTTTAAATTTTATCCCGCCTGTTGTGATGTTCACAACACGCCCCATTATGCTCCTTAGCAAAATGAGGACCCCTGCTGATGTTTTGCTTTTTGCTTCTGCTTGTGTTTGTCTGCTTTCTGGCGGTTTGGTAAAAATGAGTCAGGTGCATCATCATCATGAAGGTCAGGATGAGGTTGGTCATCATCATGAAGGTCAGTTTGTCAAAGTTCATATTTTGTTTCTGTGACCTCATATTTAGAAAGAGCTTGAAATTCCATGCAGGTTTGCCTTTTTCTTCACCTGAAAATTCGTCCATATGTGGAAGTTATGCACAGTCAAAGTTTTTGGTCAAACCTGATAATTACAAGTGATCATCATTTTTTTTCATGTTGTCAAGGTCATCATGATCTTGGTCTATCACCCGATAAAAATCATGCAGTCGCAATATCCGGACGTCAATCTTAGGTGGTAGTGCCCTTTACCCGTCAAATGGCCTTATGCGCATCGCGAGCATCATGATATTTTTACATCGCCTAATATTATAATATCATGCTGATATTATAAGATCACCCTGACTTAGAAAATCCACCATCGGCATATTTGCATGCGCATGTTAAAATCCTATCGGAGGGTCATCATCCTGATATTTGTTGAAATTCGCTAAGATGATGATGACGTCTTCATCCTCCTGATCTCCTTTTTGCAATATCATGATGATCACCCTATCTTTTGAGGGAAGGTGATATTCCATTCCTCATCAGCATGATCATATTTTAAATATCACCCTAGCGCTAACCTGATGATGACCTCAATTCATCCTCATGCTTTGAAGACGGAATATGATGATGACGTCATCATGATAATTCGATGAGGAGGATCATCATATTTTTTTATCCTGTCATATTGTCAAGATCATCATGATCTTGTTTGTCTACCCGATATTTCGTGAAGTCCTCCTGCCGAGAAATATGACCTTTTGCAAATATCCTGATGATCATCATCATCACATTTCCCTTCGGCAGGATATTTTCCAAAACATGATCCGGTTAGCGAAACATCCTGATGACGTCATCTGGACCTTCAGAAGGGAGAGCATCATATTTCCAAAATATCATGCAGATGAAGTGAACATCGGCCAAATAGAGAATATCGGCCAACATGTTTTTTGACACGCCGATAGCGATAGTCATGCCGATGGGCAGGAAATGAAGCGGTGGAGTTTTAAATCATTTTTTTTGGCGCCCGTGGCATTTTTTCGGTCAACGATGGTTGACCCGATGGGTCTTGAGCGGTCTGAATGCGTTTTGAACGCGTTTTGAGAGTATTTTGGACTCGATTTCCACAATTTTGCGCAGTCACCTGGATTTAAACGATTATTTTAATTTCCTGCTGTTTATGTGATAAATGTAATACTTATTTCTTGTCTTGTCTTGTAGGCTTGCAGTTGAGGAAGCAGCTGGAAAGTCAACACAGTGACCTCATGAAGGAAGGAAATCTGATCTCAGGAGCAGGAAGATAAAGATGAAGTGCGAAGAAGTCAAGGCCATTCAAGTAAAGGACAAAGTTGTAGCTGAAGGTATTACTGCAACAGACAAACATAAGTTATTACCCAGCTGCCGGAACTTCTCAGAAGGGGCAGTATTTCGCCCAGATTTGACACTGCTCAGAGATATTTTGAAGAGCTAGTTCACCTGTATTTATTACTGTAACCAGGAGTTTGAACCAGGGGTTCAGTTAGGTTTTTGCTGTAGTGAGGACAATCAGAATGTCTTTATATTGTGCCTCTCTACACTGTAATATTTTACAACAGGGATTTTAGGAAAACAGCAGGGGCTACACAGGATTTTTTTTTAGTATTTTGCCAGAATTGTAGAGTCTTTCTGGGCATAGTTTAGAAGTAGAAGAAGGAGGTTGCCTGTTTGTCTGCAGTAAGGTGCGCGTGGAATGTCTAGCTGTCTTACTGTATCTGTAAAGCTTGTAAGTTCTCTGTAGTATGATCAATGAAACTAAGAGTCATTCCTACATTGTAAATCATGTATGACTATTCATTTCTAATACAATAGAATCTGGAGTTCTGCATCTATCTTCTGAGTGTTCTCCTGCTCTTCTTTGTGTTTTGAAATATCTTCTTTGAGAGCTTGCAATTTTAAATGTATGTTTGTGAAAATGCTCAGAACTTGCATTTAAGGTTTTTACTGTGGATTTGATCAAATTACTGTGGTATTTACATAGTGCATAACAGAAACAATTAGATCCTTCGGTAGATTAAATGATGTATAGATTAGATCTCTCTAACTTTTCCCAACCCATCTAAAATATTTAGCTGAAAATGTAGAAATCTAAAGGAAATTGTCTCAAATTTGAAGAAGCATGCATAACAGAGCTATAAGTAGACAGTTTTCATAAATAGATAAAGAAGAAAGCTGCAAAAATTCAAGAAAACCATCTAAAACTTGCAGCACAGTATCACTTTTATGCAAAGGAATGAAAAGTATTGACATATCTCATGACCTTTTTGCATATTCTTAGTCCAGTAAACCACCAAACAAACCTAAACTACGTAAGGCCCCTTGAACATTACAGCTTCACATTGACCAACTGAACTTGACCAACCGAACCATTGTAGACTTGGGATTAGTTGAATCTCAAATGATTCCTTCTTATCTTTCAAGTATAGTTTTAGTTCATTATATGTGAATTTTAACTTATTGTTATGATTGCATCAAAACAATCATCAACAGTTTTCTGGCACTAGAAGGAGGGCCTGATTTGGTTTAGGGTTAAAATTAAAATTTTGAGTTTTAAATATTATATTCTGAGATATGTTAGATCTCATAAAATTTCAAAGGCCTAAAAAGTTGAAAGAGGGTCCCATTTTTAATGGACTCATATAGGGACAGTTTTCAAGTTGACATTCCTTCATTTCAGAAAGCTTTGAATAACCAGCTTTATCCTAAAAATTTATATAGCTATGGTTTATTTGGAAGGTGTAGGATACATGAGTCCGCAGAGCATGGTGAGCTTAATTGTCTAGCTTTCCTTATGAGATTAGATTTATATTTGAAAGGACTAATCTCTCTCTCAGATGTGTATAAGGCTGAAAGTTGGCAGGGAAATGAGGAGATTATTGAGCGACAGGAGGATGCAGCATCAATGGTCATTAAATGTGCAGAGGATACAAAGATGGAACCAATGCTAGGAATAAAGGATAATAAGATCTCTTGGCAGGAATCATGTAATGGTAAAAAAAAAATCTGTCTTTTTGTCAGGATTTGGCTATGATTAAAGTTAGGGAAAAGTATAAATATCCTAAAAAATGCAGAGAAGAAATCACAGCTCATGTCCCTTTTCTAGATAATAAGCAAAAAGGATTTAATGAAAAAAAAAAGGAAAGTGAGGTTCATCTTGATACATTTGATAAATATATAGAACTACTAAGGAATATTTGTCAAGAAGAAACCTCTGGGTCTGACCTGAAAAGTTTTAACAAACATGATTTGGCAAAGAAATGTAAACAAGCATTGGCAAAATTAAAATACACTAAAACTGATAAGATCCCTACTATAGAAACTAGTGAAGTCATAGAAAAGAAAGTAAATCCTAGTGTTACAACTGACTTCTTTGAATTAAATGATCAAAATCAAGATTGTTGCAGGTCAATAAGATTAGACTCTTCACTAAATGACAAATGTGAGTCATCTGATGAACAATTCTTGAAAAAAGAGGATATAGAGGATCATAGAGCTGCTGTGCACAATCAGGCATCACCCCAGCATTATGTTGAAAATAAAATAGGGGAGTATTCTTGTCAATCTAAGGATGTTGTTCCACCTTTACTCTCAAGTGATTTAGAAATGATTAATTTCTGTATGTCAGATTATGATGATGAAGATACTTACTTAAGTGCTGATGTGCAGGAAACTAATGAGAACATTGAGAGGTCTGCTGAATTTGAGGATAAACTGAACATCCAGAATGAAGGAACAAGGCTGGATGAAGATGAAGAAATGATACATCTAGAGTCATTCATCTTTCAACTTGAAAAAGGACTAGACATAGAGCTGGGCAATGAAAATACAGAGCTAAATGAAAAGCCAGCTATTAATAAACAAGTGTGTTCCACAGAGCTAAGGGCACATCAGGTTGTCTCTTTCCTTTCCTTAGTAAATAATGATAAATGCTATTTTGATTATGGAAATTCAAGAGATAGGACATGCATATGGATTAATCATAACCCTGATGAGCTGCCTCAGTTACTAGTCATTAAGAGCTATTCTGATAAACACAATGAATCTAGAATACCAGATTTTTTTTCAGAATTCAAAGATAAATCTGCTATGATGAGGACCATAACTAGTACCCTGTTACTCCTGCACAACCTAAAGAAATATGCAAGTAGGGGTGTTTTTGGGTCTTTTTCCTGGGTTTCTAATTGCCTTGTAGAGGCTTGTATATAGTCTGGTAGGGTAGTTGTTTTTGTTTTTGTGTTCTTCTTTTGCTGTTTTCTTTTGGGTTGGCTGTTTGTTTTGTTTGTCTTCTGTTTGTTTTTTTTGCTTTTGTTTCTTTCTGTTTGTACAATTTTTTCTTTTGTTGTGTTGTTTGTACAGCCTGTTTGTTTGGTTTGTTTGTTGTCTCCTCAGCAGGGATCTTTATTTTACTTTAGAGTATTAAGGAGCAAAACTAGCAACCATTCAAAACAGTATAAAATTTAGGGTATTCAAGTTAATCATTTGCAATTTACACATAATTTGTCACTGTCATTAATGTAGAGAGTTGTTCATCTTCTGAAGTTTTGTATTCAATAAATGTGATTGATAATTTGAAGCAGGTTTCTCACGATGACGCACCTAAAATCCTTGGGTTTGTTGAACTTACCAGTGTAGATATTAGGTGAAAAATCAGAGGTCACCCTTGCTACCATTACAATTCTCAGCTTAATTTCAGCAAGTGTCCACTCCTTGCATCGTGAAGTTACAAATTGCTATATCTTATGAAATCTTTCAAAATTAGAAAACAAAAAATAAATAAATAAATAAAGCAGATTATACTGAAAATCCAGATTAAGCCATCTAAGTAACCCTACCGGGGCTATAGACGCTCGCTGGCAGTGGGGCTCTACTTAGGAGAATTGTAACGATAACCTTGCCGGGGCTATAGACACTCGCTGGCAGCAAGGCTCTATCTGGTCGGCTATGAGGGAATATCCTCACCTACGTAGGCTAATGTCAGTCACTGGTTTGTTCAACCGATCTTCAAGATGAGGATAATTAATCACGTGCACACAACTAAACTGAAAATGGAAGTTCATGCATCTTTATTGAATACTTTGAGTCTCAAGCTGAATAGTAATTTGCAGGAAAGATAATTGGAAGTTATGAGTTCATTTCATCTAGTTTCCTTGAACACTCTGAATTTAATTGTTTTGTTTTGGTTGCTTGTTGTTGTGATGTTCACAACACGCCCCATTATGCTCCTTAGCAAAATGAGGACCCTACTGATGTTTTGCTTTTTTCTTCTACTTGTGTTTGTCTGCTTTCTGGCGGTTTGGTAAAAATGAGTCAGGTGCATCATCATCATGAAGGTCAGGATGAGGTTGGTCATCATCATGAGGCTAGTTTGTCAAAGTTCATATTTTGTTTCTGTGACCTCATATTTAGAAAGAGCTTGAAATTCCATGCAGGTTTGCCTTTTACTTCACCTGAAAATTCGTCCATATGTGGAAGTTATGCACAGTCAAAGTTTTGGTCAAACCTGATAATTGCAAGTGATCATCATTTTTTTTCATGTTGTCAAGGTCATCATGATCTTGGTCTATCACCCGATAAAAATCATGCAGTCGCAATATCCGGACGTCAATCTTAGGTGGTAGTGCCCTTTACCCGTCAAATGGCCTTATGCGCATCGCGAGCATCATGATATTTTTACATCGCCTAATATTATAATATCATGCTGATATTATAAGATCACCCTGACTTAGAAAATCCACCATCGGCATATTTGCATGTGCATGTTAAAATCCTATTGGAGGGTCATCATCCTGATATTTGCTGAAATTCGCTAAGATGATGATGACGTCTTCATCCTCCTGATCTCCTTTTTGCAATATCATGATGATCACCCTATCTTTTGAGGGAAGGTGATATTCCATTCCTCATTAGCATGATCATATTTTAAATATCACCCTAGCGCTAACCTGATGATGACCTCAATTCATCCTCATGCTTCGAAGACGGAATATGATGATGACGTCATCATGATAATTCGATGAGGAGGATCATCATATTTTTTTATCCTGTCATATTGTCAAGATCATCATGATCTTGTTTGTCTACTTGATATTTCGTGAAGTCCTCCTGCCGAGAAATATGACCTTTTGCAAATATCCTGATGATCATCATCATCACATTTCCCTTCGGCAGGATATTTTCCAAAACATGATCCGGTTAGCGAAACATCCTGATGACGTCATCTGGACCTTCAGAAGGGAGAGCATCATATTTCCAAAATATCATGCAGATGAAGTGAACATTGGCCAAATAGAGAATATCGGCCAACATGTTTTTTGACACGCCGATAGCGATAGTCATGCCGATGGGCGGGAAATGAAGCGGTGGAGTTTTAAATCATTTTTTTTGGCGCCCGTGGCATTTTTTCGGTCAGCGATGGTTGACCCGATGGGTTTTGAGCAGTCTGAATGCGTTTTGAACACGTTTTGAGAGTATTTTGGACCCGATTTCCACAATTTTGCGCAGTCACCTGGATTTAAACGATTATTTTAATTTCCTGCTGTTTATGTGATAAATGTAATACTTATTGCTTGTCTTGTCTTGCAGGCTTGCAGTTGAGGAAGCAGCTGGAAAGTCAACACAGTGACCTCATGAAGGAAGGAAATCTGATCTCAGGAGCAGGAAGATAAAGATGAAGTGCGAAGAAGTCAAGGCCATTCAAGTAAAGGACAAAGTTGCAGCTGAAGGTATTACTGCAACAGACAAACAGAAGTTATTACCCAGCTGCCGGAACTTCTCAGAAGGGGCAGTATTTCGCCCAGATTTGACACTGCTCAGAGATATTTTGAAGAGCTGGTTCACCTGTATTTATTACTGTAACCAGGGGTTTGAACCAGGGGTTCAGTTAGGTTTTTGCTGTAGTGAGGACAATCAGAATGTCTTTATATTGTGCCTCTCTACACTGTAATATTTTACAACAGGGATTTTAGGAAAACAACAGGGATTTTAGGAAAACAGTAGGGGCTACACAGGATTTTTTTTAGTATTTTGCCAGAATTGTAGAGTCTTTCTGGGCATAGTTTAGAAGTAGAAGAAGGAGGTCGCCTGTTTGTCTGCAGTAAGGTGCGCGTGGAATGTCTAGCTGTCTTACTGTATCTGTAAAGCTTGTAAGTTCTCTGTAGTATGATCAATGAAACTAAGAGTCATTCCTACATTGTAAATCATGTATGACTATTCGTTTCTAATACAATAGAATCTGGAGTTCTGCATCTATCTTCTGAGTGTTCTCCTGCTCTTCTTTGTGTTTTAAAATATCTTCTTTGAGAGCTTGCAATTTTAAACGTATGTTTGTGAAAATGCTCAGAACTTGCATTTAAGGTTTTTACTGTGGATTTGATCAAATTACTGTGGTATTTACATAGTGCATAACAGAAACAATTAGATCCTTCGGTAGATTAAATGAGGTATAGATTAGATCTCTCTAACTTTTCCCAACCCATCTGAAATATTTAGCTGAAAACGTAGAAATCTAAAGGAAATTGTCTCAAATTTGAAGAAGCATGCATAACAGAGCTATAAGTAGACAGTTTTCATAAATAGATAAAGAAGAAAGCTGCAAAAATTCAAGAAAACCATCTAAAACTTGCAGCACAGTATCACTTTTATGCAAAGGAATGAAAAGTATTGACATATCTCATGACCTTTTTGCATATTCTTAGTCCAGTAAACCACCAAACAAACCTAAACTATGTAAGGCCCCTTGAACATTACAGCTTCACATTGACCAACTAAACTTGACCAACCGAACCATTGTAGACTTGGGATTAGTTGAATCTCAAATGATTCCTTCTTATCTTTCAAGTATAGTTTCAGTTCATTATATGTGAATTTTAACTTATTGTTATGATTGCATCAAAACAATCATCAACACCGCCTTTTTAGGCTTGGATAGGGCTTGAAAACTGGACATAAGGATTAGACCTCTATGATACCTCCTAGAGATGTGTTTTTCATAGTCAATAACATTTTTGAACTTCAACATCATCAAATTTATTCATTTTATAATGAAAGTTGATGAAACCACCACAAAAATGACAAGCTAGTTCTTAGCTTTCTAACCATATATATTTTTTTAAAATTTTGAATAAGTCAAGATATTTATTTTTATTTTCTTTGAATAGTGTCCTCATATTCTTCAATCATATATGTATTGATTTTTCTTTATAACTTTTGATCTTCTTATCTGGTGCAGTCACGGAAGGAGGGTTCACAGAATGAACTATCTAGACTGTGGAGCAAGAGTAAACACAATGGAAACAACTCAAAGAAATGGAACAAATGCAGATTCAGTCATTCAGTATATCATAGAATTCAAATTAGAGATCTGCTGGCAACATGTGGGCTTACAATTAGGGCTCACATGCCTGATTACATACATGCGCAAGATAAGGCTTTGAAGCTTCCTTCACACAAAATCCAAATTATCAGCTATCACTATATCAGGAACTTGATAACTAATTTCCTAAGGATCTATTACATCTTTATATATCATTTCCAGATCAATAGATTCCTCTGTGTCAGCCAAGGAAGGTCACAAACTCCAATGAAGAGCTGTAACGTGTTCATAGATAGGTCAGACCTAAATGCATAGAACACTTCCTCAAATGAAAGGAACAATGTGCGGACCCTTGGGGAAGGTTGGCCACGAACTATAGAACATTGAATGATGTGTCAATGAGATCTACAAGTCAAGGAACGATCCTTAAGCCTTCTCCTTCAGCTGATTATCAGGAACTGTTAGAATGCTCTGCTCTGAGGAAACAATCAACTTCTGATAGCGATATCTTTCCGGTAATTGATCCAAATGCTCTAAATTCTTGATATGATGTAGATGAATGAATGTAGATGCTAAGTCCAAATCTTCAAGATGTGAAATGCCAAAACCAGACCACAAGCTGAGAACTACTACTGACTGAACTGCTTGAACTGAACTGGAAAAATGAAAGAACTAAAATGTAAACAAACTGAAATGCAAATGTTTTTGGTTGATGCAAGATTTCTCATGAACCAGGGATGCTCCTGTATCATACATTCGGGGTTATTGAAAAAGTGAGTCCCTCACTTTGTTGCGGCTAGGGGAGAACCAAGATGGTCCACCTCAGCCTGAGAAATCCAAGATGAATCTTTTTCTGGTCTACCTTTCCACTTCACAAGATATTCTTTGTATTGTCTTCCTCTAGTGATGCGTCCAACTCTGCTATCCAAAATGTCTTCTATCTACTTTGGAACTGTCAAAGGTTTATACAATCCAGTGTTTTGATTACTCCCTTTTGCAACTTGACAAACTCTACAACTCTAGACAAATCTCTGAACATCCTTATGTATCTAAGGCCAAAAGTAATTTTCATTTACCAAAGCCACTGTCTTATCAATGCCAAAGTGTCCTGCCAATCCACCACTATGCTTCTCCTTGATCAAATTATCTCTCATAGAACTTCTGGGTATGCATAACTGACTTCCTTTGAACAACATATCTTCTTGAATGAAATAATCCAACCACTTACTCCTATTTGCCACAATAGGTTCCTTACATGCTTTCCGAGGTTCTATGAAATCAGTGTCTCCCTCATACATGTTCTTCAATTCATCAAAACCCAACACTTCAACTCTCATCTCTGTCAACAAGTTTCTTCTTGTACTCAAGGCATCATCAACTTTATTTGATTTTCCACTCCTCTGCTTCAACACAAAAATATAACTCTGCATGAACTCTACCCATCTCATATGTCTTTGATTCAATTTCCCTTGACTATTCAGATGCGGCAAATCTTGATGATCTATATACAACACAAACTCCTTAAGCAACAAGTAATGTCTCCACTTCTTCAAGGCTTGAATTATGGCATAGAACTCTTGATCATAAACTGAATATATTTTCCTTGCATCATTCAACTTCTCACTAAAATATGCTACAGGTCCACCTTCTTGACTTAACACTGATCCAATTGCATTTCCACTAGCATCACAATCAACTTGAAATACCTTATTGAAATTCGTAATGCCAAAATAGGTTTCTTTGTCACTTTCTGCTTCAACAGTTCAAAACTTTTATCTTCTCTTGATGTCCACTTGAAATCTTTTCTATCACCTCTCATTGTCTCTGTCATAGGGTTACAAACTGAACTGAAATTTCTGATGAATTTCCGGTAGAAACTAGCCAATCCATGAAGTGATCTAACCTCTCCAATGCTCTCTGGTGTAGGCCATTCAATAATTGCTTTTACTTTCTCAAGGTCCATCTTCAATCCTTCTACAGAAATCACAAATCCCAGATATACCAATTCTTCCTTCATGAAACTACACTTCTTGATGTTTATTAGCAATTTCTCTTCTCTCATCCTTTGCAAAACTTGTCTAATATGCAACAAATGTTCTTCTTTTGTCTTACTAAATATCAAAATATCATCCAAGTACACAATCACAAACTTACCCAAGAATTTCTTCAAGACCTCATTCATCAACCTCATGAAAGTACTCGGTGCATTTGTCAATCCAAAATGCATCACTAACCACTCATATAGTCCTTCATTTGTCTTAAAAGTAGTCTTCCATTCATCTCCTTCTCTGATTCTGATTTGATGGTATCCACTTTTCAAGTCTATTTTGTGAAATATCTTGCTCCACTCAAACAATCCATGAATCATCCATTCTAGGTAAAGGGAATCTATACTTAACCATGATCTTATTTATTGCTCTGGAATCAGAACACATTCTCCATTCTCCATCCTTCTTTGGTGCAAGAACTACAGGTACTACACAAGGACTCAAGCTTTCTCTGATCAAACCTTTCCTCAACAATTCTTGTATCTGTTTATTTAGTTCTTCATTCTCTGCCGGTGTCATTCTATGTACTGCTTTGTTAGGCAAACTTGCTCCCGGTATAAGATCCATGTGATGGATGATACTCCTTATAGGTGGTAATCCATCAGGTACATTATCTGACATGATGTCTTCATATTCTATCAGCAACTCTTTTATCTCTTCTTGTTTAGTTTCTTTCTTCACTACTTCAGGCTTTTTAGGAATCAAGGCATAGCACATACTTTCCTGTTTCAAACCATCCAAGAATTTCCTTCCATCTACCAAATAGATTCTAGCATTCCCACATACCACATTTTAAAGATCATCTTCTAAAGGAATCAAAGTAACTCTTTTCCCATTTGCTGTTATAGTATATGTATTCTTTCTTCCATCAGGCATAGCTTTTCTATCATACTGCCAAGGTCTACCCAACAAGATATGACAAACATCCATAGGCATAATATCACACCAGACTTCATCATGATAAGATCCAATATGAAATTTCACCAAACATTGTTCACTCACCAGTACCTTATGATCATCCTAAATCCATGCTATCTGATAGGGCTTAGGGTGTTTCAATCTTTCCAACTTTAGCTTAGTCACCATCTCCTCTGAAACTAGGTTATCTGAACTACCACTATCAATTACAATTTTACAACACTTACCTCTAGATTTGCATTTAGTTCTGAATAGACTCTTCCTCTTTGACAGCTCCTGATTTGTCTCTACTTGAAATTGTGCTCTCCTCATCACCAATGATTCTCCTTTCTCTGGATTGCCAACTGAGCAAGGTGATCCAATAGGTTCTTCTTCAACATAGGCTACTCTCCCACTATTCTCTGTCTTCTTGCTTGTACTACCCTAATTACATTCAAATGCTCTATGTCCTTCACCTCCATAGTTAAAACAAGTACCTCTGAATGTCTTCTTATCAAATCATCTTACTTCTCTTCTGTATCCTTCATTCCGGTATGCACTAGGGTTTCCTCTCCGGTAAAAATTTCTATCATCTCTCTGGTAAGCATTGTTATCTCTGTCATCCTTTCTAACTAGGCTTTCAAACTTGTTCTGCTCCACAAATGATCTATCATATCCAGAAAATGATCTTCCTTTCTAAAATTTACCTCCTCTGCCTCTCTGTCTCTAATCATGCTTCTTATTCATCTTTTCTTCAACTTTCAGGGCAAATTGATATGCTTCTTCCAAAGATGTTATCCTTACCAAGCTTATTTCTTCTTGAATGTTCAATCTCAATCCATTGATATATCTAGCCACTTTCTCCTTGCTTGCTTCACTATGTCCTATTCTATGATCATCTTATGAAATTCTTCGGTGTATTCCTTCACAAATTTTTCCTTTTGTCTTAGGTTTTGCAATTGTTTCAACAATTCCAACTCGTAGTCAGCAGGTATGAACTGATTTTTCAACTTTGTCACCATCTGGTCCCACTTTGTAATTTTTTCTTTTCCTCTTATGTTTCTTTCCAACTGAACTTCTTTCCACCATATAGTAGCATGTCCTTTCAACTTTTTCTTTGCAAATTTCACCTTCTCCGGATCTTTAATCTCCTCATATTCAAAGTATTCTTCCATGTCATTTATCCAGTTAATCAACTCTTCAAGATTCAAGTTACCAGTATAGTTTGGAACATCAACTCTAGGTCTCTTTCCAATCTTTGAAATAGCTCACAACATCTTTATCTGATCTGATTCTTCTTCTTCATCACCTTCTAGGGTTTCACCTGTATGTTCAATAGATTGAAATTCTTCTTCATCATCACTTTCAATATTAGGTCTCGGTGTCAATCCTCTTCACCTATCTTCTTCAACAACATCCAAACGAATTCACATTGTTCTCATCAATTCCATCATCTCATCCATTCTATTAGCCATTGTACCAACAGGAGGAATTCTTCGCGGTGACATCTTCCTAGGATCAAGTGCAAACTACCTTAGGTTCGGTGATCGGGCTACAAGAGACAACTACCTCTCAATCGGCGATTGATTGCACACAAGTAACCTTCCTCGGATCAACGATCTACTCACAACAAGATCTTACAGAATCCCCTTCGCCAATTCGCTCCAAAGCATCAAACTTTTGCTCTCCAAGATTCAAACTTTCGCTCTGATACCACTTGGTGTAGTCATGGTAGGAGGGTTCACAGAATGAACTATCTAGACCGTGCAACAAGAGTAAACACAACATAAACAACTCAAAGAAATGGAACAAATGTAGATTCAGTCCATTTAGTATATCATAGAGTTCAAAATAGAGATCCGCCGGCAACATGCAGGCTTACAATTAGGGCTCACAGGCTTGATTACATACATGCGCAAGATAAGGCTTTGAAGCTCCCTTCGCACAAAATCCAAATTATCAGCTATCACTATATCAGGAACTTGATAACTACTTTCCTAAGGATCTATTACATCTTTATATATCATTTCTGAACCAATAGATTCCTCCACATCGGCCAAGGAAGGTCACAAACTCCAATGAAGAGCTGTAACGTGTTCATAGATAGGTCAGACCTAAATGCATAGAACACTTCCTCAAATGAAAGGAACAACGTGCAGACCCTTGGGGAAGGTCGGCCACGAACCATATAATATTGAATGATGTGTCAATAAGATCTGTAAGTCGAGGAACGATCTGCAAGCCTTCTCCTTCAGCTGATTATCATGAACTGTTAGAATGCTTTGCTTTGAGGAAACAGTCAACTTTTGATAGCGATATCTTTTCAGAAACTGATCCAAATGCTTTCAATTCTTGATATGATGTAGATGCTAAGTCCAGATCTGCAAGATGTGAAATGCCAAAACTAGACCACAAGCTGAGAACTGCTACTGACTGAACTAGAAAAATAAAAGAACTGAAATGCAAACAAACTGAAATGCAAATGTTTTTGGTTGATGCAAGATTTTTCTTGAACCAGGGATGCTCCTACATCATTATCAAAATTTTAAAAAAATTATATATAGGATTGTTCTATGCTTCATTCTTTATACATTCAAAACAAATTACATTTTCAATTATTTTTGTGCAATTTATGTGACGCACATGCTCAGTGATGCAGTTTTTAGTATGCATCCACTTTGAAAAATCACAAAAAAAAAAATTCAATAAAAAATTACAAAAAAACACACAACTTCTAGTACTCGTTCTTAACTATATTTCTGCCAACCGATTTTCAAAAATACTAAATGCAACAAAAATATAGGGGGGTGCACACCAGAAACTATGATATATTTTAGTGAGAAAAACAAGAACACTTTTGTGTGTGCACAACATTTCACCCTCTTAATCTTAACTATTTGCTAAAAACTTTAGTAGTTTAGAAACTAGATTCAGAGTACTACAATTCTTGTTATTTTCATATCTTCAAATTTTGAGTGCATGCATCTCGAATTACTCATCCAAGTTTAGGTTTAGTTGATTTTAGGAAAAAGTGGCCACTTTTGACCCTATTTTTGTATCCCATTTCCATGCACTTACCCTACATGAGTTGTGTTCACATTTGAGGTAAAAATTTCTCTCTCCCCCTTTGATATACCACACCAGAACACATGGTTGAGGTCATATATTGAGGTGATGAAATCCCAAAGAAGGTCTCCTAGGGGAAAGATTACACTTGGTGTTTTTGATCTCCAAGATCGTATGAAGCGTAAGGAGAGAGCATACACACAAACAAACAAATCTTGGGATAACAAAAAGAGAAGAAATGCCATTTTTAATCTCCAAGATCACACAAAGTTCAAGGAGAGAGCATATACCAACACACAACTTCAAAGATATAGAAAACAAATGTTCATTAACCCACTAATCTATTTTAGTGCCCAATTTGGTGTAAAACAAAATCTATTACAAGCGATGCAGTAAGAAAATAGATTAGTAGTCTTAGATTTTATCTTTGACAAGCATGAACAAGATGCACAAATGTGTTAGTTCCAAGATCAAGCCAAAATGTTAGCTGAAAAATGATAATTAGTCAAAAGCATGAAAATATAGCCAAAAGCGCAGAAATAGAGATAAACCAAATAAAAAAATTGGACTGTTATACTTGATTTACCTTTCCATCATAGGCACATCAACAAAAGGCATAGGTGCAGTGATAGAAGGCGCAGGAGCTCAAGGATCTGGCACATGCGTGAATCAGTAGACACATAGACGCAGACCTACACATCAAAGGCATGGCGATTTGGATCATAGGTGCGGGTTTGTGAAGCACATGTGCTAAACCAAAACAATGTATTGAAACCTATTAAAAATAGATAGTCAGGTTTCATAGAAAACAAAAAATGACTAATAGAGGTAGATCCACAGATCCGAGTTGGCACTGTGGCAAAGATGATAAACCTTAGATGCACAAAAAATGTCACACAACAAAGGCGCACTTTTGCAAGGAATAGACACAGATTTGGAAAGGATGACCAAAACCTGCAATAAAAACATGATAAAATCATACAAAATGAAATGTTATCAACATCTCAGATTTGAGAGTTAGCAACACATATAAGATGAACTTTGACAACAAATCTAAATAAAACAAATGTTAGAGATCAACAAACAAAACTAGGTCAAAACAAGTGATAGGCGCTGAGACAGAGCGCATAGGCGCAGCGACAGAGCACACATGCGCACTGCCTGCAAGACCAGGTGTGCTGAATGGAAGCACATGCATGTTTTGATAGTCAGGGGCATGGATCTACACCCTGCAACCAAAAAAGATAGAATTTCTTCTGAAAAAATAATTAAAGGGATGTAGGTTGTTACATCCCTCTTTTTGGAATCAATATTACTATTTACCTTTTCCTGAATATTACAATTATGTAATATGTTGTTAACATCATAGGAACTGGTGATGTGGTTAGAGAAAGTTAATTTAATGAAATCTTGGAATCTATTTGATTATGATCAATATGATATTATAATAGGAATGTCGTTTTGTTATGAAAATGTAATGATTGGATATATTGTGCATTGATTTGAATATAGGTGCTTTGACCACAAAATTTGTATGTGAGATTGTCATTGCAGGAGCAGATGGACCATGCTCGACAGGAAGAGAAAGTATCTTTGAGAAAGAGAATAGACTCTGGAATTAACCATGGGTGTTTGTTACTGAAAATGCAAATCAGGTAGATAAACCTTGATGCCTTGAATTAAGTCATGTTTCCGGCTAAAATAATTAAAGTCAAGTTGTCGACATCTGAAGTAAAGGATTTTCTCCTTTCATAAGTCATTGTTTAGAGTTTTGGGAAGACAACATTTGTGTCGCAAATCATCTTAAACATGTCGTCTATTAGGATTGACTGAAATTCTAGATATATGTACCGTTTTGGCTAAGTCGAAAGTCACGTCTTGTTGTCGTTTGGTGCAAGAGTTGATTTTGTGCGTAAATTGATCTCAATTCTTGATCGGCGATGAGCTCAACCCGTCATGATTGTCATAAAAATGCTTTGAGCGTATGTTGTAAAACCTTTTTCTTTTCGAAGATCAACGGATATCGAATTAGTACCAAGACATGTTATAACTTATTTTGGTCATAATAAGGAGGAATATGCCAAATTGCATAAATTATATTTTAGTAATTGTGAGGTATTTCCTTATTCTAGTTTGTCGACGGAATCGATTCGAAGTTTGAAGGGGGACGTATTTTAGTCTTTTTATAATGTCTTTTTCCTTCGAATAGCTCTTTTTTTTTTTTCTAGTTATAGACCACCAAATCGTTATCGACCAAACTGTTGTTGTTAAGGTGGCAATCGTTTATACTCGCGATCAGTTTAGAGTATGGGATGTTTTTATCATTTGAAAATTGCCACCTCATAAGAATTTGAGCCCATGTTTATGTGTATTGGTGAAACATAAGGTTTTGTGGCCTTAGCTTTTGAATTAAGGACGGGTCGATACCCTATCCAATCACCACCCCGCCGTAGGAAACTCCATGATGAGGAGTGGTTGCTAAGTTTTAGGAATTGACCTTGCATGCCATAAGATGTTCCATCTTATTTGGCATGGTCGACAGCTTTGGGGTGAATTGAATGCTTCATGGTGGGAGTTTTGTGTGCGGTTATTTCCTTCACTGTGGGTGGAGTTTAAGGAGGGAGTTTTGGAATGAGTTGAGAAGGAGGATTTGGGAGTGGGGAGAGAAGGTGGTGACTGTGTAAAGGAAGCTGCGAAGAGAACCCGTGGAGAAAACTGCTACTGACTAGGTGGTCTGTCAACAGACACCTCAAATTAATGACAGGTTCCTTTCTCTATCATTATGCAACATTATTTCTTTGTTTAGAGTTACATCTTCATGAGCTCATGTGATGGATCATTATGTGTTTTTAAAAATGCTTTAAGTGATTAGTTATATCTGTAATGAGCGTGAAGTATGTCTTCATGTGAGAACGAAAACATTGAGTGCATCAAACACCTTGCACTATGCTGCAAGGTGGGTGTTGAAGTCCACAGTTTTACATGTTAAGGATGTAAGTCTAGATTGTTTTGAGAAGTCCCTGGATGTGTATTGAATGGTTGTAGTTAATGGAGGGAGAAATCAGTGTAGGTTGTTGCATTTAAAAATGTCTCATTGTATATCACTGTTGTAATCCCGACAGCATGGTAGGAGGCATGATTTCATCTGTGTTGTTGTTTAGTTGTTGTCAGAATGATGTAAGTATAAGGTGCGCACATGGTAGGAAGTAATTAGTCGAAGGGTTTAGCTGGTATTGGATCCAAAATCCCATAGACCTTGTCGACATAGGTTGCAAGCTTGGTTGGCTTTGTTCCTAATATCATTAAATAGTCTCATTAAAGCTTAGAGGTGTGTCAATCATTGGCAGGTAAGAAACTTAGTGCGGAATGTATGCCAACAAATGTAAATAACTCAGTTTCATTGCCAGTACTAGTTATTAATTTGGTAATCGATTATTGAGGATGCTCTTCTTGCTTATGATAGTTTCCAAGACCTTTAAATCTTTTTTTTTTGTATAACTCTTTCCGCTTTAAACCATTCAAGTTGATTGTATGTGAAGGAGGTTATAGGGTCTTGAGTTTAAGTAATAATTTTTGAATTAAACCGTCATTCTTATAAAGTAAGGAAGACAAGGGTGAGGAACCCACATATTGGGGTTTAGTTATTTAATTTCACTTAATTTCCTTGTATTTAGAAGCATTTCGAAATATTTCTAAATACCTAGTACATTGAAGACCTTTGTGAATCCTAAAACTTTAACTCAAGGCCTTTGGGTATTCGTAATCTATACTTAGGTACAATGTAGCCAAGTTTAGTGACCACATATGAGTGAATAAATTAAACAATAGGCTGAATATTAAGAGATCATTATAACAATGTTAAGCGTTATCTGTATAATCAACGTACTAGGAAACCATTTCTATGACGCGAAGACGAAGTGATTTCCTAGAAATTAGTGAAAGAATAAATTGCAAAGACATGCGTTAATACAAGATGAAAATTCAAACACCTTGAGGTCATCGAGGTTGACAATTGTAAATATATTTATGGACCTTACAAATAAGGGAAAACTGTAGGATTGCGATTAGTTCAAGTCGAGTAGGGTGGGTGAACTTTAATCCTGCGTGAAATAACAGTAATTAAGATTAAATCCTTTGGCCAAGGTAGTGCATGATTCTCAAGTGCATTGATTGTTCACTGTGACTGGATGACGTTTCTTGTGGAGGGGTCATGCATGACTAGAAGGTATCTAGGGATCTGCATGATAACAAGACACGTAGGTCACAACACTAGAGCTCAGATGGCAAACACCTATGGTTATCCTAAGTCTATCCTCTTGAGTAGGGTAGGGCCACTTCCGGTTAGGAAGGAGTACGGAAGACCAACGGTTTGTGGTTGGAGGTTAAGCTCCTTGAAGATACTTTCTCTTCCAATTTATTGAGGAATGTCGAGACTTGAATGTGAATGGTCGTCAATCGAGATGCGGTGAAAATGGTAGGTCCCTAATATTGAATTTACTTCAAGTATTTTTTAAATTATTAAGATAACTAAATGATATAGTTTATCATTTCTTTCAGTTTTACAAACAATGAAATTATGTTTATTGTTAGTTCGAAGAATGTGTTTACTTGTTAAGTAGTGTTATCTTTTTTGTTTGAACACAAAAAAAATATACCTATGGTAAAACTTAGATTATTACAGTTAAACCAATTTTGGATGTTACATATGGTATCAGAGCCAAGTTGGTTCAGCACTAGGGCTGATGAGTCCACTAACCTGATTAGGAAATCAACATTAAGTGGGTAGCTAATGATTTGATTTATTGTGCCAGGATGGTACGCATCAAGAAAATTGCAAGAAAGTCCTTCGCAAGTAAGGAACGTTATCTGCAAGCTAAGCATAAATGACTTGTGATGATCAAGACCATTGAGAAAACTAACGATGAGAAATACATAGGGCTTGATGATGTGGAAACCTTTGCCAATGCTCTGTCATGACTTAAACGAGTGAAAAGAGAATTCCTAGAGACAACTACGACAGCGGCTCGAATCATGATCAATTGCTGCCCTATTATTGTACCTAATAGTGTACCTGTTAGTATACCTATGAGTGTACCTATTAGTGTACCAATGATCACTAGGGATCCCTGTATAGCACCTAGCGCTGAAATCATTGTACTGTCATCCGATAGCGAGTCTGAGGGTTATACACCTTGTGATTATGTGTCGGACAATGAATCTGAAGGATACACCCCACTTGTTAATACTGAGTGAAACAAGAGATATGTCTATCATTATAAAATGTATAAACAATTTTGCAAATTTGAATAAAGACAAATTTTGGTTTGAGAACAATTATGATTATGATCAATTGTTGTGTTTTGATGATATATAAAATGATAAAACATAGAACTGATTAGTATATGTTTAATCAGGTGAGAGAACAAACAATCATGGATCAATCAGAGTTTAATGAGGGGGAAGATCAGGAAGGTCATAACTCTCAGGAAAACTCTACTGATAAGTTGGATAGAATTCTAAATATGCTTACTGAAACTAAGGAAAGGCTAGGCAAACTGGAAAGGAAAGTGAATGAAACTGGGAACACGGAGGGTGAAAATGAGAATTCTCATAATGCAAGTAAAAGTAAACAAAGGGATCTTGGCACGTCAAGTGAAAACCAAGATGATAGTGAAGTTCAAAGGGAGACCAAAGATAAACTTGCACTGGAATTATCCAAGGATATGAAAAAGATTATCCCTCCTAAATTTGATGGAACGAAAACTAGAGATGCTGCAGAAGCATGGTTAACAGAAATGGAGAAATATTTTAAAATCAGAAATTACTCTGAGGTTACCAAAGCAGTGTGGGGAGCATATCAGTTATCTAGAGAAGCATCCACTTGGTGGATGAATAAGAAAATGGAGTTGGAATTAAGTCCCTTGAAGGTGACATGGAATGAGTTTGTGGAACTTTTTCGAAAGAGGTGGTTACCTTAGTTATATTTTGATCAAAAGTTAACGGATTTCCAAAACCTCGGCCAAGGTGATCTGTCTGTGGTTGAGTATGTAGAAAAAATTACTAGATTGTTGAAGTATGTTCCTCAATATCAAAAGGATGAAAGATTTCGGATCAGAAAATTTATCATGGGACTCAATCCTCAGATTGGTGGTGAGGTGGAGGTGCATGGTCCAAGTACAATGGACCAAGTGTATGAGAAAGCAATTAAGCAAGAACAGAAGATCAAATCTATTTCTGCTTACCGTGAAAAGAAATGTAAGAAGTATGATAAGAACTATAATGTTCAGTCATATAATAGGAAGGATGAAAAGGGATATGGAAACAAGAGGTTTGATAAAGGAAATCAAAAGAACAAAGGGGGATTTAGAAATGAACGAAGAAATGAAGATTATAAGAGAAATGACAATTTTAAGAAGAATGATGATTCTATGAATAGGCCATCCGAGAAGCGAGGACCTATTGGAGGGTGTTTTTCTTGTGGAGGAGATCATTATGCTAACTGTTGTCCTAATAAGAAGCAGAATGGGAAGCCTAGGAATATGGTACTTCCTTCACAGCAGGAAGCATTTCAACAAAGGATTCATGCCGCTCTTGACAATCGACAAGCGGAGTATCAGATCACCCCCATTGAGATGACAGGTACCTTATTTGGAGTTCCTGTTTCTATTCTATTTGATACTGGTGCAACAGAAAATTTTGTGTCATCTAGAGTTTTAAGTAAATTTTCTAGAAGAGCTATTTTTATGTCAAAACCGTGGATAGTTGAGTATGCAAATAACTCAAAGGCTCAGGTAGAGCAATGTTTGTTCGAAGCTATGATTGATATTTTAAACTTCACTACTGAGGAAAATTTATATGTAGCACCTTTAGGGTCCTATGATGTCAACCTAGGAATGAATTGGTTGTGGAAACATAGGGCCAAGGTAGATTATTTTCGTAAAACAATTGAGTGTCTGGATGATAAGGGAAATACAGTAAACATTCAAGAGATTCAAAGAGAAATAAGGATTAGGTCCATTTCTTCAAAACAATTAAAACAAGCTAGGCGAAAGGGATGTCAACTTTTTGCAGTCAAAATGGAACTTGTTGAGGAAACCCTGGAGAAGCAAACATTTGAGGAAAAATATCCATATCTTTGCAATTTCAGTGATGTATTTCCTGAGGAGCTACCAGGCTTGCCTCCAAAAAGAACATTTGATTTTGGTATAGATATTAAACCAGGATCGAAGCCAGTATCCAAAGCTCCATATCGAATGACCACCACTGAACTTTTGGAATTAAAGGCTCAATTGTAGGAGCTATTGTCTAAGAATCTAATTAGGCCAAGTGTATCACCATGGGGAGCGCCGGTTATATTCGTCAAGAAGAAAGACAAAACTCTTAGACTATGTATAGATTATAGGATGCTTAATAAGGTGACAATAAAGAATAAGTATCCATTGCCACATATTGATGATCTATTTGACCAAATACATGGTGCATTAGTCTTTTCTAAGATAGATTTGAGATCCGGATACCATCAGTTAAGGTTGAAAGATGAGGACATTCATAAGATGGCTTTTAGAACAAGATATGGTCATTATGAGTTTACTGTGTTGCCATTTGGATTGACCAATGCACCTGCCGCTTTCATGAATCTCATGAATAGTGTTTTCAGAGATTGTCTTGATAAATTTGTCCTAGTTTTCATAGATGATATTTTGATTTATTCCAAAAATGAAGAGGAGCATAGACAACATCTTGAAATAGTTTTGCAATGATTAAGAGAACACAAATTATATGCGAAACTCTCGAAGTGCACCTTCTTTCAAAGAGAAGTGTAGTATTTGGGGCATATAATATCAGCTGAAGGGATATCAGTTGACCCAGCCAAAATAAAGGCTATTATGGAATGGCCTGTACCTTCCAATGTTTCAAAGGTACAAAGTTTTATGGGGTTGGCAGGATATTATAGGAAATTTGTTTTGAATTTCTCAAGCATTGCTAGTCCAATTACTTCCTTGCAGAGAAAAGGAAAAAGGTTTGTTTGGATGGAAGAATGTTAAAAGGCCTTTGACTTGTTAAAGGAAAAGTTAACAACTGCTCCACTCTTGAAAGTTCCTGACCCTGAAGGACATTTTGAGGTTATTACTGATGCCTCGGGGGAAGGGTTAGGAGGTGTGCTTATGCAAGATGGTCGGGTAGTAGCCTATGAATCAAGAAAGTTGAAAAACTATGAGTAGAACTACGCTCCTCATGACTTAGAACTGGCAGCAGTGATTCACGCCCTTCAGATGTGGCAACATTATTTGTTGGGAAGGACTTTTATACTAAAATTAGATCATCAAAGTCTTTGCTACATATTTACACAACCTCCTCTCAATGCAAGACAAAGGAGATGGTTAGAATTAATATCAGATTATGACTTTGAGATTTCTTATATCAAAGGCAAAGAAAACCGAGTAGCTGATGCTTTAAGTAGAAGAAGACACATAGCTTCTATAATCTCTATTCATGCTAATTTTAAAGATTTAGTATTGCAAAGTTTGTCTGGAGATGAATATTATGAGCAGGCGAAACATTCTTTGCACTTAAACCCTAAGGATCCAAGATATGATAGATTCTATTTTGAATCCGATGGATTGATGAGATTTAAGGGAAGAATCTATGTTCCTAACTCTGTAGAACTTAGAAACCTTGTTTGGAAGGAAGTTCATTGTGCACCATACTCTGGACACCCAGGAGTAACAAAACTTTTAGCTGATGTCAAGCTGCTATATTTCTGGAAAGGAATGAAAAGAGACGCTGCAAGGTTTGTAGCAAGTTGTTTGGAGTCTTAGAGAGTTAAGGAAGAACACCAACATCCTACTGGATTGTTATACCCACATGATATTCCAGAATGGAAATGGCAGGTTGTTAGTATGGATTTTGTTTAGGGATTACTAATGTCTAAGAATAGGCATGATGCAATATTGGTTGTTATAGATAAACTAACCAAGGTAGCACATTTCATACCAGGAAATTTGACAGATGGAGCACATATTTTGGCTCAAAAATTTGTGCAGGAAATATTCAGATTGCATTGGGTACCTGAAAAGATTATATCCGATAGAGATGCTCGGATAACCTCTCGGTTTTGGCAAACCTTATTTTTTGCATTAGGGACTAAACTCAATGTGAGTACTTCTTATCATCTTGAAACGGATGGACAAACAGAAAGAGTAAATCAAGTCTTAGAAGACCTTTTAAGAATGTATTGCATGGATCAACAATACAGATGGGAGGAATATTTACCTCTTGTCGAATTTGCCTATAACAATTCCTATCATTCTGCCATTAAGATGGTGCCATTTGAAGCATTATATGGAAGGAAATGTAGAACTCCTATAAGCTAGGATAAGCTGGAAGATAGGATAAGCATTGGACCTGAAATGCTTGTAGATATGGAAGAAAAAGTGAAAATGATTAGGAAGAGGTTGGCAGAAGCCAATGACAGGCAAAAAAGTTATGTAGATCGCAAACGGGTGCCTAGACATTTCTCTGTTGGTGAGAAAGTTCTTTTGTGAGTGAAACCCCATAAAAGTTCAATTAAATTTGGTAAATCATAAAAATTGGCTCCTCGATATGTTGGACCTTTTGAAGTTCTTGAGATTATCAATCCAGTTGCCTACAAAGTTGCTCTATCTCCAGTCTTGTCCAAAATGCATAATGTTTTTCATGTTTCATATCTAAAGAAATATTTTGTAGGTAATGACCACATCCATAAATGAAATTCTTTATAGATGCAAGAACCAGGGGTGGTTGTGAACGAGCCACTCAAGGTGCTTGAAATACGTAGACTTCATTTACGTAATCAAGAAGTTTTGCAATGCAAAATTCAGTGGGAACAATATGGTGAGGATAGCGCCACTTGGGAAGACTATAAAGATATTTACCAAAGATTTCCTAATCTTTTCAAAAACATTAATGCTAAACTATAAAAAGTTTGTTTTATGTTTAATTTTTGCTTGGTAAACTCAATCATCGGGGACAATGATTCTTTAAGGGGAAGGATATGTTACATCCCTCTTTTTGGAATCAATATTACTATTTACTTTTTCCTGAATATTACAATTATGTAATATGTTGTTAACATCATAAGAATTGGTGATGTGGTTAGAGAAAGTTAATTTAATGAAATCTTGGAATCTATTTGATTATGATCAATATGATATTATAATGGGAATGTCATTTTGTAATGAAAATGTAATGATTGGATATATTGTGCATTGATTTGAATATAGATGCTTTGACCACAAAATTTGTATGTGAGATTGTCATTGCAGGAGCAGATGGACCATGTTCGACAGGAAGAGACAGTATCTTTGAGAAAGAGAATAGACTCTGGAATTAACCATGGGTGTTTGTTATTGAAAATACAAATCAGGTAGATAAACCTTGATGCCTTGAATTAAGTCATGTTTTCGGCTAAAATAATTAAAGTCAAGTTGTCGACGTCTGAAGCAAAAGGATTTTCTCCTTTCGTAAGTTGTCGTTTAGAGTTTTGGGAAGACGACGTTTGTGTCGCAAATCACCTTAAACATGTCGTCTATTAGGATTGACTAAAATTCTAGATATATGTACCATTTTGGCTAAGTCAAAAGTCACGTCTTGTTGTCATTTGGTGCAAGAGTCGATTTCGTGCATAAATCGATCTCAATTCTTGATCGGCGGTGAGCTCAACCCGTCGTGATTGTCGTAAAAATGCTTTGAGCGTATGTTGTAAAACCTTTTTCTTTTCAGAGATCGATGGATGTCGAATTAGTACCAAGACGTGTTATAACTTATTTTGGTCGTAATAAGGAGGAATATGCCAAATTGCATAAATTATATTTTAGTAATTGTGAGGTATTTCCTTATTCTAGTTTGTCGACGGAATCAATTCGAAGTTTGAAGGGGGATGCATTTTAGTCTTTTTATAATGTCTTTTTCCTTTGAATAGCTCTTTTTTTTTTTTTTTTCCTAGTTATAGACCACCAAATCGTTATTGACCAAACTGTTGTGGTTAAGGTGGCAATCGTTTATACTCGTGATCGGTTTAGAGTATGGGATGTTTTTATCATTTGAAAATTGCCACCTCATAAGAATTTGAGCCCACATTTATGTGTAGTGGCGAAACATAAGGTTTTGTGGCCTTAGCTTTTGAATAAAGGATGGGTCGATACCCTGTATAACCGCCACCCTGCCGTAGGAAACTCCATGATGAGGAGTGGTTGCTAAGTTTTAGGAACTGACCTTGCATACCATAAGATGTTCCATCTTATTTGGCATGGTCGACAGCTTTGGGGTGAATTGAATGCTTCATGGTGGGAGTTTTGTGTGCAGTTATTTCCTTCGCCGTGGGTGGAGTTTAAGGAGGGAGTTTTGGAATAAGTTGAGAAGGAGGGTTCGGGAGTGGGGAGAGAAGGTGGTGACTGTGTAAAGGAAGCTGCGAAGAGAACCCATGGAGAAAACCGCTACTGACTGGGTGGTCTGTTAGCAGACACCTCAAATTAACGACAGGTTCCTTTCTCTATCATTACACAACATTATTTCTTTGTTTAGAGTTACATCTTCACAAACTCATGTGATGGATCATTATGTGTTTTTGAAAATGCTTTAAGTGATTAGTTATATCTGTAATGAGTGTGAAGTATGTCTTCATGTGAGAACGAACACATTGAGTGCATCAGACACCTTGCACTATGCCGCAAGGTGGGTGTTGAAGTCCACAGTTTTACATGTTAAGGATGTAAGTCTAGATTGTTTTGAGAAGTCCCTGGATGTGTATTGAATGGTTGTAGTTAATGGAGGGAGAAATCAGCGTAGGTTGTTGTATTTAAAAATGTCTCATTGTATATCACTGTTGTAATCCTGACAGCATGGTAGGAAGCATGATTTCATCTGTGTTGTTGTTTAGTTGTTGTTAGAAGGATGTAAGTATAAGGTGCGCACATGGTAGGAAGTAATTAGTCGAAGGGTTTAGTTGGTATTGGATCCAAAATCCCACAGACCTTGTCGACATAGGTTGCAAGCTTGGTTGGCTTTGTTCCTTATATCATTAAACAGTCTCATTAAAGCTTAGAGGTGTGTCAATCATTGGCAGGTAAGAAACTTAGTGCGGAATGTATGCCAACAAATGTAAATAACTCAGTTTCATCGCCAGTACTAGTTATTAATTTGGTAATCAGTTATTGAGGATGCTCTTCTTGCTTATGATATTTTCCAAGACCTTTAAATCTTTTTTTTTGTATAACTCTTTCCGCTTTAAACCATTCAAATTGATTGTATGTGAAGGAGGTTATAGAGTCTTGAGTTTAAGTAATAATTTTTGAATTAAACCGTCATTCTTATAAAGTAAGGAAGACAAGGGTGAGGAACCCACATATTGGGGTTTAGTTATTTAATTTCACTTAATTTCCTTGTATTTAGAAGCATTTCGAAATATTTCTAAATACCTAGTACATTGAAGACCTTTGTGAATCCTAAAACTTTAACTCAGGGCCTTCGGGTATTCATAATCTATACTTAGGTACAATGTAGCCAAGTTTAGTGACCACATATGAGTGAATAAATTAAACAATAGGCTGAATATTAAGAGATCATTATAACAATGTTGAGTGTTATCTATATAATCAACATGCTAGGAAACCATTTCTATGACGCGAAGACGAAGTGATTTCCTAGAAATTAGTGAAAGAATAAATTACAAAGACATGCGTTAATACAAGATGAAAATTCAAACACCTTGAGGTCATTGAGGTTGACAATTGTAAATATATTTATGGACCTTACAAATAAGGGAAAACTATAGGATTGCGATTAGTTCAAGTCGAGTAGGGTGGGTCAACTTTAATCCTGCATGAAATAACGTTAATTAAGATTAAATCCTTTGGCCAAGGTAGTGCATGATTCTAAAGTGCATTGATTGTTCACTGTGACTGGACGACGTTTCTTGTGGAGGGGTCATGCATGACTAGAGGGTATCTAGGGATCTGCATGATAACAAGACACGTAGGTCACAACACCAGAGCTCAGATGGCAAACATCTATGGTTATCCTAAGTCTATCCTCTTGAGTAGGGTAGAGCCACTTCCGGTTAGGAAGGAGTACGGGAGACCGACGGTCTGTGGTTGGAGGTTAAGCTCCTTGAAGATACTTTCTCTTCCAATTTATTGAGGAATGCCAAGATTTGAATGTGAATGGTCGTCAATTGAGATGCGGTGAAAATGGTATGTCCCTAATATTGAATTTGCTTCAAGTATTTTTCAAGTTATTAAGATAACTAAATGATATACTTTATCATTTCTTTTAGTTTTACGAACAATGAGATTATGTTTATTGTTAGTTTGAAGAATGTTTTTACTTGTTAAGTAGTGTTATCTTTTCTGTTTGAACAAAAAAAAAATATACCTATGGTAAAACTTAGATTATTAGAGTTAAACCAGTTTTGGATGTTACATAGGTCCCATCGGGCGTGCCAAAAATGTATGCAGAAATATGATCAAAGGTAAATAATAAAGATAAATGCAATATAACCTAATACCTTCACCTCAAAATCACACCCTCACACTTGATAGAATGGAGTAGAGTGTACCCTAGATCTACTAGCTTTGTTCTATGGATATATTATAAATTGTGGACTGCTCATAAAATGAGCATAATCTAGGTATGGAAATGGGTATAATGAAGGCAAATGGTAATGATAATGATATGAAAAATGACAACATATACTTACATATGAAAGATGTGATGTGATAATGATGTGAGAGGCTCAATTTATAAAGGTCAAATATGATGGATGAAGGGATAGGACTAAAAGATAAAATGGATGGCTAAGATTAGATGAGGATTATAGGTCTTGGATAAGAATCTTCTAGAGCATTCTTTTATGTGTATGATTGATTAAAATATGTAGTATACTAATGAATGTTGGGGATGAAAAGCGAATTTAATTTTGGATCAATTATTTAATAATTGTGACCAATTATTTAATAATTGTGGTAAGTGGTTGAAGATGCACATGTGAGTGGGTAAATTAATTAAATAATGGAGTTATTTAATTAATTTATGGAGAGGAATTTGTTAGAAATGATAAATTAATTAAATAAATGGACTTTATAAATTAATTTAAGAGGAAATGGTATTTATTTAATTTAGGAAAAAATGGATTAATGAAAGGAGGATTAAATTAATTAAATAATAAAATTATTTAATTAATTTAGAAGACATGTTAGGATTCAAAGTGGTGTTAAGATTGTGTCAAAAATGAAGGTGAATACGTGGTCATTTTTAAGTGTGTACATACATATTTATTTATTTATTAATTAATTTTTAAACAAAGGAACTCATAAACTTATAATGACATATTACTATTTTTTAATAACTTTTGATTTTAAATTCTTTTTGAAATTTTTTATGTTTGACCAATCTAGACATTATTCTCTAGACATGATTAAAAAAAATTCATGTTATGATTAGTTTAACTCAAATTATGGTGGCCGTACACGAGGGGTTTAAAAGAATAAATTACGTCCAACAAAAAATAATTAAACAATTATTTATTAAAATTACAAAAAATGTCCTAACCAAACTTCAACATCATACACATCTTTCCACAAAAGGAATTAGAAAAATATTTTCATTTAGATCAAATTATGTTGGCCATACACGTGCATGTATTTTTTAAAAAATGACCACTATTGTACATCCTATAGAAAACCAAATTTTTATCATTTGGGTATTAGAATAAATTACATATTTAAAAACTAAAAACAAAATCTTACATTTCATATTTTTAAACTATGTTAATATTCTATGTATAAATGCTTCAAATTTTTACATCAACCATGAAAAACTTTGATTTTCAAGAAAAAGGCTTCCACTTTTTGACCAAAAAGTGGACCTAACTTCTTGCACTCACCCAAGATATAAATGTTACAAACCATGTTGACAAAAATAAGGCCAAATCCTTTAACCCAAGACAAATTACTAAATTCTCTCCTCAATAAGAGACAGAGAAAAGAGAAAAATGTCTATGTTAGTATTGTTATAGCAAATGGTCTAGAAGTCCTAAGTGTGCTATTAATGAAAAAAGATTAATGATTATTGAGAGTGAGGTTGAAGAAGAGGGAGAAGTAGATATAGAAGAACCCAATGCAAAACTTGAGCATGCAAATTTAGAGGAAGAAGAAAGCGCTACTATCTCCCTACACGCATTGAATGGCACAACCACACCACAAACACTCAAAGTGTTTGGTTATATCAAAAGGAGAAAGGTGGTAGTGTTGGTTGATACAAGTAGTACACAACTTTATTGATAGAAGATTGGATAATGAGCTCAATTATTTTGTGTATCTAGTCTCTCATTTTTAGGTCATGATAGATGATGGGAAAAAAACTCCCTTGTCATGGTAAATGCCACCATATAAAACTCTCAATGGGAGATTATTATCTAGATTCATAAATATGTGTTATTCCAATTGGAGAAGATATAGTTTTGGGAGTGCAACATGGATTAAATGATTGGGAAACAATGTCCTTTAATTTTTAGGACTTATTCATGACTATTAGTATGGATACAATCATCGCCAAGTCAAATTATTGGCTCCTACAGGGTGGAGAAATTACTTGAGGTTGTTATGGCATAATGGCACAAGTACATTTTGTACAAGCACAAGACGTGAACACTCAAGGTCCCCCAAAGCTTCAAGAGATCATTTAACCATCAACAAGTTTCTCAAGAATCCAAGGGTCTACCTTCAATCATAGACTATGATCATGCCATTGAATTAATACTAGGAAGTATTCCTCCTAACATTAGACCTTATCACTATCTGTATGAATATAAGTCATAAATCAAAAAATTAGTCAAGAAAATGTTGGATTCAGGATGGAAATGTTTGATTCAATCTATTCATCTCTAATGGTTATGGTAAAAAAAAACTTTGAGTCATGGAGAATGTGTCTTGATTATAGGGTGCTCAACAAGCTCACTCTTAAAGATAAGTTTCCTATATTCCTTTTATTGACAAACTATTAGATGATTTGAATGGTGTAGTTTTCTTTACTAAGTTAGGTTTGCATTCAAGTTATCATCAAATCCGACTAAAAGAGGAGCATGTACATAAAAATGCCTCTAAAACATGAGGGTCATTATGAATTCCCAGTTATGTCATTTGGTCTCACTAATGCCCCATCAAATTTTCAAATTCTTGTGAATTTAGTGTTATGCCCATTTCTTCAAAAATTTGTGTTGGTATTCTTTGTTGAGATCCTCACCTGTAGTAAAACATGGGAAGAACGTTTGCAACATGTACAAAAGAAATTACTAGTATTGAAAGATAACAACTCTAGATGCAAAATAATTAAAATGTGTCTTTGGGGTGAAAGAAGTGGAATACATAGAACATGTGGTGTCATGTAAAGGTGTTATGGTGAACCCTAAGAAGATTGCAACAATAAAAGAGTGGCCTAAACCTAAAAATATCAAAGGTTTGAGAGGATTCTTGAGTCTAATAGGGTACTATAGAAGATGTGTTTGTAACTATGCTTGTATAGTAGCACCCTTAACAACATTATTGAAGAAGGATCTTTTTTCATGGTTAGAGCTAGCCACCCAAGCATTTCAATGATTGAAAGAAACTCTTACTACCACAACTATGCTAGCTACCCTAGAGTTATCTAGGACCTTTGTGGTAGAATGTGATGTTTTTGGGCATGGCATTGGGGTACTATTGATGCAAAAAGGGTTTCCCTTGGCATTTGCTAGTGTACCTCTAAATAGTACCTCTAACAAGCCATTTAGACTCTCAAAAGGGTTTCCCTTGGCACATATTTATGTTGTTTTGCCTCTAACAAGCATGCACAATGGTATAAATGGCTTTCACTACCAAAGTGGTGATATAACACATCATTTCATACATCAACAAAGATGACTACATTTGAGGTTCCAATGGCTACCCCACCATCTACTACTTACAATCTCATCTCAAAGATTGTGCAATAGAGGATCATATTCAACACCAATGAGAAATGCTACAAATCCTCAAGAAAAATTTAATTGCACGACTCAAAATAGGATGAAACAATAATTAGATCACACTGCAATGAGAAGCATTTTGAGGACGAAGATTGGCTACTTCTTCAATTGCAACCTTAAAAAATGTCAAATAATATAAGAACATCAAGCTTGCACCCAAATTTTATGGTCCCTTGATTGTCCTCCATTAGATAGGAAGTGTAGCTTATAATTTGGAATTTCCACCCTCTTCCAAAATTCATCCTATCTTCCATGTCTCTTGTTTGAAGAAAGTAATAGGTAACAATATCCCAATCTAATCAAAATTGCCTAAGTTAGATGAAGGGAAGGTTATTTTGAAATCTAAGGTAGTCATTTTAAAAGAGTAAAACAATTGCAAAATAGAGCCATATATAAATTCCTAATCAAGTGGAAGAATCTACCAACTAAAGATACAACATGGAAAGATGAACAATTCCTACAGAAACATCCAGAGTTGCTAAGTGTTGAGGATACCACTTTTTTTGAAAGGGATGGGCATGTTATGCCCCTTATATTCTATCTTCCTAAATGTAGTAAAGTTAAGCGCTTGTGGTATGCTTAACCCTAATATTTTCATTTATTAATTTAATCCATTCCTTTAAGCCGACTTAATTATAAAGGGGTACATCCCTACATAATTATTCTCTAAATAAGGAAGAGAAAGATCTCCAAGACCACCATAAATTTTTATATCGAATTCATATTACATTTATTTTATTATTGAAGGTCACCCTCGCAAAGTGGTATGCTATTTTACTGATTTTTGCATTTATTTCCAAAAAATATCATAACGATTGGTAAATGTAATATAGTAGAAATTTCAAACAAACTTCAAATTGAAATAAAAATGCTTTTCAAAAGTGACGATACAAAAAACAAACAATACAAGAGGTAAACTAGTAATTAGTCTTGATAATCCGAAATGATGCCTAGTGCAACTAGAAATTATCTTGCACTCTCAAAAAGAAATAAGTAGTACTTTCAAAGTTATAACAAAGAGACAAATAATTAACATTTTTGAAGTTACGACACTAGGTACAAAGACAAACATTTAGTATCTTCAAAGTTAATGGCAAGAAATCAAATGAGAGGGTATATACATACCCTCTCCCTCTCTATCATCAAATGATTGATTGAATAAGAGGGAAAGATCTCCCTAAACTCTAAAAGGTAAACCCTGCAATCTAATTATCTTGGAATTGAGACAAAGGAACAAGAGTAAACGCTGAACCCACCTTATAGTTGGAAAGAATAAAAACATTGAATGAAGAGAAATTGATGTCACTCAATTTTGCTACATGAAGTGAAGCTCCTTGTACCCTAGGCATTGAAATAGTTAAAATAACCATTAACCAAAACAGACCTCTTGTACAATTAAAATAATCTAATAAGAGAAATCAAATTTTTGCAATGGCAGTTAGGTACAGCTACGTGTAAGTTAAAGAAAACCAAGAAGCCAGATGGAAGAGGGAGAGATGGAATATACTGTAAGCCAGATGGAAGAGGGAGAGATGGAATATACTGTAAGCTATGTAAAATACATATTATTTTTAAGTTTTCTACAATTACATAATAGAATAAACCCTGAAATTCAGAGAAAAGCTAGGCAATTAAGAAGAGTTTGGAAGAATGCAACAAAAGGTCTCAACAAGTACTCTTGTTTTCTATGGACTTAATAAGTGCATCTAATCTTATATAATCTTCTTAACATAAAGCTTAAAGATTAAATCAATTTGATATCCTCACTTCTACACAGAGATGATACGACTGCTGATTTTTTTTTTTTTTTGGAATGATAATAAATGGCCAGCATTTGACCTGGTAACCCGCTGCCATTTTCTTATTTCAAAAATTACCAACTTACATGAGTGACAAGCCCTTCCCAACTCCTCCACTTAACTAATCATTTGTCTTTGAGCATCCTGTTCCTGTATAACTGTTCAAAGGGATTAGTAATAGAAGGTGGTGGGTATCTCCAAATACATTCCTTCCAAACATTACCATAGTACTTGTCATTATCCTTACCATCATCAGAATTCTTTTTCCCCTCGTCCAAATCCAAGTCTCTAACCACCTTCCAAACCCCACTGTTACACTTAAACCCTGACCCAAACCCAATCATCCAAACCCTATCCCCTTTCTTCAACCTTCCCTTGCCCTCCATGTAAGCAAGCACATACCACAGGCAACTGGCTGATGTGTTCCCAAACCTGTGCAATGTCATTCGTGAAGGCTCCACGTCATACTCATTGAGATTGAGGCTCTTGCCCACACCATCTACAATGACTGGACCACCAGGATGGATGCAGAAATGTTCAAAGGCTGTCTTGAAATTTGGCACATAGGGTTTATCTGATTTCTTCTTCTTCTTCCAGAGGCTGTTGTACACATATTTTAGTTGTTCAGTGATGGGCAGAACCTTGGGGCCTAAGGTTGTGATGTTCTTCTTTAGTGCTTCTGTTGCAGAGTCAATGAGACGGTTGCTGAGGGAATAGCCAATAATCCCATCATCATCCTCACGCTGTTGTACGCAGAGGTAACCGTCTGAGCTGGCGCCTATATGGGTTCTCACGGTGTGGACCAGTTTCAGCTTTGCAGAATTCCTGAAATATATAAACAGTGGTCCAGTTATTAATAAATAGTGCTCAAATCATTGTTATTAATCATCAAAATGGAGTTGGAACAATTTTTGTGTAGAACCCAGTGCTGCTACCTTTGAGAGCTCTGCTTAAACATCCACAGGTTTCATTTTCAAAATGACAAAAAGCAAACCAAGTTAAATAAAATTTTAGAACACCGAAACTGAAACAGTATGAAGGCTATTTCTAACAGCAATATTGACATATCCAAACAGCAAGTATTACTTTGATCTAAACAAGATGGTCAGACTATCATACAATTTGCACATGTGAATGTTATGCAGTAGTGGAAAGGAAATCTGCAAGTGAATGGAAAGTAGCCAGTGGTTGAATTTCCACCACAGAACATTAGAGCTGTTTATGCGGAACAAGTAAATGGAAAGAAGCTAGGAATTGAATCTCCATGACAGAACATAGCAGGGCTATGATGTTTAAATAGAGTGCAGCTTATATAAGAAGAACAGCAGGCACCTTTCTGTCCTAAAGATCATCCGTGGCTACTTTCCATTCACTTGAAGAGTACATTTTTACTCTTGGTTAACATTCACATATACAAATCGCCCACCATAAACAGTTAGTCACGTTGTGTGCCGATTGCCTTTCAAAATTTTCGACCTCTACAATTGTCGACTTCTGTCACAGACTAATTTATTTGACTCCTCTCCACACTGTAGACTCTCTATTTTGTTGAAAATCTGTTTTGTCAATTGATTTCAACCAGCCAACTGTTTTACAATGTGCCGGCCGGTTAAGCTTTTCCTATACAAATTGCATGGTACTGTGACCATTTTGGAAAAAAAAAGGATGGATATCCTGATATTGAGGGTATTGAGTAACTAGACTTCATACCTAAAAGCAGGCTTGTTGGTGAGGAGGAGAGCACAGCCACCGACCCTGAAGAGGCAGTTGGGGACCATCATGGAGCGCTCAGTCCCTGCATACAAACTCTGTGAAACACTCTCCGAACTGAACACCACAGCAAATGAATTTTCATGTACCCTCAGCAGATCCTTTGCCAGATCAATTGCTATCAAACTGGCACTGCAACCCATGCCCGCCAGATTATACACCTTTACATCCTCTCTCATCTTATAATGATTTATTATACTCGCCACCAGCGAGGGGGACGGAGAAAAACACGAAATATTCACCACCAGTATGTCGATTTCAGAGGGGGTAATGCCCGCTTTTTCAAAGAGCGCGTCCAATGTCTGTGTGTAATTTTCATCGAATTCTAATCTTCCCTCTGCAAAAATGTTTATAACTTTGTCAGGAAACCGAAATCTGACAAGATAATAAATTTTGGACAATGGGCGTGAGCAAAAAGTTTGTAATGCCTAGTCTCTTACATTGTGTCAAAACATTTCTAAAACCCACTGTGTTTTGCAAAATTTACTGTTGTTGTGGAAAACCTTCACGTTGAAGAAATGAGTGAGGTTTGCTAAGATAGGTTGAAAGAAGAGGAGGCAGACAATTTACATGATAGAAAAAAGCTAATCTCTTTTCTTAAACTAAACAAAGAGGAGGCAGACATTTACATGATAGAACAAACGTTTCTACTTTCACCAGGCACTGGTACAAAGTTAAACGCCTTATTTGAATCGAGGAGGAAGTATATATATATAGACAGGAAAACATCACTTCCATAAAAATAAATGAGTTAAAAAGGGAGTTTTATAATAAGTAGTTTATAGGGCACAATATTTGTTGAAGGTTCTACAAATAGGATAAAAAATACAAATAGGATAAAAAGCTATGTGTTGATTGTGGAGAATATTTCATAGTCAAGTGCAATTGAATCATAGTAGTGTTAAGATGGCTGGCCTCCTAAAAGTCTTTGTGTTTCACCCTTATGAGCATCACTTATATATGAGTGCAAGTGGATCATAGACTAGGATGCTTGACCTCCCTAGAATCCCAAGTGCTTCACCCCTAATGTAACTAGTGCTATGTAAATCAAAGTATTGTTGGGATGGTCTAATGAAACCACAAGTACCAAGTGGACTTGAATAGTATCAAAATAGTTAGCTTGCTTGAAAGTCTCCATGCTTCAACCTTATTAACAATTCCAAGACACAATAAATGTCAAGTAGACCAAAGAAATACTAGAATGATTGACCTCCCCATAAGTCTCAATGCTTCATCCTTGTGAACATTAGCTAGATGCAATGAGTGCTAAGTGGGCCATTTGAGGTTATGAGATGGATTCTTGTGAACAATCACTCATGAAATATCATTAATTTTGAGAAGTTTTGATACTTCACTTCTTTAAGCATCACCTCAATGCAACAAGTGCAAAGCATGCCACTCGTTCTCATGATAAATGGATTCTCGCTAACCACTATTCATGAAATATATCTATCTTGAGAAGTTTTGATGCTTCACCTCGATTAACATTCTTAAACATAACAATTTATAAAAGATGAATTCTTGTAAACCACTACTCATGAAACATCATCCATCTTGAGAAGTTTTAAGAATATCTCACCGAACAAAACCTAAATGTACCAAGTGAAATGAACCATTGACTTCTTACAATTATTAACTATTATTGACTTCTTACAATTACTAACTATTGAATACTTACAATTACTACTTACGAAATATCATCCATCCCCAAAAATCCCAATATTTGGTCTAAAAAAAAAACACCACATGAATACAAACTTAATTATGTATTTTCATTTAACAAAAAATAGGTTTTTGTGTAAAGAGCCAACATAAAAATTACTGTACTTAAATATCATCCATTTCAATGATCAAACAGTCAATAGCAGTTTTACACCTCATTCACAATAAAAGAGTATTAAATATTTGTGCTATTTTTATTGGCCAAAATTGACCTTTGACTATTGAAATGGATAATATTGAAGAACAACTGATAAAAATAGCCTAGCTGGCCCGTACCTTTAATAGAGGGTAAATAGTCTTCTTTGAACAAGAATTCCGGGCCATATGTTTCTTCTCCCAGACCAGATTTTAACAGGACTTTTAGCCGAAGTTTAACATCATCCTCCTTGAGATTATCAATTCTTCGAACAAAATACTCGCAGAGTTCGGTATTCATTTTTGTATCTTCGGGCGGCTTGAAGCAGCAATATTCCACCAGATAACATTCATTCTGCGTCCAAATATGGCGGATCGCCCAGATCACTATTATCAGTCCTGCTAAACTGCGTAGTACCCAGTTAGTGCCCACAACTTCATATTCCCTAGATCTCAGATAATTATATGGATATGCACAGGCTGCTGAACATAATCCCCATGATAAAATTACGCTGAAAATGCATGTGGGAAGATACACTTTGGCAAAAAGCTCCATTTTCTGCTATGAAGAGTCGTTACAGAAAAGTGCGTCGCCAGATTTTTGTATGCAGTTGGATGGGAGAGTCGGTGGGCTAATAAAGGCAGAGGAAGATTGTGTAAAAGATTATTCACCGGCAGAGAAAGATCGTGTAAAAGATTATTCACCAGCTTGTCATTGAATATATAAATGTTTTATTCACCAACTTGAGTAATATTACATTATAACCTATAAAGCATAATTGATATAATTTTTTTAAGTGATTTTCCTGAAATGTAAATGATCGTAGAAATCCCAAAGTATCGGGCGGGGACATTTAAACGACATCAAGACTTTTTCTGACACGATTTTTTTCCCGGAGTGAGAACAACCGAAGAGTTTAACTGTAATGTTCATAGTTTCACACAATTTACTGCCACAATTACGTGTTAGTGAAGGCTCGTTAATTTGCTACCTCACGCTTGTGCAGAATATACAGCAAGAAGTCAGAAGGGTTATCATAGGCTATTTGATGCCTTCCCTGTAACGTGGGTTTCACCTTTCTTTTCTCCAACAATAAATACTATTTGATGCTTTTCTAGGAATACAAAGTCGTAGATGTTTATGACATCATGTTGTTGTTTCCTTGTAATGCACGGTGGTATTAAGTGGGCCTGGAATTTGACGGACGGTTTGCTCATTTAATTACCTTTCAATTCAATTCACGTTTTAAGAAAAAATAAAATTATAGTCTCCTTCTATCTTACCCTGTAGGGATTCCTCTAACTGGACTTACGGGCACTATGATGTCTTTAGGAAGAATTGAACATTGGTCTTCAATATAAGAACCAAGTGATCCTATCAATTTGTTAATTTCTTATAATCCAGTTACAAATTAACTGCACAATAAATTCACAGAATAGAACCTTTATCCGGTTTATAACAATCAATACTCTGAGTTAATTAACAGTTAATAATAGCGGAAGCAAAAAAATAACAAGAAGCCATACACAAATAGACAATAACATAGATATACCCAGAAAACCCTAATATGGGGAAAAACCTACAAATGTTGGATCTTCTATTCAGCGTCAACAGTGAACTTTCCACACATAATACAATTACTTTGTTGCTACAACAATCTTACATATATAGCCCTACTGATGCAAGAGAAAATAAACTTTCCTTACATAACTTGGCTTTCCTTACACATAAAATCACTCTTGGTGTTATCTCCACCTCACAACTCAAGAAACATTCTATTAATTAAAAAAAAATCATTCTGTTGCTAAATATCCAACTCAAGTTGCCCTTAAGCAACTTCCACCCTCCACACGGGCCCACCTTCTGAGCTACAAAAAATCAACACTCTCTCTTAGTGAGGAAGGTGTTCTGCACAAAACCCATCTTATCCCTGAAGTATACAAACTTACTCTTCATCAAGGGCTTGGTCAGGGTATCTACTATCTGTTCGTCAATAGGAATGTACTGGAGCTTCACTGTCCCCTTCTCCACACAATCTCTGATGAAGTGGTACTTGATCACAATGTGATTTGACTTGTCATGAAACACTGGATTCTCAGAGAGTTTGATACAACTCTGATTATCACAGTAAATAACTGTAGGATCTAGCCCCTGATCAAAGAGCCCAGCTAGAAGTTTTCGAAGCCAGATAGCCTCACATGTAGCCATACTGGTTGCCATATACTCTGCCTCCGTAGAACTCAATGCAACTGATTTTTGTTTTCTGCTGTACCAAGAGACTGCTCTTGATCCCAAATTGAAACTACACCCTGAAGTGCTCTTTTGATTAGTTGTACTGCCTGCCCAATCTGCATCGGTGAACCCCTCAAGCTTCACTCCATCCTGTTGAACATACTTGATGCAGGAGCATCCAGAGGTGTAAGGGCAATCTTGCATCACCCAAAAAAGAAGTTAATTCAAAACCATTGTAGTTGTTCTCATTTCTTCCCATAATTAGTGTTTTTGGTTCCATAATATCCAGAATAATAATGTAGGACTTTCAGTTTTTCCAAAATTGCTAAAAATAGCGACTTGCCTATTTAGGAAAGTGTACCTGCCTATTTAGAAAAGTTTTGCATTTGGGCACGTAATGAAGCAAAAACTTCCAGAAAATTACATAACAGAAATATAAGACCTTTGGCGAAGGAATCAGGCAAAGATCATTTGTGAGCTGAAAGATATTAAAGTTTTTGTTTTTCTGAAAAGCCCCTAAAAATTTACGAAACGAGATATGAGGCACTAAAACTTCTCATAACGTCTCAAAAAGTTGACGGAAATCTATTTACGGATTTCCGGCATGATAGTTCACATCGCGAGCTTTCCGGCGCTTAAAGCGGTTCGTCAATTGAACACCCGGATCAAAAGTTATGTTTCCCGGAAGTTGACCTACTTTTGGAGGGAGTTGCAAATTTTGAAATTTAGCTGGAGGCCGCCAAAAAGTGCTATTTATGACTATTTTGGGAACCCTGGGAGGGGGAGAGTTAAGGGGGGCCAGTGTAGAGTCCAGAATAGGGGGGGAAATAGAAACCCTAGCTGATTTGGGGTTACAGAAGGTTGAAGATTCTAGAGTCTTGAGGTTGGGAAAGCTGTAATGTGTTGCAGCCAGTAGAGGATTCATCCTCTGATTGTAATTGAAGCTTGTTTAATGTAATGAGTAGCCCAGTTCAATAAAAGAAAATTCTATTTGCTGTGTTTAATATTGGTTATTGTGTGTTTTGTGATTTACCCCCTTCATTAAGTGGTATCAGAGCAAGGGTTCCTGAGTGTGTAGACAGATCGCCGACCGTGAGGTAGTTTTGCACTAAGACCTAAGGTTATGGGTTTGCTACAGAGACCAAGATGCCTCCACGAAGAAATCGTGTTGGGAGGAATGTTTTGACAGAAGAGGGTTTTAGAGCCCTACAAAGGCAAATCGATGCATTGCAAAAGGAGCTGCGAAGAGGGTTTGATCCGAGAACAAGAGAAGAAAGCGAAGATGAAGCCGAAGAGGAGCTATTTGATGAAGAACAAGAAGCTGTAGGAGATCTTGTAGAGGTTAGGTTGTTAAGGGCCATTTCAAAGATTGGAAAGAGGCCCATAATCGAAGTTTCTACATATTCTGGAGATTTGAATCCAGAACAGCTCGTTGATTGGATCAATGACATGGAGGAGTATTTCGAGTATGAAGATGTGGAGGACCCAGATCGGGTCAAGTTTGCAAAAACAAAGTTGAAGGGCCATGCCAGTATTTGGTGGAAGGAGGTCCAATTAGAGAGGAATAGAAGAGGAAAAAGAAAGATCACCAGATGGGATCGGATGGTGGAGAAATTGAAGAAGCAGTTCATTCCTGTGGACTATGAGATGGAGTTGTTGAAGAAGCTGCAAGGACTAAAGCAAGGTAACAAGTCTGTTAAGGAGTATATAGAAGAGTTTTATAAGATTACTATCAAGACAGGCCATGCAGAGCCCAACAAGGAAAAGGTAGCCCGTTACATTAATGGGTTGAGGCCGAGTATTCAGGAGGAGCTGAGCTTGGTCAGAATGACCATCATAGAAGATGCATACCAATTTTTCTTGATGGTGGAAGAGAAGCTGAATAAAAGATTTGATAGCAAGCAAAGGGGAAGAGGTCAAGGCGGAAGGACTGGTGGAAGACCCTATGGGGGCCGAAATGAAGATGCAAAGAAAAGTGAAGAAGCTGGCACCAGTCGAAATCAGAGAGGAGATAACACCTACCGTCCTCATGACCAAAACAATGGTGAGCAAAGAGGAAGAGGAAGAGGTAGACCTGGGCAAGGACCTGGAAGAGGAGGTTTCAGAGGAACCTGTTTCCAATGTAGAGAAGAAGGGCATCGAGCATATGAGTGTCCACAACATCAAGGAAGGACGAATAGGAGACCTAAAAGTAATGCACGAGTTGCACATGTAGATGAAGATGCACAGTCTGAGCATTCTAAAGATGCTGAAAGGGGAGAAACCCTAGTTGTCAGAAGAACCTTGTTGAATGAGGAGAAATAACCAAATTAGAGGAAGAGTTTATTCTGCACAAGGTGCAAATGTGAAGGTAAGTGTTGTGATATTATTATTGATAGTGGAAGCACTGATAATCTGATTTCAGAAGAGATGGTTGACAAGTTGAAGTTGGCAAGAAGAAAGCATCTCCATCCATATCAGATTGCATGGTTGCAGAAAGACCATAGAGCTTTGGTCAATGAACAATGTTTAGTGAAGTTCAAGATTGGGGACTACCATGATGAGGTATTGTGTGATATCATACCGATGGATGCATGTCATATGCTGTTGGGAAGGCCGTGGCAGTATGATAGGAGCGCTATCCATGATGGCCGTGCAAACACATATTCCCTAACAAAAGATAGAGTTCGTCATAAATTGAAACCCTTGAAGGAGGTGGAAGAAAAGGTATGTAGTACTGCTAGAATTTGCTTGGGAGACGGTAGGAAATTTTTGGAGGGTATGAAGCATGAGCATCATTGCTTTGCATTGATTCCTAAGATTAGTCAAGAGAACTGTGAAGAGATACCAGTAGAAGTTTCAGATATGTTGGAAGAGTTCCAGGACATTATCTCTGATAATGTACCAGAAGGTTTACCACCAGTAAGGAAGAAAGTCATCAAATGGATTTGATATCAGGAGCCAGTTTGCCAAACAAGGCAACCCATAGAATGACCCCTGTAGAGAATGAAGAGCTGAACAGACAAGTTCAGGAGTTGTTGAGGAAGGGACTGATAGGGGAGAGCCTAAGCCCATGTGTGGTACCTGTAGTACTAGCACCAAAGAAGGATGGAAAATGGAGGATGTGTACAGACTCTCGAGCTATCAATAAGATAACGATCAAGTATAGATTTTCATTGCCAAGAATGGATGACATCATGGATTGTTTGAGTGGAGTCAAGTACTTTACGAAAATTGACCTAAAGAGTGGATATCACCAGATCCATATCAGAGAAGGAGATGAATGGAAGATAGCCTTCAAGACAAAGGAAAGTTTGTATGAGTGGTTAGTCATGCCATTTGGGCTAACCAATGCACCGAGCACATTCATGCGGCTCATGAACGAGGTACTGAAGAAATTTTTGGGAAGTTTTGTTATTGTTTATTTGGATGATATTTTAATTTTCAGTAAGACTTGGGATGAGCATCTAATGCATATCAGAAGAGTTCTAGAGAAGCTGAGGGAGAAGAAGTTGTTGATTAATCTGAAGAAATGTAGTTTTGCAAAGAAGGAGTTGGTGTACCTGGGATTTGTTGTCTCAGAAGAAGGTCTTAAGATGGACCCAGAAAAAGTAAGGGCTATCATTGAATGGCCTATGCCAAGGAGTGTCACAGAGGTAAGATCTTTTCATGGTTTGGCAAGTTTTTATAGAAAGTTTATTAGGAGTTTCAGTAGCATTTGTGCACCCCTAACTGAGACAATGAGAGGGGATAGAAAAGAGTTTAGATGGACTAAAGGAGTAGATAAGAGCTTTGATACATTGAAATAGAAAGTGGTAGAACAACTTGTTTTGGCACTTCCAGATTTTAATAAAGTATTTCAGGTAGATTGTGATGCTAGTGGTAGTGGTATAGGAGCTGTTTTGAGCCAAGAAGGTAAGCCCATTGCCTATTTTAGTGAGAAGCTTAATGATGCTAAGAAAAAGTATTGTGTTTATGATCAGGAGTTTTATGCAATAGTTCAGGCTTTGAAGAAATGGAGACATTATTTGTTGCCAAAGGAGTTTGTTTTATATACTGATCATCAGGCTTTGTAGTATCTTAATAGTCAAGAAAAGTTAAATTAAAGGCACTTAAAATGGATTGATTTTTTGCAGAGCTATACTTTTGTTTTGAAGCACAGGAGTGGGAAGTCCAACAGAGTTGCAGATGCCTTGAACAGAAGACAAAATTTGTTGACAGAAATGAAGATAGAGGTTGTTGGGTTCAATGAGCTCAAAAGTTTGTATCCTGAAGATCCAGATTTTGCAGAGGCTTGGAAAGCTTATTTGGAACCTGTTACTTTAGACAGGACAAAATGGTTGGATTTCATTATCCAAGATGGCATGTTGTTTAGAGGAAGCCAGTTGTGCATTCCAAGGAGTTCCATGAGAGAGAACCTGATTAAGGAGAAGCATAGTGGGGGATTGGCTGGACACTTTGGTCAAGATAAGACCATTGCTATTATTGGTGAAAATTATTATTGGCCACAGTTGCAACAGGATGTGAGGAAATTTGTGCAGAGTTGCAGAGTGTGTCAGATGGCAAAAGGAACAAGTCAGAATACAGGGTTGTATCAACCATTACCTGTACCGGAGAAGCCATGGGATGATATTAGCATGGATTTTGTTCTTGGTTTACCATGGACACAGAGAGGACATGATTCTATTTTTGTGGTGGTGGACAGATTCTCAAAAATGGCACATTTTATTCCTTGTAAAAAGACTAATGATGCTGTTCATATTGCAGAATTATTTTTCAGGGAAGTGGTGAGACTACATGGTCTACCAAAAAGCATAGTTTCAGACTGAGCTATCAAGTTTGTTGGTTATTTCTGGAGGACATTGTGGAAGAAGTTGAAGACAGACTTGAAGTTCAGTTCTGCACACCATCCACAGACTGATGGACAAACTGAAGTGGCGAATAGGAGTTTGGGTAACCTACTACGATGCTTGGTAGGAGATAAGCCCAAGGGATGAGATTTGATTTTACCACAGGTAGAATTTGCTTACAACAATTCTGTCAATAGGAGTACTGGTAAATCACCATTCCAGATTGTATATGGCAATAGCCCAAGAAATGCTTCTGAGTTAAGGAAGCTGGACAATGGAGAAAAGACAAGTGCCGAAGTTGAAGACTTTGTAGAACATCTAAAGAATTTGCATGAAGAGGTGAGAAAGCACATTACTAAAATGAATATTCAGTACAAGGCTAAGGCAGATCAGAAGAGGAGATATAAGGAATTCCAGGTAGGAGATGAAGTCATGGTTCACCTGAGAAAAGAAAGGTTCCCAATTGGAACATATAATAAGTTGAAAATGAAGAAATTTGGACCATGCAGAATCATGAAGAAGCATGATTCAGGAAATGCATATGAGGTAGAGCTGCCGAGTGGGATCAATATTTCCCCTATTTTCAATATTGTTGATTTATCAGAATATCATGAAGGTGGAATAGAGGATGGACCAACAGAAGTGCAATGAAGTATTCCAGCATCTACTTCAATAGAGGAGATAGAAGAGATCTTGGATAGCCGTGTGGGAAGGAGCACTCGAAATAGGCAATATGAAGAATATCTAGTGAAATGGAAAGGAAGGCCTGTTGAAGATTCTTCTTGGTTGTCTAAGGCAGAGGTTGACCGTTTGGATTTTCCTCACACAAACACATGAGACGTGACAGGGTCACTTCTCAAATTACCCTGGGTGTCTGATGCAAGAGCATCCAGAGGTGTAAGGGCAATCTTGCATCACCCAAAAAAGAAGTTAATTCAATACCATTGTAGTTGTTCTCATTTCTTCCCATAATTAGTGTTTTTGGTTCCATAATATCCAGAATAATAATGTAGGACTTTCAGTTTTTCCAAAACTGCTAAAAATAGTGACCTGCCTATTTAGGAAAGTGTACCTGCCTTTTTAGGAAAGTTTTACATTTGGGCACGTAATGAAGCAAAAACTTCCAGAAAGTTACATAATAGAAATATAAGACCTTTGGTGAAGGAATCAGGCAAAGATCATTTGTGAGCTGAAAGATATTAAAGTTTTTGTTTTTCCAAAAAGCCCCTAAAAATTTACGGAACGAGATATGAGGCACTAAAACTTCTCATAATGTCTCAAAAAGTTGATAGAAATCTATTTACAAATTTCCGGTATGATAGTTCACATCGCGAGCTTTACGACCCTTAAAACGGTTCGTCAATTAGACACCCGGATCAAAAGTTATGCTTCCCGGAAGTTGACCTACTTTTGGAGGGAGTTGCAAATTTCAAAATTTAGTTGGAGGTCGCCAAAAAGTGCTGTTTATGACTATTTTGGGAACCCTGGGAGGGGGAGAGTTAAGGGGGGCCAGTGTAGAGTCCAGAATAGGGGGGGGGGAAATAGAAACCCTAGTTGATTTGGGGTTACAGAAGGTTGAAGATTTTAGAGTCTTGAGGTTGGGAAAGCTGTAATGTGTTGCAGCCAGTAGAGGATTCATCCTCTGATTGTAATTGAAGCTTGTTTAATGTAATGAGTAGCCCAGTTCAATAAAAGAAAGTTCTATTTGCTGTGTTTAATATTGGTTATTGTGTGTTTTGTGATTTACCCCCTTCATCAATACTTCAACCCATAATCAATTGTGCCTTGGAGATACCTCAAAACATGTTTTGCAGCTATCCAGTGCACACGTTTAGGTTCCGCCATAAACTGACTAAGTGAGTTCACTGTAAAACAAATGTTTGGCCTAATGTTGACCAGATACAAAAGAGAGCCTATCAACTATCTGTATAAAGTCGGGTCCACTACCTCTGATCTAGAAGCATCAATCTTCTCCCAGTTGGTCACAAGTGGCGTGGACATGGGATTACAGTCCTCCATCCTGAATCACTTCAGGATATCAATTATGTACTTCCTTTGTCCAAGGAAGATCTCTCCCTCTTTTTGCCACAACTCCAATCCCAGAAAGTAGTGCATCAACCCTAAGTCCTTCATCTCAAACTCTCCTGCAAGATCCCGCTTGCAGTGGCCTATGAGCTCCTCTGACCCTGTGAGAAATAGGTCATCAACATACAACATCAATATGAGAAGTTCATCCTTCACCTGAACATAGTATAGGTTCAGATCTACCTCACTCTTGATGAAGTCCACGCTTTGCAAGTAATTGTCAATACATGAATACCACACCTTGGGAGCCTGCTTGAGCCCATACAATGCTCTTTTCAAATTGCATATATGAGAATCCCTCCCATGTGCTTCAAATCCTTCTAGCCGTTCTATGTAAATCTCTTCCTCAATCTCTTTGTTGAGGAAGGCCGTCTTTACATCCATTTAGTGAATCCTCCAACCCATCTGTGCTGCTATAGAAATGATAGCTCTTATGGATAAGTACCTGGCTATTAGAGCAAAAGTCTCATCGTAGTTGACTCCTTCCTTCTAAGAAAACCCCTTAGCCACAAACTGGGCTTTGAATTTTTCTACACTACCATCTGTAGCATGCCTAATCTTATATAGCCATCTTGAGCCCACCACAGACTTACCTTCTGGCTAAGGTACTACCTCCCACACACTATTCTTCATGATGGAAGAATACTCTTCCACCATGGAATCCCTCCATACTTGGTGCTTGGATGCCTCCTGAAAGCTGGAAGGCTCCTCTTCAATTAATTCACTCATAAGTGCCACATAATCAGAATAACGTTTGGGAGCTTTTCTTTGTCTGACTGAATCCTGTGGGTCACCAACATATCTTGGGCCTCTCTCAGTGTCTGCTCAGCCACCCTGTTTCTCTTCTTCTTAGTAATGGGAATCTGAGGCTGAGGAATTATTTGTTCCTCCTTCTGATCAACTTGCTCAGCCTGCTTGCTCTGCTCTCCAGCTTGCAGGACTGAAGTTTGAGGGATTTGTTCTGCCTCAATCGTGGGTGATTGCTTCTCCTCATTCATCAAACTGCTAGACTTCTGAAGAGCCCTCTCTTCCTCAAACTTCACATCTCTGCATGAACAACTATTTTTCTAAGGGCAGGATTGTAAACCTGATAGCCCTTAGAAGTTTTACTATACCTAACAAGGATACCCTTCTCTGCAATTGGTTCCAACTTGGTTCTCTTCTCCATAGGAATGCGACAATACACAAGGCATCCAAAGATGTGAATGTGCTCCAAATCTGGTTTCTTACTAGTGAATGCCTCTTCTGGAGTCAATTTGCCCAATACTTTGTGAGGGCTCCTATTTTGCAAATACACAACTACATTGCAAGCTTCTGCCCATAAGAACCAAGGTAGATCCTGATCATGAAGCATGGCCTTGGCTACTCCAATTATAGCCCTATTTTTCTATTCAGCAACCCCATTCTGTTGAGGGTTGTATAGAACTTTCAACTCTTTCTTGATACCTTCCTGAGTACAGAAATCTTTGAAGGCATTCGAGGTATACTCGTCTCCATTATCAGACCTCAGTATCTTGATCTTCTTCCCTATTTGGTTCACCATAAGAGACTTAAACTCTTTGAACCTACTGAAGACCTCATCTTTGTTCTTCAAAAAATATATCCACATCTTCCTGGAGAAGTCATCAATGAAAGTAACATAATACTCATACCCATTCAAGGATACTATTAACATGGGCCCACACACATTTGAGTGTACGAGATCCAAAATCCCTTTGGATCTAGTGTCATTGATTGGAAAACTGGTCTTGACATATTTCCCAAGAGCACAACCCTTGCACACCTCATGGTTTTCTGTCTTCATCTCAGGCAACCTCGTCACTATTTCCTTGAGCACATTAAGTGCTCCATGGTGAAGATGAGCCATCCTCCCATGCCACAATTCTCCTAGCCCTCTACAACTGCTTACCAACACATATGCTAGCTCAAACTGTAACCAAAACAAGCTTCCATGCCTGACTCCAATCACTTTTGCAACCTTGGAATCCTTGGGACGAATATACACTTTGCCCCTTTCAAAGGTTATGATGTAACCCTTGTCCTCCAAAGTAGAAACTGAGATTAAATTCTTCATCATGCCAGGGACATACAACACATCCTTCACCAACAAGGGTTTGCTAGACTCCCTCTAAAACTTAACTGTGCCAATACCTGTTGCATGGTACTTGGCATTGTCTCCAAGCTCAATAAAGAAATCCAACTTCTTCTCCTCCAACTTGGTGAAGCATTCTCTGAGTCCCGTCATGTGGAAAGAAGCCCCACTATCAATATACCATACCCTATTGGCAATTGAGCTTGAGAGATAGGCAATGAGTGAAAACTCATTCTCAAATCGTGATGCAAACTCATCCACCTCTGCTATGCCAGCAACTTGCTTCTTTTGCTTGTCCTTATTTTTCTTATTCAGACATTGACTGGCATAGTGACCCATTTGATGGCAACAAAAACATTTTATCTTGCTCAGATCTTTCTTCTTCCCATTCTTGGAAGAACCTTTCATTTGCCCTTTATTGGACTTTTGCTTGCCCTTGCTTGCAAGAGCAAGATTTTCTTCATCTTGACCCTTCTTTGTCTGATCTCCTCGATGAGCACCTTCATGGATCTCCACCTGAACAAAATCATCCCAAAGCCTCACCCAATCAGGCAGATGATCTCTGCCAACAACACACTTAACAAACACTTCCCAGTGCTTCAAAAAACTATTCAAGGCTATATGCACCTACTCATCTTCATCAATCGTCTTTCCAACAGCAGCTAGCTCATCTCTAACCTGTGTCAGCTTGGACAAGTAAGAGGTCATGCTCTCACTTTTAGACATCTTGGTGTTATGCAATTTGTCCTTCAGCATCATCTTACGACTTTGATAGTCACTCTGATAAATATTTGTGAGAAAATCCCACATCTCCTTGGCGGTGTCTTTCCCTGATAGATGAGGAATTAGATGATCTCTTACCCCATCTAGGATAATCCTCTGAGCCTTGGCCTCCTTGACTTCATGCGAATCTATGGCAACAGGATCATTTGTTGGTGGTGTCACCTTTGTACTAGCATAGGTCCACAACCTGTTCTCCTTGAGAACGGATGTAATCCAAACCTTCCACTATAAGAAGTTGGATGCACCCTCAAGCTTGTCCTCTTATTGAACACTGGTTGCCATAGCCACAGAAGAAACTGGAGATGGAAATCTTTTTTTTTTTGAAATCTGCATCACAAATCTTGGCTTTGTATTTAGAGTTTAGAGCTCTGATACCATGTTAATTTCGTATAACCCAGTTACAGATTAATTGCATAATAAATTCACAGAATATAACCTCTATCTAATTTATAACAATCAATACTTTGTGTTAATTAACAACTAATAACAGCGGAAGCAAAAAAACAACAAGAAGCCATACACAAATAGACAATAACACAGATATACCCAGAAAACCCCAATATGGGGAAAAACCTGCAAATGTTGGATCTTCTATTCACCCTCAACAACAAACTTTCCACACATAATACAATTACTTTGTTGATACAACAATCTTACATATATAGCCCTACTGATGCAAGAGAAAAGAAACTTTCCTTACATAACTTGGCTTTCCTTACACATAAAATCACTTTTGGTGTTATCTCCACCTCACAACTCAAGAAACATTCTATTAATAAAAAAGAAATCATGTCGTTGCTAAATATCCAACTCGAGTTGTCCTTAAGCAACTTCCACCCTCCACACGGGCCCACCTTCTAAGCTACAAAAAATCAGCACAATTGATCACAACCATTTGATTAGTATGTAACATTTTAAACAATAATTGTAATACAATGAAGTTCTTGTTAGAAACTATAAACTTGTTTAACAAATTTAATGGTCAAGTCTTTAATAAAATAAATTCAAATGGTTAGAATATGGTTGTTAGCCCATTCTTATTATGGTCTTGAATAGAATATGGTCGTAAGCTCATATTCGTTGTAGTCTTGCTTTGATTTTTTCTTTTATTTATTGTCTGTTGGCATTGTAAGTGTAGTTCATGTTGTTCATTGCCCCGGCTGATAATACACTTGAAGAATTAATTGTACTTTTAGTCATATTGTTTTATTCATAACAGGTTTCATATTGTTGGGTGAATATTTTTTTTCTCAACAAACTGAGGACAAAATGGTTATATCAACCACAATATGATGAGATTAAATCTCTCCTCTCAAAAAAGGAAGGCTCCCTTCTTATTGCTATCTGAATCAATTGATGATTAAACTATGCTTATTTACACTACAATTATCCAGGTGGGCATTTACATTAACATATTCTCTTTTTTTTTTCAGAATAAGAAAAACAACTTACAATAAAGACTTTGATGATTACAGTGACTAAGGAACTAAATAATACCAATTGTAGCAATAATAACCAATATACAATTCCATTAGGCGAAAAAATAATAGGAAAGATACCAACACTTAAGAGTACCTAGAAAATCCACAGGAGCACAAAGTCTTCTGCCACTTTTCGTGATGATTCACTTAAATAATCTGTGTAACAAATTATAGCTCAAAGACTATTAACTTGCAACACCACAAACTCACAAGAATATATATAATACTTGCAACACAAAGTCTGCAATCTCTCAACCACACTAATATACAAAACATATGTCTCCAAAGATAATACAATAATACAAAGTTTACCAGTATTAAATATGATTTCCTCTCAACAATGAATACTAGATCACCCACAAAGCAACTTCAAGATAATATGAATAGAGAGATGTAAGAACACTCTTTCATACAACAAATGTATTCCCAAAACAAAGGTTGGAGACAAATTCACTTCTTTTATTGATAAGTTCTTGATTTGCACTTTCAACACAAAGTCTAAAACATGCTTCACAAAATTGGTAGAGCTTTGCTTCAAAGATTAAAAGGTATCTATTACAAAAGAGGCCCTCTTTATTTATAGTGAGAGGCCGAGAGAAAAAATAGGAAAACTATAACTACTTTGACTTATTCAACATAGAAGTCCAAATTGATTTAGGACTTTCTCTATTTTACATGTAATTACACATTGAAAAAGTACATGTAAATATGTCCAGAACTAAAAACATAAAGCATGAAAACTACTTGAAAAATATACTAAGGCATGATCAATCCTCTCCACCATCCTTCTTCATGAACTCTTCATACATCTGCATTACTACTTGTATTCAAATGAGATTTGGCCCAGAAGAATGTTTTGAAATAGCAAGAGCTCTAGTTATTGAATCTTTCACGGTGGTAGCTACCTTCTCGTACCTCCCCAAGTTTTCTTTAAGATTATCCAAAGTCAACTAATAATCCAACAACTTATCCATTGAAGACACTGAAAAAGTTTGTTCCTCAAATTCTTTTTGAATCATGCTGTCGAATTCTTGCACCATTGCCTCTGTAGAAAGACACTTATGATTATCATCCAGTAGCTTGCATGGAAACTCTTCATACTTGTTGATAAGATTAACATTGTTATCTTCACCAACTTCCCATGCACTCTGCAAGTTCCTGATTAATTCTTTTAGAACACTGATCCGGTGAATCAAAACCTCTTTGGTTTGTACATATGCTTCCCAATTGGGAACAATCTTGATTTCTACCAAAGTTTTCAACTTTAGCTTCTTCATGTTCATCCAATCTTCTAATCTTTCCTCCAAGTCCTGGTGTTCTTGAGGTAAAGTATAACCTACTTCATCTAAATCTACTATTATTTTTCCCATTTTATCTCTTCTTTCCACAAAAGTGTCAAAAGAAGTGACCCTTGTGCCAAATCCTATCTAGAAATTCCCCGACCACTCTACCTCTTGTATGTATCTTTTCAACTTTCTGAATGACATGATTTTCAATAGTTATAGCCATAATTGACTCAGAGGACAAAGCAATTTTCCATAGAACTACAATCAACTATTCTGCTTTGGCCTTGTACTAATCCTTCATCTTCTTCTCATGATCAAACTTTACAATCAAAGAATTCAAAGTTGATTGAACATCAGCTTTAGCACTCTCATTAGTGATCTTTCCTAGCTCAATTATTGAAATTTAATAGTCATTCATACATCAAACTCCTTAATAGTTACATCATGCAGAGATTGAGCTATCTCTACATATTTATGACCCTTGTCTTCAAGTAGCCTAGAGAGAGTCTTTGGCTTCTTCTTGGTCTTGGCCTTTATAGGTGTCAATTTCTCAAAGTCAAAGTCATCTGGAGAGACAATTTGTTTCTTTCTCTTTGGAGTATGCGACGAGAGCCAGGGAGGAAGTGCTGACAAATTTGCATCTAGATTTGAATCCATAGTTGGTGTGGAAGGAGCTGCACCCACACAAGTGGAAGTTACAATTGGGGAAGTATTTGTAAAAATGACACTAGGAACATCAACATTTGGATTTTTCTCAGAACCAATCATGAGCTATTCAAAATCAGTTTGAGTATCTATATCAAATGAAGGTGAGGATAAACTAGGCAAAGAGGAAGAAGAACTGAATATGGTTTCCAAATTCTTCCTAAGACTATCAAAAGTGGCGTTGGATGGAGATGAATACAAGGACAAAAGAGACCCAGAAGACTGAATAACAATTGGGATAACTGGGGTAAAACTCTAAAGGAACACTCATCAATGAAAATCGTTGATGATTCAAAGGGTAAAAATCATCAAAGTTTAAACATTGACATAACACTATGACTCAAAATGATGATTTTATAAGATGACTAAGAGTGGTGAAAAACACCGATTCTGAAATTAAAAACAAAGGCTATCATAGGGAAACGATAGGGTTTCAAAGACATACACTGACTTTGTTTCTAACTAGTTTAAAAGATGAAACCAACAAACCATAAATTAAAGAACAACAAACCCTAATGTACTAGACACTGAAAGAAAATGAAAATAAACAAGGGAAAAAGGAAAACCTTACTCGGTCAACAAAGAAAGAAAAGTCATTGAAAACCCTAGCTTGAATTCAATCGAAATCACTCAACTGTACGCCGGTAGTAGGTTCAAAGACTTCTCCAGGGGCACATGGCAATCACGGAAGGAAGGAGAAGTGAAAATAATAAAAATAAAATCATTAAAACTAATAAAAACCCTAAAAATTCCATGACTTAATGATGCATAGTGGCACAAGGGAAGCAACAAAACAAGGTTTACTATTCTCCTTTGCCCACTCACCCACTTCACCTAGCCTTCAACCAACCAAAGGCATATCCAAGGGTATATGAAGGGTTTGATATCCAAGCTATGACTCAACCCTCAAGGCTTCTCCCACACCTTAAGACAGGTCAATAAACACTTTCCTTGCAGTTGGTTTGATCCCCAACTTCCCACAACTCTCCAACCTCTACTTTGACTAGTAAGGCTACTAGCCCTCCAAAACTAGTTTTCTCCACACAACTTGACAAAACCCCAAATGAATAGGCAAGTAAATGATGGATTTGGATACCCTCTAAGGGACTCTATCAAACTTCCAAACCTCCAGTTCCCACTCTACTCCAGCAATTCAAAACACCTACTAGGTCTCTAGGCTAGGTTACAAAGCAAGTGGTCAAATTTGGGTTCATAGATCAGGGACATGAACTTGGAACACCTCTACCACATCCAAACAACTCAAAACCACCATTCATTTGCTCACCCTATCAGGATTTTGCCATTTACAACATCAAATAGCATAAATTTGGTCAAATACCTATGAATACTTGACCTAGGGCATCACTTTAAAAATTGAAAACAGTCTTTCCCATCCAAATGCTTCTGGAATCATGCAATGTACAACCCTAGCCTACATTTCACCAATTTTCAAGAGATTTCACCAGTTGGAATGCATTCTAGGGCTGGATTTATGTGACAAACCCTAGAAAATAGGGTTTTAGACCAGTTTTGAAACAAAATGCAATAACTTTTCACTCCGACCACTTCAAGACCTCAAACCTATTGCATTTGAACCCTGACTCAGTCTAATTTTAGAAAAAGTACATTTGCTCACCTGGCCAATCCGTACAGGCTATACACAGTAAGAAAAATAGGGAAAAACTGACTATTTTTATTGTTTCAATGCCCAAAACTCCGTACAGGAACTTCTCTGCCATACAGGAGTGAGAAAACAACATTATAGACCAATCCAAGTTGGTGTGCAACTTCTCCAAATAGTTTCAACCACCAAAATGGAGTTGCAACTGGTCAATGTGTCATTGACACTATTGACAACACTTGACACTATGACATTTCCTTAGCACAAAGACACCGATTGGTTTCACTTGTCCAATGGAGTCTTAACAAATATCCTACTCTCCTAAACATGACAAACATTTGAACAATCCAAACAAACTCAAAAAGCCATCATTAGACCTACTAGGCCTAAGTGACTCAACAAGGGTCCAGATGGACTAAGCATGATTGAGGTTTATATGATTACCCCAATCATCTTGACCATACAGAGTGGACCATACAATCATGGCTAAAGGCCTTATTACAAACATACATTGAAAAAAACCATAACTTATCAAAAATGCATCCAAATGCTTGAGGTGTCAAACTGCTCCTAGGTGCCCTGCACCATACACCCACTGTCAAACAGAACTCAAGTCTCTTGAGTTAGGAATGTTGTCAAATGTGAAACCTGCCTTCTTAATGTCTTCTCTACTCATCTAAGTGGCATCCTCCTGAGGTTTATTGAGCCACTTCACCAAATATTCATAATATGTGTGCCTCCTAGTTTGTTTTGCAATCCTGTGATCCAAAAGGCACTCAATTTGATCAGGAGATGAAGGAATCAGTTCTTGGAGTGTCTGATTAGTTTGTTGCTCTACAACAGATGTCTAAGGATTAGATTCTTTATAGGGATAAAGGTCTGAAACATTAAAAATTGGTGACAAAGCAATGCCATCCAGAAGTCTGATTTTATATGCATTTTCTCCACATTTCTTGAGCACTTCACAAGGCCCAATCTTCTTCATGAGTAGCTTAGTGTATTTACCTACTGGGAGTCTCTTCTTTTTAGGGTGGACCATGACCAAATCCCCTTCTTTGAACTGCAGATCCCTTCTTTTTCTGTTAGCAGACTGTTTATACTTCTGAGAAGTGGACTGCAATTTCTGTTTTACTTGTTCATGGACATCTCTCATCACTTGAACGAAGTCTTCAGCCAAGGCACTGCTATTCTCTAGTCCTCTAACCTCTCTAAGTTCCAAAACACCTCTTGGGTGAGTGCCATAAACTATTTGGAAAGGTGACAGGCCGGTGCTTCTGTTGACAGTGTCATTGTATGAGAACTCTGCCTGAGCCAAGACTGAATCCCAACTAGTACCCTGCTCCTTGGTTAAGCATCTTAGGAGGTTGCCAAGTGACCTATTAATCACCTCTGTTTGTCCATTAGATTGAGGGTGATAGGTAGATGATAACGACAAGTTTGTACCTAGTCTTTTCCAAAGTGTCCTCCAGAAGTATCCTATGAACTTGGGGTCTCTGTCAGAGATTATGGACAAAGGTAAACCATGTAATCTGACTATTTCCTTGAAGAAGAGACCTACTATATGTGAGGCATCATGTGTGGTTTTACATGGGATGAAGTGAGCCATTTTTGAGAACCTATCAACAACCACAAAGATGCTATCATGTCCATTCTTGGTCCTAGGCAAACCAAGTACAAAATCCATGCTTATGGAATCCTAAGGCTTTGAAGGAATAGGTAGTGGAGTGTATAAACTTGCATTTGATGTATGCCCCTTGGCTCTTTGGCAAATTTGATAGGTCTCTACAAAATTTCTTACATCAGTTGGCAACTTTGGCCAATAGTAGTATCTCCTAACCAATTCTAGGGTCTTATCAATGCCAAAGTGGCCTGACATGCTGCCACAATGCTTTTCCTTAATAATGTTCTCTCTAATAGACCATCTTGGGATACACAACATACTACCCTTGAAAAGATATCCATCTTGTATCAAAAAATTAGAAAAATTAGTGTTATACCTTCCTGTCATGGCTTTGCAAGATAGATAAGGTTCCTTAAAGTCATCATCTACTGCATACTGATCTTTGATGGCATGTATACCTGTACTTTCTAACTGAATGGTCTGCACAACAAGATTTCTCCTACTTAAGGCATCGGCTACTTTATTGGCCACTCCTTTCTTGTGTTTTATTGAGAAGGTGTATGCTTGGATGTACTCCATCCACTTGACATGTCTGTGGTTTAACTTTTGCTGCCAGTTCAAGAAGCTCAAAGCATGGTTATAAGTGAAAACTATAAATTCCTTAGTCAATAAATAGTGTCTCCACTTCCTCAATGATTGAACCATGGCATATAATTCTAGATCACAGGTAGAGTAGTTCTATTTTGCCTCATTTAATTTCTCACTAAAGAAGGCTACAGGCCTCCCATCTTGACTTAGGACTCCCCCTACAGCCCTCTTACTTGCATCACACTCTACGACAAAGACCTTGTCAAAATCAGGTAGTACAAGGACCAGTTGTTCTGATATTTTCTTCTTTAACAGTTCAAAGGCTTGATTGGCTTCATTTGTCCATACAAATATACATTTCTTTCCCCCTTTTATAGTGTCAACAAGTGGAGCACAAATGGCACTAAACCCTCTAATGAACTTTCTATAAAAGCTACATAAACCATGGAAACTCCTTACCTCAGAGGCTGTTGTAGGTGTGGGCCAATTAAGAATGGCTTCAACCTTGCTTGGATCCATTTTTAGGTTGCCCTTAGAGATGACAAACCCCAAGAATATCAACTCTTCTTGTAGGAAGACACATTTGTCAAGGTTAATTCTCAACTTCTCCTCTTGAAGCCTCCTGAGCACTTGATGGATATGTCTTATGTGATCTTCCTTGCTGTCACTAAAAACCAATATATCATCCAAATATACAACAATAAACTTGTTAAGGAAAGGTTTTAGCACCTCATTCATCAATCTCATGAAGGTGCTTGGTGCATTTGATAATCCAAAAGGCATGACAACCCATTCAAATAGTCCTTCATTGGTTTTGAAGGCAGTTTTCCACTCATCCCCCTCCTTTATCCTGATTTGGTGATAACCACTTTTTAGATCTATCTTGGTAAAATACTTAGCCCTACCTAAGCAATCCATTAAATCTTCTATTCTAGGCATTGGAAATCTATACCTGATAGTAATCTTGTTAATGGCCCTGGAATCAGTGCATAGTCTCCATGTACCTTCCTTCTTGGGTGCAAGTACTGCAGGTACTGCACATGGACTAATACTCCTCCTGATAAGCCCTCTATCCAACAAGTCTTGGATCTGTCTTGCCACTTCAACATTTTGTTTTGGGGTCAGCTTGTAGGCTACTTGGTTTGGTAGGATGGATCCAAGGATGAGATCAATGCAATGACTAATCTCCCTCTTTGGTGGAAGGGCATCCTTATTCTCATAAGCTATCACATCATGGAACCTTTCCAATAGTTCTTCTACTTCCTTTGGTCTAACCCTCGTAAGAGGTTGCTGCACTTTGACCTTCTTGGGATTTACATCCTTGGGCTTGATGACTACTGCAAAACATGGCACTTTCTCTTCCTTGAGGTTAGCCAAAGACTCTTTTTCACCTACCAACATAACTGAACTAGAAATGATCTTCTCTTTGCAATCATCAATCAAAGGAGTCATTGTGAACTTTTCACCATTTTTGGAAAAATGAATCACATTTTGCTTACCATCATGTTGGGCACTTGTGTCATGTTGCCAAGGCCTTCCAAGAAGAAGGTGGCATGCATCCATATCCACTATCTCACAAAGAATCCTATCCTGATATTCACCTATCTTGAATTCAACCCAACATTGTTCTTTCACTACAATTTGTTGGTCCTTGGTTAGCCAAAAGACTCTATAGGGGTTAGGATGAGGCATTCTTTGCAATCCTAACTTAGTCACCATTTCATTAGAAGCCAAATTCTCAGAAGAATCTAAATCAACTATTACCTTGCAGACTTTTCCTTTCACCTTGCAAGTGGTTCTGAACAAGTTGTTCCTTTGGGGCTGCTCCTTGGTGGCTAGCATGATGAGGGACCTATTAAACATGATGCATTCTCCACTCTCTGGTGCTACAAACTTGGAAGAGGCAGTTTGGTATGATGTGGTGCTTTGACAGTCATCCTCTTGAAGGAGCTGCAGCCTTCTATCTTTCTAATTTGCAGTAGTGTTTCCCATCTTCTCTGGGCACATAAAGGATTGATGTCCTATCTGATTGCAAGAGAAACACCTTCCAGTGAGCACATTGGGACCCCTGCCCCCACTTCTTCCTCTTCCATTACCTCTCCCTCTAAATTGACCCTTATCAGCACTGTTTCTGTTAGCATACCCTTGGCTACCTTCTTGTGATCTGCCATCTTGGGGCCTTGAAAAGTTATCTCTATTTTGAAATCTGCCTCTACCTCTGAAATTCATATTACTTCTGCCTCTGCCATTTGAATCTCCTTTCCTTCTCTATTTGTCCTCAATTCTCAGTGCCATTTGAAAACACTTATGGACTGTTTCAGGATTAAAGAGACTTAATTCATCTTGAATGGAGAACTTAAGACCATTAAGATACCTTGCAAGCTTCTATTTTTCATTCTCAGGCATCTTGGCTTTCAATGACATCTTGTGAAACTCCTCTGTGTAGGTGCTCACGTCCATGTCCTTCTGTCTCAAGTTTTGCAACTTCTTGTGCAAGTTGACTTCATAGTCTTCAAGAACAAATTGCTTCTTTATTTCAAGCACCATCTTCCTCCATGTAGTGATAGGGTTCCTGTTATCTTCTATCCTCTCATTTTGAATGAAGTTCCACCAACTTAAGGCTGACCCTTTCATTCTTGATTTGGCAATCCTTAGTTTCTGATTTTCTGCCACTTCTTCACATTCAAAATAGTTCTCCATTGCCTCTATCCAATCAAGGCACTCCTCTGGATTCATCTTACTAGGAAACATAGGTAAGTCTACCTTAGTGTCCTTCCTATTTAACTTTCCAAGTGCATCTAGGAATTGTCTTTCTGACATGCCTCCTTGTGGCTCTTCCATAGGCACTCCTTCTTCATCTTGATCCTCTTCCTCTAAATCTAAGATGACTTCTAGCTTCTTCTTCTTGTCCTTGTCCTTATCCTTCTTCAACTTTTCTATCTCAGCCTCCATCCTTCTGTTCTTGGCTGCTTGCTCTCTCACTATCTTTGCCAATTCGGCATTTGTCACCTTTTGAGGAATTTCCTCCTCTTCTTCTCTATCTCCCATCTCTTTGATGGCTCTGATACCACTTGATGCAGAGTGGCACAAGGGAAGCAACAAAACAAGGTTTACTATTCTCCTTTGCCCACTCACCCACTTCACCTAGCCTTCAACCAACCAAAGGCACATCCAAGGGTATATAAAGGGTTTGATATCTAGGTTATGACTCAACCCTCAAGGCTTCTCCTACACCTTAAGACAGGTCAATAAACACTTTCCTTGTAGTTGGTTTGATCCCCAACTTCCCACAACTCTCTAACCTCTACTTTGACTAGTAAGGCTACTAGCCCTCCAAAACCAGTTTTCTCCACACAACTTGACAAAACCCCAAATGACTAGGCAAGTAAATGATGGATTTGGATACCCTTTGATAGACTCTATCAAACTTCCAAACCTCCAGTTCCCACTCTACTCCAGCAATTCAGAACACCTACTAGGTCTCTAGGCCTAATTGATCAGTTTAGGGCTAGGTTACAAAGCAAGTGGTCAAATTTGGGTTCATAGATCAGGGATAGGAACTTGGAACACCTCTACCACATCCAAACAACTCAAAACCACCATTCATTCACTCACCCTATCAGGATTTTGCCATTTACAACCTCAAATAGCATAAATTTGGTCAAATACCTATGAATACTTGACCTAGGGCATCACTTTAAAAATCGAAAACAGTCTTTCCCAGCCAAATGCTTCTAGAATCATGCAATGTACAACCCTAGCCTGCATTTCACCAATTTTCAAGAGATTTCACTGGTTGGAATGCATTCTAGGGCCGGATTTATGTGACAAACCCTAGAAAACAAGGTTTTAGACTAGTTTTGAAACAAAATGCAATAAATTTTCACTCCGACCACTTTAAAACCTCAAACCTATTGCATTCAAACCTTGACTTAGTCTAGTTTCAGAAAAAGTACATTTTCTCACTTGGCCAATCCGTACAGGCCGTACACAGTAAGAAAAACAGGGAAAAACTGATTGTTTTTATTGTTTCAATGCCCAAAACTCCGTACAGGAACTTCTCTGCCGTATAGGAGTGAGAAAACAACATTATAGACCAATCCAAGTCAGTGTGCAACTTCTCTAAATAGTTTCAACCGCTAAAATGGAGTTGCAACCAATCAATGCGTCATTGACACTATTGACAACACTTGACACTATGACATTTCCTTAGCACAAAGACACCGATTGGTTTCACTTGTCTAATGGAGTCTTAACAAATATCCTACTCTCCTAAACATGAAAAACATTTGAACAATCCAAACAAACTCAAAAAGCCATCATTAGACCTACTAGGCCTAAGTGACTCAACAAGGGTCCAGATGGACTAAGCATGATTGAGGTTTATATGATTACCCCAATCATCTTGACCATACAGAGTGGACCATACAATCATGGCTAAAGGCCTTATTACAAACATACATTGAACAAAACCATAACTTATAAAAATGCATCCAAATGCTTGAGGTGTCAAACTGCTCCTAGGTGCCCTGCACGACTTAATGTGCATTAATTACACATCATGTGGACTTATAGTTGCTTGGGTGGCAAAATTTGCCACCCTTGTAACTATAATGGGGATGCAAGGATGGCAAATTTTACTGCCCTTGCATAAGACAAGGCAATTAACATGCACTGGCGGCAAAATTTGCCGTCCTTGCATGTTTAACAAAACTCTCTAACACTTGGAAAAATTAAATTTTGCAATTTTGTTCTATCTCACAAACTTTAAGAATTTGACATGAAAATATGCTTAGGTGGACTCTCCGAAGCTAGGAGAACACGCATAAGGACAATTATGATTGCCTTGTTATGTGAACTCAAAGTTGTAGGCTACGAAACAGACAAGTTTCGTAGGGGTTATCCCACAAATTAAGTGTAGCTAAATTTGAAGATAACACATATATACTATAAAAATGTTTGAACCCTCCCTTTTTATCCTCTTCTATAATATTTTAATGCTCATGTCACCACCATTTAAATAAACAATAAAATATAATAATGCATAAGTTGGTTTTTTATGATTTAATCTATATGTCTTCCTTTCCAAAAACTAATGCAGATGTACACCTAAATATCATAGAAACCATATATTAAAAAATGCCTTACAAGAAATCAGGGCCTAAGTTTGATGGTTGACCTTACCTATCAAGCAATTTCTTTATGACAACTATTCATTTGAAGTTTTCATTCAAATGTTAAGATATATCTTATTATAAATAAAATCATATGTATGTGCATATGTGCACACATGTGCACACACATACAATCTTATATAAATAATGACAGTTTGTTTGAAATCTCCTCTTTCATATAATACAATGTTCTCTCAAAATTTTGATTATACTTTACAACAAAAATGCCTAAATACAAGCATACACCTATCAAATTTAGGCCCTACAAGCAATGAATAATTATTGTTTCATAGATGTTTGAGAGCCTTAAATATGCTACAAAACATTTAGGAGCCACTTGTCCAGCATTTTTTAAATTTAAAAACAAGTTTTCTTTTATTAAAGCCTTAGTTCATTAACTCTCTTTCCATTGAAAAGCATGTATATTTTAAAACCAAAAGAATTTTTTTTAGGAGTCACTTGTCCAACTTTTTTTAAAAACAATAACATTCATAGTCAATCATCTCATTGTTATCACAAAGTTTGAAAGACGTTTCTTGACACTTTTGACATTGCCAGGGAAAAATAGTATTTCGAGCTTTTGAAGATGGAGCATGTGAAACTGGCAAGCGAAACTCGACTATCTTTCTACCAAATTTTCCATCTCTTTCCACACCACAATTTTTGAGGAGATTCAACGGCAACAACTCTTTCAATTGTCTTGCACTCTTATAGACTATCCTCAACCGTCGATCGGCCAAGGCAGGTTGTCCACTTCATATAGGGAACGCCTTCTGGATAAATGTGGCCTAGAGTTGAATATATTGTTGAAAGATATTTTATTTTGGAATAGGCCAATGGAAGTATTTTTTAAAGTCAAGGTGATGTAGGTGTATTTAAACAGAATCTAAAAATGCATGGGATTGAAGAGAAGGTGAAGATTAAAATTCAAATGAACTTGTGAGGAGATTTTGGAGATGGTATGACTTTGGGTTCTGTTTATAATTGTCTTTGAAGTTATGAAATTGAGTGAGAGATAAACTTTGAACAGATCAACTTGGTGTCTGTAATAGATCATACTATATTTTCAATTCATAAAAATATGCCAATAACATTGATTGGTTACTAAGTGCACATCCTAGACCACAAAAGCATTAAAAAATTATACATATTTAAAAAAGAGGCAACATGATTATAATGATGTCTAACATACAACAATTTTCTATGCAATGACTCTTGGTACCATTACATGGATGGAAAATTTATGAATTAAAAGAAAGAAAAATTATTAGTCTAGCATTATACTTAAAAGTAGAAGATCTCATATAGATAGCATTCATTATTTGACTATGAGAATCTCTTTATCAACCAACTAAATAAGCAAGGCTATTAAAGCAATACAACCTTCAAATTACTTGGTATTAAAAACAACAACAATAAATTTATTAAAAATGTTCCATTCAGTCAATTATCGAAGTCAACTACTTCTATCACTGTAGCTCTTTTACTTAGACCAAATTCATCATTGCGAGAATCTTCTTGCAGCCCATACAAGCATTTGAGAAAAAACAATTCTCTTGAGACAATGGATTTTCTCTCATAGTTATCACTAAAGCTTCTTTTTGCACAAATTTTAAACTCTAAACAATGTAGCATTAGAGAATAAATTTTGGAAACAGAAGAAAAATTTGTGTGCAATATGTGATTTATCATTACATGTGTATTGATTTTATATTAAAATTTTCAATTTACAGTTTTAAAATTATACAGAACAACATATGAGAAGTTACCTCAAAGTGTACTTGGAACCTAAGCCAACAAACTGCATCAATTGAAAAGTGGTGTCAGCCCAGGATTGAGAATTCATAAATAGAATGCTTTAAAATTATATTCATTCATCTCAAATAGAGCTAGCAGCGATTATGTATTATAAAGGCAGAGACGGTTAAACAGTCTACTGAAACTAACAAAACTATAAATTAAAAACTACCAAAACAAAATAAACAAAATATAAAATTAACCCCAAATGATAAATGGTAACATTCCCCCTTTAATCTGAAGGGGTCAAACCAAGCATGCTGCAAAACTTCTCAAACTTTTCTCATCCCAAGGCCTTGGTGAGATTATCTACAGGCTGATCTGCAATAGGACAATATTTAAGTTGAACGCTACCATCATTCACATGGTGCCAAATTAAATGAAACTCAGTGTTGATGTGTTTGGTGCGATCGTGAAAGACTAGATTTTTAGCCATCTTGATAGTAGATTGATTATCAACAAGGAGTGGGGTGGATGAAACTTGTGGTGCCTATAAATCTACAAGAATGAGTCGAAGCCATAAGATTTCTTGAGTTGCTTTAGATGCTGCCATATATTTAGCTTCTACAAAGGAGAGGGCCGGGACTGGTTGTTTTTTAGATTTCCATGAAATGCAAGTAGACCCAAGATACATTAAAAAATTGGAGGTAGATTTTCCATCTTCCATGTCACCTGCATAATCTGAATATGAATATCCAAGCAAGGAAAACTGCCAACAAGTTGCCTATATGGAGTTGCAGTAACCAAAGAAGTAGAATCTTTTGATGAGAGTTCTAAATTTTGCTCCATAGGAGTACTAAGTGGTTTGCAATCAGCCATGTCAAACTTATTGAGAAGGTCACTAATAGATTTTTGTTGAGTGATAAAAATAGAATTTGGTTTTTGAATCACCTCAATGCCCAAATAGTAATGAAGAGGGCCCAGATCAGTCATTTCAAAACCTTGCTTTAGCTGTGCTTTCACATCCTGAATATCATCTTCATTATTACCAATGATAAATAAAACATCCACATAAACAACAAGATAGATAAGAATTCCATCAATCTTTTTAACAAAAAGAGTGGCATCATCAAATTCAAAATGCTGGAAATTCAATGCCAAGAGATGCACAATAAGTTTTTCATACTAGGCTTGAGGGGCTTGTTTTTAACCATATAATGATTTTACAAGCTTGCATACCTGGTGTTCTTTTCCTATAACTTCATAGCCTTCAGGTTGAGTCATAAAAACTATTTCCTTAAGATCAGCATTCAAAAATGCAGTTTTAACGTCCATTTGATCGACTTTCCACCCATTTTGTGTTGCAAGTGCTAACAAAGCACGAATAGTAGTCCATTTTGCTGTAGATGCAAAAGTTTCATTATACTCGATGCCCTCCTTTTGAGCGTAACCTTTTACAACAAGACGAGCTTTATGTTTGTCAAGTGAACCATCTTCTTTATATTTGTTTTGAAAGATCCACTTGCAATCAATAGGTTTACAACCAAGTGGAGGATCAACCAACTCCCAAGTACCATTTTTCAAAAGAGAATCATATTCATTTTGCATATCTTTCCTCCATACTACATTATCCTTAGCTTCTCTATAGGAAGTTGGTTCTAAATCTAGTTTGATATTAACTTCATCAATAGATTCCAAATTACCTTCAATATTAGAGTGAGCCTATTTCCTTGCTTTATAAGAACTTCTTGTACTTGTTTTACCATTTTCATCAGGTCTTAAATATTTTAACAAATTTTGTTGGACTTGTTTGGCCCACTTATGGGAAGATTGGGGCTGGACCAAAGGTGCGTCAAGGTCCTGAGTAGAATCTTCATTAGCGGCTAAGGGTGCTGAAATTTTAGGCTCAACATAAATCTAAATGAATGAGTTGCAATTTCTATGTGTTCTCCAAGTGGAGCGAGAGAAAGAATTTCTGTTGTTTGGCAAGAATACATGCTTCACATTTTTCAATTGTTTTAGGCAAAATGGGCAAACCATCAACACCACTCTTTTGCATGATATGAATGCTATCATAGCTAATATGCCCAAATATCGCATGCCATAAAAGGCTTGGAGATAGACTACCTTCTTTAGTAAGATTTAAGAAAAATTTCTAGAAAGAGAAGAAGTACCATTTAGTTTTAATAATCTTCCATCTTCACAACCAGTAAACACAACTTGATTATTGGATACTTTTTTTATAACAACTTGCCCATCTTTTAACAAAATAGAGTATCCTTGTTGTCGAAACAATACTAGTGATAACGTTGCAATTGAGGAATAAACAAAACATCATGAAGCACAAAGTTTGGAAGATCGGGCTGTTGATAATTGAGAGGGGGGTGAATCAGTTATCTTGAATATTTTAGCTTTTTGAACTTTCTTAATAATTAGTGCAGCATGAATTCAAACAAGCAAACATAACCATGAAATGGAAATACACATGACACAATATTTTTGACGTGGAAACCTTGTTAAGGGAGAAAACCACGGGGTGATTAACCCAAGAAATTATTCTCTGTTACAAGAATAGAAATAACAATATGGTACTTGCCAATTAGGGCTCACTGCCCGAGCACACTGCTCACAAGAGGCTCACTGCCTACAGGAGACACATTGTCTACAAGAAAGGAAGATAACACAATGTTTGAACTGATGAGAAGCATCCACACATACTGAGGTTCAGTTTCGGTTAAGCTCAGTAAACTGATCTGCTGCACTTCATTCTTACTCTCTCTTGATGCAGCTGTATTGTCACATTCCAGACCTCTTCTACTATCTTCAATCTACTCTTCTGCTTTTCTTCATACTACACAATACTACACACACTCATATTCACATCTAAATCAATCCTATATATATATCCACACAAGTGATTTCATCACCTTTCTAGTCAGCATCCGGAACAGTTAATAATTTCCTCAAACTCTGATTTGTCGGCTGAATCCTTTCACACCAAGTGATGCGGATCAAGCATATACTTGTAGAAGTCATCAATCATGTTGGCCAAACATAACTTATGCCTTAAGAACCTTTTCCATCATTAGTAACACATCCAGAATAATGTCTGATGTTCTGCCAGTCAGTTCTTCCTCTGTTCACACTGTCACTTGGGAACCCGACGCTCAAGCATTCATATCTTTTTATCCTTTCCACACCGGAGGCTCAAACCTTGGAATCTATCAGTCAAGATACTCCTCTTAACTTCCCCATATCTGTACTTCACTGAGATACTTCTACTGAGAGATCCAGACCTGTCTGTCGGACCTTACTGACTGCTCTGTTCCTGCTTACCGGACCTTAACACTTCTTCAATTTGACTTCCGGTGAGGATCTATCATGTCTTGCGGATATGTGGGATAACCTTTGTTGCCATCAATGACAACAATCATGAGTCCATATAGTGTCTCTTGCCAACAATCTCCCCCTTTGGTATTGATGGCAACACTTTGTGAAAAATGACTGTCACACTATACTCCCCCTTGGATGATGCTCTGTCTCTATGTATATTTTCTGAAGCTCCCCCTTAGTTGGATTCCTCATTTTTCACTCCCCCTTTGACATCAATGGCAAAGGGTAGGGTCCGCACACCAAAATTTTCAAAATTTTAACTATACTTGTCCGCATAAGTATATACATATGGCATACTTACATATACTGAAGTATGTCTGCAAAAGTTATTTTCAACTGAATGAATTCTGTAGCCCAACTTTGCTTCATTCTGTCCAAAATTGATATATGACTGCTCAACAAGAATGCAAACGCATTTGCCCTTTTTAGATCTGTTGGATCATTGGTCCGAGCTGTGATTTGAGCTTCTTTTATGGCCTCATGCATGGCCTCTTAGGGACAATTATCCCTCTGAGCTCACTCAACCTACTAATTCTATTTTTCTTCTCTTTTTCAAGCTTCTTAATTTCATTCAAAACTGCAACCGTTTGACATTCTTGATTTATTATGGATGTAGTAAGTGGATCAAAATTTTGAGAAAGTTTTATCAGTTTATCCTCTTGTTCTTTCATTTTCTTCTCAATCTCCACTGTTGATTTAGACCAGGATTTACAAAATTTGTATACATCACCTCCATCCTTAAGGGCATTTTCCAAACTCTTTATCCCAATACCCATAACTCTTCTATCATTTGATATTATCCCTTGCAGCTCTGAGAATCTCTTATCCAAAAATTCTTTCTTGACCTTCTCCTCAGCTGATTTCTCTAGAGAATTAAAATGTTTGCTAACACTATTGACTAGAGTTTTGAGATTACCGGAGGAAGAGGCTGTGGGATCCTTTTGAAAAGATGGCATGATCTTTTCCAACACTCTGGATGCTACCTCTATAAGCTCACAGTCTTCCATGTCAGATTTCAATAGTTTCTCTTTGGCCTTCGCATTTGCAAATGAAGCTATCTTCATTATTTGTACCGGAGATAGAGAGTCAAAATCTAATGGCCCTTTTAGTAATTCTGGTTCATCCATCTCATTAGTTTCTTTTGTCAAGAAGTCCTTGACAATTCTGCAGTGTCTCTTGCTGGAGACAGATTCTTCTTCTCTTCTGCAGTGTCACTTATGTTCTTTTCAGCTTGACTTCCTTCTTTACTTTTCACCTCTTTTTCTTTCTCCTTTATTATTTCTTCTTCTTTAGATCCAGGGTCAACAAGGGAATCCAGAGGAGAAATGTTAGTCTGTTCATGGGCCACCTCTTCTGGAGCAGAGGTTTCCAAGTCCTTAGCTGTTTCTGCATCGATATTGATTACCTCTTCTGTCATTTTCTTAGTAGACTCTTCTGCAACACTTGTGGTCGAGGGGTCAGTACCCAAGTCCTCTATAATTGGAATGTTGAATCTTTTGAATGCTTTCTGGAGGATCTCTTCTGTCTCTTTTGCAACTTTGTCAGTCTCTCCGAGCATAAGTTGATTCATCCTTGCTTTGCTCCTGAACTCATCCTTACAATCTTTGAATACCATATTCATTTTCTTGGGATCGATTCAAGGATATAGTTGAATTGCTATATGTTCCCAGATTTCTAGGTCTTTGGCTTGGGCATTGTTCTTTCTTATTTCTAGTTCCTTCTCCAAGCTTTTGGGGATCAGAGATATAATTTCAATAAATGCTTTGTTGTAGATATTTAGGTACCTGACTGTGGCATCTTGCAATATCTTCTGATCTTCTTCACCATAATCAACATAGAACTCAATCATTGGCTGAAGATTTCCATCCACTGTGACTGATTTGATTATGTCATCAATGTGAAGAGTGGGTTTTTCAACATATTCCTCTGTCTTTTTTTCTTCCTCTTGTCCGGTAGAGGGTTCACCTGATGTTTTCTTCTTTTTCTTCATTTTCTTGATTTCTTCATCAGATTTAGTCTCCTCTTCATCCCTTTGACTGGAATAAGCCCTTGTGGCTTTTGTCTTTGTTCTTTTCTCTCCTTTGCCAGATAATTTTGCTTCCGATTTTGATGGCCTTGAGCTTTTGGTAGTGGTAGGTGTAGATCTCTTTGATGATCTGGTCCGGGTGGAAGATTTTACCAGAACACTTTCCTCACTTTTGTTTTCTACTTTTGTCTTCTCTTTCTTAGCCCTTTCCATCTTTTCCCTATTGGCATCAAGTGCCTCCTTTGAGATGCCAAAGCCTTTTGCAACATCTTTAACTTCTTTTCTCACCTTCCTCTTGATCTTTTGTTGTCTGAGTTCCACATGAATCTTTACACTTAACTCCTCAAAGGTTCCAAACCTTTCTGCCTTGGGATCTTTTGGCTGACTTAACATGTGTTCAATATGTAGCTCAACAATTTTCTCATCAACTTCATACCCCATTGGCATGATCCATACTATTCTTGGTTCCACTGCCTCTATAAGGCACTGATCAATTTCTACCATGAAGCAAACAGTATCCTTATATTTTTCAACTAATGCTTGGGGGATTCTCTCTCTTGCTTGCAACATCCTCTGAAAGTTCTTGAAATAGCCCTAGAGTGCTATATTCTGTGCCTTAACATCACCAGGTCCATGCAAATAATCCCTGATTTGTATGGCAACCGGTCTGTCATTTTGCCATATCCAGCCACTAGATCCGGGTAGCTCATTCATATAATAGAAGAATAGACATAGTATCAAGCCATCGTATTTGAAGGAGTTCTTGTCTTTCTTTATCTTCTGCAAATTTTCTAGAAGTTGGTTCAGAAGGAGCTCACAGAGATCATAGTCAGCATTCTTTCTTAACATTTCATAGGTAGTATAATTACAGTTCCAGGTACTGAGTTTTCCTTGCTAGAGGGATATATTTTGTATCCGATGATCATGGATGCAAACTTGATATCCGGATCAGTGATATCCTCAATTGTCATTGCCCTCTTATCAAGCTTTGATCCGGTAGCCTCAGTCACCATTTGATTTTTGATAGATTTTAGAACAGGTATCCCACTGGATGAGTGCAATCCGGTAACTACCCTAATGGCATCTTTTGTGAGCTTGAATGGTCTATTCAACCATATGAAGTTATCATGTATTCTGCTTAATATGTACTGGACCCATTCGTCTTCTGCAAAACAGGGGAAGTGAATGCACTGTGCAAAATGCTTGTCTCGGATAGCTTTATACTGAGGTTTGAGCTCAAAAGAGTCATCTATCAGGTGTTTGTGATAGATATCAACTAGTTTGGATTCCCCAAATTCTTCAATGTTTGCATGAACATATGCCCTAACATCTTCTACGTGTAAAACCCCATGCGGAATGCTTGAAAATGCGCCTAGGGGATCAACTTCTAGGGATTTATAGGGATGCTTTCTAAATTTAGGGCACGGCCTATTAGAGATCTTTACAACATTTAGTGTGTCCATCTTAAAAGGATTCAGAAATGGATTTCAAAAGTGGAAAATACCTCTTAAGCTTTTAGGGTTCCCGGAATGAGCTGAAAAGATCGCCAATTGACTTGAATTCTGCGATTGATCCTTGTGAGAGATGAAGGAGACTTTTTTGCGAAGCTCTTTTCCTCTTCTACTCGAATGTGAATGTGCAAATGATGAGCGAATGAGCCCTTATACTTCTGTGCAAACCCTAATTCTTCATTGTAATAAATGCGCAACTTAAGTTGTTCCGATTGCTCTATTTTCGTTACTCTGAATTATGTATCTTCCAGATCACAGTGATATACTTAGAGTTGTCCTCGGTGATTTCCTACAGGATTTCTTACCTTCCTCAATGATTTGATTTATCCGTAGATCAAGATGTCTCAATTTTAGAATCATACCAGACCAAACTTGTGAAGAACCTGTTTTTACCGGAAGACTGTTTTACCGGATCAATTCTGGAAAGATTAGACTCTTCAAATCTTTTGTAGATGTCTCAAATATTCACCATACCTTATTTAGATGTTTCTCTAGGAACCCTTTGATTCGCAGCTTCCTATGTGCCAATTTCAGGCACAAATTGACTGACTGGGGGAACAAGGTTTTCTTTGTGTCTCCCCCTGACCCAGAGCTCACTTTTTAATTTCCAGAAGGGATATCAGCACCAGAGTCTGGTGCAGATCCATCCCCTACATTATCTGTACTTTTCTTCACCTAAATCTTGTTCATCTCACTTTGAACTTCATCCGCCTTCACCTTTTGTTTTCCCTTATCTTGATTCTGATTATGATATACTGGACCTCTTTTGTCCTGATTCTTGCTTCTACAAAATTTTGCAATATGACCGAATCTATTGCAAATTTGGCAAACAACATTTCTTTGCATATTTGATTGATATCCTCTTGATCTGCATTAATTAGCCATATGACCCATTCTATTGCATGCAAAGCATCTACCATTAAATGAATTGTTTATTTGCATATTTCTGTATTCATGAGATTTGTGACCATACCTTTTGCAGTTGAAACACTGTCCGGAGAAGGATGTATTGGTTTGATTTATTCTCTTTCTGCACTGATTAGATTTATGACCAAAGTTATTGCAGTTGTGGCAATATCCATTGAAGGGTGGATATCTTTGAGCATTAGGCTGTCTTACCGGAGATCTTCTAGGCCTATTCCTTGGATTTTCTGATCTAATATTCTTCTGACCAGATCCAGAGCTTTCTCCTTTCTCATATCCCAGACCACACTTGTCATCTACCCTCTTTTGACTTTCAAGAAGAACTTCAAGTTGAGCAGAACTTATCTTGAATTTTTCTTTATATTCATTTGCTGTTTGAAGATCCCTTTTAAGAGAGACAATTTGATCCTCAAGTTTTTCTTCATTATCGTTAGCATCTTCAAGATCAGATTCAAGATGTCTAATAATTCTATCCATCTTGTAGCAATCTTCTGATTTCTCCTTGAGAGATTGTCTTAGATCATCTTCAATTTTTCTTTTCTCTTCAACCTCTTGGGTAAACTTCATAACTCCTGATTCCATTTCATGTCTTACCATAATGATTTCTTTTGATAACTTTTCACATAAATTGGTTTTCTCCTTCAGATCTTCATTTGTATCATTGGCTTCACCTTGACTTGCCAATTGCTGAAGTAGCTCCTTTCTCTTTTTCATAGAGAGACTTAATTTGTCTTTTAGTTCTTTCATGAAATCATCAGCTTGTTTGAGTCTTTCCTTTAATTCATTGACTTCAGAGTTTGACTGTTCAAGATCATCAAGGGAAGTCTTGAGTTGCTCCCTTAAACCATATACATTCATTTGAATTCCCAGATCTTCCTCAAGCTGTTAGACTCTGTTAGGAGGAAATTAGCTCTGATACCAATTGTTGATAACTGAGGGGGGGGTGAATTAGTTATCTTGAATATTTCAAATTTCTAAACTTTCTTAATAATTAGTGCAGTATGAATTCAAACAAGCAAACATAACCATGAAATGGAAATACACATGACACAATATTTTTGACGTGGAAACCCTATTAAGGGAGAAAACCATGGGGTGATTAACCCAATAAATTATTCTCTGTTAGAAGAATAGAAATAACAATATGGTACTTGCTAATTAGGGCTCACTACCCAAGCACACTGCTCACAAGAGGCTCACTGCCTACAGGAGACACACTATCTACAAGAAAGGAAGATAACACAATGTTTGAACTGATGAGAAGCATCCACACATGCTGAGGTTCAGTTCCGGTTAAGCTCAGTAAACTGATCTGCTGCACTTCATTCTTACTCTCTTGATGCAGCTGTATTGTCACATTCCGGACCTCTTCTACTATCTTCACTTTGCTCTTCTACTTTTCTTCGCACTACACAATACTACACACACTCATATTCACATCTAAATCAATCCTATATATATATATATCCACACAAGTGATTTCATCACCTTTCTAGTCGGCATCTGGAACAGTTAATAATTTCCTCAAACTCTGATCTGTCGGCTGAATCCTTTCACACCAAGTAATGCGGATCAAGCATATACTTGTAGAAGTCATCAATCACGTCGGCCAAACATAACTTATGCCTTAAGAACCTTTTCCATCATCAGTAACACATCCAGAATAATGTCTGATGTTCTGCCAGTCAGTTCTTCCTCTGTTCACACTGTCACTTGGGAACTCGACACTCAAGCATTCATATCTTTTTATCCTTTCCACACCGGAGGCTCAAACCTTGGAATCTATCAGTCAAGATACTCCTCTTGACTTCCCCAAATATGTACTTCACTGAGATACTTCTACTGAGAGATCCAGACCTGTCTGTCGGACCTTACTGATTGCTCTGTTCCTGCTTACAGGACCTTAACACTTCTTCAATCTGACTTCCGGTGAGGATCTATCATGTCTTGCGGATGTGTGGGATAACCTTTGTTGCCATCAATGACAACAATCATGAGTCCATATAGTGTCTCTTGCCAACACAGGCAACTTAAGTCAAACAATTCCTTTTCCAACAGGCTTGAGACTTGATTTATCTACTAAGTAAATTGGACCATAGGAACCTTCATTAAATTCTTCAAAGTGATCATGCTGAAATGTCACATGTTGTGTGGATCCAGTATCTAAGATCCAAGAATCATACCAGGAGGAATTAGATGCAAAGTCTGAAACAGTAAGCACATATTAATCACTAACACTGTCACAAGCAAATTGCACTGCTCGTGAAATTTTATCATCTGAAGTTTTATCATCATTGTGAATTTTTGTTTTATCTTTTTGTTTAAAAGAATTTTCCTTAAAACTTTCTATCTTATCCCATGAAATTTTGCATTCGTGTGTTTCATGACTACCTTTTCTACCACACCTTTTACAATATAAATGTTGCCTATCATTTTGCCTCCATTGACCTTTGCATTTTCCTCTATCATTATAACTAGCTCTTGAAGAGCTCTTATTTAGAGATTTTTCTTTTTGATGAGAAGGACAAACATTTTCACTAGTATTATCTATTTTCCTTCCAAAATCTTTTTCACGTTCGACTAACTTTTCAACCAATTGATCAAAAGTAATGGTTTTTAATTGGTTGCTTGCTTGAAGAGATTCTAGATAAGTGGAATGTGTTGGAAGAAGTGCCTTAATAAAAGCTATGAGATAGATATCAAATTTCCCACCAACAACATCAACATCTTATTTTATGGCTTTGATTTCAAAAGCCAGACTCATAACATCACCATTCTTCAACTCAAGATTAAACAATTTTAATTGTAACTGAATAAACTCAAATTTTGAATGAGAATCAAATAATTTTTTTAATTTATGAAGGGTTTCCCAAGCAAATGTGCATCCTTGTATATGTCGATACACATCTACATTAACAGAAGCTCTTATCAAAGCCAAAGCTTTTGAATTTTTATATTGCCAAATCTCTTTTTCTTTAGTATCACTTGGTGCTGTAGGTTGGGCATTTCCATCACATATTTTATACCATAAATCATTAAAAATGTGTGTATTTTCTACTTTTCTATGTCATTCCAGCTAAGTATCTTTTCTAGTTAAAGTTTCCCCAATTAATGAAACAATAAACTACATTGTGAATCTACAAGAAATATACACAATTTACACAGTCTACAAATTTAAAATGATTGCTCAATCTTTCTTGCCCGAATTTAGAGAAAAAAACAAGATATGAAATCCTTGTAAAAATTAAATAAATTGATTTCACCTGAATCAATTTACTGTTTCTGTAGAGTGCTCCAATCTTCAGAAGATTCACATATAAATGTATTCCAGTGCTCTGATACCACTGTTAGGCCAGGATTGAGAATTCATAAACAGAATGCTTTAAAATTATATTCATTTATCTCAAATAGAGCTGGTAGTGATTACATTATAAAGGTAGAGACGGTTAAACAATCTACTGAAACTAACAAAACTGTAAATTAAAAACTACCAAAACAAAACAAACAAAATATAAAATTAACCCTGAATAATTAATGGTAACAAAGTGGCACAACTTTGAGACAAAATAACCACAAAATATATTGTGTTCCACAATTTAAATCCAAAAGAGCTACACCATCATAAATTTCTTAGCATAAATATTTAACATGGTACAACAGTTTTCATTGTTTAAAGTTTTATCTATTGGTTGTTGTCAAGTATTGATGTTTTTCTCATAAAACTGCTATGAATTCACACAACTTCTTGAGAACAATCTAGAACTAACTAAGAAAAATTGGTATGAATTCACAAGTAAAAATGATCACCTAGAAAGGAAAATGAACTTGTAGAAGATATGGAATTTGAAAAGACAAGTGAATAAAGAAAATAATAAGTTAGGCAAGGCAAGTTGAATATGATCAACTCGAGGATGCAAGAGAAAAGAGTGGTAGCAATGCCTTTTGTAGCATGACTATTTTCTCCTGCAATTATTGTTTCCATTGGAGCAGGTCTAAAGGGAGGGCTTTCTCTCTTTGGAATATTGGTGAAGTTGAGAGAACGGTCATTCACAACTAGGTGAGACTTTAAGACAATGAAAACTTTGCTACCTAGGTACTTAATTCATTAATTGGGTTCAAGTGTCATTAAAAGGGAACCAAGAAAATTACACTTTTGTTCCTTAGGATGGTGGGAATCAAGACAAATAGTGATGCAATATCTACTGCTTTAAAGGAAACTCTTCGATATGGTATCTTCCTTGGGACATTTTCTAGCACATTTAGATCTGTAGATGAAGCTATTGCTGCTTTTGGAGGACATGCCGCACATGGGACTCTTACCCCTTGTGCTGTTCTATTGTAATTGAACTAATTAATTGATAGAGAGTACAAATGTTAGGGGTAAGAGCATATGGGAAAGCATCGTTTAATGATATGGGGAAAGCACAATTGACATGTTTGCATTCAAAACAATATTATAATATTAGTTTATACAAGGCACCAAAGCTTTCTTGTTGTAATAGAAATAGATAACAAGAAACAAAGATTTTGTAGAAGCAATCTAGTAATTCACATAAATGAAAAGAAATAGATGTTTTGTATAAGTAGTGAAATCCAGGTAGAAAGAACTATAGATCTAGTAATTGAAAGAGATAAGAAGAAACAAAGATTTGGTATAACCAATCTATCCTAATAAATAAGAACTAGAGGTAACTAAAATAAGGAAACAAAATTCTAATCAAAGCAAGAGAGATTGCTACAATATTTTATAGAATTGTGATATGTAGTTTGAAGACTTTGACAGAAATATTTTCTATTGAATTTTAAAATATCAGAACAAAAGGAAAATGCTAGATAAATATAAAATACTAGAATGAACTCGTGAGAAATAGAAATAGAATTAATGCTTTAAACATTCATAGATTATAAAATAAAGTGGGTTTTGTAATTTAGATAGTAGAGACAGTATTAAGCAGTATTAATAAGCAATTATATGATTTAAGTTTTTCTCAACATGTATAAGATAAATGGAACACAAATGTTGTTTCTCAATCCTTCACAATAGGTGGTGAATTGAAATAGGAAATCATAGACCTATAGACTTTGCCAATGTAATGTGCCGTACCTGTTTGTATTTTTTAAAGATCTTTTTATGTGTTATTTTATTAATTTTTGTGTGATCTTTCAAACTAGACAGAAGAATGCAGAAGGGGTTTTCAATTTTCTTGCAAATGTGTTGCCGAAGCATACAATATAGAGCATATATAGAAAACCCAAAAAAAGTACAATGAATCTGAAGAAATTAATGACAACCTAGATAGTAGAATAGCCAATAAACAATTGCTATCACATACCCATATCGAAATATGCAACTTGGTACAACCGTCGGAAATGGACCAACAAGTGGGTATGGCTGGAAATGCAATTAAAACTCCATAGAATGATATAGAATGTGCATACAAATATTATCAGCAAATAATATGGTTCAAAACACCTCATCAAGACCCTGCAAGGAGCTGCAATGAGAATTAAAAGCCTCTAGAGGACCCACCTCCATGCTGGAGTTGATATGGCCATGGATGGAATGTGTTACAGTAGTAAACAACTTCAAAACTTCTCAAAATGCTTCTATTTCTGAACTGCACTCACATATGAAAATAGGCTACCAAGAAGGGAGAAGAAATATGCACCAAACGCTATCAAAAACACTCCCCAAAGAGGTACGACTGGCTGGTGTAGTACGACCAGCAATAGAAGGAGAGGACAAGCTAAATCCTTTTCACAAACTACTGAAATCTGTCACTCAATATCAGTAAATATCAAATAACTATGCAATATATTACAATAAGCACCAGCAAGTCTCACCAATCGGACTCCATTGAAGCACATTTGTGAACACTTAATGTATCCACCATAGAAGGCATCGTTGGGTGATCTTTCACACTTGTGGGATACCGCTACTTAGGGAGGTTTTCATCTCCAAGAGCCTCTGGTTTGAATCCTCAAACCCTAGAGCCAAGCTCCAAAACCCTAGCAAGGGAAATCTCAAAGAGAAGAAAATAATAATCCAAGCATATCCAAATGAGAGCACTTTTCCTCCTTTTATACTTTTCCAATTGGGAGTCTCTAAAATCCTCTTGCATATGGGATAAAACATGATAGGGAAAATACATTTTAAAATATTATAATTCTCTTTAATTCTTTTCTCAACATCACCCTTAAAGTCCCCTCTTTTAAAACAACATTAAGTTGTTGAGCCTAGGCACCAAGGTCCAATATTAAATAATAATGTTTAATTTACAGACTTTAAAATGGAGGCCAAGATGATGTCAGAAACTAATGATCTATAGCTCGTTGGAAAGGTCTTGACAAGACGAATCCACCCCACTCTCAAAATCTTGTTTCAGTGCCAATCCCAAAATTACTAAAAATAGTAAGTAAAGGCCAAGAGCAAACTGAGCCAACACAGAGGGTGCCAACTAGACCCACAAACCATCTGATAACTCCAAGCTCAGTGCAATGTCTATGAGAGCCAACAATTGATTGCTAAGTCACCCAATCAATGCCAAACTACCACTTTCTAAAAATAGCAGTGACCACGGGGACCAAAGAGAACAAACTCAGAAAACCCAGAAAGATTAACGACATGCAAGCACTTACTATAAGTAGTAAGTATGAACAAGTTGTCTGAAAACCCTCCAGAAAGTGTCAACCAGCTCCTTTGGATCACCTGAACACCCTGGTGACATAGAAATACTTCTCTGATTATGCTGTCACCAAGCGAGAAAGTCAGCTCTGACTGAATTGCAAGAGAATCCATAAATGGGGACATTATAGTCTGCCCTTCCCAAAGATTGTTTGTCCTCAAGCAATCTACACCTACATGCCCAAGCTGAACACCAGGATCCCAAATCAATCTGAAGAATGTACAACAACATCTCCACAGGATTTGCTAAGTAGAGGTAAAGCCATGCTCAACATCAATATACGTACCTATCCCAGTATAGGTTAATCTTCTAGTCGTAGGAACTCCTAGGTCCCAAAGCCAAAATGGAAGTCTGCCATACACACCACCCATTGACTTCCATTACACAACTCTGATATAATCTTCACTATGTAGAGAGTGGTGAAGCAACATGATGGAATCCAACTGAACTGATATGCCAAACCTGTCACTACTTGGATCCCAACACATCAGAACCTCACATCCATCAATCATGAAGAGGTAAGTAAATCTCAGAGTGTCTGAACCATAACATCCCCTTCCATCCTCTGCAAAACTCCTATGGATGTACTAACTATCCAACATAGGTGTTGGAAGATATGAAGCTGTCCCTCTCAAATCGAGGGAATGAATAAACTCTCCTCTGTCACCCCTATAAAAACTCAATGTGCCATCATGCCTACTAACACTGCAGCCTCTTAGAAGCCATGTCTCAAGTGGAAGTTTTCGAGACCACGAAGTTCCAAACTCTGTCTGATGCATATCACCATGATGGTACTCTGATCTTTGACCCTGCAAGTGATCCTTTGAATGAGTCTGAGTTAGCCACCTGCAATCTCTAGTTCCATCACCTGTAGATGGCAACCCTTCATCCCACAATGGATGGTATAAATCCCAAGCCAATCCACACTTATGCATCATTAGGTCATCTGTGTGTGGACTAAAGAAGAAATGGTGAGCACTCCTCACTATGTAGTCAAGATAAAGAGCACCTACCTGTGTCAATGGTTGATTTTCATAGTCATGAGGAACACACTCCTCAACACATGAATCGGAAGATGGCTCATGTTTCTGATCCTGAATAGCTAATTGGGTGGATATTTTGCAAGTCCTCTCTGCATACCCAATAGTAAAGTCCCAATCTGCAAGCAATTAGAGGTACTCTGATTTAATCCACTCCATGGCATGCTGGATAGTTCACAAATCAGATGTAGATGTGCCTGCTACTACCCCTATCTGCCTCTCCTCCAATTGTGCCATCCAAAAGAGATCCTCCACAAACTTGTGGGTACTGTCAATACGAGTTAAGGTTTGAACAACCTTATCCTCAGAAACCTTCAGCTAATCTCTCCAACCCTGTGGTCTAGTAAGCTGTCTATCACAATCAGCTGCATAGGATGCAAACTCTGATTTGCTTCCAAGAAAGGGAAACAAATCAACGTGAGAACCGATCACACCACTGGATGATGCCTTGCATATCTCCTATGAAAATAATGAAGTAGTGTGGTGATCTGTCACACAACTCTGGAAAATTCATTACTATACCACAAGAGCCATCAACAACCTGCTCTATATCACCAGTCATGGGACTAACCTTAGAAGAACCTGGTGCATCATGTGGTTCTCTACAACTCTCAACCAATGCACTCATCCCATCTATAATAACTGTACCTATAACTGTGATGGGTGTAACCACATCCTCATCCTTCTCACAACCATAATCCGTAGATAAATGCTTCTCATCCACTATTGCCAGAGAAACCTGAACTGTATCTGTAGATGGTGAAGATTGTGCCAAGCTCAACTCCACGGTAAGCTCATCTATCTGCGTCTTAGACTCTTGAAGGGCTATTTGAGAATTCTTCAAAGAGTTTGCGGTGACCTCAAGCTCATAGGTGAGATCATCGACCTCCTCTTCCTTTCCCCTTAGAGCATCATGATAAATACTGTCAAGTCTGAAAAGATGATCTCTATCTGATAACAGTTGTAGGTAATTATTCTTCATGATCCCAACTGCATCTCTAAGTGCCTGAAATTCAGCAAGGGAAAGTTCTCTATCATCATCTTCCTCCATCTCAGGAGTACTCCAGCCATAGGTTGCCAACATCTGTCTATCAACATCAAAATGTTCCAAACTTGTAGCAATCATATTGTCATTAACCTTCAATTTTCTAGTCAAATGGTGATGCCCCTATGACAAATCATCTCCACATAATTTTTTTGATTTGTAATCTACACCATGGTAAAAGGCTGAATCATCATCACTCACCAATTGGTAAGCATCCTCATGTGTGCTATCAGCTCTGCACACTTCCTCAACAAAGGTATTGTTGTTATGTACCTCACGGGATGGCTCCAATGACACAATAGAAGATGCTGATTGGACATCATTAGTGCTCACTGTTGCCTCCAAAGTAGACACATGCTCATCCAAAGAGCTATCCTGGGACTCGTCATTAACAAGTAATTTTTTTGATTTGTTCACATCATCTAAAGTCTGATTTACTAAATCAAATTCGTTGTGGCATGAATCCCCAACACCTATTGCTTCACTATCACCTGAAACTGGAGTGTCTACATTGGATGACTCCACACAACCAACATCATCATGTGTAATAGCAGTATCTTCATGCTGATGCAAACCGATCAAACTGTTGTCACAAAAATTAGAACTGTTATGGCTTGTATCCTCCTAGTTTTCTTTGTGTTTGACACTCATTTTGCATTCCAACATTAGAAGTATCTTCTACAATTTTTTCCTCTTGTGTCATAACATTTAAATCACCACTACACTCAGGAGAATGACTGCTGTCATAAAAATCAAAATTGTTATCAGGGCCAATAACAACCTCTTGAGTGTTGAAAGTAACCTCCTTCATGGTAGCATCTTCTTTAATCTTATCTTTATAGGGCTAAAGTGCATCATTGACTTTGTCTTCCTTATACATAGACTGATTTATATTCTCCTCACGACTATTCGTATGTTGCAAATCTTCTTCCCTTTCTACCTTTTCTCCCACAGGAACTTCGAATTTGTTAACTTATTTGAATTTTTCAGCTTCTTTTTGCTTCCATCGATCCAAATTTCTTTGTATTCTTTCATGTATTTTCCAAAAAGATGCAGACATACAATTCCACTCTTCATCCCTATACCTACACCCATCACCATAGTTCCAGTCTCCATGATTTCTATCACCATTATTGTTCCTTTTTCTATCATTGTTGTTGTTATCAATACCAGGATTCCTGAGGAAATGATTGGTCGTCATCTATATCACTTGATTAAGATTTTGTTACATCTAATTAAATTTTTGTTGCATCTCTTTCTGTCCCCTACACCAATTATTCAACATATCTAGGGTACTAGGCTCTTCCAGGTCTTTATCACCCATCACGAGAGATGCCATGATCTCACATTCACTGTTCAAAACCTATCAACTTCTCAACTCTGAACATTCATGCAAGTGCTGATCACTCACATGCAGAGCTAAGTTGCATGTCTCATACTTTCATCTGCATGTCTTAATGTAACCTCACAGGATGGCAAGAACCTCGCTCTGATACCACTATAATGTGCCGTACCTGTTTGTATTTTTTAAAGATTTTTTTATGTGTTATTTTATTAATTTTTGTGTGATCTTTCAAACTAGACAGAAGAATGCAGAAGGGGTTTTTAGTTTTCCTACAAATGTGTTGCCGAAGCATACAATATAGAGCATATATAGAAAACCCAGAAAAAGTACAATGAATCTGAAGAAACTAATGACAACCCAGATAGTAGAATAGCTAATAAACAATTACTATCACATACCCATATGGAAATATGCAACTTGGTACAACCTCCAGAAATGGACCAACAAGTGGGTATGGTTGGAAATGTAATTAAAACTCCATAGAATGATATAGAATGCACATACAAATATTATCAACAAATAATATGGCTCAAAATGCCTCACCAAGACCCTAAAAGGAGCTGCAATGAAAATGGAAAGCCTTTAGAGGACCTGCCTCCATGCTGGAGCTGATATGGCCATGGCTGGAATGTGTTACAACAGCAAACAACTTCAAAACTTCTCAAAATGCTTCTATTTCTGAATTGCACTCACATTTGAAAATAGGCTACCAAGAAGGGAGAAGAAATATGCACCAAACCCTATAAAAAACACTCCCCAAAGAGGTACGGCTGGCTGGTGTAGTACGACTAGCAATAGAAGGAGAGGACAAGCTAAATCCTCTTCACAAACTACTAAAATTTATCACTCAATATCAACACATATCAAATAACTATGCAAGATATTACAATAAGCACCAACAAGTCTCACCAATCGGACTCCATTGAAGCACATTTGTGAACACTTAATGTATCCACCATAGAAGGCACCGTTGGGTGATCTTTCACACCTGTGGGATACTGCTACTCAGGGAGGTTTTCATCTCCAAGAGCTTCTAGTTTCAATCCTCAAACCCTAGAGCCAAGCTCCAAAACCCTAGCAAGGGAAATCTCAAAGAGAGAAGAAAATAATAATCCAAGCATATCCAAATGAGAGCACTTTTCCTCCTTTTATACTTTTCCAACTGGGAGTCTCTAAAATCCTCTTACATATGGGATAAAACATGAGAGGGAAAATATATTTTAAAATATTATAATTCTCTTTAATTCTTTTCTCAACATCACCCTTAAAGTCCCCTCTTTTAAAACAACATTAAGTTGTTGAGCCTAGGCACCAAGGTCCAATATTAAATAATAATGTTTAATTTACAGACTTTAAAACAAAGGCCAAGATGATGTCAGAAACCAATGATCTATAGCTTGTTTGAAAGGTCTTGACAAGATGAATCCAACCCCACTCTCAAAATCTCGTTCTGGTGCTAATCCTGAACTTACTAAAAATAGTAAGTAACAGCCAAGAGCAAACTAAGCCAACATAGAGGGTGCCAACTGGATCCACAAACCATCTGATAACTCTGAGCTCAGTGCATTGTCTATGAGAGCCAACAGCTAACTGCCAAATCACCCAATCAGTCCAAACTTCCACTTACTAAAAATAGCAGTGACCACCAGGGACCAAAGAGAATAAATGTAGAAAAACCCAGAAAGATTAATGACATACAAGCACTTACTATAAATAGTAAGTACAAACAAGTTGTCTAAAAAACCTCTGGAAAGTGTCAACCAGCTCCTCTGGATCACCTGAACACCCTGGTGACATAGAAATACTTCTCTGATTATACTGTCACCAACCCAAAAAGTCAGCTCTGACTGAACTACAAGAGAATCCGTAAATGGGGACATTATAGCCAAATGACAAATGCATTATTGGAAATCTTATCTAAGAAGTGAAGATAACAACCAATTAATTCAAATCCATTGCTATATGATTTTGTGCTCAACTTGGTTCTTGCAACATGTGTATAAAGATGGTTGTGAGCATATTGTTGTTGTAGTAGATAAGTAGTTGTAAGAAGCACTAATGTGTAAATAGTGAACAATTAATTTTGTTGCCTATGAGTAAGATGCTTTATTGTAGAGAAGGAGAAGTTGTTTTGAAGAAATAACATACTGTTAGTTAACAAATTAATTTGTTTGATATAATTATTTTTTAATAAACTACCATGAAGTGGAGTATGAATGTACCTTTGCATGGGATCTGTTGATTATTCTTGAACACAAGTTGCATTGATGATGACATTGTTTTGGTTTAATGTGAACTGCCCCTTCATAGAAAAGTCTCGTAACATGAAGATAATTGCTGATTTATATTCAATGTACTGTTCATATGTGATGTTTTGTAGGCCTGGGAGCAAAATATGAATGATAGAGTTATCACAAGAACACTATATTATTTGATTGGTATCAGTTGTTAGGATAGTTTTGAGATAAAGAGAGTAGATATAGGTAACATATTAATTTCATTTGATACATTGGGTAGTTTGGTCTTCTAGTGTTCCATAGCTATCAAATTTATAATTACATTTTGGATAAAATGCATGGAAAGGATTAGAAAAAGAATTTGCTATTTTTAAGGTTCCATGGACCTACAACTCATGTTCAAGTATTATTGTCTTTGGAATTTTTTTTGAAATTTTAACTACAAAAATTCAAGAGTTCAAAATTGGTTACCTCAAATGTTGAATGCATTAAATTATTTAGTTGATCCAGGGTTCTTCTATTATTTAATCTACCAATATATGTTGATTAAAATGTGTGAGGTATCTTTTGTTTTGCATCCATCCATCTCACAATGTTTTTGAATAACATTGCTGGAAATTCATTTCGTTGGATCTAGTCTTCTATTGTGAAAAAATGGTGTGCCAAATTTGGATGCATTTGTATCTATTTTTTTGTTGTCAAGAAAGTTTGCATTTTTCATTTATTGAAGAAATATGTGATAAAATAGAAGTTGTGGAGTAATTTGGAATAAAGATTTGAGAACATATTTTCACCCATGCTTTGTTGAACTCAGAGTCTCCATCTTTTACATCAACAAGGTATTGGAAAGCTATTTTTTTAGTGCCAACAACCAATGACCTATAGTTCTAGTAGCATATTCATTTGTACTTGCAAGCAATTATTTGATGGTGGCACTTGGTATTAAATTATAGTCTTGGCAAAGTCATGGTATGATTTCCATAGTGGATTGTGTTGTTTAAAATGAACATGCAATCATAGTCACCACAATTAGAGTCTATTTTTGGGGCAATTTGAAAGCTATATATGCATATTTCTGATCCTGGAACTATTTTTATTTCATATTGGGTGACAAGATCCCCAGTTACATTTTGAGTGATTGTCATAGTTTCAACTTTTGCATCTATTAAATCTGCACGAAATACTTCAGTGTCTTGTTAGCTTTGTCCATTGTAGTTTTGTATGTGACAATGACATCTCCTTCAAACATGTTTCCTACTTTGTGAGAATTCAAGTCTTCAATTGAAATTCAAGTTACATTTTGCATCTTTGATATGCAAGAATTAAAACAAAATTAGTTTAAGGTTGGAATTTTGAATTTGTATAGTCTAGATGCAAATAAAGAATATTATTTACCTTTTTGATGTTTGTTGATGCCTAGTTTGTATTTGTTTTTCTGACCTTTTTCTACTATCCATTGTTTGCTACATATTTAGATCCATGAATCATTTGCAAAGATGAGTGTACAAGTACAATTACATTATGGCAATCATCAAATGTTCTAATGGTCAAAGTTGCAGATGAAAAGTATAGTAGATTATGAATTATTATTTAAAAAATATTTATAATAGGGAACTAGAATTTTGCAATAAATGAGTAGCAAGATTTTGCAATAAATAGATGAAATCAATCCTATTGAAATTATCAAGTAACACAAATTGCATATTCTTCATTTGCATAAGTTTCAAAAATTGTTTCCTTTTTAAATTCTTCACAGTAGAGGGTAATATATTTTTGTATCCACATTTCATTTGAATTCAATTTTTGAATTGTCTAGAATAATTTATTTTTTGATATGTTTAATGACATATTGAAAAGGATTCAATGTTGTTAAAGGGTTCAAACTTTATAAAGGTAGCAAAATGAGTGCCCCAATATGCTTCTGGTTTGTAAATACAAGATGTTTGTTTATGTACATTAGACCATACATGTGGTCAATCATTGGTTTGGATAGGGATGAGATTCATCTAACAAAAATTACATGTTGTGGTTTTGCATATGATTTAAAAGCTATTTTTTGTTATTCTATGTAGACATATCAATGTTGAAATCTCCTACAATGTACAAAGTTTTTTGTGTATTTATACATGAAAGTACTTGGTTGGTGATGGTTATGATTTTAGTTAATGGAGCATTTGGTCTTGCATATAGATTACATATGTTAATTTAATTGTTTATGTAACTTATTGTTATTGTTATGGATTCCACATTTGTTGTTGTATGTTGCATTGTTTTAGAGACCATCATGTTTTTTTAGTTAAAGGCATCATGCCATGTATATGATATGTCAAGTAACAATTGAAATGTTCAAATAGGTTGTTGGAATTGGTGAGTTGCATATGTATCTCTTGTAAACACAAAATATCAGATGAAATTATATCAATGTCATTGATCATATCTTCTATATGTAAATGTAGATTGCATGTAATCAACGTAGATAATAGTATTTGTGAACTAGTCATGTGTTTGAGATGTTCATTCTCAAATTGCCAATGTGCAATTGATTTGAGGTGGGACATTTCAAGGACTACTTTGTTTTCTTTTGAAATTTTGTTTTATAAGAGGGTTTAACAAGAATAATGTGTGAATTATTTTGTTCATGAAAGTGTCGTGTATGTTAATTCATGTTGTTTTATGCTAGTAGGATTGAATGCAAAACCTTGCATTGTGAGTCGTTGAGATCTATGTATGGTTCAAGCACAAGCTGGTTGGATTGGAAATTGTTTTCTAATAGTTATTTTTTTTTTATTGGATATTTTTGAATTGGCATAGCGATGCGAAGTATATAGGTGTGCATTCTTTATCAATGCAATTGCTATAGCATTGTGCTATCTTTGAACTTTGTTGGTGGCCAATGTGTGGGTCATTAAATTTGATCTAAACAATGTCAAAGTCATTATATTTGGTGTATGCTTTAAATGTTCCATCTAATCCATTGATTAAACCATCTTGTGTGTTATAATTACCTGCATATATTTCTACAAGCATATTTGGTTTCAAAAGTATTTGAGATGGTAGATATATTGTATGATTATAGAGATGTATTCCATTACAACTGTCATCATGTTCATCAATTACATTCAATATAGTTAGCTCACTAAATGTAAACAAAAATCAGTTATTTTTTAAATTTTAATATAAGTATTATTTTATTGATATTAATAATTTAGAAGAAAAATAATTTGTGAGAAAATATTTAATTATATTTTATATCATTAAAAAAGTATATATATATAATAACTATATCAACTACACAATATTTCAATAATTATATTTAAATATAAAATATGACATAACTACATTTTTTAACTACTCAAAAAATTAAATATTAATATTAATATGAATATTACACAATATAATATATTAATATTTAGATGAGTATAATATTTCAATATTTAATATTTATACACAAATATCTATTAATATTTCATTTTACTATAATATAACATAAATATAAAATATAATGATAATTCTACTAATTTGTATAATCAATAATTTAATATACATTCTATTATTAATATATAATTAATTATATGGTCTCATTAATATTTAAAATATTAGATTTATAAATAATATATATAATGAATCAAAATTAAATAATCACATTAATATGAATATTATATTAATATAGATATTATAATTTTTGTTATAATATTTTTATAGAGGTAAAGAAAAAAATATTATTTGTTTAAAATTAATTTTTTTTGTTTAATAATCAAATTCATAGCAAGAGTTTAGCCACTCAGAAATTAATTAAACAAGTTATGTTAGCTAGCCACTTCCCTCCCACTGTATTTTTCTCCTTGAGAGTTCAAATTTTGAGCCAATCACAACATAGATAAATGGTTTTCCAAATAATTTTTGTTAAAATTTTCTCATGTAGACTTAGGAAAAGTTATTTTTGTTAAAATTTTCTCATATAGACTTAGGAAAAATTAAAAAAATTTTAACATGAAAAATAATACTCTGTTTTGATTGGTTTACTCTAGATAGATTAATCACTAGATAAAAAAAACTCATTGCAAAAATGCATTACCCCATATTCCATAACTAACTTAAGGATCTGATTCCACATGCTTATAATTAGGCATTTAGTTATTAGGTTTGCTGCCTAACTTAGGATTCTTTCCTTCTTATGGTTAGCTTAAGATTCTTAATAACTTTATCCTAAAAAAAATAGAAATAATTTTCTAATTTGATTATAATTATTTTGTTTGTAGTCTACGAAAACATAAAATCATTTAAATCACACATGTAATTGAACATCTCAAAATGATTTCATTCTATAATGATACTCATTAGGATGCAATCTAACTACTTGTTCTATGTTTATCAAGTCACCTCCAAAACTACTACCGCCTTCTCCCTCTGGTGATACTCTCTCTGTGAGAGTGTCAATTCCATCTTGTCACACTCAGAAACATCAATAGAATAAAAGTTAGTCAAATTATAAAATCGAATGACTTAATTTACTATAACAATTGATAAAAATGAATAATCACATATCTTTAGTAAATTCATCATTCACATCTATTTGTAAAAATGTTAGCATTCAGACTATATTAGAAAATCATAATATTAACAAATCAATAATGTTCAACATTCAACATTTAATTTTTCTTGATATTTGTATCAACACACACACAAGTGTTTTGCAAGGAACATAAACCAAGATGTGGCATCTGATGCAAACAATTGATTATCATCTTCAAACACTATCTCATGTTGATCCTATGTTTGTATAAGTGTTAGGGATATGTGTTTCCATTCTTCAACCCATTCTATATTTTCACATGCTTCCCACTCACCTCCAATACAAATCTGACAAAAACAGGCAAGATCCCTAGTGTATATAGTCATGTGCTTGCATTTAAACTCTTAAATAAATGTCATTTTCTTTATCCACTAATTGTCTTGCAATCATATCAAGGAATAATGTTTTCTTCTTCAACTAACCAAAAGAGCCATCAAACTTTTGATATTTCACTTCATCTTGTAAAAAAATTGCATTACACCAATCCATAATTGTATGTGCATGTTTAATCTTTGCTACATCCAAAAAATTTAGTTGCTCCCTAGCAAGAGCTCTTTTCATACATGCTCTAGCTCTATCATGCTCTCCTTTACTATGCCTAGTTTCAAAGAAACTCCAGATATGTTGGATATTGTTTTCTTTGTGGGCCCTACAAAACCAATAAAACATTCAAACATTTTTGAATTGTCATGCACAATTGTTTGACCATATGAGATGTTGTGCCATCTTGATTTTATTTCATTTTAATTATCATAAAATAATTTGAAACAATACTACACAAACTTGATGAATGTAACTAGATCACTCAAATAGAAATGGTACTCCCTCATAAATTTTTTGTTATCTTCTGTACTATCATTTGTATGTCTTATAAAATATGTACAAAGATGACCACATGTACTAAAATAATTTATTGATATGAAATCTCTTCTTGTGGAGCAAGAGTATATAGTTTTCTGCACAGTCAACTATTGAAAGTATAGTTCCAATTAAAAATTTATTTTTACATATGCGGAATTGTTCATCAAGCCACTGAGCATATTGAGAGTGTTTCACATATTTGTATACAATCTTATCCTTGAATTCTATGATGAATACATGCATACTACTTTGTTATGTTACTAACTCACAATGCTTTCTAATTTTTCCATCCTTTTTGTTGTCTAAAATCATGTGAACTACTTTCATGCATGCATTCTCCTAGTAATTAAAGGTTACCACATCTATTGCATTGTCCAGAAATACACACTTTTGAATAAAATAATTGTGTTGAATATAAGGAATACTAAGAAGGGGGGTGAATCAGTATTCCACAAAACCACTTCTTAACATGTTCATTAATCTAATTTCCAAAATCAATAACATGAAAACAGAATAAGCATAAGAACAACAACCATAAAGACATAACACATGGACACCAAGATTTTTATGTGGAAAACCTGAAAAGGGAAAACCCCCGGTGAGTGTTAGCCCAAAATATATTATGATAATAATACTCGATTACATAAGGCTCATTGCCCAAAGAAATGCTCACTGTAGGTGGACTCACTGTCCAAGTGGACTCACTATCCATTAAGAAAGAAAGATAGAAGAAAGAAGAAATTTGGCTCACTGCCAGTAATAAACTGTTGAAAATGAATCTACCATATGCTGGATCATAGTTCCATTGAAGGTTCAATACACAGATTCAAAGGTCTTCATTTTTTTCTCTACTTCTCACCTCTACTACATATACTCTGTTTTCTACCCTTGTTTTCTTTTTCTGCTCTACACTCTACTTATAATCCTTCACATTTTGAATTTGCACATCTTCACCACATATTCACCTCTCAACATCGCAATCCATTGAGTATTTATATCCACAACAAGATTCATCGCATAACCAGGTCGGCAAGCCAGACATGAAGCGTGTATACAATGTGCTTTACCTTGCCAGCTTGATCATGTGTACAAAATGTAATGCAGACCTAACCAAACATATAATGGTCTTTATATAGGTCAGCACCAATCATACAACCACTTTGATTGATTGCTTAAACAATATATCTTCTCTGCATATGGATTTAACATGCCTGTCGGCCTGTCCCTTAAGACCATGCTTGGCCAATTCATCTGTCACATCAAAACTCTCACTGCAGACCATAAGAGACTCAAATATTCATAACCAACATTCATTCTTGACCTCTTAGCATATCTTCAGAACCACAAGACAAAATATGCAACTACAGAGGAATGCAGACCCTTTTACTCTGGCACTGTGCACTGTTCATGTCTTAGTTTCGTTCACTTGAACTTAGACATTTCATAGTATGACTTCTGGAGGAAGTCAAGACTTGAGCACTAGAACATATCATCATCAAATAGCTATGAACATCATACCCAAACTGCATATACTAATCTTCACTTGCAGAGGCATACTGACGCACTTTTTGTCACTTACTCTAAATACTGCCCATACTTAGTCATTTTAGCCTTTCGGACCAGAATACTTTTGTGCCTTGTTGCCAAACCAAGTTGATATTTAGGAGTAATGTCTCTTTGTCATGTTGGTGGAATCTCTTTTCTTTTTTTCCATCAATGACAACATGCAATCCTTCATTAGAGTAGTGTCTCTTGACAATAATCTCCCCCTTTGGCATTGATAGCAACACTTAGTGAAAAATGCTTGTCTGCTCCCCCTTACTCTATATTTCTTCCCCCCCTTATATGTTTGCCCATTTTTCACTGGTATTCTTCTCCCCTTTGACATCATGGCAAAGGTGTATGTACAAGGGTCAAAATTATGTCAAAACTGCAAAAAAATACATACTCTGCCGCATATGTACACATACAATCTCCAAATTAATTTGTTGTAGGTGAAAGAATATCCTTGTACACAATATTTAATTGTGTAATCTCTTCATCCCATCATTTCTTAGCTCTTGCCAAAATTTGAATGTGGCCATTTATCAAAAAGACTGATTTTTCTGCCTCTTGCACATCAGAAGGTGTGTCAATTTGTGAAGCTACACGTGCTTCTGCTACAAGATTAATCATTTAGTCCTCTCAACTGACCCATTTTATTTTTCATTTGATCTGTCTTATTCACCAAATTACTTAACCCATCATGATTATTAATTACTTGTATTTCTTTGCTGCTCACTGACTCAACTGCTGGGTCAAATGATTTAGAAATATTTATTAGCTACATTTTTAGATCCTTTAACTTTTCTTCTAGCTCTTTTGCGGCTTTTGACCAAGATAAACAAAATTTGTATAGGTCACATGCTTCATTGATAGCACTCTGTATGCCTTTCATTCCATTGTCTAGTAGAGCTTTGTCATTTACTATCATAGTCTTCAACTCACTTAATCTTTTCTCATCAAACTCTTGTCTCACTTTTGTTTCAGTAGATTTCTCAAAAGATTCAAAATGCTCACTCACATAATTTATGAGTCCTTTTAGTTGATTTATTGAAGACATAGAAGTGTCATTCTGATATGATGGCATAAGCTTCTCCAAAATACTGGATGCCTCACAAGTCAGTTCACTATCTTGTATGTGTGACTTCAAACTTTTTTCTTGTGCCTTTGCTTGCACAATTGATATCAATTTAAATTTTTGTATAGGGGACATTGAGTCTAGGTTTATTGGTCCTTGTAAAAATTTAGGCTCATCCAGGACCTATTTCTCTTTCTCCAAAAGTTCTTTGATCAACTCCATAGTGTCTCTTGTTGTACCAGAGACTTCTTCTTGGTTTTGTTTTGGAAGATCTAGATCCATGACATCATCATTCTTTTGTTCCAGAGAAGAATTTTCTTCAGCATGTTCCTCTTTTTGATCATCAGTTTGTTGTTCTGGAGGAGTATTTATTTTGGATTGATCCTTGACCGTAGTATCCAAACCAGTAGTAGGGACTGGATCATCTTTCTCCTTCGGCTCTTCATCACTTCTATCTAATCCTTGATCCCTGTTCTCCTCAAGAACAAACCAACTTCAACATTTGTTTTTGCATAATCATATATAGTTGGAAAATGATGATCCATTAACAATCTCAAAGTGATTTACTTAGTATCCTTCACTACTTTCTCAATGTCATCTGACATGAGAGTGTTCATCCTTTCCTTTGTTCTGAATTCTTTATGCAGCACTTTGGAGACTTTTGCTTTTTCTTTCAGTGTGATTTCTGGACATAACTTTATTAGTGTATACTCTCTGAGCTCAACATCCTTAGCCATAGTAGCTTCTTTTCTTGTAGACATTATACTACCCAAACTGTCTGGGAGATCAGTAATGATCTCAATAAGGGCTTTGTTGTAGATGTCTAAGTATCTAATGACAACAGTCTCAATGATCCTCTTGTCTGGATCATCATACTCATCACATAGTTGACCTATGGGTTTCAAGTTTCCATCAACTGTTATGGATTTCATGATGTCTTCAAGACTTATAGTGGCTTCTCCTATCTGAGACTTATCTCGCCTTGGCCTTTTCTCAATTTTACCCTTACCAAAAGGTTTCTTTTTGCTACTTCTGGAAGCTTTAGTGGCATCAGTTTTCATTTTATTTACTTCTTTATCTGACTATGTCTCTTTCTCATTTGCTCCTATATTGACATACATTCTACGACCTTTGGTTTTCTATCTTTTGTGACTTTTTGTAGGAGCTTCCATGCTAGCAAAGGGTGTGGGATTGGAGGACATAGATGCAGTTTCTATGAAGGTAGAACATCCAGTTCTTTTTGTTACTATTGGGTTCTCTAGTTGCCTCTTAGGCTCTTCTAGAGCCTTAACTGGTTCACTTTCCTTCCTCTCTTTTTCTTCTCTCTCTACTTGTGCCTTTCTCTTGTCTCTTTGATTTGTACTTTCATGAAACCCTTTTTCAGGGCATAATCTTCTGCTATCTTCTAGGCCTTCTTTGAAATTTTAGGTTTTCTCAATTCAACATGTATTTTTGTAGATAGTTCCTCATATGTCCCAAACCTTTCTTCTTTGGGATCTCTTGGTTTGCTTAGCATGTGTTGGGTATAATTTTCCAGTATTTCTCCATCTACTTCATAGCCCATTAGCATAACACATACTGTTCTAGGCTCAACGGCCTCCACCAAGCATTGGTCTTTTGTCACAATAAAGCATATTGTATCCTTATACTTTTCAACTATTGATTTTGGAATCCTTTCTCAAGATTGCATTTTCCTTTGAAATTTTTTGAAGTAGCCCCATAGGGCTGCATTTTTCACATCATGGCTTCCTATGCCTCTTATAAGATCTCTAATTTGAACTGTAACTGGTTTGTTATTGTTCTAGAATGAATTTTTCATAGTTGGTAGTTCTTGCATAAAATAGAAAAATAGACAGAGGATTAGCATACAAAATTTGAATGGATATTTGCTCTCTTCTATTTTCTTCAGGTTCTCCATTAACTACTATCGCAACAGTTCACATAGATCAAATCTGCATTCTCCTTGATCATCTGGTAGGCTGTGTATATGGCAGTTCCTGAGATGGAGTTTTCTTGGTTGGAGAAATAAACCTTATATCCATTATCATTGATGCAAATCTCACCGCATGGTCTGTAATATCATTAAGTGTTAGTTCTCTCTTATCAAATTGGGCTCTGGTAGCCTCTGTCATAGTTTGATTCTTTATATCTTTCAACACGGGCACACTTTTGGTGGAATTTAATCCTATTACTGCCCTAATTGCATCCTTTGTGATTTTTAAGGGCTTTTCGAGCCACATGAACTCATTGTGGATCCTGCTCAGCATGTACCAGACCCAGTCATCTACTGCAAATGTTGGGAAGTCTTTGTACTGAATGAACTTTTTCTCTTCCAATGATTTGTAATCTTCCTTTAACTCAAGTTGATCATTACTTAGATGATTTAGATATAAGTCTAGGAGTTTGTTACCACCATGCTCTTCTAGGGAAACATAAATGTAATCCCTAACATCCTCTACATACATAGCTACGTATAGTATATCTAAAAATGCACCCATTGGATCAACTTTTGTTGCTTTGGAAGGATGTTTCTTAAATTTTGGTCGAGCTAGCTCAGTGATATCAACAACTTGTGGAGTTGCCATTTTTGCAAAGATTCAAATAGATTCACAATAAGATTTCAACTGTAAATACCTTTTTATGCCAAATTAGGGCTATCTTTGCTTGAATCACTCTAAGTTCTTTGAATCTCTAGAAACGTTGATGTTGCTTAGAATTTTGCTTCAGTCTCTTTTGGATCCTTGGTTGCTTGAATGCAAAGTAAGTTAGCTGTCGAAAGAACTCCTTTTTATCCTTTGCAAGGATGACCTAGTCATCATAAATGCTTGTTCTCCAAAAAGATGTCAAACACTTCATGGTAGAATATAATCTATCAGTATTTCTCCGTAATGTACTGCATTCAAACTTTTTCTCCCAGAGTTTCTTGCATGAGATCCTTTATATCAAACTCCACAACATATCTTCGTGCTGGATTCTAGCACTAACTATCTAGCCGGGGGGTTTGAATTTTCAATACAGCTCCCTCTGAACCAGAGCTCCCAATTTACTTCCTGTAGGAAGTATCTACACTAGATGCTAGTGTGGATCCATTCTTGACTTCAATCACATCTTTCTTGATCCAGATCTTGCCCATTTCTTTCTTAGTTTCAATTGGATCAACTTTTTATTTTCCCTTATCATTCCTCTGCTCTATTTTCCATTCTTCAACATAGTATTCTTTCTTCACATTCTTGCTTCTACAAAATTTTTCCATATGACCAAGTTTGTTGCAATTATAGCACACAACACTTACCTATCGTTGATTCCTTCCACTGAATTAATTCATCTTTGATCTGCAGCCATGTGCCCAAATCTATTGCATGCAAAACACTTTCCATTAAATAATTGAGTATTCCTTACATTGTAAAAGCCATTCCTTATCAAACTTTCGCATTCATTTGATCTATGACCAATTTTCTTGCAATTGAAGAATTGACCAAAGAATGATGGAACATTCTGATTTCTTCTACTCCTACATTGAGTAGCCTTATGGACAAACTTATTGCAATTAAAATAATATCCATTGAAGGATGGGTACCTTTGAGCATTTGGCTGTCTGACTGGAGGTTTCTAGGTCTTCTCTTTTGATTCCTGAACTGGATGCCTTTGTTTTGCTTCAACATAGTGTTTGCTTGACCTGATTTTGAACTTTCTCCTTTCTCAAATCCTAAGCCTTGCTTGTCATTGGAACTCTTTTGACTAGAAATCATCTCATCAAGTTTTGCAGAACTTATCTTGAACTTTTCTTCATAGCTCTTAGCTTTTTCCAAGTCTGATTTCAGGCTCACAACTTCTTTTTCAAGTTTAGCACATTATTCTAACTTACTTTTTACCATCAGATTTAGATCTTCTTCTGCTTGAGCTCTTTCTATAACTTCCACTTTCAAGCCATCCAGGATTTCATTTGCTGATATCAATTATTCACTAACCTCTTTGTATTTTTCTTTGAATTTCTTGACTTGTTCTTTTAGCTTTAAAATGCATTCATAAGCTTCTTGTATGTTATACTGTAGATCCCTGATTTCTGCTTCAGATTTTTCAAGATCAATAAGCGCTGCTTCCAGATCAACATTGTTTGAGAAATTTCCAAATCTTCTGGTTGCCATGAGTGAACTCTCCTAGATCTTCCTCAAGCTGTTAAGCTTCTTCTGAGGAACCTTGCTCTAATACCAATTGTTGAATATAAGGAATACTGAGAGGGGGGGTGAATCAGTATTCCACAAAACCACTTCTTAACAAGTTCATTAATCCAATTTCCAAAATCAATCACATGAAAGCAGAATAAGCATAAGAACAACAACCATAAAGATTTATAACATGGACACTAGGATTTTTACGTAGAAAACCCAAAAAGGGAAAAACCACAGTGAGTGTTATCTCACAATATATTACGATAACTGTTACCCAGATTTTCACTACAGCTCAATCAGGTAGAGCTCATTGTTTTAAATAGGGAAGTGAGATTCATTTTTTATACTTTCCAATGTTACATTCAATTGTATAAGCAAAATCAGAAAAAGAATTACAAAAGCTGTAATGGATTATTGCATTGACACAAGTGCATATAATAGAGAAAAGTAATCTTTATTGAATGAAAAATATCCATTTGTCTCACACAAGCCATGAGATTACCTTTTGCTTATTCAATACAAATTGAGAAAAACATATACATGAATAAGTAATGAAAGTAAATAAAGGAGTATAGAATGAGGGTAACCAGTCATTGCCTGAATGATTGGTCTAGCCTATGGAATTGTTGACTTGAACTTCCTTGGGTCCGTTGTCTTGTTTCCCTGCAAAAGATGAGATAAGGTGTTAGAGCAATGTTGCTCTAAGCAATGACTGACTACATTCATTATATATGCATTCATTATGCATGTATAGGCTTTCAAACAAGATGCATAAAATCAGTCATGCATACCATAAATGTACCAGAAAACTTCTAAAGTTATTTGATGCATCCAGGGTATGTATTTGTTTTTATTAACAAGTTTACTTCATGTGCAGATAAAGGTGTGTTTAGTTTTCTGTTTGGTTCATTAGATTATATTGTTAGTGGAGAAAATGTGGCTCCCACAAGGGTTGAGCCCAGCTCATAAATATTGCAGAAAATCTCATATATGTTCAATAGAAAAAAAGATCAACTTGTATAATAAGAGCTATTCATATACTTTTATAAGAAGTAGACAGGGTCTATGTAAACAAGTGAGTTTTCATGATATAAGGCAATTGGAGCAACTTGTTGCTCATCAATAGTGTGATTGTAACATCATCAAAAGATAATAGCATCACTGTCAGTAGGGGCAGTTTGAATTTTACAAGACAGTCAGTCATTGACTGTCATCTGTTAATAGCATGCATAAGACAGTGATAACAAACCAGAGTATACATTTTGACAGTGAGATAGTATGCATAAACATATTCTTCACCAAGTCTGGCACAAGCACTATGAGTCTCTTTTGCACAAAAGGAAGAGGAAACACCTTGAAATGATCGACAATGCTCATACAGAAAATGTTAAGACTGCCAAAGATCTTGAGGACACTATCAAATGCCTGAGAGATTGCACAACTGATTTAGCAGTCATATACTAAAGAATAACAATCAATGAAGAAATGGAATAACTTCATGGTTTTCAAGTATTTGCCAACAGTCTTGACAGTCAACAGTCATCAAGTGATGTCAAGGCATGGAGAGTTATTACTATCTTACAGTACAGTCATGCATCTCAGCCAAGGACAATGTACCTTTCAGGATAGTCACATGCTAGGTGATTGTCATTGTTGTCAGAGCTATCCACAGTTAGTATAGGGAGTAATACTAAGATAGACTACATGATGAAAGATTTTCAATGAAGGATAGTTAAACATCTTCAAGAGGCAGTCACTTGAGGAATTGTCTTAAGGCATAGTCATGCAGTCAACAGAGGATTGTCAAAAAATCTCAAGAGACAATCAAACAAAAGATATTATATTCATCTCTATTATGAAAGAACTATTAGACAATCTCATACATGTCATGACAAGAAGGTTTAACAATGTAAGTCTCAGTGATAGAGTCATAATAATCTCAAGCCATAAGGAGTAAATGCTACACTAATAATGCCTTTTAGGTAAAAGCTACAGTTGTGAATATGTGATGGTGCTACAGAGATCCCAAGTAAACAATGAATGCTAATGTAGCATACAAATGGTGTGACAGTCATATTTGGCAATCACTAAGTGTAGCTTGACCACCATCTTCTAGTCCTATACAAGCATAATGTTTGAGAAGATTGTTATCTATCAGTCATTGAGGACAAGAAAGTGGCAGATAACAGTTATAAGTTTGCCATAGTAATAGTCTAGGACAGTTTGCAATCTCAAAAGGACAAATGCAAATAGAAGGGATAGAGACAGTCTATAGAGTTCATATAGAAAACCGTGAGTAAACTGTTGTTTCAATGATGGAAAAAAGCATGACTGTATAGAACATTTGCTGAGGCATGACAATATGTAGGCAATAAGAGGTATTCATCCTTGATACAAAGCAACAAACTCTTAATAGTAGCATGGTGATGAAGTGGCAACGAACAATCATACTAATGAAGATGATAGTCATCTTGTAAAGGGATAAGAGAGCAAAAATACAATGCATCCCTAAACAAAGAGATAGCTTAATAGAGGTGAATGTATATACTGAGCAGTCATAGTCATTTTCAAGCCAACAATCTACTATTAAGTAAAAGCTGGCATAGTCATGCAAGCAGGATGAAGTATTTAAGTCTTGAAACAATGCTATGAAATGTGTATAGAAGTCACTGTCAAAATATAGAGATTCATAGAAAAGTAAAAGCTACCTTTTAATCATCTATGGAATCTTCGTTTGTTGTTATAACCACATGTGCAGAAGAGATAAGCAATAGTAAGGAGGTCAATGATAGCCTTTGACAAATAACCCTGACATAGCATGAAGGAGTGAGCAGTCATGTTGGTATGACTGTGATAGTCAACTCAGAAAAGAGTCATAAAAATACATTAGTCATATTACAGGATAGGGAGGCATTCATGCAGGTAGCAATTGGAACCCTAGCTAGGGTTTCAGTTGGGATGAAGCTAGAAGATCTGTAGCTATTGATTTTTGGAATCCAGTGCAGGAATAATGAAAAAAGGCTAGAGCCATCCACAGTACACCTAAGAATGAAAGTGTTGGTAGTCACTATTATGGGTAAGGGACTAATACATGTCTGGAGATAGTGCAACCAGCTCAATAGTCAGTAAAAGAAGCTATCAAGGATACATACCAGTTACAAACCCTAGCTAGGGTTACAGTTGAAAAGCTTTAGCATGACGACAAAAATGCACAAAAAACCCTCTACAGAATGCCTCATACAGAAAGCCCTGATGAAGCCGAATATATATTTCTCAGCTTTGAAATAACATTCACAGTATGTAGAAACAACTTGGAAAATACGAATTTCTATCATTTTCTGCATTGAAAATAATGTCATTGTTGCATAGAACAAAATCCTCTAACTTAGTTAGCATAACTTTTCAAGAACAGTACTAGGGTTTTGAAACTCTAAAATGTAAAGATAGAGAATACTAAAGAGCTGATGGAGAAGCTTCACAAAATCATCACAGAAAAGAAGTTATAGCAATGTAGTAACAATACCAAGTGTTCATCACAGAAAATGGTAATAGGGCAATGAAAAAACAACAAAAAATCACCTACAGGCCATGGCTGTGAAGAAAGGGTAAGGGTTTGTTATTTCCCTAAAACCCTAAGTGCAGATACAAAAAAATGATAAACCCTAGCAGAAATAATATAGTTTATCATTTTTTTGTAGCAACACATCCCAGATAGAGACGGCTATACAGTGAAATGAAGTAAACCACAGATGCAATGTTGAAAAAATCACAGGAAGTCATAAGAATTTTGCAATATTTTCTTGAAAAAGAGACTTCATCAACTTACCAACAACAAAAAAGGTAGAAAATTGCAAAAAAGCCACAGAAAATGCCTCAAAGTCAGCTACAGGAGCTCCAGACAGCTAACCTTCATGTCAGCGACAAGAAAACAATAGAGCAACTTTGGAAGAAAACAAGAAGTGCAAAATGAGGGTTCCAAAATGCCTTTTGTCCAAAAGCGTTACACAACCCTAAAATGCCCGATGGGCTTTTCTTCCTTTTGCATTTTTATTTCCCATTGCGTATCTTTTGATTAAGTCGTGGTCAAGACTAAATGACTTGTGAACCCTAGGAGAATGCCACGAAGGGGCCATGAGAGATGTGAAGACTTTATTAAGTCTTTTTACTTCCTTATATTAGAGTGTGCACTTCGGTGCTTTTTATTACATTCATGTTTAGTTCTCTTTGCATATACAAGAAGATATAAAACAATAAAACTTAAATGATGATCTTATAAGTCATTTAAGGGTGTTATTATCTTTTTAATGCAAAGGGGAGTGAAGGATTGCCGTGGAGCTTATATAGATTGAATTGTGAGGATGTGGTGGACACATGCCTTTGTTGTAGCATCTTTTTCTACCTTGAGGAGAGAGTGTTTGAATAGGTCATGTTGACAGTTAGTAGTTGTCTTGACTACTTGGAGAGTATCTAAGAGGACTTTATTGCCTTTTAGGGTCTCTTTTAGACTTTTTCTCATAAGCCATAATGTTTGGTTAAGTCCTAATGGGCTTTTTCTTGTAATTTGGGCATGTTTGGAGAGTTTTTAGGTCCTAGATTTGAGGTTTTTTTTGGGCATCTGACCCAAATCAGTTTCATTTTCTTGCTTTGGTGGAAAACCATTAGAGGAATATAGTCACTATTGATTGACTCATTGGAGTTAGTTCTGATTATGCTACTTACAGAGACTTGTGATTTTTTTGATCCTTGCTCTAGATTTTGGCAATATTTGTAACTCATGTTACCAGTTCACTTGATGTGATATACAGTGAGAGCCTTGGAGATCATAGATTGGAAGTTGTACCTATCTATCTTATGCATTTTGTGTTCATTATCTGATTTGATAGAGTTAACTATGAGGTAAATCTATTTCCTCTTAATTTTGTCTCAGAAAAGAGCCTTTTTGTAGAAAGTACTTATGCAGGTTACAAGTTGTGTCTAGTTATGCATTAAAATTAAGTGAGAAATTACTTTTCCTCTTAAAATTTATGCAACTATAGACTTGTTTGTGAAATATTTATGTAGAGGTATAACTGATAGGTTGTGCAAAAGTTATTTCAATCACATTAGCAAGTGTTTGAACTGTTAGTTTCATATTCCTCATTTAAGATAGGTGTATCACCCTCAGAGTTAAGTTTCAGTTGTAGAACAGAGTTTTCTTACCCTTTTTCTTATCAAGATCATAGAATTAAGGGATACAAAGTCAGGAAGCCAGCTTTCTTCGGAGGTTGACCTCTGCCATAAAGTGACCCACAGCTTTAGGGGTCTTCCCATGTTTTACTAAATAGACTAATTTCTTCAAATTAGTCAGGGTGCAGATTTAGGTGATAACAGTTTTTGGCACGCCCAGTGGGACTGTTTGAGGTTGAATAGTGCTTATTATTTTAATCATATTGCTAGTTTTGATATGCTACCAGCATTATTAGGCCTTTTAGAGGTAATTTTCTACATATCTGGCAACTCATACTAAAAAAGCACAAGTAGATCAGTGCTATCACACATTTTATGAGAAAGATACAGACTCAAAGTTTGAGTTCCTTTGATTATTTGCAACTATCTCTGCCTAGAAGATAGAGTAGAACTGTGGTAAGGACTCTAGTTTCAAAAAGAATCCAATCAACCCCACCAAGTTTCAGACCAGTAGTACCTGCAGTTCCTGTACTGGTTCAAGCAAACCCACCTCCAGCTATTCCAATGGCAAGGAATTAGCCATTTGTGGCTTTTGATGGGGGCAGCCCATTGAACTCGACAGTGCATGATAATATACCCATGGTAACTTTGAAGAGCCTACCCTATTTCTCTGGGGAGGATCAAACTACCCCAATCAAACACATTAGAGACATCGCTTCTCTATGTGGTATTCATCATGTAACTCAAGAAAATGTAGCCATCAGGCTGCTGGCTACCTCGTTTAAGGGAAAAGCATTACAGTGGTGCCAGAGTTTACCAGTGCAAACCATTGCAACTTAGGATGATCTGGGTGATAAGTTGAACAAGCAATTTCAAGATAAGTCTGATAACTTATCGCTGGTTGAATAGTTGACTACAATAAAGAGAGCTCTCCAGGAGAAAATGATGGATTTCAATTTCCAGTTTCAAAAGACATGGAATAGAATTCCTGCCATGGTAAGGCCTTCATCAGAATATGCATTTTAGTATTTTTTGAAAGCTCTTAATAGTGACATTTCAGTAATGATACAATCAATGGGAGGTACAAGTTTACCTGATACATATGAAATAGCTATTAGAGAAAAAAAAAACCTGATTCAGGCTAGGAAAATAGCACCTAGACCACCAGTGCCCATTTTTCCTGAGATTCAAGCTTCAATGCCTTTGCCGATCCCATCTTTTGCCCCTTTACCTACTGTAGTAGCATTGCCAAGTATTGCCAATCCTGAGATTGCTATTTCCAGCTCATCACAAGAGTTAAGAGAGATTAAAAACAACCAACAGAAAATAGAGAACATTCTATAAACTTTTGGGAATGAGCTAGTGAATATCAAAAAATAGTAGTCCTAGAACAGACAACCTGATCAACCACACAGTTAAGGGCAAAATCAACCTTATCAAGGGCAAAACTAGCCATACCAAGCTAATAGGCCGCCATATCAAAGTAATTACCAGGGTGCTAGGCAGAACATGAACCAAAGGCCTTTCTAGCTTTACAATCCTGCACCTATTAATGCAGTTAGAGATATTGTCCCTATTCATAACAACCTTGTAGCAGAGTATGAATGGTGTTTTCCCTGCAATCAGCACACAGTCAAGTAACATGTTCAAATGGAGTGATAAATCATCCTCTAATGGTACAAAATGTTGTAGTTTCACAGCCAAACACACCTAATGATGGGGCTGTACAGTATCAAGAACAACCTCAGAATGATACAACCTTCCTAAACTGGCAGGGAGATGAGTTTTGTGGTGTGAACAGAGATGATACTTCACTTGCAGCAAATACAAGAGCTAAAAAGAGGGGTTATGAGATAGATCAAGAAACAAACAAAGGAAAAGGACCTGTTGATCCTTCTACATCCCAGATTCTCCATATTTTGCAAAGGAACACTCAAACAATTGCCTAGGAATAGCCTCATTTTCAAGTTGATATTGATGCTGCAAAGTCACATCAAAAGGCAAACGTCACTTCACCTTTCAATATCATTGAAAATATGAAGAAAATGAATGTGATAATATCTATGTGGGATTCCTTAGCCATCCCAAGTCAAAAGGACATGTTACAATCTACCTTGTCTGATTTAAAAGTGTCAAATGATGCAACTGTTGACCCAACTAGGGCTGTCCTTACCAATTCATCCCACGACAACAGTAAACAGCCAAATAAGAGTGCTAAACCACTTCTATTTTATGTGTCATTAATAATAGGAGACAAGTTAGTACATAATTGCATGGTGGATAGTGGTGCAAGTAGTTCTGTGATGCCAAAATAGATTGCAGATCAATTAGGATTGAAATACCAACCCCTTGAGAAGGGTGTGCTCTAGCTAGATGGCATAGCTATTAACACTGTAGGTGTGGTAAAAGATCTAGGCCTCACTTTACATACCTGCCCAAATGTTTCCATTTCCCAAGAGGTGTTCATCATAGATCTACCTCCTTATTTTGCCATGTGTTTGTCAAGAGAGGTCATAATGAAGATAGGAGGATATTTATCCTTAGATTGGTCCCACATGTTTTTAGGACCCAATATGGTACAAAAGTGACCATAAAGTTTGAATTTCTTGCCAAGGATCACATAGAGCCTTATGTGCCAAGTGCTGTTAATGCAAATTGTGTTATTTCTGATGATCCTGAGCTTGTTGCTACTCAAGAGCTGCAAATTGAAAGTATACCAGAAGTACTATTAAAGGAGTGGGCATTAGAAAATATTGTAGATGATCCTGAGGGACACATTTAAGAAACTGGTATGGGGGTCTATATGCTGCACGAACCTGAAACAACAATTCCAAACCTTGTAAAGAGTGCAGAAAAGCAAATAGAACAACAAGATGAGGTATGTAAATTATACTTTGATGGCTCTAGGAATAGGAATGGATCTGGTGGTGGTGCAATGCTTGTGTCCCCACAAGGTGACATATATTATTCTACTTTCCATTTTTCTTTTTTATGTACAAATAACACTGTTAAGTATGAAGGGTTGATTCAAGGTTTGCAATGGGCAAGGAAGAGGAAAATTAGCTGTTTGCAGGTATATGGGGACAACAAACTTATTGTGAATCAGGTGAGGGGACTGCATGTTACAAAGAATGATGTTTTGAAGTGCTATAAACATAGGGTATGGGATATGATTGAGGAGTTTGATGCTTTCAATCTAATCTCTATTCCAAGAAATTAGAACAATCATGTAGATAGGTTACCTGCAATTGGTGCTCAGTTCAATATCCCCTATGATATTCAAAGAGAAAAGGTATAGCCTCATGTGAAGATAATCAATAGACCCTCTATTCCTAATAATAACATTCATTGGTAGGTGTTTGAGAGTGATGAGTAGGTTTTGCATTTTCTGTTAGAAGAAGATGAGTTTTCTGTGATGAACCGGAACAAACTCAAACAACAATATGGTGATGATCAAGTTGTTCAGTTAAGGACTAATAAGCTGCCTAGAGGATTGGTAACATTGGAATCCATTTTTGGTATTGGTGATCAATTGAAAAAGAGCAAAACCAGCATGCAGGTCAAAGAAGAACATTACGAGGAGTTGAAAAATTTTAAAGGTAAGCTTCTCAAAATTAGTAAAATCTGTTCATCTGAGGATAGGAAAGCTTGTATTTCTCTTTGTCAAGAATTTGAGGCTGTATTTGCTTGGGAATACTCAGACTTAAAGGGGTTTGACCCTCATATTGCCTAGCATACTATAGAGTTAGAGCCAAGTGCAAAACCTATAAGGCAGAAACAAAGACCTGTAAATCCAAAATTGGAGCCTCTGATGATTAAGGAATTAACCAAGCTGATCGAGGGAAATATCATTTTTCTGATCAAGCATACTTCTTGGGTCTCTAATCTTGTTCCTGTGAGGAAGAAGAATGGAGAGATTAGGTTGTACGTTGACTTTAGAGACCTTAATAGAGCATCCCTGAAGGACCACTAGCCGCTACCCTCAATAGAGCAAATTTTGCAAGTAGTGGCTGGTTCAGAAAGATTCTCCTTACTTGATGGATATTTCGGTTATAATCAAGTGTTAGTCAAGGAGGAAGATCAGTTTAAAACTGCTTTTACCACAAAATGGGGCACCATGGCCTACAAAAGGATGCCTTTTGGTTTGTCAAATGCTAGCTCTACTTTTCAGAGAGCTATGGATATGGCTTTTAAAGGTTTGCTTTATAAATTGGTACTTGTGTACCTTGATGACATCACAATTTTCTCTAAGGATGTAGCTGAACATCTATCCCACCTAAAACAAGTATTTGAGAGATGTAAAGAGTTTGGGATATATCTCAATCCCAAGAAATGCATTTTTGCTGTGCATGAAGGCAAGCTTTTAGGACACATTGTGTCAAAAGAGGGAGTTACCATTGATACAAAAAGAGAGAGCTATTTTGGAGCTGCCTTTACCCAGTCACAAGAAAGGGCTGCAAAGTTTTATTGGCATAATCAATTTTCTATGAAGATTTATACCTAACATTGCAAATTTATTGAAGCCATTGACCTCTATGTTGAAGAAAAATGCAATTTTTAGCTGGACAAAAGAGGGCAAACTTAGTTTTGAGTCCATAAAGGAATCATTATCAGCTGCACCAACTCTGGTAAATCCTGATTTCTCAAAAGATTTCATTTTGTATGCTTATGGTAGTATAGATACAATTTCTGCAATTCTAGTACAACAGCAAAGTGAAGGCTTTGAGCAGCCAATTACTTTCTTTAGTCAAGGACTAGAGGAGTATGAATAGAGGTATAGTTTCATTGAAAAACATGTCCTTGCAGTGGTCAAGAGTCTCAAGAAGTTTAGGCATCTTATTTATAACAATAAGGTACATTTGATGGTTGCTCACCCTGGTGTGAAAGAGTTTCTGTTAGGTAAGGATGTTAATGAGAAAAGGGCTAGTTGGATTACCAAAGTCATGGAATATGATGTAGATATCAAGATAACCAAGCTCATCAGAGGTAGAGTACTCAGTGAACAACTTGCTACTAGGTCTGAAAATGAATTAGAGAAGGAAGAAGAAGTGCTTCTGATCATCGAAGATGTACATCAGGATGATACAACAACAGTTGGAACAGGTTGGGTTAATGACATGACTCATTTTTTACAAACTGGTGAATGTCCAACATGTTTAGATAGAGCTAAGAGGAGATATTTTAGACTGCAGTCTATTCCTTATGTTTTAGTTAATAATATCCTTTTCAGAAAAGATTTTAACAGTGTGTTGTTAAGATGCATTGATAATGATCAAACTGACAAGGTGCTGCATGAGTTTCATGATGGAACAATAGGGGGTCATTTTGCCCCAAGGACTACTACTTGGAAAATAATGCGAGCTGACTATTATTGGCCTAGCTTATTCAAGAATGCCCATGCATGGGCCAAGAAATGTGTAAAATGTGCCATTTTTGTAGGCAAAGAAAGGCTGCCAGCTTTACCTCTGCAGCCAATTCAAGTAGAACAACCCTTCATGAGATGGGGCATTGATTTTATAGGTCCCATTAACCCACCATCAAGTGCAGGCCACAGGTGGGTACTTACAGTAACAGACTATTTCACAAGGTGGACTGAAGCAGCGGCTTTGAAAGAAGCAAATGAGAATGTTGTTTTGAACTTTTATTATGATTTGGTATCTAGATTTGGAGTACCTGAATCAATCATTTCAGACAATGCTTTAGCCTTTGTTGGATTGAAGGTAACTGACTGGGCTATGAAGAATGGAATCTATTTAAACACTTAATCAAATTATTATGCACAGGGTAATGGCTTGGCTGAATCCACAAATAAGAATCTCATAAGGATTATCAAAAGATCAATGGAGGACAACCAGAGAACCTAGCACACCAATCTGAAATCTACTTTATGGGAAGATAGAATAACTCCCAAGAGGTCTATTAGAAACTCCCCATATATGTTAGTTTATGGAAAAGAGGTAAGATTGCCTGTATCTATGGAGCTACCAGCTCTTGATATAATGAATCAGCTGGAGATGTTTGAAGAAGAAGATCCCATGGCTGTTAGATATGCTCAACTTATGGAGCTTGAAGAGATCAGAGATAAAGCTATGAAAGCTATGGAGTATCATCAGCTTCAGACAAAAAGAGTTTTGATAAGAAGGCCACTCCCAGAAATTTTAGGGAGGGTGATATGGTACTCAAATGGGATGAGTTGAAAAGTAGGCTAGGGAAGCACTCCAAGTTTGACAACATGTGGAGTGGCCCGTTCATCATTACTAAATGCAAGGAGCATAATGCATTTCATTTATCAAACATGGATGGAGAAAATTTGCCTATCTCAGTCAATGGGATACACCTGAAGAGGTGTTTCGAGGTATGAGTTGCCTTGTAAAATAGTAGATTAGGTTTCTTTCTTTTAATAAGTGCTAATGCACAATAGTTTAGATGCTTTTTTGTTTTCCCTAAGTGCTATCTAGCATAGTTAGGTGAGTTGCTTTTAACATTTTTGTTTTGGTTTTGGGTTTCCAAGTGTTCTTCATGGCTGACATGCCGAGTTACAGAAGTACAACAGTTTGTCTGTCAAAAGTGTTTTGAAGTCTCTGAATGGCCTTGTGCCCAATGGATAAGGTCTAGGCAGCTAGTCTAATGTTTAACAGGCAAACTTATAGCAGATGTCGCCAGGAATGTTACCCAGATTTTCACTATAGCTCAATTAGGTAGAGCTCATTGTTTTAAATAGGGAAGTGAGATTCATTTTTTATACTTTCCAATGTTACATTCAATTATATAAGCAAAATCAGAAAAAAGAATTACAAAAGCTGTAATGGATTATTGCATTGACACAAGTGCATATAACAGAGAAAAGTAATCTTTATTGAATGAAAAATATCCATTTGTCTCACACAAGCCGTGAGATTAGCTTTCACTTATTCAATACAAATTGAGAAAAGTATATACATGAATAAGTAATGAAAGTAAATAAAGGAGTATAGAATGAGGGTAACCAGTCATTGCCTGAATGATTGGTCCGGCCGGTGGAATTGTTGACTTGAACTTCCTTGGGTCTGTTGTCCTGTTTCCTTGCAAAAGATGAGATAAGGTGTTAGAGCTATGTTTCTCTAAGCAATGACTGACGACATTCATTATATACGCATTCATTATGCATGTATAGGCTTTCAAACAAGATGTATAAAATTAGTCATGCATACCATAAATGTACCAGAAAACTTCTAAAGTTATCTGATGCATCCAGGGTATGTATTTGTTTTTATTAACAAGTTTGCTTCATGTGCAAATACAGGTGTGTTTAGTTTTCTATTTGATTCATTAGATTATATTGTGAGTGGAGAAAATGTGGCTCCCATAAGGGTTGAACCCAGCTCATAAACATTGCAGAAAATCTCATATATGTTCAATAGAAACAAAGATCAACTTGTATAATAAGAGCTATTCATATACTTTTATAAGAAGTAGACAGGGTCTATGTAAACAAGTGAGTTTTCATGATATAAGGCAATTGGAACAACTTGTTGCTCATCAATAGTGTGATTGTAACAACATCATCAAAAGATAATAACATCACTGTCAGTAGGGGCAGTTTGAATTTTCTAAGACAGTCAGTCATTGACTGTCATCTATCAATAGCATGCATAAGACAGTGATAACAAAGTAGAGTATACATTTTGATAGTGAGATAGTATGCATACATATATTCTTCACCAAGTCTGGCATAGGCACTATGAGTCTCTTTTGCACAGAAGGAAGAGGAAACACCTTGAAATGATGGACAGTGCTCATATAGAAAATGTTAAGACTGTCAAAGATCTTGAGGACACTATCAAATGCCTAAGAGATTGCACAACTGATTTAGCAGTCATATATTGAAGAATAGCAATCAATGAAGAAATGGAATAACTTCATGGTTTTCAAGTATTTGCCAGTAGTCTTGACAGTCAATAGTCATCAAGTGATGTCAAGGCATTGATAGTTATTACTATCTTAAGGTACAGTCATGCATCTTAGCCAAGGACAGTGTACCTCTTAGGATAGTCACATACTAGGTGATTGTCATTGTTGTCAGAGCTATCCACAATCAGTATAGGGAGTAATACTAAGATAGACTACATGATGAAATATTTTCAATGAAGGATAGTTAAACATCTTCAAGAGGCAGTCACTTGAGGAACTTTCTTAAGGCATAGTCATGCAGTCAACAGAGGATTGTCAAAAAATCTCAAGAGACAATCAAACAATAGATATTATATTCATCTCTATTATGAAAGCACTATAAGACAATCTCATAGGTGTCATGACAAGAAGGTTTAATACTATAAGTCTCATTGATAGAGTCATAATAATCTCAAACCATAAAGAGTAAATTCTACACTAATAATGCCTTTTAGGTAAAAGCTACAGTTGTGAATATGTGATGGTGCTACAGAGATCCCATGTAAACAATGAATGCTAATGTAGCAAACAAATGGTGTGACAGTCATATTTGGCAATCACTAAGTGTAGCTTGACCACCATCTTCTAGTCCTGTACAAGCATAATGTTTGAGAAGATTGTTATCTATCAGTCATTGATGACACCAAAGAGGTAGATAACAGTTATAAGTTTACCATAGTAATAGTCTAGGATAGTTTGCAATCTCAAAAGGATAAATGCAAATAGAAGGGATAGAGACAGTCTATAGAGTTCACATAGAAAACCGTGAGTAAATTGTTGTTTCAATGATGGAAAAAAGAATGACAGTATAGAAAATCTACAGAGGCATGATGATATGTACACAATAAGAGGTATTCATCCTTGATACAAAGCAACATATTCTTAATAGTAGCATGGTGATGAAGTGGCAACAAATAGTCATACCAATGAAGATGATAGTCATCTTGTAAAGGGATACGAGAGAAAAAATACAATGCATCCTTAAACAAAGAGTCAACTTAGCAGAGGTGAATGTATATGCTGAGCAATTACAATCATTTTCAAGCCAACAGTCTACTATTAAGTAAAAGCTGGCACAGTCATGCAAGCAGGATGAAGTATTTAAGTCTTGAAACAATGCTATGAATTGTGTATAGAAGTCACTGTCAGAATATAGAGATTCATAGAAAAGTAAAAGCTATCTTTTAATCATCTATGGAACCTTCATTTGCTGGTATAACTACATTTGCAGAAGAGATAAGCAATAGTAAGGAGGTTAATGATAGCCTTTGACAAATAACCCTGACATAGCATGAATGAGTGAGTAGTCATGTTGGTATGACTGTGACAGTCAACTCGTAAAAGAGACATAAAAATACATCAGTCATATTACAAGATAGGGATGCATTCATATAGGTAGCAACTGTAACACTAGCTAGGGTTTCAGTTGGAATGAAGCTAGAAGACCTGTAGCTGTTGATTTTTTGAATCCAGTGTAGGAATAATGAAAAAAGGCTAGAGCCATCCACAGTACACCTGAGAATGAAAGTGTTGGCAGTCACCACTGTGGGTAAGGGACTAATACATGTCTGGAGATAGTGCAACTAGCTCAATAGTCAGTGAAAGATGCTGTCAAGGATACATACCAGTTACAAACCCTAGCTAGGGTTACAGTTGAAAAGATTTAGCATGACTACAAAAATGCACAAAAAACCCTCTACAGAATGCCTCATACAAAAATCCCTGATGAAGCCAAATATATATTTCTCAGCTGTGAAATAACATTCACAGTATGTAAAAACAACTTAGAATATACAAATTTCTATCATTTTTTGCATTGAAAATACTGTCATTGTGCATAGAACAAAATCCTCTAACTAAGTTAGCATAACTTTTCAAGAAAAATACTAGGGTTTTGAAACTCTAAAATGCAAAGATAGAGAATACTAAAGAGATGATGGAAAAGCTTCACAAAATCATCACATAAAAGAAGTTATAGCAATACAGTGACAGTACCAAGTGTTCATCACAGAAAATGGTAATAAGGTAGTGAAAAAACAACAAAAAATCACCTACAGGCCATGGCCATGAAGAAAGGGTAAGGGTTTGTTATTTCCCTGAAACCCTAAGTGTAGATACAAAAAAATGATAAACCCTAGCAGAAATAATATAGTTTATCATTTTTTCATAGCAACACACCCCAGATAGAGATGACCATACATTGAAATGAAGTAAACAGTAGATGCGATGTTGAAAAAATCACAGGAAGTCATGAGAATTTTGGAGTATTTTCCAGAAAAAGAGACTTCATCAACTTACCAATAGCAAAAAAGGTAGAAAACTGTAAAAAAGCCACAGAAAATGCCTCAAAGTTAGCTACAAGAGCTTTAGACAGCAAACCTTCATGTTGGTGGCAAGAAAACAACAAAGCAACTTTGCAAGAAAACAAGAAGTGCAAAATGAGGGTTCCAAAATGCCTTTTGTCTAAAAGGGTTACAAAGCCCTAAAATGCCCGATGGGCTTTTCTTCCTTTTGCATTTTTATTTCCCATTGCATATCTTTTGATTAAGCCGTGGTCAAGACTTAATGACTTGTGAACCCTAGGAGAATGCCATGAAGGGGCCATGAGAGATTTGAAGACTTTATTAGGTCTTTTTACTTCCTTATATTAGAGTGTGCACTTTGGTGATTTTTATTACATTCATGTTTAGTAATAAAACTTAAATGATGATCTTATAAGTCATTTAAGGGTGTTGTTATCTTTTTAATGTAAAGGGGAGTGAAGGATTACTGTGGAGCTTATACAGACTGAATTGTGAGGATGTGGTGGACACATGCCTTTGTTGTAGCATCTTTTTCTGCCTTGAGGAGAGAGTGTTTGAATAGGTCATGTTGACAGTTAGTAGTTGTCTTGACTACTTGGAGAGTATCTAGGAGGGCTTTATTGCCTTTTAGAGTCCTTTTTAGATTTTTTCTCATAAGCCATAATGTTTGGTTAAGTCCTAATGGACTTTTTCTTGTAATTTGGGCATGTTTGGAGAGTTTTTAGGTCCTAGATTTGAGGTTTGTTTGGGCATCCGACCCAAATCAGTTTCGTTTTCCTGCTTTGGTGGAAAACATTTAGAGGGATATAGTCACTATTGATTGACTCATTGGGGTTAGTTCTGATTATGCTACTTACAGAGACATGATTTTTTTGATCCTTGCTCTAGATTTTAGCAATATTTGTAACTCATGTTACCAGTTCACTTGATATGATATACAGTGAGAGCCTTGGATATTGTAGATTGGAAGTTGTGCCTATCTATCTTATGCATTTTGTGTTCATTATTTGATTTGATGGAGTTAACTGTGAGGTAAGTCTATTTCCTCTTAATTTTGTCTTGGAAAAGAGCCTTTTTGCAGAAAGTACTTATGCAAGTTACAAGTTGTGCCTAGTTATGCATTAAAATTAAGTGTGAAATTACTTTTCCTCTTAAAATTTCTGCAACTATAGACCTGTTTGTGAAATATTTATGCAGAGGTATAACTGATAGGTTGTGCAAAAGTTATTTCAATCACATTAGCAAGTGTTTGAACTGTTAGTTTCATATTCCTCATTTAAGATAGGTGTAGCACCCTTAGAGTTAAGTTTCAGTTGTAGAACAGAGTTTTCTTACTCTTTTTCTTATCAAGATCATAGAATAGTAAAGTTTTTAGGGGATACAAAGTCAGGAAGCCGGCCTTCTTCAGAGGTTGACCTCTGCCATAAAGTGACCCATAGCTTTAGGGGTCTTCCCATGTTTCACTAAATAGACTAATTTCTACAAATTAGTCAGGGTGCAGATTTAGGTGATAACAATAACAATACTAGATTACATAAGGCTCACTACCATAGGGCTCACTACCCAAAGAAATGCTTGCTGCAGGTGGACTCACTGTCTAAGTGGACTCACTATCCACTAAGAAAGAAAGATAGAAGAAATAAGAAATTTGGCTCACTACCAGTAATGAACTGTTGAAAATGCATCTACCATATGCTGGATCACAGTTCCATTGAACGTTCAATACATAGATTCAAAGGTCTTCATTTTATTCTACTCTGCTTCTCACCTCTACTACATATACTCTATTTTCTGCCCTTGTTTTCTTTTTCTACTCTGCACTCTACTTATAATCCTTCACATTTCAAATTCACACATCTTCCACCACATATTCACCTCTCAACATGACAATCCATCAAGTATTTATATCCGCAACAAGATTCATCTCATAATAAGGTTGGAAAGCCAGACATGAAGCGTGTATACAATGTGCTTTACCTTGTCAGCTTGATCATGTGTACAAACTATAATGTAGACCTAACCAAATATATAATGGTCTTCATATAGGTCAGCACCAATCATACAAGCACTTAGATTGATTGTTTAAACAATATATCTTCTCCACATATGGATTTAACATGCCTATTGGCCTATCCATTAAAAACATGCTTGGCCAATTCATCTGTCACAACAAAACTCTCACTGCAGACCACAAGAGACTCAAATATTCATAACCGACATTCATTCTTGACCTCTTAGCATACCTTCAGAACTGTAAGACAAAATATGCAATTGCGGAGGAATGCATACCCTTTTACTCTGGCATTGTGCATTGTTCCTGTCTTAGTTAAATTCACCCAGACTTAGACATTTCATAATATGACTTCCAGAGGAAGTCAAGACTTGAGCACTGGAACATATCATTATCAAATAGCTATGAACATAATACCCAAACCGCATATACTGATCTTCACTTACAGAGGCATACTAAACCACTTTCTGTCACTTGCTCTGAATAGTGCCCATACTTGGTCATTTTAGCCTTCCGGACTAGAATACTTTTGTGCCTTGTTGCCAAACCAAGTTGGTCTTCAGGAGCAATGTCTCTTTGTCATACTTGTGGAATCTCTTTTCTTTGTTGTCATCAATGACAACATGCAATCCTTCATAAGAGTAGTGTCTCTTACCAACAAATTGTCCATCAAGTATTTCATAAATAAACTTGTTATAAACTCAATTATTCTAGGTGGCATATTAATACCACATTCCTGTATAATTTGGTTATTATGCAAAGTCCATTGTATATATAAAAGTATCAATATAAAAAATATAATTGCAGATAAGTTTTGTAATAACAAGAGATTCATTGTTTATTAATTTTGACGTGTCGAGGTTTACATTTCTCAATCTTTGACTTATGCTAAAATTTTCTATAATTGAATGCTCTAGAAATTTTTTATATAATTCTGTTTCGTTGGAGTAAATGGGCTTTTACCATTTATGTTTCTTAAGTTTACTTAGGCATCCAAAATTAGGTGCATATTAGTTTTTTAGCTTTTATTTATTATTTCGGTAGTTGGACGGTTGGTTGCCTCCACTTGATCAGTCCTTGCCTTTATAAGCAAGGTTCTGTATATTATTTGCATCTCATATCTCATTATATTTTTCATCATTCTGGTGAAATAGCCTCGTGCTTCTCTCATATTATGAAGGTGTTTTTCAAAAGGTTGTGCTTCTAGGAGGTAGTTGACACCAACATGGTATCAGAGCTGACTATCTGCATTTCCTTCCATTTGGAGAGTTTTCATCAATGAATTGGTGAGATCAAGATTTTGGTGAGATTGGGATTTTATTGCCTGTAATTTTTTTGGTGTAACAATTTTTTAGCATTTGAATTTTTTTAAAATTTATATTTCACCTATTATTTGCCAAAATCTCCATCGAATGGCTCTACTAGTCTGAGGGCAAACTGAGGGGAATCCAAATCCTTTGAGATTGATTGTTTCTCCATATTGGCATTCTGATAACCTTTTGGCAGCTTTTTGTGCAAGGGATGTGAATTTGCAAGTTTAACATTTTTGTTGGCAGTATTGAAATTCTTGAAGGATGATCCAAAAACCCTAGTGGGCATCATTGTTTGAGCCATCGAAAGAGGCATCTAAGTCTTCAATTTTTTCCATCAAAAGGGAGTCATTTGTTCGTAAGAGCATTGCTTTTTGTTTGAAGATTTTGTTGTTGCCACATCCACCCACAATTTCATCTCTCTTTCTGCTCACAAGGTCGAATGACCTTCCTTAGGCTCATGCCATATTGAAGAAGCATGGTCTTTCCAATGCACATCATCTAAGGTTTGAACTTGTTGCAGGCTATTGTGCAAGTTATGGTGCATCAAAAGGTGTTTGAGGGGGTCCCAAAGAATTTTTTTTATCTCTCCATTGATTGGCCGATTCAACACATTTTGACTTCAGACTTCTATACATTCTAAAGTTGCAACAAAATCTTTTAATTTAGGGTTTCATCATTGTGCAGAATAGAAGTAGTGGGCCCATTCATTTTGCAATTTGAAGTTGTATAAGGGATTTTAGGCTCACACTTGCTGGGGAGTTTTGTTATTCGAGCTTTATATAGTCTACAACCTCTCCTTTCCATTATGAGCCTTTATAGGACTTTTTTTCATTTTTGCATAACTTTTGCAAACAAAGGCCGATTTTTGCAAACCAAATATCAACAGAAAGGTATTTTCATCACCTTCACAGTGGTTGAGGTATTTCTCTCATATTTTTCTATTTGATGGTGCTTTTACTCCATTTAAGTTTGATATTAGTTTTACTCAAATCTTGTGAACAAAGGGGTTGGTTGTTTACATTGTGAGGGATATTTGTTGCATTCTCTTGTTTCATCATGGATTTTCCTAAAGTAGAAAGTCTAACTACAACAAATTATCTTAAATGGAAATCTGATATGGAGATATTGTTCTTGAAATTGAAATTGCAAAGGATTACTTTTGGCCAAGATCCTGAACCCACTAGTGCTGTGGAAAAAAGGAAATGATTTGATCAAAGAGATGAAGCTTGTGGTACTTTCATTATGTCCATTTCCCCTAATTTGAGATATCATGTGTTATCTTATAAGCATCCTAATGATGTTTGGACCACCTTAGAGAATCTTTTTGGTAAGCCAGATAAGATGAGGAAATTTCATTTAGAGAATGAACTAATGAATCTAGATCCTAGACATTTTGACAATATCCATGACCTTTTCACCAAGACTAATTCTCTTAGATTGAAGTTGTTTGAGTGTGGGGTTAAAAAATATGATGAGTAGTTGATTCTATCTACTCTCTCTAAGTTAGGTCCTAATTATTCTATATTTGTTTTTGCATTTTATGCTACCATGGATGCTCTAGGTAGTGCACACAAAATGCCTTCTCTTGATGGTTTTGCAACGCAACTCACAAGGGAACAAGCAAAGTTGGCACAAATGGGCACATTGACACTTACGAAGTCTCAAGCACTTCTTGTAAAAGATCCTAAGGCTTCAAGTGGCAAGGACAAGAAACAAAACAAGGATTCTAAGTCTAAAGTGAAAGTCAAGGATCCTCCTTCACAACCTACGCCTAAGACCAAGACCTCTTCTAAAGAGGAACCATCACAAAAGAAGAAGATCAAATGTTCTTATTGCAAGAGATCCGGACATGATGAGCATAGATGTTATACTAAGAAGATTGATGAGATTACTCACCTTCTTCAGAAAAACATCTCGCTACCCTCATCAGAGTCTTCTTCTTCTCTTCCTCTCACATCACAATTGGAAGCATCTTCATCTACATAGTCAAGGAATGTAGGATTTGATAATGGGATGAAAGGTAAAGAACTCTTGACTTCCACTATTCCTAAAAAAGGGAGATGGATTCTTGATTCAAGTGCATCTCATCATATGGTATCTTCTTTGGATATGTTCTCTTCTTTTGAGCCTTGTAGTTCATCTAATATTTTGGTGGGTAACAATACATACATGAAGGTTTGTAGGAAAGGTTCTATTAATATGGTTGAAGAATGTTTTAATGATGTTCTTTGTGTACCTCCTTGACCACTAATCTCCTTTCAATTTATCAAATTACTCATAGTGCACAAGGTAAGACAGTTGAGTTCACTCCTGATTATGTTTACATTAGAGACATGGATACTAGAGAGATCATTGCTATAGGTGTTTTGGATCATGCATCTTGCTTGTATTCTTTTTCTCATTTTGCTCTTGATGATGATATTCCTTTGGCTGATGTTCACACCCTTCCATCAAGGGTGAATCATGTTTGTGAGGAGAAGTTTGGTCACTTGAACCTTGGTGTTCTAGAGACTAGTGTTGAACTTCCTCCCCCTTCACCTCCTACTTCTTCATATTTGGGTCTTACTCTTGAGAAGGTTAATCATAGTTTTTTAGATCTTGCTTTATTGGATGAGTATTTGGCAGGTATCTCAGACTTGTTTGTAGAGTCATCTTACAGATTTAGGAGACATATTTGAGGGGATTTCTCTCCTCTTTGATGATAGTCCCATCATGGATGTTGATACTTCAACATCTTCTTTAGAGATTGATATTGACGAGTTCTCTCCTTTACTTGATTTGTCACATTTCTTGGTTGTTTTTTATCATGATTATGTGGTGGATTATTCATGCTTGTAGACTCCTACTCAGTCTTCAAAGATTTCTATTTGGAGACTTTGTTCCTTCTTTCAGTTGGACATGAAGTGGCTTCTACATGATTCAGTGGACTTGTTTCTTCCTAAGGGGATAGGTGTTTCTTGTAGGCATTGTATCATCTTTTATTTCTAGGCATCTTCATCAACATTGGAGCTTCTTCATTATGGGAGAGATATAATGTCTGTATTTTTCCTTCCTATGGGGGGATTCTTGATTGTATATACATGATGTATTTAGTCCTTGAGGGATACTAGTGAGTCCTCCATGCATCATCTTGTTTTCTTTTCTCTTTTGGAGAGGCATTTTGTCCCATAGGGTTTTCTCCTTTTCTCTGCTTGTGAGATATTGCATTGCATTTGCATTGTACATGGGTACCTAACATGGTTGTGTAGCCGAGACCATATTGCATCTTGCTTATATTGAATAATAATCTCCCTAAGTTGCACTTAAGGGGGGTGTTGGAGTAAATGGGTTTTTACCATTTACCTTGCTTAAGTTTACTTAGGCATCCAACATTAGGTGCATATTATTTTTTTTGTTTTTATTTATCATTTTAGTAGTTGGATGGTTGGTTGCCTCCACTCAATTACTCCTTTCATTTATAAGAAAGGTTCTATACAATGTTTGCATCTCATATCTCAATTGATATATTTTTCATCATTTTGGTGAAATAGCCTTGTGCTTCTCTCGTATTGTGAAGCTGTTTATCAGTAGGTTGTGCTCCTGGGAGGTGGTTGACACCAACATGTTTGAATCATGTCTAATAGATTTTTTGGATGAGGATCACAATTTTTTTCCCCACTCTTAATTTCAAAATATCTCTAGCATTAGGGTGAATACAAGAAGATGAGTCCACTTTTAGTGGAAGTCACGCAGGCAAAAAAACCCTGACAGAAATGGGTGCCTATTTTGAAAATAGTGGGTTCTTGTTTAGGAACAAGCTCCCGAGCCTAAACTCATACTCATATGGGATGGGTACCCATTTAGGATCAGATGTTTACAATTGAATGGGTGTCCCTTAGAAATGAGTACCTATTTATAATGCATACACATTTTAAAAATAAACAAGTGCCCGCTATGTAAATGGGTAGTTCACAAAATGTATTTATTTATTTTCACATGTGACTCCATTTTTTCACCATTGAAATGGAGGGGCCGAGTGGAAAAGGATTTCTATAATGTGTACCCATATTAACTGACTGAGCCCCAGCACGCCTCTACAACCTCGTGCCTTCACAAGAGCTAACTTCTAGTGTTTCTGGGTAAGTGGTTTTTCATTTTGATGTGTTTTTTTACTATTTTTTAATTTAAATTTAGTTTTGAAACCTAAAAAATGTGAAATAGATTATACTCACTAAAACCAAAACCCTAGGATATAGTATAAACCCTAGAACCCATTTGAAACCCTAGGAACTTTAAATTCTAATTTGTAAACCCAAAATTTAGGGTTTAGGGTTTGTAACTTGAAATTGAAAACCCTAGGACAAGTTTAAACATGAAACACAACTAAAGAAAAGAAAAAAAAATATACAAAACCAATTTGAAAAAAACAAAAACAATTCTCACTAGCATTAGGGGAGAGGAGCCAATAGTTATTAGGTCTAACTTTGCAAACATGTAGCAGTTACATGGAATATTGTAGGACCTCTATTTTTTTTTACAAATGTGATATGGACTCTTATCTATCTACAACTAAGGTTTGGAGGTGTGACTCATCACATAACTCACAAAATCACAAGTTTTATTAACTGGCTATTGTATAACCACAACAAGTTTGTGACTACCCTAGTAGTAGATGTTCAAATAGGTTAGTGTATTTTAAATTTGTTGTTAATAAATATGTGTTTTGATTTCTATTTAATTTAGTATATTACTATGCACGTTCATATTAATTGATCAATTTATAGATTTTGTTTGTGAACTTTGTTAGTTCTTGTTCAAGGTCCATATTTTGAGAACTTCTAATTTTGTTTAATCATCAAAAAACCTCTCTAAGGGTTCATCTTGTGAATAAGAAACCATAGATGCTCCCATTTTCAAGGCAAAATTTCATACACCAACTTTTTTTTAACATTTACAAATCAAACCTTATCTATTGTAAACCTTCCCTATTCTCACAATCCCATACCTTAAAACTTTAAACTTTAACTTGAAATTCTAAATGTTTAAATTTTGACCCATGATCCCAAACCCTAGTTACCTTAAACCATGAAATTAGAACCTCTAATCCCAAACCCTAAACCCTAAACTTGGAACTATTGATTGAAAACCATAACTTAGAACTACAAACCTTCAAACTTTAAACCCTAACTCAAAACCCTAATCCCTTAAACTTTAATGCTAAGGTTGAGACTACAAAACCTCAACATTGAACACATTCATACAAAACCTCAAACATCATACATGAGCTTAGCACCTCCAACCCCAAACTTTCAAACTTGAACACTAAAATCACATCCCCAAACCAAGCCCTTAAACATGGAATCTCTAATCCAAACCCTAAATTAAAATGCCAAACACTGAGAAAACATGAACCCTAATCTCAAAATATCAAACCCAAAGCACTCAATCTTGAACCATAAACATTGAACCCACTTATATAAAACCTCAAACTTGGTACTTGAACTTAGAATCGCCAACCCTAAAAATTCAATTTCTTGAACACTAAACTCATATCCCCAAACCAAATAGTCAAACATGGACCCTAAACTTAGAACCCCTAATCCAAAATAACTCAAAATACTAAACATTAAAAAAATGAACCCTATGCTCATAACCTTAAACCACCAACCCTTAACATTGGAAGCCACTCATACAAAACCTCAAAATTGGTGCTTAAAATAAAAACCCCAACCATAAAGGTCTTAAAATTTGAACCCTAAACTTAGAACCCCTAATCCTAGAGCCCTAACTCAAAATCCCAATTTGGTTCTAAACCCTCACAATTTGGTCCTACCTAAGCCATTGAACACCATTAAACATGGGCCAGTGAGAAGATATGCAACACATAAGTCATATGTAACCAATTCATATATTGAAATGATCCCTCACATATTATATAAATGTAACTATCATACAACCAATGATGTTTAGACAACTAGTGGAAATGCTGAGAAAGATCTTATGGTCATTGCTCAATCATTCCCTAAGAGTACTTTAGCTATTAGGACCTATGAAATATTACTTAACCTCAAACTTGGTGCTTAAAATCAAAACCCCAACTATAAAGGTCTTCAAACTTGAACCCTAAACTCACATCTTGAAACCAAACCATTAAACATGAACCCTAAAGTTCGAACCCTAACTCAAAATTCTAATTTGTTCCTAAACCCTTGCAATTTGGTCCTACCTAATCCATTGAACACCATTAAACGTGGCCCAATGGGAATACATGCAATACATAAGTCATATGACACCAAGTCATATATTGGAATGATCCCTCACATATTATATAAATGTAGCTATCATACAACCAATGAAGTTTAGACAACTAGCAGCAATGGTGAGCAAGATCTAATGGTCATTTCTCAATCATTCACTAGGAGTAATTTAGCTATCAAGACCTATTAAATATTACTACAAGCTCAAACTTGGTGCTTAAAATCAAAACCCCAACCATAAAGGTCTTCAAACTTGAACCTTAAACTCACATCTTGAAACCAAATCATTAAACATGAACCCTAAACTTGGAACCCCTAATTCGAATCCTAATTCAAAATCCTAAACATTTAAAAAATATAAACCCACACAATTTGGTCCTACCTAATCCACTGAACACCATTGAATGTGGCCCAATGAGTCCATACATGCAACACATAAGTCATTTGCTACCAGGTCATATATTGAAATGATCCCTCACATATTATATAAATGTAATTATCATGTACAACCAATGAAGTTTAGACAACTAGTAGCAATGGTGAGAAAGATCTAATGGCCATTTGTCAATCATTCACTAGTAGTACTTTAGTTATTAAGACCTATGTAATATTACTACACATAATCCATGCACAAGCCCTTGAATGTAGTGTTGTCAAATCTCGTGGGCCCATCATCTACAAACATATATCAAATCATTAGTAATACATTGTCTAGGACCAATAATAAGTTGTAATCTATGAAAGCACACAAAAAATCATGGAAAGATGTACATAATAAATATGACATAGTAGAATCCAATGTTTATCTCTATATCAAAATTTACTATCAATGAATGCATATAAGAAGAATAAATGAATGTATTAATTTGAAGCATGCATTTATATATTTGCAAGTTTTAAATGTATAAATATTTTAAACACATGTAGTTTTATGAACTTAAATATTTTAATTATGCATGTATTGTTATGTAATTAAATGTTTAAATGTATTTTTATGCACAATGTATTATTTTAAACCATGTAAATTTATATATTTCCAAGTTTGATATATGTATAAAAATTGTGCATTTAATATATAAATTTTCAAGTCCTAATTAATTTTTTTTTGGAATTGTATCTCTAGTTCTAGTATTCATATATGGATCAATTACCAGATTATGAGTTCTTGTTAGAACAAGCATTACAAAATGAACCCCCATCCCAAAAGCCCTCCCAAGCACTCACTGTCAAAAACCCTTACCAAATCCCCCACCCCAAAGCCGTCTACCCCAAGACCCCCAAAATTTGAACCCACAAAACCCCCCACCCCTTCCATCTGATGAGGCTTGCTTGTGAGAAACCATAAATGACAACATAAATGTATTACAAGAAAATATTTATTTTATTCAAATGAGTTGCATATGCCCCCACATGTTACATGATTTCCATCTTTGATGCAAACCATTATTGATTCTATGAGATCCACTGATGTAGATATAGAGTGTTTCCATATTTGGTAGGAGGAGAGGAGGCAATTTTATGCATATGGACTACCAAATTAATAGATCCTTGATTTTCATATTTCCAAACGTACTATAGCCCTGCACTTTATTGACCCCTCAACAAACCAACCTAGAGCTCCAAATAAAAAAAATCAATTAAATGGTGTACACATCCTCAAATATAATTTTTTTGGGGAGTGGTGGTAGATGGTCTTTGATCATCCACCACATGCCAATTTTGAGGTGTCTTTATATCTTTTGAGAAAATTATGGGTTGAGTTTGAAATTGGCTTAACGCCTAATTATTTTGACATGAGATCATTCTAGGTTATGTGTGGCAACATGACACATCATAGGCTAGGGGAATGTGTTGATCCAAATTGATGTCTATCCCCTCCACCCATTGTTGCTCATTTTCCCTCTATTTGTTGCAAGTATGTGCCTAATTGGTGTTGTCATTGATGTCAACATATTTGTGTTGTCATTGGTGCCAATTGTACTCTTAGTTTGTTATGAGTTAGATGCTTTGTATTTGCTGATGCAAGTGTTGAAGATAATAAGTGATCCTAATGTTGAGGATATTGAGAAAATTAGTTCTTCTAGTGGAAATAGTGAGGTGCAGTAGAAACAGTGTATTGCAGAGTATCCTTGTTTACATAAGACCAGTCCAACAGTTTGCTCTGCATTTCCTGTAGAATGAATATCTTTGTCTATAGATTGGTAGTTATTTAGAGGCATGTCTAAAGATGCTATGTTCCAAGTTTGAGCCTCTGGTATAGAGATTTGAGTGAGTTATGTTCACCAGAGTAAAAACTACTTTTTTTGGGTTTGCACTAGTGACAGAGAGAAAGTATTCTGCTCTGCATTTCTCCACATTGAAGTTTCTCATTATGTAGTTCTGGAATTAAGTTTGTATTGATGATAAGTGATTTCAACTCCAATGGTTCATGATTTGGTGGTCCGCAAGCGATCTTTTCCCTATGACAGTAGCTGGCAGTGTTGTTTATGTGATTTGATTTGAAGAATCTTCTTGATAGAGTGGTTAGAGATTGTATGGTTGTTCCTGGTGATTACAATGTGCTTATGGATGTCTCCTGATCATGTTCCTACATTTGGATTGGTTCGCAAAGAAAAATTTGGATCATGGATGAAGAATGTTCTTAGAAGACTTAATGATAAAACCAATCTTGGCCGACCTGGTTGTTTCTACTACTTGCGGAGATGCATAGAAAATTATGTAAGTGTGTTGCGGCATGAAAGATTGTTTTTGAGTCCTAGCTAAGGTGTTAAGTGATCTACATACATCTTTCTCTTAGCTAATCTTGTTTAGGACCAGACCTATTTTCTATGCATGTTTGTAATGCTGACCTTGATGTACATTCCAAGGTTGATGAGTTGTATAAAATCATGTAATGTAGTTATGAAAAGTGTGTGGAAGTGTGAAAATCAAAAGATAGGCGCGAAGGTGTAAAAGAGTAGAGCAAAGGAGATATAATGTGCTTCAATGGAACTGAACCCAGGCATGGAGTAGATGTTATTAAATCACTTTACAACACTTGGTAGTGAGCCACCCCTTTGCAGCGAGCCAATCATGGTAGTGAGCCTAAACATTTGCAGTGAGCATTTTGGGAAATGAGCCCTAAGGCAGTGAGCCTTTTTTTTAAGTATTGTTATAACTTATATATTTCTATGGGCTAACAGCCACCGTGGTTTTTCCCTTTTAAGGCTTTCCACATAAAAACCTGGTGTCTCATGTGTTGATGATGTTGTTATGTTAAGTTTCTTATTTTATGCTTTCATGATCAAATCTAAATAATATGAACAAGTGTTTAATGTGTTAATGTTTATAAGTGGTCAAAGTTTTGAGGACAACTGATTCACCCCCCTCTTAGTTGTCTAGTACATTTCAAAACTATTGCTATGCCCATTCACTAGTAGGTAGTGGTCTCAGCATTAGGAGCTTTGAGTATGCTCTCGGTAAACTTAACTAACCCAGCTACCCACCTAGTTGCTAAATTTAGTGCTAGAGAGCCTGGAGGAGATGGTGTTGGTCCTAGCACCTCACACCTATCGACACCATTGAGATCTACAACTCATTTTTATCAAAATTACAATCATCCATGTTTTGGTCTTGTTTGTGCATCTACTACGGGAGATAACATTGAGGAGGAGTCTTTCTTAGCTACACTATTCGCTCCTATAGAGGTATGCCACATTTTATGTATGTGTTAATTTGTACATATTAAATTTAATAGCTATAGATCTATTTTAAAATATCAATTATCAATTTATTTAATTAATTTTATATATTGTGTTGTTTGGTGCAAATGATTGGCTCGACCACCACATCTTGGTTATACCATTTGGTGTTGACAATTGTACAACTTAGCACACCTTATATAGTAGACCAATAAATTGCCCTTAACCATCTAGCTCATTCATTAAATATGTTTAATTAGTTTCTTAAAATTAGATACATTTTAATAATTATACAATAATGTAAAAATGTGATTCATTTTTATAGCAGCTAGGAGGTCTCAACACTTTCATGTCGAACCAACCAGAAGGTGTAGAAATTGGTCCTCTAGCATCATGTTCTATGCCCGAGTTGTACCTAGAACATGTATTTTAAAATTATATTTATACTTTAACTTCACTTAAGTACAATTTTATAATTTTAAATTCATCAAGTTGAAAAATATATACATGTAGATTTATGCATGATGAGAGCACTATTAGGGAAGGCTTAGCAAATCCTACCACTAATGAGCCTACACAAATTCACAAGTCATCTACTGCATTTCAGGTCCTATAGTTAAATACTATGCAATTTCTAGGTCTTTTAGCGTGGTTACATTTTGCAATACTCTGGCCTAATTCATGCTTTATTTAAATATAGGATTTGGTAACTGAGACTTTTTGTGCAAAATTGATATCTATAGTAGGGTAGCAAGAGGTAGGAGATGACGAGCACCATGCACTATGCATACAAACTTGAGTCTATATTTAAAAATTTAATTTCATGCTTTTGATTTAAATAATATGCATGCAATTTTGGCATTAATTGATTTGAAGCTTCTTTTTCTTGTACAGTATGAGCCACCATCTATGTCATGTGGAACCAAGCGGCATCTTGAAATTGATGATGATAAAACTTAGGGTGTAATGTTGCATTTATTTCATCTAGACTACATGGCTACTTATTTCATGGATTCTGACTATTTTACTATTGATTTCATTGACTGTGACTATTTCAATATTTTTTTCATGTACTGTGATTAATTTAGTATTTATCTCATAGTCTATTTCAATATCTATTTGATAGACTATTTTAGTATTGATTGAATGGACTATGTATGTATATAACTTTTATTTCATAGACTATTTACTTAAAATCACATATCTAATTGTAAAATTGCAAGTCTTAATTCTAATTCTAAGAGGAAAATACAATTACATGTCCTAATTGCAAGTCGTAAATCTAATGTGGCAATCAAAATTATAATTAAATATTGAAGAACTAACTGGAAGTCCTAATTCTAACTATAAGTCAAAATTACAATTTCATGTCATAATTGCAAGTCCTAATTCTAATGTGATAGTGAAAATTACAATTAAACATTAAAGTCCTAATTGCAAGTCCCAATTCTAATGTGATAGTGGAAATTACTATTAAACATTAAAGTCCTAATTGCAAGTCTTAATTATAATTCTAAGATGAAATTAGAATTTCATGTCCTAATTGCAAGTCTTAATTACAATTAAGAATTCCATGTTTTAATTAAAGCCCTATTTTTTTCATTTCCTAATTACAAGTCTTAATTAGAAGTAGAAGTCTTATATAATTGTGATAAGACAAAAGTTACATGAAAAAAAAAAAAAGTTTGTTTGGTATACTTGTATAATGAATTATAAGTATGAGTTTGGAATATAAAAATAGTGACATGGCAAATTTGGACATAAATACTTGAATGTGAAAAGTTCTAGAGTACAAATGATATTTACTTAATATTAAGTAAATGATATATTGCTCAACATTGCTTAAATGATATTGCTTAGTACTTGGTAGGTAAGTGCACGAGTTGTCCTATTATAGGAATGTTGTTTATAAGGAATGTAACTTTAAGTGTCCAAATAACCTTCCTATGTGTTTCATCAACAATTCATGGTCCATGACATCTTTCCCCAATGAAATTGTTCTCTTCTTAAAATCATGGGTGTACTCTTGAATAGTCTAGTGCAACTGCATAACCCTTTCTTCTTCATCACAAATAGGATAGAATTGCTTCTTGATCAACCCTTTATGATATTCTCATTTACCTCGATAGGAAATACCTTTTAGAGTTCCAAAAAATGAACATAGGTTTCATACAACATGAGCGCATACCTGAATAATTTAGCTTACGTCTTGCAAATGCAATTTGTTGACACATATATAGACAATTTATTAAGACTATACTATACTCTCATCTATGAAATCCATTAATAGACCAAGCCTCAACACTTATCTCCATCAAAAAGTTCAATATAAAATTTGGCTTCAAAATTGAAGAAGCCTCCATGAGATGTTTCCCCACATTCTTATTTAGTTTTCTGAAGTACTCTTTCTTCCTCGTGAGGCTTGGAGATACCAATTTTCTCTATCATTTTAAGTAGAATTCTCTTTAACCTATCAATTTTACCTTAAAATGATGAAAATCCTTTTAACATCATCCCACAACTTCTTAAATCTAGCTTCTCCATCTTCTTATTCTCTTGTCATTAATAGAGCTACTTGTGTCCACTCTCTAGTTAGAATATTAGGATCAAAAGGGACTAAATTATCACTTCCATATGATCTATTATATGGCATAATCAATCAAAAAAAATTCTTGGATATTCACAACTAAGCTCTAATACAACTTGATATATAAAAATATTTTCCACAATTTGATACAATTTGAGGCAAATTTTCTACTTTTGGTAGGAGGTAAATTCATAAAATCTATGGTTGAAACAATTTTTCCATGGCTTAGGACATATATTCTTTATATGTTCAATGAAATAGTTTATGTCTACTGTTATCACACCTATCTTCTCCCATGGCTTAGGACATCTATTTTTTATATGTTCAATGAAATAATTTATGTCTACTATTATCAAGCCCATCTTGATGCAAACAAGACCATTCACATACACCATCCTCACACAAATTGCTCAATACAAGTTAACACAAACTCACTTCCATACACAAATGGAAAATATGAAATACCCACAATATTTTATTGAAAACAAAATTTGCTTACAACTTACATCAAATGTCACAATAAATATATCTACAACAAAAATGACAAGCAATGGCCTTTCTTGGCCTCTCACATGCATAACCAATTCACAATCCTTCTTCTTTCAACACTCCTCCATGGCTGCAACTCTTTGGTAGCTCTTTCACTCTATTTAAAACCCATTCTCTTTCTGAGTCCTCTCTGGTTTGCAACACACTCTGTAGTATTTTAGTCTCTTCTTGAGGCACTATACCTTGAACAGCGCCTTCCCACTTCATTCCTCACCTGGAGTTTCATTCTTTCTTTAAACTTGGTGCTTCAAAACCTACACACTTTTCCTTACTCATATTCATCTTTTGTCCTCCTTTTCTTGACACCCACGTACCTCTCTTTTTGGCGTTGTTTTCCCTTCAAATTGGCATTGTTTTTCTCTATCTTATCTCTCATTCATGTGCCTTAATCCATGTTGGGTGCTCTCCTTACTTCTCTGTTTCGGAACGTTACATTTTGGCCTCTCAAAGAGGCACCACAAACCTGCCTTCTTTTTTAGTGCTCCCTCTAAAGAGAATAATAAAAACATTTTTTATATGCCTCATGGATGGCATTTCATCTTCCTCTATGGCGCCATTTTCTAGCATTTAACAAATATAAAATCCTGCTTTGGAGAAAAAAGGGCGTTACCTTCTCATGCCACGTAGGTAAGAGTATTTAATTTAAATCCTTTGTTGAAATCATAAAGGGCAGCCTATAAACAAGGCGCCACACTTCATATCTCCCCTTTAAAATGTGTAATTTGCAATGCTCTTATTAGTCTTCATTATGGTGCTTTACTCCTCCGCCTAATTCTTTCTTTTTTTATTTTTATTTTCTGGTTTTCTTTTAATATGATATGTTTAAAAAAAAGAAACATTAACTATCTTCATAAACTTGTAGGATTATATTACTCCAATCCAAAAGCCTGTCAATACACAGTGAAACCCCATTGGTTCACATTAAATGTAGAAAACTAATCAATGAAAAATAAAATATATTGTTATTTAATCGGCATAGATGACGGTCTACACACTTTTGAGACTCTGCATATACCACATTATGGCATTACCTCAAACAATGAGCAACAAAAATGGTGGTGACAAATGGTATGGGATTGAATGCTCAAGATGAAAACCAATTTTTGCTGTAACTTCCTACCAGAACCTCAAAATCTCACAAAAACTTGTAAAGACATGTATTTCAATGTTCCTAAGACCTTGATCAAGCCATTCTGCTTCAAACCATATGGTTTTTGAAATTTTAAAACTTCACCAAATTTCCATCAAAAGTCGTGAAATGATTAATTCTTCCAAACTGTGAAAGATATGAGCATGAAACCTTCACCATTAAATCTGGGATGCTTCTAACAATCTTCCTGTAAGATGGTTTTTGTCCATCCCTCATAGTTTTCTAGAAACAATTGTTTCCATAAAGTTGCCCTGTCATGGGCCAGGAGTGATACTACGACAAATTGAAAATTTAAAATTTTGCTCAATCCACTTGTTCTGAACCACTGAGAGATGCCATCAAATCTACACACACCAAAATTGAGAAAAACAACTGAAAATCTTTTTGGTTGATGTGGGATAGCTTGTTCACCCGGGATGCTCCTACATCAAACAGACTGTGTAGAAAGTTTGTGAGCATAGGCTCACAAACACGAAGTTGAGTAGGCAAACTACCTTTTCAGGTTGCAACCTGTTGCAAGTATGGGCCTAACCAGTGAACATTGTCATTGATGTTAACATACTCCTGTTGCATTAATGATAAGGATTGGATGAGCTGTGTGTTGAGGATATTGAGAAAATTAGTCTCAATCTAGAACAGTGAAGAACAATAATAACAATAAGGTAAAAGTCCACGATAGGATGAGGATCAGAGGATAAAGATTAAAGGATTTGTAGATATGAGTCTTAAGGTGGTTCAGTAGAGATTTTAGAGGTCTGCATGAAGATATGAAGAAGTTGTGGCCGTTCAAGTTAAACCGATTTCGATAGGTGTTCAGTAGTGACAGAGTAAGACAGATAGGTCCGGTGAGATCCAGAAATGCATTTTTCTATTCTACAGATTTGAGGGAGTGTTGAGGAAGTCGTTGTGATGTGTCAACCTGATTGGTTCGTGGTTTGAAGGTCCGCAAGCATCTATTCTTTTGTGACAGTGATGAAAGACTATGTTCTTGAGGTTCCGGATGAAGAAGAGAAGGATTTTAGTAAGCAGATGAAGTGTGGATGTTCTTGGTGATTTAGGCAAGTTTGTGGTGGTCTTTGGATCGTGTCCAATTCGTGTTGGTGGTCCGCATTGAAGTTGGAGCTCGTAATTAAAGAATATCTTCTGGATGATGGTGTTCTTCCTGAGACAGGCCGATCAGATAAGTTATGCATCTTGCAGATGATCTTGTGGATGTTTACCTACTTAGATGATCATTCCTAAGTTGATGCCTTGTATAAATAAGAGATTGCGAAGTCATTTTGAAGTTGTCCTTGTGGAGATGAGTGTGTGGTAGTGAGGAGGAGAGCGAAAGGCAGAGCAGAAGTATTAAGCTTAATGGAACTGATTCAAGCATGGTGAAGATGCTATTTTCTAGTTCAAGTAGGTGATACTTATTTATTTGTAGACAGTGTGTCTCTTATAGGCAGTGAGCCTCTTGTGAGCAGTGTGCTCGAGCAGTGAGCCCTAATTGGAATGTGCCATTTGTTATTTCTATTCTTCTAATAGAGAATACATTCTTAGGTTAATCACTCCGTGGTTTTTCCCTTAACCGAGTTTTCCACGTCAAAATCTTGGTGTCTCATGCGTTGATGTGTTTTTGCTCTTGATTTGTTGCATTATGTTTCCATGATTAATTTATTGTTAAGCTGCGGAATTGTAAAGTGGAATTAAGTGTTTAAATAGAAGAAAGTTTTGTACAACTGATTCACCCCCGTCTCAGTTGTGTGCCCTACGTCTAACACAACCAACCTATCGTGAACTCCATCACTGAGTCATGTGCACAAGTTATGTCTTCTTCCTCTTTTTCCAACATCTTGATGGCACAATCGTCATCCTCCTCCCACAACTCCATTCACTATTTCTCTCTCCTCTCATAGATTCACATCCACCATATGCCATCCTCCTCCGCCAAATGCTCTCTACTCTCCTCTCCTCCTTCGTGGGATCCAACCCACCACAAACCAACCACCTCCACCAAAATCTTCCTACCCACTCATCTGCACACAAGTCGATATGAATGACTTTATATAAATTAAAGATTTCCATATCCTCCCCCTCATCATACTCTTCAAATTCTCCTCTCAATATTGAAGATAAACAAAAATCATGACTGAATTCTCAAATTTTAGAAAATAGCTCATCATTCTTCATTGCTCCAACTTTTTTTCATCATCCTTCGTTGTTGCAACATATTTCTCTCCTTCATTCATTGTAACAAGTTTCTCATTCTCAATCATGGAAATCTTCTCTAACCATTTTTCCTCTATTGCTGAAATTTACACCAACAAATCATCATCTTTGTCATTCACTAAAACCACATCCTCATACTCCATTTCTGCATCTTCATTTTCCTTCTCAACTACCTCTATTGCAAATTCACCCTTTCTCTCTTCTTCCATGCTTTCATCCAAGTGTACTGCCACCTCCTAATGCTTATTTTCATGCTTGATCAATTCACCACACTACCATGCTTCCAATCTCCTCAATCTCTTATCTAATCTCTCACATATACCTACCATCATCTCAAGAGTCTTTTGCTCTTGATACTACCTCCAACTTTCCCATATCGCAGGGTTCCCCCTTATGACTATACCCATCTTGTTCACTATTGAAATCTTTCACATCCCACATTCTGTAATCTAAAAAACACTTTCCTTTGTGGCTTCAAGATCTCTCACTGCATAGGACTTCTCCTACATGCAAAAACCCTCACACAAGCTTCTTCTCGACAACTACTTCACTCTTCCCTAACCATAGGTCCTGGTAGATCCTCTCGACGCTTAAGATTACCATCTCAAATACCATATGTCACATACACCATCCTCACACAAATTACTCAATACTAGTTAACACAAACTCACTTCCATACACAAATGGAAAATATGAAATACCCACAATATTTTATTGAAAACAAAGTTTTCTTACAACTTACATCAAATGTTAGAATACATATATCTGCAACAAAAATGACAAGCAATGGCCTTTCTTGGCATCTCACATGCATACCAAATCCACAATCCCTCTTGTTTCAATACTCCTCCATGGCTGCAACTCCTTGGTAGCTCTTTCACTCTATTTGAAACCCATTCTCTATCTGTGTCCTCTCTGGTCTGTAGCACACCCTGTAGTATTTCAATCTCTGCTTAAGGCACTATACCTTTAGCTCCTTCCCACTTCATTCCTCGTCTCGTGCTTCATTCTTTCTTCAAAATGGGTGCTTCAAAAACTACACACTTTTCCTTATTGATATTCATCTTTTATCCTCCTTCTCTTGACACCCACATACCTCTCTTTCTGGCATTGTTTTCTCTTCAACTTGGCATTGTTTTTCCCTATCTTATCTCTCATTCCTATGCCTTAATCCATGTTAGATCTCTCCTTACTTCTCACCACTTCTCTATTTTAGAATATTACATTTTGGCCTCTCAAAGAGGCACCACAAACCTATCTTCTTCTTTCTTAGTGTTCCCTCTAAAAAGAATAATAAAAACATTTTTATATGCCTCATGGACGACATTTCATCTTCATCTATGGAGCCCTTTTCTAGCATTTAACAAATATAAAAGCCTTCTTTGGAAAAAAAAAAGGGCATTACCTTCTCATGCCATGTAGGTAAGAGTATTTAATTTAAATCCTGCGTTGAAATCATAAAGGGAAGTTTATAGACAAGGCACCACACTTCATTTTTCCCCTCTAAAATGTGAAATTTGCAATGCTCTGATTAGTCTTCATTATGGCGCTTTACTCCTCTGCCTAAATCTTTCTTTTTTTAATTTTCTAGTTTTCTTTTAATATGATATGTTTTAAAAAAGAGAAACATTAACTATCTTCATAAATTTGTAGGATGCTATTCTTCCAATCCAAAAGCCCATCAATACACAGTCAAACTCCATTGGCTCACATTAAATGAAGAAAACCAATCAATGAAAAGAGAATATATTGTTCTTTAATCTGCACACATGATGGTCTACACACTTTCGTGACTCTGCATATACCACATTATGGCATTACCTCAAACAACGAGCAATAAAAATGGTGGTGACAAATGGTACGAGATTGAATGCTCAAGATAAAAATTGACTTTTGTTGTAGCTTCCTCCCAAAACCTTGGAATCTCACAAAAACTTGCAGAGACATGTATTTCAATGTTCCTAAGACCTCCATCAAGCCATTCTGCTTCAAACCACATAGTTTTTGAGATTTTAAAACTTCACCAAATTGCCAGAGGAAGTCGTGAAATGATTAATTTCTCCAAACCATGAAAGATATGAGCATGAAACCTTCACCATTAAATCTGGGATGCTTCTAACAATATTTTTGTAAGATTTTTTTCCTAGCCCTCATAGTTTTCCAAAAATAATGTTTTCTGTAAAACTGCCCTATCATGGGCTGGGAGCGATACTATGACAAACTAAAAATTTGAAATTTTTTTCAATCCAATTGTTCTGAACTACTAAGAGATGCCATCAAATCCATGCACACAAAAATTGATAAAAACAACTAAAAATCTTTTTTTTTAATGCGGGATAACTTGTTCACTTAGGATGCTCCTACATCATATCTCTAAAAGGATATCTACAAGACATGAATAAATTTGGATTGGAGAGCATGAAAATGCAATATTATGGAAATGTTTTTATACTCTTAATTATTTTATTTTATCTAAACTATGTTTCTAAATCAAATTTATTTGAGGGAAACTAGTTCATGTCAATAAGGTTCATCCTTGAGTTCTTCCATACTTTAGAATAGAGAAAGTTTACTTATACTTATAAATAATTGAAGTTGCAATAAACTACAAATATAGATATGGTTTGATCTAGCACTTCATACAATAAAACATGATCCAATGTTTTCAAAATCAATGAGAATGGGCTTGGTGGTATTATTCAAGTTGTACTTGGTGAATCTTCCTAGATCACAAGGAAAAATCCTAATTCTATTATAGAACATGCCATGCAATTTTAAATTCATTAAAAATTAGAGATCTTCAACTCCAACCATCACCATCACCACCATCCTTCCTAACTCGTAATTTTGTTCATTTAAGCAAAAGTTTTAGAGTAAATGAATTGCTTAATATCGCTTAAAGTCCTAATTTCATCTCCTAATTACAAGTCTTAATTAAAGTCCCAATTTCATGTCATAATCAAAGTCCTAATTTCATCTCCTAATTGCAAGTCTTAAATAAAGTCCTAATTTCATGTCTTAATTAAAGTCTTAATTTCATGTCCTTGAAGAAGTTAATTGAGAAAGAAATATGAATGGGCAAAAAATGTATATGTTATCAAAGAACCAAGAATACTATTATAACATTCTAGAAGTAAGAAAATTACAATTATAGGACTCATGATTCTAAGTCAAAATATATAGTCAAAATTACAATTGCATGAGTCCTAATTCAAAGTTTTAGATTCCTAGATATAGTAAATTGTAAAATATAAAAATTCCTTGATTTCAAGTGATGTCATCACACATAAAATGTACAAGTAGTGACAATCATGTCATCTACTTGTAGGAGACCTAAACCAAAAATGATAAAAAGTATAATGAACAAGTAAGTATGTGTATAATTAGTGTAGGTAAATAAATTAACTATAAATACATGAATCGTAATTGTACATGAAGTGAGAAAATTACATTTAAATCAAGTTTTTAAATTATAATAGAAATTTCTTATATTCAAGTGATGCGTAGCATAGGGAATTCAATATGAATGTCACACATTAAATGTACAAGCAGTGACAATCATACCAACTAGTTGTACGAGACCTGGAATAAAAATGATAAAAAGTATAATGAACATAAGAGCACAAAGTTGAAAATGAAATATTTATCTACAAAAAAGAGAATTATTCTATTGTAACATGTTTGATAGTTAAAGGAGATGACTTAAGGTGAGTTAAGGGGATGGATTGAGGGGACATTCAACCAATTACTAATTGGCTAAGGGAATGTAAATAATTATCAATCCACTATTAATTTACTTAATCTTAAATATGTTACTAAAACAAATCCCAAAGTTATTAAAGTAAATTAAACTTACTTGATTTTTGAAATGTAGTTAGGTGATGGCTTAAGGGGAGTTAAGAGGATGGTTTAAGGGGAGATGAAATCAAATGATATTTTTCTAAGGGTGTGCTAATAAATCAATTAAATATAAATCTACTTAATCCAAAACTCACATCCTAGACCAAATTTGTTGAAGTTATTAAACTAAATCCTACTTACCTAACTTATGGATCATAGCTAGGGGATGGCTTAAGGGGAGTTAAGAGGATGGATTAAGGGGAGATGCAATAAATTACTAATTTTCTAAGGGTCTGCTAGTAAATCTATTAACTATAAATCTACTTAATCCTTAACTCACATCCTAGACCAAATTCTAAAATTATTAAACTAAGTCATACCTACTTAATTTATGGAACATAGCTATGGAATGGATTAAGGGGATTTAAGAGGATGGATTAAGGGGACATGAAATAACTTACTAATTTGGTTAAGACATGATAGTAAATCAATTAGTTCTATCAAGTAAATAAATACAACTATATATTAGTCAAAAAATAAAGATTAAAAGTTTAAAAATTTCTACATACCTACAAACCATTTAAAATTTTTATTCCATTATACCATCTGCATCCTCTCTTTTTATAATGCATCTATGATTTCCTAATGCTCTTCCATAGAAAGTTCCCATAACTCTTTTGTAATAGGTTTCCCTTGATATCTCACTAATTGTATATTTGTTGCCACAACCAAATGTGAGTAACTTGCATCATTATTTTCTTATGTATTTCATAATCTTCGAATGCAGGTATACCATTCTTCCTTGTCAAATATTTCCGTAGCCAAGTTATAACAACAATCACATAACCTATTGGATTCTCAAAGTTATCATCATCTACTCTAGGTAGTAACAACTTATGATTTGTCTCAACACATCAAGCCAACCAATACTCTATTTCTTCATTTACCTCAAGTGTAACAATAACATGCACATATCCTACAAAAAAATTAGAATTCAATAAATTAGGACATGATATATAATTCACAAAAGTACATGCATGTATAGAATTATAGATTACAAAACAATGTAATAAAACTAGATATTGAATTAATGTACCTTCTTGTACAAGGTCTGAAATATGATCATAGTCATATAATGCAAACAATTGATTATCCTCTTCAAACATTGTCTCATATTGATCATGTGTTTGTAGGTGTTAGGTGTTGGTTGGTATGTGATGTTAGTCACAACCAAGCACACAAAACAAAAGTTACACAACAACCCTTGTTTATCCTGAAAGATACAATGAATTCAAAGAATTCATGATCCTAAGTCCCCGTTGATTAGTTCATAATCTGCTGATGTTACTATGTGGTTGATGTGTATTGTTGTTTTCTATTTTGGGGTCTTACGTAGGTCTGTAGATTCTATTTCTGCAACAATGCTATACAGGGAAGTTACTGTACACAGCATATATCTCCAAATGATGTGTCTAAGTTGATATTTGCATGAGTTCTACCCCTATTTATGATTCTCTGCATGACATTTTCAATACTACATGCATTTATCTCAAAATATGCTAATGATACTCAGTTGTCTTTGGGATGTCAGCATATTTTTCTGTTCTGCTCAATATTTATCATGATGTGCAATTATGAAAGTGATTTCAATGAAATTAAAATGAGAAAAAGGGTTAGAGGGTGAGATTCCTAAAATTACTTGACTGAGATCACAGATCCACATACATATTCCCATACATGCAATGAAGAGAAGAAAACTAAAATCATACTTCACCAGGACAGTCCACAAATCTGCATGATTTAGTGCAAATCTTCAAGGGTAAAAGTTGACAACAACATGCAATGAAATGAAAGCGCTTCTATAGAACACAGCATTCACCAGTACATATCCAAAAATCAACTTGAAGACTACTTAAGGTTTACAATCAGGATATAGTTTGAAGCTTCATCTCCATATAGTATGTTCATAAAATAGGTACATTTACAATGATCTGAGGAAAGGACCTTGATTATTTCAACAATTCAGTCCTCACTAGTCTCAGTAATCCGATCTCTTCCTAAAACTACTACAGGTCTGATTTTTGTATGATTGACCTCCTCCCCTTTTGCACAGAATAGGGGCTTGATATATATCTCTAGTTTCTTCCCCAAAATGGTGCCCAAAACCCTAGGAGATCAATGGTCAGCATCTTGATATGGATCAAATGGTGAGAAATGAATCCCACCAAGAATTTGAGTAGCATACCCAGACAGGGCACTGATCCTTCAATAATGTTTCCATCCGCCAACCTCTGCATTGAAAGCCCCTCCTCTTCTGGTGTGCTTGGCCTCTCAGGATCCAGTGCTATTCTGCATGATGTCATCACCACTCAAAGCTCCGTCTTTATGTTCACCTATATGCCACCACTGTGTCGGCAACTCTGCTTCTTCCCAGCTACTCCAACAATCTGCAATAAATAAGCAGGAATAAGCATCATCATTTGGTAAGTCAAAAGGAAAAATGAACATCTACATTAAATTAGGCTATAAGATGTGCAAACACAGCAATTATGCCCTGAAATTATGAAAATCGTGCATCAAAAATGCATATACAGCGTTAAAACCAATCGGGTCAACCATCGTTGACCAGAAACATGCATTCAGGCTCCAAAAATAGATTCAAAAATCCAATCGCTTTGCTTTCCCGCCTTTTTTCCTTGTTTAAATCTTTGTATCTTTCGATATACAAGCCGAACGTGATACATCAGGTTAATTGGATTTCAAACTGCTTGAAATCTGGCTTGTATATTGGCAATGTATATTGGTTTGTATATCACAACATACAAGCACATATGCATACAAAGAATTTTCAATATTGGACTTCCATTTCGAATCTGGCTTGTATGTATAACAATGCATCTTTGTTATACAAGCCGGAAATATACCACAATTTAACTCCTTTTCATGTCCGCAAAATGTATAAGTCATTGTATATCTACTTTGTATGTCGAAACATACAAAGCACGAAATATACGAGGGCTTAACTCCTTTTAAACTTCCTTTGCATCCGCGGCCTGCATATGAACGTTGCATGTATCATTTGACTTGTATGTTGCGCAACATACAAAGCGCGGATATACAAGCATTACTTTTCTTTTAAAAACTTTTCAAATCCACGGCTTGCATGTTGGCGATGTATAAAATGCAATGTATATTACAAAATATACATTGTGGAGTTATACAATGATTTAACCAATTTTGATAACTTTTCAGGTTCGACACAATGCATAAAACACTTGTATCTCGCTAATATACAAACCCGCCTATATACAAGGACTTAACCTTGTTTTAAGAACTTTTCAGGTCCGTGACTTGTATATGGACGCTTGTATATTTGCCTTGTATGTAAAAACATACAAATGCCAAATATACAACAATTTAACTCCCCTTTATGGTGCCTTCGGGTCCGCAGCCTGCACATTGCAAATGTATATATCAAATGTATGTTTAAATATACAAGCTTGAAATATACAATGAATTAACATTGCTTAATAACTTTTGGGTTCCGGTCCTTGTATAAATGCATTGTATGTTATGAACTGCCAAACATACAAACGCGAGATACATGCGACGGATTTAAACATTTATTCATTTCAACTCTTAACTATTTTGGGTCCACCCTGCATGTATGCATAAACTCTACCAAATGTATACAAGGCAAAAAGACATACAAAGGGCCTTGTATATGCAATCCGATATACAAAGAGACTTGTATGTGCGAACAGCAAACCCCTCCCTTGTACATTTTACCAAAATGCTCATAACTTGCAAAATATGGCAAATTTTAACATGGTTCAAAAAGCAACCCTAGCTCGTTTTTGACATGGAATCCAACCATACTATGCACTGGTACCGAAATGCATTTTTTCTCTATTTTTAACAAGGTTTGCAATTTTAACCCCTTTTCCCTTTACCACTAGGCAAAACAACACACACAAGCAAAATGCAAAAAGCCACAATAGGGGTCCTCATTTTGCTAAGGAGTAAAATGAGGCATGTTGTGAACATCACAACATTAGGGATTTTTGTTTCCATCCTTAAACCCATTCTATATTTTCACATGTTTCCCACTCATCTCTAATACAAAACTGACAAAAATAGGCAAACTCCCTAAGTCCATATAGTTTATGTGCTTTCATTTGAACTCTTAAATGAATATCATTTTATTGATCCACTATTTGTCCCACAATCATGTTAGGGAAGAATGTTTTCTTCTTCAACTAACCAAAAGAACCATTGAACTTTCGAGTTTTCACTCGATCCTATAGACAATTTTGTTTTACACCAATCCATAATTACATGTGCATCTTTAAACTTTGCCACATCCACAAATTTTAGTTGCTCCCTAGGAAAGAGCTATTTTCACACATGTTCTAGATCCATCATGTTCTCCTTTACCATGTATAGCTTCAAAGAAACTCTACATATGTTGGATATTGTTTTCTTTATGGGCCCTACATATCCAATAAAACATTTGAGAATTTTTGAATTGTCAGGGACAATTGTTTGACCATATGAGATATTGTATTATTTGGATTTCTCTTTCTTTTAAATTGTCATAAAATGTTTTGAAACAATACTCCAAAAACTATAATGGATGTAACCGGTTATCACTCAAATAGAAATGGTACTCCCTCAAAAAATTTATGTCATCTTATGTACTGTCATTTACATTTTTGTATATAATATTTATAAAGATGGCCACGTGTATTAAATTATAATATGGGGACTAAATATCCTCTTGCAGAGCAAGGGTATAGTATTTTGCAAAGTCAACCATTGAAAGTATAGTTCCAATTGGAAATATGTTTTTACATTTACGAAATTGTTCATCAAGCCATTGAGCATATCGAGAGTATTTCACATATTTGTACACAATCTTATTCTTGAATTCTATGATGAATGCATGTACACTACTTTGTTCTGTGACTAACTCACAATGCTTTCCAATTTTTCCATCTTTTAATGTATATTGAACATTGTCAAACCTCTTCACATCCATTAATTGTTGTCCAAAATCATGTGAACTACTTTTATGCATGCATTATCCTAACAATGAAAGGCTACCATATCTATTGCATTGTATAAAGCCATACACTTTTAAATAAAATAACTGTCCATTAGGTGTCTCACAAAGTAAACTTGTTATAAAATCCTTAATTGTTGTAGATGACATATTAATACGACATTCCTACATAATTTAGTTAGTATGCAATGTACAATGTATATATTGAAAAACATCATAATAACAATGGAATTACACATGAGTTTTGCAACAAGAGATTCATTGCTTACTAATTTAACATACTAAAGTTTACATTTCTCAAATGATCTTTGACTTATGCTAAAATTTTCTATAATTGAATCATTTAGAATATTTTTATATAATTCTATTTGAGTAATGTCTAATAGATGCTTTGGATGAGGATCATGATTTTTTGACCCCACTCTTAATTTCAAAACATCTCTAGCATTAGACAATACCCTTGTATTCTCATGCCATTATTTTTAATTAAATACATGATTCATTATTTAATTTCATGTCAAACCTTGGGAGTCTACCACTACAATCCCAACATTGGTTAATTGGATAATGTTCAATACTTAATCTTATCTTTACCACTCTTCTCATAGTTTTAGCATGCACATTTAAATATCCACTTGTCTTACTTATCATTCTTTTGCTCACAATTGATTTACTAACTAAAGTAGTTGTTAGTGATTGTCATGATGCATTCCTATCTTTAGATCAACTCTTTTTTTTTTTCAATAGAATCAATAACATTAGCAAAACTAGACATAACTTGTTCCATCGATTCATCCATTTTTTTGGGTTTTACAAATATGCATAATTTTTTCATTACTTTTCATATTTTTTACATTTTCATCAATTGTGTTACAAGTTGACATTGAAATCCTAAACTTTTTCTATAAAGAATAGTTTATACAATCTATTTGAATGGATTCAAATTTTTCTCCAAGATATCTTATCATGAATATTATCCAAAACATTTCTTTCAATTCAAAAAAACATTTTCATTTTCACTCATGCAAGAGTTTTCATTTTCATTTTTTGTTGTGTTGTTTCTAATAGAAAAATTTATATCAACATTGCTATATCCATATTCCTTTAAACAATGAATTATCATTATTATTGAATGCATTTGAAGACTTACCTGGATTCATTATTATAATCACATTTTTCATATTCTTGAACTCTTCCACATTTACATATTCTATATTCACCTCATCCATGTTAGTCTCTTCAATGTTCTCCTCTTCAATAACCATCAAATTGGATGATTCGACATTATTAATTTCTCGAATCCTCTCTCTCCTATCTCTTTTTCATTTTTTCTCTTTCTCTTGATTTCCCCAATTTCTTCAGGTGTCATAAGTTTTTTTCCTTTTTGTTGACATTTATTTGATCTCGTATATACTAAAATACTTTGAGAAGCTTGGTCGAGGGCTCTGCAAGTTGTTTGAGGGTTTTGGTTCCCCTCCATGAACAATTTGTAGAGTCTTCCCCATGAACAGATAATTTGTTCTCTTAGTGGTCTTCTTTCTAAATTGTTTGTAAAACTTCATTGTGCATGCTTTCTGGAATATTAGTTTGTAAGATCCTTTTTTATACATTGAAGTCTAACTATAGCCCCTTTTCGAATTCTTTTTCTATTTTTGAATTTAATTTTTGGTTCTCCACTAGGGTGGGTTTGGGGGTTGTTTAAGCCTGGCACATGTGAGAAGTCTATCATGTAGCACAGTGCCGGCTGAGGCATTTACTCCTCTGCTGGGAAGGTTAATGTCCAAGCCTTTAAATCTGAATGGTTCAGTAGAGAGTAGTGATGGAAATGTTGTTGCAGGGAAAACCTTTAAGGAGGCACTGGATATTAATCATGTTGCCCCTCTGCTCGAAGATGCAAGCTTTTAGGCATGGGAGGAGGGAGAAGAGGGCAGTGGAGGTTGCAAGAGTAGCGGTGGTAAAGGGCAGGAGGGCTCTAGGAAAATAGAAGGTAAGGATTCTGGCTTGCCACAAAAGTTGATCCTTTAGCCTAATTCTAGTATGCAAAATGCACATAATTCAGAAGAGAATAGACTTAAGAATGTGGCACTATTTTTTGTTTGCTTAGATGTGGAAAAAATGCTTGCAAGAAATTTTTTTGATAATTGGCTTTACTCCGTGTGGGGAAAAAAGATGGGGGTTTATGTTTCCTTCTGCAGAATGATTTCAAAGGGGATTTTTGTTATAATTTTAAAAAATCACACCATACAAAAGAAGATTCTTGAAAGAGAAATGTGGAATGTAGGAAGATCCTTGTTCAATGTGTTTTAATGGAGTCCTGGGGCTTCTATGCATATATTAAGTTTTTCTCTATTCCAAGATGGCTTTTGATTAGAAATTTGCCTATTTAGTTGTGGGCCTTTTTGCCCAATTTACTTGAGCCTCTTGGCAAAACCTTCAAAGTGGAAGACTCTAAAATGACACTGCCCCATCTGGATGCTAGGGTGCTAGTGTCCCTCAAACTGGGGATAAATATACCTGAAGTGCTTCAAGTGCATCTTGAAAACAAAACTATCAAATGTGCAGTTGTAGGTCTTGGAGGCCTTAATTCTTGTTTCTTATGTAAAACTGATGGGCACTAAAGGAAGGATTGTCTAATTTTAAAAAACATAAATGTTAATAATCGGTTTGAACCTGGTGAACTGGTTAAAAATGTCTCTAGATCAGGAGGAGGTGGGCATAGAAGTGACCTGGTCACTATGGCAAAAGAGTCTATCCCTATGGTGGCAGGGCCTTTTCCATGCCCTCAGCCTCCCTAGCCTGGACTTGGGTCTTTGGATGGTGCCTTGAGAGAAGTTAGAAACAATATGGAGAAACTGATCTTAGATGATATCCTATCGAGTGATGGCGTACTTGGCTCTTCTGAGATGGTCAAGGTCTTGCCCTTCCCATCTCCTTCTGCTACTATGCAGAATGTGGTTTTCGGTGATTCTAGTGTGATTGAGGTGGGTGAGTCCCCTTAGGATATCTTAAATCCCCCATACGTTGTTGTGGCAATGGATTCTTTAACACTAGTATGTCCCCTCTCTGATGAGCATAAAGTAGTTTGGGGTTCAGTCATGGCAGGAGAGAGTAATCCAATTTTGAAAAGCCTTGAAGAAGTTACTTCTGGTAATACTCCTTGCAATTTAGGGATGGATTTGACAAGTTATAATGGAGGAGCCCCGCTGGTGGTTCTTGATAGAAGAATGCCCAACAACTTGCTCTAATGAAAATTAGATAAGATTTGTTGGCTAGGAAAATGCAAGAGCTTGTGCAGGAGATTGGTCTCCTTCTCATTCGGGAATCCCCCCAAAGGAGGTTGAGGATGCTAAGGCTGGAGTGGATGAGGTAGAAGAGATTGAAAACTATCCTAAAGGGGATGGGGGAAGAAAAAAGAGAAAGTATGTCAAAAGGAAATTTGTTGATTAGAAAAGGATGAAAGGGGAGGAACTCCCCAAGTGCTTTGATAACATGGATGTTTCTAAGGAATAAGCTCAATAACTTTTAGTCTGTGCTTAAAACTTACTGTTCTCTATGAAATTCATTAGTTGGAATGTGAGGGGATTAGAATCCCCAAACAGGAAGTACATTGTTAGGGATCTAGTTAACAAGCATAGGAAATTGGACTTCCTTATGCTGCAGGAAATTAAAGCCACTAATTTCTAGTTAGACAATGTACTCAGATTCATCTAGAAAGATTCCTTTAAAATTTTTACGAAGCATAACAAGGGTAAAGGAAGAACGGCTATCTTAATTAACCCAATTTGGGGACTTTGTCCCAATCTAGGTTCTCCCCCTGTAATAGGGTGGCATGGGCATGCTTTGACAAGAATGGTGAGAAATTTGGCATTTGCTCTCTGTATGCTTCAAATGACCATAGAGAAAGGGGTGAGCTCTTGGAATAGCTTACTATTCATCTCCCTAAAATACCATGGATTTTTACAGGGGACTTCAATATGGTTGAGAATAGAGAAGATGAGGTAAGAGGTATCAATGTAGATTAGAAAGGGAATGAAAAGTTCTTCTGGCTTAGGTTTAAAAAGTCTCTTAAGTTGGTAGACCCTTTGGAAGGTGCCAAAATCAAAAGCAATGGAATCTGGTTCTCTTGGTGCAACACCCAAGCTAGTACCAGAAGAATTTATAGCAGACTTGATAGAATGTATGTAAACAAAGAATTTTCTAGTTTAAAATTTCTAAAGGAGATAATGCAGTCAAAGTCCCACCAAGTTCTCTCTCTGATTATCACCCAATTTGTGCAGATATCTTCCTCATTGATCATAACATGGTCTCCAAACCTAAAGCCTCTAATTCATTTAAGCTTACTATAAGGTTATTAGAAAATGATGATTGTATGCAAGGAATTCTGTCAGTAAGGAACATCATCAAGTCAATCCACTCCCTTGACAATCCTATAAGGTACTGGTCTGAACTCATAAAGGCATGCCAAGAGGTATTTCAAATTTGCGGAAAGAAATGTGTAATGGATAGAAGGAAGGAAGAGTGTGAGCTTCAGAAAAATTTAATGGACTCTGAGAAGAAGTTACAAGTAGCCCCATTTGATAAAGATTTGAACTCTATTTTGAATGCCACCAAGCTTAAACTCAGATGGTTTGAAATCCTTAGATTCCAAAGTGCAAAAAATAGGGCCAGGTTGAACTAAATTAAAGGAGGGGACAGAGGAGCTAAATATTTCTTCAATCTCTTGAAGAGAAAGTTTAGACAAGAACACATAGAATCTATTGTGGAAGAGGGCACTACTTATACAGAGCTTGATGACATTAAGAATCTTTATAAAAACTTCTATGAGAATCTCTTTAAAGCAGAGGATGGTAAGGTTGAATGTGCTGATGCACAGAGGCTTTGCTCCCTGATCTGTCCTTGGAAAATGGATGAGCCAATGCCAGAGAAACTGAAGCAAAACTTACCCAGAGAGGAAATTAAATGTTCTATTCAATCCATGAGTAACTGTAAATCTCCTGGGATTGATGGGCTTCTAGTAGAATTTTATAAAGCCAATATTGAATGGATAATTGATGATCTTTTTGAGGTGTATCAAGAGGCTATCAGTAATGGATCTTTAGGGAAGGACATTAATAGCGGTATAATTAAACTGTTGCCCAAAGGGGGTGATAAAACTAATTTGAGAAACTAGAGACCTATAACACTGCTCAATGTTTCATACAAGATTATTGCCAAAGTGTTGGCAAGGAGACTAGTCGACATACTACCCTCGATAATCAATGTGACTCAAATAGGTTTTATCAAAGACAGATATATCCTAGAAAACCTTATAACTAGCTAGGAAGCTACACACTAGGCTAAGGAAACTAGGTAGAATGCAGGGATTTTACTGTTAGATTTCAAAAAAGCATATGACAGGGTGGAATGGTCATTTATTATCTGTATTCTCAAGGCTTTTGGATTTCCATGGGAGTTTTAAAAAATGGTAGAAATGCTACTTAGAGATGCTTCGGTCGAGGTTGAAGTCAATGGTGTTCTTTCCTCTTCATTCCTAATGGGGAGGTCCATTAGGCAAGGATGTCCTTTGGCCCCTGCCTTATTTGTAATTGTATCTGAAGCCTTGTTCTATATGTTGAGAATTGATAAAATCCTAGGAAGATTTGAAGGCATTGTACTCCTAGATGGTAATCCCTTGCTTAACATGTAGTTTGCAGATGATACTGCATTGTTTCCTATTTTAGAAAAAGAAAATCTAGAAAACCTAAAGCTCAAATTGAATATATTTTTCTCTACCTCAGTTGCTAAGGTCTCCTTCAATAAATCCTTTCTCATCGGTTGGTCTGGCTCCCCCGTGATTGGCTTGGTGTGGATGATTGGCAATGGGGTGGTCAGAAAAAGATAGTCAGGTTTCTTGGCATTCCTTTTTCTATTGATCTCTCTCTCAAGCAAATGTGGGGTTGGATTTTCACAAAAAATGAGGTTAAGCTTAAGAGTTGGAATAGGCAAGCCCTATCCCTAGCTGGGAGGTTTCAAGTTTGCCAAAAAAATTTATCTACATATACTGTGTATTATGCATCCATGTGGCTTTTCTCTAACATGTAGATAGAGAGCATTCAAAAAGTAATCAGATTTTTCTTATGGTCTGATGTTAAAGGGAAAGGAAAAAACATCATGTCAATTAGAAATGGTGTTGTATTAGCAGAGATCATGGAGGGTAGGGTTGAAGGATTTGAAGTTGCATGGGATAGCACTAGTAGCTAAATGGATTTTAAACTCTATGGAGGCAAATGAGACTTGGAAAGCACTTGTGAGAAATAATATTAAACTGGAAAGCCTAAAAGGAGCCCTAGGTTGGAAAAATTTGCATTCTTTAGACCTCCTAGTTGAGGATTTCAAAGTGAAGTCCTTTGGTACAGTAGTCTTTGCTTCCATATGGAAGGCTTGGGAACTTTGCAGATCTCTTATTACTGTTCCTAGAGGAGACAATGCAATGGTCCATTGGAGAAATCACAATTCTATATGGTGGTCCCTAAAACATAAGGAGAAGCCCCTGGCTCTTATCCAAGGTTGTTCTGGACTTAAGTGGCACAAATTGGGCCTATCTTCCTTTCAAGAAGTGATCACTTCTAATGGCCTAAAAAGTTGGGAGTCTTTAAAATCTAAATTTAGGTGGAAAGACACTCAAAGGAGAACTTATTCTATGATGGTTTCTGCATATTCAGTGATTCCTACCCAGCCAAGTCTCTTGTGTGAGCAGGACTAGGTGAATATGCTTAAGTGGAAGGACGAAGGCAATTTGAAAAGTTATGTTTCCAAAAGGATCTATAAGCTTCATGGAGACTCTGATGAGGTCTTCGAACATTGTGTTAAGGCTTGGGACTGTGATATTAACCTTAGAGACCTAGGTTGTTTTTTTATGCCATTTTGGTCTAAGCCATTGGAACCTAAGAAAGGATGCTTTAGATGGCTGTTAGGGTTGAAGAAATTACCAGTAGGTTTCAATAGTTACATTTGTAGTCTTTGTAATGTCCATGAAATTTGTGATCATATTTTCTTTGATTGTACTTTTGCCTGTTAGGTTTGGGATATCTTTTTGAATAGTCTTCCTAACTGGTCTTTATTTGATTCTAAGTGCAAAATTGGGATTATTTTTGGTCATGTTGTTGGTCTTGATTTTAAAAATAAAATATTTTGGTTAGTTCTAACAATTGAAGTTTTATGGATTCTGTGGAAAAAGAGGAATGGGGACCAATTTCAAGGCAAACCTAGAATTCGTACTAGGTCTAATTCAAGACTCACACATGTTGACTTTTGTTTGCAGGTAGCGGTTTTAGTGGAGGATTAATTGGCCAATCTGTCCAAGATGGCTGAAATGGAGTGCTCCTCAATGCATGACTCTGAGACTGTTCTTTCTAAAATGAGGCCGATAGAAATTGACAAGGCTTTCCAATCTTTCAACTTAAGGGTAGAAGAATTGCATATCAAGTTCAAAAATTTGCATCTTTTTGAAGCAGGAAATGATAATAAATCTCAGGATGATAGACCTCAAGAAGTTAATATGCTTCATGTTTCTCCCTTTTTGTTGAAAAGGATAAGATATATATGGATAGAGAAGGAGTGGGCCATGCAGAACACAAACTAGAATTTGAATCAGATGTAGATGCTATAGAGAGTGACCTATCAATTGATGAACTAGTGTTGGACCTTCTAAAAGAATAGAAGAAAGTTTAACAGATATTTATCTAGCTTTGTTTTTGGAACAACACTTTGGTTTTTTGATCAATGCAGGGTATATGATGCACTATCTTTCTAAGTTGTAAATTGGATTTCCTTTTGTTTTAGTCTATATAGCTTTAAGTCCTATGATGGTGGCCAGCTTGGCCACAATATATGTAATGATACAGCTCTATTTTTTGGTAATATGATTTGACTATCCTTAATCCAAAAATAAAATACTTTGAGAAAATCAACAAATGATATTTGCTTTACTTTGAGATGAATGCCTCTTTAAGATTTATGAAGTATAAGTAGATGTAGATCCTTTATTCAATATATCACATGTACTTGATTTCTCTAAAAAAAGTCATTTGCTTGATCTCTCTAAAAAATAGTTCTTGTACTTGATTCCATTTGAAAATGCTCCTTATGATTAAATTCCTCTGAAAATTGAATATAATATGACTTGTTGAGAGATTGTAATTGGCACCTGCATAAAAATCATATAAATAGTCACCATCGGGTCGTAATATAAAAAGAAAAGTTGTAGAGATTATGTCATAGTATGTTTTACTAAAAATATAAGCATAATGGGTATATTAGAAATGAGTACTTGTTCATTTTTAGAACAAGTATATATTTAGAATGAGCACCCATTTCATTTTAGAATGGGTACTCATTCATTTTTAGAAAGCATACCCATTTTTTAGGAACACATATGCATTTCTGAGCAAGTACATGTTCCATGATATTTAAATTTTGAAACTCATAGCCTTTCTTTGGTTTTAGCCTTAGAAAATACTTGGAAACCCAATCCTTAGCCTTTGAACTACAAGTACAAGACCATGTTAACAGTAAGAAAAAAAAAACTAACTTTAGCAACATGACTGACAACTTTTTTTTTTAAATTAGACTAAATTAAAACCTAGTATAGATCACAATGTCTAGTTTTTAAATATGTAAATTTGTTTACTGTTGGACATATTTTCTATTTATTAATTGATTTTTAAACAAAGAGACTCATAAACTTGAAATGACATTGTGATTGAATTTATGAACCATAGTAGAAACTACCTAAATATTCAATAATTTCAATAGAAATAAGAAAAATGCAATAAAACAAAAGATATACCTTTACAAATAGATTTACCTCATGCCTTCCATTGTTGCTTATCTTTCTTTGATCTTGTGCAATTAGAGAGCTCTCAAAAGTTGTACTTCCTTGTTATTAAGATGATAAAGATAGAATGGCTATGTGGAGGGTTATGCAATGAGACTACAATGCAATAACTAAGATGAAGGATGGAGATAATGATATGCATCCATGGTTGATAATAATGAGATGAGGATAATGAAGCTAGATGCAAATGTAATGGAGCCAAAGGCACACTTGGTAGCTATGATGGAATTTTTGTAGAGTAAGATTACTAAAGCTTGAGTGGTTATCAAATGGGTGTGAGAACCTTGCTTTTATAGGCTTAGGAGAGGCCAAGTCCAAGTGTCAATAGATCCATGACTAGAGGAATTTGTCTGTGACATGTACAATTGAGATGGAGTTGGTTGAGATGAGGGCGATAATCATGGGAAATGTTCCTACTACGTTTACAAGGTAGAGGAATATGTGGATCCATAAGCCACATGTAATTGTGCTGACAAAGACTCGTGAGTTAAAAGTGGAAGACTATGAGCAAATTGTGGAAGAAGGACTCTTGATCTGTTGGAATGTAAGAGATAAAATAGGATTTGAAAGACAAGTGTCTCAGACCATGGAGATGATTGAGAAATGATAGGACACATGTGGAGAAGAAATGGGGATGATTAGAGGATAAATAGGACATGTGGGTGGGGGTAATTAGCTAATTAAATATTAAAAATATTTAATTATGTGTGCAACATGGTGAGGTGTAAAGTGAGGTGGAAAGTGATGTGGATTTATGAATTTAAGACTTTGGAATAGAGGAATTTATGATAAACTAAATAATTTAGGATTATTTAATTAGATTAGACATTAGAGGAATTAGGGTACTTAATTAAATAAATTGATTTTTATTTAATTTTTGGAAGATTAAGATGAATGTGAATCAGATAAATAAATTAGGATATTTATTTATTGATAGAAGAATATGAATAAAATAAATATTAAAATATTTATTTAATTCAACTCAAGCCATTTTTAGGTGTATACATTTTGCCCCTCTTTGAGACAATGTGTTTTATCATGTTGTTTCAAAGAATAAGAATTTTTTGGTTATGCCCTGGTACAGGTTAGTGATGATAGGATGCCCCCTTGGGAGATTGGTTGGGTTGACTTCAAAAAGGATGATGAATGATCTCATGATTAAGAAGGCATGATGATAAGAACAATAGGTGAAAAAATTAGGTTACAGAGAATAAGAAACAGTCGCAGAACATGGTACGCACACACACAGTCAAACACCTCCAACTAGGGCTCACTTGCATATAAATTGGGATGTAGGGTCACCTCTCAACTCATTTGCACACTTGTCATTTGAGGAGAGAGTATAGGAGCTATAGGAGATCTAGTGCTTAGGAGTGCAGAGCAGTCAGTAGAGATGGATCAATTTCTGATAGAGAGTCATCACTTTGAGAGGATCCGACGATTCAGGTGGCCAATAGACTATGAACCCCCAATATGTACTCTTTCAAACTTGGTCATTGTTGCATTTAATGTGGTCAAATTAGAGGTCAAAGTTGTTGCTAATCAATGCACGTTGTTAGTGTTTTGGTGCAACCAAGCCAGAAATCTATGCAAATGATGTGATTTTGCGCATGTGAGGCTAGAACAGTGCATATATGAAATTTTCACAAATGATAGGTAGTGTTGCACATTCAGTTAGGGTTTCGGTACATTTAGTTCTTTAGGCACATATAATCAGCAATTCCACGCATTCATAATAAAGCTGCACAAGTAGGATAGAAACGTGCAAATGATTAGTGTTTAGGTGCATCTATTAAGAAAATGCGCGTTTAATGTAAAAACATGCAAATGACTCCTGTTTTGGTGCATTTGTGTGAGATTGCACAAATGATTAGGGGTTCTATGCATTTGTTACAAAGCTACGCATCTGGTAAACAGAGCTACACATCTAATAAAATTGGTCAATTACTTAGTTGGTTGGATAAAGTTAGCATCTTGATCGATGTTGGCCAACTGATAGGTCATCTTTGAGATTGATAGAATATGAGAAGAGATGATAGGATAGGTTTCTTGATAGGATAGCTAAATAACTGATTTGATAGATTGGGTAGATATGGAGCTTAGTTGTATTGCTAATGTGCTTTGTTATTGGTTGTAGGAGGAGCTAGATCACATTCTGATGTCGCGGGAGAGATTCCCTATGACACAACTACTTAGACCCTATTTGATTGATACTGATCATTTGGTCCTAGGATCAGTTGGATTGTGGTTTATCTACTTTATGCTCGAGATGTGGGTGAATCTCATATTATTGATTACGCTTGGAGAGAGGTACCACAGTGAGATGAACATTTTTCATTTGTCAATAGGGGAGATGATGGTGACATTGGAGGATATGCATTGGATTCTACACATTCTGATTCAGGGTGAGTTGGTAGAGCATGAGTCTACGACCGGAGCTGGATTGGTAGAGTGTTGATAGATTTTTGATGATATAGAGTTAGATGGTATTGAGATTAGTTGGGATGATATGGTGGAGTACTATGAGCCCCTGCCAGTCATATTAGTAGGTTTGATTGGAGGAGTGGTGTGCCCTGATAGGAGATCCTAGGGGTTTCAGGTTGGATGGGCTCTGACATTAGAGAGGATGCTATAGGAGGGTACACATTTTGCATGGGGCCCTTGTATACTTGCTCACTTATACCATGATTTACATCAGTTTGTCTATGATGGAGTTGCAAGTCTATCTGCAGGTGTATCATTGCTATAGATTTGGGCATGGTTGCATATAGCAGTCACACGGCCGATTGGTATGGGAGTGAGGGGACATGACGGACCTTACTCTTATAGGTTTAAGGAGATTCTTTCCTAGCCCAAGCTAGGAAAGCTGGAGTATTGGAGACACACATTGGATAATGTGGATGAGGTTGAGTGGTGACCATACCTAGATTGCGAGGTGTGGGATAAGGATGTAGCAGAGTTAGCATACTACTTCCATAATAGATGTTTGATAGGGTGGACTCCTTACATCTTAGAGCGTCACATTGTTACCTGTGTGCTCTGACAGTTTGGTAGGATTCAGGGGATGCCCCAGGGTACTACTATATTTTCTCAGACGCACAAGGAGTATCCATGTTGGGGTCTAGTGGCATCCTATGAGACGACAAGGATAGACTTCCTATAGATTCCATACTAGGTGTGGGATATGTGGCAGCATATAGTAGATGAGGGGATGACAGCAGATTATGCTACACATTTTACAACATACCCCTTCTCAAGGTACTTTGGACCAAGAGAGCGGGCACTTAGGTTAGAGGATGGAGATGATGATGATGTTCCTCGATAGAGGAGGAGACGACGGTACAGTGAGAGGGGTGGCCAAGGTGGTAGAAGAGGAGGAGATGATGGTGGGGGTGGTGGAGGTGGCAGAGATGGTGGTGGTGGTGATGGTGGTGATGATGGTGATGATGGGGGTGATGATGGGCAGAGGAGGGTGCCCTAGATACAAGTATAGGAATAGGTACAGCCACAGGGACAACCACAGGGGTAGGTACAGGGACAGGATGATGATCAGGTGGCTGCCTTATAGGCTCAGGTGGCTCAACTACAGGGGGAGGTTGGATAGATGCGGTAGCAGATTGCATAGCTCCAGGGGGATGTTTGGACTACCATCTTAGAGCGTGACACTACTAATCAGAGATATAGTAGGGCAGAGACCCTATTATAACAATTGTAGCAAACTACAACTCAAGGTCCACACAGGCAGATTATATTAGACATGGTTCAATCTGGGTAGGAGATCTTTTATTGGAGATCCCTTTATGAGAAGGTAGTGCCCCCAGAGTAGAGGGTGAGTACCTTTCACCTAGGCTCCTACAACAGGACTAGGTGTACATAGATAGAGAGTGGGGGAGTGATGGGACCACAAGATACTCATCCTAGAGGTCCCATAGGCTCTCAGCCTCAGCATCCAGCACCTTCAGGGGATAGTACCACATAGGTATTCTAGGGACATGCATCATGTATTGATCACTTTTTGTACACACCATTTTGGGCAGCTCGAGATATACACTTTTATGGCATCATTGTATACTTGGACATTTTTTTTTTTTATGATGATGATCCATATGAGTTTGATGGACTATATGCATGTGTTTGTGATGGATGGGTGCTTTCTATATGATGGATGTTATCTAGTTGATGTTATCTATATGATTATTGGTATGATTATGCTCTTATGTGATGCTTCTATCATGTTTGATGTTATGATGCCTATGACACTTATGATATGATATGTTTATGATTTGACATGATGACCAATATCCATGCATAACATTTATGTGCAATGATCTTATATGCTTATAATTTATGATGTCTTAATGCATATGTAGATGATTTCCTAAATGTACTACATGTTGCTTATTTTTCTATGTATGATGACCTAATATGCTAAGGCTATGAAAATGATATATGTGTTTTTGGGGTTTTTCTTGATAATAATGGTTATGCATGAGACCTATGTGGATACATGACATTACTATCATGACCTAAATGCTGAATAAATCTACTATTCTTAAATGGTAATGAACTAATGATGGACACTTAAAATATGCATAATGATAATGATGTATTTTTGTTATGCCAAGTATACTCAATCATAAATGAACAACACTTAGAAGACTTCAGACAAAAGATTTGGACAAATGGATAACTGACAAATAGGATTTTGGATCTTATGGCACTTGGATAAATGATATGTATGGAATGCTTATAAATGAAATGAAATGCAAACCTAATATGTATGATTGAGGCTTTGCCATCTTGTTTGCAAGTATTTGAAGTACTTTATTTCATCATTAAGCTTTATAAAATGTTGTAAGAAAATACAAGCATCTAGCTATAATTAAACCATGATGACCTGAGTAGCTCTTACATGGATTTTGATTTAGCAAGTTAATACCAGCATCTAGTCAAAATTGAACCTAGATGGCTTGAGTATTTCTTGCATGTATCAATAGACAAGGATTTCACTCTTTCATGCTTAGACTCATAATATCCTCGATGATCATTTGTTGATCATGTCGTTAGACAAAGTTGTCACATTACTAAAGATTGATCCACAAACAGAAAACAAATGAAAATAATCATGCCCCCATCATAGCTCCTCTAGGTTAAGACATCCTTGAGTAGCATAGGAAAGCTTGATAACAAAAATTAAGATCCTAAGACTTAAACATATAACAAGCATCAAATCTTTTTTCCATAGATATGTTTTCTTGCAATGAAAAGTGATATAATCAACCTTATAGTTTAGGCTCATTGTTGTCTGATATAGGTTATTGTCTTGTGTCCAGTTTTGTTGAAAATGTTTGTTTGTAGTGCTGCACGTTGTCTAGAGATAATATCGTGATCTGGTTTGCTATCCTCTAAGATTTTGTGGCATTCAAGAATCTAATTCCTAACTAGGTCAAGGATTTTTCCCCTAGTCAAGTAAAGGATTGAGTTATTATGGATGAAACACTTGGATTAATTGACAGTAGACTCAATGTAACAGGACCTAAGGGACTGACCTAATGCCTCGGGGCTCATCGATGATGGCCTTGCCTATGTGACGATGCAGAGGTAGTTCATAGTTTGGGGTGTGGACTATGTGGACCTAAGACCTAGGGTGTGGGAATTAGGTGGGATTGGATAGACAAAAGGATGGGTGATAAGGGATGGAATGGATGGGAAACCTCAGGGGCTCATCAATGATGGCCTTGCCTACATCATAGCTTAGAGGCGACATAGTTTGACAATGATACTAAGGATAGGTTCATGATGGATGATGAGTTGCAATAAAGATTGGATGACCAGCTTGATGGGATAAGGTGATAAGGGTGAGTGAACAATAAGCCATGATAGGTATCCTTATGTGATTTGATGGATGCAAAAGAAAAGATGGATGAAAGGACTGAAATCCTAAAAAATGGAGGAAGCAGTTTATCACAAATAGCGCCTGTTGCCATGTTTTCACCACTTTATTTTATTTGCATGATCACAAAAAATAGCTCTTGTTGCCAGGTTTTCACTGCTTAGGTTTTTTTTACATGTTTTTGATTCCCTTGCATTGGGGTTGTTAGGTATAGAACTTGCAAAGATGCATGTTGTTGATGGGATCATCGAATAGCTCACCTTATGATGTGGCTAATTGATAAGATCCTAATCCATAGGTAGCAATGATTACATAGGGACCAAGATAGTTGGATTCAAACTTGCCTTTCTTCTCCCTGTCCTACTAATTTATGGGATTCTCTTTGAGGACTAGGTCACCAACTTGAAAGACTCAAGATTTGACTATGTGGTTGTAACTTCATGACATCCTTTGTTGGTAGGCTTTCAGATGGTTAAAGGCATGTTGTCTTCTTTCATCCAATAGCTCTAACTCTTGAAGTTTGGAAACCCTGTATTCTTCATCAGATATTAGGCTTTTTAATGATACTCGCAAGGATGGTAACTTGATTTCAATGGGCAAGATTGATTCAAAGACATAGACTAGGAAATATGGTGTTGCACCTATGGGTGTGTGGATACTTGTGCGGTAGGCCCACAACACATGATTTAGTTGGATGTGCTAATCACGGTTAGCATCATTGATAGTCTTTTTCAAGATTTTCAAAATGGTTTTATTAGATGCCTTTGCATGACCATTTCCTTGGGGGTAATACGGGGTGGAAAAGTGGTGTTGCATGTGGAATTTGTCACAAAGTTCTTTGACATCCTAATTTTTAAAGGGTCTACCATTATCAATGATAATGGATAGGGGAATTCCATAGTGGTAAATGATGTAATTCAGGATGAAAGTGGTGATTTGTTTACCTGTGACATTGGCTAGGGGTACGGCTTCGATCCACTTTGTAAAGTACTCAGTGGAGGTGATTATGAATTTATGGCCGTTGGATGATGGGGGGTGTATCTTGCCCACTAAGTTGAGTCCCCATTGATAGAAAGGCCAAGGAGTTGTTAAAGGTTGTATCTCTTGTGTCGGTGCATGTATTAGGTTCCCATGAATCCGCATTTCTTGCACTTTTTCACAAAATGATAGGAGTCCCTTTCCATAGTTGGCCGGTAGTACCCCATATGTATGAGTTTCTTAGCCAAAGTAGGACCACTAGAGTGGGTTCTGCATATACCATCACGAACTTCGCTTAGGGAGGTTTGATATTCCTCATTGTCAAGACACCTAAGGAGAGTACCATCTAGTCCTCGTTGATACAAGGTGTTAGCGATTATGGTATAACGGGAGGCTTGGCGGATGAAGTTTCTTTTTTGGTTATTAGATAGATCAGGTGGTAGGGTGTTCTCTTTTAGATAGTTATATACTTTTTAGTATAAGGGAGAATCAGATCCTACAATGTGGCATATGATGTTGGTTTAGGGATGTCATAGACAGGACAGGATAGTGGCTCCACCAAGAACTCATAGCGTGACTGGTTTCCAGGTATATCAAGGAGAGATGCAATGGTTGCCATGACGTCTACTGCTTTGTTCTCTAGTTTGGGTATTTTCTCAAAAGAAATCACAACAAAGTATTCTTTGAAGTTGTCTACCATATGCTTGTACGGTATTAAATTCTCGTCTTTGGTTTGGTAGTCATCATTCACCTGGTTGATGACAAGTTGTGAATCTCCATACACATGAAGTTCAATGACTTTCCATTCAACTGCCATTTTGATGCCAATGACTAGTGCTTCGTATTCTGCCACATTATTGGTACATGGAAAGAGTAGTCTGTATGACTTTGGAATTATGTCTCCATTAGGTGTGACCAACAAGATACATGCTCTTGACCCATGCTGAGTATATGATCCATCAAAATAAAGTTTCCATGCTTGGGTTGTGATGGTAAAGATGGATTCGTTTGGAAACTCAAAGGTTAATGGATTCTCATATGTCAATAGTGCATCATCCAACTGATTTGCAATCACCTAACCTTTAATAGCTCATCTGTCAACATACTTGATGTCAAACTCACTAAGTATCATTACCCACTTTGATAGCCTACCTGTTAGAGTAGCTTTGCTGAGTAAGTACTTCAATGGATCTATCTTGGCTACCAATTTGATGGAATGAGTGAGCATATAGTGCCTTAGCTTCTGTGATGCAAAAACTACTGCAAGGCATGCTTGTTCTATGGGTGTGTATTGAATCTCATAACCTACCAGTGTCTGGTTGATGTAGTAAATAGCTTGCTCCTTTCCTTCATAGTTCTGTTGTGCCAATAAGGCTCCTAGAGTAGTTGGCGTAGCTGAAATATAAAGTAGAAGTGGTTTGCCTTGGATTGGCGGCATCAGGATCAGTGGATTCATTAGATACTCTTTGAGATGCTGAAAGGCTTATTCACATGAGTCATCCCATTTGAAAGGAATGTTCTTGTGTAGGAGATGCGTGAATGGATGACATCTATAGGCCAGTTGAGAGATAAACCACCGGATGGATTATAGCTTGCCTTGTAATGACCTTAGTTGACTGAGATTCCTAGGTGGTGGCATATCCATGATTTCTTTTACTTTGGCTAGGTCCACTTCAATTCCATTAGCTGACACTATATATCCTAGAAGTTTTCTGGATGTGACCCTGAAAACACACTTATTTTGTATTTAAGTGTACATTGAATTGCTCTAATCTCTAAAAGATTTTGTCTAATACTTCCAGGTGTCCTTCTCTTGTGAGTGATTTACCTAGGATATCATCTACATAATCTTCCATGATGGTGTGCATCATGCCATGAAAGATTGTAGTCATGGCTCTTTGATATGTGGCCCCTACATTTTTCAGTCCAAATGGCATGATGCACCAACAATAGGTACCCCACGGGCATGTGAATACGGTCTTGTGTTGGTCTTTTGGCACTATTTTTATTTGATTATAGCCAGAAAATCCATCCATTAGTGACAACATAGTGTGTCCTGCTGTGAGATCTATAATGATATCATTGTTGGGCAGAGGAAAATCATCCTTTGGGCAAGCCTTGTTCAAATCTTTGAATTCATTACACAGTCTAATCCTTCCATCTAGTTTTGAGATAGGAACTATATTGGAAATTCATTCTAGATAATCAATTGGTCTGAGAAACCCAACATCTAGTAGCTTCTTCAATTCTTCTTTCACTAAGAGTGTGATATGCAGATGCATCTTCCTTAGTTTTTGTTTGACTGGCTTAGCTCTTGGAGCTAGTGACAAATGATGTATTATAATATTTGGATCTAACCCTGGCATATCCGCATATGACCAAGAAAAGTTAATCTATTTCTGCTTGAAGAATTCAGTGAATTGTGGCTTTTCTTGTGCAGATAAAGATTTTGCCATATGGATTATCCTTGGGTTGTCTTCTGTGCCGATGCTGACAGGATCTGTTGGTTCTATCAAAATTGATGACCTCTCTTGATGTGTGAGATTGGGGAGAGTGTCAACCCTTTCATACTTTGGCACCTCAGAGAGGTTTTCACCATCGGATCCATCTTTTATTTTTTTACTATTTTTATGATCTAACACTACCGCATAGTGGTTTTCACCATTAGATCTATCTTTTATTTTTACATTTTTATGACTAAAAGGCTTGGTACTCTCTCCAAAATAAGGCTTGTCATTGAGTTCTATGGCATAGCCAGCTCTGTGATCCCCTGTAGGTAGATGGTCTCTGATTTCTAGATAATCTATGATAGCCTCATCATTTTGGAAAGTATCTAGCTGAGGGGCGACATCTTGTGAATCCCAATCTATAAGGTCAGGATGCACTAATGGTAACGGGTCATCGGATTGGTTTGGTTTAAGGCTAGTGATTGTTAAGATGGAGGAGTTGGATAGGTTAGTGTAAGTATTGATAATGTCTATGATGGTACTCTCCTCAAGTTGATATGTCAAGTGTGACATCATACTTTCCTCGCGAAACTCACTATCACTATTTTGTGGATCGAATTCTTGAGGTCTAGACCTTGAGCTTTGCCCCTCATGAGTTGTATGAGTAGAGCTATATTGTTAGACCGCATCAACACCTTTGTCTTCACAAGATAGTTCAGAAAGACTATCCCATTCATATTCATTTGAGTCTGTCTCACTCCATTCTTGTAGTCAGTGAATCTACTCTACTAAGTTGGTAGTAATTGTTTCCCTTTCTTTTCCTTTATGCTTTTCTCTACCTTGGATCTTTTCTTTTCTTTTGTACCCTAACCATGTAGTGTCTTGAGTTGTTAAAGAAGAAGGTTGGATAGGTTCGATGATACCTTCTTTTCTTAATCCTATGGGACTACGACTGTCATATCTTATTCTTTGTAAGATAGAGAACCCTTGACCATATTGTTCACTTTGTAATTAGGTTTGAGGGTCTTGTGGTTTGGATAACCTATCTTCTTCTTTATATAGCCATTGTAGAATATCCTTCTCATCACTTTCATCTGATAGACTTCCCCATTTAACAAAAGGACCTTTAGGAGTTTCCAACGACTTGGGTTTGTTCATGGATGGTTTTCCATAGGACTTGGGAGATATGGGTAGTTGTGCTAGGCAAAAGGTTTGTGTGATGGTGTACTCTCCGACACCCTTTTCTTTGAGCTTGGCTTTGAGTTTGGGTGCCTTGGATGTGGAAAATAGTGAGGTTGGGTCAACACGGGATGAAAATGAGGAAGATGCACAGTTGATGGGGATTACAACTTCAGTCTTGGATTGGATGGAATTGTAATACTAGAATGGATCAGGATCACCTTGGATAGTGATTTCTTGGCCATTATGAGGAAATTGATACACTAATGGTAGGTGGATGTCACGGCCTTCATTGCATGTATCCAAGGTCGCCCAAGAAGAACTAGCACTTGGAACACTACATCTTTAACTACCAGTCCCACTCTTATTGGCAAAACAACAGTTCCTTTTGATGTCCTTTCTTCTTCATCATATGCATTGATTGTAATTTTCTTTTTAAGATCAATGTCATTCTCTGAAAACCCCAATGCAAGGATTAGTTTTAATGTGCAGATATTTAAACTTGCCCCTCCATCTATTAGGACCCATTTTATTTTATGTTTATGGATGAAGGTTTCAATATGGAGTGACACATTGTGTGGTTGGGTAATAGATATATCATCTTTTTCTATGAAAAATAAGAAATTGGGTGTAGTTAGATGACCTACCATGGCCTAAAATTGCTCTTCGGTTAGATTGGTTGGGATGGTAGTTTCCAAGAGAGCTTGTTTGAGGATGGCTTTGTGAGATAGAGATAGACACAAAAGCTCCAAAATGGATATATGTGCAGGTGTTTTATGGAGTTGGTCAAGGACATTGTATTTGTTAGATGTGGAGGATGGTTTAGATGGAGCCCCTTGGAGAGTAATCTTTCCACCACGAGTGGTTACATTGCAATCGGGCTTTTTATTTATAGTGATCACATTTACATGTGAGTCACTTTCAGAGATGTGGTTAACAACATAATCATATGACACATTTGTGTAGTTGGCGTTGTTACCACCGTTGTTGTTTTGATTTGAAGAACCTTCCTTCTCATAGTTGGGGAGCAGATTCTTGAATGCCAAATGACCATCATTGCATATGTGTCCATCAATTTTTATTACTTTTTGATCAATCAAGTCTTGGATGATATTCTTTAGTCTTTGGCAATCATTTGTTTTATGACCCTTGCTTCTGTGAAATTCGCAAAAGTCAGATTCTTTCACCAAGAAGGTTTAAATTTAGGTTCATAATCTCACACCATTGGAAGAGTTATGAGGTTGTTCAATATGAGCTTCCTAAGGGAAGATTCAATTGATTCCCCTAATGGCGTAAACTTTCAATGAGGAGGAAAGTTTGTGGATCATGGTTCATTGTTTTGAGGTTTGTTTGATGGTGTGTTATTTTGTGGATTTGATAGATTAAAGATTAGTTATTTTGGTACCACATTTTTAGCATCAAGAACACCATCATTTACAATGTTTTTGTTTTTGGTCCAAAACCTTGGCTTGTCCATGTTATTACTTGAACTAGGGGTGCCTTTGTAGAGTTTGATTTGTCCCTTAGCTATCAAGGCTTTCTCAATGAGTAACCCCCTTTCAATGACCTTACTAAAGGAAGTAGGACATTGTATTTGTATTTGATATCTCAAGTCAATGTTTAAGTTGTGGACAAACATCTTGGTCATTTGTTTGTTTGGGATATGGTATGGACACTTGCTAGAAAGTTATCTCCATCTTTGTAAAAATGAGGTGAAGGATTCTTCCCCTTTTTGTTTATTATTACAAAGATCCGACATTGAGATTTCATGCTCAATGTTGTAGGAGAAATGGGTCACAAATTTATCCACTAGTTCATTAAAGGTTCAGATGCCGAGAGGTAATTGAGAGAACCATTCCATTGTTTGTCCTCCTAAATTGCGTGGAAATAGTCACATAAGGTATGTTTCACTGTGGGGGACTTCTAAGCAAGCAGCACTAAATTCCCTTATATGATCACGCAGGTCACCTTTTCCTCTATATGGATCAAATTTTAGGACCTCAAATTTTGAGGGGAAAGGTATCATGACCAAACTTTTGTAAAAAGGATATAGTAAAATATCCTCTAGTGAGTAGTACTTTGTGGAAGCTTCTGTTTGAATGTCCAAAAGTTGTTGCAAGACTTGTATTTGTTGCATTAATGAGTCTAAAGGGTATGGTGTATCCTTAGTCTTATCATTTTTGGGAACCTCTGTTCCATCTTTGGGAATTTCTATTTTATTCGAAGAGGTTGTGTCTCTCAATTTCGAGATGTCAAAATCAGGTAGTAGTTTAGTCCCTTGTTGTGCTAGCATAAGAAAGTATTTTTTGGGGTCCATGTTAATGACCTTGTCCATCATTCTTTGGAATTTAGGATCTTGCAAAGCACTAACAAGTTTTTCATGTGGGACTTCATCTTCTCCATCACTATGAGAGGGGGAGGGTATAATTTTGTTTAATGGATCCATTTGTTGTTTTCCTTTGGATTGGGATCTAGTTTCAACCATAAAATTTTGAATATGAGTGAAGTTGGATGAAATGCTTGTGAATTCAAGTGGATGTTTTTGGTAAGATGTTGTTGAGGTATGGTTGATGGGATTTGGAAGTTTTTGTGATAAGATTTTCAAAGGTTTTCCCTTGATCTATTTGGTTAAACAAAATGGTCTTGAGCTAAATTGGCATTAGCTATCAAAGTTTTGATATAAAGGAAGTCAAATAGGGATAATTGGTAACCACTATTGATGTAGACTAGACCTTTATCAAGATGCTCTAGTGTAGTTTCAAGGTAGAGGATGATTAATCTTGATAAGAAACTAACTAGGTTGTTTTATTTAGAGGATCTCAATGATACCTTATTGGAAATCTTGGTTTTGTTTGATTTTTTTTTTTTTTTGAATGGCTAGGTATGCTATGGTAAGTGGAATGTTTGGAAATAGGTATGAAATGAATCTTTATGGTTTAACTAAGCTCACAAATTGAATATAATTAGTAATGGGTACCTGGAAATGATTTTGTTTTTCTCTCAAAATGCCAGGAATAAGCCACTATCACAGATGCGCAGGGTTATTTGCACAAAAATAGAGTGTAAATGTGTGCTTCTGTGAATTGAATGTGTGGTTTTGAATGCGTGATTCTGTTGTTTGAATGCACAGTTTTATGCATGCACAGAAAGAATGCTTAGATGCATAGCAATAAGGTTTAAATGTGCAGCAAGATGTGTTTGCATGGAAAGAAATGTTAAATGCGCAGAAAGATATCTTGAATGCACAACTCTATTTTTTTTTTCTAAAATGTTTGATCATTGTTTCTTGTTTTCAAGCATGTTTTTTAAGCAAACTAAGTGTTTTTTAGGATGATTTTGTTTTAGTTTGTTGCAAGAAAACACAACAGACAAGAATATTTCATGGTGTTATACAAATTTTTGATAAACATTTTGCAAATGAGTACACTTCCTATGGTTGGCAAGGACAATATTTATTGAGTCCCAACTTGAATTTCTCCAGCCACTTGAATCAAGGTGGATAGTTAGCAACTTGGTAGCACTGACTCACCCTTGCACGACACTCGCTTTTCTGGCATACCGAGTTACAGTTCCTCCGAAGAGTTAAACTTTCTGTCTCTCCACATGATTAGTGTATGACATTGGGTGGATACAGAGGTTTGACCTCCTGCATCAACAAATAGAAGGATTTTGGCTTCTAAAAATAGTTGGTTCTTAATAAGTGTGTTCATTCAGGTGGTTATACATGCGGTGATTCACTCTGTTTAGGAGGCTTCCCAATCTGCAGAGGTTAAGCTCTATAGGTTTCAACACACCACAAGGGTACTGAGGGAAACATTCGTCGGTATAACACAGCAATACCTGTTGTTTACAACTTTCATCATAAACACTTTTATTTATAGCAAATCAAATTGTCTTGGCTTTAGCCCATTATTGCTTGAGGTCATCCCACTTGGAAGATATACCTTTGCAAACAAATTTACCTCGTGCCTTCCATTGTTTTCTATCTTTCTTTGATCTTGTGGGATTATAGAGCTCTTAAAAGTTGTACTTCCTTGCTGTTAAGATGACAAAGATAGAATGGCTATGTGGAGGGTTATGCAATGAGACTACAATGCAATAACTAAGATGAAGGATGGAGATAATGATATGTAGCCATGGTTGATGATAATGAGATGAGGATAATGAAGCTAGATGCAAATGCAATGGAGCCAAAGGCACACTTGGAAGCTATGATGGAATTTCTGTAGAGTAAGATTACTAAAGATTAAGTGGTTATCAAATGGGTGTGAGAACCTTGCTTTTATAGGCTTAGGAGAGGCCAAGTCCAAGTGTCAATAGATCCATGACTGGAGGAATTTGTCTGTGACATGTATGGTTGAGATGGAGTTGGTTGAGATGAGGGAGACAATCATGGGAAATGTTCCTACTACATTTACAAGGTAGAGGAATATGTGGATCCATAAGCCACATGTCATTGTGCTCACAAAGACCTATGAGTTAAAAGTTGAAGACTATGAGCAAATTGTGGAAGAAGGACTCTTGATCTATTGGAATGTGAGAGACAAACTAGGTTTTGAAAGACAAGTGTCTTAGACCATGGAGATGATTAAGAATTGATAGGACACATGTGGAGAAGAAATAGGGATGATTAGAGGATAAATAGGAAATGTGGGTGGGGGTAATTAGCTAATTAAATATTAAAAATATTTAATTATGTGTGCAACATGGTGAGATGTAAATTGAGGTGTATAGTGAGGTGGAAAGTGATGTGGAGTTATGAATTTAAGATTTTGGAATAGAGGAATTTATGACAAGTTAAATAATTTAGGATTATTTAATTAGATGAGACATTAGAGGAATTAAGGTACTTAATTAAATAAATTGATTTTTATTTAATTTTTGGAAGATTAAGATGAATGTGAATCAGATAAATAAATTAGTATATTTATTTATTGATAGAAGAATAGGAATAAAATAAATAATAAAATATTTATTTAATTTGACTCAATCCATTTTTAGATGTATACATTTTGTCCCTCTTTGAGACACTGTGTTTTATCACGTTGTTTCAAAGAATAAGAATTTTCTGGTTATGATACATGCCCCAGTTTTCTCTTGGTATAGGTTTAGTGATGATAGGATGCCCCCTCGAGAGATTGGTTGGGTTGACTTGGAAAAGGATGATGAACGATCTCATGATTAAGAAGGCATGACGAAACGAACGACAGGTGAAAAATTTGGGTTACTGAGAATAAGAAATGATCACATAATATGGTATGCACACACAAGGTCAAACACCTCCAACTAGGGCTCACTTGGCTATAAATAGGGATGTGGGGTCACCTCTCAACTCATTTGCACACTTGTCATTTGAGGAGAGAGTATAGGAGCTATAGGAGATCTAGTGCTTAGGAGTACAGAGTAGTCAATAGAGATGGATCGATTTCTAATAGAGAGCCATCGCTTCGAGAGGATCTGATGATTTGGGTGGCTAGCAAACTATGGACCCCTAGTATGTACACTTTCAAACTTGGTCATTGTTGCATTTAATGCAGTCAAATTGGTGGTCAAAGTTGTCGCTAATGATTGCGCATCTTTAGTGGTTCGGCACAAACAAGCTAGGAATCTACACAAATGACGTGATTTTACATATGTGAGGCCAGAAGTGACACATATGCAAAAATTTTGTAAATAATAGGTAGTGTCACACATTCAATTAGGGTTTCAACGCATTTAGTTCTTTAGGCGCATATAATCAGCTATCCCGCGCATTCTTAATAAAGCTGTGCAAGTAGGATAGAAGAGCGCAAATGATTAGGGTTTATGCGCATCTATTAAGAAAATACCCTTTTAATGTAAAACCATGCAAATGACTCCTAATTTGGTGCATTTGTGTGAAATTACACAAATGATTAGGGGTTCTACGCATTTGTTACAAAGCTACGCATCCGGTAAACAAAACTGCACATCTAATAAAATTGGTCAATTACTTGGCTAGTTGGATAAAGTTAGCATCTTGATCGATGTTGGCCAGCTGATAGGTAATCTTTGAGATTGATAGAATCTAAGAAGAGATGATAGGATAGGTTTCCTGATAGGATAGATAAATAACTGATTTGATAGATTGGATAGATATGCAGCTTAGTTGTTTTGCTAACATGCTTTTTTATTAATTGCAAGGGGAGCTAGATCACGTTCTGATGCCACGAGAGAGATTCCCTATGATGTAGCTTATTAGACCCTATTTGACCGATACTGATCATTTGGTCCTAGGATCAGGTGGATTGTGGTTCGTCTGCTTTATGCTCGAGATGCGGATGAATCTCAGATTATTTAATTTCATGTCAAACTTTGGGAGTCTACCACTAAAAACCCAACATTGGTTAATTGAATTATCTTCAATAATTACTCTTCTCTTTACTACTCATCTCAAAGTTTTAGCATTTACATTTAAAAATCTACTTGTCTTATTTATCATTATTTTGCTCAAAACTGATTTTAAAAAAGTTGTTATTGCTTGTTGTGCTACATTTCTATCTTTTGATTAATTCTTTTTTCCAATAGAATTAATAGCATTAGCAACACTAGGCATAATTTGTTTCATTGATTCATCTTTCTTTTTGGTTTTTTCAAATATTCCTAATTTTTTCATTACTATATGTATTTTTGACATTTTCATTAATTGCATTACGATTTGACATTGAAATCTTATTATTTTATTATAAAAATATAATTTATACAATCTATTTTCATTGGTTTGAATTTGTCTCCAAGATATCTACCATGTGTTGGAAACTTGCTGGTGTTGTCATTGATGTCAACTCCCAGCAGATGGTTCACTTGATTTCTAAGTGCTTTTTAGAAAATTTGATAAAAGGTGTGCAGTGTGATAGAGGTACTCTCAGTGTTGTGCTCCGCATTTATTCCTAATTGAAGACATTCTTGTGCATTTTGGAAGTGTTGATTAGAGATGCTTAGAGGTGTTATATCTAGAGTTTTAGGTTTTGGATCGTGCGGAAGTAGAAGATGTGTCTGACAGAATATTTGACTATGAAGGAGGTTGTCTGGGAGAAATGACAATGCTCCGCATTTCTCCACATTTCATTGCATGGAGCTATCCTATCTTGCAAATCTGGGAGAGTGCTTAAATTATCTATATCTATCTTCCTTTGAAGTTTTCAGTGTTGGGATGCTCCACAAGTTTAGTTCTTGTGTTGGTGATTAGTAGCAGTGTGTCTTGATGTGCATAGTGAAGACATTCTTTGATTCAGACAGTTGTGGCAATGTTGTAGAAGTTTATGATGATGGTGAGTATTCAGGGAAGGTGTGTGAATTCTTTGGAGGGTCTCTCTTTGGTCCACATGATGTTTTTGGACTTGGAGAAGCATGGATATGGTCATTAGCTCAGGTTTGGCTAACCTAGCTTACTAGCACAATTTGTGGAGGTTCCTCATGGATTGTGGATATGATGAGCATCTTGGTGATACAAATTTGAGTTCTAGTTAACCATTGACATGGTCCACTTATACTTCTTTCCACCATGGATGTGTTTAGTGCTAACCTAATTGGTGTTGCACATTTTAGGTGCACACACCTCATTAGGACTGACCTAATTGAGATAGGTCTTGGTTGTAGATGGTATAAATATAGGATAAAGTTGAGTGGAGCAAAGTAGAGAAGAGAATGTGAATGTGAATTAAGGGCAATGAGTTGTGTGTGAGATTAAATGATTATGACTCCGAAATGTAGTGAGCAGAAGGTGTCTACATTTTAGTGTGCCAAAAATTGCTAGAGGCAGTAAGCCAAAGGTTGCAAATGGCAAGGAGTGGCAGTGGTGGATCTCTCCTGTTTCTTTGAGATAGTGAATATCTCTATAACAATCTTCTTCTTTATCCTCTCTTCTAGGTAGTGAGCCCTTGGTAGCGAGCCTTTCTTTGGCAATGAGCTTTTCTTCTGGGTAGTGAGCCCTTCGCAGTGAGCATTTCATTAGCAGTGAGCCCTTGGTAGTGAGCCTATTGATTTTCGGTGTTGTTATTCATATATATGTGAGATAATCCTCACTATGGTTTTTCCCTTATTGGGTTTTCCATGTAAATATGGTGTTCTTATATGTTTGGATGTGTTTGCATTGATTCTTTATATGTTTACATTTTGCTAATGCTTGTTAAGAGGTTTATGACTAAAATTGCACTGAGGGTTTAAGGTTTTAATACACAACTGACTCACCCCCCTTCTCAGTTGTCATGTGCATTCTAACAATTGGTATCAAAGCAAGGTTCCCTAAAGAGGCTTAATCACTTGGGGTAGAGCCGCATGACACACAGGAAAGGTATGGAGGTTTTAGTGTTTGATGGAACAAATTATGATTTTTGGAAGACTAGGATGGAAATTTTTCTTGTCTCACTAGGATATGGTGTATGGAAGATAGTAAAAAAAAAGTATACTATACTGTTGGAAACAAGGTAGATAACTGAGAGGGGGGTGAATCAGTTATCTTAAATATTTAACTTTCTTTTCTTCTTTATTAATTAGTGCAGAATCAAAACATATAAGCATACATAATCATGAAAGCAGAAAAGTAATCACACACATAACACAAGGATTTTTACATGGAAAACCCTGTTAAGGGAAAAACCATGGGGTGACTAACCCAAGATTGTATTCTCTATTAAAAGAATAAGAAGTACAAAATGACACTTGCCAATTAGGGCTCACTACTCGAGCACACTGCTCACAAGAGGCACACTGCCTACAAGAGACTCACTGTCTACAATGTTTATGGAAGGTAACCAAGTGTTTGAACTGATGAGAGGCATCCACATATGCTAAGGTTCAGTTCTGGTTAGGCTCAATATATTGATTTACTGCAGTATTACTGCTTCCACACTGTTCTCTACTTTTCTTAGCACACACACCTCACACAACAACAACACTTCATACCAAAATCCATTTGGTATATATATCTACATCAAGTATTTCAACATCTTCCCAGTTGGCAACCATAATACTAAAGATATTTCCAAGTCACTGATCTATCGGCTGAATCCATGCTTAATATGTGATGCATATCAAGAACATAGTCATAGAAGTCATCATTCATGTCGGCCAACCATGTATGATCTCTTAAATAGCTTGACTACCATCAACTTCTCATCTGGATTAAAGTCTGATGCTCTACCAATTAGTTCTTCCTCTATCTACTTTGCCTGTCAAAAACCCAACACTTAGATGCTCATATATTTTCACTCTTTCATCACCAGAGGCTCAATCTCTGGAATGTAGCAGTCATGGTACTCCTCTTGACTTCCCCAAGTCTGCACTTTGTTGAGATACATCCTTTGAGAGATCCGGACCTGATTGTTAGACCTTGCTGCATGCTCTGTTCTTGTTCACCAGACCAAAACACTCTTCAATCTGACTTCCGGTAAAGACATACTATGTGCTATGGATGTGTGGAATAAACTTTGTTGCCATCAATGACAACAATCATGAAGCCTGTCTTTTGCCAACAATCTCCCCCTTTGGCATTGATGGCAACACTTAGTGAAAAATGACTAAGTGTCATAGCATACTCCCCCTTGGCTGATGCTCTGTCTTATGTACACTTTTACCGAAGCTCCCCCTTAGCTAGATTCTACATTTTTCACTACTCCTCACTCCCCCTTTGACATCAATGGCAAAGGGTGGAATCCGCACACCAAAATTTTAAAAAATTAACCTATACATAGCCGCATAAGTATATATACAAGTTATACTTACATATACTTCAGTATATCCACAAAAGTGGTCTTCAACTAGATAAACTTTGTTGCCCAACTCTGCTTCATCTCGTCCAAAATTGAAATGTGACCACTCAACAAAAATGCAAAAGGTTCTGCCCTTTTTAAGTCTGCCAGATCACTGGTCCAGGCTGTGGTCTGAGCATCAGTTAATGCCTCATGCATTGCCTCTAACTTAGGGATAATTATCCCTCTTAGCTCACTCATCTTGCTTAGTCTATTCTTCTTATCCTTTTCAAGCCTCTTTATTTCATTTATAGTGGCAATAGCCTGGCACTCTTGATTCATTATGGATGAGGTTAGAGGATCATAATTCTGAGATAAACTTGACAGTTTACCCTCTTGTTCTTCCACCTTCTTTGCATGTCATCTGTCATTGTGGACCAAGATAGACAATATTTGTATAGTTCTCTGCCATCTTTAAGAGCATTTTCTAGGCTCTTTATCCCAATAGCTAGATTTCTCCTATCATTAGTTATGAGTCTCTACACTTTAGTGAGTCTCTTTCCCAAAAATTCTTTCTGGACTTTCTCTTCTACCGATTTCTCCAAAGAATCAAAATGTGTGCTAACATAATTAACAAGAGATTTCAAGTTACTGGATGAAGAGGCCGAAAGATCCTTTTGGAAGGATGGCATGATCTTCTCCAACACACTGGATGCAATCTCTATTAGTTCACAGTCTTCCATGTGAGACTTCAAAAGTTTTTCTTTTGCTTTAGCTTGAGCAAAAGATGCTACCTTCATTGTCTAGACCAGAGAGAGAGAGTCAAAATTGAGTGGTCCTTGAAATAGTTCCAGTTCATCTATTTCCATCATCTCTTTGGTCAAGAAGTTTTTCACTGCTTCTACAGTGTCTCTTGCTAGAGATAGAGTCTTCTTTTCTTTTGCAGCCTCAGAACTGTCATTAGAGATCTTCTTTGTGTGTTCTTCTTCTCTTCCCTTTTTCTCCTCTACTTGACTCAATTTCTCCTCTTTTCTTCCTTCTCCTTTAGTTCTAGAGTCATCAAGGGATCCAGAAGAGAGATGTTTACTTCTTCATGGACTTCCTCTTTCAAAATAGAGGAATCCAAGTCCTTAGTCCTCTCCTCACCTATCTCCTTTGGCTCTTCTGCATTTTTGTTAGTAGATTCTTCTTTTGATGTACTTAGTCCTTCGTCATCCATGGCAGAAGGTTCATCATCTATGTCCTCTATAACAGGAAGATTGAATCTTTTAAATGCATTCTAAAGAATGTCTTCAGTCTCTTTTGCCACCTGATCAATCTCTCCAAGCATAAGTTTGTTCATTCTTTCTTTTCTCTGGAACTCATCCTTGCAGTCCTTGAAGATCATGGTCATTTGTTTTGGAGTAACAGAAGGATAGAGCTGGATTGCAATCTATTCCCAGATCTCCAAATCCTTTTCCTTGGCATTATCTTTTTTGAGTTCAAGTACCTTCTCTAAACTTTTGGGAATTAGAGAGATGATTTCAATGAATGCTTCATTATAAATGTTTAGGTACTTAACTGTAGCTTCTTCCAAGATCCTTTTGTCTGTGTCACTATACTCATCATAGAATTCTGTCATCAGTTGCAGATTCCCATCCATAGTGACTACCTTGATGACATCATCAATGGAGAGAGTAGGCCTTTAAACAAATTCTTCTACCTCTTCTTCTTTGTTTTTGCCAGCAGAGGATTCCCCAAAAGTTTTCTTTTTCTTCTTCATTTTCTTTACCTCTTCATCATCCTTTTGGCTTATGTATGACCTTGTGGCCTTGGTTTTTGTTCTCTTTTCTCCCTTACCGGATGTCTTGGCTTCCAGTTTTGAGGATTTTGGGCTCTTAGAGGTGGTAGGTGCAGAGCTCTTGGAGGATCTAGTCCAGGAGGAGGCTTGCACCAGAACACTTTCCTTTTCTACTTCTTGTTTCTCTTTCTTATCTCTTTCTATCTTTTCTCTATTTGCATCAACTACCTCTTTTGAAATGGCATATCTTTTGGCAACTTCCTCTACTTCCCTTCTCACTTTTCTTTTCATCTTTGGTTGTCTTAGTTTAACATGGATTTTTACACTCAATTCTTGATAGGTTCCAAACCTTTTTGCCTCAGGGTCCTTAGGTTGACTTAGCAAGTGTTGGACATGTAGCTCCAAGATTTTCTCATCTACCTCATAGCCCATTGGCATAATCCAAATTGTTCTGGGCTCCATTGCCTCTATTAAGCATTGATCAGTGTCTACCATGAAACACACTGTATCCTTATATTTTTCAACTAAAGATTGGGGAATTCTTTCTCTAGCTTGCATCATACTTTGGAAGTTCTTGAAGTATCCCCAGAGTGCTGTACTTTGAGCCTTGGCATCACCAAGCCCATACATATAATCTCTAATTTGTATGGCAATCGGTATGTCATTTTGCCATACCCACCTATTTGATCCAGGTAGCTCATTCATATAGTAAAAGAATAAACACAATATTAGCCCACCATACTTGAATGAGTTCTTCTTGTCCTTCTTGATCTTTTGCAGGTTTTCTAGCAGTTGGCTTAGGAGAAGCTCGCAGAGATCATAGTATGCATTTCACCTTAGAATCTGATATGCAGTATATATTGCAGTTCTGGACATTGAATTCTCCCTGCTGGAGTGATAGATTTTATAACCAATTATCATGGAGGCAAATTTGATATCCAGATCTATGATATCTTCTATTGTCATTGCTCTTTTGTCAAACTTTGATCTAGTAGCCCCACTTACTATTTGGTTCTTGACCGATTTAAGAGCAAGCAACCCACTGGATGAGTGAAAACTAGTTACTGCCCTAATTGCATCCTTTATTATTTTGAAGGGCTTCAACAACCACATGAAGTTGTCATGTATTCTGCTAAGAACATACCGGATCCATTCATCTTCTACAAAATAGGGGAAGTGGATGCAATGTCCAAAATGCTTGTCCCAGATGGCCTTGTATTGAGGTTTGAGTTTAAATGATTCATCTATTAGTTGTTTATGGTAGATATCCATTAGCTTTGATTCTCCAAATTCCTCAATATTTGCATGGATGTATACCCTAACATCTTCTATGTGTAGAACCCCATGTAGAATGCTAGAGAATGCGCCTAAGGGATCAACTTCTAGGGATTTGAAGGGGTGTTTCTTGAACTTTGGGCACAGCCTATCAGTGATCTTAACAACATTTGGAGTAGCCATTTTGCAAAGAGATTCAGAGAGAGATATTCAAGAGTGGAAATACCTTTTTACGCTTCTAGGGTTCACAATATGAGTCAAAAAAGATCGCTGGTTGAATCAGATTCTGCAGTTGATCTTTGAGAGAGTTGAAACAATCTTGTTGTAGAGCTCTTCCTTCTTTTCGAATGCAAATGTGCAAATGATGAATAAAAGAACCCTTATATTTTTGTGCAACCCTAATTTCATATTGCAATAAATGCATACCTTGAGTCATTCTGGTTCCCTTGTTCTGACCTTGTTTTGAGAGAGATCCTTCCGAATCACTAAGATGCACTTAGAATTATTCTTAGTGATAATTTACAATGTATCTCCCTTCCTCCAATCATGCCATTTATCCACAGATCAAGATATTTCAATTTTGAATCATACCGGATCTAACTGTAAAAATCCTGCTTTTACCAGAAGGCTGTTAAACCGGATCAATCTTGGATGATTAGACTGTTCAAATCTCCTTGCGGATATTTCATATTTTTACTAAGGGTTATTTAGATATCTCTTTGAGAGATCTTCAATAAGCAACACTCCATGTGCCAATTTTAGGCACCAATTGCCTGGCTGGGGGAAATTATTTTCCTTTGTGACTCCCCCTAAGCCAGAGCTCATCTATTTAGTTTTTAGAAGGAATATCAGCACCAGATTCTAGTGCAGATCCATCCCCAACATCTTCTGTACTTCTCTTCACCCAAATCTTATTCATCTCCTTTTGAACTTCATCTGCATTCACTTTTTCTTCTTATTTGTCTTGATTTTGATTATGATGTATCGGACCCTTTTTATCCTGATTCTTACTTTTGCAGAATTTGGCAATATGACCGGATCTATTGCAGTTGAAGAAAATAACATTTCTTTGCATATTTGACTGATATCCTCTTGATCTGCATTGATTAGCCATATGTCCCATTCTATTGCATGCAAAGCATCTACCATTGAATGAATTGTTTATTTGCATATTTCTGTATTCATGAGATTTGTGACCATGCCTTTTGCAGCTGAAACACTATCTAGAGAAGGATGAATTAGTTTGATTCATTGTACTGAGTTGCTTTATGACCAAAGTTGTTGCAATTGTAGCAGTATCCATTGAAGGATGGACATCTTTGAGCATTTGGTTGCCTTACCAGAGGTCTTCTAGGCCTATTTCTTTGATTTCTTGATCCAGAGTTCTTCTGACTAGATCTGGAGCTTTCACCTTTCTCATAACCCAAGCCATGCTTGTCATCTACCCTCTTTTGGATTTCAAGAAGAACTTCAAGTTGAGCAGAGCTTATCTTGAATTTCTCTTTGTATTTATTTGTTGTTTGAAGATCCCTTTTAAGAGTGTCTATTTGATTCTCAAGTTATTCTTCATTATCTCTGGCTTCTTCAAAATTAGATTCCAGATGCCTGATTATTCTATCCATTTTGTGGCAGTCTTATGACTTCTCCTTAAGAGATTGTTTTAGATTATCTTCAATTTTTCTTTTCTCTTCAATCTCTTGGGTGAATCTCATAACCCCTGATTCCATTTCATGTCTTACCATAATGACCTCTTTTGATAGCTTTTCACATATCTTATTTTTCTCATTCAAATCTTCATTAGTATCATTGGCTTCACATTTACTTGCTAATTGTTGAAGTAGTTCCTTTCTCTTTTTCACAGAGATACTCAGTTTTTTTTTTAGTTCATTTATGAAATCATCCGCTTGTTTGAGTCTTTCCCTCAAGTTATTGACTTTAGAGTGAGAATGCTCAAGATCATCTAGGGCAGACTGAAGTTGTTCCCTCATACCATACATATCCATTGAGATTCCCATATCATCCTCAAGCTGTTAGCTCTATTTGGGGGAACTTGCATCTGATACCAATTGTTGGAAACAAGGTAGATAACTGAGAGGGGGGGGTGAATCAATTTTCTTAAATATTTAACTTTCTTTTCTTTTTTATTAATTAGTGCAGCATCAAAACATATAAGCATACATAGTCATGAGAGCAAAAAAGTAATCAACACACATAACACAAGGATTTTTACGTGGAAAACCCTGTTAAGGGAAAAACCATGGGGTGACTAACTCAAGATTGTATTCTTTGTTAAAAGAATAAGAAGTACAAAATGGTACTTGCCAATTAGGGCTCACTTCCCGAGCACACTGCTCATAAGAGGCACACTGCCTACAAGAGACTCACTGTCTATAATGTTTATGGAAGGTAACCAAGTGTTTGAACTGATGAGAGGCATCCACATATGCTAAGGTTTAGTTCTGGTTAGGCTCAATAAACTAATTTACTGCACTTCATTCTTCCTCTGCTTTAGTGTTGTTGCTCTGTCACATATCAGACTTTGCTTCCACACTATTCTCTACTTTTCTTCACACATACACTTCACACAACAATGACACTTCATACTGAAATCCATTTGGTATATATATACGCATCAAGGATTTCAACATCTTCTCAGTCGGCAACTAGAATACTAAAGATATTTCCAAGACACTGATCTGTTGGCTGAATCGATGCTTAATATGTGATGTGTATCAAGAACATAGTCATAAAAGTCATCATTCATGTTGGCCAACCATGTATGATCTCTTAAATAGCTTGACTACCATCAACTTCTCATCCATAATAAAGTTTGATGCTCTGTCGGTCAGTTCTTCCTCTGTCTACTCTACCTGTTAGGAACCCAACACTTAGATGCTCATATCTTTTTACTCTTTCATCACCGGAGGCTCAATCTCTTAAATGTAGTAGTCATGGTACTCCTTTTGACTTCTGCAAGTCTGTACTTTTCTAAGAAACATCCTCTGAGAGATCTGGACCTGATTGTTGGACCTTGTTGCATGCTCTGTTCTTGTTCACCGGACCAAAACACTCTTCAATCTGACTTCTAGTAAAGACATACTATGTGCTATGGATGTGTGGGATAAACTTTGTTTCCATCAATGACAACAATCATGAAGCCACACAATGTCCTTTTCCAACATATACCTCCTAATGGTCCAAAGGATGAGTATGAGATTAAAGAATATGAGAACAATGGCAAGGCAAGGAGTGCTCTTATGAATAGTCTCTCTAATTCTAAATTAGTGAAGGTGATGAGTTATAAAACTGCCCATGCAATTTAGAAGAAGCTGGAAAGTACTTATGAAGGATATGACAAGGTAAAGCAAGGAAAGATGTAGATTTTGAAGACTAAGTTTTAAACCCTAAAGATGTCAGAAGATGAAAATATTGCAAGCTACATGCAAAGAGTGGATGAAGTTGTCAACTCCATCAATGGTCTTGGAGGAAAGTTAGAGGAAAGTGAAGTGATAAAGAAGGTAGTAAGAACTCTTCCAAAATCTTATAGTGCTAAAGTTTTTTCTATTGAAGAGACTCAAGATTTGGATTAGTATACTAGGGATAAAATGTTTGGTACCCTAACTACTTTTGAGATAAGAGAGTTTGGTCAAGATGATTCAAGAAAAGAAACTTCTTTTATGGCTAGTAGGATAGAAAAGAATGTTGAATCTGATTCAGATGACTTTGATGAAGTGGAAGCAAATTTTGTAAGCAGGTTGAAAAAGGGCTCTGGAAAATACAGAGGTAAGTTACCCTTCAAATGTTTCAACTATGGAAAGATAGGTCATTATGCCTCTAAATGTCCAATTAAAATTTCAAATGACAAATACAAGGAAAACAAAGGTAAATCATTCAAGAGAAGTTATTATGTTAAAGAAGATGATAGCATTTTTGGTGATGAGTCTGACTATCTAGATGATGATGGTAATGAATTCTTGTTCATGGCTTTGAATGTTGGAACTAATTTTGAAAGGGATGTGAAGGAAATTGCTCTAAAAATAAAGCATAATATCAAAAGAACTCTGGTAGCTACTTTTCATGTGAGAAGAAGAGGACCTCTAGTTAATTGATAGTGGGTGTTCAAATCATATGACATGTGCCAAGAACAAGTTTTGTGAAGCTTGATAAGTTTGATGGAGGTTTTGTTAAGTTTGGAGATGATGCATCTGCTAAGATCTGTGGAAAAGGTTCAATCAGTTTGGATGGCAAGCACAATATAGATGATGTTCTTTATGTCAAGGGTCTCTGACATAATCTTCTAAGTGTAGGAAAAATGTGTAGAAGAGGATATAATCTTATGTTTCAGGATGGTGGCTGTGAAATCAGAAAAGAAAACTCTGGAACTCTAATTGCTACAGGAACAAAGAAAAAATGAAATATATATCAGCTAAAAGGTACTAATGGTATGTGCCTTATGAGTCAAATTAATGGAAGTTGGCTACATGGCATAGAAGAACGTGTCAAATCAATTTTGATAGCCTAGTGAGGATTAGCTCTACTCAAGCTATGAGGGATCTGCCAAGAATTACAAAGCCTACCAATGCAACTTGCAAGGAATGTCAGATTGGGAAGTAGACAAGGAACAATTTCAAGATCAAAGAACATTCTACCACCAAACCTCTAGAGTTGGTGCATAGAAATATGTATAGACCTACAAGAGTAGGAAGCTTTCAAGGTGACAGGTATTTCGTGTTGTTGATTGATGATTTCTCTAGAATGACTTGGGTAACTTTTCTCAAAGAAAAATTAGAAGCTCTAGATAAGTTTAAATATTTTAATGCTATGTTTGAAAATGAAATTGATCAAAAAGCAAGTGTTTGCAGTCTAATAGAGGTGGTGAGTTCACCTCCAATGAGTTTAATTTCTTTTCTGAAGATCATGGAATAAAAAGGCATTTGTAAACACTTAGGACTCCTCAGCAGAATGAAGTTGTGGAAGAAAGAATAGGAGAATTCAAGAAGTAACAAGAATAATGACGAAAGAAGCAAATCTACTGGATATCTATTGGAGAGAAGCCATTCACACCGCAGTCTACATACAAAACAGAGTGCAAGCCAGGGTCAATAGTTTAAAGAGTCCATATGAATTATGGTATGAAAGAATTCCTACTATAAAATACTTTTGAGTGTTTGGAAGTAAATGCCACATTAGGAGAGATGAATGGAACTTGGGAAAATCTGATACAACATCAGATGAAGGAATCTTCCTTGGATAATTTACAAAGAGTAAGGCTTATAGGTGCTACAACAAGAGGCTGAAGATATTAGTGGAAAGTGTAAATGTCAAATTGGATTCAAAGAACCATATCAAAGTTCTCTGCTATTATAAGGATATGAATTAGATGAGAACCCTTACAGAAAACAAGAAAGAGAGGAAGAAAAGGAAAAAGAGAAGCAAGTTGATAAAGAAGATGCTCTAAAGAAGATTCCCAAGACCCCCAAGTATGTGCAGAAGAAACATTCTGAAGATCAAATTATTGGAGATAAGAACAAAGGTGTTTTAACAAGGAGAAGTATTTCTATGGCAGATGAACAGGTAAATTTGTGCTTATTGTCTTAAATTGAACCCAAAATAGTGATTGAAGCATGCAAAAATGAGCACTGTATCAAGGCTATGGAAGAAGAATTGATGTAGATTGAGAAGAATCAGACTTGGGAAGTTGTCCCAAGACTAGCAGCCAAAAATGTGATAGGAACTAAATGGGTCTTCTGAAATAAATTGAATTAGAATCGGGAAGTAGTCAGAAATAAGGCTAGGATGGTTTGTAAAGGATACTCACAAGTGGAAGAAATAGATTATGAAGAAACATTTGCTCCAGTGGCAAGATTGGAGGCCATTAGATTGTTCTTGGCCATTATAGCTCATAAGGACTTCAAAGTTTCTTAGATGGATGTGAAATTTGCATTTCTGAATGGAGAGTTGGAAGAAGAGGTATACATTAAGCAACCAGAAGGCTTTCAGTTATCAGATGATCCAAATATGGTCTATAGATTGAAGAAGGCATTATATGGACTCAAATAGGCTCCTGGAGCTTGGTATGGAAGGTTGGATAGGTACCTGCTACAATAAGGATTCAAAAAGGGCACTACAAATGACAAGGGTCATTGGTCCTTAGCATTTAATCATGTTTTCATGTGTTAAGTCCAGGGCTATGTTCTAGGCTATTTCCAATTAGGGATCCCATAGTTACCAATCTATTAGCTAATTTTGCTAATCTTATCTATTCTGGAAATTAATACTGCTAATTTATCTGCTATGAAAGTAAATTCTAAAAGTACTGGAAACAAAGTTGAAATAGTAAATTGCTAAAATCAACCTATTCTAATCCACACAATAGAAACATACATTTATCTATGTGAAAGCAATAACTATTTTTCTAAGCAGAATCTAAAACAAGATAATGAACAAACAAATACTAGCCCCCTGTCTTGTTGGTGGGAGTAGGCCCTTGCTCCTTGCCTTCATGACTGAAGACTAAGGCAATAAATTAGTAGAGGAATATAGTATCACAATCTTTCTTCAGTTCAATTTCATCAATATGCCTTGTAATCAGAAAATATATCTAATCTGGAAAAAAATGAGATTACAACAATGTTATGATATCATCCCCTCCCTGTTTCTACCTTATATATCTATATATCAAATCAAGTGGTGAGATATCACTCTACTCTAACTATCAGTTTATCTATGAGATAACATCAATCTCTTATTCTATCAATTATTTAACTGAAGAGCAAAATCATGCAACTGAAATAGATTTTAGTGGTACAGTAGTCCCACTAAATCTGGAGTCTTAGTTTAAATAACAACTAGGCAGCGAGGCCCTAAAATATAGGTACTTAATAAGTCTATTGATAACTCATACAAAATCAATAAAAGGGGAATTAGACCTCTAGTAATCAACTAGAGTCTTCATCTGATCACTCAGGTGTTGGCTGAGTAATCCCTAGAGCAATCCAATTGCCACCATAAGTGTTGACTAACAATAGTGCCAAAGAATTTGCACTGTCTTAAGGAGGGCTCTGAAGATGTGTGTTTTTGTCTGGAGCTCTAGAGATGCGCTTATGACTTTTGTCCAGCTCCGGAGATGATCCACCCTTAGTCCTATTTCAAAATATCTCCAATCACCTTAAAAAAACATTGGAGTTTGGTATAGTATCCCTCATGCCAGCTTCAAAGACTGTTAGGACCATCTCCGAAGATGCTCAAAATTTCCTTTTCCCATACATCTGCACCTATAGATTCAAAAAGAGAGAATTTTCTGCATATTTCTATTAATTTACCGTACATTAGTCCTTCAATAAAAAATCATGACGTTTGGTAATTCATCTCTCATTAATGTAATTAGATCAAATCTTATCAGTCTACTATGGTGCAATTACTAGGACAACAAAATAAGAAGGATGGAAAGGAGAGGTAAAAAGGGTATATTATTCTAGGTGCTACCTGTCACTCATCATTCCCCCTGAACTTAAAGGTTAGCAAGTCCTCCTTCTCTTCATAACCTGGACTTATTTAGGCATAATATTCTATCAATAAAATTGAAATAATTTACAAATGTGGACCAAGTAGTGCTGTTTGTATTGTCATTTCCCCTGAACTCCTCAACCTGCCTTAGCCATTCTTGAAATATGGCATCTTCCATCTATTTCACCCATATAGGCAGAGGCTCAATAATGAGAGGAGGTCTGAAATGACCACCTATCCAATCTAGTTTGTATTTTTCAATCAATTTGGACACTGTCTTGGCCTTCTTCATAAACAACCTTAGGTTGGTAGGGGACACTACTTCCCTCATCTTTTGTTCTGTAGTTAAAGTATTCCACCTTCTCTTAGCCATTGGAAGCATTTGATTAGATAAACTATTTATGAGGAGACCAAAATCAATAGAGCATTCCTATAGATGTTTCTAATATAGAGGCAAAATCTTTGTCCTACCTTCTGAGGAGTAAATGTTTATCCTGAAATGAATCTCAAAAGCCTTGGGATTTGGACATTCCCTTCTAAGGAAGAGATTTGTTTCTGCATCCTTGTATAAGCTTCCATCCTTTCGTTCCAAATTTGATGATTTCTCATTAGTGACATGAATGCCCTGAGTTGACATTCCCCCACAAAGTAGTTGATAAAGAAAGTATGATCATTGATGCAAAAACCTAGCAAATATAGTTCACGCAGGAAATCCTTATCATCATCAGGACCTTTCATGTATGCCTCCATGAAGCCTGCCTCAGTTCGTATGTCCTCAATTAAATCAGAAAAAATCAATGATATCTTCCTCTGGAGGTTCTTGCAAAAATAGAGCATAACTACCACTGGGAGGTCTGCAAGAAATGATTTTAGATGAAATGGAGGCTACCTGAATGACCTTTTCCTCTAAGGTTTGTACTTTCTGTGACATGCTAGTCACTGCTCTTTGCAATTGCAACATTGGTTTCGATTCCTCATATTCCTAACATCTTCTTGCCCAATGAAATAGGGCCTTAGGAATATCTATTGGAACATACCCTAGGTATGGGTCTGTTTGAATCCTCTATTCCATGGTTGCAACTGGGCTAGTTAGCTCATGAATGTATTCTTCTTGATCATCTATCCTGTTATTGGCTCATGTCAACTGTTTGGCTTGACTTTGTGTCTTTTCAATGAGTACAGCAATTAATGTGAGACTATTGTCTCTAGCTTTCACAATATTAGAAATATTTTGTGTTGCCTCCTCTTCTTTTTCTTTGATATTTTGTGTCACTTCCTCTTCTTTTTCTCTGATTTCCACCTCTTTCTCTTGAATTATCTTTTGTTTGTCCTTGAGTTCTACTTGAAGCCCTTCAATCATCTACTTTTGTTCCATTTCTTTCTCTTTCATGACCTTTTTTAGGTTAGTGATGATTAAGTTTTTCCCCCACAACAATCACTTTAGATTATCAATTTCCTCTAACAGCTGTTGTTCTCTTGGAACCTCTATATTCTCTTGATCAAAGGGGTGAGAGTAACTCCCTATTTCTCCCTCTTCCATTATTTTCTCATCAGGGGTTTCTATAGCTCTTTGCTCTACATTATTAGTTGCATCATCTTGTTCCCTCTCATCTTCCCTAGCAGTCTCCTTATCCTAAATTTCCTCTTGGCTTTCTTCTGCAAATGTTGGGGCTGATGAAGGACTAGCCTCATCCATGGAAGTTCAGAATCCCAAGAGGACCTCAGCTAAGAGAGCAGTATCCTTTTTAGTCTGAGTAGGTTGTCTCTTTCTCTGGCTTCTCCGTAGCACTGGTGGAGCTTGTGTCTTTGAAGTAGGTACATTATCCTCAGAGTCTGAAGAAATGGTGAAGATTTCTTTGTCTATTATCTCCAGAGCTTGGGAATGCTATGGCTCTGGAGTCTGAGACCTTGGGTGAACAGGTGACTCTAGGGGAGTTCCCTTAGCTACTTCTCTCTATTTTCTTTTCCTAACCAAAGGGACTTCATCTGAATCATCAAATTTTTCCTCAGCCCTGTAATGTCTGCTGGACTCAGGTGTCTTTGAAGTTCTTTTTGCTTTCTTACTCTACCTTGTTCCTTTCCTTTACTTTCTGTGGCCAGAAGTCTGGGTAGAGGCTAGTGTAATTTCCTCTTCCATAATGACAACTTCCCCCATTTGCTTGGGTGGAATAGACTCCTCAGCCAAGGTCATCTTTCATTTTTTTGAGTGCGTCATATAGGAGAGTTCCTCTGTAATAGGTTCTTTTAGTCATTCCCTGGCAGCTAAGGTTTCTCCCAAAATCTCTTTCCCTTTTCTTTTGTTTCCAGTAATAGGGGCAGAAGTTGGTGTTTCCTCCATTGTTTGTTTCTCATTTTTGCCCTTTTTAGTAGATGGGGAGGAGGTAGAAAGCGTTGCTTTGTCTTCATGCTGAGCAGAGGAAGTCTCATCTCTACCCTGTGCCCTGTCTAGTGTCCTGTCCTATGGTTTATTTTCTAAAAATGTCTACCATAAAGCCTCTCCATCAGCTTGGGACAAGAAGTGATATTTTTACAATCAAGAAAATGAGGCCATGGTTTTTCATAGGACCCTTCCCCTGTTGATACTTGTCTGCTAAGGCTATAATAGTAGAATACATAAAGTTTGGGATATTTATACTAAATTCTGGATGGGCACGCCCATGCCTTAGAAAAATTAACATTTTCATGATTGGTCCTAAAACTATAGAGAATTGCACATCACATGTAAAATATTTCATTAACCACATAGCTAGAGATTGCCATGGTTGTGGTAGTGAGGTCCTAACAATTCCTTTGACTTCATTTTTGCTTAAATGCAGTTGTATTTCAGGTTCACCTTCTTCAGAGAAATTTTTAATCAAATTAGTGTACAAAGTTTTTAGATGGTAGAACCTCTCACCTTGTTCTGGTAGCCCTAAAATATGGTTGATAATGGTGGACAAGACATTGATTTGAATCCCTCTCACAATAGTTTAATTATTCTTCAAGTTGTGCAGGAAATCATCTACAATGTCCTAAAATCGTTCAAACTTCTCTAAAAATTCCAACCACCCAGCATTCCTTAAAATATCTATTGCAACTTGGTCTTGAAGTAGACCTCTTACACTCTCTGGCTTTGACTTCTTTTTCACCCCCATCTTCCTGTCTTATTTCACCTCCTATGGTTAAACACTTCTTGATTTCCTCTGTAGTTTTTCTTTTTCTTTTTACCTTATGAAGAATGTGGTAGTAAAACTTGAAGATTATCTCTAAAGTTTTAGGAAATTCTACAATCTTTGAATTGGGTTTGATATCCATTAATTGCAATTGCTTAGATTATGGGAAGGTGGCTTGAGATTAGTTTGAAATGATTATTTAGTCATAACCATAGGGAGTGATATGATACTCCGGAGAAAGGTTGACAACATGGAAAATAAGGCGGCATGCAAAAGTTAAAAGGGAAATAATGGCATGGACATGTGTCGAAGTAACTGCACCTATAAATAGAAATGATAAGATAGTAATAATTAACTTAATTGGAGCGAATTACTCGGATGACTTTTTGTGATGATGGCCCGATGTACTTAGCTTCTATGTTGCGACTTTGATGAGATTTGATGTGACCTGGCATGTGAACAGCCCCTTCGTGGCTTTGGACTGGCGTCAGCATCTTCATTGTCACATGGCCTGAAATTATTCCCATTGAGTAGATTTAGAAATGACATGCTATCAAGTGACGTCAAGAGAGATATCTGTGATGACTTGTGCATGTGGTAGCAATTATCTTTTTGATTGCTGATGACATGCACACTGACCTTACCATCGCTTATTTCAAAAAGTGCTGGATGAGTCATGTTGACCTCATCATATGATGTCCCCACTTTGATACCTAGAGAGGTGGGTCCCCTCCTTCCTCTTATTCCTTAAAATGATTTCTTATTTATTGAAGTGCCAGAGGTGCTCCTAGATTGTGACGGAGATATGTCTAGTGGCTCCTGGTGCCTGATTGACTCCATAGATCAATTACTAAAATCTCACAAGAAGAAGGGAACCACCATTTACTAGTTTTCAATCCCCTTGGTTGAGAAAGATGGCCATTTATTGGTTTTCCATCTTCCTCTTTTTTTTCTTGAAAGATGCTTCCATTTGTTGGTTTTCAACCTCTTTTTTTTAGTCCATGAATATTCAATCTGTGATAGAGGTTGTGACCCCTACCACCAAGTACAAGTCCTTGGTAAATTCCTCCTTAGTTGATGGCCTTGTATATAGTCAAATTATGTGGCCTTTTACTAAGAATGAATCTCTACTTCCATCAATGGGTGTTAGCAAAACTGTTCCATTTTCATAAACTTCCCTTATTTGATAAGGGCCCATCCAGTGAGTTTGTAACTTCCCTTTGAACTTGTTAAACTTAGAATCATATAGGAGAACCCAATCACGCTGCTGAAATGTCCCCCATTTGATGTGTTGATCATGCCATTGTTTCCTTTGATATTGAACAAGTTTTGTTTGCTGTATGGCTTCTGTCCGGCTTTCATCCAACTCATTGAGTTGAAGGATCTTGTTTTGCTATGCTATAGACAATGGTAGGCCAATATCTAATGAAGTTTTGAGTGTCTATAATTCAAATTCTATAGACAAAATGGGTTTCTTCCCATAAACCAATTCATATGGTGAGAACTTGGTTGTGGACTTCCAGGTGGTATTGTAAGCCCAAACTTCTTCAGGTAACCTGCTAGCCCAATCTTTTCTATTCATTACCATTGTCCTTGTCAGGATATTTTCTAGTTCCCTATTAGTCACTTCTACCTGCCCATTAGCTTGGGGGTGGTAAGGTGAAGATTTCCTGTATTTAACTTGATATAGATCTATGAATGCTTGGATTACCTAAGAAGTGAATTGGGTTCCTTTGTCTGAAACTATTGATCTTGGGGCTCCAAAACTTAAGAAGATTATGTTATAGAGGAAATCGGCAACTTTTTCTTCTCTTGCAAATTGCAATGCCTGAATCTTTGCCCATTTTGTTACATAGTCTATTCATACCAGAATGTATTCTTTGCCTGAAGATGGTGGAGAAATTGGTCCCACAAAGTCTAGACCCCATTGCTCAAATGGTTCCAGCACTACCTGAGGATGAAGTGACATTTCCTGGGTAAAAGTTGGCTACCCCATCCTTTGGCACTGATCACACTGCTGCACATACTTCTTGGTATCCTTATGAAGAGAGAGCTAGTAGTAACTAGCTCCTAGAATTTTGTGAATGGTTCTGTGTGAGGAATAACATTGACCAGATGGTTCATCATGACATGCCCTTAAGACATCAAAAATTTCATTAGCTCTTAAACACCTACATAAAATGAAATTAGGACCACATTTAAATAGTAAACTATTTAAGCATTTATAAGATAAGCTTTCTTTTAGAAATTGCTTCTTTTGTTTTGAGGTGAAATGAGATGGAAACAAGCCTGAAGCTAAGAGATTAACTATGTCTGCAAACCAAGGTGTAGTAGATTTTCTCCACCTGTATGCAATCTTGACAGAAAGTCAACAACTAAATTGAATTTCCCTAGATTATCAACTATGGTAATGTCAAATTCCTATAATAGAAATAGCCATCTAATTATCCTTGTACCCACTACTAGCTTGTTCATTAAGTATTTGATGGATGCATGATGAGTATGTATAAATATTTTGTATCCAGTGATATAATGCCTAAATTTTTTTATAGCATATATGACTACCAAGAATTCTTTTTCGGTTGTAGTATAGTTTCGTTCTGTAGAGGTAAGGTTTTTACTGATGTAGTAGATGGCATGCATACCTTCTCCTTCCTCTTTCTGTCCTAAGACTGCCCCAATAGACTCATTTGAAGCATTTGTTTGTATGTGAAATGGCAAAGTCCAATTAGGCCCTCTCAAAATAGATGTGACAGTAAGTTTCTCCTTAAGGGTTTCAAATGTTGATTCACAATCTTCTGTCCATAAGAAGTTAGTGTCCTTGGTAAGTAGGGCAAATATAGGAGCAACTATTCTACTGAAATTTTGTATAAATCTCTGATAGTAACCTACATGACCTAGAAAACTTCTAACATCTATTTGGTTTTTAGGTGAGGGTAGCTGCTTGATCACTTCTATTTTGTTTTGGTCTACTTTGATCTTATTTATTGAGATGTGATGTCCCAATACAATTCCCTCCTCTACCATCATAAAGCATTTTTCATGGATTAGGGATAGTCAGTTTTTTTCACAACATTGAAGCACTTTCTCTAGGTTTAAAAGAGCTTTTTCAAAGTTGTCTCTATACACAGTAAAGTCATCCATATAGACTTCCATACATTCATTAGCTAATTCAACAAAAATGGCTAAAACAAGCCTCTGAAATGTAGCTGGAGTGTTACATAATCCAAATGGAAGAACTCTGTAGGAAAAAGTTCCCCAAGAACAAGTGAAAGTGGTTTTATCCCAATCCTCAGGTGCTACTTGAATTTGGTTATATCCACTAAATCCATCTAGAAATGAGAAGTACTTTTTCCCTGCAAGGTTGTCTAGCACTTGGTCAATGAATGATAAAGGGAAGTAGTCTTTCTTTGTGGCTTTGTTTAGTTCTCTATAGTCAATACACATTCTCCACTTCCCATTCTTTTTAGGTACTATGACTAGGGGTGAGACCCATTGACTGTCTGAGATTGGATATATGAACCCTGCTTGTAGCAATTTCTCTATCTCAATCTTAACAATATCTTTTAAAGTAGGATTTAATCTTCTCTGGGCTTGTCTAACAGGTTTGACATCTTCAGTGTATATATGATGAGTACAGATCTCAGGAGGGATGCCCTTCATATCTTGGTATTCCCAAGCAAAAGCTGTTGAATGGGAGATTAGGAGTTTGAGAAGTGCTTCTTCCTATTTTTCTGCTAACTGTGTGTTGATATTCAGTGTTTTCCCAGGTAAAATCATGACGTGTTTTGTAATCTGATCCATAGATGTCCTCAATCCATAGCCTAGAGTCACAGTATTGAGAGGACAAGAATGTGAGAGCAACATACAAAATGTGGCTAAGTCTCTATAAAAGGTCTCTCCATAACAAATAATGTTTGCTAGGGTACAATGAGTAGCAATGAGAAATTCTCTTTTTGAATCTTGGGCTAGTTTCATTATATCCTTGTTAATAAGAATATGGGTGATATCTTCTATTGTATCATAGTTGATTTCTTCTTATAACTCACCCAAATGTTCCTTGATGGTAACCATAGCTACTGAGGCACTATTTTCTATGTTATTCGGCTCATCTACCTAGACTTTTCCTGAATAATGTATTGATGGTTTAGTTGGAGGGTACAAAGAAATTTTCTTCAAATCTATTCCATTGGAAATGACCATATCCCATGTTCGACAATCAATAGATGTTGCTGTTGTAGCTAGCCATGGCCTTCCCAATATGAATGGGTATGCATTTCACTAGTTTCTAGGTTCTAATATCAAAAAGTCTACTGGGAATTCTCATGACTCTATCACAACTGAGACATCAGTTAACACCCCTTTTGGAATTACTACCGACTGGTCAGCCAGTTGGAGGATTGTGGATGTGGCTTGGACACCTATTAGGGCTAATTTATCTAGGGTATGCACAATCATTACATTTATTGTTGTTCCCAAATCAACCAAAACATTAGATATTTCCACCCCTGAGATATAGATAGTTATGACAAGGTTTCTAGTGTCTGCATATTTTGGGAGGAGCATTTCTCCCATTAGGAGGTCTACTACTTTCCCTTCCACCTGGATGGTGGTAGGAAAGTTTTTCTTTCTGCACTGGGTTTTAACACAATGTTGTTTGATGAATTGGTTTAGTTTAGGCACATCTCTAATTGCTTGTAGAAGTGGAATTTCAATGTTCAATTGTCTGATTTCTTGTAGAAGTTTTGATTCTAGGGTAGATTGGACTTGATTTTGTAGGACCTTTTTATGAGGGACATGCTATTTGAGTCATTCTAGGTATGGTAGTATTTTTTATCTCTGGAGTAGCTCTAGAGTTCTTAATAGGTGTGTTTCCAGAGGTGTTCTCTAGAGGTGTTCCTTTAGGAGGAACACCAGAGTTACCTAAAGATGGTTCTTTTAGCATAGTTTTGATAGTAATCTCCTCCTGAAGTTGAGTGGATGGATTTTCAGGTTCCACATCATTGGTTACTTCAACTATAATTGGGGGAGATGGTCTTGGAAGTGCTTTCCCATAATGTACCTAAAGATTATTGGAATATATGGTGTTGATACCAGCTATATTTTCTTGGTCTGTCATGTAAACAGTTGCTCCCTATTTATTTCGTGGGTTTGGTATAGGTTGGGCTGGTAAAGGTGGCTGGCTAACTGGCTCATTTTGTGACTGTCCTTGTGTGTTGTGGGGTCCAGTTAGTAGTTCTTGTTGTTGAGGTTGAAAATGTCTAGGTTGTCCCCAGTATTGTTGATTATAACCTTGTTGAGGACCCCAATGAGGTTGCATGTTTTGTGATCCAAACCGTTGTGGCCATTGTTGATTTCCCCATGGCTGATTTTGCTAGTGTTGGTTCTACCAATGCTGGCTAGACCAATCTTGTGGTCCCCAAGGGGGAATATTCTGAGGCCCATGCCACACTGTATTCCATTGATTATTTCCCTAGTTCGAAGGGCCCCTATAAGAAGCATGGTTTGGATACTAATTATAAGGGAAATTCCCAACTTTTTTTTATCCCACATAATTTAACTCCTCTATAATGGCATTCTTTTTAGTCAACCTTTTTAAAGCTGGGAGTTGATCACACTGGTTGGTAGATGTTCCCTATCATAGATCTGACAGATTTCTGATTTATCTAAAGGGCATTCTCTCAACAGGTGTATGTTCCTACACCTAGGACATTATATGGAGAGTGGTTCAGTTGTTCTTCTATTATCCATTGCTCTAGTTTTTGCCTAAATCCCATCTAATGTGGTATTAAGTTGGACTAGAATGACTGTTTTAAGATTTGTAATCTCCTCCATTAATCCTATTTCATTCTTCCCTTTGAAATATCTAGGTGTTCTCACTCCATCTTGGGTTCTGGAATAGTTCATGCAGAGTTCTTCTATGGCAAGCATATCCATTTTCTTAATGTTCCCTTTTCCCATGAGATCGAGTGCCTGTTTTGATTCTTTGTCTAATCTTTTTACAAATAGTGTTTTGGCCAAAGCGTGAGCTACAGGATCACCATACCTTCTTAGGGAAAAGTTGAACCTATCCAGATAGTCCCTAAGGTTTCATCCTCTTTTTGTTTAATTTTGAACATTTCCTCCTTTTTATCACTAACCCTACAGTAATCCTAGTATTTTCCCAAAAATTCTATTTCCATATGATCCCAGGAATGAATGGAGTTCTGGGGTAAACCCATGAACCATCTCATAGCATTATCTTTTAGGGTTGCTAGGAAAAGTTTAAGTTTTTGATTATTTGATCCATAATCATAAGTCTGGCATACCACTTTGAATTCAAACAAAAACTGATCTAGATCCTCAGAAGTAAGACCCCTAAAATTTGGCAAATATGAAGGTGAAATATTCTTCATAGGGGCATTATCTTCATGAGCCAGGATAATGGAGTATGAGAAGGTTCTTGGGGCTTGATTGTCCCCTCATCATGATTATCATCCATGTATGAAACTTGTTCTTCTCTTTGAGATTTAGTGTAGTGTTCTGAGAAATTAGTTTCTACCAAAGGATCTACTTGGAATCTTTCTTGCAATTCTTGGATATATTCGTTGAGTGAAGGACTATGAGGATTCAAGGGAATATCAGGTTGGGGAGTAGCTTCCAAGGTAGATTCTAGATGCCCCTCTTCAAGAAGATCTTGTGCCATCCTACTGCTTTCTCCTATAGTTTGTTGCTAGGGTGTCTATTTTATGCATCTACCTTTTGAATCTCTAGATCTAACCATACAGATTCAATTTAACCTAAAAACTGTTAACTAAGTTTTCCTAATTAACATAGAGGTCCCCAACAACAGTGCCAAAAATGACAAGGCTCGTTGGTCCTTGGCATTTAATCATGTTTTTGTGTGTCAACTCCAGGGTTGTGTCCTAGGCTAATTGCAATTAGGGATCCCATAGTTACCAGTCTATTTAACTAATTTTGCTAATCTTATTTATTCTAGAAACTAATACTGCTAATTTATTTGCTATGAAAGTAAATTATGAAAGTATTGGAAACAAAGATGAAATAGTAAATTGCTAAAATCAACCTATTCTAATCCACACAACAGAAACATACATTTATCTATGTGAAAGCAATAACTATTTTCCTAAGCAGAATCTAAAACATGATAATGAACAAACAAATACTAGCCTCCTGTCTTGTTGGCGGGAGTGGGCCCTTGGTCTTCACCTTTAGGACTGAAGACTAAGGCAATAAATCAGTACAAGAATATAGTATCACAATCTTTCTTTAGTTCAATTTCATCAGTATGCTTTGTATTCAGAAAATATATCTAATCTAGAAAAAATTGAGATTACAACAGTGCTATGATATCATCCCCTCTCTTCTTCTACCTTATATATCTATATATCAAATCAAGCGGTGAGATATCACTCTACTCTAACTATCAATTTATCTATGAGATAGAATCAATCTCTTATTCTATTAATTGTTTAACTGTAGAGCAAAATCATGCAACTGAAATAGATTTTAGTAGTATAGCAGTCCCACTAAATATGGAGTCTTAGTTTAAATAACAACTGGGCAGTGAGGCCTTGAAATATAGGTACTTAATAAGTCTATTGATAACTCATGCAAAATCAATAAAAGGGGAATTAGACCTCTATAAATCAACTAGAGTCTTCACCCGATCACTCAGGTGCTGGCTGAGTAATCCTTGGAGCACTTCAATTACCACCGGAAGTGTTGACTGACAGTGGTGCCAGAGAATCTGCACTATCTTAAGGAGGGCTCTAAAGATGTGTGTTTTTGTCTAGAGCTCCAGAGATGCACTTTTGACTATTGTCCAGCTTCGGATATAATCCATCCTTGGTCCTCCTATTTCAAAATATATCCAATCACCTTAGAAAAACATTGGAGTCTAGTATAGTATCCCTCATGTCAACTTCGAAGACTATTAGGACCATCTACGAAGATGCTCAAAATTGCCTTTGCCTGTACATCTGCACCTATAGATTTAAAAAGAGATAATTTTTGGCATATTTCCATTAATTTACTGCATATTAGTCCTTTAATAAAAAAACATGACTTTTGGTAATTCATCTCTCATTAATGTAATTAGAACAAATCTTATCAGTCTACTATGGTGCAATTTCTAGGACAATAGAATAAGAAGGATGAAAAGGAGAGGTCAAAAGGGTATATTATTCTAGGTGCTACGTGGCACTCATCAATAAATAGCAATCTATACTTCAAAGTTGAAGAAAATCAAATCCTAATTGTAGAAGTGTATGTTGATGATATAATCTTAGGAGGAAATGAAGGTATGTGGAAAAGATTTGTAGAAGAAATGCAGAAATAATTTGAAATGTCAATGTGTGGGGAAATGAACTTCTTCCTTGGGTTACAAATCAATTAATCAGAAAAGGGCATTTTCATTTCACATTCAAAGAATGCTACGGAAATGTTGAAGAAGTTCAGAATGGAAGACTCCAAACTGGTATGTACTCCCAAGACTATTGGTTGTAAGTTAAGAAAAGATGATGTATCTCTTAAAGATGATCAGAGCAAGTATAGATCAATGATTGGTCGAAGATTATATCTAACTGCCACTAGACTGGATATTATGCATGCAGTTTGTCTTGTGGCTAGATTCCAAGCTAATCCTAGAGATTCACATGTTTCAGCAATAAAGAGGATATTTAGATACCTGAAAGGCGCTTTAGAGTTTGGCCTATGGTATCCCAACAATACTAATTTTTCCTTGAGTGCATATACAGATGCAGATTTATCAAGATGTACAAATGAGAGAAGAAGTAGAAGTGGTGGTGCTTTCTTTCTTAGAAGCAGACTTGTCTTATGGCTAAGTAAGAAGTAGAACTCAGTGCCATTATCTACTGCAGAGGTGGAATATATTACAGCAACATCTTGTTGCACACATGTGTTATGGATGAAGTAGACATTGAAGGATATCAAAGTGTCATATGATGAATCTATTCCCATTGTATGTGACAATACAATTGCTATCAACATTTCAAAGAATCCGGTAATGCATTCAAGGACAAAGCATATTTCAATCTGGTATCACTTCCTAAGAGAAAAGTTTGCAGAGAATGAGGTGAAGTTAGAGTATGTGCCTACGAAGGATCAAGTTGCTGACATATTTACAAAGGCTCTCCCTAAGAATACTTTTGAGTATCTCCGACAAAAGTTAGGGGTTATTACTCCTCCTTATCTTAAGTAGATGCAGAAGTGTGTGCATCTATCTAGGAAGCATTCCAATATATATTTTTGGTTCTAGACTGATGTTGAAGGTTACCTCTCAGGGGGAGTAGGTAGTGATACTATTGGTTGGTGTAGTCAGATGCAGCATATCCTATGACCTTAAGGGGGAGAGTGTAGACAAAGTGAGAGTAGTGGAGATAGAGCATATACTTGTTGGTGTTAGAGTTGTTGCCATTTGTCATTGATGTCAAAGAGGGAGAGAGTTGAAGTGATTGAAAAACTATTGTGCAAAGAGATGTGTGAAGAGTAAAAGTTGTTTCTATCATGGGGAGTATTGCTGGTTGTAGAGCTACTGATTGATTGCTTTAGGTCTTGATTATTTTTCAAAGAGATGTTGTTTCCATCAATGACAAAGGGGGAGATTGTTGGAAACTTGGTGTTGTCATTGATGTTAACTCCCAGCATATGGTTCACTTGGTTTCCAAGTGCTTTTGAGAAAATTTGATAAAAAGGTGTGCAGTGTGACAGAGGTACTCTCAGTGTTATGCTTCACATTTTTTCCTAATTGAAGATATGCTTGTGTAGTTTGGAAGTGTTGATCAGAGGTGTTTAGAGGAGTTATATCTAGAGTTTTAGGTTCTGGATCGTGTGGAAGTAGAAGATGTGTTTGACAGAATATTTGACTTTGAAGGAGGTTGTCTTAGAGAAATCTGAATGCTTCGCATTTCTTTGCATTGAGCTTTCCTATCTTGTAGATCTGGGATATTTCTTATATTATCTATATCTACCTTCCTTTGAAGTTTCAAGTGTTGGGATGCTCTACAAGTTCAATTCTTGTGTTAGTGATCAATAACAATGTGTCCTAATGTGCATAATGAAGACATTCTTTGATTAAGACAGTTATTGTAGTGTTGTAGAAGTTTATGATGATGGTGAGTATTGAGGGAAGGTGTGTGAATGCTTTGGAGGGTCTCTCTCTAGTCTGCATGATGTTTTTGGACTTGGAGAAGCATGGATATCGTCATTACTTCAGGTTTAGCTGACCTAGCTTACTAGCACCATTTGCGGAGGTACCTCATGGATTGTGGATATGATGAGCAACTTGGTGATATATATTTGAGTCCTAGTTAACCATTGACATGGTCCACTTACACTTCTTTCCATAATGGAAGTGTTTAGTTTCAATCTAATTGGTGTTGCATGTGGAGGTGTACACGCCTCATTAGGACTGACCTAATTGAGCTAGGTCTTGGTTGTAGATGGTATAAATAAAAGACGAAGTTGAGTGGATCAAAGTAGAGAAGAGAATGTGAATGTGAATCAAGGGCAATGAGTTGTGTGCGAGCTTAAATGATTATGACTCTGGAATGCAGTGAGCAAAAGGTGTCTACATTTCAGTATGCCAGAAGTTGCTAGAGGTAGTGAGCCAAAGGTTATGGATGGCAAGGAGTGGTAGTGGTGGATCTCTCATGTTGCTTTGAAATAATGAATCTCTTTGCAATAGTCTTCTTCTTTCTTCTCTCTTATGGGTAGTGAGCCCTTGGCAGTGAACCTTTCTTTGGCAGTGAGCCTTTCTTCTAGGTAGTGATCCCTTGGCAATGAGCCTATTGATTTTTTGGTGTTGTTATTCATATATATGTGAGCTAATCCTCATTGTGGTTTTTCCATTATTGGGTTTTCCATGTAAATCTAGTGTTCTTATGTGTTTCGATGTGTTTGCATTGATGCTTTATATGTTTACATTCTGCTAATGCATGTTAAGAGGTTTATGATTGAAATTACTTTGAGGGTTTAAGGTTTTAATACACAACTGATCCAACCCCCCTCTTAGATGTCATGTGCATTCTGACACCATGAAGATTATCCAATACATTTCTTTCATTTAAAAAAAATATTTTCATTCATACAAGAAATTTCAGTATCATTTTTTACATTGTGTTGTTTCTAATAACAAAATTTATATCAACATTGTTAGATCCAACTTCTTTTAAACAACTAATATCATTTTCATTGAGTGCAATTGGAGACTTACTTGGATTTGTTTTTATAATCACATTTTACATATTCTTGAACTATTCAACATTTGCATAATGTACATTCACCTCATCTATGTTGGTCTCTTCAAAATTCTCTTCAATAGTCATTGAATTGGATGCTTCAATATTCTTGATTTCTCAAATCCTCTCTTCTATCTCTTTTGCATTTTGTCTTATCTTGATGTGCTCTAATTTCTTGACGTGTCATGAGCTTTTTTTCTTTTTTATTGACATTTATTTGATCGTATCATTACCAAACTATCTTGATAGAATTAACAAATGATCATTAATTTACTTTGAGATGAATCCCTCCTTAAGATTTTTGAAGTACAAGTAGATGCAAATCATTTAGTCAATATACCACTTGTGCTTTGGTCCTCTAAAAAATAATTCTTTTGCTTGATTACTCTAAAAAAAAAGTTATTGTGCTTGATTCCACTTGAAAATGTTGTTTATGATTGAATCCCTTTAAAAATTGAATATGGTATGGCTTGTTAAGAGATTGTAAGAGATACTTACATAACTTTTTTTAACAAAAATAGTTGTTGTTGGGCCACACTTATAAAATAGAAAGTTACAAAGATGTTTGCGTACTAAGTTTTACTAAAGTAGGTTCATAACAGATATAATAGAAATATTACCTATTTATTGTTAAAACATGTACTTGTTTCAAAATGGATACTTATTTCTATTTAGACCGCATACTTATTCCTTTTTAGAACATGTATGTGTTTCTAAGCGGGTACACAGTCTATGAAATTTTAAATTTGAAACTCACACTTTACTTTGCTTTCAGGCTTGGAATAGGTTTGGAAACCCAACCCTTAGCTTTGGACCTGCACTTGTACAATATCATGGTAACAAAAAGAGTAAAAATTGACTTTGGCAATATGCTTGATGATTTTTTAAAGATTTTTGGACCAAATTAAAACCCATTACACATGACAATGTCTAATTTTCAAATATGTATTTTTTTTTCTGCTAGACATATTTATATATTTATTAATTGATTTTTAAACAAAGGGACACATAAACTTAAAATGCCATATTACTATTTTTTAATAACTTTTGATTTTAAATTCTTTTTGAATTTTTTAATGTTTGACCAATCTAGACATCATTCTCAACATGATTAGTTTAACTCAAGTTATGTTAGCCGTACATGAGGGGTTTTTAAAAAATAAATTAGGTCCAATAAAAAATAATTAAAAAAATATTTATTAAAAATTACAAAAAATATCCGCACCAAACTTCAACATCATACACATCTCTCCACAAAAGGAATTAGAAAAATATTTTAATTTAGATCAAATTATGTCGGTCATACACGTGCATGCATTTTTTTAAAAAACCACTTTTGCACATCCTATAGAAAACCAATTTTTTATCATTTGGGTATTAATTAGAATAAATTACATATTTGAAAACTAAAAACAAAATCTTACATTTCATATTTTTACACTATGTTAATATTCTATGTATAAATTCTTCAAATTTTTACCTCAACCATGAAAACCTTTGATTTAAAAAACAAAGGCTTCCACTTTTTGGCCAAAAAGTGGACCCAACTTCTTGTACTCACCCAAGATAGAAATTTACAAATCATGCCAACAAAAATAAGGGCAAATCGTTTATCCCAAGACAAATTACTAAACTCTCTCTTAATAAGAGGCAGAGAAAAGATAAACATGTTTATGTTAGGAACCCATGTTTAACCCTTCTCTTTACTTTGTTAGTATATTACAATTGGACGCATATGCTTTGTAAGTCATCCCATGAATATATTGTATTATCCCACACTCATGGGAAGTAATAGTTGTTTAGATTAGACTTAGTATATAAGTACGTGTTGAGGCCAATGAAGGCATCCACGAGTTTATTGTATTGAGCTTGCTCAAAGGAGGTTGCCCCCTCGAAGTGGCCTACGATCAATAAATTCCTTCTGTGTTTTGCTATTTCTGTTATTTCATGTATTTTTTATTATATTGTTGCAGGAGGGTTCTCTCATCTGGTATCAGAGCACTTTCTTGGGCTCGTTGGGTGGAATTTCTGCCAAATTTTTTTTCGTAGTGGCCTCTAGGCGCTGTGATTATTGTAGTAGTTCTTTTTTCTTTGCATTTGAATTATTCATTTCAATTGTAGGTTTAGATCAGGGAATAATGCCTATCCGCTTAACAGTGGGAAGTGCCTGGGCATAGCCCTAAAACTCATTGTGAGGAGTACCACAGGAACCCCGAAGTAGCTAGCCCATTGAGAAGACCTGCCAGTGAAAAGGGCAATGGCCCCTAACTAATTGACTAGTTCCCATCTGTGAGGTAAACCAAGAGCTGTCATTTGTGGCAAAGCAGTTATCAGTTTTATCTGAGCTTGGAGTGAGGGGTACTACCCCAATACGCAAGCCATTAGACAACATTGGTATCTAAGTGAATTCCCTGAACCTTTAGGAAGATGAACTTACCTGGGGTCCATATCTATTACTAGCTGACAAATCGCTGATTGAATCTGTCCAGAGCCATTATAGATCCCATTGCCGATCATTTCTAGAAAAAAAAATTCAATTTTTTCGCCATATCTTCCTTGCTTTCACTCTGTTTCCTCTGAAAAATTTATTGGAACCCCTGAAATTCCATTCTGCATATTTCCTTCCTTGAGGACCATATCCCAAATTCCACTTATCGAAGCTATAAATCCCACATTTGTTTATTTTTAGGGTTTGCCATAACTTCTTTGATTCTCACCCAATAGCCTTCAAATTTTGCCACAGTGTTCATTTTCTATTTCTGTTCGTCTCTCTTGGACAAATTTTCCCATTCTTTCACCTTGCTTCTGAAATTCCCATTTTTTGCTTCCCTGTCCCTCAGAAAGTGTCCAAAACCTAGTCAAACCCTAATTACCCATCAAAGTTTTTCCCAAATCCAAATTTTCCTTTACTAAAAAAGTTTCTGTTTTTGTTTTTCTACCCATTCCAAAAAAAAAATCATGGTTATGGTTGTCACCCGTGTAGGAGCAAAAGATATGGAGGAACTTGCAGCCATCAAGACCAAACTCCAAGATCTGGATGAAAAAATTATTGGGCTCAATCTTTAGCATTCAACCATTAACAATAGACGGCAGCCAGAGTCTTCTGCAGATACAGGGTTTTCTTCTTCCAAAAATTTTCATGGACCCAAGCTTGATTTTCCTCACTTCAATGGTGATGATCTGACTGGATGGATATACTAGGTAGAACAATATTTCAATCTACATAATACTTTTGATGTCAACAAAGTCCCACTTGCCTCCTTTCATTTGGAATATGAAGCCCTTCAATGGTTCCGTTGGCACATCAAAGCTCATGAAGAGCAAAAATGGACAGATTTTTGCAAACTCATTTTGCAACGATTTGGTCCTAGTGCTTTTGATGACTTCACAGAAGCACTCACAAAACTGTGCCAAACAAGCACTGTGAGAGAATATCAGACAGAATTTGAAAAACTGGCCAATCACATAGAGGGATTGTCTGATGAATTCTTTAGGAGTTATTTTGTCAGTGGTTTGAAGGATACAATTTGCTCTAAGGTTAAGATGTTCTGCCCAAGCACAATGATGGAAGCCTTAGGGTTGGCTAAGTTGGTGGAGGACAAGATCAGAGCTCAACAATGCTCTAAATCCAATTTTGTTCCATTCAGAAATATGGATCCCCAAAGCCCTCAAATAATGCCATCTCTTAGAACAACTCCTATCAAGCATTTTACTGAAGCAGAGATGCGGGCATGTAGAGAAAAAGGGCTTTGTTATAATTGTGATGACAAATTCACTCACGGACAGATGTGTTGAGAAAAAGCTCTATCTCTTGGATGTGGATTCTCCACCTAAAACTAAAGTTTATTTAGATGCTCAGGATACAGTAGCTGATCAGGTTGAAACTTAGTAGTCGCCTGTTGACTCTACCTCTTAGGAAGACCACCTAGAGATCTCTCTCCATGCCATAGCAGGAGTCACCACCCCACAAACCATGCAAGTCAAGGGTTGCTTCAAAAAGCTCCCTCTTACAATACTCATTAATTCTAGTAGTACTGATAACTTCATTGATCCTCGCATCACCAAACAGGCTGATTGTTTTATTCATCCTTGCTCGAGCTTTGAAGTCATGATTGCCAATGGGGGCACATTACCTTGCAAAGGGAAGTGTTGCAATGTGCATATCTCTATTGGAGATTATAACCTACGCTCCGACATGTTTGCCTTTCCCTTAGGTGGATGTGATGTGGTTTTGGGTGCCCAATGGTTATGCACACTTAGACCCATCTTATGGGATTTTGCTGAACTTTGGATGTAGTTTTCAAACAATGGGCACAAACACACATTGAAGGGCTTACAACCGGGGTCTCTCAGCATCATAATTTCACATCGCCTAGAAAAGCTTCTTAAGAAGAATTCACATGGTGTCATCGCTTAGCTTCACTCCATTTAGATGCAACCATCCATGGTCTCCACTCCTCCTTCAGCTCTACAACGAATGATGGCTATTTTGCATGCAGTACAGAAGTGGCAGCCATACCTATTAGGGAATCATTTTTGCATTGGGGTGTCTCACCAGAGCCTGAAATATTTCCTAGAATAATGGGTCACCTCCCCAACACAACAGAAATGGATCAGCAAACTCATGGGTTATGACTATGAGATCACTTACAAGAAGGGTAAGGACAATATTGTGGCAGATTCTCTTTCTCACACATGTGATGACCAAGCTTCTCTTTCATCTATTTCTATGTCTATTCCAAATTGGTTGGAATCTGTCTCGTAGGCTATCTTCTATGAAATCTATGTTTCTCCATCGGTAGGGCACTCTAGGTTCCTCAAATGGTGTCACTTCTTTTGGAAGGGAATGAACAAGGCAATTCAATAGATTGTGGCTGCATGTGCTACCTCAAACTAATAGCATCAGTGCGAAAAGTAGCTCCCTCTCACTGCATGGCGGTACAATACCTCCTACCACACTGCATGGTGGTACAATACCTCCTACGACACTACATCTAACATGACTCCATATGAAGCAGTCTATGGTCAAGCACCACCAGTGCTCCTTCCATACTCCCCCAGCAGTTCACAAGTTTAGGCAGTCGACATGGTTCTCTACACCTAGGATCAGATTGGGGATCATAAGCTGGCTCCTTCTTCCCGCGTTCATCCAATATTTCATGTCTCTTGTCTAAAGAAATTTCTTGGCACCAACGACAGAGCACAAACTATTTTACCACAACTAGATAATGGAGGATCCATCCTTTTGGTGCTAGAGGTAATCCTCGATAGGGGCACTCGTCCTCTTCACTCCCACTCCATCATTGAGGTATTAATTCAGTGGCATGGAATGCACCCAGCGATTGCTATAGGGGAACCACTCCTTCAGATTCAACAACAATTTCCACATCTTACGCTTTGAGGACAAAGCTTTTCTAAGAGGGAGGGGATGTTAGGAACCTGTGTTTAACCCTTCTCTTTACTTTGTTAGTATATTACAATTGGATGCATATGCTTTGTAAGTCGTCCCATGAGTATATTGTATTATCCCACATTCATGGGAAGTAATAGTTGTTTAGATTAGACTTAGTATATAAGTACGTGTTGAGGGCAATGAAGGCATCCACGAGTTTATTGTATTGAGTTTGCTCAAAGGAGGTTGCCCCCTTGAAGTGGCTTGCGATCAATAAATTCCTTCTGTGTTCTGCTATTTCTATTATTTCGTGCATTTTTCATTATATTGTTGTAGGAGGTTCCTCTCAGTTTATGTCAGTATTTTGATAGCAAATGGTTTAGAGATCATAAGTGTGCTAATAATGAAAAAATCTTAATGATTATTGAAAATCAGGTTGAAGAAGAGGAAGAAGTAGATATAGGAGAACCCAATGCAAAATATGAACCTCCAAATTTAGAGAAAGAAGAAAGTTTTGCTATCTCCCTATATGCATTGAATGGCACAACCACATAAACAAGCACTCAAAGTGTTTGGTTATATCAAAAAGAGAAAGGTCATAGTGTTGGTTGATACACGTAATACACACAACATTATTGATAGAAGATTGGATAATGAGTTCAATTGTTTTGTGTATCCAGTCTCTCATTTTTAGGTCATGATAGATGATGGGAAAAAACTCCCTTGTCCTGGTAAAAGCCACCATATAAAACTCTCAATGGGAGATTATTAGCTAAATTCATAAATATCTATTATTTCAATTGGAGAAGATATAGTTTTGGAAGTGCAATGGATTAAACGGTTGCAAAACAATGTCCTTTAATTTTTAGGACTTATTCATAACTTTTAGTATGGATACAATCACCACCAAGTCAAATTATTTGCTCCTATAGGGTGAGAAATTACTTGAGGTTGTTATGGCATAATAGTACAACTACATTTTGTATAAGCACAAGACATGAAAGCTCAAGGTCCCCCAAAGTTTCAAGAGATCATTTAATCATCAATAAGTTTTTCAAGAACCCAAGGGTCTACCTCCAATCATAGACTATGGTCATGCCATTGATCTAATACTAGGGAGTTGAGTCATGGAGAATGTGCACTAATTATAGGGTGCTCAACAAGCTCACTCTTAAAGATAAACTTTTCCTATTCCTTTTATTGACAAACTATTAGATGAATTGAATGGTGTAGTTTTCTTCATTATGTATTCCTAGTTATGCCATTTGGTTTCACTAATGCCTCATCAAATTTTCAAAGCCTTGTGAATTTAGTGTTTTCCTATTTCTTCAAAAATTTGTGTTTGTATTCTTTGATGAGATCCTCACCTAGAGTAAAACATGGGAAGAACATTTAGAACATGTAGAGAAGACATTACAAGTATTGAAAGATAATAACTCTAGATGAAAAATAATTCAAATGTGTCTTTGGGGTGGAAGAATTGGAATACATAGGGACCCTAAGAAGATTGCAACAATAAAAGAGTGGCCAAAACCTAAAAATATCAAAGGTTTGAGAGGATTATTGAGTCTAATAGGGTACTATTGAAGATGTGTTTGTAACTATGCTTGTATAGGAGCACCCTTAACAACATTATTGAAGAACTTGGATCTTTTTTCATGGTCAGAGATAGCCACCCAAGCATTTCAATGATTGAAAGAAACTCTTACTACCACAACTATGCTAGCTACCCTAGAGTTATCTAAGACCTTTGTGGTAGAATGTGATGCTTCTAGGCATGACATTGGGGTAGTATTGATGCAAAAAGGGTGTACCTTGGCATTTGAGAGTTGAAAACTCAAAGAAAACAACTTGGTAAGGCCTTTTATATGAAAAATAAGTGTTAGCTACCATTCATTGAATGGAGACAAATAATGGTGTTAATATCTAATGAAAAGACATTTCAAAGTCAAGACAGATCATGAGAGTCTAAATTATTTTTTAGAGTGATCACTATCTTTAGAGGAGGAACAAAAATGGGTTAGTAAGATGTTAGTGTTGATAACTGAGAGGGGGGGTGAATTAGTTATCTTGAATAATTTAACTTTATGTTCTTCTTTAGCCACTAGTACAGTATCAAAACACATAAGCTTAAAATGAAAGCAAAAATAAACTCAGTACACATGACACAATATTTTTGATGTGGAAACCCTGTTAAGGGAGAAAACCACGAGGTGATTAACCCAAGAATGTATTCTTTGTTAGAAGAATAGAATTACAAAATGGCACATGCCAATTAGGGCTCACTGCCCGAGAACACTGCTCACAAGAGGCTTACTGCCTATAGGAGACTCACTGTCTACAAGTTATTAAGAGAGTAACAAGATACTTAAACTGATGAGAAGCATCCACTTATGCTAGAGTTCAGTTCCGGTTTAGGCTCAGTACACTGATCTACTGCACTTCATTCTTTCTCTTCTTTGGTGGTGCTGACCTGTCACATGTCGGACCTACCTTACTGCTCTTCTACTTTTATTCACACATAATAACACACCCCACACACCTTCACATCCAAATCCATTTGGTATATATGTCTGCACAAAGAATTTCATCCTCTTTCTAGTCGGCATCCAGAATAGTCAATATTTTCCCAAACTCTAGTCTGTTGGTGGAATCCTTGCTTACCAAGTGATACAAATCAAGGAGATACTTATAGAAGTCATCTAACATGTTGGCCAATCATGGATGATACCTTAAGAACCTTGATCACCATCAATATCTCATCCAGAATAATTCTGATGCTCTGTTGATCAGTTCTTCCTCTGTCTACTCTGCCAAACCAGACCTCAATACTTAGATGCTCATATCTCTTCACTCTTTCATCACCGGAGGCTCAATCCCTAGAATCTATCATTCAAGGTATTCCTCTTGACTTTCCCAAGTTTGCACTTTACAAAGATGCTTCCTCTAAGAGATCCGGACCTGACTGTTAGACCTTGTTGCATGCTTTGTTCTTGCTTACTGGACCAAAGTATCCTTAAATCTGACTTCCAGTAAAGATACACCATGTCATGTGGATGTGTGGAAAGGTCTTTGTTGCCATCAATAACAACACCAATGAAGCCACACAGTGTCTCTTGCCAACAATCTCCCCCTTTGGCATTGATGGCAATACTTAGTGAAAAATGATAAGTGTTATACTACACTCCCCCTTGGTTGATGCTCTGTTCTATTGTACACTTTATCGGAGCTCCCCCTTAGTTGGAGTCCACATTTTTCACTGCTCCTCACTCCCCCTTTGACATCAATGGAAAAGGGTAGGGTCTGCACACCAAAATTTCCCAAAAACAATCTATACTTAGCTACATAAGTATATATATACATGTTATACTTACATATACTGAAGTATATCTGCAAAAGATGTCTTCAACTAGGCAAATTTTGTTGCCCAACTCTACTTCATCCTATCCAAAATTGAGATGTGACCACTCAATAGGAATGCAAAAGATTCTGCCCTCTTAAGATTTGTCGGATCACTGGTTTGGGCTGTGGTTTGGGCATCAGTTAGGGCCTCATGCATGGCCTCTAATTTAGGGATAATCATCCCTCTAAGTTCACCCATCCTGCTTAATATGTTCTTCCTCTCCTTCTCAAGCTTCTTAATCTCATTCATGACTATAATAGTTTGACATTCCTGGTTTATTATGGATATAGTGGGAGGATCAAAATTTTGAGAGAGGCTTGACAGTTTATCCTCTTGTTCTTTCACTTTCTTCTCAATATCCTTTGTTACTTTGGTCCAGAATATACAAAATTTATATTCTTCTCCTCCATCCTTAAGAGCATTTTCTAAGCTCTTTATCCCAATATCCATATTTCTCCTATCATTGGTTATAAAGCCTTGTAACTTGGAGAATCTCTTATCCAAAAACTCTTTCCAGACCTTCACCTCAGTTAATTTCTCTAAAGATTTAAAATGAGTGCTGACAGAACTAACAAGAGACTTGAGATTTTCGGATAAAGAAGCTAAGGAATCCTTTTGAAAGGATGGCATGATCTTTTCAAGCACACCAGATGCAATTTCTAGCAGCTCACAGTCTTCCATGTGAGACTTTAGAAGTTTCTCTTTAGTCTTTGCTTGGGTAAAGGATGCTATCTTCATTGTTTGAACCGGGGAGAGAGAATCAAAGTCAAATGGTCCTTGAAGTAACTCCAGTTCATCAATCTCCATCATTTATTTAGTTAAGAAATCCTTGACAGTTTCTGTAATGTCTCTTACTGGAGACAAAGTTTTCTTTCCTTCTGCACTGTCACTTTTATTCTTCTCAGCTTGACCTTCTTCTCTTCCCTTCACTTCTTCTTCTTTCTCCTCTACTTTTTGACTTGTCTTCTCTTGTGCTCTTTCTTTTTCTTTGGATCTGGAGTCTGCAGGGGAAGCCGGAGGAGAGATGTTTGCTTGATCATGGACCTCCTCTTCCGGAGTGGAGGAATTTAAGTCCTTACCTTTTTCTTCACCTATCTCCTTTACCTCTTCTACCACTATCTCAGTAGATTCTTCTTCAACATTTGTAGCCAAGGGATCATCACCTAAGTCCTCTATAATAGGAATGTTGAATCTTTTGTATACATTCCGGAGGATCTCTTCTATCTCTTTTGCTACTTTGTCAGTTTCTCTGAGCATAAGCTGATTCATTCTAGCTTTGCTCCGGAACTCATCCTTGCAATCTTTGAAGATCATATTCATTAGCTTCAGTGTGATTGAAGGAAAGAGCTGAATGGCTATCTGTTCACAGATCTCAAGATCCTTTGCTCTAGCATTATTCTTTCTTATCTCTAATTCTTTCTCTAGGATTTTGGGAATGAGAGATATGATTTCAATAAAAGCCTTATTGTATATGTTCAAGTACTTAACTGCGGCTTCCTCCAAGATCTTTCTATCTGCATCATTATATGCATCATAGAATTTTGTTATTGGTGCTGTTACTACATCATCTAAGGATAGAGTGGGCCTTTCAACAAATTCTTCTACTATCTCTTCCTTGTCTTGACCTGTAGAAGATTCACCGGATCCTTTCTTCTTCTTCATTTTCTTTACCTCCTCATCTGACTCAGTTTCTTCATCATCCTTCTGACTGATGTAAGACCTTGTGGCCTTTTTCTTAGTTCTTTTCTCTACTTTACTGGATGATTTTGCTTCCGGTTTAGATGCATTTGAGCTTTTAGCAGTTGCAGGTGTAGAGCTCCTAGAAGATCTAGTCTGAGAGGGGGCTTTTACTAGAGCACTTTCTTTTCTGCTTCTTCCTTTTCTTTTTCTGCTCTTTCCGTCTTTTCTCTGTGGGCATCAAGTGTCTCTTTTGAGATTCCATGCCTCTTGGAAACTTCTTCAACTTCCCTTCTCACTTTCCTCTTGATTTCAGGCTGTCTAAGTTCCACATGAACTTTTACACTCATCTCTTGGAAGGTTCCAAACCTTTCTGCCTTAGGGTCTTTGGGCTGGCTCAGCAGATGTTGGATATGTAGCTCTACAATTTTCTCATCTACTTCATACCCCATTGGCATGATCCAGACTGTCCTTGGCTCCACTACCTCCATTAGGCATTAATCAGTGTCTACCATGAAACACATTGTATCTTTATACTTCTCAACTAATGATTGGGGAATTCTTTCTCTGGTTTGCATCATATTTTGAAAATTCTTGAAGTAACCCCACAGAGTTGTATTTCTTGCCTTAGCATCCCCAAGCCCATGCAAGTAATCTCTGATTTGAATTGCAACAGGTCTGTCATTCTGCCATACCCAACCACTGGATCCGGGCAGCTCATTCATAAAGTAGAAAAATAAACACAATATCAGTCCACCATATTTAAAAGAGTTCTTTTTATCCCTTTTTATCTTCTGTAAGTTTTCCATTAGTTGTCTTAGAAGGATTTCACAAAGATCATAATCTGCATTATTTCTTAGCATCTCATAAGCAGTATACACAGTAGTTCCGAATACTAAATTCTCCCTGCTGGAGTGATATATCTTATAGCCAATTATCATAGATGCAAAATTGATATCCGGATCAATGATATCTTCTATGGTCATTGCTCTCTTATCAAATTTTGATCTGGTGGCCTTCGTCACAGTTTGATTTTTGACAAATTTGAGAACAAGTAACCCTCCGGAAGAGTGTAAACCGGTTACTACCCTAATTACATCCTTGGTGATCTTGAATGGTCTATTCAACCATAAGAAGTTATCATGTACTCTGCTCAACACATACCAGACCCACTCATCTTCTTCAAAACAGGGGAAAAGGATGTACTGACCGAAATGTTTATCCTAGATGGTCTTATACTGAGGTTTTAGTTCAAATGAATCATCTATCAGTTCCTTGTGCTAGATGTCCATCAGTTTGGAATCACCAAAGTCTTCAACGTTTGCATGAATGTAAACCCTAATGTCTTCTACACACAAAACCCCATGTGGAATGCTGGAAAATGCCACTAAGGGATCCACTTCTAGAGATTTGTAGGGATGTTTCTTAAATTTGGGGTGAGGCCTATCATAAATCTTTACAACATTCAGAGTAGTCATCTTAAAGATTCAGAGAAAGTTTGATCAAGAGAAAAAATACCTTTTTACGCTTCTAGGTTTCATGGGATGAGTTGGATCGGGTTGCTGGAAGAATTGTCTTCTGTGATTGATCTTTGAGAGACTTGAGACAATTTGTTTGTAGAGCTCTTTTTCTCTTCTTCTCGAGTGCGAATGTGTAAATGATGATCAAATGAACCCTTTTATCTCTGAGCAAACCCTAATTCCACATTGCAATAAATGTGCAACTTGAGTTATTCTGGTTGCTCTATTCTCCTTGTCCTGAGAGATTTTTTCAAATCACTAAGATGCACTTAAAGTTACTCTCGATGGATATTAGCAATCTATCTACCTTTTACAATCATTCCATTTAGCCTCAGATCAAGATACCTCAAATTTGAATCATGCCAGATCTATCTGTGAAAAGCTTGTTTTTACTGAATGACTATTTAACCGGATGAAACTTGGAAGATTAACCTGTTCAAAACTTCTTGCAAATCTTTCATCTCTTTACCAAAGCTTATTTAGATGTTCCTTTGTGAACCCTTTAAACCGCAACTTTCCTTGTGCCAATTCCGGCACCAATTAACTGGCTAGGGGAAAATGTTTTTCCTTGTGTCTCCCCTTGAGCCAAAGCTCACCTTTTAATTTTTGGAAGGAATATCAGCACCAGATTCTAATGCAGATCCATCCCCTACATTCTCTGTACTTCTCTTCACCCAAATCTTGTTCATCTCACTTTTAACTTCATCCACATTCACTTTTCCTTTTCCTTTGTCTTGATTCTGATTAAGATGCACCGGACCCCTTTTGTCCTAATTCTTACTTCTACAGAATTTGGCAATATGATCGGATCTATTGCAATTGTGGCAAACAACATTTCTTTGCATATTTGAATGATATCCTCTTGATTTGCATTGATTAGCCATATGTCCCATTCTATTGCATGCAAGGCATCTACCATTGAATGAATTGTTTATTTGCATATTTCTGCATTCATGAGATTTGTGACCATACCTTTTGCAGTTGAAACACTATCTGGAGAAGGATGTATTAGTCTGATTTATTCTCTTTCTGCACTGATTAGCTTTATGACCAAAGTTATTGTAGTTTTGGCAATATCCATTGAAGGATGGATATATTTGAGCATTAGGTTGCCTTTTCCTTAGATTTCCTAATCCAAAATTCTTCTGACCGGATCTGGAGCTTTCACCTTTCTCATATCCCAAGCCCCGCTTGTCATCTACCCTCTTTTGGCTTTCAAGAAAAACTTGAAGTTGAGCAGAACTTATCTTGAATTTCTCTTTGTATTCATTTTCTGTTTGAAGATCCTTTTTAAGAGTTTCAATTTGATCCTCAAGTTTTTCTTTATTATCTCTAGCATCTTCAAGATCAGATTCAAGATGTTTGATTATTCTATCCATCTTGTGGCAATCTTCTGATTTCTCCTTGAGAGATTGTCTTAGATCATCTTCAGGTTTTCTTTTCTCTTCAATTTCTTGAGTGAATTTTATAACTCCTGATTCCATTTCATGTCTTAACATAATGATCTCTTTTGATAACTTTTCACATAACTTGGTTTTCTCCTTTAGGTCTTCATTTGTATCATTCACTTCACCTTGACTTGCCAATTGCTGAAGTAGAACCTTTCTTTTTTTCATAGAGATACTTAGTTTCCCTTTTAGTTCATCTATGAAATCATCAGCCTATTTGAGTCTTTCATTCAATTCATTGACTTCGGAGTTAGATTACTCAAGATCATCTAGGGCAGACTGAAGTTGTTCCCTCATACCATACACATCCATTTGAATTCCCTGATCTTCCTCAAGCTCTTAGGCTCTGTTTAGAGGAACTTAGCTTTGATACCAATTGTTGATAACTGAGAGGGGGGGTGAATCAGTTATCTTGATTAATTTAACTTTTTGTTCTTCTTTAGCCACTAGTACAGTATCGAAACACATAAGCTTAAAATGAAAGCAGAAATAAACTCAGTACACATGACATAATATTTTTGACGTGGAAACCCTGTTAAGGGAGAAAACCATGGGGTGATTAACCCAAGAATATATTCTCTATTAGAAGAATGGAATTACAAAATGGCACATGCCAATTAGGGCTCACTGCCTGAGCACACTGCTCACAAGAGGCTTACTGCCTACAGGAGACTCACTGTCTACAAGTTATTAAGAGAGTAACAAGATACTTGAACTTATGAGAAGCATCCACTTATGCTGGAGTTCAGTTCCAGTGTAGGCTTAGTACACTGATCTACTGCACTTCATTCTTTCTCTTCTTTGGTGGTGCTGACCTATCACATGCCAGACCTACCTTACTGCTCTTATATTTTTATTCACACATAATAACACACCCCACACACCTTCACATCCAAATCCATCTGGTATATATATCCACACAAAGGATTTCATCCTCTTTCTAGTCGATATCTGGAATAGTCAATATTTTCCCAAACTCTAGTCTATCGACTGAATCCTTGCTTACCAAGTGATACGAATTAAGGAGATACTTATAGAAGTCATCTAACATGTTGGCCAATCATGGATGATACCTCAAGAACCTTGATCACCATCAATATCTCATCCAAAATAATTTTGATGCTCTGTTGATCAGTTCTTCCTCTGTCTACTTTGCCAAACTAGACCTCAATACTTAGATGTTCATATCTCTTCACTCTTTCATCACCGGAGGCTCAATCCCTGGAATCTATCATTCAAGGTATTCCTCTTGACTTTCCCAAGTCCATACTTTACAAAGATACTTCCTCTAAGAGATCCAAACCTGACTATTGGACCTTGCTGCATGCTTTGTTCTTGCTTACCAGACCAAAGTATCCTTCAATCTGACTTCTGGTAAAGATACACCATATCCTGCGGATGTGTGGAAAGGTCTTTGTTGCCATCAATGACAACACCAATGAAGCCACACAGTGTCTCTTGCCAACAGTTAGGGTATGAATTTCAAATTATTTACAAAAAGGACAAGGAGAATATTGCAACTGATGCCCTATCTTGATAGGAAGTAGAAGAAGAAATTTTTTATGCCAGTCCTTTATTACAACCTGAATGGGTAGAAGTTGCACGAGAAGATTGGCAACATGATTCTCTAATGAAAAAGATCATTCAACAACTTCTACAAGATCCATCTACTTTAGATGAGTATGTTTGAAAGGGAGACTCCTTATGATACAAATCAAGGTTCTTTCTGTGCAAAAATTTTTAGTTGAAAGCTAGCATACTATCTCAAATGCATGACTCACCAATAGGAGGACATTTACAGTTTTTAAGGGCCTATTACAATATAAAGAAATGTTTCTTTTGGGAAGGTCTTAAGGGGGTGCAAATAAATTTGTGGTTGAATGTTTGATATGCCAAAAAAATAAAGGTAAAATAGTAAATGCCCCAAGCCTTTTACAATCATTAACCATTCCAACACAATGTTGTGAGGAAATATCCATGGACTTTATTACTGGGTTACCAAAGTCAAATAACCTTGATATAATTTTGGTTGTTGTGGACCAAATTACTTGTTAGAACACATGCAATCTACTGAGAAGGGGGTGAATTAGTAGATTAAGAATACCAATCTCTAGAAAGTAGACCAAAATAACTTTCAGTGCTTAAGCAAGAACAATAAGAGATCATACAGAAATGAACACTAGATATACATGGAAAAACCAAATATGGGAAAAACCATGGTGAGAAAATGCTTCTAGGATCTACCATCCTAATCCAGCCTTATAGAGTAAACCATTGATTGCAATGTTTTAAGAGCACCCACCCTAAGGAGTCACCGAACCCTTGACTTAGGAGCACCAACTCTAAGGAGACTACAATCCCCTGAACTAAGCACCAACTCAGTCCACAAGAGGCACCAACCTCTAAATATTTACAAATTCTAATATGCAAACATTTGGTTCTTTACAAACCTCAAATGCACCTATTTAATTCATACATAGTCTTCTCTTCTCCCTCAACTCACCCAGACTCACTGTGTTCTAATTAACACACATCAAGCATCATTGCATCCTCTATTCTCTTTAACATAATGGCATATCATACATGCAAAGAACAACCATACAATATAGCATAGTCTTCTTTATTTAACAATTTCATGAGAAGAAACTACCCAACATATTCTCAACAACCCCTTTGATCTTCAAAACTGAATGTATGGAAAACCAACTTGCATCCCATACAGTTTGAACCGAAACACCAACAAAATATCATCTAAATCAAAGTAGTTGTATAACCATTACGTGTTGGGGAAAATTGAAATTCATCAAGATCACAACAACAACTATCCAACAAAAACTTTGACTGATCTAGCTGTTCACTCAACTGATCAGATTGATCTTAGAGCATTGAATCCTTAAAATCCACACTCTGTAGCTTCTTCTTTTACAAAAATTAAGTCCACGGAGTTTCAGAGATCAGGCTTTCGAGCTACCATCTTCCTTGGTAATGCTATTGGGTGTCAATCTTTATGTCTTTTTCCTTCTTTGTCGGGCATTGAGCTTTATGTCTTTTTCCTTCTTTGTTGAGCGTCAGGCTTTATCATCCACAAAATATCCATGTGGCACCTTTCTGTGGTTCCATAGGAGGGTTTTCCCCTTTCATAATGTGTTTTGTGGAATGGCAGAAAGCATTAGAAATGGCCACGTAAGCTTGACGGGACCCATACTGGCATACCTAGCCATAAGGTTGTCCACATGTCACCTTTTCACGGTTCCATAGGTATGCTTTACTCCTTTGTATTTTGCTCCGTGGAATAGAAAAAAATGCTCATTAGGACATCAAATGAATTTCCTTAGCTTTTTTGGACTTTACTTAGTGGGCATTTTTTCTTTTTGGCTTCCATATCAGAATGGATCAAAGTACAGATCCAAACTCTGATCTCCAATTTTCTTAGACAAAATCAAAGCTTTGTGATCAGGCCTTCCTCATTAGACCTTTCTTCTTTCCTCAACAAGGAGAAGGAGTAAGGCCGAAACTCTGAACTCTGATTTTTCTTAGACTAAATCAGAGCTTTGTGATCAGGCCTTCCTTCTTTCCTCAACAAGGAGGAGTAAGGCTGAAACTCTAAACTTTGATTTCCTTAGACTAAATCAGAGCTTTGCAATCATGCCTTCCTTCTTTCCTTGAAAAGGAGGAGTTAGGCCAAAACCCCCAACTTTGAAAAACTCCAGAAAACATGTAAGTTGCCCTCTGTCACTTAGTCTGATTAACTTTTTGGCCTTAGAATCATCAATGAAAACACTTGTGCACTTTCATTTGACATCAATGACAATAACTCAACAATCTCTCTCTTTGTCATTAATGGCCCAACCAACAAGTAATCTATCTTTTATCTCTGCCCTAACCTTCTACATTTGATCCCCTCTTCAATATCTTTTGCATTTGCTCCCCTTACTCTAATTCTCCCCTTTTGGCATCAATGCCAAAGGGAGGTAATCAACCTCTTTCCTAACAACAATTGAACACTACAAAGCTTCTCAAATTCTAATTACTTAGTTTGTTGTCAACCTATCTACCCCCCTGAGAGGTAGCCATTATCTAAATAGGAATGAATGACATGCCTTGAACTGCTCTCCCTGAATAGATGTTGCAGCTGCACTTCTACTTGTGAGAAAAAGAAGCAGAAATAACTCCTAACTGTTGCCTAAGATATTCAAAAGTATCCTTGGGAAGTGGCTTTGTGAAGATGTCTACAATTTGATCTTGTGTGGGGACATACTCCAACTTTACTTCCTGATCTACAACCTTTTCTCTCAAGAAATGATATTTAATGGAGATGTGCTTTGTTCTTGAGTGCATCATAGGATTCTTTGAGATATTAATTGCACTTGTATTATCACAAAGAATGGAAATAGGATCATCATTCTCTACCCTTATATCTTTGAGAGTTTGCTTCATTCATAAAACTTGTGTGCAACATGAAACAATAGCAACATATTCTGCCTCAATAGTGGACAATGTGACTAAATCTTACTTCTTGCCGAGCCATGATACCAACCTATCACCCAAAAAGAAAGATCCACCACTGGTGCTTCTCATGTCATCTATACTTCCTACCCAATCAGCATTTGTCTATGATGTCAAACTAAAATCATTATTTCTAAGGTACCATAATCCACACTCCATAGTACCTTTCAGGTAACTAAAGATTCTCTTCACAACTTGAACATGGGATTCCTTAGGAGAAACTTGGAATCTAGCCTCCATGCATACTGCATGCATGATATCTAACCTGGATGTAGTTAGGTACATCAAGCTACCTATCATAGATCTAAATATAGTATGATATGTATCAGGTGATTCATCATTATTGCTCAACTTGCATCCTGTCATCATGGGAGTACTCACAAGCTTACAATCTTCCATATTGAACTTCTTGAGCATTTCCTTTAAACACTTGGTTTGGGATATAAATATATCTTGGTATATTTGTGATATTTGTAAACCAAGAAAGAAAGAAAGTTCTCTAAGCATGGACATTTCAAACTCTTTCTGCATTTCATTAGCAAATTCCTTGCTCATCTTGTCAGCACAACCACCAAAAATGATGTCATCAACATACACAACAACAATCAACATGTGCTCACCTTCTGATTTGAAGTACAAGTTGCTATTTGTACTTCCCTTTTGAATCCTTGTTGCTAGAGATAACTATCCAACTTAGAATACCAAGCCCTAGGGGCCTATTTCAAACCATACAATGCCTTTTTTAGTCTACAAACATAATCTCCCTTTTCTGACAAATAAAATCCCTCAAGTTGCTCAATGTAAATCGCTTCATTAAGTTTTCCATTCAGAAATATAGATTTGACATCCATTTGGTAAACTTTTAAATTTGTATAAATGGAGAATGCTAGAAACATCCTGATGGCTTCCAATCTTGCTACAGGTGCAAAGGTTTCTTCAAAATCTATATTTTCAACCTATGCATATCCTTTACAAACCAATTGTGCATTGTTCCTCACAACTTCTCCATCCTCATTAAACTTTTTTTAAACACCCATTTTGTGCCTATCATGTTCTTATCTGCTGGTCTTGGAACCAATTCCCAAGTTTGATTTTTCTCTATCTGATTGACCTCCTCATCCATTGCATTGATCCATCCTTCATCCTCACTAGCATCAGTAAATGTTTTAGGTTCAATCTTAGATAGTAATGATAAATTTAGTTGTTCATTTCTCCTTGCCAGTTTTCTTCTAGTTTACATTCCTACATTCTTGACTCCTATTATTTGTTGTTCAAGATGATCTTTTTGCACATACTTAGTAGGTACCTTAATGGATAGCCTTTTAGGTTTTTCTTCAATAGTAGCATCATCTTCTTCTTCTATTATCACTGATCCTTATGAGAAACTATCCTTGATATGTGTTAGATGTGGATGGTCCTCATCTACTTTGACATTAGCACTTTCTACAATTCTATGCAATCTCTTATTGTAATAGTTATAAGCTTTGGATCTACTAGAATATCCTAGAAATATGCCTTCATCACACCTTGAATCAAATCTTCCTAGGCTATCTTCATCTCTCCTTATGTAGCATCTTCTCCCAAACACCTTGAAATATTTGACAGATGCAGATCTGCCATACCATAATTCATATGGTGTCTTATCAGTGTTTATCCTTAACTATACTCTATTCAAGTTATATACAGTTGTGTGTACTGCATCTTTCTAGTAGACATCGGGTAATTTTGCCTCATTTAGCATAGTTATTGTCATCTCTTTTACTGTCCTATTGTCTTTTAATGCTATGTCTTTCACAGTATGCCACAAACTCATTGGAGGTGAATTCTCCTCCTCTGTTTGATCTTAAGCATTTAATTGTCAGACCACTCTCCTTCTCAACCATAGACCTAAATGTCTTAAATCTCTCAAAAGCTTCTGATTTATTCTTAAGAAAGGTTACCCATGTCATTCTTGAGAAATAATCAACTAACAACATGAAGTATCTCTCACCTTGTAGTTCAGGTTGTGTCTTGGTTGGACCACTTAGGTTTGTATGAACTAACTCCAAGGATTTTGAAGTAGAATATTCTTTTTTTTTCAAGCTAGACCTTGTCTGTTTCCCATGCTGACATTCCTTACATATAGTATTTTTTGGCTTGGTGATTTTAGGAATGTGCATAACTACCCCTTTTGAACTTACCTTCACAAGGTTTTCAAAATTGATATGACCCAATCTTCTGTGCCACAACCAACTTTCATCAATCTATCCCATCAAACAACTTCTATCTTGAATCTCCTTGAGATTGTAAAGATTATTTTATGTTCTACTTGCTTCAACAACTATCTTACTAGAAATTGTTTTCCTAATCTCACAACCTTTTGCATTAAAGGTTAGATTATATCCATTATCACACATCTGAATTACACTCAGCAAATTTTGCTTCAGTCCTTCCACATAGTAGACATTGTGAGTCTTGGCTTTTCCATAAATACTCAATGTTCCTTTACCATATATCTTCTTAGATGTGTTGTCATAAACTTAACTGAGCCTCCATTTAATTCTTGCAAACTTATAAACTTACTTTTATCTCTGGGCATGTGATTGGAGCAACCATTGTCTATCACCCATAGATTTTGTCTCTTAGCATGAAATGTTGTTTGTACTATCAGAGATGCTTCTTTCTTTTGATCATCCTTCTTCTCCTTCCATACTTTCTTAGTTTTCACCTCCTTATTGACAAGATAGTCTGATACATTATCCTTCTTAGGAGGAACATTTTCCTTTCTTTCCAGTTTGTTAGATTTTACAAAATTTGTTCTACAGTAATTTGCAATGTGACCATAGTTATTGTATTTGTACTAAACTACTCTAAAATCTCCTAGAGGTGTAAAATAATTTTTGCTAGTAAAAATAATTCTTCTAGTAACTCAATGTTTCAAGATTTAACTATGTGTAAGTTTTTTCCTAAATGTTTTGGACCACACTCTGTGATCCATCACCAGGAGAAATAGCAAGAGAAGATAGATAGAATGAGTAAGTTTACAGACTATGACAACTAAATAGAAGGAAGGAATAGCATGGGAACCAAGGAGGAGAAGAACATAAAGAATAATACTAGTTAGACCTATAAGCATCTAAGCTCAAAAACAACCAAACCCCTAAAAAACAAAGAATTGTGAAAAAAAGAAACCAACAAAGAACAAATTATATATATATATGTGTGTGTGTGTGTGTGTGTGTGTGTGGATATTATTGTTGTCACGTGAAATTGCACCCTGCTTGGAAGGATTCCAAGCATTCTAATGACACAATGGGAATGATCTCGAAGTGTGGGACCTTGCTTAAAGAGATCAGACCTCCAGAGAAGGCTGGCTTTCTTGCCTGATTTATCACCTAAAACTACTGAGCCTTTGAGGGGAAAAGGGAGAAGGAATGCTTTAAAGTAAAGATGAAACAAGAAAACTTGAAACATAAAAGAGTGATGCACCAGACATATTTAAAGAGACTTTCACAGAATTGAAAAATGCATAACACAACCGGATAGAGCAAGGATGTATACACAAATTAGATGATTCTAGTAGAGGCAAGAAGCAATATGATTGAGAGGAACAAAGACATTCATAGGCAACCATATCCAGATTCACATAGAACTAGAAAATCAGTCAAAGAGGCATGATAACTTGCATATATTCAGTAGGAAGGCAGGGTTACAGTGGTAGAAAAAGCTCTGTTTGGAAACAGAAAAGCTTCTATGCCAAAAAATTTCCAACCTTATTTACATCTTATGAATGCATATATATAGCATTCCAAACTAACCTAGTTCAGTTACAAAAATTTGCTCTATGAGCTGTATCAGAAAAATATCTCTGAAAAGATGTCCCACTTGCAGAAGTTATGGTGTTAAAATATCTAGAACTGGGCGGATAGAAGATATTTTTGAGTCTTTAATGCAAGCAGCTCCCTCATCGATCCGTAGCAACACATAAATGAAAATATCTGAAACAGGGTGGTGAAAAGATATTTTGATCATCAATGTGAGCTGCTTCATCTTTGTGTAGCAATGAATGCAGGAAATATCTCTATCTATAGCAAAGAATGCAACAAATATCTGAATTTGCTCAAAACGGTCGTTGAAATGTCAACGCGACCAACATATGCAAATCTGGATCCAAATTTTGAAAAGTGAGAATATTCCTCAGAAAAGCCCGCCAAATGAAAGAGGAGGCAAAAATAAGCACTTTTGCCTCTTTCAGCATGTCGAAATTCACCAGGATGAAGGAGATACAGGCAGTCAAAGTTTTGGTCAACCCCCTGTATATATCGCTTTGTATCTATGTATATATCGCCCTCTGAAAATTGCATTTGTATGTGCAAAGCACCTTGTATCAGGTTGCATCAGGCTGTCGGAATGACCTTCATTCGAGCCGCCGATGTATAATGTCATGCCAAAATTTCCTTTGTATATGCTCTACTTTTGGCGCTTAAATGCCCCTTTGAAAAATTTGTAGAATATGCATTTGAATTTGTCTTTGTATGTTTGCATTTGCTGCCCCTTGCCACGTGGAATCTGTTGATCAGTCGCTAGGCTGATTCTGAAACCATCACTAAAAAATGCATTTTGTTTGGCTGATATACATTCTTGTATGTTACCCTTGTATATCGGCTTTGTATATTTGCATATACAAAGGCAAAATATACAAAAGAAACTGTAGACTCATTTATACATTGCAAACACTTACTTCAGCATGAGCAAAAATCCCTTGTATATTCAATTGTATGTGAGAACATACAATCACTAACATACATACAAATGCGCAGACCCTAAAATGACCATTAGCTGTATTTGATGTTCTGTCGGGTCCGGCATGTATCTCTCTCTTCTGCATATTTCCTTGTATTCGCAATATACAAAGCACCATATACATATAGCTGCAGACTTGATGACTGAATATGCCAGAATTTGATCTTCGATTCAGGTCTGCCTTATATACTTCCCTTGCACCTTTGACTTGTATATCGCAATATACAATTTCAAACATACAAGTCAGACTTCAAACCTTTTATAAAACTTTCTCAAAAATACCTTCAGGTTTAGTCTGTATGTTAGGGATGCATGCCTTGCATGTATGTTCAAACATACAATCACAAAAATGTACATTTGGTGGACCCCACCAGTTGCACATTCGGCCTTGTATATTTTCCGTTGTATGTTTCAATTGTATGTTGGAAACATACAATGTGAAATATACATTCTCTTTTGTATATGCACCAATGTACATCTACTGTAGCCGATGCATATTATTCTTGTATATCGGCTTTGTATGTTCAGACATACAAGCCTATATACATTCTACTGTTCATGCTCACTTGTATCTTAGGCGAAGGTCCCTTATATATTCCGCCGATGTACATTGCAAAATGTACATTCACCCTTGTATCTTCCAACATACAATCTACCTTGTATGTGTGTGGGCCCCATCATTTGTATCTCGACAATATACAAATGCCTTTGTATGCTTGGCCTTTGTATATCGACTTCTATATCCGAATATTCGACCCGATATACATAGGCCAAACATACAAGCGGGAATCTTTGATAGAATATTCCTACGATGTATAACCCGATATGCATATCTTTCCTTGCATATGTCAATTGTATGTTCAAACATACAACACAATATACATTTGAAACCCGTTATACATTGAGCGAATATTTCTTAGAATCTGCAATAGATTCCCTCAATGTATATGCATTGTCTAAGCCTGATATGCATCTTTTCCTTGTATATTTTTTGTACATTGCCGATATACAAACAAAAAACTTGTATATAGCCTTTGCATATCCCTTTGTATGTACAAAGGTGAATGCATATACAAGTATGCATACAAATACAAGTTATAAAATATGAGAAATCCCAGCGATAGAAAATACTTGAGGCCAAAAGATTTCTGGGTTTTTTACAGGGAATCTTTAGGCAAGAGCTTGGAAATTTTTAACTAGGCATGCATGAGTACTTAAAAGATTTACACCTTGTATGGTCATTTCTAAAGGATTTTCAAAGAAAAGGCAAGGTGAACTGTTTAACTCTGGGCAGAGGCAAAATAGGTCAACAATTTGGTGGCGTCTATGGAGTGTTAGCCTGCTAAACAATTAGACCAGTGGCCTTGAGCATCCATTGGGCATGGGGTCAATCAAAGACAAAAGATATGTCTTGACAAAGAAACCCGACTTAGCAACTCAGTGTCTTGACAGTGAAGAACATTGGAAGACTAAGCCAAGACAAAAATGTTAAAGGCAATCTCTCCAACTGTGCTATACAGCACTCAGGAAAAACAAAGGATCTAAACTATTGTGCAGCAACACTTATTGAAAGCAAGAAATCTAATCTACTAATTTACAAGGTACTCATACCTCAAAACACCTCTTTAAATGTATCCCGTTAACTGGGATAGGCAGATTTTGTCCATCCATATTTGATAACTGAAATGCATTGTGCTCCTTGCATTCAGTAATGAGAAATGGGCCACTCCACATGCTGTCAAACTTGGAATGCTTTCTTGGTCTGCTTTTTAATTCATCCCATTTGAGCACCATATCACCCATTCTAAAATTTCTGGGGGTGGCCTTCTTGTCAAAATTTCTTTTTGTTTGAAGCTGATGATACTCCATGGCCTTCATAGCTTTATCCCTGCTCTCTTCAAGCTCCATCAGTTGAGCATATTTGACAGCCATGGGGTCCTCTGCTTCAAACATTTCTAGCTGATTCATAATGTCTAGTGCTGGTAGTTCCATAAATATAGGCAATCTTGCCTCTTTCCCATAAACTAACATATATGATGAATTCCCAATTGACCTCTTGGGAGTTATTCTGTCTGCCCATAAGGCATACTTCAGATTAGTGTGCCAGGTCCTCTGGTTATCCTCCATTGATCTTTTAATGATCCTTATGAGATTTTTATTTGTAGATTCAGCCAAACCATTACCCTGTGGATAATAACTTGATGAAGTATTCAAATAGATCCCACTCTTAACAGCCCAGTTAGTTATCTTTAGGCCAACAAAGGCCAAAGCATTGTCAGAGATGATTGACTCAGGCACTCCAAATCTAGAAACCAAATCACAATAAAAATTTAAAACAACATTCTCATTGGATTCCTTTAGAGCCACTACTTCGGTCCATCTTGTGAAATAATCTATAGCTGTGAGTATCCATCTGTGGCCTGTACTTGATGGTGGATTAACATGACCTATAAAATCAATGCCCCATCTCATAAAGCGCTGCTCTACCTGAATTGGTTGCAGAGGTAATGCTGGCAGCCTCTCTTTGCCTACAAATATGGCACATTTTATACATTTTCTAGCCCATGCGTGGGCATCCTTAAATAAGCTGGGCTAGTAATATCTAGCTCTCATTATTTTCCAGGCTGTAGTCCTTGGGGCAAAATGACCCCCTGCCGTTCCATCATGAAATTCATGTAGCACCTTCTGATCTTTATCAATGCACCTTAACAATACACCATTAAAGTCCTTTCTAAAAAGGATGCCATTTATTAAAACATATGGAATGGATTGCAGTCTAAAATATTTTCTTTTGGTTCTATCTAGACCTGCTAGACATTTACCAGTTTGCAAAAATTGAGTCATGTCATTAACCCAACTAGTGTCTACTATTGTTGCATCATTCTGATGCCCCTCTTCAATAGTCAGAAGCACCTCCTCTTCTTTTTCTATTTCATTCTTTGAACTAGTAGCGAGTTGTTCACTGAGTCCTTTGCCTCTGACAAGCCTAGTTATCTTGATCTCCACATCATATTCCATGACTTTGGTGATCCAACCAGCCCTTTTCTCATTTACATCTTTACTTAACAGGAACACCTTTATGCTAGGGTGAGCTACCATCAAATGTATCTTGTTATTAGAAACAAGATGCCTGAACCTTTTTAGACTCCTCACCACTGCAAGGACATGCTTCTCCACGAAGCTATACCGCTACTCATACTCCTCCAGCCCCTGACTAAAGAAAATGATTGGCTGTTCAAAACCGTCACTTTGCTGCTATACCAGAATCACAGAGATTGTATCCAAGCGGCCATAAGCATATAAAATAAAGTCTTTGGAGAAATTAGGGTTTACCAGAGTTGGTGCAGCCAATAATGCCTCTTTTATGGACTTGAAACTGAGTTTGGCCTCTGTTGTCCAACTAAAAACTGTATTCTTTTTCAACATAGACGTCAAAGGCCTCAAAAGATTTGCAATGTCAAGGATAAATCTTCACAGAAAATTAATTCTGCCAATAAAACTTTGTAGCCCCTTCTTGTGACTGGGTAAAGGCAGCTCCAAAATAGCTCTTACCCTTTCAACATCAATGGTAATGCCCTCCTTTGACACAACGTGCCCTAACAGCTTGCCCTCATGCATAGTGAATAAGCACTTCTTGGGATTGAGAGATATCCCAAACTCGTTGCATCTCTCAAACACTAGCTTCAGATGGGATAAATGCTTAGCTACATTCTTAGAAAAAATTGTGATGTCATCAAGGTACACCAACACCAATTTATACAGAAAACCCTTGAAAGCCATATCCATGGCTCTCTGAAAAGTAGAGCCAGCATTTGAGAGGCCAAAGGGCATTCTTTTATAGGCCTGGTACCCCATTTGGTGGTGAAAGCAATCTTGAACTAATCCTCCTCCTTGACTAACACCCGATTGTAACCAAAAAAACCATCAAGCAAGGAAAATCTTTCTGAGCTAGCCACTACCTGTAGAGTCTACTCCATTGAGGGCAATGGGTAGTGATCTTTTAGGGAGGCTCTGTTGAGGTCTCTGAAGTTGACACACAGCCTAATCTCCCCATTCTTTTTTCTTACAGGGACAAGGTTGGAGACCCAAGAAGTATGTTTGATTGGAAAAATGATTTTCCCCTCAATCAGTTTGGTCAGCTCTTTAATCATTAGAGGCTCAAGCTTCAGGTTTAGAGGTCTTTGCTGTTGCCTCACAGGTTTAATACCTGGTTCTAACTCTATGGTGTGCTGGGCAATGTGAGGGTTGAACCCTTTTAGGTCTGAGTAATCCTAGGCAAACACATCTTCAAACTCTTGACAGAGAGCAATAAAAGCTCTTCTGTCCTCAGCTAAACAAATTTTACCAATTTTAAGAAGCTTACCTTTGAAAATTTCTAGCTCTTCATAATGCTCTTCTTTAACCTGCATGCTGGTCTTACTTTTCTTCAATTGATCATCGGTACTAAAAATAGATTCCAAGGTTACCAATCCCTTAGGCAACTTGTTTGTTCTCAACTGAACAATTTGATCATTGCCATATTGTTGATTAAACTTATCCTGATTTATCACAGAAAACTCATCTTCTTCTAACAAGAGATGCAGGATCTGCTCATCACTCTCAAAAACTTGCCAATGAATATTATTATCAGGGATAGAGGGCCTACCAACTATTTTTACATGAGGTTGTACCTTCTCCCTTTGAATATCACTAGGGATGTCAAACTGAGCCCCAATTGCAGCTAACCTATCAGCATGATAGTTCTGATTTCTTGGAATAGAGATCAGATTGAAAGCATCAAATTCTTCAATCATGTCCGATACCCTATGTTTGTAGCATTTCAAAACATCATTCTTTGTAACATGCAGCCCTCTCACCTGATTCACAATTAGTTCACTGTCACCATAGACCTGTAAACAGCCTATTTTCCTCTTTCTTGCCCACTGCAAACCTTGAATTAATCCTTCATACTCAACAGTGTTGTTTGTACATGCAAAGGCAAAATGGAAGGAAGAATAATATTTTTCACCTTGTGGTGACACCAACATTGCCCCACCACCAGATCCATTCTTGTTCCTAGATCCATCAAAATACATTTTCCACACTTCATTTTGCTGCCCTGTCTGCTATTCTGCATCCTTCACAAGATTTGGTATTGTTGTTTCATGCTCATGCAGTATCTAAATGCCCATACCAATTTCCTGGATGTGTGCCTCAGGATCATCAGAAATAATGCAATTTGCATTAATAACATTTGGTGTGTAAGGCTCAATGTGATGATTTGAAAGCAAATCAGATTTTAAAGTTACTTTGGTGCCATATCTGGTCCTGAAAAACATGTGGGACCAGTCCGAGGATAAATACTCTCCTATTTTGGTTGTGAATTCTCTTGATAAGCACATGCCAAAATAAGGAGGCAAATCAATGATGAAGACCTCTTGAGAAATGGAAACATTGGGACAGGTATGTAAAGTGAGACCTAGGCCTTTTATTACACCCACAGTATTAACAGTTGTGCCATCTAATTGGAGCACACCCTTCTCAAGAGGCTGTACTTGAGCCCTAATTGGTCTACAATTTGTTTAGGCATCCTAGAACTGCTTGCTCCACTATCCACCATGCAATTATGTACTAATTTGTCTCCAATTATTAATGACACATAGAATGGGAGTGGTTTGGTACTTTTGTTTAGCTGTTTGCTATCATCTTGGGATGAATTGGTAAGGGCAGCCCTATTTGGGTCAACAGTTGGATCCTTGGACACTTTAAAATCAGACAAGGTAGATTGCAATATGTCTTTTTGGCCCAAGATGGCTAAAGAATCCCACATAGACATTGTCACATTCATCTTCTTCATATTTTCAATAATATTGAAAGATGGGATGGCGCTTGCCTTCTGATTTGATTTTGTAGCAGCAACCTCTGCTTACAAAAGAGGCATCCCCCTTGTAGCTACTGGGTTAATTCTTTGTAGAATATGGGGAATATGTGGTGTAGAAGCACCAACATGTCCTTTCTCTTTATTTGTTGCTTGGTCTATCTCATAACCCCTCTTCTTGGCTCTTGTATTTACTACAACTGAGGTGTTATCACTGTTTACACCACAGAATTCACCTTCTTGCAAATTTATGAAGGTGGAATCATTCTAAGGTTGCTCTTGTTGTTGTGTAGCTCCATCATTTGGGACGTTTGGCTATGAGACTGCCATATTTTGAACCATTAAAGCCTGATTTATCACCCCATTCGAGCACACTGCTTGACTATGTGGTTGATTGCATAGATATCACCACTCGTACTCAGCTGCAAGGTTGTTCTGAGTAGGGACAAGGTCCCTAACGACATTAATAGGTGCCAGATTATAAGGCTAAAAAGGCCTTTGATTCACATTTTTCCTGGCACCTTGGTAGTTGCTTTGATAAGGTGGCCTGTTAGCTTGATAAGGCTGATTTTGGCCTTGATATGGCTGCTGATTTTGCCCTTGAGATTGTGGTTGATAAGGCTGTCTGTGCTGGGATTGCTGCTTTTTGATGTTTACTAACTCATTCCCAAAGGTTTGCAAGATATTTTCTATTGTCTGTTGGTTATTTTTAATCTCTTTCAACTCTTGAGATGAGCTAGAAGCAGCAGGCTCAGAATTGGCAGTACTTGGTATAGCTGCTATAGTAGGCAAAGGGGCAAAATATGGGATTGGTAATGGCATTGAAGCCTGAATCTCAGGAAAGATGGGCATTAGTGGTTCTAACCTGAATTAGATTATTTTCTGCCCTAATAGCTATCTCATAAGCATCAGGTAAACTAGTACCTCCTAATGACTGGAGGTCTTACCATGGCAGGAATTTTGTCCCATGTCTTTTGAAATCTGAAGTTGAAATCTATCATTTGCTCCTGGGGAGCTCTCCTTATAGTGGTCATCTGTTCAACTAATGACATATTATCTGATTTATCTTGGAACTGTTTATTCAATTGATCTCCTAGATCATCCTAGGTTGCTATAGTCTGTACTAGTAGGCTCCTGAACCATTGCAAGGCTTTCCCTTTGAATGAGGTAGCCAACAGCTTGATGGCAACATTTTCCTGGGTGACATGATGTACTCCACATAGAGATGCCACATCTCTAATGTGCTCTATAGGGGTAGTCTGATTTTCCCCTATGAAATAGGGTAGACTCTTCAAAGCTGCCATGGGTATAACATCATGTACCGTTAGGTTTAAAGGGCTACTGCCATCAAAAGCCACAAATGGCTGATTTCTTGCCATCTGAACAGCTAGAGGTGGATTTGCTTGAGTTGCTACAGGAACTACAGGAGAAACTGGTCTAAAATTTGGTAGGGTTGACTGTATCCTTTTAGAAACTGGGGTCCTTACTACAGCTCTACTCTGTCTTTTTGGTGGAGACAACTGCAAGTAATCAAATGTACTTGAACTCCTAGTTTGTGTCTTTCTCATAAAATAAAATAGTAGAAATGATCTGCTTGTCCTTCCTCAGTGTGAAACGCCAGATATGCAGATTTAACCTCTTATAGGTCTAAAAATCACTAGATGCACATCAAAACCAACAATAAATTTGTAGAGTCCCACCAGGCGTGCTAGAAATTGTTGTCACATGAAATTACACCCTACTTGGAAGGATTCCAAGCATTCCAACGACACAATGGGAATGATCTCGAAGTGTGGGACCTTGCTTAAAGAGATCAGACCTCCAGAGAAGGTCGACTTCCTTGCCTGATTTATCACCTAAAACTACTAAGCCTTTGAGGGGAAAAGGGAGAAGGAATGCTTTAAAGTAAAGATGAAACAACAAAACTTGAAACATAAAAGGGTGATGCACCAGACAGATTTAAAGAGACTTTCACATAACTAAAAAATGCACAGCACAACTAGATAGAGCAAGGATGTATACACATATTAGATGATTCTAGTAGAGACAAGAAGCAATATGATTGAGAGGAACAAAGACATTCACAGGCAACCATATCCAGATTCACACAGAACTAGAAAATCAGTCAAAGAGGCATGATAACTTGCATATATTCAGTAGGAAGGCAGGGTTACAGTGGTAGAAAAAGCTTTGTTTGGAAACAGAAAAGCTTCTATGCTAAAAAATTTCCAACCTTATTTACATCTTATGAATGCATATATATAGCATTCCAAACTAACCTAGGTCAGTTACAAAAATTTGCTCTATGAGCTGTATCAAAAAAATATCTCTAAAAAGACATCCCACCTGCAGAAGTTATGGTGTTAAAAATATCTGGAACTAGGCAGATATAAGATATTTTTGTGTCTTTAATGCAATCAGCTCCCTCATTGATCCTTAGCAACACATATATGAAAATATCTGAAACAGGGCGATAAAAAGATATTTTGATCATCAATGTGAGCTGCTTCATCTTTGTGCAGCAATGAATGCAAGAAATATCTCTATCTGCAGCAATGAATGCAACAAACATCTGAATCTGCTTAAAACGGTTGTTGAAACGTCAACTCGACCAACATATGCAAATCTAGATCCAAAATTTGAAAAGTGAGAATATTCCTCAGAAAAGCCTGCCAAATGAAAGAGGAGGCAAAAATAAGCACTTTTGCCTCTTGCAGCATGTCGAAATTAGCTAGGATGAAGGAGATACAAGCAGTCAAAGTTTTGGTCAACTACCTGTATATATCGCTTTGCATCTATGTATATATCGCCCTCTGAAAACTACATTTGTATGTGCAAATCACCTTGTATCAGGCTGCATCGGGCTGTCGGAATGACCTTCATTCAAGCCGCCGATGTATAAAGTCATGCCGAAATTTCCTTTGTATATGCTTTTCTTTTGGTGCTTAAACGCCCCTTTGAAAACTTTGTAGAATATGCATTTGAATCTGTCTGTGTATGTTTGCATCTGCTGCCCCTTGCCATGTGGCATCTGTTGACTGGTCATTGCACTAATCCTGAAACCATCGCTGAAAAATGCATCTTGTCTGGCCGATATACATTCTTGTATGTTACCCTTGTATATTGGATTTGTATATTTGCATATACAAAGGCAAAATATACAAAAGAAACTATAGACTCATTTATACATTGCAAACACTTACTTGGGCATGAGCAAAAATCCCTTGTATATTCTATTGTATGTGAGAACATACAATCACTAACATACATACAAATGCGTGGACCCTAAAATGACCATTAGTTGTATTTGATGTTCTGTCGGGTCCGGGTTGTATCTCTCTCTTTTGCATATTTCCTTGTATGTTGCAATATACAAAGCACCATATACATACAGTTGCGGACTTGACGCATGAATATGCCAGAATTTGATCTTCCATTCAGGTCCGCCTTGTATACTTCCCTTGCACCTTTGACTTGTATATCACAATATACAATTTCAAACATACAAGTCAAACTTCAAACCTTTTATAAAACTTTCTCAAAAATACCTTCGGGTTCAGCTTGTATGCTAGGTATGCATGCCTTGCATGTATGTTCAAACATACAATCACAAAAATATACATTTGGTGGACCTCACTAGTTGCACATTCGGCCTTGTATATTTTCCGTTGTATGTTTCAATTGTATGTTGGAAACATAGAATGCAAAATATACATTCTCTTTTGTATATGCGCCGATGTACATCTACTGTAGCCGATGCATATTATCCTTGTATATCAACTTTGTATGTTCGGACATACAAGCCTATATACATTCTACTGTTCATGCTCACTTGTATCTTAGGTGAAGGTCCCTTATATATTTTGCCGATGTACATTGCAAAATGTACATTCACCCTTGTATCTTCCAACATACAATCTGCCTTGTATGTGTGTGGGCCCCATCATTTGTATCTCGACAATATACAAATGCCTTTGTATGCTTGGCTTTTGTATATCGACTTGTATATCCGAATATACAACCCGATATACATAGGCCAAACATACAAGTGGGAATCTTTGATGGAATATTCTTGCGATGTATAACCCGATATGCATATCTTTCCTTGTATATGTCAATTGTATGTTCAAACATACAACACAATATGCATCTGAAACCCAATATACATTGAGGGAATATTTCTTGGAATCTGCAATAGATTCCCTCAATGTATATGCATTGTCTAAGCCCGATATGCATCTTTTCCTTGTATATTTTTTGTACATTGCCAATATACAAACAAAAAACTTGTATATAGACTTTGCATATTCCTTTGTATGTACAAAGGCGAATGTATATACAAGTATGCATACAAATACAAGTTATAAAATATGAGAAATCCCAACGATAGAAAATACTTGAGGCCAAAATATTTCTGGGTTTTTTTGGGTTTTTTGCAGGGAATCTTTAGGCAAGATCTTGGGAATTTTTAACCAGGCATGCATGAGTACTTGAAAGATTTACACCTTGTATGGTCATTTCTAAAAGATTTTCAAAGAAAAGGCAAGGTGAACTGTTTAACTCTGGGCAGAGGCAAAATAGGTCAACAATTATATCTATAACACTATGCAATTGTATAAATATAAGAGAAATAACAAAAAGGGAAGACATTTAAAAATATATATATATTCTTCTTTTATGGTTTGTTGTTGTTTGTTTGTTTATGTTTGATTCAATTATGATCTTGCCTTATTATTTGTTCTTTGTTGTTTCTCATTTTTTGGTTTCTTTTTTCGCAATTCTTTGTTTTTTAGGGGTTTGGTTGTTTTTGAGCTTAGATGTTCATAGCTCTAACTAGTATTGCTCTTTATGTTCTTCTCCTCCTTAGTTCTCGCACTATTCCTTCTTTCTATTTAGTTGTCATAGTCTACAAACTTACTCATTCTATCTCTCTTCTCTTGCTATTTCTCCTGATGATGGATCACGGAGTGTGATTCGAAACATTGAGGAAAACACTTACACACAGTTAAATCCTGAAATACTGAGTTACTAGCATTATGGACTATGGAAATTTGATGTCTATCAACAATTCTTCTCCTAGGAACAATTTTGCAACTAATAGCCCTATGACCACACTGATTACATGAATAACAATAACCATAAAAGGATTGAGGAAACCTGATCATAGCTGAATATTTTGTAGGAGGGGGTCCTTTGAATCTTTTCCCCTTCAGGTCTCTGATTTTTGTGAAGTCGTCATCTTTATGCTACTTCTTCTCTTCAATCTTTTTAGGAGGATCACTGGACTTTGAATGCTGACCTTCCTCAAATCCTAATCCTACCATGCTCTTTGGAAAACTCTGACTACTTAGCATTTCATCAAGCATGGCACTTCTCTTTTCAAACCTTTTGCCTATGCCAATATGATTTTTAGCCTTTTATAATTCTTTTCTTAGAGATACAACTTTAGATTCCAGCTTCAGACATTCTTTAGATTTTGCGTTCAATTCAGATTGAGTAACTTATTCTATTCTCTTGGCTTCTTCCAATTGTGTCTTCAAATCAACAATCAACTCTTCTAATTCTACAAGTTTCTTAAACACCATATCTTCTTGAATTTGCAACTTCAGTTTTGATTTTTTCTTCCTAAGTTTCTCAATTTCTTGTAAAGCACATACTAGCTCTCCTCCAAGTCTACTTCATCTTCTTCTTCATTCTCAGGGTCTCCCAGATTAGTAATGTTCTGATCTTTAACAGTAGACTCCACTATCATAAACATGAATTCATTTTCTTCATCCTTAGAAACACCTTCAGTGTTGTCTTTTGAAATGGGTCTTTCTCTAGAGGAATCATTGTCACCTTTCATGTAAAGGCTCTTCTTATTCTTCTGAAAGATCTTCTTCTTTGGATAAAATTGCTTGTTACTTTTCTTTCTATCATATTCACCACTTTAATCTTTTCCTACAAATGGACAGTTAGCAGCAAAGTGACCAACATTTCCACAATTAAAACACTTGAAAGGTAACTTACCTCTATACTTCCCAGATCCTCTCTTCAATCTTCTTATAAAATTGGCCTCTTCCTTGTCTATCTTAGATTCAAGCTCTACATTCTTTTCTTTCTTTGATGCCTTAAATGCAACTTCTCTCTTGGAGATCTCAGTAACAACTATCCTTATTTCATAGGCAGTAAAAATACCATGTAGCTCATCAAAAGATATCTTATTAAGATCTTTTGCTTCTTCTATAGCAGACTTTAGAATCATACCTAGAAGGTAAGGATCTAAGTACCTTCTTGACAATCACTGGCTCTTTTAATACGTCTTCAACTAGTCCTATTATGGCATTTACAACTTCATCAACTCTGAGCAGGTAATCAACAATCTTTTCTTCCTCTCTCATTTTGAGGCTTTCAAATCTTCCTCTAAAGGTCTATAGATTGGCTTGCTTCACCTTTGTGTCTCCTTCATAAATGCTCTGAAGTTTATCCCAAGTTTCTTTAGCAGACCTGCAGTGCATCACTTTCACAAATTAAGAGTTAGCTAAACCACATAGAATTGCATTCTTAGCCTTAGTATTATTCTCACATTCCTTCTTACCCATCAGGTCTTTTGGAGGAAATGCAAGACCTTTACAACCATCCTCAACAGATTTCCATACATCAAACCCTATTGAGGTTAGGTAGGATTTCTTTCTTATACTCCAGAATGCTTACTTTGTTCTATCAAACAATGTTTCTTTGTTTGAGTGAGATCCTTCTTGACTGGCCATGTGTTCAATCTCCTAGATCAACCTTTAACTGTTAAGCTTCTTTAAGGGACCTGGATCTAATACCAATTGTTAGAACACATGCAATCTACTAAGACAGGGGGTGAACCAGTAGATTAATAATACTTAAAAAGAACTTCTAATCTCTAGAAAGCAGACCAAAATAACTTTTAGTGCTTAAAAAAGAACAATAAGAGATCATATAGACATGAACACTAGATATTCATGGAAAACCCAAAGATGGGAAAAACCATGCTGATAAAATGCTGCCAGGATCTACCGTCCTAATCCAGCCTCACAAAGAAAACCGTTGATTACAATGTTTTAAGGGCACCCACCATTAGGAGTCACCGAACCCTGATTTAGGAGCACCAACTCTAAGGAGACTACAATCCCCTAAACTGAGCACCAACTCAGTCCACAAGAGGCACCAACCTCTAAATCTTTACAAATTATAATATGCAAACATTTGGTTCTTCACAAACCTCAAATGCACCTATTCAATTCATACATTGTCTTCTCTTCTCACTCAACTCACCCAGCCTCACTGTATTCTCATTAACACACTTCAAGCATCATTAAATCCTTTGTTCTCTTTAACATGATGACATATCATACATGCGATGAAAGACTCTAGAATACAACACAACTCGTTTTATTTAACAATTTTATAAGAAGAAACTACCCAACGTATTCTCAGCAACCCCTTTGATCTTCAATACTGAATGTATGGAAAACCAACACACCTCCCATATAGTTTGAACTAAAACACCAACAAAAGATCATCTAAATCAAAGTAGTTGCATAACCATAACATGTTGGGGAAAACTTAAAGTCATCAAGATCACAACAATAACTATCCAACAAAAACTTCAACTGATCTAGTTGTTTGCTCAACCAATCAGACTGATCTTAGAGCATTGAATCCTAAATATCTTCACTCTATAGCTTCTTCTTTTACAAAAACTGAATCCATAAAGTTTCAAAGATCAGGATTCTAAGCTACTGCCTTCCTTAGTTATGCTATCGGGCACCAAACTTTGTGTCTTTTTCCTTCTTTGTTGAGCATCGAGCTTTATGTATTTTTCTGTTACATCCCCAATTTCTATCTCACTAAACTTTTCACTTTTACTGGGACGTAAGTAAATCTATTGTGATGTTATAGCTTAATGACATAGAATTATATTGAATATCATTTATGAAATCATGGAAAAGATTATGTTATTGTCAATTTAATATTTGCATTAGGAGATTTTATTTATTATTTGAATAATGATGCATTGATCATAATTTGTTTGGTCACAAGTTGAAACAGGATTACAGGTTTTTCAGATGACTCTCAGAGAAGAGAGAGAGTATCTTTCGAGGAGAGAGATATAGACCTTGGGTTACGAGTGGTCTATTTGCCAAACGAGTATTAGTGTTTAACGAAAACGTGAACTAGTGTCGTAAGAGGTAAGTTTTGTCTTGTCAATTTACTTTTGAACCCTATCAACAAGTAGTCGATATCTTTCGAATCTTTTCTTGTCGTAGTGTGACGTCATAGTTGTTTGTGAAGTAAACAATGTCATCTGTGTAGAATTGTGATCGTTTACGTTAAACGTAAATGTTAAGACATCATTGTCATAAAATGGTTGTGTTATTATTCTTGAGTCACTTAAGGTTTTATTGTTGACATTAAACATTTTACGATGATCTCGTCAAGTTAGGTTGACGTGAATTAACGTATTTCTTCTTGTGAAATCAACGTAATTTGATTTCCCACTTGAAGGGGAGACGAGCTCGACCCAAGCTCATATTATGCGAAAGTTTACATATAAACATATTTACTTATTCCCTTGATTGTATAATCCTTGTACTTTGATTATTACTTTACGTAAAGCTTTAAGTGTTAATATGATATAGTTATAAGGTTATCAAATTACCACCTTTTCTAATTTCAAAACTTACATGTTAATCTCTATCTTTACTTGAGATGGTTTTTAGTGGAGGTCCTTGTCATAGTGGCAATTATTGCCCATGTTGTCCCTAAAACTATGCATGCCTATTTTCAGTGAAGAAGTCTACGATTGTGGAAGTTGCTTTTAAAAATTCTAGAGAGTGTTCAAGTAGTATTTAAGAAGTTAATGACTTCTTTTACGAAGAAGCTTTCTTTCTTAGCTAATGCAACATCATTGGAGTTCATAAATGAGTCTTTGTTGGTTTGTTGAGTTGTTTTTGGTAACCACATTCCCCTTATTTCTGCATGCTTGTATAGTGGGCAATTAGAGGCTAAAGTTATTCTGAAAGATATCCACAGTCTCAAGGAAGTTTCTTTTAGCAACTTCTTAGTAAAAACATTAAAGGTAACCAATATGCTGGAGTTGGTGACCGATAGAAATAGGAACGTGCGGATCTGTTAGTCGATATAAGGATGAGATAGTGGTATGTTAGACCACATATATTTCCTCGACAACATAATCATCGCCCAAGCATTCTCTTTAGTAGAAAATTTCCCCTAAATTTTATGAGAAGCCGTTTCAACTATATGTAGTGACTCTTTATGACTCTTTATGAGGAGTTAGTCATGGAAGTACGTAAGTAACTCATAGCTGAGTCGCATGATATTCAAAAACACAACTACCTTAGAGTTCAAGGGGGTATGGCAGTAAAAAGGTTGAGAAATAGCTGAGATCTGGAGGAACGCAGAAAAGAACTGTGTCATCTTTGCTCTCAGTGAAGGAAAGATTACAGGCTGTGAGCTGTTGTTGACAGGGAGAAATGTAGCAGGTTCATCTCCTTTGTCATTATTATTGCTTGTCTATGATACTTGTTTTCTTCCTCTAAATCTCTTTCAAATTTTTGAATCACCTTCATGTCCAATAAGGCCGATGCCCTTTTGATAGCAGGCAGATTTGTTTAAATATGAAATGTTAGGGTGGTTCTCAATTGGGATTTGAATGTAAAACCAGTCATTTCCAATCTATTATAAAACCTTTAAGATCTGGTTTATACGTTAGAAGTCTGGTTTATACTTTACAAACCTATGTATACCTTGGTTTAAGATGACGGATTTAAGACTTGGTGACAACCGATCAAATAAGTCACCTTTCTCATTATTCTCTTTTTGTTTCCCTATGAACTAGTTAAGTAGATTGGAGTTATGAGTATGTAAGACTCATGGTTTAGTGATTTCATACTTTTTAGTTATACTTAAACTATAAAGTCGTTGTTCTGTGGTTGAGTTAACTCATAATCCTTATAGAGGAATTATGCAGATAGTAATGCTTGTATATAATAAAGTTGAGTGGTGTAAAGGCATTCAACTTCAATATTATGTTTATGATTACTTTGTATGTATATATTTCTTTATGTGATAATCATCACAGACCGACAATAGGAGATATTAGTTCTTATCTTAGTCTTATTCCATTCCATGATGTCAAATAAATCTTAGTCAGTATCTCACCCTTTGGGGAATCATAAGGCTAAGTGGAAATATGAAGTAAATAAGTTTACATGGTGTGGGAAAATTATCCTTGTGGTAAAAGATTGATCAACCTTTTAGTGTTAAGAACATTAGAATGTTAATGTTGAATTAGTAAAGGGTTAAGGAAATAGGAACCCTAGTTATGAAGATATTTTGACTCTTGTCATATGGGAATATTTATCTCAAAGAAATAACATTTAGAGTTGGGTTAAAAGCCTATTTAGTATTTGATAGAACAACTTAAGGTTGTAATTATTGATGTATTAGTGATTGTGCCATAGATGGAAAATCATATTTGACCCTTTAGTTAAAAAAAGACTATTAGATAATTGTTCTTACAATATTCTTATTTCCTAGAATAAGTATGTTCATTATTCCATTGGGTTGGGATAGGTTAAATAAAACCCTAGTTTAACCTAGAAGGGTTAAATATTATTTGACGACACCCTTATAGTCATAACCCATTTTAGTTATTTCATGTGGGTAGACATTAAAGGTTTGAGAACCCTAATATAGTAAATATTAATATTTATCTTTTTGAAAAGAGATTTGTTATTAGTCGACAATGTTTAACCTTAGGTAGAGAAAACTATTTGTTGGGTTACAAGTCGACTTGAGATATAAGTCATAAACCTTGGGTTTGCAAGCATGCAAGAGGTACTATTAAATGGTTAGTCAAACATAAAGTTCATTATACCTTTATAGTCACATCTTATCTTAACTATTACTTGTCGATAAGTGTTGGATCTCAAATGTTGCAAGATGTAAAGAGATACTTAAGAATGGATAGTCATTCCATAAGGTCTATGGAGCGATGATAGTGTCTTGTGAATCTACCTAAGTCAGAAAGACTGGGTTTGAGTTAGACCAAACTCTTTAGTTAAACCTTAACTTTACCTAGATATGGTAATTATTTATATTAAGTCATTGAGATCATTATATAGATCATGATTGAAGGGACAAGTTCCCTAACTATGCATATTTATTCTTACTAGTAGGAAAGGAAATAGTTTCCTAGACTACGATGCTTATCTTGGGTAAGGTAACCATCTTAGTCGTTATAAATTGATTTAAAATTATTATGAGTTGATGAGTCTTGGATTTCGGGTATTGCAATGATGCAATGAGAATCCTCATAAAGAAAGGTAGTCAATAAGGTCTATGGAAAATAGACAGTGAATGTAAACTTGTCTAGGTCGGGAAGACTAAAATATTGAAATTGTCTTGACTTCATAAGATTGAATGTAGTTGACCAAGTCAAACTGTAGGAAGATGATAGTATCCAAGTCGAGTTGGGGTGGGTGAACATTACGACAACGTTCATTGCGAACGTCAATTTATATTGAAACTATGGCCATAGTAATGCATATGTCTCTGCATGCATTGTCAGTTCACTGTAACTGGATTGCACAACCTATCAGAAATCATACTTAGCTAGAGGGTATCTAGGGTTGTATGGTTGATAGAGTTGTGTAGGATACAACACTATGTACTCAGAAAGGCAAATTACCATTAGTCACCTTTGGTCTATATTCCTTGCAAAGGGTAGGGCCACTTCCTATGTGGAAGATGTGTAGGAGACCGCAAGTCTGTGGTTGGAGGTAAATAACTAGAAAGATTCTCTCTAGTAGAAGGCATGCCGAGGCTTGTGATAAAGATGTTAGATTTCTGTATGCAATATATCTTTGAGACTTGTATTTATTGAGACTGTAAAACATTATCTAATGCAGATATTTGTAATTGATTTACTTTTGTAAACTTTGTACTTGAGAAAGACGATATGGTTTATTATATTTTCTAATGAGAAATCTTGTAATTGTAGTTATTTGATTATTTGTTGAATAAAAGAAAAAAATTCTTTATTTCATTTTTACCTTGTTGAGTTACTCTATGGTAAATTTCTGGTTTTTACTATGTTTATAGAACGTGGATGTTACATTTTCCTTCTTTGTCGGGCATTGGGCTTTATGTGTTTTTCCTTCTTTGTTAGACATCGGGCTTTATGTCTTTTTCCTTCTTTGTCAGGCATTAGGCTTTATCATCTGTGGAATATCCATGTGGCACCCTTTTTGCGGTTCCGCAGGAGGGTTTGTTCCTTTGATAATGTGTTCTGCGAAATGGCAGAAAGCATCAGAAATGGCCGCGTAAGCCCGACTGGACCCATACTCGCATACCTAGGCACAAGTTTGTCCACGTGTCACCTTTCCGCGGTAGTTCCACAGGTATGCTTTACTCCTTTGTATTTTCTCTACAGAATGACAAAAAACATTCATTGGGCCATCAAATGCATTTCCTTATCTTTTTTAGACTTCGCTCGTCGGGCATTCTTTCTTCTAGCTTCCATATCAGAATGGATCAAGGAACATATTTGAACTCCAATCTCCAATTTTCTTAGACAAAATCAGAGCTTTACGATTAGGCCTTCCTCATCAGACCTTCCTTCTTTCCTTGACAAGGAGGAGGAAGGCCAAAACTCTGAATTCTGATTTCCTTAGACTAAATCAGAGCTTTGTGATTAGGCCTTCCTTCTTTCCTCGACAAGGAGGAGTAAGGGCGATACTCCAAACTCTAATTTCCTTAGTCTAAATCAGAGCTTTGCAATCAGGCCAAGTCCTTATTGGACCTTCCTTCTTTCCTCGACAAGGAGGAGTCAGGTTGAAACTCTGAACTCTGAAAAACTCCAGAAAAGAAATAAGTCGCCCTCTGTCACTTAGTTTGATTAACATTTGGGCCTTAGACTAATCAATGACAACACGTGCACCTTCCTTTGACAGCAATGACAATAATTCAACATCAATACATATGCACATTTATGTAGAATCTCTCTCATCCATTTCAAGCTAGTATTTTGGTAGAAGTATTCATAGAAAATGTACAAAAATTTTGTGGCATTCCCAAAATTATTGTGAGTGACCATGACCCTATCTTCACTAGTATCTTTAGGACAAACTTATTTGCTACGTTGGGTATAAAACTAGCACATAGTCCATCTTATCATCTACAATCAAATGACAAAACAAAAATTGTGAATAATGTTTGGAAGGATGTTTATGTTGTTTTGCCTCTGACAAGCAAGCACAATGGTCTAAATGGCTTTCACTAGCAAAGCAGTGATATAACACATCATTTCACACATCAAAAAAGATGACTACATTTGAGGTTCTAATGGCTACCCCACCATCTACTACTTACTTATAGTCTCATCTCAAAGCTCATGCAATAGAGGATCATATTCAAAACCAATGAGAAATGCTAAGAATTTAATTGTGGCTCAAAATAGGATGAAACAAGAAGTAGATCAACACTACATTGAGAAGCATTTTGAGGACAAAGATTGGCTACTTCTTCAACTACAACCTTAAAAAAATATCAAATAATATAAGAACATCAAGTTTGTACCAAAATTGTATGGTCCCTAGATGGTCCTCCATTGGATAGGAAGTGTAGCTTATAAGTTGGAATTTCCACCCTCTTCCAAAATTCATCCTATCTTCCATGTCTCTTGATTGAAGAAAGTAATAGGTAATAATATCCCAATCTAATCAAAATTGCCTAAGTTAGATGAAGGGAAGTTTATTTTGAAATCTAAGGTAGTCATTTTAAAAGAGTGAAACAATTGCAAAATAGAGCCATATATGAATTCCTAATCAAGTGGAAGAATCTACCAACTAAAGATACAACATGGAAAGATGAACAATTCCTATAGAAACATCCAAAGTTTCTAAGTGTTGAGGACAACACTTTTTTTAATAGGGATGGGCATGTTATGCCCCTTATATTCTATCTTCCCAAATGTAATAAAGTTAAGTGCTTGTGGTACTTAACCTTAATATTTTCATTTATTAATTTAATTTATTCCTTTAAGCTGACTTAATTATAAAGGGGTCTGTCCCTACAAGTTATTTTATAAATAAGGAAGGGAAAGATCTCCCAAACCACCATAAATTTTTATTTCGAACTCATATTATATTTTTGTTAATTATTGAAGGTCACCCTCTCAAAGTGGTCTACTATTTTACTAATTTTTGCATTTATTTCCAAAAAATATCATAACAATTGGTAAGTGCAATATAGTCGAAATTTCAATTAAACTTCAAATTGAAATAAAAATGCTTTTCAAAAGTGACTATAGAAAAATAAACGATACAAGAGGTAAGCTAGTAATTAGTCCTGATAATCCAAAATGATGCCTATTGCAGCTAGAAATTATCTTGCACTCTCAAAAAGAAATAAGTAGTACTTTCAAAGTTATAACAAAGAGACAAATAATTAATATTTTTAAAGTTATGGCACTAGGTAAAGAGAGAAAATTAGTACCTTCAAAATTAATGGCAAGAAATCAAATAAGAGGGTATATACATACCCCTCCCTATCATCAAATGACTGACTGAATAAGAGGGAAAGATCTCCCTAAACTCTAGAAGGTAAACCCTACAGATTATCTTCAATATTCAATCTAATTATATTGGAATTGTCATATCATTCCATGCACCTCCATCTTCATGATAAATGGGTCTTAGTAGAGTTGAGACAAAGGAACAAGAGTAAACCCTGAACCCACTTGTGGTTGGAAAGAATAAAAACATTGAATGAAGAGAGATTGATGTGACTCAATTTTGCTACATGAAGTGAAGCTCCTTGTACCCTAGGCATTGAAATAGTTAAAATAACCATTAAACAAAACAGACCTCTTGTGCAATTAAAATAATTGCACAATAAGAGAAATCAAATTTTTGCAATGACAGTTAGGTACAGCTACGTGTAAGTTAAAGAGAACCAAGAAGCCAGATAGAAGAGGGCGAGATGGAATATACTGTAGGCTATGTAAAATACATATTATTTTAAGTTTTCTACAATTACATAATAGAATAAACCCTGAACTTCAGAGAAAAGCCAAGTAATTAAGAAGAGTTTGGAAGAATACAACGAAAGGTCCCACCAAGTACTCTGGTTTTCTATGGACTTAATAAGTGCATCTAATCTTAATAACATAGAGCTTAAAGATTAAATCAATTTGATCTCCTCACTTCTACACAGGGATGATACAACTGCTGACTTGTTTTTGGAATGATAATAAATGGCCAGCATTTGATCTGGTAACCCGCTGCCATTTTCTTATTTCAAAAATTACCAACTTACATGAGTGACAAGCCCTTCCCATCTAATCATTTGTCTTTGAGCATCTTGTTCCTGTATAACTGTTCAAAGGGATTAGCAATAGAAGGTGGTGGGTATCTCCAAATACACTCCTTCCAAACATTACCATAATACTTGTCATTGTCCTTACCATCATCAGAATTCTTTTTCCCCTCGTGCAAATCCAAGTCTCTAACCACCTTCCAAACCCCACTGTTACACTTAAACCCTGACCCAAACCCAATCATCCAAATCCTATCCCCTTTCTTCAACCTTCCCTTGCCCTCCATGTAAGCAAGCACATACCACAGGCAACTGGCTGATGTGTTCCCAAACCTGTGCAATGTCATTCGTGAAGGCTCCACGTCATACTCATTGAGATTGAGGCTCTTGCCCACACCATCTACAATGACTGGACCACCAGGATGGATGCAGAAATGCTCAAAGGCTGTCTTGAAATTTGGCACATAGGGTTTATCTGATATCTTCTTCTTCCAGAGGCTGTTGTACACATATTTTAGTTGTTCAGTGATGGGCAGAACCTTGGGGCCTAAGGTTGTGATGTTCTTCTTTAGTGCTTCTGTTGCAGAGTCAATGAGACGGTTGCTGAGGGAATAGCCGGTAATACCATCATCATCCTCACGCTGTTGTACGCAGAGGTAACCGTCTGAGCTGGCGCCTATATGGGTTCTCACGGTGTGGACCAGTTTCAGCTTTGCAGAATTCCTGAAATATGTAAACAGTGGTCCAGTTATTAATAAATAGTGCTCAAATCATTGTTATTAATCATCAAAATGGAGTAGGAACAATTTTTGTGTAGAATGCCGTGCTGCTACCGTTTAGAGCTCTGCTTAAACATCCACAGGTTTTGTTTTCAAAATGACCAAAAGCAAACCAAGTTAAATAAAAATTTAGAAGACTGAAACAGAAACAGTATGAAGGCTATTTCTAACAGCAATATTGACATATCAAAACAGCAAGTATTACTTTGATCCAAACAAGATGGTCAGACTATCATACATTTTGCATATTTGAATGTTTTGCAGCAGTGGAAAGTAAGTTTGCAAGTGAATGGAAAGTAGCCAGTGGTTGAATCTCCACCACAGAACCACTCTACTTAAACATCATCCACTTTAATGGTCAAACAATCAATAGCGAATTTACACCTCATCCATACCAGAAAGTGGTAATTATTTGTCCTATTTTTATTGGCCAAAATTGACATTTGACTATTGAAGTGGATGATGTTTAAGAATAATCCCACAGAACATAGAAGCTGTTTTTGCAGAACAAGTAAATAGAAAGAAGCTAGGAATTGAGTCTCCATGACAGAACATGGCAGCAGTTTATGTAAGAAGAACAGCAGGCACCTTTCTGTCCTGAAGACTCCACCTATGGCTACTTTCCATTCACTTGAAGACTACCGTTTTACTCTTGTTAACATGCACATATACAAATTGTATGGTACTGTAGGTTTTCTGTTACACCAAAACTTGCAAGTGTTAATGAACTTTCCAAACCAACACCTTCACTTAGACTCAGAGTGGCGGTTAGTCCACAAGATCAATTCCCAGAGGTGTGGAGGCTAGTCCAACACTCCCATAGGATGCAACTTGGGGAAATTGAACTTGGGTTGAGGCTCCATTATACCAAGTTTGCCATTACACCAAAACTTGTAAGTGTTAGTGAACTTTCCAAACCAACACCTTTACCTAGACCCAGAGTGATGGTTAGTCCACAAGATCAACTCCTTAGTCCAACAGGTACTGTGACCATTTTGGAAAAAATATCTTTTAAACACATCCCTAAATTTTTTGAAAAAATTTAATGTTTAAAGGTATTTTTAAACATGAAATTCAAAAAGAAAAGGATGGATATCCTGATACTGAGGGTATTGAGTAACTAGACTTCATACCTAAAAGCAGGCTTGTTGGTGAGGAGGATAGCACAGCCGCCGACCCTGAAGAGGCAGTTGGTGACCATCATGGAGCGCTCGGTCCCTGCATACCAGCTCTGTGAAACACTCTCCGAACTGAACACCACAGCAAATGAATTTTCATGTACCCTCAGCAGATCCTTTGCCAGATCAATTGCTATCAAACTGGCACTGCAACCCATGCCTGCCAGATTATACACCTTTACATTCTCTCTCATCTTATAATGATTTATTATACTCGCCGCCAGCGAGGGGGCCGGCGAAAAACACGAAATATTCACGACCAGTATGTCGATTTCAGAGGGGGAAATGCCCGTTTTTTCAAAGAGCGCGTCCAATGTCTGTGTGGAATTTTCATCGAATTCTAATCTTCCCTCTGCAAAAATGTTTTTAACTTTGTCAGGAGACCGAAATCTGACAAGATAATAAATTTTGTGAGCAAAAAGTTTGTAATGCCTAGTTTCTTCCTTTCTGTCAAAACATTTCTAAAACCCAGTGTTTTGCAAAATTTACTGTTCTTATGGAAAATCTCTACGTTGAAAAAATAAGTGAGGTTTGCTAAGATAGGTTGAAAGAAGAGGAGGCAGACATTCTATATGATAGAACAAAGTAATCTCTCTTCTTAACTAAACAAAGAGGAGGCAGACATTTACATGATATAACAAATGTTTATACTTTGATCAGGTCCTCATACAAAGTTGAACGCCTTACTTGAATCGAGGAGAAATAATATATATTTTTGACACACAAGGAAAACATCATTTCTATAAAAATAAATGACTTAAAAAAGGGAGTCTTATAATATATAGTTTATAAGGCACAACATTCAAGTTGAAGGTTCTACAAATAGGATAGAAAGTTATGTGTGTTGATTGTGCAGAATATTTTATAGTTAAGTGTAAATGAATTTGAGATGGGTGATCTCCTACAAGACTTAACATTTCACCCTTATGAGCATCATCTTAATATGAACGCAAGTGGATCAAAGTAGTAATAGTATTAGAATGATTGACCTCTCTGAAATTCCAAGTAATGCAACAAGTGCCATATAGACAAGAGTAGTGTATTATGATGGTTGACTTCCTCATAAGTTTTGGTGCTTCACCCAATCCAGCATTATCTAGGTGTAAAAAGTGTTAAATAGGCAAGAGTAGTACTAGGATGGTTGACCTCCATAGAAGTCTTAGTGCTTCACCTTCAATGTAACGAGTACCAAGTGGACAAGAATTGCTCTAGAATGGTTGACCTCCCTAAAAGTCCAAGATGCTTTGCCCCTAAGCTCACAGTAGTATTGCAATGGTTGACCTCTCGAGAAGTCCTAATGCTTCACCCATTTAAGCATCACCTAGATCATGTGGCTAGTTCTATGTAAATCAAAGTATTGTTGGGATGGTCTAACTCTATAGAAGTCTTTGTGCTTCACCCATGTGAACAGCGCCTAGAAGCAACAAGTACCAAGTGGACCTGAATAGTATCAAAATGGTTGACTTCCTTGAAAATCTTGAGGCTTGAACCTTGTGAGCATTTCCTAAATACAATAAATGTCAAATAGACCAAAGAAGTACTAGAACGATTGACTTCCCCATCAGTCCTAACGCTGCATCCTTGTGAACACTAGCTAGTTGCAATGAGGACTAAGTGGGCCATTTGAAGGAATGGGATGGATTCTTATGAACCACCACTTATGAAATATCATCAATTTTGAGAAGTTTTGTAATTTCACCTATGTGAGCATCACCTCGATGCAACAAATGTAAAGCATGTCACTCATGTTCATGATAGATGGATTCTTGCTAACCACTATTGATGAAATATATCTATCCTGAGAAGTTTTGATGCTTCACCTCGATTAGCACTCCTAAATGTAACAAGTACTAAATAAACCATTTATATTTATAAAAGATGAATTCTTCTAAACCACTACTCATGAAACATCGTGCATCTGGAAAAGTTTTAAGAGCACTTCACCTCTAAGAGCATCACCTAAATGTTAAAAGTGAAATGAACTAGTGACTTCTTACAATTACTAACTATTCAATTGTTACAATTACTTTTCGTGAAATATCATCCATCCCAAGAAATCCCCATACTTGGTCTCTGAAAACATCGCATAAATAAAAACTTACCTAATAAAGTATTTGTGTTTCACAAAAAATAGGTTTTTGTGAACTAGTCAATGTAAAGAGCCAACAAGTTATGGTCAACACACTGGTAGAAGCCACTCCCATTGACATAAAAACTAATCACCATATACCGACTCTTTGTATAAAGAACCAACATATTATAATCGACATACCGACTATTTATTATAGAAACCACTCTCAACATAAAAACTAACCACCCTTTACCCACTCTTTAAACTCTTCCATTCAAACTTCTACTTATAAAAAGTCAATCGATCCAAAACAAAAAGTTACAAGGTACGTACTTCTCTCCTATAAATATCACCTTAGAAAAGCACATACGTAAACAAGTTGCACAAAGTTTTGAAGACCAGTGCGACTACCCAGTGGAGGATTTAAGCCATATTAATAAATGTCTAAAGTTTTGAAGACTCTAAAATAAGTGAAGAAAGAAAGCCCACAGCAGAGTTCATTTATTTATGTCTTTTCACAAGATATGAAGAACATTAAATTGAAACTCTGCAGAAGATAAAAATAGCCATAAAAGTCACCGTACCTTTAATAGAGGGAAGATAGTCTTCTTTGAACATGAATCCCGGGCCATATGTTTCTTCTCCCAGACCAGATTTTAACAGGACTTTTAGCTGAAATTTAACATCATCCTCCTTGAGATTATCATGCCTTCGAACAAAATACTCGCAGAGTTCGGTATGCATTTTTCTATCTTCAGGCGGCTTGAAGCAGCAATATTCCACCAGATAACATTCATCCTGCTTCCAAATATGGCGGATCACCCAAATTACTATTATCAATCCTGCTAAACTGCGCAGTAACCAGTTAATGCCCACAACCTCATTTTCCCCAGATCTCAGATAATTATATGGATATGCAGAGGCTGCTGAACATAATCCCCATGATAAAATTACACTGAAAATGCATGTGGGAAGATACACTTTGGCAAAAAGCTTCATTTTCTGCTACGAAGAATCGCTACGGAAAAGGGGTCGACAGATTCTTGTATGCAGTTGCAGGGAAGGGTAGGTGGGCTAATAAAGGCTGAGGAATATTGTGTAAGAGATTATTCACCAACTTGTCTTTGAAGATATAAATGTTTTGATTTAATGCGCCCTTGTCTGTGAACAACTTTGAATTCGCCATTATCTGTTATACCTAAACCATTTGATTTCTTGCGAGGTGAGATGGTAGGAGTACCTAATCACTGGCAGAGATTTAAAATGGAATTAACTTCGTTTGATGACACCTCAAGCATTCACCAGATTTCTGATCGAGAGTGAAATGCAACTTAAAATTGAAAGGGCTTTAATTACAGGAAGATGCTCTTATATTTGAAAACTCTATATTCAAGGTCTAATAATTACTTAAAGCTTTCTTAAAATGACAAAAAACTACTCCCATTCTCTATACTTAAGGTCTAATTAAATAACCTTTATGACTTCTCAAAAGGAGAAAACTACCTCCATTTCATTTAATTGGTAGGTATTTAAATAATTAAGCAATAACAAACAAATACTAAGGAAAATAAAACGTTGAAACGTAGTAGATAATTGATATATGTGTTGAAATATATGTTTAAAAGATAAATAAATAAAGTTATTTAACAAGAAATTGATATAGATATGTTGTAATAGATGGATAAAAGTGATTTGTCAATGTAAAAGATGTTTGGACAAACACTTTGAAATCTAAAAAATCATTATCTCTCTTGGATTTACTTCCACAATTGTAGAATTCATGGTGCATTGTCGCATTGGTCTATGCAAATATGTATTTGATCTTTGTAAATCTATGAATGTTTGCCTCTAATGTACTTTTGTGATCTCCAAATCTAACTCACTACTACTGTGTATAAGTCAAAAGTGATCAGCATATGCATTGCACACATGTGGCTTTGTGTACAACCATATTACTCATTCTCACATTGAAAAAGCAAATGGAGCAAGGGACTATCTAGAGAATAACTTTCTTCGCAATGGAGAAATGTCTTAAACATAGCGAGTTGTTGTGGTAATGGTAGTGTGAGGTTTTCTCTTGTGAATCTCTGTAGAGTTGTGGTGGTGTTGATTCTTGTGTGATTGTTTATAGTAGTGGCTCATATAACATCAAGCTCTTAGTGAGTGTTTTCTAAGAACAAGTCAAGACAACAAGTTTCTACTTCAAACAATGCCTCAAGATGCACTAAGACAATAGCATGTTGCCAATTGTTCTCTTTTTGTGATCATTCTCTTGTTGTATTTGTTGGATGGTTTGAGCTTGTTGTTCCTCAATGAGTTCAAGTGGCGGTAGGTTTTCTCGTAGTTCCCTTAGAGTAATTCTTACTCAATCCTCTTTGATCCAAGGACACATGAGCATGAGATGTTGAATGTGACCAAGGTGGAGAGAATATGAATGACAATTTCATAAGAATGTGGGTTTGAATGCTTTTAGGTTGATCACAATTTTTTGAAGATTTGTGTCCATTGAATTTTTGTTTGTTTGAGTTTGACTATTGAATGTTTACTTGAGATTGTCTTGGTTTGGTTGACTATTGCTTTGTTGGTTGGGACCTATATTTGGAGCCTTTGGCTCGAATACAAAAGGACCTAAGTTGTGTAAAGATTCATTTGTTTTGGATTGACTATTCATAAGGTAAGAGTTGTAAACTAAGCTAATACCAAAATGAAAATTGATAAATTAAAGAAGTTGATACTAATCTATGCTTTTGGAATTTTTCAATGTGCTGATAATTGACAATTAAAGAATAGCAAACTAGTTGCAGTGGGATCCTCCAGAATGAGAAAGTGTGGAAGATTTTAACAAAAGGTGGCCTAACTTCCTACCTCGAAAGATTAAGAGGGCATGATACAACTATGGCTAAAGACTTCACAAAGGGATGGAAAGAAAGGAAAGTTTCTCTATAGGGAATGTAATGCTCCATAATAGAGGAACTCGTTGCTCATGTTATCAATCTATCTATGGAAGGGGCTAAAGTGTACAAAGATAGAAGGGTTGGGGATGAAGCCATAGCCACCTTCTTGAAACCTAGTGAAAATTTACTCAAACTACACTTTGGGCATGCAAGGAATTGTCTCAAACCATTATGGGGTGAAGTGGTGCATTATATTTAATGAGGTACATTTAACTCTTGAAGGAAGGTTTAAATCTATCTATGGATATCATTTTGTCCTTGTAAACCACTTTAGGCATAAGATTCAAGTGTCTTTCCCTTTCTACCTTCTTTCATACATTGAAGCTTCAATAAAAGACTACAAATGAGCATCAAGAATTATCCCCATCCACCAAGGGCTCATTCTGCTCTAAGTTAAACCCATGAAAACACATAACCCTAGCCCTAGAAGTGTTGACTCGTGTTTAAAGTCTAAGGAGAAAAAAATGTATAAGGTTGTGGATTATTCAGATACATGATCCTCTAATAATATTAAGAATTCTTTGGAGAATTCCTCTTAGGATGTTGAGAAGAGGGATTTCATAGGTTTTGATACTGGGAGTTCCCTTAGAGAGAACATCCTAGAGCATCAAGAGAACAATGAGAGTAAGGATCATAAAAAGAATGAGAACTCCTAAGGAAGTAAGAGAAAGGGGGTGGTTCAAAACTGATAGCATGGTTCCATACTCATGCTCCAATACCCCTATACACTCCATTAATTGAATACCTGGTCTCTCCTTATTTAACTGACTTGCACATACCTCCTATCATGCTTGTGATAGGAACCAGGTAGTAACAATAAAGATTACACATTAACCTACATATAAGCAGTTCATACCCAAACAAAGCCATGCGACGGGGACTTGAAACTAAAATACTATACTCATCATAAGGGACTATAAAGACAATAGTAGTTATAATATGTATATCACAACTCAATAACAAGACACCATTCAATATTATTAGAATAAATTACACAAAACTTGAATTCTTACATTGCCTAGTTGGATTGGGCTAACAATGTATATCAGTCATCTTCTACAATGAACTCCCTCACTCTTCTACACACCAATCTCTCTATCAATGGTTTCATTCAGATTATACCAGTTCTGCTTGCTTTGATCTCCCCTCAATATTACTTGGCCCATCATCTTTCTCGTTTACGGCCTTTAATCTATGTTGCGCCTTTTTCCTTGCTTAATCGCTCACTTCCCTTGGTCATCCACTCTTGCTCTATGTAGCCTTTTCTTGATCAAACTTCTTCTCTTTTCCTTACGGTCTTAATGTCTTGACTTTTTATTTTCCTACAATTGCTTCCTTCTGACTACATCCTTCCTCTCAATTTTTCTTCTATTGTTCTTGGCCCTCTCATTTTCTGCTTGTCAGCCTATTACAAATCGGCCTTTGTCCATCGGCCTTCATTCCTTTTCATCCTTTTTATCCTCATCATTTTCATTCTCTCTCTTTCTGTCTACATTCAGCCTCCCTCACATTTGACCGCCACTTGCCTCTTAACAACTGTCTCTCCTCATAACTGCCACTCCTCTTTACAGATAGAATTTTTATTACCATTTATTCTCCTTTCTACCACCCTTACCAAGAAGTTGCCACTCCAATGCCTTCTAACTGGTTTGTAACTACAGCGAGGATTTGGGTTCCTTCTAATTGTCATCTCACTATCGATACCCTCAGTCGCGCTGCCCTTCCTCCTCCTTTTATGTTTGTTTGTTTCCTTCTTTATCGCCCTCCTATCTTGTATTCTGCCTTCTGACATAATGCCCTACACTGCTGAAAAGAACCGTTATTTACTCATCCCTTTGCTACAAGGAGTTCTTATTATTTGGGCGACCCGAATGACTGAAGATTCCTACCTAAACCTTACACATTGATTGGCGAGAAGAACTTATTAAGTGACAGGAGTAATCACAAGGTATCACCGCTTATTCCCAAAAGAAAGTTAGCAAAAACCAAAACAACAAAAGAAAATAAAATCAAAATGGTTAGGTGCACGATGCCCCTACATCAAACTCCCAGGGGACAAAAGATCATGTGCTCTTGCACATGTGGTTCTTTTCTAAATTATTTAATCTTTTCTTTCGCCTTTTCCACAATTGTTCTGGCACCCCTAGCATACTCATCCAACATTATTTTTCCCTGCTCTACTCTAATTGCATAATATCACATTCAATGTTTACCATCTTCCTCCAATCTCTTCTCATCTTTTCATCCACATTCAACATATCATGCACAAATGGAAAGATTTCCATGCCTTCAACATCACCCACTGCTTCATCAATACTTACCATTTCTATATCATGCTCAACATATTCATCCAACATTCTTTCTAACCACTCTTCCTCTATGGCCAATTACTGCATCATCAAATCATTTTCAGCTTCATCTTCTATTTCATTCATCTCAGAATTTGCCATGACTGCCACATCTTCAGTCTTCTTTCCTACAACAACTTCTGTATCATTATCTTCAACCTCCCTTGGGGTGTTCTTGGTTGTCCCACACATTCTCAAACCTTCAACCTTTTCATTCCATTCTTGCTCAATGGCTGCCAACTGCTTCCACAAATCCTCTTCAGTGTTTTCACTTGCTCCTCCTCCTAATTCTATCTCTGCATTAGCTTCACCATCCCTCTGTTTATCTTCTTCTTCTTTGAGAACTGTTGTTCCAACATTACCTTTTTTATTTGTGGTTGTTCCATCATCTGTATTTTCATGTTTTGTAACATATGCCACTGTTGTCCTTTTTTTATGTTCAACTCTTCCACCCAACCTTTTCTCCTTCCTGTTATACTTGTAGTCATTCATACTTCCCTTTTCAATCTGCCTTGGCTTACCTTCTTGCTTCTTCTAGTATTTATTCCTCCTTATCTCTTTCTCATCCATAAGCCTCCACATTTTCACCCCATACTCATTCATCTCCCAATCACTATTCAATTCATAAACCTTGGTATCTTCTTTATAAATTTTATTCAAAGCCTCATAACAATTTGACATCTTGTTTAAATTTTCTCTATCCTTTCTTTCAACAGAATCATCCAAAGTTTCAAAAACATCATGAATTAACTCAACTTGTCTACCTTTCACAACACAAGGGTCATTCTCTAACTGCTGCCAATCTACTGCCTCAACTTTCTTCACATCAGGTTCCTTCGCAGGCTCTTTACCAACATCTTCCTTTTCGACTTCCACTCTTTTATTTGTATCAACATCATTTATTGCAGCACCACTTGCCTTTTCTTCTACCACACTCTTTTCTTTCCATACTTTGCTTGCCACAACCTTGGGTTGATCTCTTTTCATTGTTGCACTTGGTCTTCTTGAAATATCTCCTCTAGGCTTCCTTGCTTGCCTCAAATCTAGATGCCACTTATTCCTCTATACATCTTTCATTCTTTGCACTTGCTGGTTAGTACAAACATAATCCAAAGCATTTACTTCTTTACAATTTAACTGCTGCCCCCCCAACATCTTGTCTTCTTTGCCAATATGGGATTATGTACCCATGATCAATTACTTTCTCTTTCTTTTTATTAACTTGCTCATTCACATTCTTTCTTCTATCAATATGATCTAAATCAACATTTTCCTTTCCATCTTCATAACTAAATACAACATCATGAATTTCTTTTACCTGCTGTCCCACATTGCATCCACCTTTGGCTTCTTTACTTTTTGACTCTTCCATTATACAAGACTCCTTTTCTTTATCTGCATCATCTTCTAGGGCATCATAGAACTCCATGGCTTCTTCATCATCTTCTTTATTTTGCTGGACATCTTTAGCATCAAACTGGAAATATTCAGCTTCATACTCTCCTTCATTCTTAGGCACCTCACAATGTACCTCTGTTGCAACCTCCTCTAGACATACTGCTGCATACAAGATTACACATTAACCTACATATAAGCAGTTCATACCCAAACTAAGCCATGCAATAGGGACTTGCAGTAAGCACTTACAACTTTATCTACAAGACGACATGAACTAAAATACTATACTCATCATAAGGGACTGTAAAGACAATAGTAGTTATCATATGTATATCACAGCTCAATAACAAGACACCATTCAATATTATTAGAAACAGATTACACAAAACTTGAATTCTTACATTGCCCAGTTGGATTAGGCTAATAGTGTATATCAGTCACCTTCTACAATGAACTCCCTCACTCTTCTACACACCAATCTCTCTGTCAATGGTTTCATTCACATTATACCAGTTTTGCTATGCTTTGATCTCCCCTCAGTATTACTTGGCCCATCATCTTTCTCACTTACGACCTTTAATCTCTGCGTGCCTTTTTCCTTGCTTAATCGCTCACTTCCCTTGGTCATCCTCTCTTGCTCTATGCGGCCTTTTCCTAATTGACCTTCTTCTCTTTTTGTTATGGTCTTATTGTCTTGACTTTTTATTTGCCTGTAACTACTTCCTTTTGACTACGGCCTTCCTCTTAGTTTTTCTGGTATTGTTCTCGGCCCTCTCATTTTCTACCTATTGGCCCGTTACAAATTGGCCCCCATCCATCGGCCTTCACTCCTCTTTGTCCTTTTTATCCTCCTCATTTTCATTCTCTCTCTTTCTATCTACATTCGGCCTCCCTCACATTTGACTGCCACTTGCCTCTTAATAACTATCTCTCCTCATAGCTGCCACTCCTCTTGGCAGAGAGAATCTTTTATTACAATTTATTCTCCTTTCTGCCACCTTTACCAAGATGTTGCTGCTCCAATGCCTTCTAACTACTCTGTAACTGCTGCAGGGATTTGGGTTCCTCCCAATTGTCATCCCATTGCCGATACCCTTAGTCACACTACCCTTCCTCCTCCTTTTATGTCTGTTTGTTTCCTTCTTTATTGCCCTCCTATCTTGCATTTCACCTTCTGACATAACACTCTACATTGTTGAAAAGAACCTTTATTTATTGATCCCTTTGTTGTAAGGAGTTCTTATTATTTAGGCGATAGGAATGACTGAAGATTCCTAGCTAAACCTTACACACTGACTGGAGACAAGAACTTATTAAGTGACAGGAGTAATTACAAGCTATCACCGTTTATTCCTAAAAGAAAGTAAACAAAAACCAAAACAACAAAAGAAAATAAAATCAAAATGGTTAGGTGCATGATGCCCCTACATCAAAAACCCTAAGGCCAAACCCTAGAATGGGAGTGGAAAATAAACAAGAAGGAGAAGAATTTGAATAAAACATAAACTTTGGATGTGGAAGCTATAACTGATAGGGGTTTAAAAGAAGATTGGCATGGGAAGTCTCAGCTAGAGGAGAAAAGGGATAATAAGAAAGGAAGATAAAAATGTACATCCTAGAACCTATGGTGGGAGTCCCTTTACCTAGAATATCAAATCATTCCCCTAGCATTCCTAAAGACTTCTGTGTCATGGTGGTTAATACTTCTTCTATGCAAGAGTTATTTGATGTTCTCGAAACTATTCAAGAGGTTGTGGAAACACAACATACCCTCACAAAGTGGTTCTTTGTTGAAATTAATAGATTGAATTTGAAACTTTTCCTTATTAAGAAAAAGATTGAAGGCCAGACTAAATTACAAAGGGAGGATGAAAGAAGGATCTTCCAAAGTTGGAATGATATGCCTAGAGTTAATTAATTGGATCAGGATCTAAGTGAGTTAAAATAGAACAATGCTACCATGTTATTTGAGTTGGAGAAATGGAAAGAGGACTATGATGGGAGACTAGTCAGGTTGGAAAAGGAGATATGTATAAAGGAAAACCTCAATAGGATCATCTAGGTCAACAAAAGTACTATTCAAAATAGTGCCATGGGAATCAACTAGTAGGAGGAAAAAAGGAATTTTGACACTTTGTGAAACTTCATGAGAGCTTCTACAAGTAGGAGTTGGAAGCAACAAAAATACTAAAAAATTTGTAGTCTGTGGATGGTCTATTCCTTTTTTGTTAGTCTTATATTTTCTTGGTTTGGCTAGTTTTTTTTTTGTTGTGTCTATGTTTTTTTACTTAATTTCATGGTTGGTGAAGGTTCTGTTGTTGGTTTGTTATCACTTTGTTGATCTCTAGCTAGTTGTAAAGCATTCTGAGGCCCCTTCAAAACCGTTTTTACCTAATTAATAAAAAACTAGTATGAATGCAACAAATATTTTATTCTTTTTCATAGATTTGTTAAATGATTGCAATGCATCTAAGATAATCTAAACCAAGATAGATAGATATGAACAATCAATAACCAATCTTTTGAATTCTCTTTATTTATGTTATTTTTTGTAAAATAAAATGAAAAACAAAGCTTTGTTGATTTTTATATGGAATTAGAGATTGAATGCTTGTTTCTTATTGTTTTAGAATGTTTATTTTTCAAATGAGTCCACTAAAATTATTTGATTGAGAGTACACATTGTTTGTAGGATGCTCATGCTTGGGTTGTTGATTTTCCAAAGAAATATGGTACTACTATGAAATGAAACCTTGTAAGAGGGCGGGTGCAAAAATTTGGGGGGGCCAAAAAGTGGCCAAATTTTTAAAAAACTTCTAAGATATAATGCGAGCGGTTTTGTTTAAGTATTTAAAAAAAACCTACATTTATGCTCATTGTTTCATTTCATTTTCTAGCAAACCCATGGCCTACAAACTCTTGAGAGTATGCTTGTGTTATTGGAGGTCAGATTCATCGCCAAATTGTTACCGATTCATTGTCAAAATGCTGTCATGGCATCAGGGAGGTCGAAGGAGTAAGTTGTATTTGCTTTTTTGTGTGAATTTGTTGCTAAATAGGTAGGTTTAAGTAGATTTTTGATGTAAATTTATGAACAACACCTGAACAACAAATACCTGTTGAAGAACAACCCCAACAACAAATACCCCCATTCATTCCTCAATATGGCCCTGGAACACAAGAAAATTTAATGGGGCAAATTAAAAACAATAAAAAAGAAATTGAGGACATAATTGCAAGGTTGAAAAATCTTGTAACTTCAACCTCAGATAGATCCACGCTTGCTCAATCTTTTGAATGTATGTTATCAAATGTAGATTCAATTAGCAAGCAAATATCTAGTTGGTCAGAAAAGAGGAGAGAATTTAGAGAGTACTATGTAGACAAGTTGTCCTATGAACAATTAAAAAATGAACAAATTACAAAATTGGACTTGTGTTCCATTTTTACAGACCCACGAACAAATCAACCTCTACCCCTTACATGCAAGAGGTTCCCTATCCATTGGCGCAACAACCAAGCGATAAGGGACAATTTTGGGCAGAGGTGGTGGATGGTTTTTGACCATCCTCCATGCAACAATAATGAGGTCCCACAATACTTTTTAAGGAAACTCTACTGCAAGTTTGTCAAAAATAAAGTGCCAAACTATTTTGATATGCGGGACTTCCAGGGTAGATGTGGGGGGTCAGCACAGGATAGACCAGGGGCACGTGTTGACCCATAATGACTAGCGAGATGAGCACTCATCAGACTAGCCCATGAGCACGTGTCTATTGTTGAAATACACCGGACAACTGAGAGGGGGGGTGAATTAGTTTTCACAAAAACTTATCTTCAAATATATCAAACCATTAACAACTTAATTATTGATAATTAGATTTAACCATGAAAGAATGAAACCATAGACTTAATCACAATCACACATCCAACACAGTAGACACTATATTTTTACGTGGAAAACCCTAAAAGGGAAAAACCACAATGGGTGTTAGCCCACAAAATATATGAGTTATAACAATATCGAAAAATAGAGGCTCATTGCCTACAGGGCTCACTGCCCAAATTACTCACTGCTAAATGGTGGCTCACCACCAAGGGTTGGCTCACTGCCAAAGTGGTGAACTGATTCAACATCATCTACTCCATGCCTGGGTTCAGTTCCTTTGAAGTACAATGATACTCCTCTGCTTTGCTCTTTCACACTTTAGTACTTATCTCTACATTTTCATATTCACACTATTTTTTGCAATTACATTACATGCTTTTATACAATTCATCAACCTTGGAATGTATAGCAAGGTCGGCATTACATTCATCAACCATTGGAACAATCTCCAAGGTCGGCATTACGAACATACATAAAATAGGTTTGGACCTAATACAAAATTTGCTAAGGAAAAGATGTAAAGATGTATGTGGATCACATCACGCCTTAGTTGGGACTCAAATCCATCTTTCACACCATGATACTCTTCTACAAACTTCAATGCATCTCCGCAATTGATGAGATCAACTGAGTCAGCCAAGATTGGTGAGAACACTAGGTCTTCAAGGAACAAACTTCATCCACGATCCAAATTATTCTTTGCAAACCAATCCAAAGGTAGGAACATGATTAGGAGACATCTACAAGTACATTGTAATCATTAGTAAACATTCGCACAATCTCTAACGACTCTATCATGAGGATTCTTCAAACTAGAGTATAAAACCCATTGCAAGTATGTGCCTAATCGGTGTTGTCATTGATGTCAACATATCCTTGTTGTCATTGGTGTTAACTGTATCTTATTCTATTACTTGTTTAGAAGACATGTATGTTGAGAATGTTGAGAAAATTAGCCTCTCCGGAAGAAACAAGTGAGTTACAGAGAAGTGCAGTACAGATAGTGAGTTGTATGGTGAAGAATAGTCTGGTAAACTGCTCTGCATTTACTTATGCTTGAAGATCGTGGTTTGCAGATTGAAAGTAAGTTATAGGTATGACTAAGGATACTACATTCTAGGTTTGAGCCCTCTGCATGAAGATCTGAGTGAGTTGTGTTCACTAGAGTGGAACCTTCTTTTTCTATAAGTTCAGTTGGGACAAGGAGAAAGTATTTTGCTTTACTTTCCTCTGCAATAAAGTATTTTTCTCTATGGTTCTAGAAGGAAGTCTGGGATGATGATAAGTGCCTACAGTTGCAATGGTTCATGGTTTGGTGGTCCGTAAGCTATCTTTTCTTTATGACAGTTGAAGATAGTAAAGTTCATATGTTCCAGTGTGAAGATTCTTATGGGTAAAGTGGTTAAAGCTTGTGCAGTTTATAACGTGCTTTTGGATGTCTCCTGATCATGTTCCTATCTAGACTTTGGTCCGCATAAAGAAATTGAGATTGTGTTTGAAGATTGTTCCCAGATAATGTAGCGTGTAACCAGTCTTAGCCGACTTCGTTAATCCTAGTGATTGCAGAGATCTCTTGAAGATTGTAGAAGTGTGTTGAAGCATGGAAGATCATGTTTGAGTGCCAAATAAGGCATGGCGTGGTCCACGTATAATTTTACTTCATCCCCTTTGCATAATGTTGTAATAGGCCAAGACCTATTTTGTAAATTTTTGTAATGCCGACCTTAGAGATTGTTCTAATGGTTGATGATTGTGATGACTACCTTGATGATCATTCCAAGCTTGTTGTAGTGTATAAATACTTGTAGTTGAGTCATGAAAAGTTGTCCTTAAGTGGAAATGAAAAGATATTAAGAAAGGTCCATAAGGCAGAGCAGAGAAGAGGCAGAGGAAAGAAGAGGAAGAACAAAGCAGAGGAAGAGCAGAGAAGATGAATTATTGTAGTTTAGTTACAAATATAAAAAGGTGGTGATCATGGCAGTGAGTCTAGTAGTGAGCCATCAGTAGGGTTTAACAGCCCTCAGGGTTTAACAACCCTTGTTGTAATCTGGCTAGGTTTAGGGTTGAGGCAGTGAGCCTGCTAGACCTAGTTGTTCTTCATGGTAGTAAGTTAGTACATTTAGGCACGTGGAGTGACCAATCCTGAACATCATTGTTTCAAGATTGCAATATATATTGAGAGCTAATCCTCTCTATGGTTTTTCCCCACCTTGGGGTTTTCCACGTAAAATTTGGTGTCTCTTGTGTTTGATGTTGTATCTGTGGTTAAGTTTCTAATTTCATGCACTCATTGTTAAATCATAATAATTTTGGATGAGTGATGAATGTTTAATTGAAGAAAGTGTTTGAGTTTTTGGGACAATTTATTCACCCCCCCTCTAAGTTGTCCAGTGCATATCAACAATTGATATAAGAGACAAGTTCCTCTAAAGAAAGTTTAACAACTTGAGGAAGATCCAAAATGTCTTACAAGAAGGAAGCGTCACATTTTGATGGAATGAATTATGTTCTCTGGAAGGCTCAGATGAAAATCCATCTTCTTTGTCTTGGTTACAAAGTATGGAAAGTTGCAGAATCAAAATACACCATACCTCAAAATGGTTCGACGACTGAAGATGAAATCAAAGAATATGAGACAGATGTCAAGGCAAAGGATGCTCTACTAAGCTCATTAACCGACTCAATATTGACAAAAGTTGTGAATCTTGAAATTGCACATAAAGTATGGGAAAAGTTGAAAAATCTATATGAAGGAGATGATTCTATGAAGGAAGCCAAGTTACAAAGTCTGAAAGTGAAATATGAAAGTTTGAAGATGAATGATGATGAAAACATATCGGCCTTTATGCAAAGAGTTGATGAACTTGTTATAGGGATAAAAGCCATAGGTGGAACTCTCGACAAAAAGGAAGTTGTTATGAAAATTCTCAGATCTCTACCCAAATCCTACTATCACAAGGTAGCCACAATTGAAGAATTTATGCAAGTAAAAATGGTTGGCAGGGATCAGCTGCTTGGTATTACTTCCTTTGAAATGAGAGAGTTTGGTGATGCTCTACCGAAAGTTGAGACGGCCTTCAAAGCTAGTACTCCTGGAAGTACTTCCAGATCAGAAAAGTACAAGGTGGAATCTAATGATGAGTTTGATAAAGTTGAAGCCAACTTCGTGGACAAACTGCAAAGAGGATCTAGTAAGTATAAAGACAAATTACCTTTCAAATGTTTTTCCTATGGTAAAGTAGGTCATTTTGCTTCCAGATATCATGAAAGAATTGAAAGAAATAGAAGAAGACACGAGAATAGGCCTAGGACCCAAAAGAAGTCTTATTATGTTGAAGATTTTGATGATGATGGAGTATCAGATAATGGCAAACCAGATAATGCTAGTTCCTCTGGAAATGAATGCTTGTTTATTTCTATTAAGGAAGATCCTATGTCTACTAATTCTACTAGATGTGTGAAGGAAGAAAACTAGTGGAGAGTGCTTTGGCTACTCAGGTCATTAAGGACAAGGATGAATGGGTTATTGATAGTGGCTTCTCTCACCACATGACTGGTGACAAAAGTAAGTTTGTGATTTTGGAAAGATATGATGGTGGACTGGTTAGGTTTGGAGATGATACAACTTGTAAGATTTGTGGGAAAAATATGAGAGTAGGCCTAGAGTTCCAAAGAAATGTTACTATGTTAGAGATTTTGATGACAAAGGAGTGATTGATGATGCTAGTACTAGTGCAAATGAATGCCTATTTATTGCTATTAAAGAAGATCCTATGTCTACTAATTTTGCTAGTTGTTTAAAGGAAGAAAAACCAGTGGAAGAAAGTGCTTTGCCTATTTAGGTTGAGAAGGATAAGGATGAATGAATTATTGATAGTGGATGCTCACATCACATGACTGGTGACAAAATTAAGTTTGTAAGTTTGGAAAAGTATGATGGAGGACTGGTCAGGTTTGGAGATAATGCAACTGGTAAGATTTGTGGAAAAGAATCTATTTCATTTGATGGAAAGCATGATACTGACAATGTTCTATATGTAAAGGGTTTGAAGCATAATCTTTTGAGTGTTGGTCAGATGTGTGACAAAGGATATGATCTAAGATTCAAAGATAATGGGTGTAAGATCATGGAAAGATTTGGAACTGTGATTGCTACCAGTAAGAAGACAAATGGTAACATCTATCAATTGAGAGGAACTAATGATTATTGTTTATTGGCTTAGGTAAATGAAAGTTGGTTGTGGCATAGAAGGATGTGTCATATAAATTTTGATAATCTGGTAAAGATAAGTTCAATTCAAATTGTGAGAGATTTACCAAAACTTGTGAACCCATCCAACACAATATGCAATGAATGTCAGTTAGGGAAGCATACAAGAACAAGCTTCAAGAACCAAGAGCAATTTTTTGCCAGTTTGCTGGATCTAGTACATATAGATCTCTGTGGTCCTACAAGGGTGAGAAGTCTACAAGGTGAAGGTACTTCATGTTACTTATTGATGATTACTCTAGAATGTCTTGGGTTACTTTTCTAAGAGACAAACTAGAAGCCCTAGAGAAGTTCAAATCTTTCAAGGCAATGGTTGAGAATGAAATAGAATTGAAAATCAAATGCTTGAGGTCTTATAGAGGAGGTTAATTCACATAAAATGAATTCAACATTTTTTGTGAAGAGCATGGGATAAAAAGACAGCCGTCTGCACCTAGGACTCCTCAGCAAAATGGAGTTGTGGAAAGGAAAAATAGGACAATTCAAGAGGCTGCTAGGACAATGATAAAGGAAGCAGATTTGCCGAAATTTTTTTGGAAAGAGGCTATTCATACTACTGTTTACATCCAAAACAGAGTTCAAGTCAAAGGTAATGATACTCTCCTTATGAATTATGGTATGGAAGAATTCCTTTAGTAAAGCATTTCAAAATCTTTAGAAGCAAATGCTATGTCAGGAGAGATGAAGATCTAGGAAAGTTTGATGCAAGTGTGATGAAGGAATCTTTCTTGGATATTCTACTAAGAGTAAGGCCTGCTGATGCTACAACAAAAGGCTCGAAAGTACAAATGTGAAGGTGGATGAAGGCAATGAAAGAATATCAGACCTGAATTACTATGAACCAGATGAACCTGTGATTATAATGAATGAAGAAAAAGATGAGCAAGAATTAAGTTAGGATGAAGAAGAGGCTCCAGAAAGTGTTTCCAAGACTCCCAGGTATGTAAGGATAAATCATTCTAAAGATCATATTATAGGTGATAAAAACAAAGGTGTGCTAACAAGGAGAAGAGCTATAAAAGAACAAGTGAATTACTGTTTGCTTTCAAAGGTTGAACCAAAGATAGTGAATGAAGCATATAATGATGAATGCTAGGTCAAAGCCATGGAGGAAGAGCTAATGCAAATAGAAAAGAATGATACTTGGGAATTAGTTCCCATACCTGCTGACAAAAATGTTATTGGAACCAAATGGGTTTTCAGGAATAAGCTGAATGAGAATGGAGAAGTGGTAAGGAATAAGGTAAGACTTGTGTGCAAAGGATATTCATAGATTAAAAGAATAGATTTTGAAGAGACTTTTGCTCCAGTAGCTCGAATTGAGGCAATCAAAATATTTCTGACATTTACAGCCCACAAAGATTTTAAAGTGTATTAGATGGATGTAAAGTCTGCATTCCTGAATGCTGAGTTGGAAAAGGAAGTCTACATTGAGCAACCAGAAGGATTTAAGTTATCAGATCAAAGTGATTTTGTATGCAGGTTGAAGAAAGATTTGTATGGACTCAAGCAAGGTCCTAGAGCCTAGTATGCAAGGTTAGATAAGTACTTATTGTAGTTACGGTTCAATAAAGGTACTGCTGATAGTAATCTTTATTTCAAGATTAATTGTGATCAAATTTTGATTGTTGAAGTCTTTGTTGATGATATCATCTTTGGAGGCAATAAGGGTATGTGCATGAAATTTTCTAGTGAAATGCAAAAAGAGTTTGAGATGTCCATGTTTGGTGAGATGAATTTCTTTCTAGGTCTGCAAATCAATCAATAGATAAAGGAATCTTCATATCTTAGTCTAAGTATGTGAAAGAGTTGTTGAAGAAGTTTGGAATGGAAGACTCTAAACTAGTGTGTACTCCCATGGTGATTGGCTGCAAGTTGAGCAAAACTGATGAATCACCTAAGAATGATCAGAAAAAATATAGATCCATGATTGGAGGATTGCTTTATCTAACTCAAACCAGACCTGATATTATGCATGCAGTTTTTCTTGTTGCAAGATTTCAAGCTGATCCAAGAGAATCACATGTGATGGCAGTCAAGAGAATTCTGAGGTATTTAAAAGGTACGCTGGATCATGGGCTATGGTATGCAAAGGACAATGATTTCACTCTTAGTGCTTATACAAATGTAGATTGGGCCAGAGATGTTGATGACATAAAAAGTACAATTGGAGGTCCTTTCTTCTTGGGTAATAGATTGGTCTCATGGCTCAAGAAGAAACAAGATTCAATCTCTTTATCAACTATAGAAGCAGAGTATATTGCCAGAGTATGTTGTTGCACTCAAGTGTTATGGATGAAACAAACTTTGAAGGATATAAGAGTTGTGTATGAAAATCCAATTGCAATATTTTGTGACAATATAAGTGCCATAAACATTTCAAAGAATCCAGTGATGCACTCAAGAACAAAGCACATATCAATAAGGTATCACTTTTTGAAAGAGAAGGTGACAGAGAATGAAGTAAGGTTGGAATATGTGTCCACAAGGATTAGATTGCAGGCATTTTCACTAAGCCTCTACCTAAAGATACCTTTGAGTATCTCAGAGAAACATTTGGGGTTATTACCCCTCCTGCCTTGAACTAAGATGCATAGGAATACATCAATCTAGTGGAGCTCAAAGTGTCATTCTTTGATCTAGATTGATGTTCTGAAGGCTACCTCTTAGGGGGAGTAGCTAGAGGTTTCTGATAAAGTAAGTGTTGATAACCGAAAAAGTTTAGTGGATCAGAGCAGTAGCATGCAAGTATGTGCCCTTTGCTATTGATGTTAAAGGGGGAGAGAAATCATGTAAAAAACTTAGAGAGAAAAATAATGCACATGTGAAAGGAGTAAGGGGGAGAATCTTGTCTTGATGGCCTTTTCAGTTTTTCACATCATATGTTGCCATCAATGACAAAGGGGGAGATTGTTGCAACTATGTGCCTAATCGGTGTTGTCATTGATGTCAACATATCTTTGCTGTCATTGGTGTCAACTGTATTCTTATTCTATTGATTAATTAGATGCCTTATATGTTGAGGATATTGAGAAAATTTGCTCCTCAGGTAGAAATAGTAAGTTACAATAAAAATAGTGTGTTGCATATGAAAGAACAACTCAGAAGATTGCTCCGCATTTCTTGAATGATCAACATCTTGGTCGGCGGATTGGAAGTTATTTAGAGGCATGTCTATAGATACTAAATTCTAGATTTAAACCCTCCACATGAGGGTTTAAGTGAGTTGTGTTCACCTAAGTGAAACCTATTTTTTCTGTGATTTCAGTTGTGACAGAGAGAAAGTATTTTTCTCCGCATTCCTCCGTATCAAAGTATTTTGGTCTGCGATTCTAGAATCAAGTCTATGATGATGATAAGTACCTTCAAATGCAATGGTTCATTATTTGGTGGTCTGCAAGCTATCTTTTACTCATGACAATGGCTGACAGTGTTGTTCCTATAATCTGGTTTGAAGAATCTTATTGATAGAGTGATTAGAGATTGTACAGTTGTTTCTGGTGATTACAATGTGCTTGTGGATGTCTCCTAATCATGGTCCTACATTTGGATTGGTTTGCAAGGTGTAATTCAGATCATACATGAAACGCGTTCTTGCGAATACTTGTGTTAACATCAATCTTGGCCAACCTAGTTGAATTCATCATCTGCAGAGATGCATCGAAGACTATGATAGCGTGTTGTAGCATGGATGATTGTGTTTGAGTCCTTCCTAAGGTACGGTGTGATCCACATGCATTTGTTTTTGTTTGTAAATCTATTTAGGTCCAGACCTATTATGATGTAACGCATGTTTTCCAACCTTGGAGATTATTCCAACGATTGATGGTTGTAATGCTGACCTTGATGATCATTCCAAGGTTGATGAAGTGTATAAATACTTGTAATTGAGTTGTAAAAATGTATCCAAGTGCGAAGATGTGAAGATAAAAGTGAAGTAAGGTAGTAGAGCAGAGGAGGGGTGTTTGTGCTTCAATGGAACTGAACCTTGGCATGGAGTAGATGTTGTTATCTTAGTTCAACCTTTTGGCAGTGAGCCTCCATTTGGTAGTGAGCCTCCCTTTGGTAGTGAGCCACCAATAGGCAGTGAGCCTTTCTTTGTAGTGAGCAATTTGGGCAGTGACCCCTGTAGGCAGTGAGCCTCTGTTTTTTGATATTGATATAACTTACATATTTTTGTGGGCTAACACCCACCATGGTTTTTCCCTTTTAGGGTTTTCCATGTAAAAATCTGGTGTCTCCTGTGTTGAATATGTTATTGTGTTGAGCTTTTCATTTTATGCTTTCATGGTTTTATCAGAATACAAGTAATTGATAAGTTGATGATCATAATTGGTTAAAAGTTTTAGGACAACTGATTCACCCCCCTCTCAGTTGTCCAGTGTAGTCTAACACATATGATGTGAAAAATTGAAAGGACCATCAAGACAAGATTCTCCCCCTTTCTCTTTACACATCTGCATTCTTTCTCCTTCTAAGTTTTTCACATGATTTCTCTCCCCCTTTGACATCAATGGCAAAGAGCACATACTTGTATTCTACTACTCTGATCTAACTAAACTATTACCAACACATCTAGCTACTCCCCCTGAGAGGTAGCCCTCAAAACATCAATCCAGATAAAAAAGTGAGGCTTTGAACATCACTAAATTGATGCATTATCATGCATTTTAATTTGAAGTAGGAGGGGTAATGACCCCTAATTTTCCTGTGAGATACTCAAAATTATCCTTAGGTAGAGACTTGGTGAAGATATCTGCAATTTGGTCCTTTGTGGACACATATTCCAACTTTATTTCATTCTCTATCACCTCTCTCAAAAAGTGATACCTTACAGATATATGCTTTGTTCTTGAGTGCATCACTGGATTCTTGAAAATATTTATGGCACCTGTATTGTCATGTGCAAGATTGTAATTGGGTCTTCATAAACAACTCTTATATCCTTCAAAGTTTTCTTCATCCATAACATTTGAGTACAAAAACATGTTGCTGCAATATACTTTGCTTCTATAGTTGAAAAAGAGATTGAATCTTGTTATTCTTGCTCAGCCATGAAACCAATCTATTACCCAAGAAGAAGGCACCTCCACTTGTACTCTTCCTGTCATCAACATCTCTGGCCCAATCAGCATCTATATATGCACTAAGAGTGAAATCATTTTCCTTTGGATACCATAAGCCATGATCCAGAGTGCCTTTTAAATACCTCATGATTCTCTTTATTGCTATCACATGTGATTCTCTTGGATCAGCTTGAAATCTTGCAACAAGACAAACTACATGCATAATATCAAGTCTAGTTTGAGTTAGATAAAGCAATCCTCCAATCATTGATATGTACTTTTTCTGATTAGTCTTAGGGGATTCATCAGTTTTGCTCAACTTGTAGCCAATCACCATGGGAGTACATACCAGTTTAGAGTCTTCCATCCCAAACTTCTTCAACAACTCTTTAACATAGTTAGATTGAGATATGAAGATTCCTTTGTTTGATTGATTGATTTTTAGACCCAGAAAGAAATTCATCTTATCAAATATAGACATCTCAAACTCTTGCATTTCACTAGCAAATTTCATGCACATACTTTCATTGCCTCCAAAGATGATATCATCAATAAATACTTCAACAATCAAGATTTGATCACCATTAATCTTGAAATAGAGATTATTGGTAGTAGTACCTTTATTGAATCCTAATTGTAACAAGTACTTATCCAACCTTGCATACCAAGCTCTAGGAGCGTTCTTGAGTCCATATAATGCTTTCTTCAACTTGCATACCATATTATCTTGATCTGACAGCTAAAATCCTTCTAGTTGTTCAATGTAGACTTCCTCTTCCAATTCACCATTTAAAAATGCAGATTTCACATCCATATGATACACTTTGAAATCTTTATAAGCTACAAATGCTAGAAACATTCTGATTGCTTCAAACCGAGCTACTTAAGCAAAAGTCTCTTCAAAATCTATCCCTTCAATTTGAGAATATCCTTTGCACACAAACCTTGCTTTATTCCTTACAACTCCATTTTCATTCAACTTATTCCTAAAGACCCATTTGGTTCCAATAACATTTTTGTCAACAGGTCTTGAAACTAATTCCCAAGTCTCATTTTTCTCTATCTGCTTTAGTTCTTCTTCCATTGCCTTAACCCAATTTTCATCATTGCAGGCTTCATTCACAGTCCTTGGTTCAACTGTAGAGAGAAAATAGTAATTCACTTGTTCTTCTGCAACTCTTTTTCTTATCGGTACTCCTTTGTCTTTGTCTCCAATAATTTGATCTTCAAAGTGATTGATTCTTACATACCTGGGGGTCTTAGAAGCAACTTCCAAACCCTTTTCTTCTTCATCTTGATTGACTTCTTGATCAACTTTTTCTTCATGAGTAGCAACAGGTTCATTTGATTCATAGCCATTCTGATCTGATGTTCCTTTTTGTTCATCCACCTTCACATTTGCACTCTCCACAATCTTTTTCAACCTCTTGTTGTAGCACCGACAGGCCTTTCTCTTGGTATAGTATTTAAGGAAGATTCCTTCATCAAATCTTGCATCAAATTTCCCTAGATCTTCATATCTTTTGATATAGCATTTGCTTCCAAAGACTTTGAAATATTTTACTGTTGGAATTCTTCCATACCACAGTTCATAAGGAGTTTTAGTACCATTTCCTTTTACTTGAACTCTATTTTGAATATAGACAGCTGCATGTATAGCTTCCTTCCAAAATACTTCTGACAGACCTCCTTCCTTCATCATTGTCCTAGCAACTTGTTGAACTGTTTTGTTCTTTCTTTCCACAACTCCTTTCTGTTGAGGAGTTCTAGGTGCAGATAATTGCCTCTTTATTCCTTGTTCTTCATAGTAGTTGTTGAATTCATTTGATATGAACTCACCTCCTCTATCCGACCTCAAGCATTTGATTTTTATCTCTATTTCATTTTCAACCATTGCCTTGAAGGATTTGAACTTCTCTAGGGCTTTAGATTTGTCTCTTAGAAAAGTAACCCAAGTCATTCTAGAATAATCATCAATAAGCAACATGAAATACCTGTCACCTTGCAGACTTCTTATCCTTGTAGGACCACATAGATCTGTATGAACTAGATCTAGCAAACTGGCAAAAAATTGCTCTTTTCTCTTAAAACTTGTTCTTGTCTTTTTCCCCAATTGACATTCTTTACCAATGGTATTGGTAGGTTTCACAAGTTTTGGTAAATCTCTCACAGTCTGACTTGAACTTATCTTTACCAGATTATCAAAGGTTATATGACACATTCTTCTATGCCATAACCAACTCTCATCTACTTGAGCCAATAAATAGTAATCATTAGTTCCTCTTAGTTGATAGATGTTACCTCTGGTCTTCTTACCAGTAGCAATCATAGTTCTGGAGGTTTCCATTATCTTGCACCCATTATCTCTGAATCTCAGATTATAACCTTTATCACACATTCAACCTACACTCAAAAGATTATTCTTCAGGCCCTTCAAATATAGGACATTGTTAGTATTATGCTTTCCATTAAATGAAATAGATCCTCTTCCACAAATCTTACCAGTTGCATTATATCCAAACCTAACCAGTCCTCCATCATACTTTTCTAAACTTACAAACTTACTTTTGTCACCGGTCATGTGATGTGAGCATCCACTATCAATAATCCATTCATCCTTATCTTTCTCAACCTGAATAGCCAAAGCACTTGGTGGTACCCCTTAGGGTTTTAGGCCTATTTCAGAAATGTCTTTCTCCTTTAAAAAACCTAACGTCCCGCAATCCATTTTACTTTATGTACTATTCTTCCATTGATCACTTACCATAGGTCCCCAATTGCTTAAGTTATAACTTTAAGCCTTTAACCTCATGAAGTGACCATTCCCTTTTCTAATATTACCGCTCATAGCCCATCACATTATAATGCCTAAGTCTTAAGTCATAAGGTGCCATGTGGTTGTTTATCGCGGCGTCGCACTGCATCATCAGGTGACATCATCATTCCCTACGCGACTATGATAAGGTGCCAGCTGTTGATTGAATATGGCTTGCAACCATTCAATAGAGGTTCTTGAATGATGAATTAGGTGTTGCCAGGTGTTGAGGAGAAAAGAGATCTATAGGAAGGACAAAATCTGATGGTTGTGTGAGCGTGCAGAGGAATCTGTCAAGAAGGAATATTCCACATACGGGCATGACAAGGTGACATGTGGCAAGATTATAAGGAAGGGGTATAGAGTGAACAAAGAGGGGACAAGTGGACAGCTTAGCATAGTCGCGCAGAGCCTAATGGCGGTGGGCCATCTCCAAGTGCAAGGCCGCGAGATGATGCCATGTGGCAAGGATCGGTGCGCAAAAGGGAACGTTAGAGGAATATGACCAATGTCGTGGCACATTTTCATTGGTGGTGGATTTTTTTAAGGATCCAGTGTGGATTTTCAGGGCTAGTGATCGTTTCAAAGCATCGATCTTGCACAGGACAGACCAGGATCAATGACTGAGATTCAAAACTTGAAGCGTCTGTCTGTCAGTGCAGAATTTCTGCCCTCCCCCATACTGAAGTGACTGAGTCTATAGCATGGCCGTGGGCTAAAACATCAAATCCACTCATCTAATAGAAGAAAAAATTGCATAGACAATGGATTTTCAGGGATTTCTGACTGCTTCAGCTCCAAAAAATTGACCCAAAGATCTAATTGTATCTTAAAAATCTACAAGGATCTGTAATGTAATTTAGGAAGTCTGTCAGAGGTAGATGGTTGGTAGCTTGTTGCTCTTTTAAAAGGGAATGATGGCCACTCCACCAAAGGAGTGTGAGTTCGTTGGGTTTTTTCCTTGGCTTTGAATATAAGGTATTCACGTCTTTGAAAGGATTTTTCTACTACAGGGTTGGTTCTCTATCCAGGTGTAGAGTAGTCTCTGGTTTGTGAATAACATTTTCTTGTATGATAATATTCTATCTAGGTTGAATTAAATGAAAAACAATGCAAGTGTGTCTTGTTCATGATTGTCTCCTCTGGCATTGTCTTTTCTCTTTTGAATAAGGTTATCAAGGATATCTGAGTTCTTCAGTATGCATTTGTTGTACTGTATATCTAGTTTTTTGCTTCTGGTTGAGTAGATTAAATAGACTCTAAATCAGATATAGGGAGGGACGTCATGTCAAAGGATTTCTTAAGTATGATCACGAGAATTACTCTTCTGTGGACATATTGTTGTAAGGTAGCAATATTTTCTTAGGTCCCCTAGATATGACATTCACATTTCTAGACTTGACTTTGTTACCCAGATAGGACACTGGTATGAGGATTTGTCTATTCAGAGGGTCTAGGGAAGTCCCATGGCTCCACTCACTCACCATTTCATTCACTTCCACCCATTAGTTATAGAAGTAGAATTAGAACCTCACGTGCTCTTTGTATCAACCAATGTAGATAATCCAAGAACGTTGCCAACTTAGGATTCATCTCACAGATCTTGGTATATAAAGGAGAGCATTCTGCCTATGCTAAAAGATATACCTTTTGTTTTGAGCAAACCATGTCATATCTCTTGATATAGGGATCCCCTAGGTGCGGTAGAACCTAAAGTGAAGGGGAGGCAGTTCACACAACCTCCTGTCTTTGTTGGTAGAATCATACAGTGAGCCTGTCGATAAGAAGTGGAAAATCTTTAGGGTTCACTGCTTGCTGATCTGGAAACCAACAGAACTTTCTTCCACTAGTTTTTCTTCCTTCACAGCTAGCAAAATTAGTAGACATAGGTTCTTCTTTAATAGCAATAAACAAGCATTCATTTGCACTAGTATTAGCATCATTAGATTCATCATTAGTCACATCTTCATCCTTAAAATCTCTAACATAGTAGTATTTCTTTGGAGCTCTAGGCTTGCTCTCAAATCTTTTTCTATTTCTTTCAATTCTTTTAGGACATCTGGAAGCATAATGACCTACTTTACCACATGAAAAACATTTGAAAGGTAGTTTGCCTTTGAACTTACTAGAACCTCTTTCCAGTTTGTCAACAAAATTAGCTTCAATTTCATCAAGCTCATCATTAGGTTCTACCTTGTACTTTTATGCTTTGGAGATCTTCTCTGAAGTACTGGCTTTGAAAGCTGTTTCAATTTTTGGCAGAGCATCACCAAATTCTCTCATTTCAAAGGCAGTAATCTTACCAAGCAGCTAATCTTTATTTATCTTTTTCACAGTCATTAATTCTTCAATTGTAGCTACCTTGTGAGCATAGGATTTAGGTAATGACCTAAGAATTTTCATCACAACTTTAGTTTCATCTATAGTTCCTCCCATACCTTTGATTCTAGTAACAAGTTCATCAACCTTTTGCATGAAGGATGTCATGTTTTCATCTTCTCCCATCTTAAGACCTTCATATTTGGCTTTCAGTCCCTATAGTTTGGCACTCTTTATAGATTCATCTCCTTCATACAGATTACTTAGCTTATCCAAGACTTCTTTAGTTGACTCATAATCCATGACTTTTATCAAATCAAAGTCATTCAATGCAATCAACAGAGCATTGCTAGATTTTATATTTATCTCATATTCTTTGATTTTATCTTATGTTGTTAGACCATTCTCTGGCATGGTATAATTAGTCTGTGTCACTTGCCATACTTTATAACCAATACACAATAGATGACTTTTCATGTGAATCTTCCAAGTTGCATAATTTGTCCCATCATACTGTGGAGCGTCCTTCTTGTAAGACATCTTGGATCTACCTCAAGTTGTTAGGCTTACCATCGAGGAACTTGGCTCTAATACCAATTATTGAAATACACTGTACAACTGAGAGGGGGGGTGAATCAGTTTTCACAAAAACTTAGCTTCAAATATATCAAACTATTAACAACTTAATTATTGATAATCAGATTTAACCATGAAAACATGAAACCATAGACTTAATCACAATCACACATCCAACATAGTAGACCCCAGATTTTTATGTGGAATACCCTAAAAGGGAAAAACCATGGTGGGTGTTAGCCCACAAAATATGTGAGTTATATCAATACTAAAAAATAGAGGCTCACTGCCTATAGGGCTCATTGCCCAAATTGCTCACTACAAACAATGACTCACTACCAAAGGGTGGCTCACTACCAAGGGTTGGCTCACTGATTCAGCAACATCTACTCCATGCCTGGGTTTAGTTCCTTTGAAGCACAATAATACTCCTCTACTTTGCTCTTTCACACTTTCACACTTATCTCTACATTTTCATATTCACACTATTTTTCGCAATTACATTACATGATTTAATACAATTCATCAACCTTGGAATGTACATCAAGGTTGGTATTACATTCATTAACCATTGGAACAATCTCCAAGGTTGGCATTACAAACATACATAAAATAGGTCTAGACCTAATACAAATTTTGCTAAGGAAAAGATGTAAAGATGTATGTAGATCACATCATGCATTAGTTGGGACTCAAATCCATCTTCCATGCCATGACACACTTCTACAAACTTCGATGCATCTCCGCAATTGTTGAGATCAACCTAGTTGGCCAAGAATGGTGAGAACACTAGGTCTTCAAGGAATAAATTTCATCCATGATCTAAATTATTCTTTGTAGACCAATCCAAAGGTAGGAACATGATCAAGAGACATCCACAAGCACATTGTAATCATCAGGAAACATTCGCACAATCTCTAACCACTCTGTCATGAGGATTCTTCAAACCAGATCACATAACCAACACTGCCAGCCACTGTCATAATGGAAAGATCACTTGCGGACTACCAAATCATGAATCATTGGATTTGAAGGCATATCACATCATCTCAGACTTAACTCTAGAACCACAAATCAACATACTTCAATGCAGAGGAATGTGGAGCATAATACTTTCTCCCTATCATTACCAAACATACAGAAAAAGCTGTTTTCACTTTGGTGAACATAACTCACTCAATTCTTCATACCGGAGGCATCTTCAGATGGACTTCTAAATAACTACCAATCCAAAAATAAAGATATTCATTCTATAGAAAATGCAGAGCATTCTTCTAGACTATTCTTCTATATGCAATACACTGTTTCCACTGCAACACACTGTTACCACCGGAGGAACTAATTTTCTCAATATCCTCAACATCAAGATCACTTACATAAGTAAATACAAATCATCTCACTCCCTACAAGAAAGCAACAAAATAAGAGCACAGTTAAAACCAATGACAACACCGATTAGGTACATACTTGCAACATCTATCCCTTCCGTTGTGAAGGAGAGTGTTGAGCTCGAGACACTTCAGTCCATTAGTGCCTTGACCCAGAGCATCATATAGCATGCTAGTCCTGCAGCACAGTGTGGGCTGAGGGAGAGTTCTAGGAGTAGGGTTCCACCGCATACTTGTCAGGCTTGCGGGTTAGCCTATGGTTATGACACCACAGATAGTTGGGATGTAGGTGCACAGGCTACATCTGTAGGTGAGAAGATGGTGATGATAGATGCCCTCTTGAGTGAGACTTTCAGCCTTGATACTCAAGTAAATGTTAGCAAGTTCATTGAATTTAATTTATTAAATTTCATTTTTTTGAATGCAAGATTAACTAATTTAGTTTGAAAATTTTAATAAAATTTTAGGGTCATAGCATTCATGTAGTTTTTAGCAGTTCTCCACCTCCATATTACACTATGACATTTATTGCCAAGGTATGTAACTAGTAAATAATTATAAATATTACTTGTGAATAGAATTTTTATATGAATGGTATTCTAATATCTGATTTTGGATGTTGAATAGGTTAATCTTAGAGATTTCACAACAACACCTCCTAGTGGTGGTGGAGTTCAAAGCTTCACTTAGGTAATAAAATAAATAGTTTAACTAATGAATTGTACTTACTATATTTTTTTAGTTTATATTCATATCATTGATTACATTGCTTTGCACATCTTTCAAACTCAAAGCATTACTAGACGTTGCATAACTAATAACTAGATGTTGATAGATGACAAAATCTCAATTACAATATAGTTATTTGAAAACATGCCTCAAAGAAATGTGGTATCATGGAATGGCATGACAAGTAAATGCATAGACAAGGACATTACTTTGAGACCACATTTCTTTGAGGCATCTTTTCAAATAGCTCACTGCCTTGTCTATGCTACCACATTTTCCATACATGTCTACCAAAGCTTGTTGATCCGCTCCACACTATTCTTCGATAAATTCTCTTTAATAAACTCATCCAATTACCACCAATTAGACCCCAGGACATGACACTAGAGAGAGGCATGAGTGTATGACATCTTATATAGAATATGATTGACTCCAACATCATCTAGGTTTTAGGTATTAATTATGGGGGCAACAAGTCACCCCTAACCAAAATCTTCAAATCTACACTAACCCATTCCCCTACAAACTATGTCAATCCTATTGGCTCAATTTCTTCCATCCCTATACTTTTGATCCTACATCTAACCCACCTAAGTCTAATGAGGACCCTTCCTTTAATACTACTATATTCTTTGAGATGATAGGCACATTAGACATTCAACCTTATAATTTCAATGTTCAACCCACTCCTACACCTGCCATTACCATCTTGCTTGACAATGTGCCTACTGATGATTATAACAATCCTCTGTAGATTGAGACACAAGTACACTATAAAATGATAGTTGAATCAAGGTGGAACACTTATACATCAAGGTGGAATTAATGTAGTTACAGAGGAACACTTATAGATCACTAGGTTGCAAAGAGATTCTTATCCCCCTCAAATATCTTCTAGTGTACACAAAATGACACTTCTATACCTACTTTTGGATCCCTCACCCTACTAATCTAGACAAGACCTAAATGCCTAGATATCTCATGTCATATCATCCCCACCTCATACCACTATCTATTCTCTTAGGTCATCATTGGCTCATTGCAATGTGGGTTGTCCCTGAACTGTCATCCACGAGTGCCTTAAATTCCCCATGATGGTAATGTCTTCACCATTTCTCATAGCCCATACCAACTAGTTGTTACCTTAAGACACTTCTCCTTAGATTATTTTTTGTCAACCCCTTCTGGTCCACCTCAACCTCATACCAATTCCCTCTTTCACCTTTACCTATCTAATGCCTCTAAACGTATTGCTGCCCAAACCCCACAACCTCTTTCTATTACTTCACCTACTCCACTAGCTATGCCCCTATCTTCCCCACCATATATCCACCTATTACTACTTCACCTTCCTCATTGTCTTCTATCTCCCCTCTAACACCGCTCCAAGATAAAGTAAAAGAAAAAGTGTAGGACCATTCCCCATCTATTTCTAAAAGTAGGCCTAAGAAACTTCCCCAACACTACACCCAACATGCTAACCAATCCATATCTACCCTACCTATTTCCTAATCTACCCCTACCAAACGTCCTAGACCTAGTTTGCTTGTAACTCATCGCCTGACAAACCTCAAGATAAAGAAAATGATAAGAAAATTTTAAAATAAGGTTTTTCTTGTCCTATCTAGTATCTTTCCTACCTCTTATTATCCCACAAACTCTTGATATTCCCCATTCTCGTAAACCCATAAACTTACCTAATGTCTATGTGATTTCTAGTGTCATTCTTGTATCCCTTGTTCTGCCCCTCATTCCCATCACCAATCTTTTCCTGACATATTAAAACCCTGTAGCTTAGGCATTGTCCTACCTCCATCACTACCAAACAAACAAAAATTTGAGCACAACCCTACCCTACCCTACCACCAACCTAAACCTAAACTAACACCTTCACTCCCTCTCTGACTTCTTAAACCTAAAATTTGATGCTACTATGGCCTCTCCTTTGTTGACCCTTATACCACACAATAGTCATGAATCTTCATCTAATTTGTATATATGCATGTGATTTGTGTGCTTTATTTTGTGTAGTTTCATGTTTAGGTGAATGTGTGTGTATGTTACGAGCCATGACTTGCATCACTATTCTAGTTTTTGTAATTGACTATTGTTGTTTTATTTTCAGATGATGCAGGTTGCAGAGACACCTCCCAAAGTTCATAGGGTAATGGAGCATGGTGTGTCCTCTGTGATTGATAGCTCCATGCCTTTGACGGGCGTATGAGGCATATTAGTAAATTTCAAATTACATTCATTGTTATAGTTGTTTATTATTGAAAAATTAAATGATTATTGATTTGAAGTTTAATTTCTATCTGGATGGTTTCTATAGGACATTACAACTTCACAACCAGATCCTAGTACTGAGGCAAATGAGGAGAGAGATTATTTGGTACCAATAAGTGATTATTTTGTTAAATGTTTTATTTTTTATAATGTAATTTCTATGTATTAATGTCTATACTTTTTATCGTAATAGGTACACCTCCATGAAGAACTAAATAGGAGGAGCAACCCTCGAGTTCGTAGTAGACCACTCTCATATGCGTCTCCATCCCCTTGAAGATCAAAGGTTGCCCGTGATCTATTTTCTTCATCAGATAGAGGGGAATGACTTTTTATTGGGTTCCTTTATTGTATGTCTATATGGCATTTGTGGACATATATTTTGTATTGCATATAGTTGACATTGTATGCCTATATGGAATTCTTGTAAGCCTATATGGCTATTTTGTATATATGTTATACTTATATCGATAGATATTGATGTATGCCTATATGAATATTTGGTTAATACAAATCTTTTTTGTTGATGGTGTCCATATTTACATTATAAATCTACGCTTCAATGGATATTTGTAGATGGTTTACTTCAAATATTTAAAGTTCAATTGTATTACATGCACTCTTCCTTTATATAATTGTAAATATATAAAGTTTCAACATTATTCTTCTCTAAGATTATTGAACATTAAATCACTCATATGAATATAATAACCATTGTAGCATGGTAATGAAATTCATGTAAGTATACAATGTACTTTGAAGTATGCAACTAAAAACAAGAAATACATTATTACATGTGACCTCATGGTCTCTCCACAAAGGAAGACATCTACCATTCATGTGTATGCTTCATGCTACGATTCCACATGTATGCTTCATGCTACCATTCATGTGTATGCTTCATGCTTCTTGTGTATACTTCATGTGTTCACATGTATGATTCATGCTTCCGATGTATACTTCATGTTTTCACATGTATGCTTGATGCTTCCTGTATAGACTTCATGTATTACATGTTTTCACATGTATGCTTCATGCTTCCTGTGTATACTTTATGTATTCCGTGTATTCACGTGTATGCCTCATACTTCGTGTATTAGGTTGATATGCACTAACATAAAAGGGAGAGACATCCATAACATGTTTGAAGAATATAATTAAGAATACAACCTTAGGCAATATTGCAAATAAATGGATTTAGGTTCTCACAAATACTGATGACATTTCAAAGGTGAAAAGTTGTGACCCTTCGAATAGGAAAGACTATGAGTGAAGGGCAGTGACCATGCGTAGCGTATATGTACCCAACTAGATGTGTTGGCACTAATGGTTTGGCCCCACGAAGAACAAAATAAAAAGTAGCCTACCTTGCAACTTTACACTACATGCTTCTGACAATTTTTGGAGCAGTATACAATCTTTCACCATGGGCAAATGCCTTAGAGATATCAAAAGATGAGAGAGGTTATTGTAGAGGGTTTCTATGTGATCACATAGCCTTAGACAAAATGTTTCTAAGTGACATAGTTTCTGAGTAATAGCTTGTCAAAAATTGCTACCTTTTTGCACTTTGGACTCTTAAGGGATATCACTGGTACAATGTAGCTCGGACTGTTTTGGCATGTTTGGGTTTGAAATAGGACCATGTCTAGCCTGAACATACCCATCTGGATGCGTTAGAACTATCAGTTTGGTCGCATCATGAGTAGGATGAAAGTTACACCCCTTTACAACTTTACACTACATGCTTCTGATGATTTTTGGAGCAGTAGAAAATCTTTCTCCACGGGCAAATGCCTTAGAGATATCAAAAATTGAGAGACGTTATTGTAGAGGGGTCTACATGATCATGTAGCCTTAGACAAAATGTTTCTAAGTGACATGGTTTCTGAGTAAAACATTGTCAAATAATTCCTCCTTTTTGCACTTTGGTCTCTTAAGGGATATCATCGGTACAATGTAGCTCAGGCTGTTTTGACATGTTTGGGTGTGAAAGAGGACCATTCTTGGCCTAAAATTACCCATTCGAATGCATTGGAATTATTAATTTGGTCACATTAGGAGCAGGATGAAAGTTACACCCCTTTACAACTTTACACTACATGCTTCTGACAATTTTTGGACCAGCAGAAAATCTTTCACCCTAGGAAAACACCTTAGAGATATAAAAAACTAAGAGAGGTTATTGTAGAGGGGTTCTACATGATCACATAGCCTTAGACAGAATGTTTCTAAGTGACATGGTTTCTGAGTAACAACTCGTCAAAGATTGCTACCTTTTTGCTCTTTGGTCGCTTAAGGGATATCACTGGTACAGTGTATCTCAGACTGTTTCGGCATGTTTAGGTGTGAAACAAGACCATACCTAGCCTAAATGTACCCATCTGAATGCATTGGAACTGGCAGTTTGGTTTCATTAGGAGAAGGACGAAAGTTACACCCCTTTGCAACTTTACATTACATGCTTCTGACAATTTTTAGAGTAGCAAAAAATCTTTCACGATGGGCAAATGCCTTAGAGATATCAAAAATCAAGAGAGGTTATTGTAGAGGGGTTATATGTGATCATGTAGCCTTAGAAAGAATGTTTCTAAGTGACAGTTTCTGAGTAATAGGTTGTTAAAGATTGCTACCTTTTTGCACTTTAGACTCTTAAGGGATATCGTCGGTACAATGTAGCTCAGACTATTTTGGCATGTTTGGGTGGGAAACAGGACCATGCCTAGCCTAAATGTACCCATCTAGATGCATTGGAACTATTGGTTTTGCTGCATGAGGAGGAAAATGAAAGTTACACCCCTTTGCAACTTTACATTACATGCATCTAACAATTTTTGGAACAGCAGAAAAACTTTCGCCATGGGCAAACACCTCAAGATATAAAAAACAAAGAGAGGTTATTATAGAGGGACCCTACATGATCCCGTAGCCTTAGACAAAATGTTTCTAGGTGACGTAGTTTCTGAGTAATAGCTCGTTAAAGATTACTACCTTTTTGCACTTTGGTCTCTTAAGGGATATCTCCGGTACAAGTTAGCTCGGACTATTTCAGCATGTTTGGCTATGAAACAGGACCATGCCTAGCCTAAACATACCCATCCGGACATGTTCAAACTGTTAGTTTGGTCACATGAGTTATTCCTTGTCATTATCATGTTTCAGGTGAAATGATGGTTGAGGAAGGGTCTCCCAAGTTTGATCTAGGGCTGCAAAGGTCAAGTTTGCAAATTGAAGTCTCCAGATGGTCAAATGGTGAAACCATAAATATGCATATAATCAGCCCAATATTCACTATATATGTATAAAAATGTAGCAGCAAAAAAAGACAAACATATGTAAACTTGGAACTAAAACATATGTAAACTTGAAATATAGAAACGAAAGGTCTAATTATCAACTGCAATATATTAATATCAATAACATGACTTTACAAAATCAATGTGTATACTTACAAATCAATCCAACAAACCATCTAGGTCTACTCTACTCTTTATTGTGTCAAGTATTATCTCATGGTCAGACTCACGCACCTTCCATAAGGTCTTGTTCAAAGGTCTACCCCGATATTGTCTCAAATGAACATTGGATGCCACAACAAGGTTCAAGTAATAAAGAATCTTCTGATGTGTGTTAAAGTCCTGAAATAGCCAAACATTAACACTCTTATGTGGGTACCTTCTAAGCCATGGTCTAGTAACAACCACCGAATCTATAGGGTATTCAACGTTTTCTCCATGTGTAACTGGGGCCTCCAATTTCTTTTTGGCCTTAACACAATGACACAAGTAATAATATGTTCCCTCTTTATTGTCTTCATCTGCAATAACTACATAAACATGCCCTACATTGATATGTGCAACAAATTAGATGAAATTAGTCAACATTACAAAAACACTACAAAGTAAGATAACATTATGAATTTCAAAAACTATGCAAGTAGATATATTACCTGGTTGAACTAGATCTGATATGTGGTCAAAGTCAATTGATGATTCCATCTATGTTAGTTCCAGTGTCATCGGGGTCCGATACATGTCAAGTGGGCTAAGATAACTTAACCACCATTCGTCAACCAACTCCTTTGACTCGCACTCATTCTAGGATTAAATTATACATGAAGAACAAAAGCATGCCATCTTTTGCATATGGATACTCCATGAACCTACAATTGAGCTTCTGAAAGAGTGTAGCTCACTTGATCATGTCAGTGTACAAAAATCCTCATATGATGTAATGTTAGTATCATCTATAAACCAAAAAAATCTATGAACTAAAGACTTACCTTCGTTACCTGAACCCATCGAAGCATTACACCACTCGATGATTGATTTTTCATTTGTCAACTTTGCATTGTCTTTATACTTTAACTCTTCTCATGCCATGGCTCTTTTGATACATGCTCCTACACCATCATGCTCCCCCTTTCCGTGCTCGGCCTCACAAAAGTTCCACATATGCTGAACACATGTAATATTATGCCTCTTTCCTATCCAATAGAACATTTGGGAGTTCTTGAATTGTGATGCACAATTAACCGACCATATGATATGCTGACTAAATGATATGCCCCTTCTAGCTAAATCATTTTAGAACACCTGAAAGAAACCTTGCATGAACTCTGTAGAATGTGTGCGATCATCGCTAATATAAAAAATGATACTCCCTTATGATCTTTCTATCATCCTCTGTACTATCATTCACATGAATGAATGTGTTGTGCACAAATATAGAAACCTGTGTGGAGTTGTAATATTGTGATTGCACCTCATGCTATGGCTGTAGACTGTAGTTCTCTACAAAGTCGATGACTGAAACAATGCTACCAAGTGGAAATGTGTCCTTGCATAAATTGAATTGCAAGTCCAACCATCGAGCTCTATGGGTATGCCTCGCATACTCATACACTATACTATCATGAAATGTAGACATAAATTGATACATTGGAATCTTTTGAATAACCAAATCACACTTCTTTGCTTCTTTACCATCTTTTGTAATGTAGGCCATTGTTTTATACTTGCCAAACTCTACTAGTTCATTTCCAACTGCATGTGTTCTTTCTATATGTTCACATATTGGCATACATTGCAAGCCATTGCAATGCTGACATGTGCCATCCAAGCACAATTTCTTGTAGAATATTTGACCTTCCTCTCTTTCACATAAAATTGTTGATATGAAGTCTCTTGAAGATGTTGGTGGGACATGTATGCCACAATCCTGCAAAACACTGTTAGTATGCAAATCTAAACATATAGACCGATAAACATCAAAATGGTTAGAAAATTCAATATGTAATATACAACAACAAGTAGTGCATGTGTGATTTATTTTGACATAAAAAGGTTTTAGCATTTCAAAATATCTTTGAGAAATTTTAATTTGAGGATACATCTCTAGAAATTTACCAAAAAACTATGTTTGTGTCATATCCAAAAAAATGCTTTGGATGTGGCTCATGGTTTTGACTACCGATTCTCCTTCTTACCACATCCCTTTGATTCAGAGATACCCTTGCGTAATTCTTCCAAAAGTCTTCAATTAGTGATCTCAATGCTTCAACAATTAGTTTATCTTTTCATGGTAGTCTCCCTAAGAATGCCCATAATTCATTAGCATCGGTGTCCTTGATTCTTTGGTGCCTTCCAACGACTCTTGATAAAGTTTTTATGTTAATTCTCAATGCTTGACTCTTCTTTCTAATGAGACAAGCTTTCCTTGTTTGATTACTTACTATTGTTAATGTAATGAAACATCATGTGACATTACTATCTTTTGTGCATGAGGTGTTACCCACACTCTCATATGCACTCATTAGATTCTTGACAATAGATTTTTCACTTGAAGCCTCTGATGTTCTCAACCCAAAAATCTTAATGATGGCCTATACTCTATACTTTGCATCATTTCAATGAATAGTTGACATCTTGTAGTCTCATTTAACTTTTCAAAGATCACTCTCCAAATCTTATGAGAATACATTCTACAAGTACATTTTGGAATCTTACCTTCCATTGGCTACAAAATATTCTCATCAATATCAATAAAATACTTTGGCTTTCTATGAAAAATTCTAGGTGGTGTTAAGAAAGGTAAATTCATCTCAACATTATGAATTTCATCAATATTTAAATGAGATGGGATAGATGGCATACCTTCAATTGGAGATGGAATAGATGACATATCTTGAGGTTGAGGTGGGAACAATGGCATACCTCCTTCCTCACATGTGAGTGATGATGTACTCTCAACTTGAGATGCGGTAGATGTTATCCCTCCATCTTAACTTACGGTAGAGGACGTGTCTCCAATTGCAGTATTCAAATCTCTCATAGCACAAAGTTTTTGCATTTGTTCCCTTTGTGCTGCCAATACCATATCTCTTGTTGATGGTTGAGGTTCCTCTTCAATCGGCATGTCTTCAACAATCGTGTCCAATTTCCTTTTCTCACGAAGTTCCTTCATAGCCGCTACTTTCTTTGCATTCTTAGCTTCTTTCTCTTCCTATGTTGGTTTAATCCTTGATCGTTTCCTTGGCATGACAGAGAATTTATCTGTAGCATGATAAAGAGATAAATATTAGTTCCTAAGAAATGCATATGGTTCCAAATTTTAGGTCTATTGTCCTCAACATTTCTAGCACTTCCCACACTTTCCTTTCAGTCAAAGAAGAGTTTTCAATCACATGGTGGAGGATTTTTCAGCCCATTACCATTGTTGAAGTGTTCTCAACTAGTCAAAGAAGAGTTTTCAATTCACTTTTAAAGGGCTCTTTCTAAAATTCAAGGTTAAAGTACTTTACATAAGAGGCCCTATAAATTGGTGCTAATTTTATGTCTATAAGATATCAACATTGTAGGTGCATACTCAACTAAGTAGTATAGTTTATGGTAAAATTTTGGGTGGACAAAGAGCCCCATATGGCACCCTACAACCATCAAACCAATTCTTGGGTTGGAATATAGATATTCATTTAAGATATATGCCTCATTAATATTATGCATCTTTGAAGGCCCTTATAAATTCCCCTTCCAAATTCATGATTTTTATCTTTCAAGCCCTATAAATCAATTCCATTATGATGTTTTTGGGGCTCTTAGAGTTGATCATGGTGAGTGTAATAATCTTCCCTATGCCAACTTAACTTCTCATTTGATCTTTAAGTTAGGGTGTGTAATGCAAGTAATGACATTAATTGTAAAGGGTGATATTTTCTAAAAATTAAGACACTGATTTTTTTATGGTGGTTTCAAATTGGTTAGTTGAGTAGTGGTTGTTGGGGGTAGTACTTATGGATTTTTATTAGGTGGATAGGTGTAATGGATCTTAAGTCTAATGAAGGTAGACCTCATGATTGTTTTAGGAAATGTGTAATGTCAAACAATAAACTATCTTTAATTTTTAATTGCTCCTCTCTAGCTGCCTTAAAGTTTGTCAAAGCTATCTAAGGAAGGGGTGTGGATGATGAGTGCATTGAGACTTAAAGCATATATTAGAAGTGATTTTGTGGAAAATCTAGCTACTTTCATCCCTTTAATGAAATGGTGGTTAAGGATTCTCAAGTTTGTACTCCCAAGCCACTTTGAAGGTATGTCTTCAACACCACTAGAAAATATGTTCACATGTAAGAACTTAGTTTTGGTTGTATGGAAAATTTTTAAGTTTTTCTATTTCTTTGGTTGGTAGCTATGTTTGTTTAATAGTTGTTAGATCATTATTATATGTTCTATGGTTGTCCTGACTAGTTTATGTTGGAGAGGAGTGTATTGTAATCCCATTTTTTTACTTTTTGAATTTGAATAAAGGAACTTAGTTTTGCAGCTAGGATACTATGTTCCTATTGATCATTTTGATAAATTCATGTTTTGGATTGATGATATATTTCATGAGAAGCTTCAGGTCTACAGGTATAAAGAATATTTCTTTGCTTGATGTTGTGTGTAAGATGTCTCATCCTTTGGGGATACTAGGTGCCATTATTCCAGTTGATATATTGTTGTTTGGGGGGAAATCCCAAGTAAAATATGACTATTATAGCTACCTTCTAGCCCACCAACAATCTGATTCTAGCCATCTTTGAAGTGGTAAGGCTTGGAGCATCATGGTAAGAGTCTTTGAAGTCCAAGGTAAACATTATAACAACAAATTAGAGGAGGTGAATATAATTGTTGGCATGCGTTGGTCACCTTTCTTTGAAAGGGATATTATAGAGATAAAGTTCAAAAAAATGAGGTAACTCTCCAAGGAATATTGAATGGAAACCAAAGCATGGTTGTCTTGAGGATCATTTAGCTTTGCCTCACATGATATGATGTAATCTTTGCACTTTGCTGTGATTGAACTATCTTGAGACCCTATATCAATTCCATGGCAATGTGACTGATCTGAACTATCAAAGAGCCGAAGTGTAAGATGATGTAAGTTTATGTTACCAAGTATTTTATTGACTCCTATAGAAAATTTACATGACACCATGACATATTGTAAGCTCACCTTATGGATTCTTGAGTAATAAAATCTAGAGATTTAACTTAAGGCTATCTATGTAGGTTTAAAGGAAACACGCATGATGGAATTTTACATGAGGTCCTTTAGGTTGAATCTCATTCTAGACATTAATGAGTTTTTATTATAAGGTTCATTGTGCAAAGGGACTTAACAATGATATCATGATTGTGTCTATTTTAATTAATGTTCATCTTTGAGATATCTTTTATTATGCATACCATGAACTGATTGAACATAGTCTATTATAAGGACATAGCATAGTGCTAGATCTCTACATAATAGTTTGCATGATGGGTAGATGAGAGTGTGATGACTAAGCTCTTTGGGTAGTAAGAACTATGATCCATGGATCATGATGGGTGCTGTTTATTTATAGCTGTTTGGGAAGAAATTTAGAGCAATAGAAATTTATAGTTGTTTGGGAAGCAATTCAGAGCTTGAACTACAAATTCCCTATTAGACATGTATGCAAAATGTGGAAGCATAGACAAGGCACATGCACTATAAACACAATTGATATAAATACAAAAATATATAGACCATACAAGTAATATAGACATGTATGGTAAGGAATGATAAAGTAATTCAAATAGAATTAAGGAAAATGTAACTTAAACATGTGTAAAGACTTGACATACCTAAAAAATGGAGATTTGAATGGAGAGAATACCCAATTATGTAGTCTTTTTTTCTTCTTGCATCAAACTCCTCAACAATTTGAGTTTTTTACCACTTGCTTCCTTTTCAATGTTCAATTGAATAACACTAAAATAGAATTACTAACAAGAATACAATTAACCAATGTATAATGTTAAATTCCTACAATTCAATCATAATTAACATTGCAACACTACAAAAATTGAAACTTGAATTGATATATATCAAAATCGATGTGAAAACTATGTTATTTCCTCCTTAAGTTGGCAAACCAAAAAAAGGTGGTGGAAAGTTCATGCAAAGGTGGTACAATGTGAAAAATGTTCATGTTTCATGCGTTTTTTACCATTTCAATAGAAAGACAAAACGTGCTTGCGTTATAGCTTGCTATACAAAACTCTATATTATTCATTTCTCAACCTCCTCCTTACCTGTCTTTCCCTCAAGTTATATCAACATTGAATGCCTTATCGCATCACCGCAAGACCTACTAAGATCCATCGTGGGATCACAGGAGCTTGGATGGTTACATTCATTTTCACCACTTACCGTCACCCCGCAAGCCTTATTACACACCATCACGGGATGGTGGGATACATGTTATCCCTGATGTCTTTTTACCACGCACCGCCAAACTTTGGCTTGACCGTCATGGGATGGTGGGATACATGTTATCCCTGATGTCTTTTTACTGCGCTACCACCAACCTTTGGCCTGACCGTCATGACACTGCGGGGTCTTTTTGGCATCACCTTTTATTGCTCACCACAAGCCCGCTGGTTGAAGTCGTCGGTGTCGTGGGGCCATGGTATATTACATTACCCATCACTTGAAGCCTTTACCACACCAATCCTAACCTCTTTTGAAAGTGTCATCGGGCTATGGTAAAATACCACATCACCTAAAGCATTCACCACACTACCGCAATCCTTCCTTAGAACTGTCATGGGGTTGCAGTACTCGACATGTAGACCACTTGAACTCCTTATACCACAATGCTGCAAGCTCTACTAGAGACCATCACGAGGGCATGGTGAAACATCTTTCCTCTGCTCCTTACCGCATTGCCACCAATCAACGCTTTACCTGCCATAGGACTGCGGTGTCATATTATATGCCACTCATGTTCATGCTGCCAGCTCGCCACCTTATCTTGAGATCGCTGTAGGACCGTGGCAACCATTATATGCCATTTACTTAATGCCTCCAGCCCACAACTAGATTTTCTACTCACTATAGGGAAGCGGTAACTGTCATTTCTCCTCCTTTGGTTCCCACACGCCCACCAAGGCTGTTTGAATGCGCTGCAAGGCTGCGGTAAGAGACAAAAACATATCAATGATAAAAATATAAATATCTTTCACATGGACCATGATATGGGATGCCTATGAATGATCGCTGGAACAACTTTAAAAGGAATATGGATCCCTAAGATGGATTTATGGAAGGAAAAATATATGAAACCAAATGGGACTATGGGAAGTTTTGATGGTCCTAACACCCTCAACCCTCAACACTATACCTTAAACCCTAATCCATTATCCCTAAACCCTATCCCTAAACCCTCAACCCTAAAGCCTAATCCCTCATCCCTAAACCCTAATCCCTTATCCCTAAACCCTAAAACCAATCCCTAAACCCTCAACCCTAAACCCTTAAACCTTAAATCCTAAACCCTATCCCTAAACCCTCAACCCCTCGAAACTATACCTTAAACCCTAATCCCTTATTCCTAAACTCTATCCCTAAACCCTTAACCCTCAACCCTAAACCCTAATCCTTCAACCCTAAAGCTTTAAACCCTCAACCCTTATCCACCCCTCTCCTCCCCTATCTGCCTCAACCCATCTCTTTCCTATCTCGCAACCCTTAGCCATCTAGGTCTCTCACTTATCCCTAAAGCCTAAACCCTCAATACTTAAACCTTAAATCCTTAACCATATCCCTAAACCCTCAACCCTCGATACTATACCTTAAACCCTAATCCCTAATCCCTAAACCCTAAACCCTATCCCTAAAGCCTTAACTCTCAACCCTTAAACCTTAAATCTTAAACCCTATCCCTAAACTCTCAACCCTCAACACTATAACATAAACCCTAATCCATTAACCCTAAACCCTACTCCCTCAACCCTCAACCCTAATCCCTCAATAGTAAACCCTAATCCCTCAATCCTAAACCCCATCCCTAAAACCTTAACCCTCAACACTATACCTTAAACCCTAATCCCTCAACCCTAAACCCTAATCCCTCAACCCTAAACCCTAATCCCTTATCCCTAAACCCTAATTCCTATCCATAAAGACTCAACCCTCAACCCTTAAACCTTAAATCCTAAACCCTATCCCTAAACCCTCAACCCTCAACACTATACCTTAAACCCTAATCCCTGAACCCTAAAGCTTTAAACCCTCAACCCTTATCCACCCCTCTCCTCCCCTATCTACCTCAATCCATCTCTCCCCTATCTCTCAACCTTTATCCATCTAGGTCGCTCACTTATCCCTAAAGCCTCAACCCTTAACCCTTAAACCTTAAATCGTAAACCCTATCCCTAAACCCTCAACCCTTGACACTATACCTTAAACTATAATCCATTATCCATAAACCCTAAGCCCTATCCCTAAAGCCTCAACCCTCAACCCTTAAACCTTAAATCCTAAACCCTATCCCTAAACCCTCAACCCTCAGCAGTATACCTTAAACCCTAATCCCTCAACCCTAAACCCTAATCCCTCAACATTAAACCCTAATCCTTCAATCCTAAACCCTATCCCTAAACCCTCAATCCTCAACACTATACATTAAACCCTAATCCCTCAACCTTAAACCCTAATCCATCAGTTCCCTAAACCCTAATCCCTCAACCCTAAACCCTAATCCCTTATCCCTAAACCCTAAACCCTCAATCCTCAACCCTTAAACCTTAAATCCTAAACCTTATCCCTAAAAACTCAACCCTCAACACTATACCTTAAACCCTTATCCATCAACCCTAAACCCTAATCCCTCAATCCTTAAACCCTTAATACCTCAACCCTTAACCCCTCAACCCTTAAACCCTAAACCCTTGACCCTTAAACCCTCAACCCTTATCCACCCCTCTCCTCCCCCATCTACCTCACCCCCATCTCTCCCCTATCTCTCTCACCCCTCTCTCCCTAGGTTATAGGTATCTCACTTGTATATAGACTTGTAAGATCTCTCATGGCTCTCTAGATATTTCCCTTCCTCTCCACCTCTCTCCCTCCTCCTTACCCATGTTTCCATCAAGTTGTCAACTTCATTCTCTCATTTTATTATATCTCTCCCCTCACCTCTCTATCTCTCACCTTTGTCTCCCCCCACCTCTCTAGCTCTCCCCTCTCTACATCTCTCAGTCACTCCTTATCTACCTCTCCATCTGTCCTTAGCCATCTAGGTCTCTCACTTAACCCTAAACCCTAAACCTTACCCCTAAAGCCTCAACCCTCAACCCTTAAACCTTAAATCCTAAACCCTATCCCTAAACGCTCAACCCTCAACACTATACCTTAAACCCTAATTCCTTAACCCTTAACCCTAAACCCTATCCCTAAAGACTCAACCCTCAACCCTTAAACCTTAAACCCTAAACCCTATCCCTAAACCCTCTACCCTCGAAACTATACCTTAAACCCTAATACCTTAACCCTTAGCCCTAAAGCCTCAACCCTCAATCCTTAAACCTTTAACCATAAACCCTATCCCTAATCCCTCTACCCTTGACACTATGCATTAAACCCTAATCCAGCAAGCCTTAAACCCTTAATCCCTTAAACCTTAAACCCTAAACTCTCAGTCCATAGATACCCTTAAACTCTTAAACCCTATACCCTATACACTTAACCTTGGACACTCAACCTTGAACATTATCCCTCAACCTTCAAACCTCTACCCTATACCCTATACCCTCAACCCTATACTTTTGCCCTAAACCCTCAACCCTCATCCATATGCCTTATGTACCTTGAACCTTAAACCCTAAGCCCTATATCTTAGACACTAAACCTTGAACATTATCCCTCAACTATAAACTCTAAACCCTCTACCCTATACCCTCAATCATATACTTAAGCCCTAATCCCTCAATCCTCAACCCTATACCTTAAACTTTGAAGCCTACACCCACAAACCCTCATCCCTATACCCTATAACCTCACCCTTATACCATAAACCCTGAATATTGTGCCTCAGACCTATACTTAAAACCTAAACCATACACTTTCAACCCAAGTCAGCCTATGCCTTATATAGCCTCAATCCATATCATAAACCCTAAACCCAATATTCTAAACCCTAATCCCCATGTCTTACACACTTAATCTTATACACTCAACAAGCTGAATATTATCCCTCAACTGTAACCCTCTACCCTCTACCGTCTACCATATACCCTCTACCTATTACTTAAGCCCTAATCCATCAACCCTCAACCCTATACCTTAAACCCTAAACCCAAAAACCTCAACCCTCAACCCTAAAAACTATACGGGCTTAGGCCCTTATATACCCTAAACCCAAAACCCTTACATACATACATACATACAAGCATACAAGAATGCATACATGTACATACATGCATACAACCATGCATACATACATACAAGCATACATATATACATATATACATACATACATATAAGAATACATATGTATACATATAGGCATATACATACATACATCAATACATACATAGAAGCATGTATACAAACATTCATACATACATACATACATACATACATACATACATACATACATACATACATATATATATATATAAACATACATACATCAAACATACTTAAAAATATTGAACATAAATCATTCCAAGCTAGACATAACTTGAGCATGTTATAACGCGCTTGCTTTATATCAAATTGGGCAAATATTGGGCAAACTTACAAAAAAGAAAAAAATGCAAAACATAATGTGAGTGCATTATAACGTGCTCGCATTATATTTTGCTTTGGGAATCCCAAGCCTTAGGATTGGGATTTGCTTTGGATTTCCAAACCAAAGGCTTGGAGTGCCTTCCCAACATCCAAAGACGTGTTTTTGCATATTCTACATGATTTCACATAATTTCGTTCATGCTAACCCTCATATTTGCACGTGTTTCAAGGTTGAACAAATCGAACACCTGGGTAATGTTAGGATTTCTCTTAGCTATTTAACGATGTAATGTTTTTCACATTTTGACAATGTTAAGCCTTTCATCTTTAGTTTATTTTGTTTGTGTGTCTATTTTTTGGCAAAAACTAGTGTTTGGTCTTTTTTCCATTATATATTAACTGTTCATTGAAATTTCAAATAAATTACATTTTTATAAACTAGACTCCATTCTACACATATTAAAAAAAAAATTTAGTTTTCAATTAGTTTTTAAAATTTACAAGGGTAGCATGACCAAAATTTAGTTTTTCAAGATGTGTCCACTTTGAAAATTAGTAAAAAATCAAATATTCAATAAAAAATTATTAGAAAAATTAGGTATAAACTACATTCTGTTAGCTAATTTCTCACTGAAGTGATTTTAAAAATACCAAAAAAAAGTTAACCTTTTCAGGGAGCCACAAAACACGCTATGTTATGTTTTTTTGACAGAAATAACACCAATTTCTATGGCTCCCTTTTTTGAACCCCTTAATCTATACCATTTTCAAAAAAATTAATAGTTTAGCAAGTAGACTCAGAGCACTATGAACATTGTTTTTGTTGCATCTTAAAATTTTGAGTGTAACTATGCTCAATTTCTTATCCAAGGTCAGTATTTCCTGATTTTAGAAACAAAGTGGCCACTTAAGACCCCTTTTTGGCCCCCCATCTTCTTGCACTTACCTAAGACAAATTAAATTAATCTAATAATAGAAGACAACTACTCTAATTTTTGCATTGCATCAATAAATTGCAACAAAATGCTACAAATCTAAATCAAACTAAGAATATATCTATTCTATTTAATCTATAAAATTAAATTATTCTAATAAAAATAAATGTAAATGAATAGATTTGACACCTAAGATATAAGAAATCTAAGATGCTGAGAGTGTAGATGTTGTATTTGTAGAAGTCACAAAAGAACTTATAGAAGCCAAAATCTTATGCAATACCAAAAAACCTTCCACACAAGAGAGAAGCAATGAAGGGATGCTATATTTCCAATAATAATACAATGCATACATGATGAGTAAATTACATGAGAGCCCTTTCTTATATGAGTAAGGATGAAACCCTAGGACAATCTAAGATCATGACAATTGTCTTAATCTTATGACATGAGACACAAATACTAAATTCCCTAAGTAAACTTAACTATACAAGTGTGAATAAGACCTAATGTGACACCAATTAGGTAATATACCTCACACTGACATCCCCATTAAGTGTGTTGGTTTTTTCCCAGACTGGATGCTTATTCCCAGATTTCCCTACAAGGTAGCCATCAATGATCAACAGGATCTCTGGGCCAGGGGCCAACAGTGTAGGAGATAGACTCTATATTTTATCTCCTCTTCTTCTTCAGGCTCTGCAAAACCTAGGGGGGTATTCCCTACTCAACATCCATGAGGATATACATACAAAGGCTGGGATGCTGACAGAAAGCAGATAAGTCCTCCTGTAAGTAGACCAAAACTGTAAGATAAGAGCAAAGGGGCTAGCTTTGGGCCTATTTGCAGTTGTAGACAGAGGACTGAGGATCCTAAAACTAATTCTAATGCCCTAAAGGTTATTTTAGATTTTGATTTTGATTTAAAGTTTGGATGCAAAGCTGGACATGGTTGTAACACAAACACAAAGCAAGATTGGTGCCTATCCAGGGCCTAGAGTCAGTAGACATACATCTGTGAATGATATGCATGAACAACTAAAACTAGATTTCAGGGGGATACATATGATACTTGCCTTACAGATATCTCCCAATACAGAGTGTTAAGCTATCTTTACTTATGGCATCCCTACTACAGTATACCCTTCCCAATGTTCAATCTGAGAACAATTTAATCTACCCCTTGAGCAGAAGTGAAGAGATCAGACATTCAACACAGGAATTCTATGTTCTAGAGTCTCAAACATTGCTTAAATATCCAGACTCAGAAGAAAGATACATGCAATACTGGAGACAGAATTAACAAAACATATGCTAACATAGCATTTCTCATATAGAATTAACCATGAAATTAGTGGATTCATGCAAAAACGTACAACAAGAGATACATAAACTCACAGGTTTTGCTGTACAGAGCAACCAAATCAGTTGTATTGTATTACAGAGCCAAATGTTCAACTTTCAACAACCTAAAAATGAGTAACACTTCCTGCATATATCAGCCAGAAGGTGTACTCACAGGAATTAATTACATGATGGACATCAAAAAATGTCAGATACAGTCCTCAGAAGGAATGGCGCTCAGAAAATATTAATGTAGCAGACAAAGGGGGTCCTCGAGCCAAGCGCCATCATCTGGGGTCTTCATTCAAAAATCAGGCGACCTGACCATGTGTACCATTGCCCACATCCCTGCATCGTCGCCATTAAGGGTCTCAACCACCCGCGGCCACTTGAAAACCGTCGCTGCATTCAAAAAAGATTTCCCGCCAAAACATGCTTCTTCGCAGGTTGAAATTACACAGGGGAATAATCCCACATACACGGTGAAGAGATCACTTTATTAGTTTAAAAACGGGGCCGCATGCATACTAAGCGTCGAGCGCTTTTGCCGCGCTCGACACACAAGCCTTCGCCCGAGAGCCCATCGCCAAGACTAACATCGTCGGCCCGACCCAAAAATCTCTCACGGACCCCCTTAGTCACACCGACAAACACCTCCCGAAAGCATCTAACTTCTACATCGGCCAGCTCCACAAATCTCCTGCCGACAGCAAAGGTTACGCCGATGGCCATTTCACATTCCTTGTCTGTCGGTGAGACCAAAACCATCGGTGAGCAACAAAATACCTATGCCGATGTCAAAGGTTACGCCGATGGCCATCCAAAACATCATCAAGTCGTTCCCTCGGCGAGACATTTATCCATCAGAGCAACAAGAAACTCCTTGGTCGATAACACTGCTCACGCCGATGCCTACTGCTGTCGCCAAGACAAAGACCATCGGAGCAACAAAAAGCTCTTCCATCGATCACAATAGTCTCGCCGATGGTCAAACAAAACACACCCTCTGTCGGTGAGACCCACATCGATGACACCTCATCGGCCAAACATTACATATCGGCCGAATAGAAAAGAGGCCTGCCGATGAACAATATCATACTGACGAACACAAACATACCTCGAATTACATCGGCCAGACATACATCATCGGAACAACAGAAAAAACATAGGCCGATATTTCATGTTACATCGATGAAAGGATAAAACATACTCCGTCGGGGAGACCCACCGCATCGGTGGAACTGAAAAAACTCCAATCGATAGGCCAAGCTCACGCTGATGAAGAGGAAAACCTAGGGTTTGAATGAAGAAACCCTCCACACGCAAGCTCAATCTCTAGGCCAAAATGAGCACTAACAAAGTGCAACTTAGGGAGGAACACAAAATGTAAAGATGCAAAGATGGGTCCTATTATGCCTTGCATACACCCCCTTTTTTCTTGGAAAATGAGTGTTAAGAATTTACAAGTAGATCAAACCAATTCCACATAACCCAAAGGAGATAATGAGGCATACAATCTTACAGATTTACCATAATACAAAGATCAATAGACAATCAACAAGATAACACAAGATATACCCTGGGAAAACCCTCATTGAGGGAAAAAACCCAACCTCCAAAAGCATCCATACTCAATGTATTATTCAGCAATAAGATATTACAATACACTTACAGAGTCTCCATGAAAACCTCTGAAACATCAAGCTCCTCTAATGCATCCTCCATGTATCCAAGCATGAATCCACACATGCCATGCCATGCTTTACAACATGCACTCACAAGAGAAAACTTAATACAATGATAGCCTCTCACACAACCTACAAAATAAGAGCCAACCCAAACTACTAACCATGTGCTTGCTTTTACAGACTCAAGATCACACAAATACAATTCTTGTGGTATTGGATAAAACCAATGTGACTCAAAACCATGAACACAAAATCATTGACCCCCAAATTAATTATTTTGCATAAATAATAAATATTTGCCTTATGTCTCCCAATGTTAAATACAACTTTTACAAGTGACACCAAATAAATATTTAATGTGGCTAAACACATCAATTAAGATGCACCACAAAAGAATATTTATTTTACATAATTAAATTAATTAATGTTATGTAAGGTGAACAACACCTTTTTCCCAACATTCTCCCACTTTTTGTATACATTGCATAAGGGTCAATCAATGAAATACATCATCATAGGAAAACATGAAACCACATGAATCTCCAACATGCTCTTGTGCTCCATCAAGATACTTGTAATAAAATCAAAGGTACCATCATCTCAAGAAAGAATTCCTCTCATCCTCCAACATGCCACCTATGGAAGAAAAGGAACATGTCAAGGTGAAGATGCACCAATCTAAAGATCACAAGCATCAAATCCAAGTGATAACAAAGACTCCAAGTAAGTATCAAAGGTAAAAACCCACATGACTGGAAATAGCATATGCTAATACATCCAACCATCCATACCTCATAGGTATCAACAACATCAGTAAACTCATGCCAACAACATATTAAAACTATATACCACAATAATAAGCTCCATGTATAAAACCTATCAATGAAGAACACATATATCCAAGAACTCCCACTGCATGGGTAATGTCAAATCTAAAAATAGATCCAATGCATTTCAAGTCTACCAATCAACACTTAAACCAAGGTGTGGGTCATCAACAAGCCAATGTAGTATCAAGAAGAATCACAATGATCCACACATGCAAGATAAAACACTGCATACTCTTTCACAACATGTCACCATAACTATCCCAAGTCTAACCATATCAACATGATCCTCCAGGAAGTAGCCATGAGAAAACCTGTAAATCATAATGTCCTACCAACATCTCAAAGTGCAAAGTTGTGTCAAGTACGATCTCCTCTACAACCCCAAATGAAAAAGCCTCAACAACACCCAATCATTCAATCTCATAGATCAAATTGAACATATGTATTATCTAACGAACATGGATGTAAGCCTCTCTAACCAAGGAAGATCAAACTCATAATAATTCCATAACTAGGAATAAGCCCAATCACATCTCCTAAACTCTTCATAATGGACATCATAAATCAAACCATATGAACAAAGAGATAACCATGCTAACATCCCTCAAATGAACCCTCTAGAACCAATAACCATAGCTCAAGATCCATAACCATGAGAAGATAAAACATAAAGCAAAATGCATCTAAAAGTATGGGCAATATCTTATAGATGATAAACCGTTGAGTAGACCAAGAGTGGGGAATGAGAATGCCCCTCTAGGATAAATCAAGTCACAAAGACTCTCTCTAAGAACAATCTCCTCTAGATCCAAAATGAACTCACATCCATATCTAGGTGTAGGCTCCTCAGTCTATCTACTAAAACCTCCAATGAGTAACCATCTCAACAAGTGTCTCTAATGCAAAGAGAACTCTAGCCTCACCTAAGTCTCCAAGTATCCAAGAGTAACTCCATGAAAAATCCATGCTAAACTCCAAATGCTACATCACACTATCATGAAGCTCCCAAGCACATGATCAATGTACTCAATACCAAGAGAACCATACAAGACCAAAGTCAAAGATCCAACTACACATCTGCATAATCATGGAACCCATCATGACATCATGATCTAACCATCTCCTTCTAGGAGATCACATGCATCAATGCACACATCCTGTCTCAAGAGAACTAGTATCCAGAGTAAACCAAGACACAATACCAACACTTATAAAAAACAAAGATCAACATCTCCAATCACATGAAGATAACCATCTACTAACAATGGAACTCAAGATGTCAAAGCACTCTCACTGAAACATGAATCATAATCCAAGAGACTCTCCAAGACACCTACAACCATTGAGGAAGATTATCCATCACTAATGATGAATCCATATCACTACCAAAGCTCCCACTAAATCGTGACACTGAGCTATACATGGAAACAAAGTAACCATCTCCTCAATGAAGATTATCCATGACCCCAACACAATCAAGGAATCTTGCTGTAACATCAACAACCCCCAAAGGTAAAGTAAAACCATGATCTCCAAACTAAGAAGATAAAACCATCACTGTCAAAAGCTCACATAAAACCATGTATCAAATCTATCCATGACATCATGGTAAACATGCTATAAGTCCCAACAACTGACTATCCAGGTACTCTAATCATTCATCCTCTCATCTGAATGCAACATACCAATGTACACATGACCATAGACTAGGCCAACTAACAAAGTCTACATAAACATTGAATCAATCTCATGGATAAAGACAATCCACATATGAGTCATCCTAGTGTAGCCAATGGGTTGCTAATCCACAAAACTACACAACTCAAAGATCCAAAACACATGTAACATGCAAACTCATCATCACGTTAGTAACATGCAAACTGAGATATCAAAGAAGACAACTTGTAGACTCAAAGACTCAAACACCAAATCAATGCTAGATTCAATTTTCCAAAAATTCCACAAACAAGTAACCATAGTCAAGTAAATACTCAAGAATCCAATACATAAGAACAATCCCCTAAAACAACACCACAACACCACCTGTAATCATGAATCAAACATCATAGCCATACCTGTCAACCACATACATGATCATGTCATGCCAATGTAAAAGTGTACCTACATATCCATGACACCACAATCATCATCAACACTATACTTGTAGTCAAATCCAACTGAAACGAGACTCTAAGTCTCACACGTGTATCAATCATGTCCTCAAATTAGAAAACAACCTATGTACCTATCTCCATCAAAGTTCAAACTCTGAAAACACTTGTAAACTTGTAACTCAAAGCACCAAAATTGAAAACCTGCTATACCATACTGATGGTCTGATAACAACATGCACTCCCACAAGTTTGTGCCCAAAAATTCATCCAAATGCTCTCATAATTGCACCCTGAATCTCAAGCTCCCACAAGTGATCAAATAAGTACCAGATTCTCTTTGTACACCAAATTGAAAATCTACATGATCCAATCTATAGTACACATCAATATCTCTCAAATGCCTATCCAAAATAAAAAATCTGATTCCATATGCAAGAGTTATAAGCATGAAACTATCTCAGAGAAATGCCTGGCTTTAGGCACCAAATTCTAATGCAAATAGAAAAATCTGATAACCAAACCTACATCACTACATAGTGCTCAGAGATACCTTTCTAACTCCTATAAGAAGTCAAAAATATGATACTGTGGGCGAATGTTATGCCTCTCGGAAGAAAATGCCCTCCGAGGGCTAGAAATGGCCCCATGGCACCCTATCCGTACACTGACGTCAATTTGACATAAGCACTGACTAGGAAAATGCTGACATGGCACTGGATGCTAGGGTCACATCACTACTGATGTGGCGAACTCCAAGGAAATATCAACCATGTTTAAATATTTCTTTTGAACTCTAAAGGCGAACCCAATGGCATTTTAAAATGGGATTAAAAGTAAAATTTTGTTCGCTTCTATTTAAAAAAAAGATTTGTAAATGCCCATAGGGGGCTGAAAGGAAGCTAGGTGTGCAGAAATCGCTTCCTACACTAATCTAATGAGGAGAGATGAGTGCAAATTCATTTTAATCCTTACAATTACATATTATGTTAACCCACTAATAGAGATATTGCAGCAAACACATACACAAGAATGTAAGACAGAAGAAGAAAGACACAAGATATATGTGGGGAAAACCCTTACGGGTGAAAAACCCCACACTCCAAAACATAGCTCAAATGTATTCCGTAAACAATGAAGGTTACAATATAGTTACAAAGCCAATGCTCTTGTAGGAGTCTTCGACACTCATATCTGGAGATGATCCGACAACATAACAGTACATGTCAATCACATAATGCATCACCTCTCCAAAGCACCTGTTTATAAAGAACATACAAGGCAAAAATGGCTACACATTGAGATGGGTGTCCAACATGGCCTCATGGCCCAAAATCCATGCCTATGGACACTTGTCGAACACTGTAGGATGTTCCTAACACTTGTCAAGTCACCCCATCCCAAAGAGGTCTTCTATTTCAAAAATGGGTAATGACAGATGCTCCTACGACTCTTACAACCATCATAGAATCTATCATAGCTGTCATAACTTACAACTATAAGAGAATCTATCATACATAGTCTATAAATAACATATTCTCTTACAACATGTCATAACCCACCTTGGGGTGCCCAAAGATGCCTTTTTCAAAGATGCTTCTTGACACATGTCCATACTTGTCATAAGATCTTCTATTTCTGACTGTTACATGTCATAAGAATCTGTCATGACCATTTCGGTCAATATTCCCTTACACACAAGTCAAGATGCCGACACATGGCAAAACATTCCTACCACTAAGTGGGATGTCTATCTCCTCATGTGAGGACAAATTTACATGTGGTCATATGCCATATAGGATGACACATCACCGTGTCAACTCCCACAAGATGACAACATAGGATTTGCATCTTAATTATACAATAGGGAATAAATAAATAAATACAATGAAATAATACAAGGAATTACCAAGGTTGAGACATCTTAATTCCCAACATTCTGCCACTTGTGGGACACCTTGTAAGAGCCAATAGAAATAATAGGATTTAACTGCTACAGGCCGAGAGGCCCGTAGACTCTGAACACCATCTAAACTTCTTTGTGCCACTGGCTTTGTCAATGCAACTGCAACATTCTTCAAAGTATCTACCTTCTCCAAATTCACCTTCCCATCCTCTACCATGTCTCGCATGAAGTGAAACTATACATCAATATACTTTTTTCTGGCATGGAAAGTTGGATTCTTCTCTAGGCAAATTGTACTCTGACTGTCACAACAAATCGTAATCTGTCTTGCATCAACACCAATATCTGAACACAATCTCTTAAGCCAAATGGCTTCCTTGCAAGCATGAGTTGCTGCCGTGTACTCAGCTTCTATTGTGGACAAAGCAACCATAGGTTGTCGCTTACTCATCCAACTAATTGCACCACCAAACATAGTGAACACATAGGCACTGGTGGATCTCCTGCTGTCAACGTCACCTGCCCAATCAGAATCCACAAATACAAACTGAATGCGGAGGTCCTATAACACTACCATGATAGCATATGGAATACTCAGAAGTACCCCTCAAATATCTGAACACTCACTTAACTGCATCCTAATGTACCTGTCCAAGATTAGCCATAAATCAACTAAGGAATCCCACTACTTGGGCAATGTCTGGTCTTGTGCAGACCATAGCATACATCAAACTGCCAACATCACTAGCATAAGGTACTCTGCTCATGTCCTCCACCTCACTAGGATATTTTGGACAATTATTAATAGACAACTTTGTCCCCAAAGAAATGGGAACACACAATGGGCTACAATCTGCCATGTTGAACCTATCCAACACGGTCTTCACATACTTACTCTGGCTTAATGGTGCAGGAGCACCCTAAAAATTGTCTAAATTTGTCATTTGGTTTATTGTAAGGCCTAGAGCCAAAATGTACCTGATTGGGCAAATGTGTCCCCTGGACAAAATAGTCCTAAGATGTAAGTCACTTGGCACTAGTGAGTATGTATCATATGGTTGTAACGGTTTGTAACTGTTCTTAGCAAGAGTGACGGATCGGTTCAGATCCCATTGAGATGTAACTACCCAGGAGGAGAATCTATTTATAGAGACATAGATGGAGATTGATAGGGGTGCAAGAGAGGAGTAGACAAGTGTATGTGTAATTCTAAAAGAGCAATAAAGATTTGAGATTTTGGTCTTGTAAGAGTATTTTGTGTTTCGAATCCTTCCACTGGTCAAGACTTCAGTCGAGACCAGTGGAAAGGCATAGTAGAATAGCATAGTGGAATGCCATTCTGTATTTAGTTCCTCCTCTTTGTTGTTCTGTGTTGTTTTGATTTTGTATTAGGTTAGGAATCTGTGTGTGTTTAGTTGCAGAGAATGACAAACGGCCCGCATCTTGCCGAAGACTGGTATGGTGTCGGAGACACATACAGTTGCATGTTCGAAAAACCTATTGAGATGGTGGACCCCACGCATTGCAAGTGAAATGTATGCATTGGCGTGACACTCGACATCAGGGAACGGCTAAGGATTCAAGCCGATAGTATCAGTGTTGCCGATAGGCACATAAACTAATACTCATCGGGGTGAAATGCTCATCAGAGCGAATGGTGTATGTGATACCGATGACTATTCTTTGGCCGATAAGATATATCGGTGTGGCAAGTGTCGAGTCTTGTTGATGGTATAAGGAAACATAAAGATCCACCAATTGTTTATGTTTTCGGTTGTGCCTCTGCATCAAATTGGTATCAAAGCCAGCGAAAAGTCTGGTGAAAGTTGTGGGTATTCTGTCACTAAATAGGCAAAAGAAGAATGAAGAAGAAGAGAGAAGCAAGAAGCTGAAAGGAAGAGTGTTGGAAAGGAATGTTGGTGACTTTTGGTTGCAAGTGCAGGTTCACTTGCTACGGTAGGTAGATAGGAGATCTGTCATGGAGCCATAGGAGATGGTTCAAGGGCCTAAGAAGGAGGTCCAGTTGGTGTTGCCAAAAGTCTTGGGGAGAGAGGCGAGAGAGGACTTCCAGGTGAGGGACAGAGGTGTTGGTGTAGCATGGAGGAGTGGATTTCAGCTGTTGCACTTTGGAAGCAGCCATTGATAGGAGTCACAGTTGTAGAGTCATAGAGGAAGTAGCAGAGGCATCCAGTTAGAATTGAAGACATCGAGAGAGACAAAAGATATTGCAAGTTTTTCACTGAGCATTTCCATGGGACATGGAAATTTTTCAAGTCTAGGAGTATGGTGCAGGAGCACCCTGAAAATTGTCTAAATTTGTCATTTGGTTTATTGTAAGGCCTAGAGCCAAAATGTACCTGATTGGGCAAATGTGTCCCCTGGACGAAATAGTCCTAAGATGTAAGTCACTTGGCACTAGTGAGTAGGTATCATATGGTTGTAACGGTTTGTAACTATTCTTAGCAAGAGTGACGAATCGGTTCAGATCCCACCGAGATGTAACTACCTAGGAGGAGAATCTATTTATAGAGACACAGACGGAGATTGATAGGGGTGCAAGAGAGGAGTAGACAAGTGTATGTGTAATTCTAAAAGAGCAATAAAGATTTGAGATTTTGGTCCTGTAAGAGTATTTTGTGTTTCAAATCCTTCCACTGGTCAAGACTTCAGTCGAGACCAGTGGAAAGGCATAGTAGAATAGCATAGTGGAATGCCATTCTATATTTAGTTCCTCCTCTCTATTGTTCTATGTTGTTTTGATTTTGTATTAGGTTAGGAATTTGTGTGTGTTTAGTTGCAGAGAATGACAAACGGCCTGCATCTTGCCGAAGACTGGTATGGTGTCAGAGACACATACAGTTGCATGTTCAGAAAACCTATTGAGACAGTGGACCCCACACATTGCAAGTGAAATGTATGCATCGGCGTGACACTTGACATCGGGGAACAACTAAGGATCCAAGCCGATAGTATCGGTGTTGCCGATAGGCACATAAACTAATACTCGTCAGGGTGAAATGCTCATCGGAGCGAATGGTGTATGTGATACCGATGACTATTCTTTGGATGATAAGATATATCGGTGTGGCAAGTGCTGAGTCTTGTCGATGGTATAAGGAAACATAAAGATCCACCAATTGTTTACATTTCCGGTTGTGCCTCTGCATCACTTAACCAAAGTTTTCTATTAGCTCTATCTCTTCTAATTTCCATTCCTAGAATGTACTTGGCTGCCCCAAGATTTTTCATCTCAAACTGTGCTAACAACTAAGACTTCAAATCAAAAATCATATTCTTACCATTCCCAACCAACAACATATCATATACATACAATGCAATAATGAGAATGTGATCATTGTCAAATTTGTAATACACACAATGATCTAATTTCAATCTCAGATATCTAATCGACAACACAAAGGCATCAAACTTCAAGTACCACATCCTAGGAGACTATTTCAAACCATACAAAGACTTCTTTAACTTGCAAGTTACCAAATTTTCTTTACCTTTCTCTATGTAATGCTCTGGTTGTGACATGTAAATCTCTTCCTCCAAATCACCATGAAGGAAATATGTCTTCACATCGATCTATTCTACCTCTAAGTCATAAGCAGCTGCAAGAGATAACAGGAATCAAATGGATGTCAGCTTTGCAATGGGAGAGAAAATTTCACCATAATCAATCCCCTCCACTTGTGAGTACCCCTTCGCAACCAATCTAGCCTTGTACTTTTCAACACTGCCATCTGCACCAAATTTCTTCTTGAACACCCTTTTGCATCTAACAAGTTTCCATCCTTCAAGCAAAGGCGCCAAGTCCCATGTTTTATTCTTCTCCAAAGAAGCCATCTCATCTTCCATGGCCTCCTTCCAGGAACCTGCATCTTTCATGCCCATAGCCTCTTTCACAGTTCTAGGCTCATCAACGTTAGTAAGTAAAGCAAAAGTACAACTAGAATCAAGTAAGGAATAACCAAACCTATCAAGTTGCTTTCTTGTTCGTGTAGACCTCCTCAATGGTTGAGGTTGAGGTTCTCCTTCTTCTGAGCTTTCAGAGCTTCTAGAGCTCTCCTCATCATTAGGTCTCACAGGGTCTGTTGGTTTAGTCTTCTTAGGGGTAGAAGGAAACTGAACCGCATCCTCTTTCTTTTCTATCTATTCTAGTTGTAGAACAATGGAAGAAATTGTTAGCTCTCTGAAGATAACAATTTTTCTATACAACATTTTTTTAGCCACAAGATCCCAAAGCTTGTATCCTTTCACACCGACACCATAGCCAATGAAAATACACTTAACAACCTTGTTCTCCAATTTAGACCGTGTCTCCCTAGGCACATGTGCATATGCCTCACAACCAAAAACATGAAGATGCCTAACTAAAGGCTTCTTACCAGACCACACCTCCATAGGTATCTTACCAACAAGAGCTGATGTAGGAGACTTGTTTACCAGGTAGCAAGCAGTGGCAACAACTTCGACCCAAATTTTTGTTCGAGGCTTGCTCCACTAAGCATACTCTTAGCCTTCTCCATCAGTGTCCTGTTCATCCTCTTTGCAACTCCATTTTGCTGCGGGGTGTATGGAGTTGTCTTATGTCTTTCAATCCATTGCTCTTTATAGAACTTATCGAACTCTACTGAACAAAACTCACCACTGTTATTAGTTCTCAAACACTTAATCTTTTTACTAGTCTGATTTTCAGCAAAGGTTTTAGACTCTTTAAACCAACTAAAGACTTCAATCTTGCTTCTGATAAAATAAACCCATGTCCTTCTACTGTAATCATCTATGAAAGATACGAAATATATAGATTTGGAAATTGAAGGAACATTAATAGACCAAACACATCAGAATGAATAAGATCCACTACACCAGAAGACTTGTGAGAACTAGAGTAAAACTGAACACGGTTTTGCTTTCCATGTACACAATGTTTGCAAAAGTCAAACTCGAGATTACAATAATTTAACCCCTCAACAAGGTTTTTATTTTTCATGGTTCTAAGACCCTTCTCACCAGTGTGGTCATATGTCAAATGCCATAATATGGTCTTTTCAGCAAGAAGCTTAACTTCCAAAGCATGTGCACTACCATAAGAACTAGTTACAATAGATTTCTTCACTACTTGTTTAGATGGTGGGGATGAAGTGACTGCAGCTCTTTTCTTTGAGTCAGAAGAACTATTGCACTGTGAGGTGCATGCCTCCAGTTGAAATAAAGTACCCTTTGCAAGCACCATATATCATCTAGTCATCTTGCTTCCATCCTTCGAAAAGACAACCTGCACACTTGCATCATTCAACATACTTATAGAAAGCAGGTTCTGTGCTAGGTCTGGGATGTGCATAACCCTAGTGATCCCCTTCACTTATCCATCAGAGAATCAGATTGAGACTCTTCCACGACCAACAATCTTTAGATGAGAGTCGTCACCCAGGCACACTCTTCCACCATCGAACTCTTCATACTTCATGAACCAGCTTCGATGCGAGGTCATGTGGAATGATGCACCAGAATCAATCAGCCACACATTATCAGATGCATGGGTGGCTAGGGTTGCGATGAAGTCATCACCATCATCTTGTGACTTGTTTGAATTTGAATATAGGGCATTCTTCTTCTTCTTTTTCTTTTCCTCCTTGCATTCCTTTCAGAAATGCCCAGTTTTTCCACAGTTCCAATAGAGAGCCTTGGACTTTCCAAGAGATTTGGATCTCCCACGGGATTTGGATCTACCCTTTTCACCTTTCTTGTCCTTCTTCTTCCCTTTCTCTTTAGGTCTTCCACGAACTGCAAGAGCCTCTTTGGCCGACTCGGATGTCTTTCTCCGCATCTCTTCAGATAATAGAGAAGACACCGCATCTTCCATCTTGAAGGTGGTAGTGGTGCTTCTGATGGCCATGACAAGATGATCCCATGAATTTGACAAAGAACAAAGTAGGGTCATACACCGATCCTCCTCCTCCATTTTCACACCCACAGATGTCAACTGTATAATAATCATGTTGAAAGCATTCATATGGTCTACAATAGATCCTCTATCTTCCATCTTCAGAGAAAACAACTTCTTTTTCAGAAAAAGCTTGTTCACCAAAGATTTGGCCCGATAAACATCACCCAACTTCTTCCAAAGGTCTTTCATGCTCTTCTCCTCATGGACATTCAATAGGATAGAGTCAGTTAGACAGAGTCTTATGAGACCCTTAGCCTTCCGATATTTGAGGTCCCAATCAGCTTGTGACATTGTCATACATTTTACACCGGATATGGTTTCCCATAGGTCACGATCAACAAGTAGGTCTTCCATCTTGAGTTTCCACAACTCGAAATTAGTGCCATTAAATTTCTCCACCTCTAATCTTTTGGATGTGGTTTCCATCTCCTTCTTGCAACAAGATACAGAATACTCTGCACAAACTCCCACTCAACCTAAGATTAGCTCAGAAAACCCCTACCCAACAGCTAGAACCAAAACTGGTTAGGCTCTAATACCATCTGAAAGGAAGATAGGTGTGCAGAAATCGTTTCCTACACTACTCTAATGAGAAGAGATGAGTGCAAATTCTTTTTAATCCTTACAATTACAGATTATGTTAACCCACTAATAGAGATATTGTAGCAAACACATACACAAGAATGTAAGACAGAAGAAGAGAGACACAAGATATACGTGGGGAAAACCCTTACGGGTGAAAAACCCCACACTCCAAAACACAACTCAAATGTATTTCGTAAACAATGAAGGTTAACATATAGTTACAGAGCCAATGCTCTTGCAGGAGTCTTTGGCACTCATATCTGGAGATGATCTGACAGCATAACAATACTTGTCAATCACATAATGCATCACCTCTCAAAAGCACCTGTTTATAAAGAACATACAAGGCAAAAATGGCCCCACATTGAGATGGTGGTCCAACATGGCCTCATGGCCCAAAACCCACGCCTATGGACACTTGTCCAACACTGTAGGATATTCCTAACACTTGTCAAGTCACCCCATCCTAAAGAGGTCACCTATTTCAAAAATAGGTAATGACAGATGCTCCTAACACTCTTACAACTGTCATAGAATCTGTCATAGTTGTCATAACTTACAGCTGTAAGAGAATCTGTCATACACAGCCTATAAATAGCATATTCTCTTACAACATGTCATAACCCACCTTGGGGCATCCAAAGATGCTTTTTTCAAAGATGCTTCTCGACACATGTCCATACCTGTCATAAGATCTTCTAATTCTAACTCTTACATGTCATAGAACTTTCATAGGAATCTGTCATGACTGTTTCGGTCAATATTCCTTTACACACAAGTCAAGATGCCAACACATGGAAAAACATTCATACCACTAAGTGGGACGCCTATCTCCTCATGTGAGGACAAATTTACATGTGGTCATATGCCATGTAGGATGAGACATCACACTACCAACTCCCACAAGATGACAACATAGGATTTGCATCCTAATTATACAATAGGCAATAAATAAATAAATACAATGAAATAATACAAGGAATTACCAAGGTTGAGACACCTTAATTCCCAACAGGGGCTACTACAGGCCTGCCTGCCAGACTGACAGGGCCTACCAGACCGGCAACCATGGCCGGGGACCTATGGCCCCACTGGCTTGGCCTGCTGATCGGCGGCCTTTACAAACAGGGTGCCAATGATGGCAGGGTTGACAAGCCTTTTCCATGTCTGCTGGCCCAGGGCCATGGTATAGGGGGGTCTATGTACCCCTTTCCATCATTTTCTTTTCAATCTTTTTGAAACTAGTTTTGAAATCAATATTTTTACACAAATAATTTATTTTTTTCAAAACTATAGATTTATAGTGAGTAGGTAAAATAATTTGTTTTCAACTATGTACCTGCAGATTTGTATGGCCATACGACCAAATTGGGTAGGGGCAAAATGTTTTTCTTTTTTCTCTAGTGACCTAAATAGGTCAAATTTTATATGAATCTTCATCTCTCAAGCCTCCTAAATCTAACGGTGAGGTCTATTTTTGCACAGGAGGTCATCTGTGAAAAATCCCTTCTCAAAACCCTCATGAAGCACATTCAAGAAACCCTTTTTCCAACTCAGATTTATAAACCTAGATCTGCAAAAAATCACCACAAATCTGCAACCCCAAAGCCCTCAGATATGCAAACAAAAACCTGCACAAAACCTTCATATCTTGTATTTATCCAAAAGCTTTCTTGCATTGTCATGGATTTAGCTTTGCACCAGATCTACATAAGTAAGGGTTATACCAAAACATGAATCTATGAAATGCCACAAACTCAAACCATGGTTCTAATAATATGGCTAGTAATCTCATAGATTTTCAAAACAATTTTAACACACATAAGATCTACTACAACCAACAATTCCTTCAAAAGATTCTCAAGATGGAGGAAAACACCTAGAACCATAATTGTATAGATACATCACATGCAAGGACATACAAGCAACATGCAAGTTCATGCAAGTACATGCAACTCACATGCAAGCCATATGCAATTCTATGCAACTCCATGCAACTCACATGCAACTCTATGCAAGTACATGCAAGCCATGAAAAGCCTTAAAGCTCTGATACCACTTGTTAGGAATTTACAGGTAGATCAAACCAATTCCACATAACCCAAAGGAGATAATGATGCATACAATCTTATAGATTTACCATAATGCAAAGATCAATAGACAATCCACAAGATAACACAAGATATACTCTAGGAAAACCCTCATTGAGGGAAAAAAAACCCAACCTCTAAAGCATCCATACTCAATGTATTATTCAACAATAAGATAGTAAAATACACTTACAAAGTCTCCATGAACACCTCTAAAACATCAAGCTCCTCTATTGCATCCTCCATGTATTCAAGCATGAATCCACACATCCCATGCCATGCTTTACAATATGCACTCACACTTGAGAAAATTTAATACAATGATAGCCTCTCACACAACCTACAAAATAAGAGCCAACCCAAACTACTAACCATGTGCTTGCTTTTATAGACTCAAGATCACACAAATACAGTTCTTGTGGTACTGGATAAAACCAATGTGACTCAAAACCATGAACACAAAATATGGACCCCAAAATTAATTATTTTGCATAAATAATAAATATTTTCCTTATGTCTCCCAATGTTAAATACAACTTTTACAAGTGACACCAAATAAATATTTAATGTGGCTAAACACATCAATTAAGATGCACCACAAAATAATATTTATTTTACATAATTAAATTAATTAATGTTATGCAAGGTGAACAACACCTTTTCCCCAACAATGAGGACCCCCTTTTTTGTCTTCTTTCCTTTTCTTCTTTTGGTCTTTTCTTCCTTGTATTTGTCCCTTGTTTTCTTTTTTTGGTCTTTGATCCATCTAGGGTCTTTATTGTTATGATTTGTTTTTTGGGTCTTTTCCCTTTCTTTTCTTGCCTTTTTGGGTTTTTAGGGTTTCCATGGACCTTGGAACTAGTCTTGAGTTCCTTCAAAATCCCACCTCACGTTGTTTTACTAGGAGTTCAAACTTGCAGGATTTTCTTGGAATTCATAACCTATTGCCAAGTCTTTGTGTCTTTCCACTTCCTATGGATCTTTTGTTTTTGTCTTTTCCTTTCAAAGTTACAAAAGTTTAGGGAACTCAGGAATCTATGGACTCGATTCCAAGATTTAAAGTTTCTACCACTCCTCGACTCCTACTTGACCCTAAATTCATTAATGGCACACATCACTACTAGAAAAACAATAATAAATTACTAAAAAAACTACTAAAAATTGCATATAATTGACTAAGCTTGGTCATGTGACCATTAGTAGTTTATTGCCGATCATTTATAACACGACCAAATTTATGACTAAACCATTTTTAGTCATTTATCGGTTGTTTTGATTGATCAATTTGGTAGTATATTTAGTCATTGATTTAGTCATATATTTAGTCATATTTATTCACTGAGCTTGTTCATGTGACCATTAGTAGTTTATTGCCGGTCATTTATAATGCGACCAAATTTATGACTAAACCATTTTTAGTAATTTATTCACTGATTTTGAGTCATTTATTCATTTTGTTCACTGATTTCTGCCTAAAAGTGCTAGAAATGAGACAATGCTTTTGAGGTTTAACATAAAACATAGAAAAACATAATCAATCATTCATTTGCACATGATGAAACAACTATTAGGAAGGTAAGATACTAAAATTTTATTGAGAAAAGGTGTTCTTACAGCAGATACAAGACTTAAATATGTATCTTTGCTTTGAAAAATGTGTTACAAAGTGTGTTTCTCAGTGCTGTGACTGACAAAATTGAGTTACAATGCTCTATTTTTTGCTTATATAGCTCCAAAACATGAAACAACTACTTGAAAAATGAAGCCTAAATATTTCATCATGGGCTTTTACATCTCAAAATTTGAATAAATGTATCAAAACTCGCTTAATATTGCTAATTGTTACATTACTTCTTCTTTGCTGCATCTCTTGCCTTGGTCTACACAAACAGAACCTAGTAATGCAATAAGTAAATTGCCCCTTTGTAACAAAAAGCAAATAGGTAACTTACTTTAACATGTTCTTTGAAAGAATATTTACCTTCTTGACTCCACGGATCTTCTTAGATTTGTTCTTCCTCTCTTTCAATTGCTTCCTAGACTTCTCCACCTTAGTAGCAAGCCCCTTCTATAGGATTCATGCAACATAGCAACCATCAAGCTATAAAATAAAACATTTCTACTGGAGGCAACAAAAGAAAAGTACTCACAATTGAAATAACCTTTACATATCATGGTTAGGAGATATTGACTGTGCTTCCACCACAAAGTAATTAGAAATTAAAGTTACAGCTTCAAGAAGAAAAGGAGTCCAAAGCCAAAACACTTTCAGCCCTTGAAGAAGCCCGTGATATGCAAAATATTGATAGTGGTTTGTAGGGGGAGTAATGCTATCCATTCATTTTGCAACGTGTTTTTTGCAATTCACTATCTATGGTGTTAGAACTTGCAAATGCATAGTTGATCTGGTTTTTGTTGATGATGGACAATGATATGGTTAAAGTATTAGTGGCATTCATGTTTATTATCTGTAGTATGATATGGATTTTGGACAATGGTTTTTAAATAATGCTTTGATGCTTAGATAGTGATCTTAGTCACAATGAAATACAAGTGCCTTTGTCGATCACAAGTTCCATCTTGACAGTGCTATTCACTTTGCATGGACAATGTATCTTTGTGTTTTACAACACTGTGAGATGTTTTGACAAGTGATAATAGACAATGAAATGATGCTTCTCTTGGTCATTGTTTGCATGTTCTCACAATCACTATTGGTCAACACTATGATGCTTTACCAATGATCTCTATGCGTGTTTTTAATACTTGACTGTGTAATGCATGTTTGGTAAAACTGATGGTAATAGTGCAAGTGTAATGACAAAACTAACAGTGGGTATGCATGACATAGAGAGTATAAGCAGTTCCCTATCTAATTTTTATAGTGATTGGTGTGGATCTGCCAAAATATAGTGCTTTCATGATGTTGATACTTGATATATGTTGAAAAGTCAAAGGTATTTACTATTTGATGCAAAATGCAAAGGTACTTTATGTTTCATTACTTATTCCTTCTTAAAGGAGTTTGATATCAACTATATGACAGGGTTGTGTTGTGTGGTTACACAACATGCCCCATTTTGCATTATCAAAACAGGGACCCAACTTTGCTGGCTTGTTCCCTTGTTTTTGTGCCCTGGGCAGTAAAGGTAAAACAGTGTCAGTCAGTATGCATATGCCTAATCTCAGGCATATTTGTGATCTTGAAGTCTGAGCCAAATTTGAAAGTCTGAATCTATCCTCAGAAAGCTTACCATGTGAAAGAGCTTGAAATTCTAGGCAGGTTTGCCTTTTACATCACCCTAAAATTTATCCATATGAGAAAGTTATGACAAGTCAAAGGTCTGGTCAAACATGATTTTAGGAGGGTCATATTTCATAACAACGAGCATCATGATATTATAACATCACCCGATATTATAATATCATGCTGATATTATAATATCACCCTGCTTAGAAGATCCACCATCTGCATATTTGCATGCGCATGTCAAAGTCCTATCAGAGGGTCATCATCCTGATCTTTCAAGGGAGGGTCATATTTGCTGATATTCACTAATATGATGATAACGTCATCATATCCTCCTGATCTCCTTTTGCATGATCATGATGATCACCCTATCTTTTAAGGGGGGGTGATACTCTCAGCAGCAGGATCATATTTCAAATCCTCCTATTTTCCTTCGACATGATGATGATGATGATATCATTCTTTTCCCACTATACAGAAGCTAAACATGATGGTGACGTCATATATAATATGGAGGGTGATCTGCCTGCCTTTTGCCGTCGGCCAAGTTTAAGGTAGTCTCGCCGATATGGTAGTTCTTCGGCATAGTTTTAACTATCGGCTGAGTCTTAGATTTTCTCCCCGATGTTGTAGTATGCCCGATGAAAGTGGCTATCGGCATAGGGTTAGCTATCGGTGAAGTTTAATTTTGTCATCCCGATCATATGTGGTCACACCGATGCAAATATGATGCTGACTCGAGATGCAAGTGGATATGCAAGCCAGACGCGAAGGGTTTGTTAAATGGGATTAAATGCTTGTATATCCGGTGCCTTGTATGAAGGGTTCGAAACATACAATACATAATATACAAGGCCAGAATTGAAATGGTTATTAAATAGCGAAAGTTCATTGTATCTTTCGTGATTGTATGTTTAGACATACATTGTGATATACATTGAACTTATACAACGGCGGAATTGAAATCATATAAAAAGCGATTAATTCCTTGTATGTTTTGCGCTTGTATATGCAAATTTGGAACCCGATATACAAGCCGGTAATGTACAAGGAGCGAATTTGAAGGAAAGTTAAAAGCAATTAATTCCTTGTATATTTTACGATGTATCAGCAGATTTGAAGCCCAATATACAAGGAAATGGGCGAGAATGCAAAGCGATAGAAATTTAGATCACCAGAATGCATTTTTCTAGTCAACGATGGTTGACCCGAGTGTTTTTGACGCTGTTTATGCATTTAATGCATAATTTCCATTGATTTGGGGCTCGATTGCCTCTAGCTGCACATTTTGAGGCCTGTTTAATAAAATGTTTAAATTCCTGTTGTTTATCAAATGATGCTGGGCTTAATGCTTGTATGTTTATTGCAGGAAGTCTCAGAGCTGTTTGAAGCTGAACTTTGCAAAGTTGCACATGGAGGCAACATGAACCAGAAGTGAGGAGGATATTGTCAAATATGCTGTTTGCCAGCTGGAGACCAAATCAAATCAAAGATGCTGGAATATTCTATGCCAGTTATACATTTGCCAACTGGTAAAGCACGTGCTATTCATCTGGACCATTGATTGTTCTGGGAGGATCCTGATCCTTGGATCATTGTAACTATTTTCTGGCATTTGTTCTATATAAGAGCCAGAGCTTGTCGAAAAAAGAGAGAGAGATACATTGGAACATCTGGCACAATAAGGCCAATTATTGTAGAATCAAAGAGGGAGATACATTGGAACATTTGGCACAATAAGGCCAATTACTGTAGAATCAAAGAGAGAGATACATTGGAACATCTGGCACAATAAGGCCAATTACTGTAGAATCAAATAGGAGATCGGATTACTGAGACTAATGAGGATTGAATTGTTGAAATGTCAAGGTTCTTTCTTCAGATCACTGTAAATGTACCTGTTCTTGAGCATACTGAATGGATATGAAGTTTCAGATTACATCCTGATTGTAAATTTTACGTAATCTTCATGTTGATTTCCGGATATGTACTGGTGAATGCTGTGTTCAACTGAAGTGCTTTCATTTCATTACATGTTGTTATCAACTTTTCCTTTGAAGATTTGCACTGGATCATGTGGATTTGTGGAATGTCCTGGTGAAGTATGATTCTAGTTTCCTTCTTTTCATTGCATGTATGGGAGCTTGTATGTGGATCAGTGATCTCAGTCAAGTAGTTTTGGGAATCTCATTCTTTAACCCTTTTCCTTTTTTTAATTTCATAAATTCATCACCATAACTGCAAATCATGATAAATAACAAGCAGAACAGAGAAATATGCTGACATCTCGTAGATAATCGAAAATCCTTAGCATATTTGAGTTAAATGCATGTAGTATTGAAAATATCATGCAAAGAATCATAAATACTGGTATAAATCATGTAAATATCAGCCTGTACGCACATTATTTGAGTGAATCCATAAGTGCAGAGGTAGAATTGTTAAAGATTTGTATAGGGCAGACATAAAGAATAGGATATTTGGAGGAATATTGATGAAATTTTGCAGAAATTACTGAAGAACGTAAGGCCCTTGAATGGAAAACAGCAACACACATCAACCACTGAGTAATGTCAGTAGATTAAGACCTAATCAACAGAGACTTGGGATCATGAATTCTCTGAATTCATCATATCTTTCAAGATGAGTAAAGGTTGTTGTGTAACTTTTATTCTATGTTTGTATATGATCAACATCATGATCAACATAAATTGGTGCTAGAAGGAGGGCGGAACTGGAAAAGACACCATTGCTTCAGTCATCATACATTTTATGCAGGCTCCTCGCTCCTAACGCAACATAAATTGGTGCTAGAAGGAGGGCCGAACAGAGAATTTCTGGATTTCTACAAATATTGCATAAATATTTCGGCATTTGAGTTAAATGTCTGCAAATATCTCTTATCTGAGATGTTTTGGTTGCACCTTTGCAAAGATCTAGCTCAAAGCCTCAAAGATTTGTTTGATTTTCCAAACTTTCAAGTTTTATTCTGAGATATGGTAGATCTCATTAAAATTTCAAAATCCTAAAAAATTAGAAAATAGAGTCTCATTTTGATGGATGTATATGAAGGCAATTGTCAAATTAACATTCCTTTATTTCAGGAAACTTTGAATAGGCAGCTTTACCCTCACAATTTGTCTAACTTTGGTTTATCTACCTGTTGCAGGATACACCAGACTGCGGAACACAGTGAAATTAATTGTTTAACTTTCCTTACAAGGTTGGATTTATACTTGAAAGGATTAATATTCTTTTTGGATGTATTCAGGACTGAAATTTGCCAGGAAAATGAAGAAGTTTTGGACCAACGAAATGAGGAAATTCTGGAACAGCAAAGAGAAGCAACACCCCTAGTGATGAATTGCTTAGAAAATACAATAGCTGAATCAGTTATAAAAGGTAATGAAGAGGAAACATCTTTCCTTGATTCATTCTATGGTGGGATTGATAGGAGTTCTTTACTTCCTAATACTAGTAAGGACCAGTCAGTATGCAGGTATGAATCTTGTGAAAATTCTAGAGAAGAAACTACTCATCAGGATAATATTTTTGATTCTGGTCCTAATACTTTTGATAAAGAAGATGAAACGTCTTTCTTGGAGTCTTTCTATGGTAAAGAGAAGTGTAAACAGATAGTAGAACAATTTAAATGCACTACTGATGATGAAGTTCCTATGATAGTAACTCAGGGAGTCATAGAAAATAAAATAAATGCTGATTTACTGCCTAACTGGGTTGAATTGAATGGTCAAATACAAGAATGTTGCAGGTTAATGGAACCAGGCACTTTACTAGATAGAAGATGTGAATTATTTAATGAACAATTCCTGAAAGATGAAGATGTAGAAGACTTTGGAGTTGTTGTGCATGATCAGACGTCACTCTAGAAATATTTTGAAAATGAAACAGGGGAGTGTTCTTATCAGTTGAATGCCAATTCTCCTTTACAGTCAAATGATTTAAAAATGATAAATTTCTGCATCTCAGGTTGTGATAATAAAGATACTTATTTAGCTGCTGATGTGCAGGAAATTGAAGAAAATATTGAAAAGTTTCCTGAACTAGAGGATAAACTGAACATCCAGAATGAAGGAACAAATATGGATAAAGATGAAGAATTAATACATCAAGAGTCATACATCCTTCAATTTGAAGAGAGACCAGACACTGAGCCAAGCAATGAAAATATAGAATTAAATGGAAGATCGGCTATCAACAAACAAGCATGTCCAACAAAATCAGAGATACACCAGGTAGTATTTCTCCTTTCCACAGTAAATGATGTTGATTATTGTTTTGATTATGGAAATTTAGGAGATAAGACATGCATATGGATTAATCATGAACATGATGAGCTTCCTTAGTTGCTGATCATCAAGAGTTATTCTGTTAAACATAATGAATTAAGAATATCAGAATATTTTTCAGAATATAAAGATAAATTTGCTAGGTTGAGAACCATAACTAATACCCTAATGCTCCTGCACAATCAAAAGAAGTATGCAAATACAGGTGTATTTGGGTCGTTTGCTGGTTTTTGTTTGCCTAGTAGTGGTTTGTATATAATTTTGTAGGTTAGCTGTTTGTACAGGTTGCTTTGTGCTTTGCGTTGTTGAGCTTTTGTTTTGGTTGGGCAAAATTGGTGCACCTTGTTACTTAAGAACACTACAGAAATTGTTAGAATTCAAAGTTGGATATAAGTTTTTCTATAGGTTGTAACTCATATCAGTGTAGGTATTCTTGATCAGGTCTGTGGTATCACATTCATTAGTACTACCTTTCTTGAGTCAAGGCGATCCTCACAATGACACACCTAACAGCCTTGGGTTTATTGAACATATCAGTGTAGGTGTTAAGTGAAAAATCTAAAGGTTGCCCTTGCTACCATTGCAATTCTCAACTTAATTTCAACAAGTGACCATTCCTTGTATCATGAAGCTACAATTGTTATATCTTAAGAAATTAAATTCAAAATATAAAATAAATAAAATAATAAAATGGATTTTCTGAAAATCCAGATTAAATCATCTAAGTAACTCTACCGGGGCTATAGACGCTTGCTGGCAGTGGGGCTCTACTTAGGGGAATTGCAACGATAACCTTGCCGGGGCTATGGACGCTTCCTGGCAGTAAGGCTCTATCCGGTTGGCTATGAGGGATGAACCAAACTATGTAGCTTAACACTAGTCACTGATTTATTCAACTCACTTTCAAGATGAGTAAATGAATCACATGCACACAATTGATCCCTTATCAATTCATTATTACATTGATGAACATGATACCAGTTAGAAAGGATTAGGATGCTCATGCTTGATAGGAGTTGGAAATTTATGTTTTAACTTATCCTCACCTTTTGAATTATTTGAATTTTGTTGTTTTCTTTGGTGGCAAGTTGTTGTGTGGTTACACAACACGCCCCATTTTGCATTATCAAAACAGGGACCCAACTTTGCTGGCTTGTTCCCTTGTTTTTGTGCCCTGGGCGGTAAAGGTAAAACAGTGTCAGTCAGTATGCATATGCCTAATGTCAGGCATATTTGTGATCTTGAAGTCTGAGCCAAATTTGAAAGTATGAATCTATCCTCAGAAAGCTTACCATGTGAAAGAACTTGAAATTCTAGGCAGGTTTGCCTTTTACATCACCCTAAAATTTATCCATATGAGAAAGTTATGACAAGTCAAAGGTCTGGTCAAACATAATTTTAGGAGGGTCATATTTCATAACAACGAGCATCATGATATTATAACATCACCTGATATTCTGATATCATGCTGATATTATAATATCACCCTGCTTAGAAGATCCACCATCTGCATATTTGCATGCGCATGCCAAAGTCCTATTGGAGGGTCATCATCCTGATCTTTCAAGGGAGGGTCATATTTGCTGATATTCGCTAATATGATGATAACATCATCATATCCTCCTGATCTCCTTTTGCATGATCATGATGATCACCCTATCTTTTAAGGGGGGGTGATACTCTCAGCAGCAGGATCATATTTCAAATCCTCCTATTTTCCTTCGACATGATGATGATGATGATATCATTCTTTTCCCAATATACAGAAGCTAAACATGACGGTGACGTCATATATAATATGGAGGGTGATCGGCCTGACTTTTGCCGTCAGCCAAGTTTAAGGTAGTCTCGCCGATATGGTAGTTCTTCGGCATAGTTTTAACTATTGGCCGAGTCTTAGATTTTCTCCCCGATGTTGTAGTCTGCCCGATGAAAGTGGCTATCGGCATAGGGTTAGCTATCGGTGAAGTTTAATTTTGTCATCCCGATCATATGTGGTCACACCGATGCAAATATGATGCTAACCCGAGATGCAAGCGGATATGCAGGCTGGACGTAAAGGGTTTGTTAAATGGGATTAAATGCTTGTATATCCGGTGCCTTGTATGAAGGGTTCGAAACATACAATACATAATATACAAGGCCAGAATTGAAATGGTTATTAAATAGCGAAAGTTCATTGTATCTTTCGTGATTGTATGTTTAGACATACATTGCGATATACATTGAATTTATACAACGGCGGAGTTGAAATCATATAAAAAGCGATTAATTCCTTGTATGTTTTGCGCTTGTATATGCAAATTTGGAACCCGATATACAAGCCGGTAATGTACAAGGAGTGGATTCGAAGGAAAGTTAAAAGCAATTAATTCCTTGTATATTTTACAATGTATCAGCAGATTTGAAGCCCGATATACAAGGAAATGGGCGGGAATGCAAAGCGATAGAAATTTAGATCACCAGAATGCATTTTTCTAGTCAACGATGGTTGACCTGAGTGTTTTTGATGCTGTTTATGCATTTAATGCATAATTTCCACTGATTTGGGGCCCGATTGCCTCTAGCTGCACATTTTGAGGCCTGTTTAATAAAATGTTTAAATTCCTGTTGTTTATCAAATGATGCTGGGCTTAATGCTTGTATGTTTATTGCAGGAAGTCTCAGAGCTGTTTGAAGCTGAACTTTGCAAAGTTGCACATGGAGGCAACATGAACCAGAAGTGAGGAGGATATTGTCAAATATGCTGTTTGCCAGCTGGAGACCGAATCAAATCAAAGATGCTGGAATATTCTATGCCAGTTATACATTTGCCAACTGGCAAAGCACGTGCTATTCATCTGGACCATTGATTGTTCTGGGAGGATCATGATCCTTGGATCATTGTAACTATTTTCTGGCATTTCTTCTATATAAGAGCCAGAGCTTGTCGAAAAAAGAGAGAGAGATACATTGGAACATCTGGCACAATAAGGCCAATTACTGTAGAATCAAAGAGGGAGATACATTGGAACATCTGGCACAATAAGGCCAATTACTATAGAATCAAAGAGAGAGATACATTGGAACATCTGGCACAATAAGGCCAATTACTATAGAATCAAATAGGAGATCGGATTACTGAGACTAATGAGGATTGAATTGTTGAAATGTCAAGGTTCTTTCTTCAGATCACTGTAAATGTACCTGTTCTTGAGCATACTGAATGGATATGAAGTTTTAGATTACATCCTGATTGTAAATTTTACGTAATCTTCATGTTGATTTCCGGATATGTAATGGTGAATGCTGTGTTCAACTAGAAGCACTTTCATTTCATTACATGTTGTTATCAACTTTTCATTTGAAGATTTGCACTGGATCATGCGGATTTGTGGAATGTCCTGGTGAAGTATGATTCTAGTTTCCTTCTTTTCATTGCATGTATGGGAGCTTGTATGTGGATCAGTGATCTCAGTCAAGTAGTTTTGGGAATCTCATTCTTTAACCCTTTTCCTTTTTTTAATTTCATAAATTCATCACCATAACTACAAATCATGATAAATAACAAGCAGAACAGAGAAATATGCTGACATCTCGTAGATAATCGAAAATCCTTAGCATATTTGAGTTAAATGCATGTAGTATTGAAAATATCACGCAAAGAATCATAAATACTAGTATAAATCATGTAAATATCGGCCTGTAGGGACATTATTTGAGTGAATCCATAAGTGCAGAGGTAGAATTGTTAAAGATTTGTACAGGGCAGACATAAAGAACAGGATATTTGGAGGAATATTGATGAAATTTTGTAGAAATTACTAAAGAACGTAAGGCCCCTGAATGGAAAACAGCAACACACATCAACCACTGAGTAACGTCAGTAGATTAAGACCTAATCAATGGAGACTTGGGATCATGAATTCTCTGAATCCATCGTATCTTTCAAGATGAGTAAAGGTTGTTGTGTAACTTTTATTCTATGTTTGTATATGACTAACATCATCATCAACAGGTTGTTAATTGGTGCAAAAGTGATTGTCATCCTATTGATAGTAATGTTTGCCTTGAGATAGTGATGTATTGTGACAATTCTAGTTATTTAACAGTGTCTATGCATTTTGAATGGACAGTGTGCTTTCCTGTAGCAAAGTCATTATTTACACATCTAGTTGAATTCAATGGTATCAGTTTCTAGTGTACTTTCCTGTAGTATAGTCATTATTTACCATTTGGTTTCACTGAGTGCATACCTTAACTTTATCAGTTGCCCTCATTAACATTGCTTCATCAACATGTGCAATTTGAACCTCAGTGAGCACTGAACTTTGGCATTTGTAATAGTCTCCTATCCCATTGGACTTAGTACTTTCACCATTATGTGATCTACAAGCATTATACTATGCATTCCATAAGAAACTAGGGTTGGTGCTTCTCAACAAACTATCCAATTGAGTTATTAACATGTATCACTTAGAATGTAACTTTCTTCAAAAGTTTGGGTAGTGTGCCTTCTATGCAATCAAGAATCTTGGAATTTCAATGCCTTTTGGGACTATCATATTTTGAAAAAAGGTGATTTTCATTAATGATTTTTCTTTTGTCTTGAAGAGACTTCATCTCTTTGTGACTTGATTGAAAAATATTCTTCCCTTTCTCCTAGGTGAAGAATGTTGTCTCAAATCACAGTCTAAAACCTTAATTGTGTGACCATATTCGTCTTGTAGTTTGGAGCATTCCTTGGTATTAGAATACAAAATATCAATGCAATAACTTCTTCTCCTACCAGTAAAAACCATCATTATGCCCTTGATTTGCAATATTGATTGCAGAGATCGAACTCAATACCCTCTTTTCCTTTTGTGCAAATTCTCTCATCTTTGGGAATGCCACTTCATTGTGACATTATCACTATGTTGACTGCATGCCCTTATTCACTGTATCTTTGCATTTGTTATTTTGTCATAAGAGCAACAAAGATATCTATGAATCCTATAGTGCTGTTCTCGGGATGTTAATTAAAGGACATGCATAACCAAATATAAGAATTCACATTGCAAAGGGTATCTACTAATGTCTGATAGCCAATTATGTTTATGCAAACATCATTGTTACTTTTAAATATCCCGATGGTAAATCAATCTGCCATTGGCAGCAACTTGCAAAGAATTTAGGGACACTACCATACTATTTCTAAACATAATAATCATGGAACTAAAATTAATGGCATGTCTTCAACATAAAAGTCTCTTCTCAGATGAAAGCTAATGCACTTGAACCATTTTTGTAAGAATGACACAGAAACAATTGAAGCATCAGTACATGGTCACACAAAGCAAGCAGAAAACAACCACCAACATATCTTAACAATATATAGTTAGATTTCCCCAATCATTTAATTATCTTTCATTTTTAGTTTGACTCAACCTAGAACTTTACCTGCTTTTGGTACATAAACAAAAGTGAGGATGAAACAGAAAAACATGTCTAAATATCACACCAAGGTAAATTGCTAATGATGAATGAAGATTTCTCTATAATGTTTTAAGGCAGTTATTTATTGAAAGCTTTTCGTGTTGACAAATCTAGAACTAGACACCTTTGACCACTTCTAATGGTTTAATAGATGCATAGAACCATAAAACAATGTCACTATGAATAATTGAAGGCTTTGTAAACTCTTGTTATTACAATTCATCATTAAAAGATGCTAGAAGCTTTAGTCCAAAATAAAATCTCAAAATAGAGGCAGATAGTACAAATTAGTACCTTGACTTCATCATAGATTTTTTTTTCCCATGCATACAGCCTCTCTAAAGTTGATGCATGACTTCTAGAAATCATGCACAAGTCCTCTACAAAATCACTGCTACTGTCATTCAAATTATCTTTTACACTTGAAACAAAATAAGTTTTGGAGGATGAAGATAGCGATGATGTAGATCAATGCCAGGTTAGTAAATTTAGTGCCATAGATGAAGGTTCTACATTGATTTGCATGAAATATTAGAAAATCTTATAGAAGTTTTAAGTTTGTAATACAAAGGAAATGCTGCCCCATTCATTAGCTTCACATGCCAGTAGTTAGCTACAGATTGAAGGAATCATATGCAGCTTGAAGAACAACAACATGAAGAATCAAAGATTTAATGGGTAAACCATTGCATAAACCTACCATGAGAGACAGGCACTGCAAGACCCCTGTAACAACATATACTGTAGGGGATGAAAATTCTAGATGTCCATGACCTTCCTATAGCACTAACAAGTTTCCATGTAGAGCTAACAGTTTCCCAAGAAAGGCTTACTCAAAAAAATAAAATCATGCAAAGCCCTAGTGACATTTCACTAATTCAAGTTAATATTTCATAATAAACCTGACAGTAACATTCAAAGCCTGATTCTTGCACTCTGAGAGTTCTCAATTTAGACTGCTTTTTAAAGTAATGGATCTAATAACTGCTAGCATTAGATTTAAAGCTAAACTCAAGCAATTTTAGAAGAGAAACTCTGTAGTAAATCCACATAGAGATTCAAACTAATGTTTTGGCATATAATACAAGTTTTAGAATTTTTAAGGATTCAAATACTAGAATGAAGTATGAAGTAAGAAAGGTAACAAAATCAACTAATCTACATGATAGATTGTAAGCATCGTTAAAGAGACTGCACCGTATCGGCGGGAGCTACTTTCAAGTCTTCTTGATAAAAAAACATCATCAAAGAAACCATACCATATTGGTAAGAGCTATTCTAAAGTCCCTTCGACAAAATAATTTGTATAAAAGAACATCATCGAGGAGAATATAACATTTTAGGATAAGAAGTTTTAAGGTCCCTCCAATGGAAGGAAAGCAACATGAAACATATTTTATGCAGTGTGATGGATGTATAGAAATGGCGTTTTGCGATTTAATCTATATTTTGTAGTGTCTTAATGTGTTTCTAGATCATATCCATCTTAAATTAGACCTAGCATGTGTTATGAGGTGTCTCAAATACTCTTGGGGTACCAATCCTTGTATTCTCACAACTATATGCTTGTGGGATGCAACATGAAGTATTTTGGATACATTTGTGTGTGCCAGATCAATTTAAGATGGATCTGTGCTAGATTTGGTAACCTCTCATGTGCAAATAGAACAATAGATTAGGTTTTTGTTTCTTTCTTTTGGGTGGCCAATTGAGGAAGGGTAGACCCACGACAGAGACTCTAGCAAAGTAAGTTATTTTCTAATTCTTTTTTTTAGGTGGTTAAGTGATAAAAAGGGAGATTTAATAAATTAATATTTATTAAATCATGTGAAGGGGACTAGGTTATTATGACCTAGGAAAATGTGGGAATAATTAGGATAATTTATTGAATTAAGGCATGTGTAGTTTTTAGGTGTCTACACAAAGACTCATCTTGTTGTAAAGCCAATTTGTTCAAAAATGCATTGAGTGTGTAATTCTTGATTCTCTTCAAATATAATGGCTAGTAATGATAGCACTAATGATAAGACTAAGGCCTAGTTTAGTGAACCCAATATCAAAATAACTTCTTGCAACATTTGTGGGATTTTCTACTGCAATTATGATGTTGCATCATTCAGTCCATTCTCTGTCATTGGAATAAGAAATCAATACACAGTTGTAACGAAACATACACTATTATATTCATTTTTAAAATATCAAATCTTTAGCTATCACATTTCTTTTAGCTTATTTTATTTTTTGTCAAAGGTAAATTCATTATAGTATAAAGGTGATGTATCGTTAGTTAAAATTTGGATTTTACAGCTAAGTACCATGTCAATAAAAAAATAGCCAAGGGTCTCGGGGGAATCTTCATATCAACATCAACAATATGACCATACTACAAAACTCATTAGTAAATTAGGACCTAGAAAGTTGTATATCAAAAAAACTAAAACAAGATGTTTAGAGTATGTTAGGCAAAGAACAAACAATCTTGCAACATTTCTAGTTCAATTCCAAATGCCAAAAAAATAGAAACACAAATAGATTGTAGTAAACATGTTAGAATAATTATTGAATTGTCCCAAACTAAAGAATCCTGATCAAAATAAATCACATAGCAATTGGAAGTGAAAAGTGCATCATGCAATAGAAATAAAATAAGTAAACACTTAAATTTGCATTGTTACAATGGGACCTAAATGAAATCATAATTTATTAATAGGAAAGACATTTCTAGTATTATGATTGCAAATCCCATGAAGAAAGAGTGTTCATTATAACAAATCTACACTATTACAAGTGCAAAGAATGAATTCAAATCAGAAAAAAGTTTAAGTAAAAACTTGTATAAGCACATGAGTTCAAGCTAAGAACCTTGTAAAAGAGGTCTTCAACTTCCCTTTCCCTGATATCACTGAGTAGATTGCCAACATATAAAATTTGACTAGCTCGGATGCTCATTGTTACTATGGCAAGTAAATGTTAGGAAATTAATACCTATAGAATAGATAAATTGTAAGTGAGCTGATGCAACCCATATGAGCATGGTCTCCATATTATTATTTCTGTACATAGCAAAAAGAGAAGGCAACCTCAAACAAAAATCTAACAATAACTGAAAAACAATGAAGTTTTTGACTAAAACTGAGCATAAAAGGTAAATCTTTATGTTCAAGTGGAGTAGTCAACTGTTGCCTTGAAAGAGAGATAAAACACTATCAATAAGTACTTGAACTAGGGTGCCATTATCTTCCATGGTTTCTATTTCTATTTTAGAATTTCAAAGTACTCCACATTAAAATGTTACTTGGGATGCAAACACAAGTTAAAACAAATATACAATTTACGGTTATAAGTCTCTTATGTTGTTTCAAAACTTTGAATTAACCTATATTAAAATACATTCAATGAGTATGGAAGGCACCAATGGAGAATACCTATGTCTCCCTAAATAAGAATATTGTTCTTTGTACGATGAAATTCTAAACAGGTTACATGTCTGCTAATTAGCTTGATTGCATAGTCCACCTAAGTAGTAATCACATAAGTTGGCTTGATCTGCAACATGTGAATTTTAACATATATTGGCATACAATATGTGACACATGCTAATTTTGAAGTTTATTTAGTTAAATCACTACGTAAAATGTTTTGAATGATGTTCTTAATACAACTAGATATACTTTTACAATTACTGGTTGTTGTTCACAAGAAGTATATAGCTCCAAGTTTTGCCAAACATAGACCTAGTTTGTAGCCAAACCAAATTGACTATGAATACTTTTAGCCTACAAATAATTATAGGTCTAAACCTCTATCATTAGATTTAGAGAGTATTATAAAACGGAAAATAGGAAATCACTTACAACAAGATCTGCAGTGATATTGTCTATTCCAAAACTAACTGAAGCAACATGTGGCTGAATTATACTTCACGGGAGGAAGAGAAGGAACAATAGGTGGTAGAGGAAGGGAATTATTAGTAGGTGGGAGAAAAAGAAGAGGGAGAAAAAGAAGAGCGTCAACGTCCTTTTTTGGGGTTTAAAGGAAGCTCAATATTTTTCAAGCTATTAAGACTCAAACCCACAACATACTTCCACACTTTTTAAATGCTAAAAAAGACACCAAAATCTTGACTAAAGCTTCAAGAATTGAAGCCCCAACCTACATAAATGTCTCTGAGAAAAAGTAAATTACTAAGACTAGAGCTTCCTCTAACACTAACCAGAACCGAACACACATTGAGGAACTTAAAAAAACAATTTCAAGAATTGAGATGATGCTAGCGTTCAACTAAAGAATAATGGGATAGGATTTCATAAATTGACCATCACACTAATGGCTAAAAAACCAGCAATTTGTTTCATCTTTCCACCTTCAATCCTTCATTCCTTGTCCCTCTCTTTCTTCTGGCCTCTTGCTCCACTTATGCCTATCCTTCTTTTTTACCCCCCCTTCTTTCTTCTTTTTTGTCCCCTTTCCTTTTCTTGTGTCCTTTTTATTCCCAAAATTTTTTTTGTGTTTAATTTTTTGTGCATTAATTCCCCTATATTTCCACACGCTCTCACACACACAATGTGGCCTCTCTCTCTCTCTCTCTCTCTCTCTCTCTCCCCCCCCCCTAATTCTTTGTCTCTCCTTTGTTTCTCCTTATTATTTCCTTTGTGTGCCTTTCGTTCTTTCTTGATGCCTAAGCTCTTCTTCTTTCTTGCCTTTTTTCCTCTTTGCCTCCTTCTGTCACCTATATTCTTCTGTTGATGTTTATGTTTAATTTAACTTTTATTTTGATTCTCAATTTCCCTCTTGTGTTTCTTTTTTATCTTTCTCTTCTTTTTCATTCCTCTCTCCTTCCATTCTCTCTATCCTTTATTTTGGTTTTATTTGTATAGCTCCACCTTTAGAGGAACCTCTATTTTCTTTCCCCTTAGCCTCTTAACAGTTTTTTTCTTATTTTTTGATGTTTAGTTTCACACCCACACTTACTTGTTTAATTTATTACTTAATTTCCCACCCTACTTTATTTATAACTTTATTAAGGTTTTGTAATTTTTAATTTTTATTATTTTTTTATTTTATTTTATTTATTTATTTATTTACTTCTTTTCCTGCTTTTCTTCTTTTGGTTTCTTTAGCTCTAGTCAACCTAGCATACTATGCCACAGTCCCCCCCCTCTCTCTTTTTAAGGATAGCTAACTCTGCAATTTTACTCTCATTCTCATTTTTTTCCTGATGATGGATCACGGAGTGTGATCCGAAACGTTGATGCAAAAAAAAAAAGCAACACAGTGTTTCCAGAAGCTTTACATCTGATTATCATGGACTGTGGAAATATCATGTCTACAATCTAGTAAATCTTCATGTATCAGAATACTTCCAACTAAGGAAGTGAGTGTGAAAAAGTAATGATATTTTCATTAAGTATTTCTCGGTATATAGTAGAGATAACAAGTATAACATCAAAAAATAGTAAATACTACTTTAAGGTTTCACAAAAAATTTAACAGGGTCTTCATTTCATCTTATTTAATAGGCAAACTTGTGATTCATGTTAGTAATGAATGCATAGATGCACTAAAACAAATATAAAATTGATTAAACATTTAATACCCCCTAGCTTTCCAAAATCGTCTATTTACTTCTTGTTCCCTATGCTATACCTTATATATGTTAGAATAAAGTGCTACACTCTCATCAAAGATGCCTTTTGTACTCTCAATGTCATCCCTGATAGCAAAGTATGCAGAAAGCACTGTTATTTCTTTTCATCTTCAATAGGCATAAATATAGACTTACAATCCAACTATCTTTAATCTATTCCCCAATCAACCAGAAGGCCTATCATTCCACTCCTGTGAATGGTAGTTGATTCCCACAATAACAATCCACTTTTTTGAGACCTAAAGAGTAGTCTATATATAGACCCAAGTATACAAAACCCACTTTCAAGTACGCAAGGGCAAGATTTCTCCTACTATTGGAAGAAATAGAGTAATTCTTAGGTCAATGGAATTCCCTGCCCTCTAGTAACTGGTTTGTGCTCCTTGCTAGAAATTTCTCCACAGCCTAGGTTTGAGCATGAGTGCCCTAGTAATTTAAAGCTAAGGTTCAAAGCTTAAAAAAAAAACCTTTCCTCAGTTGAAAATCAATCATGGTATCAATTTCACAACCTAGCCTACATGACAATATATGCCATCGCAAGACATGTTTTTATTTTCTAATAGTGTAAAACAAATAAGACCTTAAAAAAATAATGAGAAGAAGTCATTTACATACATAATAGAAAGAGTATAAACAAAACCTGCACCATGCATACAAGCAAGAATCTTTTCAAGATTAGTTGTGGGCGTCACCAATACATGAGCATTCTTCCCAACCAAAGTCATTACGCCCACTGTGTTCTTAGGATATGACTGCACAAATAAACCAACATATGTCAGATCCAACTTTTATTTCCCTAAATCAATTTATAATAGAGCCCAAATGATGAAATAGAAATATAAATAGATGGGGTAATAAAAATAACCAAACCTAGGTTTTTTCCTCACATATAAGATTGATTGTATTTGCCTGCACCTAAAATCTAGAGGGACTGTAATCCCCATTTCTCATCCACTCTAAATTGTCTATGCATATCATAGTAGCCTAACAGAACACACATGATATATATTACTTAATAGATTTGAATTAAACTACCTAGGGCAAGGATTGAATGGTTTAATATCAAATTAAAATTGTGATAATGATGTATACCTCAAGAACCATGGTGCATAATGAATTCAATTAGCAATGAAGATTCTTCCAGTCCCATGGCCAATGATCCAACATCTATTGATTCCATCCTAGCCTCATCCCGAACCAACCCACATATGACTCGTCGAGCATCTGATCCGATGGGGTGGGGAGGAAGGGGCCAAATATTCATGAGTCTAAATTTGAATGGCCATCTATTATTTTGGCCAATCCGATCCAAAAATACCTTCCTTTCATCATTGATCTCCCGCACCTTTCTCTGTTGAAAAATTTGAATGACCATCTTTTTTTAGCTTTTGATCGATACTTTCCTGCCTCCACAAACTAAACCTATTTTTAAGTAATTATAGGCATGACCTAAATTTGATGGCTATATGACTGTATTTAAACATTTTTTCCATAAAATACAATCAAAATTTTAAAAAGATTGTATCACATGAAAGGGGAGATTTTGGATAAACCATCAAAATTTATATGGAATTATAATGATATATATATATATATGGTTTATATATAAATTTTACTTATACTAAAATATATCATAGTATTTTAAGGTCATCTTTGAATAGATAACTATCATTAAAAATTGTTTGATAGGCAAAGTCGACCGTCAAATTTAATCCCTGACTATAGGGTGTTCTTCGAGTCTATAATAAAGCAAAATCAAATGACTACACTTGCCCCTTTTAAGAGTTCCTATATTAAGTAATATGTGGGATATAATTATTATAAAATTATATTGGGAAGTGTTTTTTTTTTAAATTTAGATGTTATAGTTTAGTTAAATTAATATGTATTTTTTAAATATATTATAATTAAAAGATGTGGAAAAATAGTAATATATATTATTTTTAAAAAAGTAATATATATTCTCTAATTTTTATTTGTGTGACTAATTATTTAGTTGTGTTTTTTACCCAACAATTAAATTAGTCATTTATTTAGTCATTTATAGCTGTGTTGCAAAAAAATAGTAGAATGATTAAAAGTTTTAGTCACGTAGTCATTTATTTGCCAAAATTCTACTAGTGCATAGGGGTTGTTGATCCCTATTCCTTTTCTTTACTTTGCATTTAAATTTTTGCATCATTGAGCTTTGGCTGGTTGTTGAAAGTGAATTTGTGCACCTTTTATTGAATTTTATTTTGATTTTCACATTTTCTAAGTGGATTTGAGTCCCAAGGTTTTTGAGGATCATGGAACTAGGTTTTCTCCCATGTTTCCCAATCTCCTTTGATAATTTCCAAATTGGTTTTGCTTTTCTTCCCGTGCATTTTGTTATTTTTTGATTGTTTTTATTTTAATTTTCACATTTCTTGTTTTTTTTCTTCATTTTCTTGTGATTTGGTTGTGCTTTTCATTTTTTCATTTTGTTCTTCTTTTTAAGGTTTTCCTATGGTTTAGCTATTAATAAAAGTGGAAATGTGATATTTAGGTCTTGCTTAGGTAAATGCATGGGAGAAATCTAGTTAGATTTCATGTTTTTCTATTTACATCATTTACTTCTAGATTTAAACCTTTAACATGATCCTTGGTCCATAGGTCCTTTTGGTCCCCACAACCTCATAGCCTAAATTTTTACCATTTACAGCCTTTATCCCAATCCTTGAGTCTTTCAAGATTTGAACGTTCATTGGAACCTTGAACCATTGATTCCAAATCCTTAGTTTTATTTGAATCCTAGAAACCCATGTAGAATGTAAAAAATCCTTTAGTATTTAGACATTTGGGTATTCTTCATAACTATGGATAAAGTTCCAAGTCTTTAGGTCCTCCCACCTCTTAAAGTTCTTTAGGAGATAAAGTGTGTCTTAAAAAATTAGATTTCCAAGTTTTTCCTCAAACTTTGGACTTGGTACTAGGACCTTGTGTCCTCTCGCTCCCCGAAAGCTCACAAAGATGAATCGTTCTTAATGAAATCAAAGTTTGATAGATTTCTTGGAACTCAAAACGGTTATCCTTGTGTGTTAAGTACTTTTGCTTTCCTAGTTCCCACAATTAAACCAAGTGTAAAGCGTTTCATTTATAACTATCAGACTTTCAGAGTTCCCAAGCATTTTTTACTTGAGTTATTATGTTCCAAATCTCTCTGATAGTTTAGATCCCAAATATGACTCTAGAAATCTTATTTTATCTACCTTACTAATCCTCTAGGCTCATGGGTTTTCCATGCACCTTAGAACCTAGTTCCATGTTCCTAAGTTCTCTCAGAACCTGAAAATCTACAACACCCCAAAATACTTGAAATTTGATAAATTTAATGAATTTTAATGATGCATTTGTAGTCATGTATATTGTGACTTTGTAGGTGTAGATAAATGACTAAAAATGTTGATAATTTTCTAAGAACCATGAAATATGAGTTTCAAGGAGTTTCTAAATCATCCAATATTACCTTTGTAGTTCAATCCATCATAGATATAGATTTAGGTCATGTGGACCTAAAGAAGTTCTAGCAATATGTTTTTGGACATGCAAAACCACCTAGAGTTGGGATTTTGGTACAATCAAGGTTGGCCCATGTAGCTAGTTTCCCTTCCTCAGTGTAAAGCCCAACATTTATTTTATCTTGTGTACATGCCTACCATGTTGTATACAAGAAAGTATATGATGCAGAAGGTAACACCACCCTAGATGTTACACCAGAAATGATACGATAGACATTTGACCTTCCCCACCATACAGAAGCGGTGAGACTAACAAAGAAAAATTCCCTAGTTGCATTCATTGATAATGAGTCACACAACACAAGGCATCTAGATAGGCATTGGCCCCTTAAGGAAAGAAAATGAATCACCAAGATTCCCAAGAACCTAACAAAAGTAGATTTCTATTTAGAAATTTGTGACATGATCAACCTGCTAAATAAGAATCTATCAACATTAGATGCTTTAGTTCATCAGTGTCATCCTCAAGAATGAACAGTTCTTTGATTGGGCTCAATTAGTGATTAATAGAATACATGCCCTTGAATGACAATTTTCATGATATATAAGAGGATCTCAATGAATTCTTATTGTTATGGAGTAAAAAGTGGTCACATGCCTTTTTACCTCCTACCTTAGCTCCTAGGTCCTATTTGCTTCCTTATACTTAATTTTACATTATAATTGATCATCCCAAAGAAAACTTCTTGGCACCTAGGACATTTTGGGACCCCTGGGAGCTATTTTAACTTATCCCTAACCCAATTTAGGCCCTTGGACTTGGGTACCAACCGCCCAAGTCTCTCCTAATTGGTCAGGGCTAACTTTTGGTATGTTGGCTTGGGCCCTTCTAAAACATTTCTCCTTGTTGGCTCTTATGATAAAAATTCATAAATGTTAGCAGGAAATCATATATAAGTGAGTTTATGACTTCATTTAACACCTAGATGGATAACGCATACTTATGACATTGGAGCAAAGAGCAATCAAGGCATTCATTGTGCATTTGTTGCAGATTTGTGTTAGTATTTGTGTGTTTGTTGCAGATATGGCTTCATCATCTATCTCCTTGTGAGTTGAAGAGCTCTCATCCTCCCAAGGGCTTCACCTACAAGGTGACATCATTCTATTTGAATCATTTCATCATTTGGATTATCTTTGGCCTTTTCTTTGCAAGAGCAAGCCCTCTCATTAACAACGGTGTTGGGAAAGCTTGAATGCTAACCCAGGGCTTGACTAAGGGAAGCTCCTAAACACCACAACCCCCAAACCCCTCTCTTGTCATCTTGTGTGCAAGTTACATGTACAAGTTTCAGGAAAAGTGGAGCTATAGGGAAGTAGTGTAGACATTATAGTTTCAGGATCCAGAAACAGTGTTAGAATATCCCTCGAACTGGACTTGGGTGGTTGCTGCCCTAGTCTATAGGGCCTCAAGCTTCTAGATTTGAGTTTTATGCATCATCTGCAACATTTCATCAATTTGACCTCCAATAGATTCCAACATCTAGACTTGGGTGGTTGAATTGAATTGATCCTCCAACATCTCTACTTTCAAGAGATAGGTTCTGACATCTTACTAATCTCCTCTCTGTACTTTTGGTTTCCAGATTTTTGTTGTCAATTATCTATTTCAAGCTATTTATCTTAGAATTAGGGTTTACTTCATACTTGACCTAGGGATTGATAAAAGCTTGGTTGAATCTTATCTTTCCTTGACAAACAAGAGCACAAAGATTTGTAGTTGAGCCCTCTTCCATCTTGTAGTGGCTTGATTCGGTCTTTGTCCTTAAATGTTAGAGCCAAAGGAGGGTTTGATCTAGTGAATCCATATATTCCATCATCTCTCTTTTTATCTCTTAACATTTTGGTGAACCCATGTTTTTTCTGAAATTGCATCTTGCTGAGTGTTGTAATTAGTCCTTGCATTCATTCATATCATATTAATCATCTTGCATTGAAATTTTTTGCATGAATTTGAAAAAATTAGCATTCTAGCTTGCATAAAGGCACAGTTTTGCATGATTTCATTGCATATCATTAGATACATTTGAAAATATGATTTTTAAATCAGATCTGAGATAAATTACAACAATTAATCATTTCATGATCTTACACCTTGCATTTGTATATATCATTTTTTAGGGTTTTGTTGAAATTTTACATTTTTCATATAACCTAGTTTTTGCAAAAGACTAGCGTTTGTAGTCAAAATCTTGTTTTAGATTTTCCTAATCTTCTAGACACTCATTCAAATCTGATTTTGAGTTGTAGTGTGTCTTCATTGTGTTTCCTTGCATCAAAATTTCAAATTTTGCAATTACACATTGTGTATTTCAAAAAACATTACTACCTTAATCTTGTTGATTGTACTCTTAGTTTGTGCATTGAGTGTTACTGGACTTTGCATGAGTTGTATAACCTGCTTCCCTACTAGGAACATCTTTGTAATAAGAAGTTGTAAACTAATGGGTTCTAATGCTATTGATAGCAATGGTGTGCAAACATCAAAAAATCCATTATACAACAATTTTACAAAGGGTGAATAAACACCTCAACATGACATCTTCAATGATAACATAGAAGAACCAATAACTCCTCTTGAAGAAATAGGTAATAAATATATTCGTGTGCATAAGAAAATACTCCAATGGGGACCCCTATTTTGGAGTCTAAGTCTAAAGCCCCCAAAAAAGCCAGTTTGAAATTGACTCCTCTAGCCTAGAGATTGGGAAGGGAACTGTGGTGTCTGCTAAAAAGGACCTGGTGGCTAAGGAGGATGAGGGAAATCTGTAGCCCAAGAAGGCTAAGACTGAGAGAGTGGAGTTTATAAGGGATGAGGTGCCTTCAAAAGTCATATACCTTGATTTAGGGTCTAAACAGGCAGAGAGGGGGGACTTGGGTGATGCTGGTAAGAATGTTACTCATGAAGTTCGTAGGTCTAGTTATATTGTTGGTATCCCGTACACCAATCTATAGAGAATGAACATTTTCAAGGATTTAGATTTTTTGGAGGACACCCTTGGGGAGGGAGAAGATGAAACACCCACTTAATCTATGCATGAGGATGAAGGAGCCAACTACTTTCCTGAATTGAACCAATCTGGCTTGGAGGATATGGAGGAGGATACTAAGGAAGCTCAGGGGCAAAGAAAGAAGGGTGTTTATTCGCTGTGTAGCAAGACTGTGAAGGAGATGGTTGAGCTTAAAACCAAGATGGACAAATTGTAGAAGAAATGGTGGGTGATGACTGAATTTATGGTTAAGGATCTCCATCGTATGGCTTTGGTGTTCACTTTTGTCAAAGAGTCTGATGATAAGGTGTTGGGGTGTACATCCTAGGTGACTACAAGGATATGGTTAATTTTCTGTCTAAATATGGGATGTCTGTTAATCCCTAGATGGTCTACTAGTCCTTTTTTGTGCTTTTGATTAGTGCTCATTTTTGCTGATGTTTATGCGCTGTTAATGTACTATTTCTAGCTCATTTGAGACCTTGTTTTGCCCTATGGGCAGTTTTGTAAAGGGTTCTAGACAGTCTTCTCTAGCTTAACTAATCAAAAACATCTCTAGAGATTGGACAAACAACTAGTTGAATTTCAACAAGTTGTTGAACAAGAACACCTAGCTCAAGAGGTGGTACCTATTGTCAAAGGTATAAGAGGATTGTTAAAAGGACAAGAACATGTTGATATGCTCCATGGATTAGCCCACATAGTAAATCATAACATTATGCATATGGCTAGCCACATGAATAACATTAAAAATGTGTCACCACCAACATATATAAGCTCACTGGTCTCGATACCCATACTGACTACAGGAATATCCAATTTTACATCATCATTCTCACCATCAATCCACATGCTTGTAGTAATGCTACCACTACCATGGGAACATCTACTAGAAATTACAAAGCTGTTGTATTTAATTATCAAAATTATACGTCTCATGTATCCATACCAAGGCACAATTATTCCCAACCACCTAATACTACTACCTATTCTCAAACACCCATCACTTCCACTTATTATCAACCACCCATTAATTTCACAACCACAACATCCAATCCATATTTCTCAATTACACAAGCCAATTCTTCATCCAATGATACTATCCTAAATCAAAATTTGCATAGTATGTCTTATTTACAATAGAAAGTGACAAAATTGACTAATTCTTCTTCCCAACCTACTTTACCAACATATCATGCTCATAGTCCATGCTCATAGTCCTTTATCCTATGTAATTCTAATAACTCCAATGCTTGATAAATTTGAGACTCCTCGATTTGAAAAGTATGGTGGTAAAGGTGATCCTAATACTCATGTGGTAGCATTCACAGTGACGTGTAGTGATTTCTTCTTTAATGAGGAATTGTTAGTAAAACTCTTTCCTCAATCTCTCAAAGATATTGCTTTGGAATGGTTTTGCTCTTTACCTCCTAATTTAATCAATTCTTTCTTATAGTTAGTTGATCAAGAAAACATTGGACCCACTATTTCCTTGATTGATTTGGTTCATTGTAAACAAGGCTCAAAAGAGAAGTTGATAGAGTTCATTAGTTGATATCAAGGTCTCATCTCTTTGATACAATATATGATTAAAGAGGAGGATCTTCAAAAGGTATTCATTATGAATTTACAACCAAACATACGCGATAAGATATTGTTGATGAAGCATAGTTCTTTTCAAAATTTATACATAGCTCTCCAAGATTACTAACTTTCATCTAGTCAGTATGAGAATCACAGCTCATCGAATCCTGTTGGTCAATCCATGGATGGACCATCTCAAAATTCATTCAAGAATAACAATAGGAATTTCATCAAGATCAATGGGAAACATTCGAATAACTTTCACTCACAAGTGTCCACTATTTCAAAACCTCCCTGAGCACCATTCAATTCAAATAGGAATAGAGGCAATTTACTCCATTATCGGATTCTCTCCATTCGGTAATGACTCAAGCAGTGAATGACAATCTCTCGAAGCTTCCTCCTACCTATCCTTTCGATAGTTCAAGGCCATAAGGACCTTCATTCAATGCTAATGCTTATTGTCACTATCACCACTCTCTGGGACATGATACTGAAAGATGTATGCATCTTAAACATTAAATTCAAGACCTGATTGATTCTAATATGATACAAGTTACTAGTGTGAATGACAATGGAAATAATTTGGTAGTGCCTCCAAATCAAAATTTACAAATCTTCAGTGATCCTTTTCCGAAGCAAGAGAAAAGAAAAAGGTGATTGTCTTTAGTGGAAAAGGTATCTATGCTGAGGTTCCTCATCCATTATACCTTTATGGATCAGGAGATAACCAACATGCACAAGATATGCAATTGGAACAAACTATATGTAATGAATTGAAGCAAGAGAAAGTGGTGTCGATGAGAAGCATTCCATTTCATCCTGAAAGGCTCATAAATCAAACTAAGGAAAAGGAAAGGAAAAGAACAAGGTGACCGTCTTCAGTGGGAAATTCCACCAAGTCCCCTCCTTGTAAGCAACAAAAGATTTTTAACATACTGGGTCTTGAGAAGCAAGCACCGTATGTCCATCATGGAAATCAACATCAGTCAGGTACAAAATTCTCACACATTTTTTTCACTCTTGATGGAGCACCTCTCTAAGATTCTCACAAGCTTGGCCTCTCCTTAGATATATAGAGTTACATATGTCATGTTGTGTTCCCCCGTGTTGTGTTATATGTTGTTTAGGTCTGTTTGGATGACCCTTGACACTCTTGTAAGGTCAAGAATACAAGGAGTCTACCTCTGTTGTGCATTGCTTATATTTGTTTCATCATTCTTCTACTTTCCTCTCCTCTATTTTATTGTTGTGTGTTGTGCATTGGGGGCATAACATCGGGGGGGGGGGGATGTCTTAGGTGATTATTGTGCCTTGCACACATGCCCCATTTCACAAAAGGGGACCCCCTCTTCTAAATTTTGGCTTAGAGTGTCATTTTAGTTGGTTGATTCCCAAAGTGTTCCAATGAGTAATCAAAGTCGCATTTGAAAGAATGAAGGTTGTTTAGTTTCTTAAAATCCTTAAGTCAATTGCTTTTTTCCATCCAAAACCAAGTCTGATATCTCCTTTGTGTTAAAAATATTACCTACTGACCTTTGCACTAGATTCTCACTCTACTGACCTTAGTGCCAGAATCACAAGTCACCGACAAAGCACTAAAAATCCCTCTCACTGCCTAGCACTAAAAAATGCACTTACTGCCTTTAGGCACTATCCTGAGAAACTCGTGTCGGTTAGTACCATCACAATTCCTTGCAAACTCAAAATGTGATCTTAGTGCTAAAATTGTGACTGACTGACTTGCGCTAGAATCACTCCTGACCGACCTTGTTAGTGCACTAAGTCAGTTTGAACCAAAAACCCCACCAACATAACTTCATAATCCTAGTGCTAAAAATAGTCCCTACCACCCTTTGCTAAAAAGAGGTCCGACTGACTTTTGCAATATCATCCAAAAATAATGCCGGTGAGTACCATTAAAATCTTGTGCTAACTCAAAACACTACTTTTATGCTAAAAATGCATCCTCCGGACTTGCGCTAAAAACTGGACTAATCAAATTTGTGCACTACCTGCCAAAATTTGCGCTAGTCGGTCACATAAAAAATCTCCACCGATGAGTTAGTGCTAAAAATGAACCTCTCCGACCTATGCTAGAATTGTACTTCACTGCCTAAAGTCAGTAACACCTAAAATCAATGCTAGGTCAGTGACACCCAAATCTTGTGCCGGGTCCGTCATGTCCAAATCTCGCATCAAGTCCTATTCCCATTCTTAGTGCCGAATCCCAGCATGTTTGACTTGCGCTAAATCAACCTCCAACTGACTTCCAAAAGACATAAAGGTCAGTTACAACCTAAACCCACGCAAGGTCAGATGGACCTCAAACTCGCACAAGTCAGTCTCATTCAAAAGTAGTGCCAAGCGTTTACTATGACCTTTATGCACTGTGCACTGAAGGTGGACTCTTCTGACCTGTGCCAAAAACCACCCCTTCTATCTTAAGTCAGTTGACCCAGAATTTAGCACTAGATCGGTGGAAGCTAAAATTAGTGCCTTTAGTCACTAACACTTAAAACTAGCCCAAAATACCCTCTAAATGTGTTTTCTTGAAAACTTCAAAAGGGAAAATGGTCAGTTTGATCAAGTTAATTAATTCAAAAGTGAAATAGAAGTGATTTGCATGTTTTGGATTAAAATTTCAAGGAATTTGCATTTATTGCCTAAGTAAGAGTGGATTTTGAAATGTTGTTTTTACTTCTTGCTTTGCATAGCTTATTTGGTGAATGTTGTAGAACAACTTTGTAGGTGCTTCATGAAGAGATACTGTATATTGCGAGTTTTCAAAAGAAGCCAAGTGACTGAAATTCAAAGTTGAATTTGTCCAAGACCTCGATCTGATTGACGTCAATCCAATATTAATAGTAGTAGTGGCCTACAACAACAGAAGGGTAGAGAAGAAGACATTGGTGAACTAAGATATTATTGAATGCAAACATTGCTCCATTCATTTCACACCCTTCTCCTCCTAATGTCTATCAACAGAACTGGCATTGGAAGGAGGGTTGACCAAAGGCATTGCTCAACCAAGAACATACTCCATTCCAAGTTCAACTTCAACCTTGTTTGCACTTGTTCCAGTTGGCAAATCGATCCAACAAGTATCCAACTAGAGATGTCTTGATCAAAGATGTGCCACATACTCCTCTTGATCCAACCAGCACTTGGAATCCCGTGAATCCACATCAACACAAGTTTTCAAGTGTCATGTGACTCTATTTTGGCTTTATTAGGCCTTGAAAATTGACTTTTCCTCATATACAGCCAAATGGGTGCTCATTTTGTCCAGATTCAATGTATTTGCAAGCTGTATTTTGTCTTTTTCCTAAAGGACAAATGCAAATCTAAAAATACAACAAACTGATGTATCTCATTAAATACCATGTAATCTGGACCATTGGTGTTGAGTGAATCTCCACTGTCCATTCAAAAACTCGGTATGGTTCCTTGTCTATAAAAGGGCCATCATTCTCTCATTGTAACAAGTAAGATTTGATAATGAATTGCTAAGACTCTACCAAAATACAGTCAATACAAAGCAAGTTTTGCAGGTTACTGGGAAGTTGTGTTCTGCGTTGTCTCATTTTGGTTTTCATGGTTCATGTCAATCTAAAATTAGTTTACATTCAGTTGCATTAGTGATTAATTCTTTAGATATTTGATGGATTTCCTGTCCATACCATTGATGGCTTGCTGATTGTATGTTATTGTGCATGGTTACTCTAGGCATACTTTATGAGATAAGTTTGATTGTGTGATTTCATTGAGTTGCGCCATGGATTAGGAGTTTGATGAACCCTCTACAATTTGAAAATCATTGCATTTCCTTAGAAGATTATACAATCTCTATGGCATTGTGGGCTGCTTGGTTAAGCAGAGATTTGTTTATTGTTGGGAATCTGTCTATCTATTTGTTGGTCATTTCTGCAATTGTCTATAGGATCTCTTATCGCTTCTCTCTCCCCTTTCCTTTTGCATTTTATTTACAAATAGTTGATAGATTTAGGGTTTAAGCAGCATTACATTGATTATCTGCTAGAGAATTCTAGACTTCATAGTCTGCATCACATAGGATTTCTGCACTTATATTGTTGTCATATCATACAAACCCTATCATTATATGTAAGACCCCTTGTTGGCACAACTAGACATACCACTGAGTCATTCCAAGCAAGCTAAGACCTAGCTGTATTATCCTTGGGGCAGTCCTATCTTGGATAGGATACCTTTTTCAAGAGAGGTGTGATCCCAACAATCATACTTGCGTTGTTGTGTACTAAAACTACCATCAACAGAATTGGTGTTAGAAGGAGGGCTGGACGAGGAAAGAACACATTACTCTAGTCATCATTCATTTTATGCTGAAATGAAGTCAATATACAGGGAAATCTAATCCAATGGATACACAGAAAGGTTTCAGTCATGAGACTCCTTCATTCTTCAAAACACTGTCACAACGGTCATATCATGAAGATAATTTCATAGTTGACATCCTACTTTTCAAAGAAGTGTTAGATAGGAAAATCAGAGTGAAGTATCCTCCATTTACCTTGCTTGATTTTAGCTCACCTTGGGTCTGTATTGTGCATCCTGGAGAGTTGCATGACAAGATTAACAATTTAACTTTTCTCCAAAGGTTAGATCTGCACTTAAAAGGGTTACTCGCTATCTTTGAGATTTACAAGCTTGACGTAGGATATAGGCATGATAGACATATTCATATTTAGAGAAAGACCTCACAAGGAGTTGTAGTACAGATGGATGCATATGCATGTAGTCATGTCTCAGTTGCAAGAACCCAAAGAATTGATGCTACAAGACCTATGAATCCATTCATAAGAGATCACAATCAAAAGGATATTCTATATGTGGAAAAAACTGAAGTTCCTCAAGATGTCCATCAAAATACTTACCAAGATGAGAATGATAATGGAAAACAATGCATGTGGTCTACAAGTCACCTAACTAAGAAGTATATAGTCGTTGACTGGTTAAAACCTAGTTTTCATTCACTGGACCTTCCAGCATGGTTGAAACCTGATTTTCAGTCACATGACAATGAATAGAGCAACATACAGTCATATTTCTGCTATTGAGGATGTTGATAAGATAGATGATGAATCAAGCCTCCTGAACAATCATGTGGAAGATGTAGATCAACAATCAAATGTTTCACAGACATCAGGTCCTAAGACTAAATTTGCTGCTACAGAGATGTAGAACAACGGTTCGTTACAGTTGGCTGATAATTCTAAATATGAACAACAATTAGATTAGGTCAAATATATGTAGGAACAAGAAAAAAAGTCCCCTAGATCAAGAAAAATCATGGATAGCAGGGAAAGAAGAGCTCCAATCAGATTTTCCAGTGAAAAATGATCAAGTTCTTGACTGTATCAGCTCACTATATCATCATGATCAGTCATATTAGGCTGATACAGTCACTCCAATAGAGTCTCTAGTTGAGTTAGATGAACAAAGTTAGGGTAGTACACCACCTCAAAACAACATTGACATCAAGAATCTACCTATAGAGGAAGGAGACCATGTTGCTGTTGCAGACAATGAATTTTCAATCTCATATCAACCAACAATTGAAATACAAGGATTGCTAATAATTGTAGAGGAAGATTTTTTAGAACATATGACTGATGTTGATGAAGTAAGTCCAAATATCATGTGTTCCCCATGTTGATCCCATTCATGCTTGTATAAAAGAAAATCTACACATGGTTGATGTTGACCTAGTAATGACACATGAGAGCATAAGTCTACAATCTGAGAATGAAAATCAAACATTCATGCAAAGTGATGGCTTGGAGGTTTTTTCATGTCAGTCACTTGATCACATCATTGAGTTGGTATCAAAAATGAGCAAGGATATGCTTCTGCATGGAAATTCACTGCACATGACAGACTTTGCTTTGGCAAATTCATGCAGAATATATCAAGATGATCCACATTCTGAACAAAGTTGTCCAGTCTTCCTGTTTGCTTGGGAGGTTGCTGCAAAATTCAGTGATCCAAAGGTATTTGACAAATAGGATATGGCCAAACATGAGTTGAGACCTCCTAAAGTTGAGAAGGTATTTGGTACAATGCAGCAAGGTGATCAATTTACATACCCAACTAATGGTACTGCAAATCAGGTTGTATCTTCTCTCTTCTCAATTGGTTTTGAAAGTTATCAATTTGATTATGATGATTTAGGTAAGACAACTTTCACTTGGATTGACCATGGCCCTAATGAATTACCTCAACTGCTGATTCTGTGTGATTGGTACCCTGAACATGAACCTAATCTGTCTATACCTCACTTTTCAGAGTATAAGGATGAACCTGCTAGACATAGGACATTGACGTGCACCTTGTTACTTCTACATGTCCTAAGAAATAAATCACGAGGGAGTGTAAATGTTTTCTGCCCAAAGCTTTTGTACATAGTCTTGATTGTTTCTAGTTAGGTTTTAGTTAGTTGTTTACTATTTTGGTTTAGTTTCTACTTTTTGTTTTTTGCTTTTCCTAGTTGTTAGTTGCTTTCTGCTTGTTTTGCTTTGGTTAGAGTAGTTTTCTTTGTTTAGGTTAGTTTCTTGCTTGCTTTTCTTTTGCTTCCTGTGCTTGTTTTATTGGGGTTCTCCATTTCTTGAATATGGTGGCAGTCGTGCAGACCTGCAAGAGGTCCTTTGTTGGGTAAGTAATCTAGAGTATCTCTTTGAGAAGTTGAAGTTTTCTACGTAGGTCTTCTTGTGGGATCCACTGTTACACCATGGGGTATGATGTCTGTTCATGGGAAATGAATCATTAGTTGGTGCACTTGAAGTATTTTCTAGCCATATATCTTTTACACTCTTAAATGATCCTGAAGTTCCTAAGTAAGTCCTGGTGATCTTACATTAAGTGAAAAATCTAAGGTCCACCTTTGCCGCCATCAGAAGTCTACACCCAGCTAGCTGAGTTATCAACGTGACTAGTGCTGTCATAAGCATGCATTGCAAGGGTAGTGGTACTGCATTATACTCTGCCAAATCTAAGCTCAATGAAATATCAAAAGTATGAAAAGGAAAAGAATCAAAAGAAAATCACAATCACACACTATAACTTAGTTATATGGACAATCAAGTAAACTTTACTGGGGCTATGGACACCTGACCGACAGTAGGGCTCTGCTTGAGTGGAATTTTGAGACAAACCTGTCGGGGCTATAGATGCTCGCTGGCAGTGGGGTAATGTCCAAGTAGTTCATGAGGTGTGTATTAATCACGTAGCTTCATGTAAAGGATCTAGGATGAGTTTAGTTGCTTGAGGATGGAAATTAATACAACTGCACACACTTAGGTTTTCAGGATATGGATGGTTGCACCTGGTTATTGAGCTCTGCTTCTTTGATAAGGTTTCATGTCTTCTTGTTCAACATGTGGGAAACACAGAGATTTTGGGTTTGAAACTAAAGTTATCTTTGAAATGTTCTAGAGCATTTCTTGGTAGAGTCACCATTTGTTGTGCCTTGCATAGACACCCCATTTCGCAAATGAGCACCCCCTCTTCTGAATTTTGGCTTAGAGTGTCAGTTTAGTTGGTTGATTTCCAAAGTGTTCCAATGAGTAATCAAAGTCACATTTGAAAGCATGAAGGTTGTTTAGGTTCTTAAAATCCTTAGGTCAATTGCTATTTTCCATCCAAAACCAAGTCTGATATCTCCTTTGCACTAAAAACATTGCCTACTGACCTTTGCATTGGATTCTCACTCTACCAACCTTAGTGCCAGAATCACAAGTCACCGACAAAGCACTAAAAATCCCTCTCACTGGGGTCATCCCACAATAATGGGTTACACTTTTTGGCCAAACTTGACATTGAAATCAATATTTTGAACTAAATCTTCACTTTCTGACACCTATAGCTACTAAACCGTTAGGAATTTGAAGATGATATGAACTAGTGATTTGTGAGATTTTGTTTGTAGATTCTAAATATATTTAAAAAAGAAATTGGAGTTAAATTGTAATTTTTTTTGCATCTCCTTTGATAACTAGTTTTTAATAGTAAACAACATTTTTTAAAGTGATGTGTATTATGTAATATATAACTTTTTTTCTACAAAGGATAAAATTATGATTCTTTTGAATTTAGATTGGTAACACCGATATATAGGGCATGCATTTGGTTTTATAATTTTTTGATGAATATTTTTTTTAATTAAGTTTTGAAGTCAAACTAATTATAATTTAGACATAGACGTATCCTGTAAAACATAACTTTTTCTGTATGTATCAAAATTCAATTTTTTTTTGTTGAAACAAGGACATCAATACCTAGGGCATAGATATTTTTTATAATTTTTTTTCACTAATTTACTAATTTCCCATGTGTGTAGAACAGAGAACTTGATGTTAGCTGAAAAACCTACATTCACAAGAAATAAAAACTAAATATAATAATCAAATTAAATATATTTAAAATTATACTTTTTGGGAAGCTTATAATAAGGACTACATATTTATAAAACATAAATTTTAAAAGAATTCATTTGATCCCCCAAAATATAAATCAAAAGTGGTTTTTTATCAGCATTTTGATAGGTGTAGAGGAGACTCCATTATAGGTATGGTTTAAAACTAGCGGGGTTCTATCCAAGGGGGTTTGATCAAACCCTCTTCAATTAAAATCCTTTAAATGGAACTTTTCAAGGCTTAAATCATTATATTTTCTAAAAAATATGTGATTTCAACAAAAATCAGGATGTCCCAGAAAGTGTAACCCATTATTGTGGTAGAACCCACTACCTAGCGCTAAAAAATGCGCTCACTGCCTTTAGGTACTGCCCTTAGAAACTCACATTGGTCGGTGCCATCACAATTCCATGCAAACTCAAAATGTGATCTTAGCACTAAAATTGTGACTGATTGACTTGCGGTAGAATCAGTCTCGACCAACCTTGTTAGTGCGCTAAGTCAGTCTGAACCAAAAACCCCGCCAACATAACTTCATAATCCTAGTGCTAAAAATAGTCCCTACTGCCCTACACTAAAAAGAGGTCCACTTGACTTTTACAATACCATCCAAAAATAGCGCCGATTAGTACCATTAAAATCTCGCACTAACTCAAAACACTACTTTTGCGCTGAAAATGCATCCTCCAGACTTGCACTAAAAATCAGACCAATCGACTTTGTGCACTACCTGCAAAAATTCATGCTAGTCAGTCACATCAAAAATCTCTGCTGATGAGTTAGTGGTAAAAATGAACCTCTCTGACCTACACCAGAATTGTATTTCACTGCCTAAAGCCAGTAACACCTAAAATCAATGCCAGGTCAGTGACACCCAAATCCCGTGTCGAGTCTGTCATGTCCAAATCTTGCACTGAGTCTTATTCCCATTCTTAGCACTGAATCCCAGCATGTCTGACTTGTGCCAAATTGACCTCCAACTGACTTCCAAAATACATAAAGGTTAGTTACAACCTAAACCCATGTAAGGTCAGATGGACCTCAAACTCGTGCAAGTCGGTCTCATTCAAAAGTAGCACCAAACATTTACTATGAGCTTTATGTGCTGTGTACTAAAAGTGGATTCCTCTGACCTGCACTGAAAACCACCCCTTCTGCCTTAAGTCAGTTGACCCAGAATTTAGTGCTAGATCGGTGGAAGCTAAAATCAATGCCTTTAGTCACTAACACTCAAAATTAGTGAAAAATACCCTTTGAATGTGTTTTCTTGAAAACTTCAAAAGGAAAAATGGTCTGTTTGATCAAGTTAATTAATTCAAAAGTGAAATAGAAGTGATTTGCATGTTTTGGATTAAAATTTCAAGGAATTTGCATTTATTACATAAGTAAGAGTAGATTTTGAAATGTTGTTTTTACTTCTTGCTTTGCATAGCTTATGTGATGAATGTTGTAGAACGACTCTGTAGGTGCTTGATGAAGAGATGCTGTATATTGTGAGTTTTTGAAAGAAGCCAAGCAACTAAAATTTAGAGCTAAATTTATCCAAGACCTCCATCCGATCGACATCAATCCAATATTAACAGTAGTAGTGGCCTACAACAACAGAAGGGTAGAGAAGAAGACATTGGTGAACTAAGACATTGCTCCATTCATTTCACACCCTTCTCCTCCTAATGTCTATCAATAAAACTGGCACTGGAAGGAGGGTTGACAAAAGGCATTGCTCAACCAAGAACTCCATTTTGAGTTCAACTTCAACCTTGTTTGCACTTGTTCCACTCGGTAAATCAATCCGGCAAGTATCCAACTAGACATGTCTTGATCAAAGATCTGCCACATACTCCTCTTGATCCAGCTAGCATTTGGAATCCTGTGAATCCACATCAACTCAGGTTTTCAAGTGTCATGTGACTCTATTTTGGCTTTATTAGGCCTTGAAATTTGTCTTTTCCTCATATACAACCAAAAGAGTGCTCATTTTGTCTAGATTCAATGTATTTGCAAGCTGTATTTTGTCTTTTTCCTAAAGGACAAATGCAAATCCAAAAATGCAACAAACTGATGTATCTCATTAAATGCCATATAATCTAGACCATTGGTGTTGAGTGAATCTCCATCATCCATTCAAAAACTCAATATGATTCCTTGTCTATAAAAGGGCCATCATTCTCTCATTGTAACAAGTAAGATTTGATAATGAATTGCCGAGACTCTACCAAAATACAATCAATACAAAGCAAGTTTTGCAGGTTGCTGGGAATTTGTGTTTCTGTGTTGTCTCATTTTGGTTTTCATAGTTCATGTCAATCTAAAATTAGTTTACATTCAGTTGCATTAGTGATTATTTCTTTAGATATTTGATGGATTTCCTATCCATACCATTGATGGCTTGCCGATTGTATGTCATTGTGCATGGTTAGTCTAGGCATACTTTATGAGATAAGTTCGATTGTGTGATTTCATTGAGCTGCGCTAAGGATTGGGTGTTTGATGAACCCTCTACAATTTGAAAATCATTGCATTTCCTTAGAAGATTGCACAATTTCTGTGGCATTGTGGATTGCCTGGTTAAGCAGAGATTTGTTTATTGTTGGGAATCTATCTATCTATTTGTTGATCATTTTTGTAATTGTCTATAGGATCTCTTATCCCTTCTCTCTCCCCTTTCCTTTTGGATTTTATTTACAAACAATTGATAGATTTAGGGTTTGAGCAACATTACATTGATTATCTACTGGAGAATTTTAGACTTCATAGTTTACATCACATAAGGTTTCTGTACTTATAATGTTGTCATATCATACAAACCCTATCATTATATGTAAGACCCCTTGTTGGCACATCTAGACATACCACTGAGTCATTCCAAGAAAGGTAAGACCTAGATGTATTATCCTTGGGGTAGTCTTATCTTGGATAGGATACCTTTTTCAAGAGAGGTGTGATCCCAAAAATCATACCCGCATTATTGTGTGCTAAAACCACCATCAACAGTGATCTCCCTATGTTATAAACCTAAGTCACTTTTGTCTCCTATCTCATTTTTATTGTTTACATTCTTCAGTGGCTCTACTAGCTGACAGATGAAAAAAATAAACAAATACTGATAAGGACCATGCATCCCTTCATAAAGAAAGCAAAAATGAACCTATTCCATATATGAAGATGGGGTTGATTTAATAAATATCTGACGCTTGGCTAGTAGAATCACTCCATGTTGTGATTCATGTTGTGAAATTTTTTGTAATAAACTCCATGTAGAATCACTCCATGTTCATCCTCCATAATTTAGTATTATGAATGATTAGACTTGAAATAGTGAACTAGGTGGATGAAAGAGACTAAACAAAATATAATTTAGTAGTGAATCAAATTCTTTATGTAAGAATATGAGAAAATGTAAGCTTAAGTCCAACATTGAGTGATTCTACTAGAATTTACCCTGGACCCGATACCAAGTTCAAATACAGTTTAACGTTAGCAACGTGACATTTCTATTGAACTTGATATTTAAACCTAACCTTATCTTACAATCTAATGATCCAATTTAGTTGAAAATCTACATCCACATCTAGTTGGCCAATAAAGCCTTCCAACCAGACATTTTCCATACTATAGAGGGTTATATGCTATAAACGGAACTAATCTTGCAAAACATAAATCCAGTTCATTTCCTTGTTCCCATAACTTCACATCTGGTAATGTTTTGATAAGTCATCATGAAGACATCTAACATCCTGACTCCTATTGATGTTATGTACCCAATATAGACATTTTAGTCAAACTTGACATTCTAGTCAAACCTGACATTTCCAATCAGACATTCTAACCTGACATTCCAACTGAACCTGATATTACGATTTTGAATCTTCCACATCTGGTTCAAGTAATTCATTGTCAACTATAAAGGTAACCGAATTACCCATTTGGGTTTAATTTTCAAAAAGGAAGAGCATGTTGAAATCAATATACTTTCCCACTCCCTGCCATTAATGCTCACCTACTATAGGTTGTATTAGATACAACTTATACCTAGCGAATGTTTCTTATTGAAATTAGATTTTACTTCATTACTCATTATAAAAGCAATCATGAAAACATAGAGCACATTTGCAGATTGTATTGCAAAGCAGACAAATTGTAGGGCGAAGTTACGATCTGAAGGTGAATTCAAAGTGACAATGATAACTAAATCAGACATCCAGATAGTGTATTATACTTTTATAAAGGTGAAGGGTACACAATAATCAGGTATGTAAGAAAATTTAATAACCCTAATCTTGAATTATAGTAAGTTGTTTAAATTGAATTAATTCAAATTCATTAAAAGGGTAAAACTAAATTCACATTTATTACCATAGTGAATCAGCATCATGTACTATAATGCGATTGTTATCTTTCATAAGAGACAAACTCAAAGCTAGAGGAAAGGAAATTAACAGTAAACCCTAGGTGATTGCAATTAGGGTAATTCATGTTTTTTCATAGATGACCATAGGTAAAATAGAAAAACACTTAAAGGAGATGAGGGAAGAGTTCAAGGTGGTGGGTCACACCACAGAGATCTAACTGAAGTTTGGAGTCGTTGCTGATACAAACCTAGAGCAACTTGACCTAGGTGAATCTGAATAGAGAATCATTGCACCTAACGTGAGCTCGTTAGCCAACAATATAGTAAAGAGCAAATTATTCAAGGCCGCTAGTTTTCCTATAGAACTGGAGGCTCAGGAGCTAGTTTTTTAGTGCATACAAAAGTATGATGTGAACAACTGAAGGGTGACCAGTGAAGGCATAGCATATGTAGAACTATCTCCTATGGGAATAACTCACATGTTCAACCTCCCGGTGCAAGCCAAAATGCACAAGTTTGAGAAAGATAGGACGATTGCTGAATATAAAGAAAATCAAGAAGCATGTAGAAAGGTCATTTTCATGTCCTGGTTGGAATATAATAGGAAACTTAAGGCCATGTCAAAATTGGCACAATCATTATATAGAAGTGACTTCAATGAAGAAGTTAGATACATGATCACATTGTTGAGAAAGCTTGTGGGGATGTCATAATCAAGCACATTTGAGCCATGGATGTATGGACCAATCAAGATTATCAAGGAAGATACAAGCATGATCTATTGGGATCAAGCCATTAGTGATGTCATTCACTTTGAAATTCTTAGATTCAACAAGACCATAATTTTCCACATGTCTTATTATCTAGTGTACTCATGTACCATCAAAGCATAGTTCAATGGATTGGAAAGGGTAGGTTTATTGGGCAACAAGCTAGGGAAAAACCTTGTATACAAATACTATCCACAATTGAAGAGAAATAGGACTATGATGGACTACAAGAGGGTAAACAATGCATTGCACATGTGGTTTGTTTGGATAATGGAAGGAGACAAAGCCAAGAGGATATCCACAGATGCACAGAGTATTATTGATCCAAATGGAAGCTAGTTCATCTAGTTCCCCACATTCACATACATTCAGATGGAAGGTTTCACTAGAGTCCCCTATATGTTACCAAGACATCCAACTGACAAGGTCATATTGTTGGAGCTTTCAAGGAAAATAATAGAGTCATATGAGGCTTTCCAAGCCAAATTTGGGTGTGGAAACATTGATATCTGTATTGACATTGGTTGGTATAGGTACAATTCCCTTACAAATGTGAAGGCATCTGAAAAGGAGATACATGCCCTCAAATTCCAACCCTTCAACTTGAAGAGGATATATGATCCTTACAATAGGATCCATAAGTACATTAACAAAAGGGTGCAACATCAGCCTCATCTAAAAGACTATTGGGTAGACTACATGGATGACCATGAGGTTAGGAAGAGACAATAGCAAAGGCTCACTATTGGTCAAATGAAGACAATGGTTATACATAAGGTACCCCCAAAGAATAAAGAAGAAGACAAACATGTATTGCACTTGAGCTATGAGCTGAATGAGGTATTTAAGAAAAACCTTGAATGATCCAGATTGGACAAATCCAAAAGAGATATCTTTGGATGTAATATCAAAGGGTGTATTGGATGGGATTAAGGCATGGTTAGATCAATTTATTCAGGCATTGAAAGCCAAAGGATTAGTTATCACTTACCCAGGTAAGAAGGGTAAGAGGAAGGATAGAGAAGATGTATAATATGATGATTTTTTGATAAAGAAGAGAAGGATTCAGGAAGCTAGGTTGGCAGAGACTGGAACATCTAGACCACCAAAGAAGGGATTAGTTGTTGAAGGTATAAGTGTTACATATGCACCTCCTGCAACAGATCAACCATTGAAGGCCATCCCAATGACCCTAACCTCCAAAAATCTATATCAACCATTGGAGTGTATACCATTGACTCTTATTGGTTCAACAATGTCCACAACAGTAATGACCCAACCAAACATATCACTCAAAGGGAAGGAGAAAGTGACATCTTCAATAGTTCTGATTGTAATACCATCCCAATCACAAGAAGATGTACAACAAGTAGCAGCTAAGGACATTCCATTAGCATAGAAAGTTCATTTTGATTCACAATAAATAGCTAAAGACCAAAGCTTTACCAAAATAAAATAGGAGATGGTTGAGGAGGTAAGAGCCCAGACTACTAAAACTACACAGTTTCCATTTACAGAAGTGGTAGAAATCTTTGATGATGAAGTTACAAATGGGATAGACATGGGCACAAATTTGGAAACAACAACTTACTCTCATGCAACATTTTTGGCAATTGCTGAGAATGACCCTATTTTTGATGAAATTATTTCCATTAGTCAAGAAGCTCTCACCATTCACATTAAAGAGGTTAAAGAGGTAGAAAAACGTAATATTCTATTTGAGACACAATCCCAAGGGGATAATACAGAATTTGATGATGCAAAATAAAAGAATCAAGATACTTAACATCCGGATGTTCCACATCTAGATGATTCACAACCAAATATACTACATGCACAAGAACTGGATGTGTCACTTGAGGAGAAATAGGATATTTCTCAACAAGATATCTCTCAATCGGATATACATTCTCAATAGGATGTTCCATATCTAGATGACATTCAGGATGCTTTTCCAAAGGAAGATACTCTCCAATAGGATGATACTAAACTCAAGGCTTCACAACATCAAGTTGAATAGGAGAAGGTGGTTAACATGCAAGATAAACATCAAGAAGGGCATCTGAAACATGATCAATGTGAAGATCAGGGAAAAGATCAACATGAAGATCTATATCAAGAAAAAAACCAACATGAAGAACATTTGGAATAGGATGTGAACATGGAAGAACAACAAATGATTGATCAACATAAGGAATAACAATGGGAACAAGACCAACAGGATGAGCAACATCAGGTTGGGTAGGATGAACATGAAGAGAAACTAGAAAAGGACATTCCTAGCCGGTTAGCATTAGAGGTACAATTACTTCAACCAATTCAATTAATTCCTTTGGATTTTAAAAGTATATTTGAAAAGCAGGAAGCTGCTAAGCCAAAGAGGAAAGATAGAATAATGTCCTCCATAAGGAGAGACACAACTGGATCTAGGATATCCCAATTGGCTACTCTTACCAGTGACATAGGTAAAGGAGAAATAAGTTTGGAAGAATACCAGATAACAACCATTAGTTTGAGTCACACTACTCGGGAGCAGGAAATTGATGAGTTTCAAGGAAATGTAGAGGCAATGAAAGCCAGGATCCAAAAGGATAAGAAGTGGAAAATAGAATTGAAAGGAAAAAATGTCCAACTACTAAACTTCATCAATGGACTAGTGATACCTGGTCAAATAATGCCCGAAGTTCCATCTAGTCTTGCTTTGGTCACTCAAGAGAATATTGTAGGGATAGATGTTAGGAAGCATAAGGAAGATGTAATAGAAAAATGGGTTAGGATATTTCTAGTTGCAGGAGAAGAAACAATAAAGATGGCTATCTCCAATTGGGATACAATAGCTCCATTAAAGGATAAGATCACATCATTGAAAGAAGAATGCAAGGAGAGACTAAAGCAGAATGATGTTGAATTAATCAGGTTAAAATCCATCCAGGATGTAGATAGTAACATCATGATTAGTAAGGGTATTTTGATAGATACGACCCTATCATTGGTTCCTTTGTAGGTTAGAGAACTCAAGTTTGAGAGGGACCTCAACAGAGAGTGTCAAGAGAAGATGGATGACCTAAACTTGAAGGCTCATGAACTATTGATAGAAGAAGTTGAAATTTTAGAGGATCTAGTAGGACATCTGGTTGGAGTAGAAGTGAGATATGATGTGCATCTAGCTCTTGAAGAATTCAAGAGCAATTTTCAAAAGATACTTGATGATCCTATATAGCATTTCATAGAAGATGCCATAAATGAGATGATGGACAAGAATGTAAAGATAAAATTATATAAGAAATAGATAAAGTCTAGATTAAACAAGAAGTTGACAATTGAGAATAATTTTGAGATATAGGAATTCATCAAGAACAAGGTTGAAGCATATGACAAAAGGGGAATCATTGTTGTTTTGATATCTTATGGTGATTATAGAACCCAAGGGGCAAGAACCTATATAATTGAAGAAGGTACAAGTACTGAGACTGAATAAGTCTTATTATTTTGCATTCTTCTCATTTTTTTTTCAACTGGATAAGGGGGAAATGGTTCCATATGCAATTTAGGATATCATTTTGTTTGACCAGATACCCGGTGCCAATGCCATGTCATGACCAAATATTCCATATGTAGACGACAAATGCTGGAATCTTATTGATTATATAAGAATATACTAAAGTGCCAAATGTCATTCACGTGTAATGAATATGTGTCATTGATCCTTTTGGATGGAATTTGAACCATTGATTTTGTAACTGACTTTGGGTGTCCCTGTTCTATAAAAGGACCCGAGCCATGTATTTTTAAAGGGGGATGAAATTATTGATACTTGTCAAGCTTGAAGTGTAAAACCTTTAACTTCTTGCTTTCTTCATGGTTTCTTCTAACACTCAATAAAAAAAAAATATATATTTTTCTTGACATGAGAGGCTAATTGCTGGTCATGTCCATAGTAAATCTCAAGTGACTATATATTGATCAACAATAATGGAATATCAAATTGCTGCATTTGATTTGGAGTGCATTTGACTGTCTTCATACTATTGTCAATTTAATTTGAAGATTTGCATCACTTATACGCAACTATGAAGAATTCTAGTGAATTATAAGTTGATTTGTCTCAGTTTATGATTTTGGTAAAATATACATGTGTGATTGCTGAAAATTTAACTTTCTTAAAACCTTTTCTCTCGAGCTTCCCTTATATTTTTTACTTCTTTATCAAAATTGTTGGAAATAAGTGAAAATCAATTTAAATCCATTAGTAAATCACTGAAATACTTGTGAATTTGTTAAAAACATGAAAATCTTTAATTAATTTTAGAGGAATTGATCAAAGTTCCACTTCGATATATATAACTGTGGCATCATAAATTGTCACCGGTTATAATTTTATGCTAGGTTTAGCACTCAATTTAGTGTGTATGTTTGTTTTTACTTAACATGTGCCTATTTTACCACTTTCCTAAGAAACATGGTTAAGTCCCTTGTTGATGGGCCCTTCGAGGACAAATTCCACTAGGATGCTAACACCCAATGCTAGTATCTTGTCCGTTGGCTCTAAAAGATTTTGAATCTCAAAATGTTGGCCTTCTTGTTTTGAGTGACACATCTTGTCATCCTTACCCAATCGGGCCCGTTAAAAGTACTTGGGATTCATATAAATACAACTCTCTCTACCTCATTTTGGGAGGATGATCAATCTATAAACAAAATCTCTCTACAACTTATAGGGTATGAATTCTCTCTAGCAAAGCTCTCTACTTGTGAAGATTATTTGTTATTTAGAATAACACTTGCAGGTATTTGAGGAAGCTTCTTCTTTCCTCCATCAACTCCTTATGTATGATATGTGTTGCGACATCCATCCAACAAGGATTTCATGCTTATGGTAAGATCATTTCATTTTATTTGTTTACTACAATCTTTATCATTGGTTTTGCCTCTGTTCATCGCAAATACACACTCTCTATCATCATAATCATTTCTATTGTGGAGGTGGGAAGACAAACATGGGGTTTGACTAAGGCAAGCCCCTATACAACGCAACCATTTTCCCCTCTTGTACGTGTGAAGATCACAACAAAAGGTTTAAGACATTAAGGAGTGATAGGAAGATGAAAGGATAGATACATACACCATCAGATAGAAGTGCAGACCATACAAAACCTTAAAGACACTAGCACCCAATGCTAGTGTCTTGGCCATTCTCCTCCCACTTTTGGTGCCTAGTTCCCTCTGATCTTATCTTCTTTTTTTTGATCTTGTTTTTTGGAAACTCTAACAGTCTTCTGTAGTTTTGTTTAGTTAGTCGATTAAGTCTTTACATTGCTTAGTTTATTCAATCCAATTATCATTAATATTTCATCTTTGCAACAAAGGAATAGAGCCCCCACAAACCTAGCTTGGCTCTTCTCTAGGGATAGTAGCCAAGTCTCATGCCCTAGGTGGATTGTGTTCCAATGTTGTGTGTAGAGAAAAGGATTAATCTAGGTTAGTTCATCAATTTGTCTAGATCTCTTTTCCCACATAACATTTTGGTGAACTCGATGCGCTTGCAACCTTTCTTTGTCTTTGTTGTGTTTGATTAGTTGATTAATTGATTAGAAACTTATATTACATGTATTATCTTGTGTATTTAGTTTAGAAAACAAAACACACTTAAACATTTTACTTTTCTTTTAGATTATAAAAAAAACAAAACAAAAACTTTATTTCTTCTAACATATCATCAACATATCCATCTTGTCATCACTTTCTTCTCTCTATCACTTCCTAGGAGCACATGAGTGTTCTAAAACTTGTAATCACTTTATGAGTTTCATGACCCGATGCTCTGAATATGAACATCCTATAAGAAGTTATCAAATTCTAATGGGTTCTCATGCTTTAAGTAGCTTTGGTGTTTCAACATTAGAACTTGATTTCATTAACTTATTCATCCCAAGAAGTTCTGAAACATGACTATCATTAGATCACATTCCCACATTGCTGATGATCTCTGAGACACAACCTTCTCTTGACTCTCTTGAGATAGACAACTTTGTGGCCCATGTTCTTGAGGCTTGAATTCAGAAGCTAGATAGAGAGTTGGCTAGTTTCTAAAAATTTTTGGGCATGAAACATTTGGCTAGGTAAGTTGTTCCCCTCAGAGAGAATCTTAGAAGATTGTTACTTGATGATCCCCAAGGTGTGGAAGTTCTACCTAGCCTAGCTCACATAGTGGATAAAAACATTATGTCGTTAGCTAGCTACACAGAAATCCTCAACAACACATCCTTTCAAAATCAAATGGGGACACATGTGTTGATACCCATGTTGACATATCTTATTTCAACATTCACTTCATTCGTTGTCACCACCACTAGACAATTTGGTAACAGTGCCAACTCTAGTTCTAGGATGACAAGTGGGAATCTTATAAACTAATATAGCTTCATCCCACCTTCCTCCAGTCTCTAGTTTACCTATCAAAATACTAATCCAAATGTTTCCCAACATGTTGTTAGCCAGTCTCATCCATAGTTCACTTACCAAAATGCCAACCACATTATTTCCAAACCTCTTGTTAGCTCCTCTCTTTCATACATTAGCCACTCACAAATCACTCCACCTTCTGATCCTATAATAAACCAACTCTTGCAAAATGTCAACTCCCTGCAACAACAATTAGAAAACATGAGTCAAATCCAATCCCAACCTACTATTCCATCCTATTACACTCGCATCCCATTATTAGTCACCATCCTAAAAACCCTAATGCCTGATAAGTTTGAAGCACCCTATTTTGAGAAATACACTGGAAAAGGAGACCCTAATAACCATGTGTCAGCCTTTACCACATTGTGCAGTAAATTTCTTTTCAAAGATGCTCTCTTAGCTAATCTATTGGTCACTAAAAGACACATCCTTTGATTGGTTCTACTTGTTACCTGATAACTCAATTCACTCTTTTCAACAACATGTCAATCAATTCCTCCAAAATTTCTAAGCCAATATTGGACCATAGGTCACATTGATCAATTTGGTTCATTGTAAGTAAGGAGTGAAAGAGAAAGTGACTGACTTTATAGTACATTACCAGGCCCTCTTCTTTCAAATCTTGTATTCTCTTCCAGATGCTGATGTGCAAAGAGTTTTCATTAGAAACCTGCAACCACACATCTGAGACAAAATAATGTTGATGCACTATCCTTCATTTATGCATCTTTGCATGCCTCTCTATGACTACCAACTGTCGGTCAGCTAGTATAAGAACTCTTCATTGTTGGCTAGTCTGAAGCCACTACCCCACAATACCAGTCATTTAAGAAAAAACAAAAAAATTATCAAAATTAACTCCCACTCTTCCAAAAATATTCAATCATAGGTTGCAGCCGCAACAACTTCTGTTTCAGCCCCGTACAAGTTTAGACCAAATACTTGACAATTTTCCTAGCTTTATGAATCTCTCTATTCCATAATGATGTAGCTTCTTAACAACAATCTCATCGAACTTCTACCCATTCACCCTGTTGACACTACCAAGTTCCTCTACCTCCTTCTTATGACCTAAAGGCCTTCTGTCAATATCATCAAACACCGGGGCATGAAACTGAGCGATGCATGCATCTTAAGAATGAAGTGCAAGACCTCATTGACTCTAATGTTATTTAGGTGGCCAGTGAGAATGAAAAAGGGAACAAATCCATAGCTTTGACAAATCAAAACTTACAAATTTACACAAATCCACTGCCCCACCATGCAACTAACCTTTTGGAGCCATTTGTCAATAGAGTACCTACTTCTATAACTTCTGATCACCAAGACAAAAACCTAGATAACCTAGTTTCCATGGTAGATGCTCACCCTTGTCGAAAGCAAGCTGAACCTGAGTCAATCATCTCCTTCACCCACCTTAATGCTCTATTCATGCACCTGATGGTGCTCTTTACATTACTACCAGGATTAATGACAAACCCACATGGGGAGTACTCATTGATCCTGTATGCCTAGAGAATTTAGTTACAAAAGAGTTCCGTTGGTGCCATCCGTTCGGTCCCATGGGCTATGCAATGCAAAATGTCACTCCTAGCACCTTTCCACTAAATGAAACTGAAGCATTTTGCAAGAATGCATTTGATTTTGACACAGTCAAATGGATTGGAGTTGACCAAAACTGAGAGAGGTTATTGTGGATGGACCCCATGTACAGTTGTAGGTCCAAATAGAATAATCCCATCTACCACAAATTCTAAGAACTGCTCCATTATAGTTTTGCAATTTTTTTCTCTTAGGGATCTTAAGTGACTTTGCTAGTAGCCTATAGCCGGGAATGATTGGGACACTTTGTACATGAAAGGAAACCACTCCTAGAATTTACCTTCCTACCCGAACACGTTGGCGTAGTCTGTTCGGCCCCACGAGCTACAAAACAAAAAATATGGCTCTTGGCAAGGTTGCGCTTAGGGATCTTGCTTTGCTTTACTGGCATAACTTGATTGTTTTTAGGTCAAATATCTAAATTTTGGATGTTGACTATCCTTGGAGGGGCTAGGTTAGGTCAAACCTTGTAAATGACAGTCCTAGTTGTTGTCCCAATGGTAACTAACTTTCCTAATGCCCTAAGCATTGTTATAACACTTTCCAATTGTCAAAACTACTCTTTAGCTGTCAGAGCTATCCTAAGTGAATTTGATACCTAAAATTGCTTGATAATAGTTCTCTGCTACTCATGATAGTCATTTGGATATGTATGACAATCTATAATGGTTCAAGACAACATCCTAGGCAATATGATAAATCTTTTATGCATATTGATGACTATCCTAACATGTCTTCATGACTGTTTTTAGTGCCATGACTGATTTTAAGGTTGTCACAACAACAATTTGACATTATGGTAGATCTTTTGGGTAAGATCAAGTAGTCCTTAGGTTGATATGACCATTCTAATCTTGACATATGACTACTACCATTTGCAAATAAATGTACATTTATAAGATGAGTGTTCTAAGATCTTTATAATAGCCTTCTCTATTTTGTTGGGACAACACTATCCTAATATGTGTTGACAGTGCTAAAACATGAATAATGGTATAATGAATAGTAAATACTCTTAGGACCTTGATGATTGTCCTAGCAATCATATGACTAGTTTTTTAATTGCTAGATCCCCCCAAATGGAAGCTTTGCTTGTCATATAACAATCTCACCCTCATATTAGACCATCGTAGTAACATGGTAGTGCAACATTTGACTATCCCATTATGTCAATGAAGTCACTTGAATGCATTACTAATGTAAACTTATAGCATTCCTTTGTACATACCCTTGGTCTGAGATATAAAATAATAATCTTTTCTAATAAGGACAATTTTCTGTACCTAGGACTAAATTGACATGTGATTTGGCTCCCCATTACAATCCACACTGTCACATGTTGTAATTGCAGCTGCCCTTGTAGACATGTATGTAAAGTGTGGAAGCATAGACAAGGCACATGGACTATTTGATACAACACCACAAAGAGATGTCCTCTCATGGGATGCAATGAATTCAAGATATGCAAAAAATGGATTCATTAAAAAGACTTTAGAAACTTCCAAGCAAATGCAATTAGCACGTGTAAATCCAAATTCCACAACCTTTGCCAGCATCCTCCCTATCTCTACCAAAATAGGATCTTTGGAACAACATATGGATAGCCATCAAAGCATAAAGGATATAGAAATTTTGTCACATGTTATAATTGTAGCTGCCCTTGTAGACATGTATGCAAAGTGTGGAAGCATAGACAAGGCACGTGGACTATTTGATACAACACCATAAAGTGATGTCCTCTCATGGGATGCAATGATTGCAAGATATGAAAAAAATGGATTTGTTGAAAAGACTTTAGAAACTTTCAAGCAAATGCAATTGGCACATGTAAAGCCAAATTCCACAACCTTTGCTAGCATCCTCCCTATCTCTACCAAAATAGGATCTTTGGAACAATGTATGGACAACCATCAAAGCATAAAGGATATAGGAATTTTGTCACATGTTGTAATTGTAGCTTCCCTTGTAGACATGTATGCAAAGTGTGGAAGTATAGACAAGGCATGTGGATGGTTTGATACAACACCACACAGAGATGTCCTCTCATGGAATGCAATGATTGCAAGATATGCAAAAAATGGATTTGTTGAAAAGACTTTAGAAACTTTCAAGCAAATGCAATTGGCACGTCTAAAGCTAAATTCCACAATCTTTTCCAGTATCCTCCCTATCTCTACTAAAATAGGATCTTTGGAACAACGTATGGACATACATCAAAGCATAAAGGATATAGGAATTTTGTCACATGTTGTAATTGTAACTACCCTTGTAGACATGTATGCAAAGTGTGGAAGCATAGACAAGGCACGTGGACTATTTGATACAACACCACAAAGAGATGTCCTCTCATGGGATGCAATGATTGCAATATATGCAAAAAAATGTATTTGTTGAAAAGACCTTAGAAACTTTCAAGTAAATGCAATTAGCATGTGTAAAGACAAATTCCACAACCTTTTCCAACATCTTGCCTATCTCTACCAAAATAGGATCTTTGGAATTGTGTATGGACAACCATCAAAGCATAAAGGATATAGGAAATTTGTCACATGTTGTAATTGTAGCTGCCCTTGTAGACATGTATGCAAAGTGTGAAAGAATAGACAAGGCATGTGGACTGTTTGATACAACACCACAAAGAGATGTCCTCTCATGGAATGCAATGATTGGAAGATATGCAAAAAATGGATTTGTCAAAAAGACTTTAGAAACTTTCAAGCAAATGCAATTGGCACGTGTAAAGCCAAATTCTACAACCTTTGCCAACATCCTCCCTATCTCTACCAAAATGTAGTTGCCCTTATAGACATGTATACAAAGTGTGGAAGCATAGACAAGGTACTGAATTGTTTGACATATGCCTTGAAATGAAATGCCATTTCATGGAATGTAATGATTGCAAGATATGCAAAAAATGGATTTTTTTGATAAGGCTTTATAAACTTTCAAGAAAATACAATTGGCGGGTGTAAAGCCAAATTCCACAACCTTAGCTAGTATCCTCCTTTCCTATGCCAAAATGGACATGCATCAAAGGATAAAAGATATGGGAATTTTGTTAGATATTGTAGTTTCAATTGCCCTCGGAGACATGTATGCAAAGTGTGGAAGCATAGACAAGGCATGCAAACTGTTTGGCATGATGCCTCAAAGAAATGTTACCTCATGGAATGCAATGATTGCAAGATATGAAAAAAATGGATTTTTTGATAAGGCTTTGGAAACTTTCAATCAAATGCAATTGGCGGGTGTAAAGCCAAATTCCAAAACCTTAGAAATGGTATCTTTGGAACACAGTTTATACATCCATCAAAGCATAAAGGATATAGGAATTTTGTCAAATGTTGTAGTTGCAACTACCCTGTGAGACATGTATGCAAAATGTGGAAGCATAGACAAGGTATGTGAATTGTTTGACATGATGCCTTGAAATGAAATGCTATTTCATGGAATGCAATGATTGCAAGATATGCAAAAAATGGATTTTTTTGATAAGGCTTTATAAACTTTCAAGAAAATACAATTGGCAGGTGTAAAGCCAAATTCCACAACCTTAGCCAGTATCCTCCTTGCTTATGCCAAAATGGACATCCATCAAAGGATAAAAGATATGGGAATTTTGTTAGATGTTGTAGTTGCAATTGCCCTTAGAGACATGTATGCAAAGGGTGGAAGCATAGAGAAGGTGCATGAACTATTTACCATGATGCCTCAAAGAAATGTCACCTCATGGAATGCAATGATTGCAAGATATGAATAAAATGGATTTTTTGATAAGGCTTTAGAAACTTTCAAGAAAATGCAATTGGTGGGTGTAAAGAAAAATTCCAAAACCTTAGAAATGGTATCTTTGGAACATAGTATAGACAACCATCAAAGCATAAAGGATATAGAAATTTTGTCAAATGTTGTAGTTGCAACTACCTTGCAAGACATGTATGCAAAGTGTGGAAGCATAGACAAGGTACATGAACTATTTGACAAGATGCCTTGAAATGAAATTCCATTTCATGGAATGCAATGATTGCAAGATATGCAAAAAAAAAAGATTTTTTTGATAAGGCTTTATAAACTTTCAAGAACATATGATTGGTGGGTGTAAAGCAAAATTGCACAACCTTAGCTAGTACCCTCCTTGCCTATGCCAAAATGGACATCCATCAAAGGATAAAAGATATGGGAATTTTGTTAGATGTTGTACTTGCAACTGACCTCCAAGACATGTATGCAAAGTATGGAAGCATAAACAAGGCACATGAACTATTTGGCATGATGCCTCAAAGAAATGTCACCTCATGGAATGCAATGATTGCAAGATATGAACAAAATGGATTTTTTAATAAGGCTTTAGAAACATTCAAGCAAATGCAATTGGTAGGTGTAAAGACAAATTCCAAAACCTTAGAAATGGTATCTTTGGAACATAGTATAGACATCCATCAAAGCATAAAGGATATAGGAATTTTGTCAAATGTTGTAGTTGTAACTACCCTGCAATACATGTATGCAAAGTGTGGAAGCATATACAAGGAACGTGAACTATTTGACATGATGCCTCAAATAAATGTTGTCTCATGGAATGTAATGATTGCAAGATATGAATGAAATGGATTTTTCGTAAGGCTTTAAAAACTTTCAAGCAAATGCACAAAAGAAAATCTCAACCAAATGCAATTGGCATGTCTAAAAGCAAATTGTACAACCTTATCTAACATCCTCCTTTCCTATGCCAAAATAGGATTTGGGGAACATAGTGTGGACAACCATCAAAGCATATAGGATATATGAATTTAGTCACATATTGTATTTGCAGCTGCCCTTATAGACATGTATGGAAAGTGTGGAAACATAGACAAGGCGTGTGAACTGTTTGACATGATGCCTCAAAGAAATGCATAGTCTCATGGAATGCAATGATTGCAAGATATGCACAAAATGGATTATTTGAAAACAATTTATGAACTTTTAAGAAAATGCATTTGGCATGTGTAAAACCAAACTCATGTAATGACAATTGATCATCATATTAAATATTTAATATAAACTGTCATATACATAATGTTATGAACATAACATCTAGTCTATATACAAAGCCATATAAGCATGTCCGAACTAAGCCATATAGGCATATACAAAAATATACATCGGTAACATACAAAAATATGTATACAAAGCCATCTAGGCATACAAAAACTGTTAAAGTTGGTAAACCAACCTCACAGATCCCAATGAACACCTACAAGCAAATAACCTGTCACATAAAGGAGATCAAGAGACACAAAAATGGTGCTCTACAACCTTGAAGCAAAAAATGCATTAACAAGAAGGAATAATTACAAAGAGATCAATCCTTAAGAAAGGAGATCAAAACCCTAAAGTGAACCCTAGGATTTAATAAAAGAATTATTAAATAATAAAGTGCCTAAGTTTAACTTAAGTGAAAAATAAAGTAAAGGTGACTTAATTAATTAATCAATATGAATAAATTAATTAAGTAATTAACCTATTACTCTAACACCCCCCTTAAGATGAACTTAGGGAGAAGCTAAAAAAAAAGGACTCTACAAATCTATAAGATGGGACTCTACAAACAAAGATGATATGTCTGCAAGATAGGAATCCCAATGAGGTGGATCAGGAAGACTAATATTGACCTGCTGCACAAAATCACTAGAAGCCGATGATGATGCAACACTGAACTCTGAAGTAGCAGTAGGTGATGGTGGAACAATGATCTCATCAAGAGGAGAAGCGATTGAAAGAAGCATTTCAAAGAGATGATGTGAGAAATGAGGACACATCTCTTTCTCATGTTGATTACTTCCACAATATCTGCAAGTAGATTTATGCTGATGGTAGAATCCCATCTCCTTAGATGATTATAGATCAAAATATGTAAATAGATTTATGCTGATAATAGAAGTCTTTCAAAGCAAACAGAACCTTTCCAGAAGGCAGCATGTCCAGGATATCCAACAGAAGCCATAAAATTGACAAACTAATTTAAAATATACCTAGGGCTGAATCTGAAAAATTATATAGGTGGCTATGTAGAGCTCTCTAATACCTTTCCAACCCCTATTTGTTTTTGAAAAACAGAGATTCTAGGCGCAAGAACAAAGCTCAAAGGCCAAAAAAGATGCCTTAACTTCAAAGAGCAATAAATTATACCAATCAGCAAAAATTGAAAAAAATACTTGCACCACTAGATTGTGCTCGAAACCAGCTTTCCAACGCCTATTTTTTTTTGAAAATCTGACTCTGTATGCTCAAGATATGCTTGATTTACCAAAACTGCTCCTTTAGTGCAAAGAGGCCCAAAAAAAAAAACACTATTGAAGCCCCTGGGCGCCCATGTGACCAGGTGCTGAGTCTTTGGGGGCTAGCGGCTAGGGCAGTGGTCCCTCATATGACCAAGAGCTGAGTCTCTGGGGCTGTTTCTTGGAAGCTAGGGGCTGGTCCCCCATGCGACCAAGGGTTAAACCCAAGGGGTTGGCCCTCCAAAATAAAAAATTATTTTTTATTAAGAAATTAATAAAAAATTCAGCTGTACCTGTGCACAGAAATCGAGATGGCACGGAAATCAAGGCAGCATAGAAATCAAGATGGCACGCAAACTGAGGCAGCTCTAAAATCAAAATAGCTCAAATGAGAATGACATGGAAATCAAGGTTGGCACGAAAATCGAGGTACCGTACAATCGTACGGATTTCACAGAACTAAATTTTTGAAACCCTAAAAAACACCCAGAAACTTTTTTTCAGCAAAATATAGAGTGCCTTATATGAAAATAGGGGTTTTTGGGCCTTCTGAGCGCAATGGTGAGGTCAGTTTTGGCCAAAAAAGCTTTGAAACTTTTGTTTTTCTTCATATAAAAAAAAACTTTTGAAACCTTCACAGATCTGGCTTCCCCAAACCAAATTTAGCCAAACAAAAGATAGATCTGCCTTTTCCAGCTACTCTGAATCCAATGGAATACTCTGTTTTACACAAAAACACACCTAGCAAATGGCTCTTGCTAAAAAATTTCTCCAAATTTGAGAAGGGGCTTGCAGATCCGCTCTAATACCATGTTAAAGTTGGTAAACCAACCTCACAGATTCCAATGAACACCTGCAAACAAATAACCTGTCACATAAAGGAGATCAAGAGACACAAAAATGGTGCTCTACAACCTTGAAGCAAAAAATGCATTAACAAGAAGGAATAATTACAAAGAGATCAATCCATAAGAAAGGAGATCAAAACCCTAAAGTGAACCCTAGGATTTAATAAAAGAATTATTAAATAATAAAGTGCCTAAGTTTAGCTTAAGTGAAAAATAAAGTAAAGGTGACTTAATTAATTAATCAATATGATTAAATTAATTAAGTAATTAACCTATTACTCTAACAAAAACTGTCCCAAAAACTAGTTTCCTATGGACTTTCATCAAATAATCAACAACCCTTGCTTGGTCATGAGGATGGAGAGCCAATTAGTAACTTATCCTCTCTCTCCCATTGAGTAGACCCCTTTGACAGAGATTTTTGCAGCTCCACCTGTTAATACAATCAAACAACATGCACATTAATATAGAAAACATGAAATATATAACATCACATATGTAATCAATCACTTATCGCTAGCTGGTGATCCCTCTTGATCATCTTTTCTCTCTCTTCATCCATATTTGGATGCATTGGAGTTGTGACCTCTTGTCATAAGCATCAAGAAGAAAAATTGACTAAACATAAATATCATTTATGTACATCAAATGATGAGATAAAACAAGAAATACAAAATGACAGTTTCATGTTATTGGCTCATACCTTGGTCAAAGGATTTGAAGACATCATGGCTGCAGTAATGCCTACCTACGCTAACTCACGAAGATGAGGAGGAGTCTCTATATTCACCATCTGAAAATAGAGTTCAAAATTACTTGACCAAAATAAATACATAACATTATTTAAATGCATAATGATTATAAATGGTTAAATTTACCTCTGTATAAGTGGTTTTGCGTCCAGGCCCACCAAGGAAATCATGGAGGTGCTGGTGAAGCTCCCTGTTGCAATCATCAAATTGTTACAAAATAATTACAAAATAATGCTACCATTGATATATGTACAATAATTACAATCATCTGATAAATCACATGCGTGTTGACTTGACCTCCTCTCATAACCCGCTAATGGCCACCTAACAGAGGTAGGATGAAGACTTTGACCCTAGAATTTCATTGCGCAGACAATTACATACATTATTTTTGCCTTATAATATAGATAGTCATATAAAAATTACTTGAGATCATCAATTCAAATAATATTATCCAATATGGATGTGTCCATCATTGGATGCTGCCCCTGTGTTGCAGCATCCTGTCGAGAGTCCTTCCATGAGTTTTGCATCCCATAATCGCATAGGTTCCCACATGAATTGCACAAATGTGGGGACAAATGATGCCTACTTCTCTCACCCTCATCAGCTTGAGTAAGATCGTTGGTGTGTTGTGCAAGAGACTGCATGAGAGTAGTCAATGAATGTAATATCTCCACCTCAATTCTCTCCTTCAAAGTCAAAGGGAGTGACACACGTTTTGGCCTCAACAAGGGTCTAGGTATGATTTTCATCTCATTGAGCCCCCTCTTTATCTTGGACAGAGCCACCACCTCTACTCTAGAACTCTCGAATGTCAAAATAATTGGGAATCTTCTTAAGGATGAACTCACAATGGAGTTTCCTCAAGAAATATTGTGGCACCTCATTGTTGTTGCATGGGTACTCATCGAAGACCATGTACCATCTATCCCAAAAGTTTTAGGATATATCTTGATTCCTACACCAATGAATAGGGAACCGTTTGCAGGTTTCTTCTAATCTTTGGTCAGTTTTAGGATTAATAAAGTGTGCATATAATTTAGATTTTGTAATTTTTTCATTCTTCACTTGTTGATAAGACAATTTGTCGGCATAGTATTACCGATAGCTCTCCCTATAGTCTTGAAATTTGGTGATTAGTTTTGTCACCAATTTGGTGTGGGAAATAATCACCTCTAATGACTTTACAAGTGCTCTCCTACGATCGGTGCTTGCACTTGGATTGTTTAACATTTCAATAAGGGTTTGAAGATGTCTTTTGTTTTCTTCTATTTTCCCTAAGTAGTTTTCTTGAGTATCTCTTACATTGTGAGGACGTGAAGGTGGGTTTGGAGGGTTTGGAGGGTTTGGAGGGTTGTTTTGACCCTCCTTAGCTAGATTTGTGTTTTCTCCTACCTCATTAACTGTAAAAAAATCAATCAAACCCTACCTTCTTTGGCTGCTAGACCCTCAACATTTGCTTCATGACATCTTCTGAAGTAGGTTTGGCAAGGTGACATTGTGAAAACATCAATTTCTCTCTTGCACTTACTTGGTTTCACCTTCGTTGAATGAGCTCACAGTATAATGTTTGTTTTTCTACAAACTAAGTCTTTTGGCTATGGGTAATGAGAAAAATACCTATTTTTTGCACTTTTCAAGCAAAAAATAACATGAGCACATTATAACGCACCCACATTTTGATGTGTATGAGACCAAAAAGTTTCCCCAAAAGTCATTTGGTGACTTTTTGGTCCCTCATTTTTGTGCATATCTATATATATATAACGTATGGAAACCTCATTATGTAAAAAGATTTCAAACTTCCCACCAGGACAAACAATGAAGATGAATCTTCTGCCCTCCTGAAAGGTTTAGATTTGGTGTTAGATCTGAGAATAATGAATCTATGGATTGAAGGGGACTCACTGATGCTCATCAATGCTTCGAGATCAAAGAAAACCATGAATTGGCATATGAATTACTCAATCCAAGAGGCATGGGAAAGACTTAATCAACTCCCTGATTTTAAGATTTCACACTACTATAGGGAGGTAAATGGGTGGTGGATAGGTTGGAAAACCATGGGATTGATCACAATCAATGTTCCAAGGTGTTTGATCAAATAATTATGCCTTTGAAAGGATTACAATAAATTATTGACAAAGGTAGAGGGGGTTGAGTTGGCTTTTAGGGACCCCTAATTTGATTACAAGTGGCATCCACTTATGTTGATTGAGCAGTTACTTCAAATGGTTTCAAACTTACTTCAAATGCCTCATATTGTCCAATCATATCTATCTCTTTCCCAATGGTTCTCTTGCATCATGTTGGCTTTTATGAGATTTGTTGCAGACCAACCTCCATTGTACATGGAAAGAGACACTTGGCTGACAAAAAAATGAATGAGGTCATTCTTAGGATTGTGGGACTTAAATAATTGAATGCACATTTATTTCTCCACCACACTTTTTCTCTATTTCACCTATGCCTCTCCCATCTGTAGTGCAAAATAGGGATAGATCTGTCTACTATCTTTTCCTCACTCAATCGAATTGTCAATGAAGCACATGCCTACTTAGATGGGCACATATTAACATTTATTTCAACATCTTAGTATGATAGATTTAAGTCCATAAATGAATTAATTAAGATCCAACATTTCCTATTTGTGGCTTCCCTCTCTTTGGTGTTGTCATTGTATGTGTTTCTTTTGTAGGTCTCCTGTTGTAGCCTTCATGGATAATGATCAAGTCAACTGATGCCTATTTTTCTTAGTGCTAAGCTAGGATCTAGAGATTCACGAAAAGGTGGATGTAATATAGATGCGAAGAGTCTTTGACATAGATTTCCCATTGGTCCAGTTTGCAATTCACAATGTTTGCGGACATTGAATTTTGTTGGGTACCCCAGATAGGATTATTTATCCACCCTCCTATTACATCTTCACTATGGAATGATGAAACATGGAGTTGGGGGGTTATGACCTTTGAAGGGTGATGCAATGGTATGTGGTCTCTTTCCTATTGATCTTCCATGCACTTCTTTGGCTGCCAAGTGTATCTACAATGCAATGCATAGAGGACTGAGGTGTGGTTATATGAAGGTGCTCGACAAATCACTGGATGGGTATTGCTTCCATTTCTCCTTGGAGATGATACACAATGTACATGAAGTATTCAAGGCCATACGTTTCCTATGTATGCACATACTAGATTGGGCTCCTCGTCTGTGATCCTCCTAGTTCCTAGTCCTATTACATCTAAAGATGACCCATTGGATTCCTCTATTCCCTTGACTGTTAATTTGATGTTCCACTTGACTATGATTCAGGTATTTTATCTTTTTCTTGAATAGTTGTTTTTGTTGGGTTGGTTGTTAATGATAACAACCTTTTTTAGGTTTTTTCTTAGGTGTGACTCAAACTCATTTGTATTCAAACTTTTTATTTTTATATATAGTATGTGTGTTATCACCTTTTATTAAGAAAAAAAGTGTCTCTATATGATCAAGTCTTTGACATTCTTCTACTACAAGAGGGAGGGCATCACCTGAGTGCTTTTCATCCCAACCTAGATTAGTGGTCCTGTTGATGTGTTTTTTATGCACATGCAAACTCAGAATAAAATACTAAGTATTCTATCCTCTCTTGAACAAAGTCTCTCAAATTCTAAATAATGTGATCAATTGAGACAACTCCAAGGTTCCTTAACGTCAGTTCTTGACTTGCAAATTGGATAGACTTAGTAGTATTGATGTGATATTGCTATTACTCATAAAGGGACTTATGATGAATTGACTCCTTACCCCACTCTCAATATGCTATTCTCCTTATTATGCAATGGAACTTACTTCAAACTATCTTAAAGAAAATGCAAAAGAAAAGTGTTAAGAAGGCTAATCTAAGGACAATGAAATGATGGACAATGCTTTAATAGACAAATTCCTCCAAACCAAGCTTCACTTAACCATGAGAGAAACAACTACATGAAACTAGTACAATCTTCAAAGGAAGTATGAGGGATTTTAAAATTGAAAACATGCATCCAAATACCCACAGCTAGCACAACTTGAATGAACATCCACAATCAAACTATTGCAACATGAGGTTCAGGCTAACTTTGCATTGCAAATCACCATCGGCAATCCACAAAAAGTATGAACCAAGGAATTCATCAATAACTTCACATTTATTCATCAAATCAATGAACTATATCTAAAATCTATCTAACTTGCTTTGAATCATCTTCAAGAAATTGGAAACCATGCTAACATCCCAAAACAACACAAGTTTCACCAAGCTTCAATGAGAATGTATTGATTTTGGTAGTATCTTTACAACAATTTGCCAAAGTCTTGTCAATGCTTCAAGAGCTTCTACTCTAACATTTTACCTCCTAATAACTAATGATATCCCCTTACAAATGAAGAGAGTGAGCTTTATATAGAGCTCAAGAATTACAATGAAGGGCCTAGATTGATTTTGAAATCAATGGCCAAGATTACACCACATAGGTAGTTTATTACAAGAATTGCTATTTTTAGACAACAAGAGAGGCAATAAAGGCACACTTTCTAAAGTGATAAGCATGAAATGGAATCTTTAGAGCATCTTCCACATGGGCATCCTATTTGGCTTCCTTTTTGTTATGAATGCATTGAATGTGAACAAATTATGTGGCAAGATGTGATGGGATTGATGACATGCAGATACCACCTTGGCATTAAGCAAACCGGTTTGATCTCCATCGCGTTCACATTGCTTGAAATATTCCCCAAATTGTTATATTTTCAAGTATGGAACTTAACTTCTAAAAATTGAAAATTTGGGAATTTTGGATTTCTGCAAGTTGTCTTTCATGCCTTAGTGAAATTTATGAATTTCTTGACAATCTTTGCTCATTTCTATTCTCATGTGATGTTGTTCTTGTAGGATTCCTTCATTCAGGCTTGTTGACAACATTAGGAGATGTCTTTGTTCATTACTTCTTGGAGTAGATTGCATGATGCTTGCTCTTGATCTTTCTAGCGTATGAAATAGATGATGGATGATCCTAGAGCTTGGATGTGAAACTTGACTCTTGAACTTCCTGGATCATGAAGCGTGCAAGGTGAAGTGGTGTTCTTCATCCAGAAATGAAGGCTTCTTCGAAGTGTGGTGATCTTGATATACTCTTGATGAAGAGCAATGCTCAGAGCTTGATCCCTTGTGACACCTTCGTCCATTCTTTGAACCTCCTCATGTGCTTTCACTTGTTGTTCTCCTTCAACACTCGTCACAAACATCATCAACCTACAAGCAAAATACCTCAAATTAGCATATTGACATGATAATTGATATAAAGGACGAATAATGATAACCTTTATTCTCCTCACCAATGGGGGATAAATGATATTCAAATTTAAACCATTTTCAAACATTTATTCAAAACTTATTCAAATTGAATGAAGGAGAGCATGAAATACCTTAGCTTCTTATCAATGAAATTCAATGAAAACAATGATAAGTCTGACTTTATTCCTACAAATCTAATTTTAAATTCTACAAATCTTGACTTTCAAATGGATATAAACTTGAAAAACATTTCTTCTCCCTTATGGCACTTGGCTTCTTGGCTTGATTCCTTATAAAACCTGCCTTCTTCCTTGTATGAAATCTGCCTCTCCTTTGGTTTGCACTTTACCTCTGCTCTGTTGATCAAATTATTTGTTTGAATTGAATATTGAAAAATGATCTTAGACTCCTCCTTAAATAGCCTTCACAGCTACCTCTTCTAGGCAAGTTGGCCTGCATGTGAGGCAAAAAAAACTTAAAACCTTTCTATCTTAGGCCGACTTGGTTCAAAGCTGGGCAAATTTTGAAGGGTACACAACATTTTGCACACTAAGTTGGGCATATTTTGTAGTGTTGAGAACATTTTCCACAATTTTCAATCCTCTTAACTTAAGAATCACTTGGCATTTGGAACAAAACTTATCCTTGAAGATGGAATGTTAAAGGGGGTTCATTGTAATGTATTTCATCATAGCCATTTTTCCCAACTCAATAACATTTTCCCTCATCCCTTGGGTGCATAATGGAGTTGTGAGAACATTTTCCCCAATTTTCAATTTGGAAAATTAGAATATTTTGTCTTTCTCTCCCAATTCTCCTCTTCTAGGTGAATGATGATATGATATCCTTAGTTTGAGCAATTAAAGCACTTTCTATCCCTCTCCTTAGGGCGTAAATTGTTGACTCAAGAGCATTTTGCTTGTCTCTTGTTATTGCACTCAAAGGGAGGGCGCATAATGCTTATTTGAGAATATTTTCCACCTTTTGGCATTCGATCATGACTTTCACTTGAAGTTTCAAAACAAGGTTGAACTCTTAGGATGTTTCATACTTAGTCAAATTTCCTTGTAACCTTATAGGGCATATATTGCAAAGTGGAGAACATTTTGCGCCTTCTTGAAAATTGTTCCAACCTTGTGCATTTGATCATCACTTAGTTATTCACCCCAATTTCAAGATACTTCAAAACTTGATGAATCCTCCTCACAAAGGACTTGGGTAGATATTACATGGAGGAGAACATTATACACCCTCTTGTTAGAAGAACAATTTACCTTATCTTTGATCAAGTCTTTGACACCCACTGAAACTTCTCAAGCCAAGGTTGGATTTGGACATTCCTCACACTTAGTTCAATTTCCTTATGATAACCTAGGGCAAAAATTACATGGAGGAGAACATTATGCACTCTTCCCTTGATGAACATTTCAACCTTGTGTATGTGATTATGACCTTCATCTTTCAAATACTTCGCCAAAATTCCTTGTTACAAGCTTGGGAGGAAATTACATTCTCTAGAACATTTTGCACTCCAAGTTGGGTGGCTTTTGAAAGGTGTAGAACATTTTCCTTCATTTGACACCTTAACACTTAGTCATTTTTCCCTTTAAGTTTCAAACTCCATCGTTTGGCAAAATGGAATTGGGTTCTTCTTGAAGGTTGTTCATTGAGGATTTGCTTTGGAATGCAATTCACCATAGGCAGATTTTCCTTACTCATAAAGATTCTCCCTTATCTCTTGGGCGCATAATGCAAGGTCTAGAACAATTTCCTCACTTTGACATTTTTCTACGTAAGCATTTTATCCTAGAAACCTCTCAAACTTCAAATTCCTGCATTCAACACTTAGGAAAAAATCTCCTTTGAAAGTTGTTAGTTGAGGAGTTATTACTAGAAGGCAATCTATCCTGGTGGCTTATGCAAGGGTAAGGACATTATGTACCCTCTTAGGGCAGATTTTGAAACCTCCAGAACATTTTCCTCCATTTTAGCACTTCAACATTTCATCAAACTCCAACTTTCTTTAAATTCCCTCAAGCAATTGGTCATATTCTTACAAGTATTTTCAAGAATTTGTCTAAGGCAATCATATGTTTCATCATCTGCATTCCAAAGGAAGACTTCTAACATGGGCGCATATTGTACATGCGAGAACATTTTTCACCCTTTGCACTCATCTTCTAGGGCACAAATTATTCATGAGTGAACAACTTCCCCATTTTGCATCCATCACACTAAGTCAAATTTTCACATTTTGATCTCCTCTGTTGCTCGAATTGATGAAGTCTCATTACTTTTGCTTGGGCGTATATTGTAAGGTGGAGAACATTTTCCACCCAAGGTCTAAGACTTCATTTTTTTCCACCTAATTTCGACATGTCCTAGATGGAAGTATATTTAAAAATATATTTAAGTATAGGATTTCCTATACTTTAAATATTTTGAAATATACTTCCAGGATGTTTGAGATAGGTCACAGATCCATGGGATTTAACATGTAGATTTTAAATTTCTAAGGATCCACCAGATTTCAGACTTAGTCAGTTTTAGGGCTCAGAACATCAGGATTCTAGACTTAGTCAATTTTAGGGCATTAGGACATGAATCAGGATGGGAAGATATATACTCCTTAGCCAAAATATGTTGAGACTTAGGCAAAACAATACTACCAAACCCTACAAGCTCAGAGAAAAAAAAACCTAAAGAAAAACAAAGACAAAAAATAGAAAAAAAGAGGGGGTCCCCATTTGCAACGGGGCGATGTGTGATTATGTCACAACAGGTCCTCCACAAACCTTCCTACTAGAAGTGGCCCTACCCTTCACGAGGGTAGAAGATAAAGAAAATTTGTAAGAACAACATGCCATCTGAGAATTAGTGTGGTGTCTTGTCACATACAATCTTCCATACTACCCTAAATACCCTTTAGTTAAGTATGCCAAATCTGACTTTCATGTAACTAAATAGACACTATGAATCGACAATGCAAGAAGCTAATTGTATTACTTTGGCCAAAGTTTTGATATATCAATTATACATTCCAAATTTGAAATGTACATCGTTGTTCACACACACCTTTATCACAAACTTCTCAATAATAGTCACATTATTCACATACAAAGAATATTGCTTCTAACATAATCATTTCTAGACTATTTTAAATAGGCCTATAACTAACTTGGCTGGTTGGTATTTAATACCTATCTCCAAATACAATCAAACTAGTGAAGTAAATGATAAAGAGCCTTAAGCTTATACTAATAGTTCAAACAAGATTCAAAATTAATGACTGTGAGATAAATAATCATACCTATAGTACTATCTTAAATTCATACCAGAGTATTCATATTATTCCCCTTATAAAGGATATCTTTCCTTTAGTGTCAACTAATACAAAGTTTACAACAAGATCAATTATCATTTGACATCAATCTTAATACTATCTCAAGTTGAGTTTTACTACAACTCTATAGAGTTTGCTAAGTCCTCAAGTGTTGGTTTAGAATCCATCAAAATGTAATGACATAATAGTTTAACCTACTTGTTGAACTTCATCTTAGTTTTTCTCTATGTTTACATAATTTATGGTATAAAAGAAAACTATAATAAATTGTCTTCTTTCTTCATAGAACCATGAACTAGTTCTAAATGATCTATTTACACAAAGAGAAATATAGTATTATATTACTAACACAGTTCACAAGATTTTCCCAAAAATAATTTGATAAACACATTATTCTTGTATAGTCAAGAATGACCCTAAAAAAATTGTATTATTAAAGATGTATTTGTTGTGTAGACACCTCCTTCACAAGACAATTATTGAGTCAGAACAATTTCATATATCTCTATGTGCACACACACTCACACATACACATGTATATTAATATACATACATACATACATACACACACATATGTGTATATATATGTATGTGCATACATACATACATATGTATATATACATATATACATATATGTATATAAACATTTATGTACATACATATACATATATATTAAGAGTGTGTGTGATAAACATGTTGGCAAGAGACACTGCTCCAGTATAGACTTGTATGTTGGACCATTGATGGAAACAAGCCTCAGAGAACCTATCTCCATGACAGGAAGAGATATCTCTGGAAGAACATGTTGGATCCTAGGTCCGGGTGATAGAAAATGGCTAAGCATGGAAGGTATTCTGAATGGAAGATAGTAAGTCAGCTAGTATGCCTCGACAATTGAAGACTTGTAGATGTGGTTCAAGTATGATGTCAGTTGGTGTTTGTTAGTATTATGCCTTAGAGATTAAGTCCTGATACTCTCTGAAAGTCATCTTGAAGAAATGTCTAAGTCTAGGTAAGCAAAGGTATAGCAGGAACAATGAACATGGTCTAGTGCAGTGGTCAGCACTCCTCCACAGACAGGTATTTTGTTATACGGTTTTGAGGTATTGTAAACACTTATATGAAGTGTCTTATTCCAAAGTTAGGAGATCTAAGGTTCACTGGAAGGATAGCTACAAGCTGCTAATTATCATAATAGTGCTTGATAGAGTTTGACAGGATATAGCCTGAGTTATGATGATTCGCATTTCTCCGCAAGATGATATCTTGCCTTACGGTTCTAAGGGTAAGATTGGGAATGTATAAAGAGTCCTTGGTATGGTTTTGGAAGTGTTTTGAGATCCTCAGTAAAAGTTGTAAGTCAGCAGATGAAGTTGTTAAGCATGCTCTTGAGGAACAGGATGACTGGTGAGATAAATCATGATGTGAAGAAAGCATTGTGTGTGAAAGATCTATGTAAGTAATTGAATGATTAGAGATGACCTATATGAACACATTTGGGAGAAGATTTGGGTTCGTATGACACATAGTGCATTGGATTGAGCAACAAAGTACATCTTTCTATGTACATGTTTCACTTCTTAGATGCCGACCTGATTATGAATTAAATCATGAGCCAGATATATATAAGAGTGATGATCTTCTATTGTGATGTGGGAGAAAAATATATGTGTGTGATGTGAGGATGCAAATAGTGGAGCAGAGTTAGAAGATCAACAGCGATGAAGACTTGGGATTCAGAATACAATTGTTAAATGACTGCACCCTAACATAGTGGCAGATGCTTAAGCAGTACTCAGTTATTATGTGTGATCTGATTGGAAGCAAGCTTTTGTCATCAAGGCAGTAAGCCGACAGTGAGCCTTCAATAGGGTTTAACAGCCCTCATTGTAATCTTGCTAGGTTTAGGGTTGAGGCAGTGAGCATGCTAAATCTAGTTGTACTTCATGGCTGTAAGCCAGTATGTTCTAGGCCTATGGAGTGACCAAGCTTGAACATCATTTCTATAAAGATTGCAATATATTTATGAGAGCTAATCCTCTCTGTGGTTTTTCCCTCTTTGGGTTTTCCACATAAAATCTTGGTATTATGTGTCATGCTTTTATGGATGCTGTTCAGTTGTATATTTTGCTTCTATTGGATTATTCTTTTGAAATGTTTAAAAGTAAAAGCACATGAAAATATTTATAGAACACTAATTCACCCCCTCTTAGTGTTCCTGACACTCAACAATTGGTATCAGAGCAAGGTTCCTTAGAAGAAGTTTAATAGCTTAAGGAAGATCTGGGATAGTGTAATCATGGTAGCAAGAAGGTATGGAAATTATGAGAGATACAACCAACTAGAAGTAGCTCTAATGGATCTTGAAAATTCTGAAGTAGAGGTCAGAGATCTGAAGGAGAATCTGAAGCAAGCTGATGAATGCTTCTTAAAGCTGAAGGAGCAAGTCAAGAAATTCAAAGATAGATACAAAGAAGTCAGTGACCAATTGCTATCAGCAAATGAAGCCCTAAATGATTTGGAAGTAGAAGTTACAGAAAGAACAAAAGTAGAAGATGATCTAAACTTGATTGTGAAAGATAGATCAAAAGATTGTACAAAACTTGAAAAAGAAATTATAAGTTTAAAAACTGATCTGGAAAAGGCCACAAGTTTTGAAGAAAAATTCAAGATAAGTACTATAAAGCTTGATGAAATGATTGCTAGCCAGAGGAATGCTAATGACAAACATGGTTTAGGATTTGAGAAAGGAGAAAGTTCAAACTCTGGGAAAATAAGCACTGAGTCAAGGCAAAACAAAGGATACCAGTTTAGAAATCAAAGAAGACCTAGAAGACCTCCAGTCAGACAACCAAATGCTCAAAGGTACCCATCTTTCAATGGTTATTGTAATTCATGCAATAAGTTTGGTCATAGGGTTACTCAGTGTAGGATCAGAATAAATCAAAAGATTCCATCATTCTCTGGTCAGTGCTTCAATTACAAGAAAGTTGGTCATAGAGAAAATGAATGTAGAAATTAGATTAGGAAAAGTTTCAACAATGGAAGGAATGAATAGTAATTCAAGGGTAAATGCTTCACTTGCAATAGGATTAGTCATAAAGATGTTGTATGCAGAAGTAAAGTAAATCAGAATTCTGTTAGGTGCAATGCATGCTATAAAATAGGACATAGATCAAATGAATGCAAAAGTTCAATAATAACTAATTTTCAAAATATCAAGAACAACCAATCATTCAACGAAAAGTCTTTTACATGCAATAGATTTGGACACATGGCTAATCAATGTAGATCAAATTTAATCAATGAAAGGAATCAAGGTCAAAAGAATGTGGTATGTTTCAATTGCAACAAATCTAGTCATATTGCAAGATTTTGCAGAAGCAGGAATGTGAAGAGAGATCGCTATTCTGAAGTAAGGAAAACATAATAGAAAAGTGAGAAGGGAAAAGAAAAGGCTAATCCAATTGATACCAAGAAATAAATGAACAAGGTATGGATCAATAAAGAAGTAATTGAAGTTAGGGATCAATCCACACTAGTATCTGGTGCAGATACTTCCTTCAGGAAGTAAATTAAGAGCACTGGCTCAGGGGGAGCAGTGTCAAAGATTCAATCCCCCAGCTAGAATGTGGGTGCCAGAATCAAAGGTGTATAATGGAATTTGATATGACACATCTTTTAGAAGAAAAATTGAAAGAAAAAGGGTCAATGTGGCACATTGCAGAGCAATCTAAATCGTTTGTATTTTACAGTAAAGAGGTTAACAACTTTTTGGAACAAGCATTAATGACGATTAGGTTAAATCATGCGGAGGATAAAAGAGAGCCTTGACAATAAATGATATTGAGGATCATGCCGTGAGATTTGCCTCAATGGTATTGGGATACAAAGTTTACTTCACCAACAGGGAGAAATCAGTTTCAGGCATGACCATTTACACAACATATCAAATGATTAAGGAAAATCTTGATTATGACATCTATGAATTTCTCTGACAACAAGTAATGAATAACCTGAAGAAGACAAAAGAAGGTAAATATCCCTTTAAATTTGGCACACTGATCATGTATTTATTTTTATATTTTATGCAAGAGTTGCCTGGTATGAAGAACCTATTCTGGACCAATGATAAACCTGTCGCAGTTCAAATTAGAAATTTGTTGAGTAGTATAGGAACTATTGATGCATAGAATGTAGCCCTATGGGGCTATTTCAAGAATTTCTAAAGATCAATGCAAGCTAGAGAAAGAATCCCCAAAATAGTTGTTGAAAAATACAAGGATACAATCTGCTTCATAGTGACAAAAGATTAGTGTTTGATGGAGGCTACTGAGCCCATAACGGTCTGGGTTATGCCTATGGGATATGAAGTAGATGGAGCTATACTGGAAAACTATGTTGAATATATGCTGAGCAAACCTAGAGATCCCAAGGAAGAAAGATTTGGGACTTATGTTGAATTGCATGCCAAAATTCATGTTGAAGTAAGAAAACCTTAAATCTCTACGAAAATAAGGAAAGTGGTAGAAGAAATCACCATAAAAGTTTTCTTTACAAAAGAAGAAGTGGCAAAAGCAAGGGAAAAGGCACAAGCCATCAAGGAAGCAGAAGAAAAGAGAAAAGGTGAATCGTCTAGGGCTCCGAAAGAACACAAAGATGAGTTAGAAAAGCCAAAGAAGCCAAAAAGAAAAACTAGAGCCTCCACTTCTACTAAAGTCTCATCCACTCCCTCCAGTTCCACACCATCTGTAAATGTGGAAACTCCTATCAACAGCTCCAAAAGAATGAAGACTAAAGCTAAGAGAATGCATGCAAGCATAACTATTAATGAAGAAGAGATAGAATCAGATGAGGAGGTAAAGAAAATGAAAGTTGATGCTACTAAAGCATCCAAAATTAGAAAGGAGAAGTCAACAGGAAGGAAGACACCCAACAAAAGACATGAAGAAGATGAGTCTCATGCAACATTAAAGATTGAAGATGTATTAAGGTTTGTCACTATTGATGGTAACTTGAAACTTGTGGCTGAGTTTTATGATGATTATAATGATGCTGACAAGAGGATTTTGGAAGAGGCTATTGTAGAGTATCTGAACATATACAACAGAGCCCTCATTGAGATCATTGGTGATCTCCCAGATACCTTAGATAATATTCTATTAGTTAGGAAAGAAACTGCTATCTCTAAAGATGTTGAGCTTAGAGAACACACGCTGATAACATTATGTTTGGATATCACTCCAGAAGAGAAAAGAAGAATCTCCAAGGCACTCAACAATGAGTTTAGATCAAAGAAAAGAATGAATGCATTAATGATAGGAGAAGTTGACAAGGTTGTCAAGGAAACAGAGGAAATTATTTTGGACATACTAAAGAAACATAATATTTCCACCATCTATGATAGTAAGGAAACAAAAGATGAAGACTCATTTCTACCAGAGACAAGCCTTCAAGGACCATAACGGAGTGATCAAGCCCTTAACACAAACACATTGAATAGAGGCAGAACTAAAATGAATCTGTCCCCTGAACAACAAGCTGAGGATGTAGAAGATAGGGAACAGTTGAGGAGTCCTACAATAGAACAAAACTTAGAACAACAGGAAGTTATGGACTTAGATCCTCTGGATCAAAGTCAAGGAGAAATATTAGAGAGGGCAAGAGGCACTACAGATGTCTCTGACAAGCAACAAATTGCAAAAGAGTTTGAACTCCCTCAAGGTCCAATCAACTTGGCCTCATTGTCACCTTTCCAAAAGTTCAAGCTAGTATCTGTGGTTCAGGCCAAGGCATAGGAAGCGTTGTTACAATCACATGGTCAAGATAACAAATTGATCAATGAAGCATCCACTGTTTTGGAAAAGTTGTTGCCATCATTTCAAAGGGATATCTCATTATCCCCTGCTGAGCATCTCAAGAACCTATTAAATTCTGTAAGTGTACATTTTGAATCTTTTGAAAAATTTGCCGAAGTAAAAGTGAGGAAAGAAATTGATGATAGAAGACTAGTTGAGTTGAAGAGCATGATAGATCGAGATAAAGTTTTGTTAGATAATGGAATTAAGAACATACAAAGTGCCATTGAAGAAGCCAAAAGAATATACAAATTTTGTTTATCTTGGCCAAAGATCACAAAGGAACTAGAAGATAAAATCAAAGACTTGGAACTCAAACTGATAAATATCTCTGAGACATATAATCCAGCAGTCGAGTCAATAAATGCCAAAGAAACACAAGTTGCAAATATCCATAATGATCTAAATACTCTGATGAAGAAGAAGGGAGAAATCAAAGACAGGTTGTGCCAGCTAAAAGGACTGATAAGTCCAAAAATTGATTCCATGACCAATTTGGCAGATGAGGCCTTGAAATCTCAAGCACTAATTGATACACCATCAGATGTCTAGAAGGCAGAGAATTTAGTATTTTTGATGAATGGTCACAACCACATTCTAGAAAATGCAAGAAATAGATGGAATGGAGAGATAGATCTAATAAAGACTATCTATAGTGACATTTTGCCTTCAATCACAAATTAAGATGAAGATTGTGCTTGTAAAGTATATAAAATTTTGAAATTTTGACAATTTTTGAATTCTGGATCACACCCTTTGCCATTGATGTCAAAGGGGGAGAAGAAGTTTAGTGAAAAATGGATAATCACCTCAGAGGGAGCAGGAAAATAAAGTGTGTACAGTAAGGGGGAGCAGTCAAGCATTTTTCACTAAGTGTTTCCATCAATGTCAAAGGGGGAGATTGTTGGCAAGAGACATTGCTCTAGTATGGATGTGTATGCTGTCATTGATGGAAACAAGGATCAAAGAACCTATCTCCATGACAACAAGAGATATCTCTAGAAGAACATGTTGGATCCCATGGCTGGGTGATAGAAAATGGCTAAGCATGGAAGGTATTATGAATGGAAGATAGTAAGTCAGCTAGTATACCTCCACAATTAAAGACTTGCAGATGTGGTTCAAGTATGATGTTAGTTGGCATTTGTTAGTATTATGCCTTAGAGATTAAGTCCTGATACTCTGTGGAAGTCATCTTGAAGAATTGTCTAAGTCTGGGTAAGAAAAGGTATAGTAGGAATAGTGAACATGGTCTAGTACAGTGGTACACACTCCTCCGCAGATAGGTATTTCGTTATATAGTTTTGAGGTATTGTAAACACTTATATAAAGTGTCTTATTCTAGAGTTAGGAGATTTGAGGTTCACCGGAAGGATAGCTATAAGCTGCTAAGTATCGAAATAGTGTTTGACTGAGTTTGACAGGATAGAGCTTGAGTTCTGATGATCTGCATTTCTCTGGAAGATGAAATCTTGCCTTGCAGTTCTGAGGGTAAGATTGGGAATGCATAAAGAGTCCTTGATATGGTTTTGGAAGTGTTTTGAGATCCTTAGTAAAAGTTGTAAGTTAGCAGATGAAGTTGTTAATCATGCTCTTAAGGAACATGCTGATTGGTGAGATAAATCATGATGCGAAGAAAGGATTGTGTGTGAAAGATCTATGTAAGTAATTGAATGATTAGAGTCAACCTATATGAACATGTTTGGGAGAAGATTTAGGTCTGTACGACACATAGTGCATTGGATTGAGCGACAAGGTACATCTTTCTATGTACACATTTCACTTCTTAGATGTTGACCTGATTATGAATTAAATCATGAAGCATATATAATATATATATGAGCGATGATCTTTGGTTGTGATGTGGGAGAAGAATATATGTGTGTGATGCAAGGATGAGAATAGTGGAGCAAAATGATGAATTGGGATTTAGAATATAGTTGTTAAATGATTGCACCCTGACATAGTGACAGATGCTTAAGTAGTACTCAATTATTAAGTGTGATCTGATTGGAAGCAAGCTTTTGTCATCAAGGCAGTAAGATGACAGTGAGCCTTCAATAGGGTTTAACAACCCTCATTGTAATCTTGCTAGGTTTAGGGTTGAGGCAGTGAGCCTGCTAAATCTAGTTGTACTTCATGGATGTAAGCCAAGATGTTCTAGGCCCATGGAGTGACCAAGCCTAAACATCATTTTTGTAAAGATTGCAATATATTTATGAGAGCTAATCCTCTCCGTGGTTTTCCTTCTTTGGGTTTTCCATGTAAAATCTTGGTGTTATGTTTCGTGCTTTTGTGGATGCTGTTCAGTTTTATATTTTGGTTCTATTAGATTATTCTTTTGAAATGGTTAAAAGTAAAAGTACATGAAAATATTTATAGAACACTGATTCATTCCCCCCTCTCAGTGTTCTTAAAACTCAACAAAATAGTTCATCTTAAGTCATGAATAAACCTTTGTAAATAGGTATAAGAGATACTTCACTAATATAATAGTCCCCTATAGACTATTTAGGGACAAAGTCCCTTAAACAAAATTGTAGATGTAATATAAAAATATACCCTTTTTCTCACTTAGAGACTTTTTCCCAGCTAATTTTTTTTCATATCTAAGATAGGAAAAACTAGAAGTTTATTTCAATGCGTAACAGAGATATTGACACCATAAAATAACTCAATTCGATAGTTTCTTAGTAATCACTATTATATCTAATGGCCCTAGTATGGTCGGATTGGGCATGAACAATGAAAACTAGTAAACTAAACCATAGTTCTTATTCATAAATATAGACCTATATTTATTCATTTAATAAATATCCCCAACTATTATCTTTCATATAGAATACTGACCTATATAAGGTCAAAATTATTAACAATCAAACTTATGCAGAATACAAAACTATAATGGCCAAAATGATAATATCTAAAATCTGGAAGAATAGAAACCTATTTATAGTCAAAGCATTGATTTCATAATATCAATACAACTTCATTACATAGACCACATTATGGTCTTTAATACTTACATCAACATATCCTTAATACACAAACTAGTCATGGTCTTTAAATCTTGGCACAATTTTGTCAATGTTCCGACCTAAAATGGTTTCCAATAATACTATTGTAATAACAACACATAGACTGAGTATAATCTCAGGCATAGTTCACTTCTTTATCAATATGCAAACCGATCAAGGTTGCTATTGTATCACTAGTAATTTACAAGAGAAGCAATGTAGCCAGAGTCCCTGCCAACTGTAGGGCTGCTAAAGCATGCAAAGAAGACAAACATGTGAAGAAGACAAAAGCAAAGGTCTTGCAAACAATAGAAGACTTTTAAAAAAGAAAAGTGAGTTCAAATTTTAGATTGCAAGTTAAATAGAGTTAAATATAATATATTGTTTAAATTCCATTTTAATATGCCATGGAGATGGGAAATGTGTTTAATTAAAGATAGAGATTTCTATCTCATATAGTATAGACATAGGCCATGGACCAATGTAGAAATCAATAATATGAATGTACAATAGTTTTTTTCAAAGTGTATTGCGATTACTCGAAACAAGATGCAATGGGCATACAACATTTACCCAGATGGCTTAAGAAACAATAAAATATTCAAAAGCCAATGATCTAGGATGAACTGAAGAAACAAGTTTTAATAAATACAAATGACAAGTTTTCTCATGCCTTGTCAATATCTTGTCCACTGCCAAGTTTTCTTTTGTAATTATGTCTGCAAACTTGTTCACATTACACCACAATGTTACCGGGTAGATAATTGCTATGGATAAAACTTGAAGCTTGTAATATGCTAAAAGAACACATATTGCAAATAGAAACTATATCTAGTTTAGAATAGAGACTTGAAGACATGAGTTTTTATAGAAAACCAAATTCAAGAACACTAAAAAAAATGAAAGTAGTTCAAAACATAAACTAAATGCTAGTGGATAGTGTTAGCATAACACAAACAACTAGCCAATGTGCAAGGAACATAAATTATGAAATACAATGTAATGTAACATAAAGAAGCAACAATTTAATGCTAAGAGGACGAAAAACAAAATTTGTATAGAGTCAAACAAAATACATTGCTACAAACAACACGACACATTTCCCATATGCAAAAAAACACAGAGATGCCAACCAATTAAATAATTGTAGTTAATTTTAAACATTATCATCTATTAACTAGAAAGAGAAAATCCAAGTTATTTTGATTATAACCCTACAAAACACAATAGTGGCTATTTTTAGAAAAACAATCTTAAGATGCCTTGGAGTTAGAATCAATGAACAAAATTGAATATTACAATGCACTCCACAAAGTACATAGCTAACAATCTAAAAAACCAATTCAATTCATCTTGTGAGATGACTGTCCAGCTTCATCTTTCTAGTCTCCTCAACTATCCAAAGATGACTTGTAAAGAAAACAAAATATTATTATTACATTATCACTACACCTAATCTCTAATTAATATTCAGTGGACATCTTCTAAGATGATTGCTGACTTGGAAGGAAAACAAAATATTATTATTGCATTATTAGTACACATAATCTCAAATTAATATTCAGTACATCTTCTAAGATGATTGTTCAGATGCATTTTCCTAGTCTCTTCAACTATTCACAATATTCATGACATCAAAAGAAATCCCTCTGCTAAAACTCATAACATGCAAATCTTAATAATCATCATTAGCCTATTGTCACAACACTTAACCTCCACACAACAACAAATAATATTAACTACCACCAATACAATACATAGATATTCAAGAAAAAGAAATAGATATGAAGTAGCAAATACAAATAAAACCCAACATGATATATATGTTTTTTTCCCATAGCTAGCATATGAAATGTTCTTCCCAAATAGATTTGTTAAAAAGGTTTTAGATATTTCAAGCAAATGGTAGATTCAAGTAGTCATGTTTTTTTGGTCTTTTATATTTCAAACTTGGTAGGCCTATTGCACTCAAACTTAACATATGAGGTTGAGTTATTCCACAGGGTACTTTGCACTTTAAAAAATATTATAATGCATTTGTAAAAGTTAAATCTGCCTATTTTCTATAATGGATTTCAATTTTCAATATATTATAATGCTGGGTACCGCACTTATGTAAATGCCATAGTTAACTAAAATGAAACCTATCAAAAAATTACATCAATAGAGCATCTTAATAGAATCATATGCCAAATGAGAGTAATTTCATTCAGAATTTAAATTTAAAAGTTAAATAGGAACAAATCTTAATTTTTGGGCCCCTGTAAAATGAGAGAAAAACAATGCAACATGTGTTCATTGTTCTAGTTTCCATCTAATGTAGGAACATCCCTGGTTCAAGAGCAATCTTACATCAACCAAAAACATTTACATTCCAGTTTGTTTGCAGTTTAGTTTGTTTCTTTTCATTTCCCAGTTCAGTTCAAGCAGTTCAGTCAGAAGCAATTTTAACTTGTGGTCTAGTATTGGCATTTCACATCTCGTAGATATGGACTTAGCACCTACATTCATTCATTGACATCATATCAAGAATTCAAAGCATTTGGATCAGTTACCGGAAAGATATCGCTATCAGAAAATTGACTATTTTCTCAGATCAGAGCATTCTAGCAGTTCTTGATAATCAGCTAAAGGAGAAGGCTTACGGATCATTCCTTGCTTGCAGATCTCAATGACACATCATTCAATGCCCTGTGGTTCATGGCCAACCTTCTCCAAGGGTCTGCATGTTGTTCCATTCATTTGAGGAAGTGTTCTATGCATTTAGGTCTGACCTATCTGTGAACATGTTACAACTCTTCATTGGAGTTTGTGACCTTCCTTAGCCGACGTGGAGGAATCAATTGGTCTGGAAATGATATAAATTGATGTAATAAATCCTTAGGAAAGTAGTAATTCACACAAGAAAGATCTGATAGTTTGGATTTTGTGCAAAGGAGCTTCAAAGCTTTATCTTGCCATGTATGTAATCAGGCCTTGAGCCCAGTTGTAAGCCCACATGTTGCCGACCAGATTGTATTTGAATTCCATAATATACTGAATGACTAAATCTACATTTGTTCCATTTCTTTGAGTTGTTTCTGTTGTGTTTACTCTTGCTACATAGTCCGGATAGTTCATTCTGTGAACCCTCCTACCGTGACTAGACCAAGTGGTATCAGAGTGAAAGTTTGATTCTTTGGAGCGAATCAGCGAAGGGGATTCTATAAGATCTTGTTGTAAGTAGATCTCTGATCTGAGGTAGGTTACTTGTGCACAACCAATCTTTGATTGAGAGGTAGTTGTCGCTTGTAGTCTGATCTCTGAACCTGACGCAGTTTGCACTTGATCCTAGGAATATGCCGTCGCAGAGAGTTCCTATTGTTGGTACAATGGCTAATAGAATGGATGAGATGATGGAATTGATGAGAACAATGTGAATTCATTTGGATGTTGTTGAAGAAGATAGGTGAAGAGGATTGACACTGAGACCTAATGTTTAAAGTGATGATGAAGAAGAATTTCAATCTGCTAAACAAACTGGCGAAACCCTAGAAGGTGATGAAGAAGAAGAATCAAATCAGATAAAGATGTTGCGAGTTATTTCAAATATTGGAAAAAGATCTAGAGTTGATGTGCCAAACTATACTGGTAATTTGAACCCTGAAGAATTGATTGACTAGATAAATGATATGGAAGAATACTTTGAATATGAGGAGATTGAAGATCCGGAGAAGGTGAAATTTGCAAAGACAAAGTTGAAAGGACATGCTTCTATATGGTGGAAAGAAGTTTAGTTGGAAAGAAATAGAAGAGGAAAAGAAAAGATTACAAAGTGGGACTGAATGGTGACAAAGTTGAAGAATCAGGTTATACCTACTAACTATGAGTCGGAGCTATTGAAAAGATTACAAAACTTGAGACAAAAGGAGAAATCTGTGAAAGAGTATACTGAAGAATTTCATAAGATGATCATAAGAATAGGACATAGTGAAGCAAGCAAGGAGAAAGTGGCTAGATACATCAATGGACTAAGATTGAACATTCTAGAAGAACTAAGTTTGGTAAGGATGACATCTTTGGAAGAAGCATATCAGTTTGCCCTGAAAGTTGAAGAGAAGCTGAATAAGAGAGATGATCAGAAATAGAGAGGCAGAGGAGGTAAATTTTAGAAAGGAAGAATGTTTTCTAGATATGATAGATCATTTATGGAGCAGAGCAAGTTGGATAACCTATTTAAGAAGGATGATGCTTACCAGAGAGATGACATAAATTTTTACTGGAGAGGAAACCCTAGTGCATACTGGAGTGAAGGATATAGAAGAGAAGGAAGAGGATTTGATAAGAGGACATTTAGAGGTACTTGTTTCAAGTGTGGAGGTGAAGGACATAGAACATTTGAGTGTAATCAGGGTAGTACAAGCAAGAGAACAGAAAATAGTGGAAGAGCAGCCTATGTTGAAGAAGAACTTGTTGAATCACCTAGTTCTGTTGGCAACCTTGGAAAAGGACAATCACTGGTGATGAGGAGAGCACTATTTCAAATAGAGGCAACTGAGGAGCCATCACGGAGGAAAAGTCTATTCAGAACTAGATGCAAATCCAGAGGCAAGTGTTGTAAAGTTGTAATTGATAGTGGTAGTTCAGATAACCTAGTTTCAGAGGAGATGGTGACTAAGTTGAAGTTGGAAAGATTGAAACACCCTAAGCCCTATCAGATAGCATGGATTTAGGATGATCATATGGTACTTGTGAGTGAACAATGTTTGGTGAAATTTCATATTGGATCTTATCATGATGAAGTCTTGTGTGATATTATGCCGATGGATGTTTGTCATATCTTGTTGGGTAGATCTTAGCAATATGATAGAAAAGCTATACATGATGGGAGGAAGAATACATATACTATAACATCAAATGGAAAGAGAATTACTTTGATTCCTTTGGAGGATGATCCTAAAGATGTGGTATGTGGGAATGCTAGAATCTGTTTAGTAGATGGAAGGAAATTTTTGGATGGTTTGAAATAGGAAAGTATGTGTTATGCCTTGGTTCCTAAAACACCTGAAGTAGTGAAGAAAGAAACTAAACCAGAGGAGATAAGAGAGATACTAACAGAGTATGAAGACATCATATTAGATAATTCACCTGAAGGATTACCACCTATAAGGAGTATTAGTCATAACATGGATCTTATACCAGGAGCAAGTTTACCTAACAAAGCAACACACCAGATGACACCGATAGAGATTGAAGAATGTAATAGATAGATACAAAGTTGTTGAGGAAAGTTTTGATCAAAGAAAGTTTGAGTCCTTGTGTAGTACCTGTAGTTCTTGCACCGAAGAAGGATGGAGAATGGAGAATGTGTATTGATTCCAGAGAAATAAACAAGATCACAGTTAAGTGTAGATTTCCTTTACCTAGGATGGATGATATCATGGATTGTTTGAGTGGAGCAAGATATTTCACAAAGATAGATTTGAAAAGTGGATACCATCAGATCAGAATTAGAGAAGGTGATGAATGGAAGACTGCTTTTAAGACAAATGAAGGATTGTAGGAGTGGTTAGTGATGCCTTTTGGATTGACAAATGTACCGAGTACTTTCATGAGGTTGATGAATGAAGTTCTGAAGAAATTTGTTGGGTAAGTTTGTGATTGTGTACCTGGATGATATTCTAATTTTTAGTAAAACAAAAGAACATTTGTGGCATATTAGACAAGTTTTGCAGAGGTTGAGAGAGGAGAAATTGCTGATAAACATCAAGAAGTTTAGTTTCATGAAGGAAGAGTTGGTATATTTAGGATTTGTGATTTCTGCGGAAGGATTAAAGATGGACCCTGAGAAAGTGAGCAATTATTGAATGGCCTACACCAGAGAGCATTGGAGAGGTTAGATCATTTCATGGATTGGTTAGTTTTTACCAGAAGTTCATTAGAAATTTTAGTTTAGTCTATAACCCTATGACAGAGATAATGAGAAGTGATAGAAAAGATTTCAAGTGGACATCAGGAGTAGATAAAAATTTTGAGTTATTGAAGCAGAAAGTGATAGAGCAACTAGTTTTGGCATTACTAGATTTCAATAAGGTATTTCAAGTTGATTGTGATGCAAGTGGAAATGTAATTGGAGCAATATTAAGTCAAGAAGGTAGACTTGTAGCATATTTAAGTGAAAAGTAGAATGATGCAAGGAAAGATATTCAGTTTATGATCAAGAGTTCTATGCCATAATTCAAGCCTTGAAGAAGTGGAGACATTACTTATTCCTAAGGAGTTTGTGTTGTATACAAATCATCAAGCTTTGCAATATTTGAACAGTCAAGGTAAGTTAAATCGGAGACATATGAGATGGGTTGAGTTCATGCAGAGTTATACTTTTGTGTTGAAGCATAGGAGTGGAAAATCAAACAAAGTTGCTGATGCCTTAAGTAGAAGAAGAAACTTGTTGACAAAGATGAGAGTTGAAGTGTTGGGTTTTGATGAATTGAAGAATATGTATGAGGGCGACACTAATTTTGCAGAACCTTGGAAAGCATATAAGGAACCTATTGTGACAGATAGGAGTAAGTGGTTGGACTATTTCATTCAAGAAGATATGTTGTTCAAAGGAAGTCAATTGTGCATACCTAGAAGTTCAATGAGGGATAATTTGATCAAGGATAAGCATAGTGGTGGATTGCCAGGACACTTTGGCATTGACAAGACAGTGGCTTTGGTAAGTGAAAATTACTTTTGGCCTCAGATACATAAGGATGTTTAGAGATTTGTGCAGAGTTGTAGAGTTTGTCAAGTTGCAAAAGGGAGTAGTCAGAATACTGGATTGTATAAACCTTTGACAGTCCCAGAGAGACCTTGGGAAGACATAAGCATGGATTTTGTAATGGGATTACCTAAGACATAGAGAAGACATGATTCAATATTTGTAGTGGTGGATAGATTTTCAAAGATGGCTCATTTCATACCTTGTAAGAAGACAACTGATGCAGTGCATGTAGCTAACCTATTTTTCAAGGAGATTGTGAGATTGCATGGATTACCTAAGAGTATAGTTTCAGAAAGAGACACAAAGTTTGTTGGATACTTTTAGAGGATGCTTTGGAAGAAGATGAAGATAAATTTGAAATTCAGTACAACTTTTCATCCAAAGACAGATGGATAGACAGAGGTAGTGAATAGGAGTTTGGGAAACTTGTTGAGATGTTTGGTTGGAGACAAAGCCAGAAGTTGGGAATTGATTCTTTCACAAGCAGAGTTTGCATACAATAATTCAGTAAGTAGGAGTACTGGAAGAACACCTTTTAAGATTGTGACCAGAGTGAATCCTAGAGGAGTAGCAGAACTAAGAGATATCAATACAGAGGAAAAGAGGAGTGCAGAAGCAGAAGAACTTGTAGACCATACGAAGAGATTGCATAATCAAGTGAAGAGGCATTTGGAGAATATGAATAGTGAGTATAAGGAAAAGATAGATGAGAAGCGAAGACATAAGGAATTTGAAGTTGGAGATGAAGTGAAGGTGTACTTAAGAAATGATAGATTTCTAGTTGGGACTTATAACATGTTGAAGATGAAGAAGTTTGGACCTCATAAGATACTCAGGAAATTAGATTTAGGAAATGCATATGAAGTAGAGCTACCGGAGACCTTGGGTATATCACCTGTATACACCTGAAATTGGCTTATCTTGAATTAAATAAATATTTTAATATTTATCTTAATTCTTATTTTCTTCTATCAATTAAATATATATTCTAAGTTTATTTGATTGATTCATTATCCCATAATTAAATAAAATAAATTTATTTAATTAAATTTCCTAATTCTTCTAATGTCTCACATAATTAAATAATCCTACATTATTTAATTAATCCTAAATCCCTCTATCCTAAGTCCCAATTTCATAATTCCACCTCATCAATCCACCTCATCTTTCCACCACACCATGTTGCACATATAATTAAATATTTAATTAGCTAATATTCCCTCATCCACATGTCTTATTTATTCTCTAGTCAAATTAGTTAACTCATCAATCAAGTCTGTTAACTAATTAATCATTCGAGTTCACTGATCAATCAATTCAGTCAACTCCCTAATCAATTCACTTAATTGGTTGGTTTATTCTGTTAACTATTCAATCAATTTTGTTAACTGCCCTGTTACATGATGGAGATTGGACACTTGTCCTCTTTCTATTCACACACATTCCTCAACCATTCTCAACCTTTGATCTTCGTATTTCTTCTCAATCGTTGATATGCTCTCACATATTTCTAAAAATGCAACCCTCTTCTTCTTCATTTCATATCCATCATTTGAGTAAACTTATGCTGCAGAAACACAAGTGCGCCTTTGGTACCCCCATCTCCATATCATCTATCATCCATCAATAGTGTGTTGAAGCTCATCTTCAATCACACAAAGTATCATAGCCAACTTCATCTTGTCATCTTGAGGACTTCGAAGCAAGGAAGCAAGCTTCCTGAGGGCCATATTCATCTCCATCAAGATCAAGACAGAAAAGGCGAGCAATGGAAGATGAAAGGTGAAAGGTTGTGAGTATCATTTGTTTTGTTATTTAAATCACCTTTTCTCCTTCATATTCTATTGATGTTTGGGTTTTTAATATTCAATTGATTAATCCACATTTTACCCTCACATCACCTATTTTCAACATTGCAGACCTCTATCAGTATCATGAAGCAGAGTTTAGTGACAACATGGAAGAGGACTTGAAGAAGCAGTTACCACAACAAGCACCAAAGTAGATTGAAGACATTTTTGAGAGTAGAGTTGGATGCAACACTAGAGGAAGACAATACAAAGAATACCTTTTGTGAAGTGGAAAGGTAGATTGGAAGAAGACTCATCTTGGATTTATCAGGATGAGGTGGACCGTCTTGGTTCTCCCCTAGCCTCAGCAAAGTGAGGGACTCAACTTTTCAATAACTTCATATGTCTGATGCAGGAGCATCCCTGGTTCAAAAGCAATCTTGCATCAACCAAAAACATTTGCATTCCAGTTTGTTTGTAGTTCAGTTTGTTTCTTTTCATTTCCCAGTTCAGTTCAAGCAGTTCAGTCAGAAGCAGTTTCAACTTGTTGTCCAGTATTGGCATTTCACATCTCATGGATCTAGACTTAGTACCTACATTCATTCATCAACATCATATAAAGAATTTAAAGCATTTGGATCAGTTACTAGAAAGATATCACTATCAGAAGATTGATTATTTTCTCAGAGTAGAGTATTCTAGCAGTTCCTGATAATCAACTAAAGGAGAAGGCTTGCGGATCATTCCTTGACTTGAAGATCTCAATGACACATCATTTCATGTCCTGTAGTTCATGGCTGACCTTCCCCAAGGGTCTGCACATTGTTTCATTCATTTGAGGAAGTTTTCTATGCATTTAGGTCTGACCTATCTGTGAACATGTTACAACTCTTCATTGGAGTTTGTGACCTTCCTTAGCCAACGCGGAGGAATCTATTGGTCTAGAAATGATATAAATTGATGTAATAGATCCTTAGGAAAGTAGTAATTCATATAAGAAAGATCTAATAGTTTGGATTTTGTGCGAAGGAGCTTCAAAGCTTTATCTTGCGCATGTATGTAATCAGACCTTGAGCCCAGTTGTAAGCCCGCATGTTGCCAGCCATATTGTATTTGAATTCTATGATATACTGAATGACTAAATCTACATTTGTTCCACTTCTTTGAGCTATTTCCATTGTGTTTACTCTTGCTGCACGGTCCGGACATTTCATTCTGTGAACCCTCCTACCATGACTGTACCACCATCTCTATTTGTTCTTAATTTAGTTTAGACCAATTTTGATATGAAAAAACCTACTCATTATTGTCCAGGCTGTAAATGGAATCTTAGTGGGAGGAAAAGAAATTCTGTTGATTGCCAAAGATTAAATGAAAGACTAGAGTCCAAATTTCAATTTAACAACAAATAGCTCGAAACCTTCTATGACAAGCAAAGAGAAATGCCAAAATTCAACCCATTTGCCTTCTAAACTAAACATCCCAGACTCTAGAAGCATGGACTCAAATTAGGAAACAATATATCCACTAAATTTCTATTCAAGTTTTGGGCCAAAAAGACAATAGAAAGACTGAAAATCACTAAACATAATGCTCAACAATGGAAAACTCACAAAAACAAGCATCAAAATATAAGATCATTAAAGTGCAAGTCACATGGCAAATAATAATACTCTATAGTTTATGGTAGAATCCAAGTGATAGCACACAAAAATCAGGATACACTACAAGAACAACAAATTTAGAATCATCCATCTCAAAAGTATAATGAACAAATTATTTTGTCAGGCTTATTACCAAGAAATTTTGTTGAAACACTATGATTATAGGATAACTACAAGAATAGGGAAATAAGATATGCAATAGTTAAAGAATAGACTTAGATATGGGCGTATATACATAACCATAACATCTTCATGTTTAAGTGCCCATGAATATGTCCAAAATGGTATGCAATTGATACAAGTTAAACTCTATTATAGAATATATATTGAACCACACTTTTTTAGACTAAAATGCCTAAAAAATGTCTTTAATAGTATGCCAATAGTTGAAGTTATACATAGAATAAAGGAGTATAAACATAACTATGCTAATTGCTAGGTTAAATGCCTATGACATGGCTTATATTTAGAACATAGAATGTATAAGATAACTTAATATATCAAAGGATTGTCAAGGCACACAACCTATACATGTAAGGCCTCAATAATCACTTAAATAAACAATAAAATGAGGCATGTATGAGTTGCTTCTCTTCACCATGGGCGTTAATATTATCTAACTTCAAAGAAAAAATCTACTATAAATTGTGTCTCTGGATGAAATATTTGTTGGGTTTGTTAGAGACCTGCAATAATTGTTGATGATGTTGATCATTTTTTCCTAAGATGGACCAAGACACCATTCCAACACATACCACTTACACTCACAGCGAAACCCTAATGGTATGAACATGTGCATCTTTATCTAACAAAGCTAGGGCATTTCAATACATAAAGGTAAAATCCCCCAAGCAATCCCCAAGACCACTAAGCGAAACACAGGTCTCAGAAGAAACCTAGTTTAAATGCACAAAAGCACCACACCAAATGACTTTATTTCATGATTCAATTACTTCCAAAATGTCATAACATAAAAGCATGGAAGCTCCTAATTGAAAATGAACTTTAAGCCATATACACTATTCCCTTTAACTTTCATATATGATCCTTTGTGCATGTAGAAATAATAAGAAAATGGAGTTTTGCAAAGACAATAGTGATGCCCTGACTATACAAAAATCTTAGAAAAGTATAAAACTAAGGGATATGCACACAAAAAGAAATCAAATGGAAAAATACAGCCTACTTAAGAAACAAAATATAGAGCAATGTCAGTTGGCTCACAAAGAGAGAGTTAGGGAGAGTAACCTTACAAAAAGAGAGAAACATCAAAGCATTTTGAGATGCAAAAATTTTGATATGATTTTTTAGTTTTTACTTTCTTGTATAAAATTTGCCAGTGCATCCTGTTGGAGCAATCAACTATATAGCAATTATGTTATATTTGTGCTTTTTACTTGATGTTGGACTTGATGTCTTATATATCATTTTATTTTATGGATGTTATGAGATCTCAAGGTGAATGCACATTAACAAAGAAGTAGGATTACATAAGATCTTCTCTAAGAATCAATGAGTACTTCTTACTAAACAATGTTATTGATTGAAAGTTGTTTTATTAGCCAAATGTGGTAATTATAGACACAAATTTCTCCAATTAAGAAAACTTTTCCTGGTACATATATCAAGAAGACTAAAAATATCATGTGTAATAGAGGTAACAAACATTATTGCAATCTGAAAAAACCTGAACAACAAATTTCTAGAATCTTTTTATCTTAAAAATAACACCTTTTAACTTTTAAAGAGCTAATCAATGAAGATGCATTCTCACTAATGTCTATGATCTTCAATCCATCTATGATAGAAAGTACATGAATACTTAGTCAATGATCTCCTCTGAGTTGATCATGTCTTCTTTATGATGTTCTCAAATAGACTTTGTCCAAGCGTAGTAAGAAGGAAGGATATGATTCAACTGTCTATATAACCAAAATTACTAAAAAAATGACAATTTTGGGATGATCTTTCTAATAGTTCTTAGATTAATTCAGCATGTTTGAGGTGTTAGAAGATAGAATACAACCACGTGCACACTTACCTTTAAATGGTATATACACTAATGTTTCTTCTTTGGAAACTTTATTATATGTGAAAATGCACTTATGAAAATGCTCTACTTTGCTGAACAAGGCCATTTAAGTACATGTAACTGGGTCCCCAAGCATCTACAAAAGAACCCCCAGGAAAACAAATTCATCCTCTTTGGAATGGAATTTCAAAGAAGCCATTGATAATTTCCATGCTACCAAAATCACTGGATCTACGGTGACTGGTTCCTAACAAGTGCAACTACAGATTCAATATATGGATGCATTTTATATATAATATTAACTAGCCAAAATTTTCAGTCAGAGGCCTAGTTTTTATAACTATATAAAATGACCAGAGTTTAAGTCCCCTACCCTTCTCACTGTGGAAATATGCAAAAATACATTCATGAAAATCATAAGGGATTTTGTATGCACCTAACGAACACAAGTCTAAGTGTAGGGTGAACTCAACTAGAAGAGATTTGTGGCATCTAAGCTGAAGGTTGACATAGAAGAAAAGAACTCCAAGCAAGAAAAAAAGTAAAAAAATGAAACTCCTTAGTGTTCAAAAGGGGAATATTTACCAAATCAAAGAAAAAATAAAAGCTAAACCCTAAAATTGAACTAAGCTGCAAATTAAAAATTTCAAATTTACGAGGTGTGGATTAGTAGTGAATTAAATTACATATTAATAATGATTTAGGTACAATAGATTGTACACTAAAATGCCATTTCACACCTCTAAATATATTAAATATGTAAGCATATTTGAACAATTAAACTTTTAAGAACAGTGAACTTACTGTGAAATGATTCTTGGTATTAAAAATTTGCCTTGAAAAATTTGTGAATTACAAAGGAAGAGGTGCAAAATTGACTCATGGAATTGGATAGCATAAATAGATAATGTTTTTTTTTCCTTAATTAGTTCCAACTAATTTTTTAGCACCATGGACATAATACTTTTTGCTCGGTTTGAGATTTACTACCTGTCTTTTCCATAAAAATGTTTTCAATTGTAATGGAAAAGGTGTGAGATGAACACATGGAGTTGCAAATTATGAATAGAAATTTCTAGAGCTGCTATGTGATTAGACCATATCCTTCAAATTTGAGTAGAAATTGAACAAAAACCTTAGGTTATAAGTGGTGAGAAACCATTTGGGCTCATCATCTGAAGAAGGCAAGTTAAGATCCATCCATGAACACTTGTAGTTTCTAGCTCTGACAATATTGGAAAAAGGGCTTTTATTGTTGGGAAAGAATCTGAAAGATGTGGAAAGCCTATCAATCTATCTCTGGTGTTTGTGTTTGTTCAGTCAGTTGCTAGCTCTGAAAGTATGGTGTTTGGTCAAAGTCAGTCCCATGTTTGTAGACTGGTCTAGTGTGCTTTCTTGTAAGTGGCCCCCCATCAATAATATACCTCCCAAGGGGGAAAAACTAATTGGAGAAACCTCTCAAATCAAAAACAATGGCCAACATTCCTCATAATAACCTCAACAAAAATAAAACAAGGATCCTCTATACAAAATTCCACTCTAAATCCCAAATTCCAAATCCTGCGAAGATCTCCACTAAGCAAAAAAACAACGCCCTCAATACAACAAGCAAGTTCTCTATTCCTCACAAGCACCATTTATCTTAAGCACTTTCCAAGAGGAAAAATCCCACCAATCATTCTATTAAACAAAAGAAGAATCCATAAAAGGACTAGACAAAAGCAGCGAACCCAATAAAAAATTAAGTCTAAAGTCCAAACAATGCCAGGCCATCCACCATATAAAAGCACCATGTACTGCCTCAAGCTTAAAAACTATGGAGATCTCCACTAAACAAAACATAGGGGCTCATTAAAATACATTCAACAATCATTCAAGAAAACCAATGGTATTTACAGGAGAACAAGAACAAAAGAATGTATGCAACCTTGAGGGATATAAAAAAATAACAAGCAGACTATATCAAATCTGTCAAGCACCCAGGAAAAACCAGCTAGGTAGACGCCCCTGGCCCATAGCATGACTTATTTTAAACACTCAGATCTTGGGAGCCCCACAATCCACCAGGCTGCAACACATGGCCCCAACAAACCCTATGCAACTACCACATGTCTCTATACGTGGCCACTAGAAACCCTCCAAACAGGTTGGTAGTCCATAACAAAGACACGTCCACAGCTTCAAAACATTACAAATCCATCTAAATTTTTCTCTTGCTCATTTTTTATTCGTCAATAGGTTTTTCTCCATTTATGGAAATAAAAAAAATCCTGAAACCTTAGGAAAAAATGCAGGCCAATGACGAAAAATTGAAAAACCAGCCAAAAATCCATTAAATTATAAATTTATCGGTTGAAGACCTTAGCAAAAGAAAGTTTCCCCTATGTTGGTGTAGATTCCAAAGGCTAGATTAATTTATTTTAGTGTGGTGAAAACATTAGTCCCCACTTTAGGTAGGGACTAATAATACGTAGACCTATTATGGTCTCATAAATATATAACACTACATTTTAGTATACAGACTGATTATGGTCTTAGACTCATGATAGTATGCAATATCAATACCTTATCTCAGTATGGGTTCAAAATGAAACGATTTCATAATAAATAAGAAAACTAATGATGAATAGAGGTAAACCCTCCTTTAAACAATTCCCACATGCATTCCTTTTTAAAGAATGATTTACATGAAACCATAATTTACAGATGTGGAGTTTTGAAGTTAAAAACATATATTCTATGCTTGAAAAACTACAGAACATACCCATGCCTTAAGTGAAAGGAAACAAGGTATGTGGAAACGCTTCCTACACTAATCTACTGAAGAAAGATTCATGCAAATTTCAAATTTTATAGTTACAAGTGTTGGAGTACAGGACCATTGAGAGGGGGGTGAATCAGTGGTTTGTAATCTTTCAAACTTTTTACACCTTTAATTGCAGTAGACAGAAAGTTTAAAAGAGAACTTAAGAATCCTTCAAACACCTATAAACACATATAATGATAAGTATGATATCTAAGACCTTGATAAAAAATAAAACATTAGGGTACAAACATAGAGACAATCAACAAGAACCATAACACATGATTTATGAGTGGAAAACCCTTAAAAGGGATAAAAAACCACTCTTGAATGCTGCACTTTATTATGCCTCACTGGAAAAAACCAAAACCTTCACTAGGTACAATGCCTCACTGGTAAAAATCAAAACCTTCACTAGGTCCAATGTTTCACTGACATAACAATTATCTCACTAACATGACATTGATTGCATCAAGGGTTAAAATAGATTCAAAGGGACACCTTGGTTCTCTACTACACATTACACTTCATAAGCTTATATCTCCTTTTGTCTACAATCAATACAACCTTCAAATACAAGCCTCTCAAACACAATGACAATACAAACACCAATTCAGAACTTCTTTATCCTCTACAGACAAAAACATAAAAACATTATTTTACAAACTACAAGTATTACACATCTTCCTCTGTATACATTGAAAATAACCATCAAACTCAAGCTATTCAAATACTCTAATTTTCTTCACCAAAATTGACAAACTACATATGGATAGGTAGATCTATCACTTCTCCACCCGAATCACCAATCCAACCCTTATCTTATATCACCCTTTGTGGTATTAGTGTGTAGAGAATACCGTCTTCATCAAGAATCAAATATCAAAACTCTGCCTTCACTCTGCATATCTGCAATGACAGACTCATTATTGATCAACTTTTACACTTGAAAATGTAGATATGTCTCTATGTAACACAAAACACTCATTCAACATGCCTAAAACATCTTTGAGTCCTTTTTATAAATTTCCCTGGCCATTTGATATGATAGGAATCTATTGCAAAACAATTAGCAACTGTCTTCAAAGAATTGCCCATCAATATGATTATTGAAGATGGACCGTTGGCATTTGAAATGACTTTAAATTATAACCACCGATCAAAGTTTTTTGCCTTTAACAAAAATCAATCTTAGCCTTTGATTTGGTCTTGGCACCCAACGAAATATGCTATCCTTGAGTTACCAGTTGCTCTAGATAGAAACGATCGGTAATTATATGTTGCACAGCCCTTAAGGTTATAACTTAAGTGGTTGTTTACCGGCAATCACAAGTCAGTCTTCAAATAAAAAAAAAGTAACCACCTGTCATTTTACTCTTAACATTCAATATCTTAGCTAGTTAGGGTTTTAGAGCCTCTTAGGGTTTTAGACTCACACTTGTCTTTTTGCTATTAAACATGAAAATTAAGATCTGATCTGTAGATCAATCCTCCATTTAAACCTGATGAAGATTGTTCAAAAACCTTATAAAAAATTGTCTTAGGTCTTTAAGGTTTTAGCATGAAGTCCTAATGAAGACAAAGGAGACAAATCATTTACACTTTGCATGAATGACCATGTGCGTCAGCACTCTGCATGATGTCTCAACATTCCATGATGAACATCCTACCAAGCAAATCACCTTGATCATCTATACCACTGAGGATTAACATAACATTGGCATAAGATCAACATAACATTGGCTTCAACCACCTTGTTCATTATCAAGAATAAGCAAGCACCTTAACCTCTTCATAGCATCAAGGACTCATCACAAACTCATCACAAACTCTTTGCTACTTTTGACATCAATGACAAACATCATGCCAAAGTCAACAAACTCCCCCTTTGGCATTGATGTCAAACTAACATTGCACTTCCACTTTTCATCTTCTCCCCCTTTTGACAACAATGATAGAAATTAAAATCTCCCCCTTTAATAGACATAGGCAAACAAAAAGTGGAGAGCACTATCATGTAGCATTGTTCACAAAAGATGCATATCACTGAGATATCAAAGCATACTGTCATCTCCAAACATATCAGACTAGAGCAACAATGCAAGGACACTATTGTCGAGATAATGATTTGAAACCTTAATCACTGTCAAATGTAAAGGTAGAATGATCACTGAAGAAGAATTATCATTGACCATACACCATAAAATCACTGCACACTATAACATTATAAAGGTAGTAGAAAAAAAGAATAAAAATACTGTAACATAAGAAAGCACAGTCATAACCAAAAAATTGTTACCATACCACTATGTCCACTGTATTTGAAACACTAAAATAATTATATTGATTTGAAAGAGCAAAGTAGTATTCCACATTAATACCACACACTGATTTTGTGATTTCATTGTGATTTCACTATGTATCCACTATCTCCCCCTATGTCAAAACACTTGTCAATGACCAATCCTCCTTGGTTGAGAAAAAAATTTAATCTATTGATCTGCAACTATAAACCTATCAATATCCTCTTGAATTTTAGGCGCACACCTCAAAATGAACTAATCCACTATCATTGTCCTCAAGTACTGTTGTCATGAACACACAATTAGGATAAACATTAGGAAATTACATTATAGGTTGGAGTGACAAGTCAAGACAATTAAACTTCCTTCAAGGAAATGTACTACCCTAACCACCACAAACTCACATTTACTATTTTGATAGAGAAGACTGTACTGCAATACACTAACCATTACTCTGTCTCAGTGTCAAGACCAATTTCACAAAACAATTTCCAACTTTTAAGAATCATTTAACTTAGCATCAAGGCAGCATGATAATGATTACCAAAGTGCACTTGTCATGCCTTCATTTAGTTCACTTCAACTGTGTTTTTGACTACCACACAAGTTCATTTCATAAACCATTTTAAAATCTCTGTCCACACATACCATGTGCAAGGAAACAAGCAAATGTGACCACAAAAACTAATGTCAGAGATTAGACTAACAATTGTAGTTCATACTTCACAGTTTGTCCTCAAATGACGAATAGAAGAGTGTTGACTATATAGTGTAAAGATCACTAAATAGTGACAAAATTTGTAGAGTAGACAAGACACACATCTTGAAACATAACACTCATAGTAGTCAAATATCAAAGAGTAATGCATAATCATCAATCTATTGGATAGTACTTTTGGCATCAATCCTTATAGACTATCACATTGTTAGGTCTTGCAAATGCCACTGTCATATTGAGATTTCCCTTTCAACCAATCTTGTATGCCAGGTAAGTAAGTATTGACAAACACATCTGACTTACACATTTCCTTTGATCATCCTTTTGGTATCTTGTTCCATCACATCAACAAACCTCCTAAAACTCCTTGGAGTTATAAGATAAGACATTGGATGACTCCCCCTAACCTCATGATGCATCTCATGCAAATGATGATGTGTCATGTGTAACATACACAAGTTCTTTCTTCTTTTGCTCTTGAACTTGCTTCCTTCTCCAAACTTTCATAGGTTCCTTCTTTTGCTTGTTTGACATGTTTGAATTCGTAATGTGATTAGGTGGCTTCACATGGTTTCTTCTACAATAATGTGTTGTGCGTCCAAGATTTTTACACCTATAGCATATGATATTGCTATCTAGACCAAAGGGATGATAATTTATTGATATTCCAAGAGTACTTCCATAATTATATTTTCCATGCACCCAACAATTTCTTGCTATATGACAAACTTTATTACAGTTATAACAAATATTGTTATAGTCCTGATTTGACAAACTATAAGAATTCTTATCCTTATTGCATCTAAAACCATTTCTTGAATGAGTTCTACAGTCTGTAGCTTTATGACCATAAACGCCTGACATGAATAGCAAAAACCATGAAACTGAGAGTAGTTGTACCTTATTGAATGGTATTTCTTGATAGGTAGAGGTATCGAGAACATATTTGTTCTTCTTCTTCCAACATCAACAACTTTATTTTCTATTTTCTCTTCAGGAGCAGCAGCATGATGACCCAAATCTATCTTCTTTCTTGGTGTATTTATGATTTTAGAAGCCTGCCCTTCATATCCTAGACTTGTAGTATCCTTATGACATTTTTTGCTTCCTCAACAAGTCATTTAATCATTCATTACTCTTTTCAAACTATAGATTCTTGTGTAACTTAGAAGATGCCTTTTCCAATTCATTAGTTTTAGGCACTCGAGTCTAAAGAAACTTTTGCAAGATCTAAAAGTACCTTGTCCTTGGAGTCTTTTTCTTGTTGAAGTTGGTCTTCTAGTCTCTGATTCTCTTTCTGAGTTGCTTGATTATATCCAGAGCACACAAGAGTTCACCTTCTATATCAACCTCACACTCCTGTTCATCATACTCCTATTCATAGTCATCTTCACTCATGAAGAGGCCTCCTTCTTCGTCATCAATCTCAACAATAAAATCATCTTCTCTTTCATCAATTTCTTGTTCACCTACACTCACAATGACATCATCCTTTTTATCAAAACTCTCAACTGCAAGACCATTCTCTTTATTACACTTTGTATCAACATTCAAGGGTGACTCATGCAACAACTCATTACTTGACTTGACTGGGACTTGTTTTACATCCTTTTGCTTGACATCTCTCCTTCCTCTATTTCTTCTACACTTTCCCATAGTACTCCACTATTAGGATCTCCTAAGTTGATTAAACTTTGAACAAGGAACCCAAAGCTTTGAAACCACTTGTTGGAGTATAGGACCACTAAGAGGGGGGGGGATGAATCAGTGGTCTATAATCTTTCAAAAAATTTATACCTTTAATTTCACTAGATAGAAAGTTTAAAGAGACTTAAGAATCCTTCAAACACATGTACACATATATAATGATAAGTATGATATCTAAGACCTTGATAAAAAATAAGACATTAGAGCACAAACATAGAGACAATCAACAAGAACCATAACACATGATTTATGAGTGGAAAACCCTTAAAAGGGATAAAAAACCACTCTTAATGCTGCACTTTATTATGCCTCACTAGAAAAAACTAAAACCTTCACTAGGTATAATGCCTCACTAGCAAAAATCAAAACCTTCACTAGGTACAATGCCTCACTGACATAACATCTATCTCATTGACATAACAATTGTCTCACTGACATAACAACTGTCGCACTGACATGACATTGATTCCATCAAGGGTTAAAATAAATTCAGAGGAACACTCTAATTCTCTACTACACATTACACTTCATAACCTTATATCTCCTTTTGTCTACATCAATACAACCTTCAAATACAAGCCTCTCAAACACAATGATAGTATAAACACCAATTCAAAAATTCTTTATCCTTTGCAGATAAAAACATATAAACATTCTTCTACAAACTACAAGTATTACACATCTTCCTCTGTATACATTAAAAATGACCATCAAACTCAAGCTATTCAAATAATCTAATTTTATTCACCAAAATTGACAAACTACATATGGATAGGTAGATCTATCTCTTCTCCACCCAAATCACCAATCCAACCCTTATCTTCTATCACCCTTTTGTGGTATTAGTGTGTAGAGAACATTGTCTTCATCAAGAATCAAATGTCAAAACTTTGCCTTCACTTTGAATATCTGCAATGATAGACTCATTATTGATCAACTTTTACACATGAAAATGTAGATATGTCTCTGTGTAACATAAAAAACTCATTCAACATGCCTAAAACATCTTTGAGTCCTTTTTATAAATTTCCCTGGCCATTTGATATGATAAGAATTTGTTGCAAAACAATTAGCAACTATCTTCAAAGAACTGCCCATCAAATATGATCACTGAAGATGGACCGTTGGCATTTGAAACAACTTTAAATTATAACCACTGATCAAAGTTTCGCACCTTTAACAAAAATCAATCTCATCCTTTGATTTGGTCTTGGTGCCCAACAAAATATGCTAGCCTTGAGTTACCGGTTGCTCTAGATAGAAGCGGTTAGTAATTATATGTTGCACAATCCTTAAGGTTATAACTTAAGTGGTTGTTTACCGGTAATCACAAGTCAGTCTTCAAATAAAACAGAAGTAACCACCTATCATTTTACTCTTAACATTCAATTTCTTAGCTAGTTAGGGTTTTATAGCCTCTTAGGGTTTTAGACTCACACTTGTCCTTTTTCTATTAAACATGAAAATTAAGATCTGATCTGTAGATCAATCCTCCATTTAAACATGATGAAGATTGTTCAAAAACCTTATAAAAAATTGTCTTAGGTCTTTAAGGTTTTATCATGAAGTCGTAATGAAGACAAAGGAGACAAATCATTTACACTTTGCATGAATAGCCATGATGTCTCTACATGAATGACCATGTGCCTCTGCTCTCTGCATGATGTCTCTACATTCCATGATGAGCATCCTACCAAGCAAAACACCTTGATCATCTATACCACTAAGGATTAACATAAAATTGGCATAAACCACCTTGTGCATTATCGGGAATAAGCAAGTACCTTAACCTCTTCATAGCATCAAGGACTCATCACAAACTCATCATAAACTCTTTTCTACTTTTGACATCAATGACAAACATCATGCCAAAGTCAACAATAGGTTATTATATACACGTTAATAGAAAGGCAATAACAACATCCAAATGCAAATACAAAACTCACAACACAAGATATACATGGGAAAAACTGTTTCAAGTAAAAAACCCTACACTCCAAAGCTACCCAATATATTATTTAGGAAACAAGAAGATTACAATATACTTGCAGAGCAAGCTTTCACAGGAGTATAACCAACCAAAGATCCAAGAGGTAACTCAACATCTATAAGACTCTTTGTCATGTCTCAAACCATTATGCTTTTTAAACTTAACTATAATTAGAACTATTCATGGATAATTGTTTGTGGATTAAGTGAATATTGTTTTTAATGGAAATGATGAAATGTATAGTGCTTCGGCTATGCTTTGGCTATTGTTTTTGGACAATAACATATTAATGGAAATCTGAGTTTAATGATGGTAGGTTGTCGAAGATAGGGGTGTGGTTAAGGTAGAGGTGATTAGCTACCTAGCAGGGATGGGATGGAGAAACTCTAAATCGCACACATAAACACCTAGTTTGCATTGCATTTGTATTTCATCATTGCCTAAATGATCTCATTGATTACTTGCACATGTTGAATATCTTTGTTATGTTTTCATAGTTGCTAACCAAGTGAATTGATCATTTAATTTAATTGCACTATACCGAAATAGAATAAATTTACATGTTAAATTTTCCTTTTGTATGAGGAAGAAAAATGAATTTCTTTGTAAAAATAAATTACTATTTCCTTTAGATAATTATGTGTTAATTTAGAAAAGGATTTAACTTTAAATTTTAATTATTTATTTATTTTCTTTTCTTATGGTAAATTAGAGATGACAATATATATATATATATATATATATATATATATATATATATATATATATATATATATAATTCATGGTAATATTTATCTATTTCTTCAAATTTAAATTATTTTATCTTATGTAGATAATGACAAAAATTAAAAAGAGAGAGCAGAAGAAGAATGGAAGAAAGTGAAGAAGAGCCATAAAGGAATTCAAAGACACCAGAAAATGAATTCCCAGGTTTTATTTTAAATCAGTAACTGACATAATTTTGATGATATGTTTGTCCCTTAGATATGTTTAAGTTTTCTGCATGAGAATGTCTCATTTGTAAATTCCTTGCTCATTATTTTGCTTGATCCTTTAATAGCAACATGGCCTATATATATTTGTTTATCATTTAAGCGATTTTGATGTATATTTATTAAAACTTCTTTTCCCTATACATCTCAACCAATTCTTTCCTACACTCCCAATAGAGGCTCTTTTCGTGCCATCCTTTCTCTTAACTGAATCTATTTTATTTTTTATTTTTTATCTTTCTTTATCCTTGTATCCATATCTCAGTCCTTATTGGCATCATCGTGCCCTCCATCTGAGAGAGGTGACGCTATCATGAAGTGTATATTTCTCTAAGCATAGTAGCAGAAGCTGGGAAATGTATTTGAATTGTTGATAACTGTGTGATGGAAATAAATGTACTACATGTTTATTTTTTTATTTGTTTTATTGTTTTTATTGTTGGCCAATTGAACAACACACATAGAGGGATGTGGGAGTGCCACGCCCTCTCATAGGCCTTATGGCCTATGGGGAGGGACCGTGCCACCCCACGACGACCTCTCAAGGGAGGCCGCAGCCTCATTGGAGGCTATGACTCTCCTTTGAGGGTTGTCACCCCTTTGATACCCCTGTCACAAATAAATAAAACTAAAACTCTTTCCCCTCTTTATTTTTGACAGTCACATTTCATAATATATAAATATTTAATACTTATTGTTTCTATATTTCTTATAGGTTATATATATTTAGTACTCATTGTTCCTATATCTCTTAGATTGCATGCATATATTTAATACTCGTAATTCCAGAATATCTTGTATATATATAATGCTCACTGACCCAACATATCATATATTCCATGTGTATATTTGATGCCTCAATGAATTAATTTTTGTGTATTAGATTAACGTTTAACCAATTTACAATTAGGAAAATGGTATATATAAAACTAATTATTGTGCTTTTCCAAATTGACCAAATCAAATTATTATCTATAGCAACCACCAGATCATTTTGAATGTAATTGAGCCTTACATTTTAAGATAGTAAATACAATTAATTTTAGATAATTTAACTACTTGTGGATAATACTCTTATAATGTCTTAGGAGAGCATAAATGCATCTTGTAAAAACTTGATTATACAAACAACTATTCTCTATTAAATAAATAGAAACACTCTTATTTAATATTACGGAAGTGCATAAAATAGGTCAGTGAGATCTTAGTCAGCATTCCTCTTGTTATAAGGGTGTTATTATTAAATAAATCTTTTCTTTAATAGATTATAGTATATTACGGAATTTGTAGCTATTAAAAATTGATTAAGTAACGTATTTACACTTAGTTTCTTAGACATCAATAGTCATACCACTTCCAACCGAGAATGATGTAATTTCATCATTTGTTTCTATTTGACCATGATTAGAGTAATTCCAACGTCATCAGTAGAACAAAGGTGAAATTATTAGTATTGTACTTTTTAGGATTATATAAGTCTAATGATGTAATTCTTGAGCAAATTCTTTCTTTCTATAACCATAAAAGGGCACATTGTTAGTAATTGTTATAAACCTTGTATTTAAACAAGCATTTTATTGATTTCATGAGAAATGATATATTTGTTATCTCTGTAACTTTCTTCTGGGAAAGGATACTGAGTGTAGACCCATTGAGATGGTAATTTTCTTTTTCAAAATTGCCATTTATGTTTATTGCTTTGGCCAAAGCTTGATTGCACCATTAAAATAGATGGAATAGAAAAGCCTACTTTATTTTCTTTATATGTCTCTACCACATCCTACATGCACGAAATATGTCATTTCTAGTTTAGAATGCATATAGGCATCAGGCTTGCATCAAGAGTTCTCTCCTACCCATCCGTTCTAGGTAGCTAGGATCCTCATGCAGGGTCGGGGATTCTTCGAGTAGGAAGAAACTTGGGGAAGTTAGTGCTTCATGGTTGGGTGGAAAAAACACCTTAACCATGCTCTTGGCCTTCAGTTGCGGAAGATCAGTGGGTCATGGCTACTGAAGATAGATTTCATTGTTGGATAATGGATAGATATATGTATATTGTATTGCTCATTGTATGACTTGTTAGCCAAAGATGTAATCTTACTATCAATGATGTAATCTTGATGTATTGATATATTTAGAACAATTGTAAAAGATGTAATATTATTTCCTTCTTGTGTTGGTAGATGCACTTTACTTATTTGGAAACTTGAAAGATATTATGTATTTTTGTATATCTCTGTTAATGGAATAAATCACTTTCCTTATTTGAATTGAGTTATGATTTTTGATGACTATTTTTAGTATGTGAGATTTTCAGACTTTACACTCTTACATACAACCTCCATCTCAATCTCCTCACATATAGAAGATAGAATACAGTAAATCGCCAATGGTAATTACAAAACCATGAGCCAAGAAACCACCCAAAAGTGGCACCCAAATTATCTCCAATCAAAGAAGCTTTGTGATGTGCCAAATCATACATCAACATGTGTAACTCTCCCCTTTACAACTCTTCTAAGTGTCTAACACATTTTTACATTTCCCAAATATAGGAGGTCCAACTTCCGGAGGTCATAACTTTTTATCTGGGTGTCCAATTGACAAACTGTTTAATGCGTTGGAAAGCTTGTGAAGACATCTATCAAGATATAATGGGCTTCACTAGTTATGACAACTTTTAGGACATTTAGGGACCTCTAAGTGCCTCAAAATTGAGTTTGAAACTTTTTTCAGCAGTTTCAAAAAAAAGAAACTTTAATATCTCGCAATCCAGATATGATCTTGAGTCAAAACTCACTCGAGATGTTTACTTAGTAGTTCCACACCTTCTATGAAAAGTTCAAGTCAATCCGAGGTCAAATGTAGAGTTACTAAAAATAGTAAGTCCCACCATTTTTAGCCCTTTTGGAAACTCTAAAAGTTCTAGACCATTCTTCAAGATAAAGGGTATTCGAAAAGACCAAAACTGGGAAGAATAGTAACATTTCATTGTTACAAGGTTGAGACACATTTCCTAACATTCTCCCACTTGTCGAGCACCTTGCAATAGAAAAGGGAGTATCAACACCATGATTTAATTCTTAGGGGCCGAGAGACCCATAGACTCTGAACACCATCTAAACTTCTCTGTGCTCATAGGTTTTGTCAAGGAATTTACGACATTTGTCAAAGTGTCAACTTTATCCAAGTTTACCTTCCCATCCTCTACCATGTCATGAAAAAAATGGTACTGGACATCAATATGCTTATTCCTTGCATGGAAAGTAGGATTCTTTGCAAAACATATGGCACTCTGACTGTCACAACAAATAGTAATCTTCCCCACATCAAACCCAACATCAAAACACAATCTCTTAATCCAAATGGCTTTTTTAGAAGAATGAGTTACTGCCATGTACTCAGCTTCAGTAGTGGACAAAGTGACTACATGTTGATACTTTCTCATCCAAATAATAGCACCACCAAACATAGTGGACACATAAGCACTGGTGGATCTCTTGTTGTCAATGTCACCTGCCCAATCTGAATCCACAAATCCTTGAATACAAATTGAATGCCGAGGTCCTGTAGGAAAATGATGATAACATAAGGAATACTTAGAAGTACCCCGTAAATATCTAAACACTCTCTTCACTACATCCCAATGTACCCGTCGAGGATTGGCCATAAACTGACTAAGCACTCCCACTTCTTAGGCAATGTTTGGTCTTGTACAAACCATAGCATACATCAAACTGCCAACCGCACTAGCATAAGGAATTCTGTTCATATCCTTTGTCTCAGAAGGAGACTTTGGACAATCTTCAATAGATAGCTTTATCCCCATCATAACAGGAACAGTCAAAGGTCTACAATCTACCATGCCGAATCTCTCCAACACAGTGTTAACATACTTACTCTAGCCTAACCAAAGTTTTCTGTTTGCTCTCTCTTCTGATCTCCATCCCTAGAATGTACCAAGCTGCCTTGAGATTTTTCATCTCAAACTATGCTGACAACTGAGACTTCAAATCAGAAATCAAACTTTTACCATTTGCAATTAGTAACATATCATTGACATACAATACAATAATGAGAATGTGATCATTGTCAAACTTGTAATAAACATAATGATCTGATTTTGATCTTAGAAATCCAATACTCAACACAAAGGAATCAAATTTCTAGTGCCACATCCTAGGAGATTGCTTCAAACCATACAAAGAATTTTTTAACTTGTAAACTAGATTTTCTTTACCTTTTACCACATAGTGCTATGGTTGTGACATATAGATTTCCTCCTCCAAGTCACCATGAAGGAAAGCTATCTTCACATCCATCTGTTCCACTTTTAGATCATATGTTGCTACAAGAGATAACAAGAACCAAATAGATATTAGTTTTGCAATGGGAGAGAAAATATCACCATAGTCTATTCCCTCCACCTGAGAATAATCCTTCACAATTGATCTAGCCTTATATTTCTCAACATTGCCATCTACAGCAAATTTCTTTTTGAACACCTAATTGCATCCAACAGGTTTTCATCTTTCAGGTAAAGGCACCAAGTCCCAAGTATTATTCTTTTCCAAAGAAGCAATCTCCTCATCCGTGGCCTCCTTCTAGGAACTTACATCTTTCATACCCATAGCATCTTTCACAGTTCTAGGCTCATCAGTGTTGGAAATCAAAGAAAAAATACATCTGGAATCATGCAATGAATAACCAAACCTACCAGGTTGTCACCTTATCCATGTGGACCTCCTCAAAGATTGAGGTTGAAGTTCTTCATCTTCTTTTGAACTTTCAAAGTTACTAGAGATTTTTTCATTATTAGGCCCAACAGATGTTTTTGGTTCAACTTTCTCAAGGGTGGAAGGAAGCTAAACCACATCCTCTTTCTTCTCTTCTTTCTCTAGCTCCAAGACAATAGAAGAAGGATTGAGCTCTCTAAAGATCACACTTCTGCTATATAGAACTCTTTCATCCGCTGGATCCCAAAGCTTGTACCCTTTCACACCAATGCCATAACCAATGAAGATACACTTCACAACCTTGTTGTCCAACTTAGATCTCTTCTCCTTAGGTACATGTGCATATGCCTCACAACTAAATACTTGAATGTGTCTCAATGAAGTCTTATTACTAGATGACTCCTCCATAGGTGTCTTATCAATGAGCAATGATGTAGGAGACCTGTTAACCAGGTTACAAGCAGTAGCAACAGCTTTAGCCCAAAAATTTTGTTCAAGGCTAGCTCCACTTAGCATACTCCTTGCCCTCTCCATCAACGTTCTATTTGTTAGTGTAGGTTTTTCCTACACATTTATTTAAGCTTGCTTAGGTTAATAAAGCATGTTTTATTAGGTGAGAGGATTATGAGGTGTTTGTTGCAAGTATGTGCCTAATCAGTATTGTCATTGATGTCAACATATCTTTGTTGTCATTAGTGTCAAATGTGTTCTATTCTATTACTTGTTTAGAAGCCTTGTGTGTTGAGGATATTGAGGAAATTGGCCTCTCCAGAAGAATCAAGTAAGTTACAGAAAGTGCAGTATAGACAAAGAGTTGTATGTTGAAGAACAGTCCGGTAGATTACTCTGCATTTCCTTCTGCTTACAGATCTAGGTCTACAAATTGGAAGTTGTTCAAAGGGATGTCTGAAGATGCTAAATCCTCAGTTTGAGCCTCCATTGTGAAGAATTTTGAGAGTTGAATTCACCAGAGTAAAATCTACTTTTTCTGTAAGTCCAGTTGGGACAGGGAGAAAGTATTATGCTCTGCATTCCTCTGCAATAAAGTATTGTGCTTTGCAATTCTAGAGGGAAGTATGGGATGATGATAAGTGCCTACAATTGAAGTGGTTCATGTTTTGGTGGTCCGCAAGCTATCTTTCTTTTATGACATTCAAAGACAGTGAAGTTCATGTGTTCTGATGAGAAGATTCCTATGGCTAAAGTGGCTAAGGTTCATACGGTTGCTTTTGAAGATTATTCCCAGATAACGTAGCGTATAACCAATCTTGTCTGACTTGGTTATTTTCAGTAACTCCAGAGATTGCTTGAAGATTATGGAAGCGTGTTGTGGCATGGAAGATCATGTTTGAGTCCCAACTAAGGCGTGGCATGATCCACATACATATTTACTTCTTTTTCTTTGCACAATGTTGTAATAGGTTAGGACCTATTTTGTAAATGTTTGTAATGTCGACCTTGGAGATTGATCCAATGGTTGATGATTGTAATGCCGACCTTGATGATCATTCCAAGGTTGATGAAGTGTATAAATACTTGTAGTTGATCTATGAAAAAGTTGTCCTTGAGCGAAGATGGAAAGATAATAAGAAAGGTCCAAAAGGTAGAGCAGAGAAGAGGCAGAGCAGAGTAGAATAGAGGAATTGTTTTACTTCAATCACAGACATAAAAAGGTGTTGATCATGGTAGTGAGCCTGACAATGAGCTGCCAGTAGGGATTAACAACCCTCAGGGTTTAACAACCCTTATTGTAATCTTACTAGGTTTAGGGTTGAGGTAGTGATCCTGCTAGACCTCGTTGTTCTTCATAGCAGTGAGCCAATATGTTTAGGCCTGTGGAGTGACCAAGCTTGAACATCATTATTTCAAGATTGCAATATATATTGAGAGATAATCCTCTCCATGGTTTTTCCCCACCTTGGGGTTTTCCATGTAAAATGTGGTGTCTCTTGTGTTTGATGTTGTATCTGTGGTTAAGTTTCTAATTTCATGCATTCATTGTTAAATCATAATAGTTGTGGATTAGTGATTGATGTTTAATTGCAGAAGTGTTTAAGTTTTCAAGACAACTGATTCACCTCCCCTCTCAGTTGTCTGAGGCATATCAACAATTGGTATCAAAGCCAAATTCCTCTAAAGAAAGTTTAATAGCTTGAGGAAGATCCAAAATGTCTTACAAGAAGGAAGTGTTGTATTTTGATGGAACAAATTATGGTCTATGGAAGGCTCGGATGAAAAGCCATCTTCTTTGTCTTGGTTAAAAAGTATGGAAAGCTATAGAAATAAAATACACCATGCCTCCAAAGGGTCTGATGACTGAATATGAAATCAAAGAATATGAGATGGATGTCAAGGGAAAAGATGCTCTGCTAAGCTCATTAACTGACTCAATACTGATGTAAGTTGTGGATCTTGAAACTGTAAATGATGTATGGGAAAAATTGAGAATTTTGTATGAAGGAGATGACTCTGTGAAGGAAGCCAAGATACAAAGTCTGAAAGTGAAATATGAAAGTTTGAAGATGAATGAAGATGAAAACATATCAGACTTATGCAAAGAGTTGATGAACTTGTCACAAGGATAAAAGCCATGGGGGGAACTCTCGATGATAAGGAAATTGTGATGAAAATTCTCAGATCTCTGCCCAAGTCCTACTGTCACAAGGTAGCTGCAATTGAAGAATTCATGCAAGTAAAAGAAGTTGATAGGGATCAGCTGCTTGGTAAGCTTACTGCATTTGAAATGGGAGAGTTTGGTGATGCTCTACCAAAAATTGAGATGACCTTCAAAGCTAGTACTTCTGGAAGAACTTCCAGATCAGAAAAGTACAAGGTAGAATCTGATGATGAGTTTGATGAAATTGAAGCCAACTTTGTGGATAGACTACAAAGAGGATTTGGTAATTATAAAGGTAAATTACCTTTCAAATGTTTCTCTTATAGTAAAGTAGGTCATTTTGCTTCCATATGTCTTGAAAGAATTGAAAGAAATAGAAAAAGATATGAGAACAGCCCTAGGACCCAAAAGAAGTGTTATTATGTTGAAGATTTTGATGATGATGGAGTATCAGATAATGGTGAACCAAATAATGCTAGTACTTCTAGAAATAAATTCTTCTTTATTGCTATTAAGGAAGATCTTGTGTCTACTAATTCTACTAGTTGTGTGAAGGAAGAAAAACTAGTGGAAAGTGCCTTGGCTGCTCAGGTCATTAAGGACAAGGATGAATGGGTTATTGATAGTGGCTGCTCTCACCACATGACTGGTGAAAAAAAGTAAGTTTGTGAGTTTGGAAAGATATGATGGTGGACTGGTTAGGTTTGGAGATGATACAGTTGGTAAGATTTGTGGAAAAAGATCTATCTCTTTTGATGGCAAGCATAATTTTGAAGATGTCTTGTATGTGAAAGGATTAAAGCACAATCTTTTGAGTGTGGGTTAAATGTGTGACAAGGGCTATGATTTAAGCTTTAAGGACAATGGATGCAAGATGAGGGAAAGCTTCAGAATAGTCATTACAACTGGTAGAAAGACCACAAGTAATATCTATCACTTGAAAGGAACTGAAAACTATTGCTTATTGGCTCAGACTGATGAGAGTTGGTTATGGCATAGGAGGTTGTGTCACATAAATTTTGACAACATTATGAAGATAAGTACTGCACAAGCTGTTAGAGATCTGCCTAGTCAATTTGGGAAACAAACAAGAACAAGTTTCAAAAGCAAGGACCAATCAGTTGGAGGACTACTTGAGCTAGTGCATACAGATTTGTGTGGACCTACCAGAGTAAGAAGTTTGTAAAGAGACATGTATTTCATGTTGCTTATTGATGATTATTCTAGAATGACTTGGGTCACCTTTTTGAAAGAAAAAGATGAAGCTCTAGATAAGTTCAAGGAATTTAAGGCAATGGTTGAAAATGAGATGAATTTGAAAATCAAATGCCTAGGGTTAGATAGAGGAGGAGAGTTCACATCTGGTGCAGTGCACCTAGAATAAGTTTTAAGGCAATATTTGAAAAAAATTTAGTGTTAAAGATTAAATGGAGTTTTAGAAATGTAATAAATCCTTTGTAAGGCATGATGTAGAGTGGAGGCCAAGATTAGGAAAGTATTTTAGTGAATGTGCAGTCCTCTTAAATATATGAGTCTATATTTAGAAAAAATCAGTTTTTTTAGTAAAAAATAGTAGTTAGGCTATTTTGAGCCTCTTCCCAAGATGGGAATGAAGTGTAAAAGGCTATAAACAAATGTAAATGCTTTGTAAAAGTAGTGTGGTCAATTTTATGGTGAGTTGAAGAAGTTTGAATGAAAGAAAATGAAGGAAAAAGACTGTTTTGCTATCCCTAACATAATTTTCTATATTTTTGTTGTTCCTCTTCATTTTATTCAGGCCGTACAGTACTATTTGGATTTATATTTCATAGGATGTTGAAGTGGATTACCCTATCTTTGTTTTGGATCATGTGACAAGGTTTTTGATGAAGTTTTGAAGCATTTTCTAAATGTTTTTCCAAAACTGCTCTGTTTTCCAACCTTTTCACTATTTTTATTGCTGCTCCCTTGTACTGTACTTGCCCGTACTGCATGGTTAAGGGCCCATTTGATCAAAAAGGTGTCATAGATGGTCTTACCTTCCTTTTGAGTCAAGTTGGAGGGAATTTCATGGAGTATTAATCATTTTATGGTTTCTTTTTGTGAAGGAGGTCTCAAAACCCAGTTTTAAAGGTTTAAGAGAGGTTTTTTGTTTTCTTATCAAATATTGTTGTGTTAAAACCCCAAAATGTGTGGAGTTAATGTAAAATGGTGTTTTCTCTAATGGGTTTTGCATGAAGGAGCATAAGACAAGTGAAAGTTAGAGTTTGGGGCTATGGAGGCCTCTTTGTGTCATTTTAAGGCAAACTAGTGTTGGAGGAGTGAAGATTTGAGCATAAAATGAGTTGAAATGAACTTAGACACACAAAACCTTTGAAATCTGTCTATTTGTATCCTAATGCATCCTTTGGAATAGGAGTGGGGAGTTTGGGCTTGAGTTAGTGAGTACTTCCTTTGCAAAACAACCCTAATTAGGCCTCTTGAGAAATCAGTACAGTCAAGATTTGAGTGTTGCATTCCAAAACAACCTTATGTGTATGTTTAGTATGTTGAAGGGAAAGATAATGGGTATCCATAAAGCCCATGATAGTTTAGATAGGAGGTCTGAGTCTAAAGTTATTGCATGACAGTCCTAAAAAGAGGGTTACAAGGAAGTGAGGTTGTTTGTGAAGGAAGTAGTACAAGGAGGTACCCTCGGTGCATTTTGTGAGTTTTGTGAGCTTGGGATAGTCAAACCTAGCTAGTATAGGGTCCCTAGAAGGTTTGGGAAGGTCCCCATATGTTTGAACCTATAAATGGTGATATTGTGTTGTGTTGAAGTCATGGAGTGTGAGTGGATAGTCAAGTCCAAATTGAAGTCAAGTGTTGCTGTTTGGTCCATAGAGGCTTAGATGAGTTGTTTTCCCTACCATACCTTATATCCTCTTCCTCTTGTGTTGTTAGTTTGATCCCTTTGTGGTCTTGGTGTGGTGAGCTTTGCATCAACATCAAATGAATTCAATTTCTTTTGTGAAGAATATGGAATAAAGAGACAACTATCTACACCTAGAACTCCACAACAAAATGGAATTGTTGAAAGGAAAAATATAACAATTCAAGAAGCTACTAGAACCATGATGAAGGAAGCTAATCTTCTAGAAGCATATTGGAGAGTGGCAATTCACACTGCTATATATATCCTAAACAAAGTCCAAGTAAAAGGTAACAGGTCTAAGACTCCTTATGAATTGTGGCATGGTAAAGTTCCTACTATGAAATATTTCAAAGTTTTTGGTAGCAAATGTTATATCAAAAGAGAAGAATATTTAGGCAAGTTTGATGCTAGATGTGATGAAGGAATCTTCCTTGGTTACTCCACTAAGAGCAAGGCCTACTGGTGCTATAATAAGAGGCTGAATAAGATCATTGAAAGTGCAAATGTTAAAGTTGATGAATGTAAGGAAAGGTCTTTAGAATCAGGTGAATATGAATCAGATGAAACGGATGTTTCAAAAGTGGTGCAACATGAAGATAGCTCAGATGAAGAAGAACAAGCTCCGGTAAGTGCTACCAAAACTCCAAAGTATGTAAGACTCAGTCATTTTGAAGATCAAATCATAGGAGATAAGAGCAAAGGGATCTTAACTAGAAGAAAAGATGCAGAGGAACAAGTAAATTTCTGTTTAATTTCCAAGATTGAACCTAAAACTGTGGATGAGGCTTGCAAAGATGAGAATTGGGCAAAGGCTATGGAAGAGGAATTGATGCAGATAGAGAAGAATCAGACTTGGGATCTTGTTCCCAGACTAGCAGATAAGAATGTTATTGGCACAAAGTGGGTCTTCAGAAACAAGATGAATGAGAATGGTGAAGTGGTAAGGAACAAACCAAGCTTGGTATGCAAAGGATACACTCAAGTTGAAGGAATAGACTTTGAAGAAACTTTTGCTCCAGTGGAAAGGATTGAAGCAATAAGGATGCTTTAGGCCTTTGCAGCCTACAAAGATTTCAAGGTTTACCAAATGGATGTGAAGTCTGCTTTCTTAAATGGAGAGTTGGAAGAAGTCTATATTGAACAACCAGAAGGATTTTAGTCATCAGATTAGGGTGACATGGTATTCAGATTGAAGAAAGCTTTGTATGGATTAAAATAAGCCCCCGGGGCACGGTATGCATGGTCGGATAGGTATCTGATATAGATAGGGTTCAGTAAAGGTACCACAGACATCAATCTCTACTTCAAGATCAATGATGAACAAATTCTAATTGTTGTAGTATTTGTTGATGATATTATTTTTTGAGGCAATGAAGGTATGTGCTCAGGTTTTGCTAGAGAAATGCAAAGTGAATTTGAAATGTCCATGTTTGGAGAGATGAACTTCTTTTTAGGTTTGCAAATAAGTCAATCAGATAAAGGTATCTTCATTTCTCAGTTTAAGTATGTGAAAGAGTTGTTAAAGAAATTTGGGATGGAAGACTCTAAACCAATTTGTACACCTATGATAATTGGTTGTAAGTTAAGCAAAGATGATAACTCACCCATGGCAAACTAGAAAAGGTACAAATTTATGATTGGAGGATTTCTTTATCTGACTCAAACCAGACCTGACATAATGCATGCAGTATGTCTTGTGGAAAGATTTCAAGCAGAACCCAAGGAATCACATGTGATGGCAGTCAAGAGAATTCTGAGGTATTTAAAAGGTACAATGGATTATGGTTTGTGGTACTTTAAAGACAGTGACTTCACTCTCAATGCATATACTGATGCAGATTGGGCCGGAGATGTGGATGATAGAAAAAGTACAAGTGGAGGTGCATTCTTCTTGGGAAAAAGGTTAGTATCTTGGTTGAGGAAGAAACATGATTCAATATCCCTATCTATTGCAGAAGCAGAATACATTGCACCAACATGCAGTTGCACTCAAGTGTTATGGATGAAGCAGACTTTGAAGGACATCAATGTTGTGTATGAGGATCCAATTACAATCTTTTGTGATAACACAAGTGCCATAAACATATCAAAGAATCCAGTGATGCATTCAAGGACAAAGCACATATCCATTAGGTATCATTTTCTGAGAGAAAAGGTGATAGAGAATGAAATCAAGTTGGAGTATGTTTCTACCAAAGATCAGATTGTAAACATTTTCATCAAGCCTCTGCCTAAGGATACCTTTGAGTATCTCAGAGAAAAGTTAGGGGTTATCACCTCTCCTACTCTAAACTAAGATGCACAATAATGCATTAGTCCGAAGGTGCTTGAAGATCTGAATTGATGCCTTTTAGGGCTACTTCTTAGGGGGAGTAGTAAGAGAGTTTAGAATAGAGATTGAATCAGAGAAGAAGAGTGCACGTATGTGCCCTTTTCCATTGATGTCAAGGGGGAGAGAAGTCATGTGAAAAACTTAGATAGACAAAGAGTGCAGGTGTGTAAAGAGAAAGGGGGAGAATCTTGTAGAAAGAAAGAGTGCAAGTGTGTAGAGTGCAAGTGTGTAAAGAGAAAGAGGGAGAATCTTGTCTTGATGGCTGTTGCAGTTTTTCACATCATATGATGCCATCAATGACAAAGGGGGAGATTGTTGTAAGTATGTGCCTAATCAGTGTTGTCATTGATGTCAACATATCTTTGTTGTCATCAGTGTCAACTGTGTTCTATTCTATTACTTGTTTAGAAGCCTTATGTGTTGAGGTTATTGAGAAAATTGGGGCCTCTCCAGAAGAATCAAGTAAGTTACAATAAAGTGTAGTATAGGCAGAGAGTTGTATGCTGAAGAACAGTCTGGTAGATTGCACCACATTTTCTTCTACTTATAGATCTAGGTCCATGGATTGGAAGTTGTTCAAAGGGATGTCTAAAGATGCTAAATCCTAAGTTTGAACCTTCGATGTGAAGAATTGAGAGAGTTGCATTCACCAGAGTAAAATCTACTTTTTTTGTAAGTTCAGTTGGGACGGGGAGAAAGTATTATGCTCCACATTCCTCCACAATAAAGTATTGTTCTCTACAGTTCTAGAGGGAAGTCTAGGATGATGATAAGTGCCTACAATTGAAGTGGTTCATGTTTTGGTGGTCCACAAGCTATCTTTCTTTTATGACAGTCAAAGATAGTGAAGTTCATGTGTTCCAGTGAGATGATTCTTATGGCTAAAGTGGCTAAGGTTCGTGTGGTTTCTCTTGATCATTATAACATTCTTGTGGATGTCTCTTGATCATGCTCCTATCTTGACATTGGTCCGCATTAAGGAATTGAGATCATGTTTTGAAGATTATTCCCAGAAAACGTAGAGTGTAACCAGTCTTGGCCGACTTGGTTATTTCCAGTAACTTTAGAGATCCCTTGAAGGTTGTGGAAGTGTGTTGTGGCATGGAAGATTGTGTTTGAGTCCCAGCTAAGGCGTGGCATGATCCGCATACATCTTTACTTCTTTTTCTTTGCATAATGTTGTAATAGGTCAGGACCTATTTTGTAAATGTTGGTAATGCCAACCTTGGATATTAATCCAATCATTGATGATTTTAATGCCAACCTTGATGATCATTCCAAGGTTGATGAAGTGTATAGACAATTGTAGTTGAGTTGTGAAAAAGTTGTCCTTGAGTGAAGATGGAAAGATAATAAGAAAGGTCCAAAAGGCAGAGCAGAGAAGAGGCAGAGCAGAGTAGAGGTAGAGCAGAGCAGAGGAATTGTTGTACTTCAATCATAGACATAAAAAGGTGTTAATCATGGTAGTGAGCTTGTCAGTGAGCTGCCAGTAGGGTTTAACATCCCTTATTGTAATCTTGCTAGGTTTAGGGTTGAGGCAGTGAGCCTGTTAGACCTAGTTGTTCTTCATGGCAGTGAGCCAATATGTTAGGCCCGTGGAGTGACCAAGCCTAAACATCATTATTTCAAGATTGCAATATATATTAAGAGCTAATCCTCTCTATGGTTTTTCCCCACCTTGGGGTTTTCCACGTAAAATCTTGTGTCTCTTGTGTTTGATGTTGTATCTGTGGTTAAGTTTCTGATTTCATGCATTCAATGTTAAATCATAATAATTGTGGATAAGTGATTGATGTTTAATTGCAGAAGTGTTTAAGTTTTTGAGACAAATGATTCACCCCCCTCTTAGTTGTCCAGGGCATATCAACAGTGTCACCTTCCTACATGTGAGAATCCATTAGCTATCTTGGGAAGATACTTTGCTATCTTTAGTCCGATAGATGGTTGCTGCTCATTAGTCGGTGTTGCCACCTCCTCCCTCTCCCTAGTCTATATAAGCACGCTACCTAGCTTGTATTTTCATTTAATATTAGAGATAGTTATTTGATGCTATTTTACCATTCAAGCATTTCACATCAATCTCTTTGTATTGTGTTTATGCTTTTACATTTACAGTTTATGTTTCTAACTCTTTCAATTGATTCTAGGTTATAATCTATTTTATAGAATCTAACATGGTATCAAAGCAAGTTTTGAAAGGTTAGATTCTTCATAGAGATCTTGCAAAATCTTGTATGCTCTTCTCTTGCATTTTTTGAATGATCTAGAGAATCAGAAAGGATTTATGAAGATCCAGTAATCTTGTTTTAAGCTCAAATCTATCAACTAGCTTGCATATTTTGTGTTTTAATCAATATTGTAGGTTACAACATGCCTTTGCTTGTCTTAGGTAGCTGATTCAACCTTTTCATGCCATTTTTTGGTTGCTGGGGTCATTTTTGTTGCTAAAGGCATCTATTTTACATTAGATTTACATCTTCTGTACATCATCAAGAAAAATGCCTTCTGGGTTTCGTTCACAACATCAAAAAACTGTCTGGGTATCTTTTTAATTTTGCATGTAGTCTATATAGTTTGCAGATACAAACTTAGAAAACTACAACAGTACCCCTCTCCATTGGTAGTTGCAAATTTGAAGGCAGTTTTCAAATGCTCTGTTCATACTCATACGGACTCCATTTATCATGATTTTTTTATTTTGGCTATATTTTCATGCTCTATGCACTAGTGTAGATGTTTTTTGATTTTGATGTAGAGAATTTTTAGAAATTATAGATTCTTAGTCGTGACACTGCACAGTTCTTATTTTGGGAACTTCAAAGAAGCATAAATTTTGTAGAAAACCTTGGATTGAGGTGATTCATTTTTTGAAAGTGGATGTTTTTTCATGTACTTTGTAGTGGTGCTATTTATTTCACTAGTTATTATTCCTAAACTTTGTATTTTCAACATATGCACTTTTTTGAGGATTTGTAATAACATTGAGATCAAGTCCACTCAGTATTTCTTGCTAGTGGCAATTGTAAACGCACTAAATATAAAGTGCCTAATCAAATTTTCTTGGGGGGGTTCTTTGATTGAGTGGTAAAGGGGGGTGTCTTGTGTGTTCTTTCTTGCATCTTTTCTTTCCTCACAACAACAACAACAACAATCTATTTCTGCATTTAAGATGGATCACTTAACAGTGCCTGTTCTAACACCCTACAACTACTATGAATGGAAGTCCAAGATGACTATCCAACTTAAGAAGTTAGGACTATATAGAGTAACTATGGGTTTAGAAACTGAACCAACCTTAATTACAGAAAGGCCTAAATTTCATAATAGGCTAGATGAAGCTTTTGGAACTCTATGCATGTTTGTATCTCTTGATCTTGTTTTTCATGTTGAATCTGCTACAAAACCAAATGATGTATGGACTATTTTGGAAAATCTCCTTGGTAAATAAGATGGATTAAGGGGTCATCAATTGGAGAATGAACTAATAAGGTTAAATCCATGTAATTTTGATACAACACAAGACTTCTTCACAAAGATAAAGGCCATTAGATTACAGTTGAAACAATGTGGGATTGAGAAGAAAGACACACAATTGATTTTAAGTATTCTTTCTAAGCTTGCTCCTAACTACTCAGTGTTTGTTTCTACATTTTATGCCACTAAAAATGCTCTTGGGACTACCTACAAAATGCCTTCTTTAGATGAATTTGTTGCTGAACTCACTAAAGAATGGGATAAATTGGTTCACATGGGCATTATTAAGCCTTCTAAGTCTCATGACTTGACTGCAAATTAGGGCACTAAAGATTAGAAAGGCAATGGCAAGCAAAATAAGAAACAAAAGGATCAAGGAGAGAAGAAACAAGGTCCAAAACAAGCTACAACCAATGCATCTCTCGAGTCTTCCTCTAAAGACAACAAGTCTACAAAGGAGAAGACAAAGTGTGCCTTTGTAAGAAATCTAGTCATGATGAGTATAAGTGTTTGAAAAAGCAAATAGTTCATCTCACTTATCTTCTTGAGAAGAATAATATCAAAGTACCAGATTCAGCTAAGGAAGATTCTTCAGAATCTTCAAAGGACACAAAAAATAGTAAGGGGAAGAGAAAGGCCCTTGTTGCAGTTGCTTAGATATCTCACAATAATGGGTTACACTTTTTGGCCAAAATTGACATTGAAATCAACATTTTGAACTAAATCTTCACTTTCTGACACCTATAGCCACTAAACCGTTAGGAATTTGAAGATGATGCAAACGAGTGATTTGTGAGATTTTGTTTGTAGATTCTAAATATATTTTAAAAAAAAATAGAGTTAAATTGTAAATTTTTTTGCGTCTCCTTTGATAACTAGTTTTTACTAGTAAACAACATTTTTTAAAGTGATGTGTATTCCATAGCACATAACTTTTTTTCTACAAAGGATAAAATTCTAATTTTTTTGAATTTAGATTAGTAATACTAATATGTAGGGCATGCATTTGGTTTCATAATGTTTTGTTGAATATTTTTTTTAATTAAGTTTTGAAGTCAAACCAATTATAATTTAGACATAGCCGTATTCCATAAAATATAACTTTTTATGTATGTATCGAAAATCATTTTTTCTTTTTTTGTTGAAACAAGGACATCAATAACTAGGGCATAGATATTTTTCATAATTTTTTTTCACTAATTTACTAATTTTCCTTGTGTGTAGAACAAAGAACTTGATGTTTGGTGAAAAACCTACATTCACAAGAAATAAAAAATAAATATAATAATCAAATTAAATATACTTAAAATTATACTTTTTGGGAAGCTTATAATAAGGACTACATACTTACAAAACATAAATCTTAAATGAATTCATTTGATCCCCCAAAAGGTAAATCAAAAGTAGTTTTTTATCAGCATTTTGATAGGTGTAGAGAAGACTCCATTATAGGTATGGTTTAAAACTAGAGGGGTTATATCCAAGGGGGTTTGAATCTAAGGAGGTTTGATCAAACCCTCTTCAATTAAAATCCTTTAAATGGAACCTTTCAAGGCTTAAATCATTATATTTTCTAAAAATATGTGATTTTAGCAAAAATTAGGATGTCCTAGAAAGTGTAACCCATTATTGTGATTTCAATAGATCACCACATGGCCAACACAAAGGAAAGTTTCTCATCCTTGGAGTCATGTTCTATGCCTGATATTCTTATGGGTAATGATACACCAAAAGAAGTTCTTGGGAGCGGGTCTGTTGATGTTGGTGATGGGACATTCCATGATGTTCTTTTTGTACCTTCTTTGTCAACTAATCTCCTATATGTCTACCAGATCACCCATACAGGTTCCAACAAGAGAGTTGAATTTACACCCGATTCAGTGGTTATTAGTGATATGCACAATGGTTCTACAGTTGCTATAGGAAAAGTTGATAACCGTTCAAGGCTCTATCACTTTTCTCATTTTGTTCCTGATTCTCCTTCATTGGCATTGCTCACTCACTTAGATGAGGTGAGCCATTTGTGGCATTAGTAGTTTGGCCACTTGAACTATCGCTATTTGTAGCAGCTCAGTCAGCATGACATGATTACAGGGTTGCCTTCTATTGATTTTTTTGATGGAATTTGTCAAGGTTGTATTCTTGGAAAGCATCCTGTAGAAACAATTGATAAACGACAAAGCATGGAGAGCCACACAACTCTTGGAGTTAGTACACAGTGATTTGGTTGGACCATTTCAACATCCTTCATTCAGCAAAGCTATATATGTATTGAACTTCATTGATGATCATTCCTGATACACCTTTGTATACTTTCTCAAACAAAACTCTGAAGTCTTTGAGTCTTTTCACGGCTTTAAAGCTTTTGTAGAGAAACAATCTGGGAAGGTTGTCAAGATTCTACACACCAATAATGGCAAATATGTCAACCAAAGGTTTGAGTAGTTTTGTGCTTCAAAGGGCATTGATCTTTAGCACACAATTCCCTATAGTCCACAACAAAATGGAGATACAGAATGAAAGAATCAATCATTAAAGGAAATGGCCAATTGCATGATTCATTCCAAATCATTGGCACCTCAATATTGGGCAAAGGCCATCAACTATGCGTCTTATATGTAAAACTGGGTTCCTCACTGAGCTGTCAAGGGGGTAACTCCTTTTCAAGCTTGGATCGATAAAAAACCCACAGTCAAGCACTTTAGAGTGTTTGGGTCTCCTTAATGGGTCCACATTCCAATAGAGAAATGCAAGGCTATGGATCTGAAGAGTAGGCCTTGCATATTAGTTAGCTATCTAGATGGTGTCAAAGGCTACAGGCTACTCCAACCTACCACACATGATCTCTTCATTGGGAGGAGTGTTCATTTTGAGGAGGATACTTCTACCACTTCTCCATCATTCATTCCCATGGAGACATTGCGACTTCATGATGATAGTTCTTCTAAGGATATTAATCCTCCTGAGGAGTCTTCTTCCTCCACTTCAGATGGTGATGATGAGGATTCATCTTCCTCCTCTCTTAGTCATCATTCAAGGGATGGTGATTCACCTCTAGATTGTCCTAATTCTTCTACCACTGGGCCTCTTTGGGCTCATCAGACTTTGGAGTTAGCAAGTGATTAGGTTGGTGATCCTTTAGATGCAAGAAGAACAAGGTCACAGTTCAAGCAGGATCCTCATCTCTTCTTTGCTTCAGATTCTGATCCATAGTCCTTCAGGGAAGCTTCTGGTGTCCCCAAGTGGGATGCTGCTATGTAGGACAAGTTTAGTTCCTTGGAAAGGAACCATAATTGGGATTTTGTCCCACTTCTTAAAGGAAGAAAACTTGTTCGATACAAGTGGGTCTATCAAACAAAATTTGTTGTAGATGGGTCGGTCGATAAACATAAAGCTCTCTTGGTCGCAAAAGGATTCTCCCAGGTTCTTGGGATTGACTACTTTGATACTTTTGTGCCGGTTACCAAGATGAATTCAATCTGACTCATCCTTTCCATTGTTGCAGCCCATTGCTGGGAAGTTCATCAGATGGATGTGAAGAGTGCTTTTCTTCATGGTGATCTTCAAGAGGAGATATATATGGAGCATCTACAGGGGTTCATCTAGGGTCCTTCACTTGTTTTCCAACTTCAGAAGTCTCTTTATGGCCTTAAACAAGCCTCTCGAGCCTGGTATGCCAAGATGGACTCCTTCCTTCTATCAGTTCAGTTCACTCAATGCCATTCTGATCCGAATGTCTACATTTTGCAGCAAGATGATACTCTCACTTTCCTTGTTCTCTATGTTGATGACTTGTTGATTAGAGGGAGTTCCTCATCCACCATCAAGGTAGTGAAAATGACCCTTCATGATCAGTTTCTAATGTCTGACTTGGGTCTTCTTCATTACTTCTTGGGCATTGAGATCACATAGTCTTTGGCTGGTATCTTTCTTTCTTAGCCCAAGTACGCTCTTGATATTCTCTCTAAATTTCACATGGTTGACTGTAAGCCTGTACTGACTCCATTTCTATCAGGGGTCAAACTTAAGGCTTCTTGTTCTTCACCTTTGGTAGATACTACCTTGTATCGCTAATTGGTTGGGAGTCTCATATTCTTGACTCACACGAGGCTTGATATTTCATATGCCGTGGGCTTGGTATCTAGGTTCATGCAGGAGCCACATGAGCTACATTGGAAAGCAGCTAAGTAGATCCTTCAGTATGTACAGGGCACTCACAGTTATGGGATTCATTATGTAGTGGGCATGGATATTGACTTGGTGGGATACACAAATTTAGATTGGGTAGGCGATTCTTAGGATCACAAGTCTACTTCTAGGTATTGCTTCTCTCTTGGTTCTGGTATGATTTCTTGGTCAAGCAAAAAGTAGTCTGCTATTTCTCTTTCATCTACAAAGGCTAAGTATCGAGGAGCAATTAATGCTGCTACTAAGGCCATTTGATTTCAACACATTCTCACTGAGTTTGGCATTTCCTTCAGGAAGCCTACAATCATCTTTTGTGACAACCAGAGTGCTATTCAGATCTCTGGCAATTTGAGCCATCATCAACAGAGCAAACACATTGAGATTCACATGCACTAAATTTGGGAGTTGATTCATGAGCAGGTTCTTGATCTTCAGTACTATTTGACATCATATCAGACAGCTGACATCTTCACCAAACCCTTCATTGAGAGCAAGTTCATTCATTTACGAGCTTTGCATGGGGTGCGGCAAGTGTCCTCCATTGAGGGTGCTTCTTAGCTCCTTCTTTCCTTCTCTCTCTCTATTTTTTTTGGGGGGGGGCGTACTCTCTTTTGTGGGGGGGCTACTTCTCTTTTTGGGCGAATTATTTGTACATGGGTACCTCATCAGGCTTCATTTTTCAGGACCCATCTCTTTACCCACCTAAGCTACGCTTAAGGGGGGGTGTTAGTGTAGGTTTTTTATTCCTTTTTATAAGGTTTTTCCTACACATGTATTCAAGCTTGCTTAGGTTAATAAAGCATGTTTTATTAGGTGAGAGGATTATGAGGTGTCACCATCCCACATGTGAGCATCAATTAGCTATCTTGGGAAGATACTTTGCTATCTTTAGTCCAATAGATGGTTGCTCCTCATTGGTTGGTGTTGCCACCTCCTCCCTCTCCTTGGTCTATATAAGCATGCTACCTAGCTTTTGTTTTCATTCAATATTGGAGATAGTTATCTGATGCTATTTTGCCATTCAAGCATTTCACATCAATCTCTTTATATTATTTTTGATATTATAAGGCAACAAACCAGGGGTCAATCCCATATTACAAAAAAGAACCCAAGAAGGGTAGAAAAGGCTTAGAAAACAAAAAGAGCCAAAACAACCATTAACAGCTTACATACGGTTGATAGACAACAAAAAGTTATAAATAGTATAAAGCCAGCAAACAGAAAGCAAAGAAAGACTAGGAAGAGATGTCCTCCTCTCCCTTTGAAAGAAACTCCAGCATTTTGTCCAGTTCTTTAACCCTGTCATTAACAGCTCCATGAATGAGAGCCTCCTGCTCCTGAAGAAGAGAGAGATTGTCCATAGTAGTCTTACATAACATGTTAGAAATGAAATTACCAAGAGAAGAGACCTTATTTTCTAGGAACTCCACCCATTTCTTAAGCTGAGACAGATCATCAGCATCATTAATTTCCTTAGTATTGTCTTCTTCCCTACCATCTTGAGTAGTATTATCTAGATCAACATGAACAGAAGTGGGAACATGGTAAATATCTTTCCCAATGTCCTCAATATCAGTAATTTTCACCTGGGTAGTAATATCACCAACATCCACATATTCGCCAATGGGGATAGTATTATAAACCCCAACATTGTCTTCAGTTTCAAAGACCTCCATAGGAATGCCCTACCCATCAATTTCTTCTTCACCACCAGAGTCTTCAATAGCAATTTCCTGAACATCAATCTTGATACCTTCCTCCTCATGGGTGGAGGCTTCCGAATTACTTTCAGAATAGTCAATCAGCTTCAGTTTGGGAGCCCATTTGCTAGCAATTCTACCAGACTGCCTAATGACAACAAATTTACCCTTTGTTTTAGCTTTTTTGAGGTTCCATAAGGGTCCCTCCCCTCCCTGACTCTGCTGAATCTGGGTACTAGAAAACCCAATATCATCCTTCAAAAGGTCAGCTTCTGTGTCCACTTTTGAGAGATGTCTTTTAGCTTTCAATTTAAATCTAGAGGGAGGATTTTGAACACTCTTGGTTGAAGACTTAGAAATACCAGAGTAAGGATCACCAGTAGGGAGTTGACTAGGAGTGCAAGACTCAATTTCACAGAGGCAGGGGTATCCTGACCAAAGGGCTGAAGAGAAGAAGGAGGAGATAGGGCTAAGTGAAACTGGTATAAACAATGAATGAGCCCTTGGTGTAAAGGAATGGGCTTTTCATCAAGTTTCTTTAGTAAAGTCTTTTTAACATGTTGCACAGAATGTTCAAGAGAGGAAAGCAAATAGAAAGGGAAACTAATTGTGGCATTCCTTCTAAAATGATTTAGTAAAGGGAGATGGTAGTGATAGAACCTGGTGAAGGCCCTCAAGGGTGAAATACTTCATCACCATATAACACATGTCAGCCCATGGTTCAGGAAGATGAGCTCTTTCAAAACCACCTTGGTAAGGCACCAACTCCTCTCCTTCGCCAAGAAACAATTTCTGATTCTGAACATTCGAAACCCTAGACTTTTTCTGCATCTTCGTTCCCTTTAGAGAGAGACCCGTAGCCATAGCAATGTCATGTTTAGAGACCACAAAGCTGACATTCCCAATTTGCACCTTGCGGTTGTCCCGAGACTAAGCAAATTGAATAGACAGATTTTCATCGTGTCCATTCAAACATTCAAGGAAAGGGTTGACTCCTTCCTTACAGTAATGCCAAACCAAGGCATTCTCTTTAAATTCTCTGTAATTGTTGGGTTTAGTTTGAATCCTGTCGCCATCCATGATAAAAAACTAGTGAAGCTGAAAGAGCCTGGGAAAGGAGTAGATAGAATTGTATTCCAGGAAACTTCTAATAATATTGTGAGAAAATTGAAAGACTTTGCACACAGTGCAATGAGTATAAATGGCAATAAAGAAGACATGATCAGAATTAGGGCAATCATTCAAATGATAACCCGAGGTCTTAATATAATCTTTCCAAATTAATCAACTATCTTTCGCATGCATGCAAGACTATCTAGGCACACTCCCATCATTATTAGAGTGTCTAATCAACATGCCCTGAATTAAAGAACTAGCCACGTAGATAAGCCAGGTGAAATGATGAGTAATCATCATGTAAGCATTTGTTCTTTTTGAATGATATCCTAGATCTGACATGGGATATTATGAAGTTGGCACCAACATCACCAGTTTTGAAATTGCTGACCTAAATTTGCCAGGCTGTCAGCAACAGGGTTGCCCTCTCTGTAAATGTGAGAAAAAGAAATGACAGGAATAGCCTGAGAGAGTTTGAATATCAAGCACAATATCCTTAAGTTTCCATCCACACTCTGAAACTTTAGAAACCACCTCAATAATAATTTTTGAATCACCCTGAACATGAAGCTGATGGATGCCAAGAGAAATGGCCAACTTAAGACCCCATAAAAGAGCAGAAGCTTCAGAAAAATTATTAGTTTGGTTACCAATTCCTCCAACATAAGCAGCAATAAGAGCCCCTTTGTCATTCCTTATAATTCCTCTAGCACTAGCCTTACCGTTGGACTTAGCAGCTCTATCAAAATTTAATTTAGACCAACCTTTATCAAGGGGAGTCCAAATAGTGTTAAGTCTTTTAATGCACTTAGAATCATCAAAAGAAGGAATTTGATTCCCAAACCCCCAGTTAGAAGCCACAAGGACTTCATGCTGAGTAAGAGGTTTATCATCAATTTTGATGTTTGCATTTGACACATTTTCGAGTAGTGCCTTAGAAAAAGAATTGAAAACCTGTGAAGAATTTCTAAAAGTTTCTCTAAAAATTCTATTATTTATTTCTTTCTAGAGGAACCAAGCCATGAAAGGAAGGGTTTGAGTCCATAATTCAACTAACCAAGGATGGATTAGAGTAGGGATCCAATTAAAAATAAGATCTTTTATTTCTTTGTTGCAGACCCATTGTAACCCAAAATTCAGAAAGACTTTACTCCATATCTCAGTTGCAAATTCACAATGCATGATAAGATGTGAGACATATTCTACCTCTTTCAAGCACAAAACACATCTGTTAACCAGTTGCATACCCCTTCGTTGGAGATTGTCCTATGTCAGAATTTTGTTATGAACAATAGTCCACCAGAAAATGTTAACCTTAGGAAGGAGTTTACAATTCCAGACCTTCCTCTAGATATCATCTTTAGGTTCCTTGATCAGCAAATGGTAAGCAAATTTAACTAAAAAAAACCCCTTCCTATCAGCAGACCAAAAAAATTGATCACTTCTAGAGAAAAGAGGAATCCTGGTATTTAGAAGAACTTGCTATATTTTATTAGCCCTGTGTAGGAGATTCTAATTTTTATTACAACATTCCAGAAGATTTTTCCAAATTCTTACACTATGATCTTGATGAATGTAGTGACTAACTTTGTTGCCAAAAAAATGTTTAGAAATAATACCAATAGCTTCATTACCCATCTATTTAGAAAGAGGCCCATCAACCAACCAAGGATCTTCCCAAAAATTTATAAGCAAACCATCACCAAGTTTCCATTTGATACCCTTGTTAACAAGACTTCTGGCTTTTATAATTTTACTCCAAATAATAGATCCTTGAGGGAGGCCCTCCTGATTAAGGAAAGAGAATATGTCAGTAGCCCTTAAGTACTTGGCCTTTATAATAATACCCCAGTCCGTATCTCTATTTAAGAAGTTCCAAACAATCTTTGATAGGAGAGCCTTATTCATTTTTTGAATTGTTCTAATGTTAAGCCCACCATGAGACTTAGGTAGGCAGACTTTATCCTATTTAACCAAAGAAATTCTCATTTTTTCTTCTGTTCTCATCCATAAGAAAGTTCTCTGGATTTGCTCCAGTTTATCAGCCAAATATTTGGGCATTTTAAATAGGGATATGATGCAGAGTGGAACGCAACGGAGGCAACCTAACAGGAAGGAGTTGCCAACAAAACAAACAGCATGATATTCTTCTCTAACGGCTGGACCTCATCATCATATTTCCCACTAACACCAACTGCATCATCATATTTCAACATCATCATCATATTCCTGATGACCGCAAATATCCTCCTGACGACTACTATTCACCTCCTTCAACTGTCGCCTATCATCATCATCATGATAATCAGCGGCGCAAATATCCTCCGGTTGCACTGTTCATCGGGTGCCAAATACAAACGGCAACATCATGATATTCGATATCACCTTCGTCAGCAGGATATCCAAATATCCGGTTGTCCAAATATCCTGATGACGTTCTACTTCAACAACTTGCCTTCGATGCTTCACTGCCCGACGATACAAGCAACATCATCATGATATTAAACATCCGGTTCTTCGAAACCTCCTGATGATGCTAATACAACTTCCTGCCTACGCCGATACCTTTCCACTTAGCGACAACAGGATAAACCCGCATAGAGGGATTTCTGAATATCCTGATGACGATGACGTCATATCATGATGACGATGACGTCACACTTCATCCTGATGAACTCTTCAACACTTAGCCAAAAACTCAACTTTCACACCCGCATCCGTTAGCGATATGCGGATGATGATCTTCCCCGAGAGATGATCCTGACTGTGATATATACACTGAGTATATATTCAACTCAAAACATCATGATGCACCTGCAACATGCAAATTTCACCAACTTCATGACCCGATCCTGATGGCGATGGATTCGCAGATGATGTTGCGGCTCGTTCCGACTAGAAACGCACATGTAGACTCCGGGTATCCTTCCACTGCATGAAAACACTCACGACCGCATAATTTCACAAAGATCATGTGACGACCGGGCCGGATCACCTCCAAACCAAAATCTAACAGTCTATCTTCTAGACCTAGCACATGAGGATGCTAGGCTGACTTACAGCATGCTCCTAACTGATCTCCTGAACAATACAGTGCATAAACAGAAAACACAAATGCAATCTAGGCTATGATACAGGACCATTCCACCGATTTGCAGGATCAACTGGTGGAAGGGTTGAAATTAGTCATTAGCTTGCAAAACGGAAATGAAATCAACACAGATGCAAACAGATGATGCAAAAGACGAGATCTTATCCAATTGCAATTCAATGTCCTGAATACAGCTTCACAATGTCTGAACTGCTCTTCCTGAATCTCAACTCAACACCAGTACATCAAATCAAAAACTATATCACAACTATCTCTAAACCCTACAGATCGAAGGTATATATAACAAATCCTTCGAGTACTACTAACATCACTTCCCAGCGGCTGGGAGCTTCCAAGCGGCTGGGAGAGAGGACAGCTCAGACTCTCTTATCCCGATCCCTAACTACCTCTAACTGCCTACACATACTCCTATGCTGAACTATTACATAGCATCGGTCACAGTGGACCTTATTACATGATAAGTCAAACATACTAAAAATAGATTATCCCGTCAGCATGATGATAACTATCCTACATCCTGATCATGTATGTCATCATGCGGACCTATATCCTGATCATGCGGACCTATATCCTGATCATGTGTGGGTGCTCCTGCACCATACTCCCCAAAAGAAGAAATCTCAAGTCCACTTGAGATGAGAGTATCAAGGTCGGCACCATGTTTCTGTAGCTGTTCCGCAGTCATCCATACTGCTTCAGAAGTCGGCTGTCCCTTCCAAGAGACGAGGTACTCCAAGTACTTCTTGTTTCTGGTCTGTTTGATCACCCTAGTGTCCAAAATCTGCTGTATCTGTGGAGGATCATGTGGAGGAATGTCTTCAGCAACTGTATCCTGTAGGATATCCTGATCATCATCTGGATTAGCCTTGTATGGAGTCAAGTCACATACATTGAAGATAGGAGATAAACCAAGATCAGGTGGTAGTTGGAGCTTATAAGCATTTTGTCCATGTTTTTGCAAAATCTGACATGGTCCAACTTTCTTTTGCATGAGCTTAGTATACTTCCCCTTAGGGAGCCTGTCTTTCTTCAAGTGAACCCAAACCAAATCTCCAACAGCAAATTGAACATCCTTCTTCTTCTTGTCAGCATACTCCTTATACTTTAAGGTTGTTTGCTGGAGTTGGGTCTTAACCTGATCATGAACTTCTTTGATTGCTTCAGCAAAAGCTTCTCCATCGGCACTAACAGGATCTGCTGTAGGTAGTTCTCGCAATTCTAAAATACCTCTGGGATGCATTCCATATACTACCTGAAAAGGCGATTTTCCTGTGCTCCTGTTGACAGTATCATTATATGAAAACTCAGCTTGAGACAGAATATTGTCCCACTTCTCTCCATGCTGTTTTGTCAAGCATCTAAGTAGATTCCCTAAGGAACGGTTCACAACCTCAGTTTGTCCATCCGTTTGAGGATGATATGCAGAGGAAAATGATAAATTGGTTCCCAGCTTCCTCCAGAGGGTTCTCCAGAAATGACCTACAAACTTCACATCTCTGTCTGAAACTATGCTCAAAGGCAACCCATGAATTCTGACAACTTCCCTGAAGAATAAATCTGCAATATATGAGGCATCTGCAGTGGTTTTGCATGGCAAGAAATGTGCCATCTTACTGAACCTGTCCACTACAACAAAGACACTGTCAAATCCTCTCCTGGTCCTTGGTAAACCTAAAACAAAATCCATACTGATACTTTCCCATGGTCTGGAAGGTATGGGTAAGGGCTGATATAACCCTACATTAGTTGACCTGCCTTTAGCCTTCTGACAAATTACACAGGTTTCTACAAATTTCCTGACATCTGACTGCAACTTAGGCCAGCTCCTTCCTGTTAGGTTGCCTCTGTTGCGTTCCACTCTGCATCATAGTGGTATCAGAGCAGAGGTTTAGGATCTTTTGGAAAACATAAGCAGGATGTCAGACGAAGAAGGAACATCTGAGTTCCCAACAAAGATGACCAACGCTGAGTTGGCAGTTCTGGTGAAGAAGCAGATTGCAGAAAGCAGGGCCGTGAAGGCTCAGAATCAGGAGTTGAAAGATGAATTAGCAAAGTTGAGGAGCAAGGTAGGTTCTGGTAGAGACGATGATAGGGAAGAAGAGGATGTCCCTAATTGGAGCGAGGAGGTCGTTCCTGCAGACCAGAGACCGCTGTTGAACGCCCTCAAGGCCATGGAGAGGAGAACCATGGATGTGAAGCTGGACTTGCCAGTGTTTACAGGTAAGATGGACCCTGATTCGGTAATGGAATGGATAGACTGTCTGAACAATTTCTTTGTGACAGAGGAGATACCAGAACAGCAGAGAGTGAAGATAGCACAGTCAAAGATGAAAGAAGCTGCCTTGACATGGTGGAACTTTGTTCAGGATGATAGAGTGCAGGAGGGCAAACGTAGAGTTGCCACATGGAAGAAGATGATGGAATTGGTAAAGGAGGCTTATATTCCTTTGGATTACAGTATCCAGTTACACAAGAGGAAACAGAACCTGAAACAGAAGGAGCTAGATGTCAGCTCATATACAGAAGAGTTCATGAAACTCTGTATGAAGACCAAGGTGAAAGAAAGTGAAGAAGAAAAGGTAGCCAGATACCTTAATGGACTGAGGTTTAATATTCAGGAAGATCTGAGTCTACATAACCCAGATACAGTGCAGAAAAGTTTTCAGTTGGCACTGAAGGTGGAAGAAAAGCTGAAGAGAAAGCAAGATCAGAACAACAGAGGAAGAGGAAGACAACAAAGAGGTGGAAGAAGTCCTTTCAGAGGCAGAGGACAAGGACAGGGATATCAAGGAGAGTCTAGTCAAGACAATAGCAAGGGCAACAATAGTCAGAGTCAGAGAGAGAATTTCAGTCAGCAAGGAAACTTCAGAGGTAGAAGACCTTACAGAGGAAGATCCCAGGGCAGAGGATCCATCAGGTGTTACAACTGTAACAAAGAAGGCCATATAGCCAGCAGATGTCCAGACAAAGCCACAAGCTCAGCAGGAGAAAGGAGGACAAATCTGGTCAGTGAACCTGATAATCAGAGTAGGACAAGTTCTAATGATTTTCAGAGTGTAAATGGTCCTGAGAATTATGGATATCCAGAAAGTGGAGAGTCCCTGATGATGAGGAGAACAGTAACTACCATGAAGGTACCTGATAAAGAAGCCCCTCAGAGGAAGTCCCTTTTTAGAACCACTTGCAAAGCAGGAGGTAAGGCTTGTAAGGTTTTGATTGATTCTGGTTCTACTGAGAACTTTGTGTCTGAAGAAATGGTGGTGAAGCTGAAGCTTAGGAGATTGCCTCATCCATCTCCATATAAGGTCTCATGGCTTACTCAAGGTCAGCAGACAACTGTAGAAGAGCAGGCTTGGGTAGAGTTTCAGATTGGTGGATATAAAGATAAGTTGTTGTTTGATATCACCAAGATGGATGCTTGCAACCTTTTGTTTGGTAGACCATGGCAATATGATCTGAAGGCACAGCATGATGGTGTCAAAAACACCTATAAGATCACTAAAGATGGTAAAGATGTAATACTACTCCCATTGAAGGAGAAAGAGGAAAAGTCTAAAGGCAAAGAAGTGAAGGTCATGCTGATGGAAGGCAAACAGTTTATGAAAGAAGTAGCAGCCGAAGATGCAGTTGCATATGCCCTGATCCCCTGTATGAGTGTGAATAAGGAACAACAGCAGGTAGGTAAGACAGAGAAGAAGCCCAGATTGATAGACCCAGCTGTCCAAGAGTTATTGGATAAGTACAAAGGTGTTATCTCAGAGGGAATACCAAGATCCCTACCACCTATCAGAGATATTAGTCATTGCATAGACTTGATTCCAGGGTCTATACTTCCAAATAAAGCAGCTTATAAGCTTACCCCAGAGCAGAATGCAGAAGTAGCCAGGCAGATTGAAGAATTGATGAATTCAGGTCTGATTGGAAAGAGTTTGAGCCCATGTGCAGTACCAGCTGTACTAGCACCTAAGAAGGAAGGCACTTGGAGACTTTGCACTGATTCCAGAGCCATCAACAAGATCACAATCAGGTATAGGTTTCCAATCCCCAGAATTGAGGATTTACTTGATTGTTTGGGAAATGCCAAGTATTTCACTAAAATAGATTTGAAGAGTGGGTACCATCAGATCAGGATTAGACCAGGTGATGAGTGGAAGACAGCATTCAAAACAAATGAAGGTTTGTATGAATGGAAGGTTATGCCATTTGGTTTGTCTAATGCCCCTAGTACTTTCATGAGGCTGATGAATGAGGTTCTGAAGGAATTTATTGGTAAGTTTGTCATAGTCTATTTAGATGACATTCTGATTTTCAGTAACACCAGAGAAGAACATCTCAGGCATATAGAGCTGGTTCTCAAGAGGCTACATGAAGAAAAGCTGATGATAAACTTGGACAAGTGTTTGTTCATGAAACAGGAGATCACCTATTTAGGTTTTGTCATCTCACAAGGCAAGCTGCAGATGGATAAGGAGAAGGTGAGTGCCATTTTGAATTGGCCAACTCCACAGACCATGAACGAAGTCAGAAGTTTTGAGTTGCAGTTGCATCATGATGTTTTGAGTTGGATATATACTCAGTGTATATATCGCAGTCAGGATCATCTCTCGGGGAAGATCATCATCCGCATATCGCTAACGGATGCGGGTGTGAAAGTTGAGTTTTGAGTTGCAGGTGCATCATGATATCGCTAACGGATTGCCTTCACGGCCCTGCTTTCTGCAATCTGCTTCTTCACCAGAACTGCCAACTCAGCGTTGGTCATCTTTGTTGGGAACTCAGATGTTCCTTCTTCGTCTGACATCCTGCTTATGTTTTCCAAAAGATCCTAAACCTCTGCTCTGATACCACTATGATGCAGAGTGGAACGCAACAGAGGCAACCTAACAGGAAGGAGCTGGCCTAAGTTGCAGTCAGATGTCAGGAAATTTGTAGAAACCTGTGTAATTTGTCAGAAGGCTAAAGGCAGGTCAACTAATGCAGGGTTATATCAGCCCTTACCCATACCTTCCAGACCATGGGAAAGTATCAGTATGGATTTTGTTTTAGGTTTACCAAGGACCAGGAGAGGATTTGACAGTGTCTTTGTTGTAGTGGACAGGTTCAGTAAGATGGCACATTTCTTGCCATGCAAAACCACTGCAGATGCCTCATATATTGCAGATTTATTCTTCAGGGAAGTTGTCAGAATTCATGGGTTGCCTTTGAGCATAGTTTCAGACAGAGATGTGAAGTTTGTAGGTCATTTCTGGAGAACCCTCTGGAGGAAGCTGGGAACCAATTTATCATTTTCCTCTGCATATCATCCTCAAACGGATGGACAAACTGAGGTTGTGAACCGTTCCTTAGGGAATCTACTTAGATGCTTGACAAAACAGCATGGAGAGAAGTGGGACAATATTCTGTCTCAAGCTGAGTTTTCATATAATGATACTGTCAACAGGAGCACAGGAAAATCGCCTTTTCAGGTAGTATATGGAATGCATCCCAGAGGTATTTTAGAATTGCGAGAACTACCTACAGCAGATCCTGTTAGTGCCGATGGAGAAGCTTTTGCTGAAGCAATCAAAGAAGTTCATGATCAGGTTAAGACCCAACTCCAGCAAACAACCTTAAAGTATAAGGAGTATGCTGACAAGAAGAAGAAGGATGTTCAATTTGCTGTTGGAGATTTGGTTTGGGTTCACTTGAAGAAAGACAGGCTCCCTAAGGGGAAGTATACTAAGCTCATGCAAAAGAAAGTTGGACCATGTCAGATTTTGCAAAAACATGGACAAAATGCTTATAAGCTCCAACTACCACCTGATCTTGGTTTATCTCCTATCTTCAATGTATGTGACTTGACTCCATACAAGGCTAATCCAGATGATGATCAGGATATCCTACAGGATACAGTTGCTGAAGACATTCCTCCACATGATCCTCCACAGATACAGCAGATTTTGGACACTAGGGTGATCAAACAGACCAGAAACAAGAAGTACTTGGAGTACCTCGTCTCTTGGAAGGGACAGCCGACTTCTGAAGCAGTATGGATGACTGCGGAACAGCTACAGAAACATGGTGCCGACCTTGATACTCTCATCTCAAGTGGACTTGAGATTTCTTCTTTTGGGGAGTATGGTGCAGGAGCACCCACACATGATCAGGATATAGGTCCGCATGATCAGGATATAGGTCCGCATGATGACATACATGATCAGGATGTAGGATAGTTATCATCATGCTGACGGGATAATCTATTTTTAGTATGTTTGACTTATCATGTAATAAGGTCCACTGTGACCGATGCTATGTAATAGTTCAGCATAGGAGTATGTGTAGGCAGTTAGAGGTAGTTAGGGATCGGGATAAGAGAGTCTGAGCTGTCCTCTCTCCCAGCCGCTTGGAAGCTCCCAGCCGCTGGGAAGTGATGTTAGTAGTACTCGAAGGATTTGTTATATATACCTTCGATCTGTAGGGTTTAGAGATAGTTGTGATATAGTTTTTGATTTGATGTACTGGTGTTGAGTTGAGATTCAGGAAGAGCAGTTCAGACATTGTGAAGCTGTATTCAGGACATTGAATTGCAATTGGATAAGATCTCGTCTTTTGCATCATCTGTTTGCATCTGTGTTGATTTCATTTCCGTTTTGCAAGCTAATGACTAATTTCAACCCTTCCACCGGTTGATCCTGCAAATCGGTGGAATGGTCCTGTATCATAGCCTAGATTGCATTTGTGTTTTCTGTTTATGCATTGTATTGTTCAGGAGATCAGTTAGGAGCATGCTGTAAGTCAGCCTAGCATCCTCATGTGCTAGGTCTAGAAGATAGACTGTTAGATTTTGGTTTGGAGGTGATCCGGCCCGGTCGTCACATGATCTTTATGAAATTATGCGGTCGTGAGTGTTTTCATGCAGTGGAAGGATACCCGGAGTCTACATGTGCGTTTCTAGTCGGAACGAGCCGCAACATCATCTGCGAATCCATCGCCATCAGGATCGGGTCATGAAGTTGGTGAAATTTGCATGTTGCAGGTGCATCATGATGTTTTGAGTTGAATATATACTCAGTGTATATATCGCAGTCAGGATCATCTCTCGGGGAAGATCATCATCCGCATATCGCTAACGGATGCGGGTGTGAAAGTTGAGTTTTTGGCTAAGTGTTGAAGAGTTCATCAGGATGAAGTGTGACGTCAGGATAAAAAGTAGGTAGGAATGCCTTGAAGAGAGGCCCTTAGAAGCTACAATTTACCCGCACTGCTTAGGAGTTTCCCTTTCCATCCCAATAATTTCTTTTGAGTTCTCTCAAGGATATTATACCAAAAGCCTGGAGAAACTTCCTTAGTAGTCAAAGGGAGACCAAGATAGAGTAAAGGAAGGTCAGTAGCTACACAACCAAGGATATTAATAATTTTTCTTTGGAGATCCCCTAGGGTATTGAAAAAGAAAACATTACTTTTTTGAAAATTAATATGCTGACCAGAAGCCATATAATCATCCAGTAAAGATTTCCATCTAGAGGCTTCCAAGACAGAGGAGATTCCAAAAAGAATGGTATCATCCACATATTATTGGATAGACATAGGAGACAGAGAGGAAGCAGGTTTAATCCCAGTTAAAACTTTAGAGTTGATCTTACTGTGAACAGATTTACCGAGTACTTCAGCTATCATAATAAAAAGATATGGGGACAAGGGATCTCCTTGTCTTAACCCCGTAGAAGGAGAAAAGAAACCTCTTGGAAATCCATTAACAAGGATTGAGTATTTAGCAGTAGTAATAGCTTCCTTGAAGAGAAGAGAAACTTTGTCAGTGAACCCAAGCTTCTAAATGATTTTAAATAAAAATTGCCATGACACCCTATCATAAGCTTTAGAGATATCAAGTTTGAAAACCATATTTGGGATACGACTCTTTTCCATTGAATGAATAGTTTCATGAGTAGTAATCATAGCATCTAATATCTGTCTCCCAGTAAAAAAACCCTTTTGTGAAGAAGAAATAATTTTGTCAAGAAAAGGTTGAATTCTGACCACCAAGAGCTTGGTACAAATTTTGTAAATAGTATTACAAAGGCTAATAGGCCTGAAGTCAATGAGCATCTCTGGGTTGAGCTTCTTAGGAACAAGGGCAATGAAGGTATTGTTGAGCTGTTTCAAAAGTTTACCAGTTCTGAAAAAGTCTCTGACAATAGCTGTGACATCATATCTAATAATGTCCCAAAACTCTTGGAATAAAAAGGGGGGAAAGCCATCTGGCTTGGGAGCTTTAAAAGGCCTCATAGAAAAGACCACTGTATGAACCTCTTCCTCAGAAATGGGCTTTAAGATTTCAGTATTACCTTCCTCAGAAATCAGAGAAGGGATATTGTTTAGAAGTTGATTCACAACCTGTGAGTTATCAACACTTGGACCTTGTTCAGACAACAAATTGTGAAAGAAGCTGACAACATGATCTCCAATCTCCTCCTCATTAGTAATCATATTACCATTCTTCAATATTATTTGAGAAATAGAGTTAGATTTTTTGTGCCTTAAAGTAGAGACATGAAAGAAGGCAGTATTACGGTCACCTTCTTTAAGCCATTGAACTCTAGATTTTTGCTTCCAAAATAACTCTTCACTACTCATTAAATTCTTCCAATCTCTGATTAAGTCATTTTCCAATTGGAGAGAAATATCAGAAGTATCACCTTGAGAAATCCTATATTGAATATCTATCAGTTTATTGGATAAGATCTTTTTCTGAGAAAGAATGTTACTAAAACTGTATTTATTCCAACCATAAACTTCTCTCTTGACATGCATCAACTTTTTATACAGTCTGAACATAGGGGTACCCACAACCTGAAGTTGCCACCATCTAGAAAGAAGATTCTTGAAATCATGATGTTTAGTCCATATAGCCTCAAATCTAAAAGGAAAGGGACCCTTTCTCTTCTAATTAGCCCATTCCAAAATGAGGGGATTATGATCAGAAATAGTTCTAGGCAAAGCAACTAATTTAAGGGCGGCAATGTTTGGCCAATTATTGGAGATAAGAAAATGATCAAGTTTCACTTGAATCATCTGGTCCCCTTTGCTCCTATTAGTCCAAGTAAAGTTTTGGTTTATCAAATCAATATCAATAAGCCCAAAAGTGTTAATCAACTCAAAAAAATCCAACATACTATCAGAGTAGTCCATAATTCCCCCAGACTTTTTAGAGGGGTAAAGAGGAGTATTAAAATCACCCGCCAGCATCCAATACAAATCAGGATAAGAAGAGAGTTGGTTAGCCAAATCTTCCCAAAGATTTTTCCTTAAGACCCTTGTGTTAGGGGCATAAACATTAACTAGACTCCATTGAAATGAAGGCAAAGAGAAATCAACCACCAAGCAATTTTTACTAAAGAAAGAAAGTTTACCAGGAAATTTGGAAGCATTCCACATGGTCACAATTCCCCTAGAGGCACCAACAGCAGGACTTATTCAGAAAGAAGCATTAGGCCAAATCCTATCAACAATCTTTTTGAAACCTTCTTCAGACATTTTAACTTCCTGAAGTAAAAGAATATCCACTTTGTGGTCAAAAATACAGTTTTTGACCTCAAATTGTTTTGAGGGGTTATTAAGACCCCTCATGTTCCATGAAAGAATTTTCATTTAAATAACTTTTTGGAGTGAGTCTCTAGTGTCTTCTACTTTCCACTATCAATCTCCCTAGCTGCTTCTCTTTGCCTGGTTTCTCACAAAGAAGGTCTACCCTTCAAAGGATCTAAGCCAACATCAACCAACTTTTTTGGTTTACGGCTCTTTTTCTTTTGAGATGTCCACTCTTCATGGTCACTCATTGAAGCATTAGCTACTCCTAGAGGAGCTATAGACTGATTAAAATGCTTCTTTGGTGAAGAAGGAAAAAGCCCTTCTTTGAGAAAGCCCGATGTGAGTTTCCCTAGAGAAGGGTGAAGCTTTTTTTGATCTAAAGACAAAGGAACAAACTTTATTTCATTATCTTGAGTCTCCATCACTCTGTCAAGACCCAACTGGGTCTCTTTCATTTGTTCAACTCCCACCTCTAACTCTACCTCTCTTTCAAAACTCATTTGGGTTTCCTTAATATTGTCATCTCCTAGTTGGGTCTTCTCAAGGCTGTCAAAAGCCATCTGGGTCTCCTCAACTCTGTCATATCCCATCTGGGTCCCCTCGACTTTGTCAAATCCCAACTAGGTCTCCTCAACATGATCTTGTTCCATCTATGCCTTCTCAACCCTATCAAAACCCATCTGGGTCTCCTTAATTTTATCAGTTTCAATCTGGGGCTCTTCTAAGTTGCCACCCTGTAACTGAATATTCTTAACTTGATTCAAAATCTCACCTTCTTCTAGGGTTGGTTGTGGAATCTCTTGAGAGTGAAGGCTCTGATCCTTCTCTGGAGTAGAATCTTGTTTTGAGTGCTCATCATTAACCAAGGTCGCCTCATTATTCTCCATAGCGATTTCCTTATTCATATTTTCCTCAGCTTTCTTGAACTTACAATGCGAGATGAGATGCCCCTTCTTCCTACATTTTTGACAGTAAGTTGTGGAATTCTCATATGAAATGGGCTGTCTCCAGATGCCAAATTTTGAACTAATGTCAATAAACATGGGCAGAGTCTTATTGATTTCCACATTAACACAGAATATTGCATAAACAAAGCAAGATTTGGTGCATGTGGAGTTATCAAGGGTAACAAAATTACCAAAGGTATTAGTAATAGAAATAAAAATGGATTGATGCCAGTATTCTAAGGGAAAGTGAGGTAGATGTACCCAAACTGGGGCAGTTTTATTGAGATCAGTACTAGGATCAAATCCTGGTTTCCAACAGCCCAAAGAAAGTGAATGTGTATCGTAAAGCCATGGTCCTCCAGATAAGATAGCTAGCATGTCCTCTTTGCTGGTAAAGTGAAAAAGGAATAACCCTCGTGCCATACCCACAACAGTCACAATGCCCTTAACATGCCAATGATTGGAGACCCATTTGTAGACCATCTCAATGCTGGGACAAAGGGAGAAAAACTTGTCGACCAGGGCAAGATCCATTAAAGCAACAATTGAATCTACCAGATTGTCAGAAACCATAAGGGAAGACCCTTCAACCATCTCTTTATGGTGACAAACCATTGTCTGTCAATGCTTAGGAGATTCCACCTGTCCCGTCAGAACTAATTTCTAGTTTGCAGGCCTAGCAGTGTCTAAAATGGGTAGGGGAATAGAGGTACTACCTCCTGCAGCACCCTCCATCCCCAAACAGCACATGGAAAGCAAAAGAGAAAAACCCTAGAATATTCAAAAACCCTAGCAGAGCATACATTAGCAGAGCGCATTCATTTCTTGGTTTGTTATGATCACTAATTTGGCATATTTTGCCTACCTTATGTGCCCCCACTTAGGTCACACGCTCGCATAACTGAGATCGACGTCTCTCTCATGGGTTATAATCTATTTTACATATTATAATCTCTTTGTATTGTTGTTATGCTTTTGTATTTACAGTTTATTTCTAACCCTTTCAATTGATTTTGGGCTATAATCTATTTTATAGATTCTAACATATTCATCCTCTTTGCAACTCCATTCTGCTAAGGGGTATACGGAGTTGTATTGTACCTCTCAATCCCTTGTTCTTTACAGAACTTATCAAAATTTGCTGAACAAAACTCACCACTGTTGTCAGTCCTCAAACACTTAATCTTTCTATCCTTCTAATTCTCTACAAGAGCTTTGAACTCTTTAAATCTATTAAAGAATTCAGATTTACTTCTAAAGAAATACACCCATGTCCTTCGACTGTAGTCATCAATGAATGAAACAAAGTAAACAAATTTTGAAATTGAAGGAACATTAACTAGACCAAACACATCAGAATGAATCAAATCCAACAGCTCAGAAGATTTGTGAGAACTGGAATAAAACTAAACATGGTTTTGTTTACCATAGACACAATGTTCACAAAAATTGAACTCAAGATTACAATCATTCATACCCTCAACGAGGTTTTTATTTTTCAGGGTCCTCAAACCCTTTTCACCAATGTGACCAAGCCTTTGGTTCCATAACATTGTCTTCTTAGTTGGAAGTTTCATCTCCATAGAATGAGCACCCTTAGGTACCCAAAAAGCATGACCATCAGAAGTAGATGTAACAATCCTATTTGCTACTGGTTCCAATGGTGAGGATGAAGACTCTGAAGCTCTCTTCTTCGAAATAGAGGCACTATTGCACTAAACCATGCATGCATCGAGCTAAAATAGAGTGCTAATCTGAACACCCTTAGACAACACCATAGATCCTCTAGTCATCTTGCATCCTCCATTCGAGAAAATAACCTGCACACCCACATCATTCAACTTACTTATAGAAAGAAGGTTCCATGCCAAACCAAGGATATGCAGAACACCATTGATCCCCTTCACCCATCCATCAGGGAATTGAATCAAGACTCTTCAATGGCCAACAATCTTCAAGTGAGAATAATCACCCAAGTACACTTTTCCACCATCGTATTCTTCATACTTTGAAAAAAAACCTCGATGCGAGGTCATGTGAAAAGATGCACTAGAGTCAATAAGCCACACTTCCTTAGATGTGTTGGGATAGTAAAATTTAAAAATTTCTTGTATTCTCACTTCTCCATCTCTGACCGAATCATAAAACATTTCTCCCAAAATCAAAATTAAAGTGATACATCCCATGAAAAAGTCCATGACAAAACAATGTAAAGGGCTTAAATTGCATACTATCGGCAAGACTTTATGTTATCTATGCCGATCCATAAAAAACCAGTTGAAATGACTATTAGCGTGAAAACAAGGATCAGAGAGAAGATTTCAAAAGTCACTGATGGAGGAAATGATACCGATGACTTTTTTTCGGGGAGAAGATCTATCAGTCACTCTAATCGGTATGACTAAAGGCTATCAAGTAACACTTCGAAGATCATCCCAATGATATAGATCATACCGATGGAGTATTTTGGTAAAACTCTCACCGAGCATCCCATGGAATCAAAGGAACTAATGATCATTGACAGGAGATGAATGTTGGAGCAAAAGATTAATAAGTCTCTGATACTCCGGTGTCTTGGCGAACAACAAAAGGTGCTTTCGGTATAAGTCATACCAACATACATAACCATCAGCAAAAGTAAGTGAATCGGAACAAGGTTTACAAGTCTGGCTGAAGCATTTCTCACAACGATGTCGGTAACATATTATGAAAGTCTTTCTGATCTAGGATATAAAGGGCTATCAGGAAGACGATGACGCTCGGGTAAACATAAATATGTTATCCCGATGACAGAGATTACCTCGATAACAATGATAGTCACATTCATCGGTGAGACTCTCACCGATAGTCATATCGGTAACACTTAACCTGTCGGAAAGGAATATCAATCACACAACGATGAAAGAGGTCATGCCGATGGCAATTGTGCCCACTTTCATGTCGGATAAGGTATGGACATCTCATGCCGATACGATTTAATGTAATGTCGAGGAGACAATTGAAGGGTTACAGTGATTGATTGTTCGCGCCATAAGGATATTTAAAAATTGCCCAGACATTATGAAAATCATGCCGATAAAAGGAGTTATGACAATGTGACATTTCACAGCAATCAAGGAAATTGAACTACTCGAACAATTAAATGCAAACGGCAAAGAAATCCTCTAGGATCATTACAATTAAGATCGATAGAATTATTTGAGAAGAAACTATAGGGGAAAACTTGAAGTGCAAAATAGGGGAATTTGATCACAACCACCGACGACAGGTACATACATACAAACCTTTGTGTTGTAGCCTATAATTTGATTTTCTATCAAGAATTGAAAATGGAGACTCCGGGAAAAGGAAAGGGCAGAAAATCACAAGGGGATACGAGTAAACCTAAGAAATAGAAAATTGATAAAACTCCTGAGGAAAAAACAAAGGATAGAAAACTCAGTCAAGATTTGATTGATCAATTACCAGGGTCAAGTCCCAAAGCTCGAAGATCTACTCAACTTAGGGCGGAAGTAGAAAAATTAGAGGACAAATGTAAATACCTAGGGAACATTTGGACCCCAATTAGAGGGTATGAACTTTTCAAATTCCACCACAATAGAAGATTTAGGAATTCTCTAGTATCAAACCCATGGCATTTGAATTTGGGTAAATTAGTTGTGTTTGATGTGTTCCTGATTGTTGAACTTCTCCAAATTCTTGCTAAACAATATAACCCAAGTCTTAAAGCTATATGCAACCCACAAGGGGAGCCTGTTATACATTTGTCAAAGAATGCCATCTGTGAAGTATTCGACTTGGATGATTTATGCACTGTCCCCATTATTTATGAGGATTTAGAAAAGGAATACTGGAGAATGGATACAACTTACAACGGATGGAGGTTGCCTATTCATAAGCCCAAAGCTGAGGGAGAATTGGTGCCTCTCAATGAGGATGATGGTCCTCCTTTTCATGTATCAATATTTGAACCCTACATACAACATACCTATTATTCTGTGGGCCAGGTCCTAGGATCTGAGGTCCCTAAATTTATGACAATCCCTTTGATGGTTATAGCCACTGACATCCAATGCCACAATGCAAGGCAGTTTGATTATGCTTCTTACATTGTTAATAGAATTGACTCTGGTCTGGCTGCAATAAAAAATAATGCCCCAACAAGTTCTTTTGAACATTACTCACTTCTTATGCACTAGTGCTCTATTATGGCCAGGAAGTGGGGTTATGGCCAAGTGAATTTAAGGTTGTTCCAGCAGACTAGAAGGGACATAAGTTACCAATACAGATATGGACCAGGATATGGGATAGCAGATATGTCCATTCTAGCTATATACAATTTGAAGAGTATTGTGTAAAAGTACTGTATAGATATTTCAGTCACCCTTGTGAGTATTCAATCTCAACTGAGATAAAGAGGTTCCTTAGACCGAAATATTTCGGTGGTCCTCCTACTGTTATTCATAATTGGGGAGATTGGTACTGTTTTGAAGATGCCACCATGGTTAGTGTATGGTTTTGAGGACACTCCGTTTATCTTACCTAAAACTGTCCCTGACAGAATTGCCTACCTAGAAATAGTTAGGCAAATGCATTATTCAAATGTGATGCATCTGAGTTCCCATGACAAATAGTCTTTCATGCCTAGTACTTTGTGTTTTGGAGATTTCACTATGGTTTCCAAAGAAGGTTATAATCTCATCCTGGATAAATTGATGCACTACAATATGAGGTGTGCTAATGTGAGGAAAGGATTTGATCCCGAGGGTTTTATTGACTCTGTTCACAGGAAGGAAAACCTCAGTGGATACAAACATATCCCCTATCCACATGATGATGTCATCAGAAACCTGGAAGAGGTTGAGGTGGAATTGGTGGTGGAATAGTATAACAGAGACCTAGATGAGAAAAGGAAGCAGTTGGTAGAAATTGAGGTCTTATCCTCTGGTGATGAAGAGCCAGCAGGGCATGAAGAATCACGGGATAAAACAATAAAAATGTCAAAAAGAAAGATGCAACAGTATCAGCCTCCTATCATAGTACATGATGAGGAGGGGTCTGTTGATGAAGACCCACAACAAATAGCAAATGATGCTTTTATTTCTGATGATAAATTCATTCATTCAAAAGAGTTTAAATCCTTTTTATATAAATGCAAAGGGAAGGAAATCAGAGAGTCAGTGGATGATGTCTCTGCTAACAATGAGAGACAATTACTTGATATATTGAAAACAACAGTGGATAATGAGCTACAAGATATGACCCCTAGCAAGGGTAGATAGTTGCTCAAAGATGCAAGGGTGATGATCTTTCCTGGGCTATATTTAAATTCTGCTTTAGTCTTTGACAGTTTTCAAAATAATACAGATGATAGATATAAGCTCACTCCAGAAGGTGTCAATGAAGTATATATGGGCACCAAATATAATAATGATGAAAATTCATTAATGATATGGGCCCTATATCCTCCCCATAAAAAGACAGCTATCATAGACACTGAAAAGACTTTTGGCCATGTCATGACTCTAAAGGCAGGGGAGACTGATCCCTTGATAACTGCAGACATTGGCATCGACATTACAAAATTGAATAAGGCACAGGCTTAGATGTTGATTAAGGAACAAGATGCATATAAACTAAGCTGTGAAAGGTTGACAAAAGAAAATGATTATTTAAAAGATGTTGTTAAGAGTACCATTGGGGGATCAACAAATAGGTTAACCCAAGGTGAAAGTTCACAAAGTGCCCAAGCACTATCCATAGATCAAGAAACACAAATTGAGATGGATACACTTGTCACAGTACTACAGAGTAGGCATGCCAACATGGTGCATTGGTTAAACTAATTTTGGGACAATTACTCTCAAAATTTTAAAGCAATTCAAGAACATGAAAATCTTGAAAAAAGATTGCAGGAGAAATTGAACGAGACACAAGGTAAAGATACTTCCTACATTGCAGGTGCCTCCAATGCAAAAGAGTTGATCGAGCAACATCAGAAGTACTATGATCAACTTAAAACTGATGCCAAAGAATGTGTTGAAGCTTCAAAAGTAGGAGTGCCCGCATTATTCAAAAGTGATAAAGAACTAAAGAGCAAAGAAGAGTGGAGCAGTGACTGTCAAGCTATATTACATGAAGCTTTGGGAGCTCTTAAGGACAAAGATTCTACATCTGGGGAATCCTGCAAACATTTGGAAAAGATGGTCACAATGGATGTGATTACAAGGAATGCCATTGAATTTACTGATTCCCATCGTAGCTAGGAGTACCTAGACCATATGGCTAAACTTTACTTGTGGTTGAATAGAGCCTAATCGTGGTTATGTTATGGTTGTTAATCTTGTTAATTTCCCAAAAGAATTATTGAAGAGTTATGTCTCTTCACAAGAATATCTATATAAGTTCAAACATTTGATGCTGAAAGATCATCAGCAGTAGAATATAAAAACATGCAGTTTACAATGTTTTCAAGAGACCATGTTGCAAGTTTATTATTGAAGAAGTAGATTAAAGTTCTCTAATTTAGTGGTTCTATTCTGGCATCAATTGTTTGTTAAGATTATTTAATTGTGTGGTTGTCTCTAGTTCTATATTTCCTTGTTATTCAAATTAATATATCAAGTATATAGTTAATTTGTCAATGCATGTTTGTTGTACTTGTGTGATTGAGTAAATTGGTTTCCATTAGAGGAATTAAAATCCTTCTGATCAGTCATAGTAACCTAGAAGTGTTAGTTTGGATTACTAAGAAGAACCATATAATTAGGATTGCCATTCTGTCTCCAAGTTAATATTATCTATTATTCTTGCATATTCCATTCAATTGGTTCCTTGAAGAAAGGATTAAAATACCTTCTGGTGAATTACAAGATATCTAATTATATTGGTTGGATCAATAAGAAGAGTTTGTCAGTTATCTCCCTGCACATTTATACAAGTTATAAACTAAAATTGTGCCAAACAGTTAGAATTGCTGCCTTTTATAAGCCACTAGTCTTAGTCCTTTATTTTGACTCTGTTTACCCAACAAGGCACTGGTCTTATTTCTATTGATCATTTAAAATTCACCTTGATATTGCTTATACAATTTATACCAACCATTCATTTGATATAATAATTAGTTAACAAGCTTTCATCTATCCTACACCCTATTCCACTGTAGATAGATTTGATTAGTCAATACATTTGCATTTAATCTACTTTAATTCCCAAGGTTCACCCACCTAGGTGTAACAGGACCTAAAGTGAAGGAAATCATCAAACTTTGAAGGTTGATTTCATCAAGTTAGTTCGAAAATGTTGTGAATCTAAGCATAGAGCCTGGCCTCCTCTTAGGATTAGCAACCTGCATTTTTGAGACCTAACAAATTGGTGACTCTACTGGGGACATAAGTAAAAGACTTTAGAAATAAATCATTCCTTTCATAGAGTCATTTCAGAAACTTTAATTTGGTAACTCTACTGGCAACAAGAACCCATAAAGATAAATTTCAAACTTTTTCCTATTTACAAAATAGGTGGCGACTCTAGTGACTATTATAATAGAAAACCAATACCAAATGGATGGTAGGAGATCCAAGATGGAAGGCAAGAAATTGCATTCATCTCCACCACTTAGAAACATTTCCAAAAGAAATGGAACTTCAAATGATTCTCACCAGGATAATAACCAGGATGCTCAAGAGGATAATGCAGAGCAAAATATTGCAATTCACAATAAGTTCACACCTCTGCATGATTCAAATGAAAATCTCAATGGAGTAACTGATGATATCTTGGCAAGATACAAAATTGATCCTCAAGAACAACTCGAGTACGAAGCACAAGTCATGAGGTAAATTGATCAAAACCAGGCTGAACATGAATTTAAAATGTCATTGTAGCGAGGAGAAGGGGTAAAACATGGAGTCTCAAATCAAGAAATAAATGAGATTCCAAAGGATCTAGGAAGTATGAGTGAAGAGCAACAAGAGGTGCTTAGGCTCCAGAAAGAACTCAAAATGTTCAAGATACGGGAGACTAAGAAGTTGTTGCAACAGGAGCTTCAACAGATGAAAAGTAAAGCTAAAATAGCCTCCCCCAAATATGTACCTCCACATAGAGGAAATACTTCAATGAATCCACAACAAAATATAGGCGGTGTTTCAAATTCACAAGCATTTGGAAGTCATCAAAATACCATTCCCCAAAATCCTAGACCACCTCCCATACATAATACATCTCAGCATATGGCTAATCCTTACCCACCCCCTGGCCAACAATGTTATAGACCGCAAAATCCCTACATGAATCCCCACATAAACCCAAAGCAGCAATATGCCTATCATCAGCCACTAGGAGGATATAATTACTATCCTAATCCACCACCCATGAATTTTCCACCTCAAAACCTAGCAAATATATGTAGCCAATTTGATTTGACTAGGTAACAGTTGTATCCATACCCTATGGATAGTAATTGGAGAAATATAGTTCCCAAGATTACTGGGAATAGTGCAATATCAGCTGAAGATCACATCAGAAGCTTCAATGCTTTCGTACAAGATATTGGTATGGTCTGGGAAGATATTAGAATGAGGTTATTCATGATGTCCCTCAATGAAGATGCCAGAGACTGGTTCAACAGCTTGCCCGATGCCTCAATCAGTTCAATAACTGATTTCCATAATCAATTTAAGGAGTAGTATGGCAATCAGTATGCCCCTGAGTTTGCATTACATGAATTGATAAGTATCCAAAAGTACCAAAATGAATCAGTATATGATTTCAATCTAAAATTTTCAAAATTACACAACAAGGTACCACATGGATCCAAGTTGTCTGATCCAGCAGCACTAAGCATTTATATGAAAGCATTTGACCCCAAGACAGGGTACAAACTTAGAAATCAGTGTCCTACAACCCTAGCTGAAGTATAGAAAGTGACATTAACTATTGAGAATAATAGGAAAGCTATGGGTATGGTTAGCAAGAGGGATAACCCTAGAAACCCTCAGAACCCAAATGTTCAATAGATTAAACAAAAAGGTAAGCATAGGCATGAAAGGCCCAGGTTAAATGATATGCAGTACAATACAAATTGGAAAGATGGGAGACCCATAGACAACAGAAAGCAACATTATTGAAAGGACACCCCTGACCCTCTTAAAAGAAATATGGCACATATGGTAGAAAATAAACCTTGGTGTTTGGTGTGCAATTTACCACATTTACCCGAATACTATGAGGTAGCTAAATTGGTACAACAAGAAGAGATGTTATACAATTATAATAGAGACAACCACACCATAAATATGATGCAAGATACACCATGTGTGGTGACTAAAGATTACTCTTCTACAGAGGAAGAGGGATATGAATATGATGTAGGAAACCAGAGGCATCATGTTAACATGGGAGAACAAGAAGTGTTCTCAGATCAGGAGGATGGTTATGAGGAACCTACTTACTATAACAATCAGCCATATGAACCATGGAGAAAGCCTACTGAAGATGAAAGAGAAGCTCTTACAATGGCTGCAATAGGTCAAGCTAAAAACACTTATAACCTGAGGAATAGGACAGTAAACGCTAAACAAGGAACACCTGGGAGTGTATTCATGAAAGATCAAAGTAACAAAAAGAATAATACACAATCATCATTTAAAGAACCAGAAAAGGGTGGTAAAGGTAAAGCGAAAGAAAAAGTACAAAATCAAGAAAAAGAAAATATAAAAATAGAAAAGAATGATCAGACTATGGCCCATTCTTTTGATATTGCTCATGCAGTATCTTAGGTAAAAATATCAGCTCCACTTTTAGAAATGATGAAGATAGACAAATACAGGAATATAGTAGTTAAAATGATTTCAGATATACCAGGTCAAAAACACAAAGGATCTGAAAAAAGAACAAATAATGTTCATCAAGAAACATTCCAAATGCCTGAAGTATACCTAGGTGATACATTGACAAAAAAATCCCTCACAGGTGGACCCTTTCTACACTACATTATTGATAAAAAATAGGATAGTAAGGAACTGCATGATTGATTTAGGTGCTTCCATGAACATCATGCCAATAGCAGTTATGAAAGAGTTGGGAATGTGGGTTGATACTACATTTGGTAGGTGTTATGCAATGGATAATAGATCCATCCCAGTCATTGGTATTATGAGGAATGTGGAGATAAAACTTGCTGCATACCCTTAAGCAACTTATAACATTGATATTACTATGGTTGACATCCCACCATATTATGGAATGCTTCTATCGAGACAATGGGCTGCTATGGCAAGAGGGAATGTCCAATTAGACTTATCATATGCTACAATACCAGTAGGAGGTAAAGAAATCAAGCTGTGCAGGGAGCCAAGGTATGAAAATATTATAGAACGATTGGATCAGCATCAAATAAATTTCTTTTGTGATACAGATTTGGGAGCTTTCAAGGTTGGAGAAAGTATGCCAGAATTGCATAATACTGATCCAATACATAATGAATCTATGAAAGAAGAAAATGATGTGTGGAAGATGTATTTTGATGGTGCATGCAGCAAAATAGGAAATGGGGCTGGAGTAGTGTTTATTTCACTGGGAGGTAAAACTTTCAAATACTCTTTTCTATTAACATTTGATTGCAAAAACAATGTAGCAGAATACAAAGCTTTGCTCATTGGTTTGAACATAGCCACTAAGCATAAAATAAGAAAGTTAGTTGTATATGGTGATTTTGAATTGGTTACTTCCCAACTGAGAGAAAAATACCTGTTAAAAAATAAGAGGTTGAGATAGTATAGAAATGCAGTCTGGGATGATATTGAATTATTTGATGCCTTTTCAATCAATTATATTGATAGGTCCAAAAACATTATGGCAGATTTTCTGGCAAATATCACATTAAAAAGGGATGATGTCACATTAGGAGGAATTACAAAGGTTGAATTCAAAACCAGACCCACCATCCTAGATAATATACATAACTGGCAAGTGTTTGATAATGATGCTGATATAATCAACTTCTTACATTGTGCTGATTTCTATGAAAATCAAGAGATTGATTTCAATGCATTCGTAGAAGAACATGATGGGAATGAAACCCTTTTTGGTCAAGAGATAGTTCAGTTGAAAACAAATAAGATACTTAAGGGACTTATAGTATTGGAAAAGGCATTCGATGGACATGATAGATTTAAAATGAAAGACACACCAGTGGCCCTGAATGACCTTGAAGAAATCAATCTGGGGACACAAGCAACCCCAAAGAATGTGTATATTGGAAGAAATCTCAACCCAAAAATTAGGAGCCGAATCACCAATTTACTTAGAAGTTCATGCATGTATTGGCTTGGTCATATGATGATTTAAAAGCATATAGAGAGGATCTATTTCAGCATGAGATACCACTAAAACTAGATGCTAAACCATTTAGGCAAAAACAAAGGCCAATCAATCCTATGTTAGCTCCTAAAATGCTATAAGAACTTACAAAATTAAGGGATGGAGCTATCATTAAGCCCATCAGACATTCCTCCTGGGTTTCTAATTTAGTGCATGTCAAAAAAAAGAATGGTGATATTAGACTATGTGTAGATTTTAGGAATTTAAACAAGTCTTCTCTTAAAGATAACTATCCCCTCCCCAATATGGAAGCAATATTACAAAAGGTTATTGGATGTCAATTGTTGTCAATGATGGATGGTGTTGATGACTGTTTTGATGCAATCATAACAATAAGTTAAAATTCACATATAATGAACTGAAACTATACTTGAAAGATAAGAAGGAATCATTTGAGATTCAACTAATCCCAAGTCTACAATGGTTCGGTTGGTCAAGTTCAGTTGGTCAATGTGAAGCTGTAATGTTCAAGGGGCCTTACGTAGTTTAGGTTTGTTTGGTGTTTTAATGGACTAAGAATATGCAAAAAGGTCATAGATTTCAACAAGTATTCTATTCATTTGCATAAAAGTGATACTGGGCTGCAAGTTTTAGATGGTTTTCTTGAATTTTTGCAGCTTTCTTCTTTATCTGTTTATGAAAACTGTCTACTTATAGCTCTGTTATACATGCTTCTTCAAATTTGAGACAATTTCCTTTGGATTTCTACGTTTTCAGCTAAATATTTCAGATGGGTTGGGAAAAGTTAGAAGGATCTAATCTATACCTCATTAATCTATCGAAGGATCTAATTGTTTCTGTTATGCACTATGTAAATACCACAGTAATTTGATCAAATCCACAGTAAAAACCCTAAATGTAAGTTCTGAGCATTTTCACAAACATACATTTAAAATTGCAAGCTCTCAAAGAAGATATTTCAAAACACAAAGAAGAGCAGGAGAACACTCAGAAGATAGATGCAGAACTCCAGATTCTATTGTATTAGAAACGAATAGTCATACATGATTTACAATGTAGGAATGACTCTTAGTTTCATTGATCATACTACAGAGAACTTACAAGCTTTACAGATACAGTAAGGCAGCCAGACATTCCACGCGCACCTTACTGCAGACAAACAAGCGACCTCCTTCTTCTACACTAAACTATGCCTAGAAAGGCTCTACAATTCTGGCAAAATCTTAAAATCCCTGTGTGTTTTCCTAGAATCCCTGTTGTAGGCCCTAAAATCCCTGTTGTAAAGTATTACAGTGTAGAGAGGCACAATATAAAGACATTCTGATTGTCCTCACTACAGCAAAAAACCTAACTGAACCCCTAGTTCAAACCCCTGGTTACAGCAATAAATACAGGTGAACCAGTTCTTCAAAATATCTCTGAGCAGTGTCAAATCTGGGCGAAATATTGCCCCTTCTGAGAAGTTCCGGCAGCTGGGTAATAACTTCTGTTTGTCTGTTGCAGTAATACCTTCAGCTGCAACCTTGTTCTTTACTTGAATGGCCTTGACTTTTCGCATTTCATCCTTATCTTCTTGCTCCTAAGATCAGATTTCCCTCCTCCATGAGGTCACTGTGTTGACTTTCCAGCTGCTTCCTCAACTGCAAGCCTGCAAGACAAGACAAGCAATAAGTTTCACATTTATCACAAAAACAACATGAAATTAAAATAACCGTTTAAACCCAGGTGACTGCGCAAGATTGTGGAAATCAGATCCAGAATACTCTCAAAACGCGTCCAAAATGCGCTCAGACTACTCAAAATTCATCAGGTCAACTATCGCTGACCGGGAAAATGCCACAGGCACCAAAAAAACACTTTAAAATTCCACCGCTTCATTTCCCGCCCATCGGCATGACTATCGCTATCGGTGTGTCAAAAAAACATGCTAGTCGATATTCACTTCATCATCATGATATTCTGGAAATATGATGCATTCCCTCCTGAAGGTCCAGATGACGTCATCATGATATTTCGCTTCTGCATATTGGAGAAAAGAACAACATCATCATCATCATCATGTTGAAGAAGAATAGGAGGATATGAATATGATCATGCTGCCGAGGAAAGGAAGATGATGGTGACGTCATCATGATATTCGGGCTTCATTGAAATGCTAAGGATGACGTCATCATCATGTTCAGTTAAGATCAGGGGATGATTGTGATATCGGGTCACCTAAGGAGCATGATCAGGATGATATGAATGTAATATGACCCCTTTTGCAGCCAAGGCAACCCTCTCGAAAGATCAGGATGATGATGATGATCATCAGGATATTTGCTTTTGTCGAACTTAGAATAAGACGTCATCATCATATTTGTGAACTGGATCGTGCTTTGGAAAATATCCTGCTAAAGGGAAAATGTGATGATGATGATCATCAGGATATTAGCTTCTTCGTTTATCAGATCGGGATGACGTCATCATGATATTCAGAGCCTTCGTTAAACTTAGAACATGACGTCATCATGATATTTTGCTAACCGGATCATGTTTTAGAAAATATCCTGCCGAAGGGAAAATGTGATCATGATGATCATCAGGATATTTTCAAAAGGTCTTACTTCATCGGCAGGAGGATTTTACGAAATATCGGGTGAACAAACAAGATCATGATGATCTTGACAACAGGACAGGATAAAAATATGATGATGATGATCCTCATCGAATTATCATGATGACGTCATCATCATATTTTTATCTTCGAAGCACAAGGATGAGTTGAGGTCATCATGATATTTGCGCTAGGGTGATATTGTAAAATATGATCATGCTGTTGAGGAATGCAATATCGACTTCTTCTGAATAGATAGGGTGATCATCATGATATTTCGCTAACCGGAGATCAGGAGGATATGAAGATGATGATCCTCTTTATCAAATTATGATGATGATGTCTCCATCACTTAGCGAATTTCAGTAAAATGACCCTCGTGAAAGATCAGGATGATATGAAGTCGTCATCATCATCTTAGCGAAGTTCAGCAAATATCATGATGATGACCCTCCGATAGGTTTATAACACGCGCATGCAAATATGCCGATGATGAATTTTCTAAGTCAGGGTGATCTTATATTATCAGCATGATATTTTAATTTTAGGCGATGCAAAGATATCATGATGATGCTCGCGATACAAAGACCGCTCGACGGGGGAACTTACCTTGACTTAAAGTTGATGTCATCATGATATTTGAACCTCAGGATATTACCGGGAGGGGTTCAAATATCATGATGATGATGTTCTTCATGTAACCAAAACTGAGTTTATAACATATGACCCTCCTAAAAAATATCATGATGCTCATGATGCGCATAAGGCCATTTGACGGGTAAAGGGCACTACCACCTAAGATTGACGTCCGGATATTGCGACTGCATGATTTTTATCGGGTGATAGACCAAGATCATGATGACCTTGACAACATGACTTAGGATATAAAAATATGATGATCCTCCTTCGAATATCAGGTTTGACCAAAACTTTGACTGTGCATAACTTTCACATATGGACGAATTTTCAAGTGAAGTAAAAGGCAAACCTGCATGGAATTTCAAGCTCTTTCTAAATATGAGGTCACAGCAACAAAATATGAACTTTGACAAACTGACCTCATGATGATGACCAACCTCATCCAATATCATGATGATGATGCACCTGACCTTCATTTTTACCAAACCGCCAGAAAGCAGAAAAACACAAGCAGAAGCAAAAAAGCAAAACATCAGCAGGGGTCCCCATTTTGCTAAGGAGCATAATGGGGCGTGTTGTGAACATCACAACAACTAGCAACAAAAACAAAACAATTAAATTCAGAGTGTTCAAGGAAACTAGATGAAATGAACTCATAACTTCCAACTATCTTTCCTACAAATTACTATTCAGCTTGAGACTCAAAGTATTCAATAAAGATGCATGAATTTCCATTTTCAGTTTAGTTGTGTGCATGTGATTAATTATCCTCATCTTGAAGATCGGTTGAACAAACTAGTGACTGACATTAGCCTACGTAGGTGAGGATATTCCCTCATAGCCGACCAGATAGAGCCTTGCTGCCAGCGAGCGTCTATAGCCCCGGTAGAGTTACTTAGATGGTTTAATCTGGATTTTCAGTATAATCCGCTTTATTTATTTATTTATTTATTTTTTTGTTTTCTAATTTTGAAAGATTTCATAAGGTATAGCAATTTGTAACTTCATGATGCAAGGAGTGGACACTTGCTGAAATTAAGCTAAGAATTGTAATGGTAGCAAGGGTGACCTCTGATTTTTCACCTAATATCTACACTGGTATGTTCAACAAACCCAAGGATTTTAGGTGTGTCATCGTGAGAAACCTGCTTCGAATTCTCAATCACATTTATTGAATACAAAACTTCAGAAGATGAACAACTCTCTACATTCATGACAGTGACAAATTATGTGTAAATTGCAAATGGTTAACCTGAATATCCTAAATTATATATTGTTTTGAATGGTTGCTAGTTTTGCTCCTTAATACTCTAAAGTAAAATAAAGATCCCTGCTGAGGAGACAACAAACAAACCAAACAAACAGGCTGTACAAACAACACAACAAAAGAAAAACTGTACAAACAGAAAGAAAAAAGCAAAAACAAACAAAAAGGAACTATACAAACAACTAACCCAAAAAGAAAATAGCAAAAGAAGAACACAAAAACAAAAACAACTACCCTACCGGACTATATACAAGCCTCCACGAGGCAACTAGAAACCCAGGAAAAAGACCCAAGAACACCCCTACTTGCATATTTCCTTAGGTTGTGCAGGAGTAACAGGGTACTGGTTATGGTTCTCATCATAGCAGATTTATCTTTGAATTCTGAAAAAAATTCTGATATTCTAGATTCATTGTGTTTATCAGAATAGCTCTTAATGACTAGTAACTGAGGCAGCTCATCAGGTTTATGATTAATCCACATGCATGTCCTATCTCTTGAATTTCCATAATCAAAATAGCATTTATCATTGTTTACTAAGGAAAGGAAAGAGACAACCTGATGTGCCCTTAGCTCTGTGGAACACACTTGTTTATTAATAGCTGGCTTTTCATTTAGCTCTGCATTTCCATTGCCCAGCTCTATGTCTAGTCCTTTTTCAAGTTGAAAAATGAATGACTCTAGATGTATCATTTCTTCATCCTCATCCAGCTTTGTTCCTTCATTATGGATGTTCAGTTTATCCTCAATTTTAGCAAACCTCTCAATGTTCTCATTAGTTTCCTGCACATCAGCACTCAAGTAAGTATCTTCATTATCATAATCTGACATACAAAATTTAATCATTTCTAAATCACTTGAGAGTAAAGGTGGGACAACATCTTTTGATTGACAGGAATACTCCCCTGTTTTATTTTCAACATGGCATGGGGGTGATGTCTGATTGTGTACAGCAGCTCCATGATCCTCTGTATCCTCTTTTTTCAAGAATTGTTCATCAGATGACTTATATTTATCATTCAGTGAAGAGTCCAATTCTATTGACCTGCAACAATCTTGATTTTGATCATTTAATTCAAAGAAGTCAGTTGTAACACTAGGATTTACTTTCTTTTCTATGACTTCACTAGTTTCTATAGTAGGGATCTTATCAGTTTTAGTGTATTTTAATTTTGTCAATGCTTGTTTACATTTCTTTGCCAAATCATGTTCGTTAAAACTTTTTAGGTCAGACCCAGAGGCTTCTTCTTGACAAATATTCCTTAGTAGTTCCATATATTTATCAAATGTATCAAGATGAACCTCACTTTCCTTTTCTTTTTCATTAAATCCTTTTTGCTTATTATCTAGAAAAGGGACATGAGCTGTGATTTCTTCTCTGCATTTTTTAGGATATTTATACTTTTCACTAACTTTAATCACAGCCGGATCCTGACGAAAAGACAGATTTTTTTTCTTACCATCACATGATTCCTGCCAAGAGATCTTATTATCCTTTATTCTTAGCATTGGTTCCATCTTTGTACCCTCTGCACACTTAATGATCGTTGATGCTGCATCCTTCTATCGCTCAATAATCTCCTTATTTCCCTACCAACTTTCAGCCTTATACACATCTGAGAGAGAGATTAGTCCTTTCAAATATAAATCTAATCTTGTAAGGAAAGCTAGACAATTAAGCTCACCATGCTCTATGGACTTATGTATCCTACACCTTCCAAATAAACCATAGCTATATAAATTTTTAGGATAAAACTGGTTATTCAAAGCTTTCTGAAATGAAGGAATGTCAACTTGAAAACTATCCCTATATGAGTCCATTAAAAAATGGGACCTTCTTTCAACTTTTTAGGCCTTTGAAATTTTATGAGATCTAACATATCTCAGAATATAGCATTTAAAACTCAAAATTTTAACCCTAAACCAAATCAGGCCCTCCTTCTAGCGCCAGAAAACTGTTGATGACTGTTTTGATGCAATCATAACAATAAGTTAAAATTCACATATAATGAACTGAAACTATACTTGAAAGATAAGAAGGAATCATTTGAGATTCAACTAATCCCAAGTCTACAATGGTTCGGTTGGTCAAGTTCAGTTGGTCAATGTGAAGCTGTAATGTTCAAGGGGCCTTACGTAGTTTAGGTTTGTTTGGTGTTTTAATGGACTAAGAATATGCAAAAAGGTCATAGATTTCAACAAGTATTCTGTTCATTTGCATAAAAGTGATACTGGGCTACAAGTTTTAGATGGTTTTCTTGAATTTTTGCAGCTTTCTTCTTTATCTGTTTATGAAAACTGTCTACTTATAGCTCTGTTATACATGCTTCTTCAAATTTGAAACAATTTCCTTTGGATTTCTACGTTTTCAGCTAAATATTTCAGATGGGTTGGGAAAAGTCAGAAGGATCTAATCTATACCTCATTAATCTACCGAAGGATCTAATTGTTTCTGTTATGCACTATGTAAATACCATAGTAATTTGATCAAATCCACAGTAAAAACCCTAAATGTAAGTTCTGAGCATTTTCACAAACATACATTTAAAATTGCAAGCTCTCAAAGAAGATATTTCAAAACACAAAGAAGAGCAGGAGAACACTCAGAAGATAGATGCAGAACTCCAGATTCTATTGTATTAGAAACGAATAGTCATACATGATTTACAATGTAGGAATGACTCTTAGTTTCATTGATCATACTACAGAGAACTTACAAGCTTTACAGATACAGTAAGGCAGCCAGACATTCCATGCACACCTTACTGCAGACAAACAGGCGACCTCCTTCTTCTACACTAAACTATGCCCAGAAAGGCTCTACAATTCTGGCAAAATCCTAAAATCCCTGTGTGTTTTCCTAGAATCCCTGTTGTAGGCCCTAAAATCCCTGTTGTAAAGTATTACAGTGTAGAGAGGCACAATATAAAGACATTCTGATTGTCCTCACTACAGCAAAAAACCTAACTGAACCCCTGGTTCAAACCCCTGGTTACAGCAATAAATACAGGTGAACCAGTTCTTCAAAATATCTCTGAGCAGTGTCAAATCTGGGTGAAATATTGCCCCTTCTGAGAAGTTCCGGTAGCTGGGTAATAACTTCTGTTTGTCTGTTGCAGTAATACCTTCAGCTGCAACCTTGTTCTTTACTTGAATGGCCTTGACTTTTCGCATTTCATCCTTATCTTCTTGCTCCTAAGATCAGATTTCCCTCCTCCATGAGGTCACTGTGTTGACTTTCCAGCTGCTTCCTCAACTGCAAGCCTGCAAGACAAGACAAGCAATAATTTTCACATTTATCACAAAAATAGCATGAAATTAAAATAACCGTTTAAACCCAGGTGACTGCGCAAGATTGTGGAAATCGGATCCAGAATACTCTCAAAACGCGTCCAAAATGCGCTCAGACTGCTCAAAATTCATCGGGTCAACTATCGCTGACCGGGAAAATGCCACAGGCGCCAAAAAAACACTTTAAAATTCCACCGCTTCATTTCCCGCCCATCGGCATGACTATCGCTGTCGGTGTGTCAAAAAAACATTCTAGTCGATATTCACTTCATCATCATGATATTCTGGAAATATGATGCATTCCCTCCTGAAGGTCCAGATGACGTCATCATGATATTTCGCTTCTGCATATTAGAGAAAAGAACAACATCATCATCATCATCATGTTGAAGAAGAATAGGAGGATATGAATATGATCATGCTGCCGAGGAAAGGAAGATGATGGTGACGTCATCATGATATTCGGGCTTCATTGAAATGCTAAGGATGACGTCATCATCATGTTCAGTTAAGATCAGGGGATGATTGTGATATCGGGTCACCTAAGGAGCATGATCAGGATGATATGAATGTAATATGACCCCTTTTGCGGCCAAGGCAACCCTCTCGAAAGATCAGGATGATGATGATGATCATCAAGATATTTGCTTTTGTCGAACTTAGAATAAGACGTCATCATCATATTTGTGAACTGGATCATGCTTTGGAAAATATCCTGCTGAAGGGAAAATGTGATGATGATGATCATCAGGATATTAGCTTCTTCGTTTATCAGATCGGGATGACGTCATCATGATATTCGGAGCCTTTGTTAAACTTAGAACATGACGTCATCATGATATTTTGCTAACCGGATCATGTTTTAGAAAATATCCTGCCGAAGGGAAAATGTGATCATGATGATCATCAGGATATTTTCAAAAGGTCTTACTTCATCGGCAGGAGGATTTTACGAAATATCGGGTGAACAAGCAAGATCATGATGATCTTGACAACATGACAGGATAAAAATATGATGATGATGATCCTCATCGAATTATCATGATGACATCATCATCATATTTTTATCTTCGAAGCACAAGGATGAGTTGAGGTCATCATGATATTTGCGCTAGGGTGATATTGTAAAATATGATCATGCTGTTGAGGAATGCAATATCGACTTCTTCTGAATAGATAGGGTGATCATCATGATATTTCGCTAACCGGAGATCAGGAGGATATGAAGATGATGATCCTCTTTATCGAATTATGATGATGATGTCTCCATCACTTAGCGAATTTCAGCAAAATGACCCTCGTGAAAGATCAGGATGATATGAAGTCGTCATCATCATCTTAGCGAAGTTCAGCAAATATCATGATGATGACCCTCCGATAGGTTTATAACACGCGCATGCAAATATGCCGATGATGAATTTTCTAAGTCAGGGTGATCTTATATTATCAGCATGATATTTTAATTTTAGGCGATGCAAAGATATCATGATGATGCTCGCGATACAAAGACCGCTCGACGGGGGAACTTACCTTGACTTAAAGTTGATGTCATCATGATATTTGAACCTCAGGATATTACCGGGGGGGTTCAAATATCATGATGATGATGTTCTTCATGTAACCAAAACCGAGTTTATAACATATGACCCTCCTAAAAAATATCATGATGCTCATGATGCGCATAAGGCCATTTGACGGGTAAAGGGCACTACCACCTAAGATTGACGTCCGGATATTGCGACTGCATGATTTTTATCAGGTGATAGACCAAGATCATGATGACCTTGACAACATGACTTAGGATATAAAAATATGATGATCCTCCTTCGAATATCAGGTTTGACCAAAACTTTGACTGTGCATAACTTTCACATATGGACGAATTTTCAAGTGAAGTAAAAGGCAAACCTGCATGGAATTTCAAGCTCTTTCTAAATATGAGTCACAGCAACAAAATATGAACTTTGACAAACTAACCTCATGATGATGACCAACCTCATCCAATATCATGATGATGATGCACCTAACCTTCATTTTTACCAAACCGCCAGAAAGCAGAAAAACACAAGCAGAAGCAAAAAAGCAAAACATCAGCAGGGGTCCCCATTTTGCTAAGGAGCATAATGGGGCGTGTTGTGAACATCACAACAGATGGCTTCTCAGGTTACAATCAGGTGAAAGTCAAAGAATCAGAGCAATTTAAGACTGCATTCAGCACTCCATGGGGAACATATGTATATTTGAGAATGCCATTTGGGCTCACTAATGCTGGAGCAACATTCCAAAGAGCAATGGATGTGGCTTTTGCTGAGTTAATTAATAAGATCATGATAGTATATCAAGATGACTTGACAACATATTCTAAAAAGGTTGAGGATCATTGCACACATTTAGAGCAAATATTTATCAAAGCCCTAGAATATGGTGTTATGCCCTTACTTCTATAGTGTATATGGTTATGAATAGTCGGCTTGTGGCTATCTTAACTCTTAATTAAGTCATATTATCATTATTATATTGTTATTTAGTTGTTTAGGTTGGCCTAAGGCTTCTATAGGGCTATCTAGGTCAGCCATGGGTGATATCCTAGGCATAAATAGGTATATATAGGGGTAGTGAGTCTTATTGGATGATCATATTGTGTATTGTGTTCTCATTGAAGAATATTGGAGGTATCCCCCTCGAAGTGGATTAGGAGGTTGCCCCCTTGAAGTGGCATATTATTATCAAGTATTTGCAAAATATTTACTATTATATTCAGATATTGTGCAAGTTGTTTCATTACAAGTGGTATCAGAGCATGATCTTGGCACTGTAGAGGCAAAATTTTTTCTCATCATTGGAGGCAATTTTGGGAAGAGCATAACTTTCAGATTTTAGTGAATTTTTTAAAGATTTTTAAAGGGTTTTTGAAGACAATATTAAAGAAGATACAGTATAGATTTCAAAGGAATTGGAGCAAAAATAAGTGAGTTATTGCAAAATTAGGGTTTCCAACAAATTCGCTCTCAAGGCAGCAAATTTGCTAATTTCTTGGATTTTTTTCTAGGTAAGTGGTATCTTGGCCTTAGTAAGTTATAGTAAAAATTTTAGAGAATTTGCATTTCATTTGTGTGATTTATTTCAAAAATATTGGTTTCCATCATGATGGGGCCTACAACAAGAGGCAAAAAGAATGCTATCACACTGGGGAAATCCACTGATAAGGATGAGGAAATAAGTAAGTTCAAGTTGGTGATGTGTGGCCTAAGAGGAGATATATCGCACATACGAAGCATGTTAAGCACCTTAATGAATGAAACAAGAAAGGAGGTCTCAAGCAACCAAGAACCAGAAGAAGAAGAAGAACCAGAAGAAATAGAAGAAAAAGAAGAAGAAGAAGAAGAAGCAGCAGACAAAGAAGAAGAAGAACTAGAGGAAGAAGAAGAAGAAGAAATAAAAGGAGAAGAAGAAGAAGAAGAAGCAGCAGACAAAGAAGAAGAAACAGAAGAAGAACCAGAAGAAGAAGAAACAGAAGAAGAAGAAGAAGAAGAAGAAGAAGTAGCAGACAAAGAAGAAGAAGAACCAGAAGAAGAAGAACCAGAAGAAGAAGAAAAAGAAGAAGAACCAGAAGAAGAAGAAGAAGAAGAAGAAGAAGAAGAAGAAGAAGATGAAGAAGAAGAAGTAGTAGACAAAGAAGAAGAAGAACCAGAAGAAGAAGAAAAAGAAGAAGAACCAGAAGAAGAAGCAGAAGAAGAAGAAAAAGAAGAAGAACTAGAAGAAGAAGAAGAAGAAGAAGAAGAAGAAGAAGTGGACAAAGAAGAAGAAGAAGAAGAATAAGAAGAAGAAGAAAAAGAAGAAGTGGAAGAAGAAAAAGAAGAAGATGAAGAAGATGAAGATGAAGAAGAAGAAGAAAAAGGCAATGAAGAGGAAGAAGTGAAAGAAGAAGAAGAACTTCCTAGTCAAGATATTCAACCAACGCAAGGGTACCATGTACTATTCCTCACCTTTTCCTCTATGGCACATCAAAAGGTTCAAGTAAAGGAAGAATACATTCATCACCATCAAGAGCTAGATGCAAAGGGAAGACACATCTTGGAGTTGAAGTTAATTTTCCAAACACACATGAATAAGTTGAGGACATCAAGGAAATATCTTCTAGTTGAAGTTACCACATGGGATGATGAAGATTATATGAAGAAACTACCACAATTGATCAGCGTTGAGGACAACGCTTTTGTAAAGGTGGGGGGCATGTTATGCCCTTACTTCTATAGTGTATATGGTTATGAATAGTCAGCGTGTGGCTATCTTAACTCGTAATTAAGTCATATTATCATTATTATATTGTTATTTAGTTGTTTAGGTTGGCCTAAGGCTTCTATAGGTCTATCTAAGTCAGCCTGGGTGATATCCTAGGCATAAATAGGTATATATAGGAGGTAGTGAGTCTCATTTCATATCATATTGTGTGTTGTGTTCTCATTGGAGACTATTGGAGGTATCCCCCTCGAAGTGGATTAGGAGGTTGCCCCCTCGAAGTGGCATATTATTATCAAGTATTTGCAGCATATTTACTATTATATTCAGATATTGTGCAAGTTGTTTCATTACATATGGGATATCATTGAATCCTAAGAAGTGCCATTTTGCAGTGACAGAGGGGAAATTGCTTGGTCACATAGTTTCAAAGGAAGGAGTGAAAATAGATCCTGAGAGAGTAAAAGAAATTGACCAAGTCCCTATCCCCAAAAATGTGAAAGCTATATAGTCATTTTTTGGCCAAATTAACTTGGTTAGGAGATTTATATCAAATTTTGTAGAAATTGTTTGTCCTATATCAAAGATGCTAAAAAAGAACTCAGAGGTGAGATGGATGACATAAACAATAGAAGTGTTTGCTACTATTAAGAGAGCAATCAAAGAAGCTCTTATCTTGATATCCCCTGATTTCAATAAACCATTCCAACTATTTTCATTTGCCTCTTATCATACAGTTGTAGCAGTGCTATTGCAGAAAAAAACAATGATGAATATGAACAACCTATCTCATTTTTCAGCAAATCCCTTCAACATGCAGAGTTAAAGTATGACATTGTTGAAAAATAGGCATATGCATTGGTGAAAGTAGTAAAAACCTTTAGGCCATACTTGGTGGGAGCTGAAATCATAGCATATGTACCTAATGCTACAGTAAAGGATGTATTGGTCCAAACTGAAGTCACTGGTAGAAGATGTAGATGGATCAATAGAATTTAGGAATTCAATATTGAAATCCAGATCACTAAACTAGTGAGAGGACAAGGTCTTGCCAGATGGATGGCTGAAAGTAATCTCGAAGCTTCCCAGATATGTAGTGCTAATGATTTTGATAATGCAAGTTCTAGTATTGAGCATACTCCATGGTATTCTGACATTATATATTATCTAAAACATATGAAGTGTCCGGAGGGGTATGATGATAACAAAAGGAGGACACCTAAATTACAAGCCTCAAAATATGTATTTATTAATGGGGATCTTTACTGGAAAAATAGAGATGGAATTCTACTATTATGCTTAGATGAGCATCAATCAAAACATATCATGAAGGAGTTACATGAAGGCATGTGCGGAGGTCATTTTCTAGCAAAGACTACAACCCACAAGATCTTAAGGGTTGGATACTATTGGCCTAAAGTTTTTAATGATTCATATCATTACACTAGAAAATGTGAAGCATGTCAAAAGTTTTCAGGCAAGTTGAAATATCAGGGAGCATTACCCTTAAAACCCATGCAAGTCGAGGCTCCATTCTATCAATGGGGTATTGACTTCATAGGAGAAATTGCGGAGAAATCAAGTGGTGGACACAAATGGATTTTAGTGGCAACTGATTACTTCACAAAATGGGTGGAGGCAATTCCAACCAAATAATCAACAAGTAGGGTGGTGATTAACTTTCTCATGGAAAATATTATATTCAGATTCGGTACTCTAGTAAGGTTAATTACAGAGAATGGAATGTGTTTCAGATCTGATGAATTCAAAAATTTTTGTAGTACACATGGCATCACTGTGTCCTATGCTGCCCCTTATCATCCACAAGCAAATGGACAACCAGAATCAAGTAACAAAAGCCTCTTAAAAATCATAAAGAGAATGTTGGATAGAAATACGAAAGCATGGGATTCAAAATTAAGAATGGCAGTATGGGCTGATAGGATTACTGTAAAAAGGGCAATTGGGAGATCTCCTTTTGAGCTAGTGTATGGAACACAGGCAAGAATACCGCTAGAAAATCTCATGCCAGTTTATAAGTTCATTCTTTAGCAAGATTTAAACATTCCAGAACCAATGGAGGAAAGGCTGGAACATCTTGCAGAACTTGATGAAACAAGGAGACTAGCTCAAAGGCAGAATATTAGGTTACAATCACAAGTGAAATACCTCTTTGACAAAAAGGCCAAAGATAGGAAGTTTGAAATAAACAATTTAGTACTGATGTGGAATGCTAGGTGCCAGGACAAAGGAAAGCATGGAAAATTTGAAGCTCTATGGTTAGGTCCTTTTGTTATAACTGGTAAAGGAGGTGATGATTCCTACCATTTGCAAAACATGTCCGGAGAAGAGCTGGAATTGCCTATGCATGGGCAATATCTGAAACTTTTCTTTTCATAGAATATCATGCACGAAAAGAATTAAGTGTTGCCAGTGCATGGACAACCCTTTAAAATTCTTAAGATAATTTCATTCCATGAACAATATTTTAAGGAAAACCAAAAGATATTAGGATCTGCCAGTACATGGACAATCCTATCAATCTCTATATAAAAAAAGGGCTTTTCCATGTACAATAGTATAGGATCATTCCCGTTCCCCATTATTATCACTCCCATTCCCCATTTTTCATACAATTCTTATAAAAATTGTCATCCTGAACAAATAAAACATGTGGTCAACTTCCCCAAGAGATCTGAATCCTTGTTATAGTCACAAAGAGTATACATCCCAGACAGAGCCACTGTTGGGACAATAAAATTTAAAATTTTCTTGTATTCTCACTTCTCCATATTTGACTGAATCATAAAACATTTCACCCAAAATCATAGTTAAAGTGATACATCCCATGAAAAAGTCCATGACAAAACAATGTAAAGGGCTTAAATTGCATACTATCAGCAAGACTTTATGTTATCTATGCCGATCTGTAAAAAACTAGTTGAAATGACTATTGGCGTGAAAACAAGGATTGGAGAGAAGATTTCAAAAGTCACCGATGGAGGAAATGATACCGATGACTTTTTGTCGGGGAGAAGATCTATCAGTCACTCTGATTGGTATGACTAAAGGCTATCAGGTAACACTTCAAAGATCATCCCAATGGTATAGATCATACCAATGGAGTATTTCAGCGAAACTCTCACCGAGCATCCCATGGAATCAAAGGAACTAATGATCATCGGTAGGAGATGAATGTCGGAGAGAAAGATTAATAAGTCTTTGATACTCCGGTGTCTTGGCGAACAACAAAAGGTGCTTTCGGTATAAGTCATACCGACATACATAACCATCAGCAAAAGTAAGTGAATCGGAACAAGGTTTACAAGTCTGGCCGAAGCATTTCTCACGATGATGTCGGTAACATATTATGAAAGTCTTTTCTATCCAAGATATAAAGGGCTATTGGGAAGACGATGACGCTCGGGTAAACATAAATATGTTATCTCGATGACATAGATTACCCTGATAACAATGATAGTCACATTCATTGACGAGACTCTCACTAATAGTCATATCGGTAACACTTAACATGTCGGAAAGGAATATCAATCACACAGCGATGAAATAGGTCATGCCAATGGCAATTGTGCTCACTTTCACGTCGGATAAGGTATGGACATCTCATGCCGATACAATTTAATGTAACGTTGAGGAGACAATTGAAGGGTTACAGCGATTGATTGTTCGCACCATAAGGAGATATTAAGATCGCCCAGACATTATGAAAATCATGCCAATAAAAGGAGTTATGATGATGTGACATTTCACAGCAATCAAGGAAATTGAACTTCTCAAACAATTAAATGCAAATGGCAAAGAAATCCTCTAAGATCATTACAATTAAGATCGACATAATTGTTTGAGAAGAAACAATAGGGGAAAACTTGAAGCGCAAAATAGGGGAATTTGATCACAACCACTGATGATAGGTACATACATACAAACCTTTGTGTTGTAGCCTGTAATTTGATTTTTTGTCAAGAATTGAAAATGGAGACTCCGGGAAAAGGAAAGGGCAGAAAATCACAAGGGGATATGAGTAAACCTAAGAAACAGAAAATTGATAAAACTCCTGAGGAGAAAACAAAGGACAAAAAACTCAATCAAGATTTGATTGATCAATTACTAGGGTCAACTCCCAAAGCTCGAAGATCTGCTCGACTTAGGGCGGAAGTAGAAAAATTAGAGGACAAATGTAAACACCTAGGGAACATTTGGACCCCAATTAGAGGGAATGAACTTTTAAAATTCCACCACAATAGAAGATTTAGGAATTCTCTAGTATCAAACCCATGGCATTTGAATTTGGGTAAATTAGTTGTACCTGATGTGTTCCTGAATGTTGAACTTCTCCAAATTCTTGCTAAACAATATAACCCAAGTCTTAAAGCTATATGCAACGCACAAGGGGAGCCTGTTATACATTTGTCAAAGAATGCCATCTGTGAAGTATTTGACTTGGATGATTTATGCACTGTCCCCATTATTTATGAGGATTTAGAAAAGGAATACTGGAGAATGGATACAACTTACAATGGATGGAGGTTGCCTATTCATAGGCCCAAAGCTAAGGGAGAATTGGTGCCTCTCAATGAGGATGATGTTCCTCCTGTTCATCTATCAATATTTGAACCCTACATACAACATACCTATTATTCTATGGGCCAGGTCCTAAGATCTGAGGTCCCTAAGTTTATGACAATCCCTTTGATGGTTATAGCTATTGACATCCAATGCCACAATGCAAGGCAGTTTGATTATGCTTCTTATATTGTTAATAGAATTGACTCTGGTCTAGCTGCAATAAAAAACAATGCCCCAGCAAGTTCTTTTGAACATTACTCACTTCTTATACACATGGTGCTCTATTATGGCCAGGAAGTGGGGTTATGGCCAAGTGAATTTAAGGTTGTTCCAGCAGACCAGAAGGGACATAAGTTACCAATACAGATATGGACCAGGATATGGGATAGCAGATATGCCCATTCTAGCTATATACAATTTGAAGAGTATTGTGTAAAAGTGCTGTATAGATATTTTAGTCACCCTTGTGAGTATTCAATCTCAATTGAGATAAAGAGGTTCCTTAGACCGAAAGACTTTGGTGGTCCTCCTACTATTATTCATAATTTGGGAGATTGGTACTGTTTTGAAGATACCACCATGGTTAGAGTGTATGGTTTTGAGGACACTCCATTTATCTTACCTAAAACTGTCCCTGACAGAATTGCCTACCTAGAAATAGTTAGGCAAATGCATTGTTCAAATGTGATGCATCTGAGTTCCCATGATAAACAGTATTTCATGCCTAGTACTTTGTGTTTTGGAGATTTCACTGTGGTTTCCAAAGAAGGTTATAATCTCGTCCTAAATAAATTGATGCACTACAATATGAGGTGTGCTAAGGTGAGGAAAGGATTTGATCCTTAGGGTTTTATTGACTCTACTCACAGGAAGAAAAACGTCAGTGGATACACACATATCCCCTATCCACATGATGATGTCATCAGAAACCTGGAAGAGGCTAAGGTGGAATTGGTGGTGGAACAGTATAATAGAGACCTAGATGAGAAAAGGAAGCAGTTGGCAGAAATTGAGGTCTTATCCTCTGGTGATGAAGAGCTGGCAGGGCAAGAAGAATCACGGGATAAAACAATAAAAATGTCAAAAAGAAAGATGCAACAGTATCAACCTCCTATCATAGTACATGATGAGGAGGGGTCTTTTGATGAAGACCCATGACAAATAGCATATGATTCTTTTATTACTGATGACAAATTCATTCATTCAAAAGAGTTTAAATCCTTTTTATATAAATACAAAGGGAAGGAAATCAGAGAGTCAGTGGATGATGTCTCTGCTAACAATGAGAGACAATTACTTGATATGTTGAAAACAATAGTGGATAATGAGCTACAAGATATGACCCCTAGCAAGGGTAGACAGTTGCTCAAAGATGCAGGGGTGATGATCTTTCCTGGGCTTGATTTAAATTCTGCTTTAGTCTTTGACAGTTTTCTAAATAATACAGATGATAGATATAAGCTCACTCCAGAAGGTGTCAATGAAGTATATATGGGCACCAAATATAATAATGATGAAAATTCATTAATGATATGGGCCCTATATCCTCCCCATAAAAAGACAGCTATCATAGACACTGAAAAGACTTTTGGCCATGTCATGACTCTAAAGGCAGGGGAGACTGATCCCTTGATAACTGTAGACATTGGCATCAACATTGCAAAATTGAATAAGGCACAGGATCAAATGTTGATTAAGGAAAGAGATGCGTATAAACTAAGCTGTGAAAGGTTGACAAAAGAAAATGATTATTTAAAAGATGCTGTTAAGAGTACCTTCGGGGGATCAACAAAGAGGTTAACCCAAGCTGAAAGTTCACAAAGTACCCAAGCACTATCCATAGATCAAGTAGCACAAATTCAGATGGATAGACTTGTCACAGTACTACAAAGCAGGCATGACAACATGGTGCATTGGTTAAACCAATTTTGGGATAATTACTCTCAAAATTATAAAGCAATTCAAGAACATGAAAGGCTTGAAAAAAGATTACAGGAGAAATTGAATGAGACACAAGGTAAAGATACTTTCGATATTGTAGGTGCCTCCAATGCAAAAGAGTTGCTCGAGCAACATTAGAAGTACTATGATCAACTTAAAAATGATGCCAAAGAATGTGCTGAAGCTTCAAAAGTAGGAGTGCCTGCATTATTCAAAAGTGATAAAGAACTAAATAGCAAAGAAGAGTGGAGCAGTGACTGTCAACTATATTACATGAAGCTTTGGGAGCTCTTAAGGACAAAGATTCTGCATCCAGGGAAGCCTGCAAACATTTGGAAAAGATGGTCACAATGGATGTGATTACAAGGAATGCCATTGAATTTATTGATTCCCATTGTAGCCAGGAGTACCTAGACCATGTGGCTAAACTTTACTTGTGGTTGAATAGAGCCTAATCATGGTTATGTTATGATTGTTAATCTTGTTAATTTCCCAAAAGACTTATTGAAGAGTTATGTCTCTTCACAAGAATATCTATATAAGTTCAAACATTTGATGCTGAAAGATCATCAGCAGTAGAATATAAAACATGCAATTTACAATGTTTTCAAGAGACCATGTTGCAAGTTTATTATTGAAGAAGTAGATTAAAGTTCTTTGATTTAGTGCTTCTATTTTGGCATCAATTGTTTGTTAAGATTATTCAATTGTGTGGTTGTCTCCAGTTCTGTATTTCCCTATTATTCAAATTAATATATCAAGTATATAGTTAATTTGTCAATGCACATTTGCTGTACTTGTGTGATTGAGTAAATTGGTTTCCATTAGAGGAATTAAAATCCTTCTGATCAGTCACAGTAACCTAGAAGTGTTAGTTTGGATTACTAAGAAGAACCATATAATTATGATTGCCATCTGTCTCCAAGTTAATATTATCTGTTATTCTTGCATATTCCATTCAATTGGTTCCTTCAAGAAAGGATTAAAATACCTTCTGGTGAATTACAAGATATCTAATTATATTGGTTGGATCAATAAGAAGAGTTTGTCAGTCATCTACCTGCACGTTTATACAAGTTATAAACTAAAATTGTGCCAAACAGTTAGAATTACTGCCCTTTATAAGCCACTAGTCTTAGTCCTTTATTTTGACTCTGTTTACCCAACAAGGCACTAGTCTTATTTCTATTCATCATTTAAAATTCACCTTGATATTGCTTATACAATTTATACCAACCATTCATTTGATATAATAATTAGTTAACAAGCTTTCATCTATCCTACATCCTATGCCACTGTAGATAGATTTGATTAGTCAATACGTTTGCATTTAGTCTGCTTTAATTCCCAAGGTTCACCCCCCTAGGTTTAGCATGACCTAAAGTGAAGGAAATCATCAAACTTTGAAGGTTGATTTCATCAAGTTAGTTCAAAAACGTTGTGAATCTAAGCATAGAGCCTAGCATCCTCTTAGGATTAGCAACCTGCATTTTTGAGACCTAACAAGAAGCATGAGTTTCCAAGGTATCGACAAATGCTTCTCCTTCATCCTAAGAGGACTTGTCAGAGTCTGAATCATAGTTTTTCTTGTTTTTCTTTTTCTCCTCCTTGCAGTCCTTGTGGAAGTGACTAGGTTTGCTATAGTTCTGACATAGAGCCTTAGACTTTTTGGTAGACTTAGATCTCCCATGGGATTTGGATCTTCCATTTTCTTCCTTCTTCTTATCCTTTTTCTTTCCCTTCTCTTTAGATCTACCACAAATCAAAAGAGCCTCCTTAGCCAATTCAAAATACTTTCTTTGTATCTCTTTAGACAATGGCGAAGAAACCACATTATCCATCTTGAATGTGGTAGTGGTACTCCCAATGGCCATAACAAGGTAATCCCACAAATCTGGTAAAGAACATGGTAATGTCATATATCGATCCTCCTCCTCCATCTTCAGACCAATAGAGGTCAACTGGGAAACTAGCATATTGAATGTATTCAGGTGATCGGTGACATATCCTCCATCTTCCATCCTCAAAGAATACAATTTCTTTTGTAGGAATAACTTGTTCACCAGGGATTTAGCCTGGTAAACATCTCCAATCTTCTTCCAAAGATCTTTTGCAGTCTTCTCTTCATGGATATTCAGCAGCACTAAATCAACCAAATAAAGTCTTATCAAACCCTTGGCCTTCTGATCCATTAGATCCCAATCTTCTTGTTTCATGCTTGATGGCATGGACCTGAATACTATGAGCTATAGATCTCTATCCACCAATAAGTCCTCCGTCTTGAGTTTCCACAACTCAAAGTTGCCTCCATTAAACTTCTCTATATGAAACCTCCAAAATGTGCTTGCCGTCTCTTTCCTACAACAAAGATTTCAAAATATGAGCTACATAAGATCCCACTCAAACAATGATTAGCTAAAAAAACCCTCTACCCAACAACTAGAGCCAAAGGTGATCAGGCTTTGATACCAACTGAAAGGGAGCAAGGTATGCAGAAATTCTTCCTACATTGATCTACTGAGGAAAGATTCATGCAAATTTCAAATTTTACAGTTACATTTTATTAGATGCACATTAACAGAAAGGTAATAACAACATTCAAATGTAAATATAAAACTCACAACACAAGATATACATGGGGAAAACCATTTCAGGTGAAAAACCCTATACTCCAAAACTACTGAATATATTATTTAGGAATCAAGAAGATTACAATATACTTGTAGAGCACACTTTCATATGAGTATAACCAACCAGAGACCAAGAGGTAACTCAACATATATAAGACTCTTACATACAACCTCTGTCTCAAGCTCTTGATATATAGGAGATACAATACAGTAAACCACCAATAGTAATTACAAAACCATGAGCAAGAAATCACCCAAAAGTGGTGCTAAAATTATCTCCAATCAAAGATACCTTGTGATGTGCCAAACCACACACCAACATGTGTAATTCTCCCCTTTACAGCTCTTTTATGTGTCCAACACATTTTTACATTTCCCAAAATAGAAGGTCCAACTTCCGGAGGTCATAACTTTTGATCCGACTGTCTGATTGACAAACTGTTTAATGCGTTAGAAAGTTCATGAAGAGATATAACATGTTTTACCAGTTACAACAAATTTTAGGACATTTATGGACCTCTAAGTGCCTCAAAACTGAGTTTGAAACTTTTTTTGACAGTTTCAAAAAATAGAAAATTTAATATCTCAGAATTTATATATGATCTTGAGTCGAAACTCACCTGAGATGTTTACTTAGTGTGATGTCAGAAAAATACACCCTTGGGGGCTTTTTCATAAAGGTTTAGCTCCTAGGTCTTTAGATTTACATTTAGAGAATTTTGCATGTTAAACTTGACTCCCAATGAAATAAACCCATGGGTCTTGTGGCAATTAGGACCTAGGGGGCTGTACTTTAATGATCCTTGAGCAAAGAAAGGGGGGTGGACAAGGGTGCTAGTGCCCTAGTCTAGACCTATTTTGGGTCTGACCTAATTTTAAATTTTAGGTTTGTGACTGCTATTTGGTCTCCAGGCTGACATCATAAGTTTCAAATACGAAATTCTTGGCGGGAATCTTAATAGTTGCATATATAAGCATGTTTAGGATTTTATTTGCAAACTAGAAGATGATTATGTTAGATTATGATTGTGAGCTATTGGCATACTCAAGTGATATTCATTGTGTTGCAGAGCATAGCATTGTTATTGTGTTCAGTTTTGCAGATTGGATTACATCTTCTCCTCATGGCATTTAAGAGCCTCTTCCTTCCATGAGAGCTTCATCATCGAGGTGACATTTATTGTGCTTTATCAATCAGTATCATTTGGTTTTTTGTTTCTGTCCCACAAGGGCACACACTCTCTCTCTGACAATGGTGTTTGGAAGGCTTGAATGTCCCTCCGGGCCTCGACTGAGGCAAGCCTCTAAACACCACAACCCCCTCCCACACTCCTTGTGATTGTAGGTTACTGGTATCAGATATGGAGAAAGTGGAGTTGCAGGGAAGGAAGGTAGACATTGAAGATTTTGGATCTAAAAAGAAGCGGACACTATGCGACATTTCAGGACAAGGGTGCCATCAACCTTGTCCTCTATTTTTGGATCATGAAAAATAGAAGACACAATAGAGATCAGTGCCAAAAGGAGATCGGGACTTTGCAGAAAAAGTAGCACACTAGACTAGGGCGCCATCACCATTGTCCTTGACTTTTCTATTTCCCAGACTGTGAAAAATAGTGAGTTAAGGTTCTCTACCCTCTGCTTATTTCCTGTAGCATTTGTCGTAATTTGCGTATTTGATTACTACTTTTCTTAAATTAGGGTTTCAAGAGCATAAAATCATTAATTAGCAATCTTGTGTGATCATATCTAAATTTCCTAGCAGAAAACAAAGTGGTAACTCAAATATGATAGTTGACTCTCATCTTGATAGGAGAAGCACTTGGTTGAAAAGCACTTGGAATGTTTTATATGGAAAGGGGGGTTTGTGTGTATGGGGGTTTTAGTTGTTTTAGTTTGAATCCTCCATTCCATAAAACATTCCAAGGGCTTTTCAACTGAGTGCTTCTCCTATCAAGAGGAGAGTCAACTATCAGATTTGAGTTGCCACTTCATTTTCTACTATGAAATTCAGATATGATCACACAAGATTTCTAATTAATGATTTTATGCTCTTGAAACCCTAATTTAAGAAAACAATAATCAAATTTGTGAATTATGACAAATGCTATAGGAAATAAGTAGAGGACAGAGAACCTTAACTCACTATTTTTTGCAGTTCGGGAAATGAAAAAGTCAGGTGACAATGGTGATGGCGCCCTAGTCCAGTGTGTTTCTTTTTCCGCAAAGTCCTGATCTCCTTCCGACACTGATCTCTGTTGTGTCTTCTATTTTTTGCGATCCAGAAACAAAGGACAAGGTTGATGGCACCCTTATCTCTAAATGTCGCACAGTGTCCGCTTCTTTTTAGATCCAGAAACTTTAATATCTTCCTACCTTCCCTTCAACTCTACTTTCTCCAGACTTGATACCTGTAATCATAAGGAGTGTTGGAGGGGGTTGTAGTGTTTAGAGGCTTGCCTTGGTTAAGCCCTGGAGAGACATTCAAGTCTTTTGAACACTATTGTTAGAGAAAGTGCGTGTCCTTGTGGGACAGAGGCAAAAACCAAATGATAATGATTGATAAAGCACCACAAATGTCACCTTGATGATGAAGCTCTCATGGAAGAAAGAAGATTTTCAATGCCATGAGGAGAAGATGAGATCCAATGTGTAAAAACACACAATAATAATGTTATGCTCTACAACACAATGATATCATAAGTATGTCAATAGTTCATAATCATAAAGCTTGCTAATGATCTTCTAGTTTGTAAATGAAACCCTAAACATGCATATATATGCAACTATTAAGATTCCCTCCAAGAATTTTGTATTTGAAACTTATGATGTTGGCTTGGAGACCAAATAACAGTCACAAACCTAACATTTAAAATTAGGGTCGACTCAAAATAGGACCAGACTAGGGCACTAGCACCCTTGTCCACCCCCTATCATTGCTCAAGGATCATTAAAGTGCAGCCCCCTGGGTCCTAATTGCCACAAGACCCATGGGTTTTCTCATCGGGAGTCTAATTTAACATGCAAAATGCTCTAAATGCAAATCTAGAGACCTGGGAGCTAAACCCTTAGGAAAAAGCCCCCAAGGGTGCATTTTTCTGACATAACATTTAGCCCCCACTTTAATGTATGTATTAAACATGAGGCCAATACATGCATTAAAGTAAGGTCGACAAACACAACAAATAGGCCAAGCATGGAGAAGACAAGCCAAACACATTGAAGACAATAACAAGCACGCAACACATGAAGAAGATATTTACAAGCATGCAAAACATGAAGAAGACAACATTGCAGACACACAGAGAACATTGAATACAATGAGTACGTTGATTATTTTCTTTTTGATTTTTCCATATGAAATGCATAATGCAAGTGCAAGGAAAGCAAGCAAAGAAATCCCAAAAAGTGTAGAGGAGCTCATTGCTACCGGTCTTACACTTTTTGAGAACAGACATGCCAAACACAATCCCAAGGTGTAGAGGAGTTGTTCACCACCAGTCATGCACCTTGAGAACAAACACGCCAAACAAATCCCAAAGTGTAGAGGAGCTCATCACCACCGGTCTTGCACTTTGAGAACAAGCACGCCATACACACACACACTGAAGACATAGAGAAAACATGACAAACAAGCGATGGAGTTTTCCTATTGCTAGGTTCATCACCATCTCAGGCACATTACAGGCACACACCGATGATTGGGATTTGCCATAACAACCGCTAAAAACACACTTAAGGGTTGAGTTAGGCACAAAACCGCTCCCTGCGTCACGATGAGGACTTTTGAAAATGATAGGATAATGCAATCACTCTGAGAAATACACCATCCTCGCCTCACGATGAGGGCTTAAGATAAAAGGATATGCTTGATATCCCACCTCTGCAAAGGGATTAAGTGATTGTGATTGATTTTCATATTGTTCAAACATGCTTTACTATGATCTAAAGTAGACAACTTACCTTATATATGCCCTCACCTTAAGGTGGATGATATCATGTACTGATATCAAGCACGTTAAGGTAGGAAGAAAACACACAAGGGAACATGAGCTCTCGCAAGGCCCATGCCCCCCAGAGGTGACATGTACTTTACGATCGCCGAATGTTCCCACAAACACCTCCCTGCAAGAAAAGTGTTAGTGTCCAAATAATCATGATAAACAACAATGCATATGATCAACTACATGAAAGAGCCAAGCAAGGCGATATTCATGATAAACAAAGTGCACAGAGTAGCAGTATTGTTAAAGTGTTGTTAGCAAGATAAGATAACATCGACATCAACATCAAGATAGAGAAATCACGGAGTGATTTCACTAGCCAAGCGTTGGATAATTTGTTACAACCCTATCATTAATTGATCAATTTCTACAACATTTTCAAGCAAACATCAGACCCCAAGTCTCTCTGATTGATATGGTTCATTCCAAGTAAGGTCCAAAAGAGAAGTTGACTAAATTTATTAGCCAATATCAAGGACTTTATGCACAAATTCAATATCAGATGAAAGACAATGATGTTCAGAAGATATTTATAATAAATTTGCATCCTAACATCCGTGATAAGATCCTCTTGATGAAGTATAACTCTTTTCAACACCTATGCACTACCTTCGTGACTACCAACTTTCATCTAGCTAGTATGAAAATAAAAAATCATCATCTCAAGTTGGCCAATCTGAGGGTGGGTCATCACAAAACAACTTTAAGAGGAACAATAACAAGGGTTTCATTAAGGTTAATGGGTCGAATGACTTTTCTCAAGTATCTTCTATCACTAATCCAAAGAAGGCACCTTATCAGTAAAGAAAGTTCACTCCAATATCTGAGTCCTAGCATTCTATCATGAATCAAGCTCTGAGTAATAGTCTCTTAAAGCTTCCCCTGATTAAACCAGTGGATCCTAACATAATGGAAGGACCTTATTTTGATGCTAATGCCTTTTGTTACTATCATCAGACACAAGGACATGATACTGAACGATGTATGCGTCTTAAACATGAAATACAAGACTTCATTGACTTGAATGTTATATAGGTATCTAGTGTGAATGATAATGGGAATAAGTTAGTTGCTCCACCAAATCAGAATTTATAGATTTTTACTAATCCTTTCCCTAAGCATACGAATAACAATTTGATGGAACAAAATACAATACAGGTAGAAGAGGATTATTTAGATTATGATGAGATAATTGCTACAATTGAAGTGGATAAGGAAAATACTCAAGTATCATCTCATCCAGGAGCAAGAGGCATCTACTTTGAAGTTCCTCCTCCGTTATCCCTTTAGGGATCAGGAGAGAATCAACATATACCAAAAAGACAAATGGAAAAATTGAAGCAAGATATTATGACAATAGAAAAGGCTGAAATAGTACAAGCAGTCCTTGTCGATACAATAGACAGAACCAACAGAACAAGAGAAATAAAAATTGGAAACTAGGTAGATGATTATCATCAGTTGGAAATAACAGTGGTTCTTCTCCTCACAAGCAACGAAAGATTTCACATAAACAAGAAAGTGTTGAGAACATACCACATGGACTCTTTGATAACAATGAACAAGCTAATAAGAATCACTTTAGCTTCTCACAAAACTTGGTTGAATACCTCTCCAAGAGGTTCGCAAGTTCCAAAATCGAGTACGATAACACTACAGGTAAGTATCTCTAACCCTCTATCTCTCGTTGTGTGCTTCCCCCGTGATGTGTTACATGTTGTTAGGCCTCCTAGGATTACCCTTGATTATGTTGTAAGGTCAAGGATACTAGGAGACCACCTCTGTTGTGACCTTCTTCTATTTGTATCATCATTCTTCTATATTTCCTCTCCTCTGATTTCATTGTTGTGTGTTGTGGCTTATGGACATAGCGTTGCGGTTGCTGAATTGGGGGCACCCTCCTATGTGACTATCCCTAAGACACTTGTTCTCCTCTTTGATTTATTGTTTAATACCTTCCTCTAGTGTTTCCATCTAGCTAGTAGATGACAAAAAACATATTATATTGATGCAGACCTAGTGTCCCTTTCGAGAGCAATAAAAAAAATGGACTTAGTTCCTATATGATGATGGGGTTGTAACAAATTATTTGATGCTTGGCTAGTAGAATCACTCTGTGATTTCTCTATCTTGATGTTGATGTTGATGTTAGCTTATCTTGCTAACAACACTTTAATAATACTGCTGCTCCATGCACTTTGTTTATCATGAATATCGCCTTGCTTGTCTCTTTCATGTAGTTGATCATATGCATTGTTATTTATCATGATTATTTGGATGCTAACACTTTTCTTGCAGGCATGTGTTTGTGGGAACATTCAACAATCATAAAGTACATGTCACTCTAGGGGGCATGGGCTTTGCTAGAGCTTGTGTTCCCTTGTGTGTTTTCTTCCTACCTTAATGTGCTTGATATTAGTACGTGATATTAACCACCTTAAGGTGGGGGCATATATAAGGTAAGTTGTCTTCTTTAGATTATAGTAAAGTGTGTTTAAACAATTTGAAAATCAATCACAATAATTTAATCCCCCTGTGGAGGTGGGATATCGAGCATACCCTTTTATCTTAATCCCTCATTGCGAGGTGGGGATGGTGTACTTCTTATAGAGATTGCATTATCCTGTTATTTTCAAAAGTCCTCATTGCAAGGTAGGGAGCGGTTCTGTGACTAACTCAACCCTTAAATGTGTTTTTGGCAGTTGTTGTGGTGAAGACCAATCATCAGTGTGTGCCTGTAATGTGCCTAAGATGGTGATGAATCTAGCAATAGTTTCACTCCATCGCTTGTCTATCGTGTTTTCTCCATGTCTTCAATGTGTGTGTGTATGGCGTGCTTATTCTCAAAGTGCAAGACCGATGGCGATGAGCTCCTCTACACTTTGGGATTTGTTTGGCGTGTTTGTTCTCAAGGTGCAAGATTGGTGGTGAACAACTCCTCTACACCTTGGTATTTTGTATGGCATGTCTGTTCTCAAAAAGTGCAAGACCGGTGGTGATGAGCTCCTCTACACTTTTTGGGATTTGTTTGTTTACTTTCCTTGTACTTGCATTATGTAGTTCATATGGAAAAAATAAAAAAGAAAATAATCACTACATTCATTATATTTTCTATGCTCTGCATGTCTTCAATGTTGTATTCTCCATGTTTTGCATGACTGTAACCATCTTCTCCGTGTTTTGCATGCCTATTATTGTCTTCAATGTGTTTGGCCCATGTCTTCTCTGTGCTTGGCATGTTTGCTGTGTTTGTAGACCTTAATTTAATGCATGTATTGGCCTTGCATTTAATACATACATTAAAGTGAGGGCTAAATGTTATGTCAAAAAAATGCACCCTTGGGGGATTTTTCCTAAAGGTTTAGCTCCCAAGTCTTTAGATTTACATTTAGAGCATTTTGCATGTTAAACTAGACTCTCGATGAAAAAAATCCATGGGTCTTGTGGCAATTAGGACCTAGGGGACTTCACTTTAATGATCCTTGAGCAAAGACATGGGTGTGGACAAGGGCCCTAACGCCCTAGTCCAGCCCTATTTTGGGTCTGCCCTAATTTTAAATGTCAAGTTTGTGAACATTATTTGGTCTCCAGGCTGACATCATAAGTTTCAAATACAAAATTCTTGGTGGGAATCTTAATAGTTGCATATATAAGCATGTTTAGGGTTTCATTTGCAAACTAGAAGAAGATTATGTTAGATAAAGATTGTGAGCTATTGGCTTACTTGTGATATTCATTGTGTTGCAGAGCATAGCATTGTTATTGTGTTTAGTTTTGCAAATTGGATTACATCTTCTCCTCATGACATTGAAGAGCCTCTTCCTTCCATGAGAGTTTCATCATCAAGGTGACATTTATTGTGCGTTATCAATCATTATCATTTGATTTTTTGCCTCTGTCTAACAAGGGCACACACTCTCTCTAATAATGGTGTTTAGAAGGCTTGAATGTCTCTTCGGGGCTTGACTGAGGCAAGCCCCAAAACACCACAATCCCCTCCCCAACTCCTTGTGATTGCAGGTTACAGGTATCAGATATGGAGAAAGTGGAGTTGCAGGGAAGGTAGGCATACATTGAAGATTTTGGATCTAAAAGGAAGTGGACACTGTGTGACAGTTTGGGACAACGGTGCCATCAACCTTGTCCTACGTTTCTAGATCATGAAAAATAGAAGACACAGTAGAGATCAGTGTCAGAAGGAGATCGAGACTTTGTGGAAAAAGCAACACATTGGACTAGGGCACCATCACCATTGTCATCCACTTTTCTATTTCTCAGACTGCAAAAAATAGTGAGATAAGGTTCTCTGCCCTCTGTTTATTTCCCGTAGCATTTGTTGTAATTCATAGATTGGATTACTTTTTTTCTTAAATTAGGGTTTCAAGAGCATACAATCATTAATTAGCAATCTTGTGTGATCATATTTGAATTTCCTAGTAGAAAACTAAGTGGCAACTCAAATCTAATAGTTGAATCTCCTCTTGATAGGAGAAGTACTCAGTTGAAAATGCCTTGAAATGTTTTGTGGAAAGGAGGATTCAAACTAAAACCCCATACACACAAACCCCCCTTTCCATATATAAAACACTTAGCAGTTCCGCACCTTTTGGTTAAATTTCAGGTCAATCTGAGATTAAATGTAGAGTTACTTAAAATAGTAAGTCCCCCCATTTTTAGCGCATTTGGAAACTATGAAAGTTCTAAACCATTCTTCAAGATAAAGGGTATTCAAAAAGACAAAAACTGGGAAGAATAGTAACATTTCATAGTTGCAAGGTTGAGACACTTTTCCTAACATTAAGAGTGATTTCGTCTATTGAATCTCAAACCTCTCTTTCTCCTCTTCTTGTTTCCTCTTTCTTTCCACTCTCCTCTTTTCTTCCTTGCTTTCCATTCTTCACCAAATTCTATCTTCATTTTGGGTGATGAAAATGCCCCTAATTTCTCCATGGATGTTGGATATTTATCTCGAGTTAAGTCCATCCATAAGAATAAATGCCAAACTAGAGTGAGTATGCACTATGGTGTAGTGTGATGGAGTTATTCCCTAGGTTCATTTAATTCCCTCACTCTCGCATACAATGCATTCATCTCCACTTCGTGGAGTTCATCTCATAGTATTTGAATTTAAACATAAACCAAATCATAATCTATATAAATATATTTATTTAGATACGTATTTTTATAGATATGAATTCATATAGATATAAATTTCCATATATTTATATATGTATATATTTACATAATTTCTTGCATATATAAATTATCCCATGTACACAATTTGTATAAGGTAGTTTATCACCTTTTTGACAAAAGAAATAGTGAGATATAGAAGGCAAGAGATTTTCATCTAATCTATTTGAACAATATTATAACAAATTTAGTAATTCAAAGGATGACCAAGGAAATAGTTAAATGACAACATAATGATGTAAAGTACTTTAGAGACTTATGACACACTAACACATCCAATGAAACATTCATATAAGCTCTGGCAACATGCATGTGTGCATTCTTAGAATATGATATCCTAGCCATTTTCCTAATCTTCTACCCTCTCCCTGGTGATACTCTTCCTCCTAATCCAAGAGAGGGAACTAATGGTTCTACAACCACCTCATTATTGAAAAGGAAGTTAGTTCGTTACATTCAATCATATGTATATCCAAATGAATGAAACTATTAAATTATTTATCATAGAATCTCATAATGAAGATCATATCTTTAAAATTTATCACCATCATATGATATTCACACTTTGCATACGCATAAAATAATTAGTACATACTTAACACAAATAATCTCTAAAGAGAGTTTCATGACTATAAGTGACCTACTAGAAATTAGTTAAAAATAACATAGTTTTAACTATCTAAAAATGGGGTTCACACAAATTTCAAGTTTCAAACAAATAAAATGCCTTGATCCCATCATGAGGCACACAACACAAAACACTCTCAAATGAATATACAACATCTGTCTCCTGAACTTAGGACTTGATGTGCCCTAAAGTGAGGGAAGATTCAATCAAATCAATCATAGAATAGATAAGGTAAAAACTACTAGTTTAGGAAAACCCTACCAAGAAAACTACCCAATAACAAAAGAAAATATTAACAATAGAATCACAATAGAAAACTTATGCTTCTCAAATAACTCATTAAACTTAAACAAAGAAGATTAAACACATTTCACCTCTATGATGCATGAGCATCTAGTGGTGTAAGGACAATCTTACATCACCCAAAAATATTTAAAGTTTTTTTGAATATTTTTATTTTTGTAGGTTTCTTTAGTTGTGTTGGAGTCAATGTTGACACTTTAGTGGTTCAGGACTGTCAAAAGTTTACAAAGGCTAAAAATATTAACATTCTATTTTTAGTAAGTTGGCCTATTTGGGTACGTATAGACCTGAAAATGTACCCCAAGAAGCAGAATTGTGAAAATAAGAAAATGGTGAAGAAATAATCTAAATATCATTATAGTTTGAGAGATATTAAAGTTTCTGTCTTAGAAAATTGCTCTTGATGAACTTGAAATTTGAATTTGAGGCCTTTAGAATCCTCATTAGGGTTCAAAAAGTGGACAAAATGATTTTTAGATATTACAAGTGTCATAGGCCTCTTCACAATCTTTACAACACTCAGTTCTATTTGTCAATTGGATGCCTGGTTCAAAATTTATGGACCCCAGAAGTTGTGTTCCAAAATTTCAAAAACTTTAAATTTTTAAAATTGCCAAGTTATTGGGCAGGAAAATGGACAACTAGACTTGGTGCCCAAAAAGAGGAGTTAGACTATCTAGAACATTTAGGAAGGTGGTGGAGAAGTGGAATGGAAGTTATTGGTGCAAAATAAAAGGGGAAATAGAAAGGTTACAAAAGATAATTCCATATGTGCAGTTGTGGCTCTGGATTGTAGAAGTCTCTGACAGAGTAGGATTTTCTCTATTGTGAAATAGCCCATGTTTCTATAGCATGTAATACTATAATTTGTACTCCATTTTATTAAAGAAATAAAATTTGCATGATTTTAATCCTCAGATTTTTGGTGGGAATCTATGTTGTTGTTTCATGTGTGAGTGTTGGGTGGAGTAGCCCTTCATCAAGTGGTATCAGAGCAAGGGTTCTTGAGTGTGTAAATAGATCGCCAATTGTGAGGCAGTTTGCACCAAGTCCAGAGGTTGTGGGTTTGTTGTAGTGATCAAAATGCCTCCACAAAGAAACCATGGAAATGGGAGAAATACTTCAACAAAAGAGGGTTTGAGAGTCCTACAAAGGCAAATTGATGCATTGTAAAAGGAGCTGTGAAGGGGGTTTGAGCCAAGGAGAAGAGAAGAAAGGAAAGGTGAAATTGAAGAAGAAGAGTTGTTTGAGGAAGAATAAGGTGTTGCAAGAGAGCCTGAGCAAGATAGGTGGTTGAGGGTAATTTCAAAATTTGGAAAGAGGCATAGGGTTGAATTTTCCACCTATTTTGGAGCTTTTTATCCAAAAGAGCTCAGTAATTGGATAAATGATATGGAGGAATATTTCTAGTATGAAGAGGTGGAGGATCCAAAACGGGTTAGGTTTACAAAACAAAGTTGAAGGTCCATGCCAATATTTGGTGGAAAGAGGTCAAGTTAGAGAGAAATACAAGAGGAAAAGGAAAGATCACTAGATGGGATCAGATGCTGGATAGACTAAAGAAGTGGTTCATTCCTATGCACTATGAGTTGGAGTTGTTGAAGAAGCTACAAGGATTGAAACAAGGTAACAAGTCTGTTAACGAGTACATAGAATTATTTTATAAGATTATTATAAGAACATGCCATCCAAAGGCTAACAAGTAGAAGGTAGCCTATTACATTAATGGGTTGAAGCGAAGTATTCAAGAGGAGTTGAGCTTGATAAGAATGACCACCATAGAAGATACATAATAGTTTTCTCTAAAGGTGGAAGAGAAGATGAATAAAAGATTCGAAAGCAAGCAAAGAGGAAGGGGTCATATTGGAAAGATGGGTGGAAGATCCTATGGAATTCAAAATGAAGATCAAAAGAAGAATGAAGAATCAAGCACCAGTCAAAATCAAAGAGGAGATAATGCCTATCGCCCTCGAGACCAAAATAATGGTGAACAAAGAGGAAAATGAAGAGGTAGACCTAGACAAGGACCTAGAAGAGGAGGCTTTAGAGGAACATGTTTCCAATGTGGAGAAGGACATCAAGCATACAAGTGTCCACAACATCAAGGACAAATAGAAGACCCGAGAGTAATGCATGAGTTGCACATGTAGATGAAGATGCCGAATATGAGAATTCTAAAGATGTAGAAAGAGGAGAAGATCATGTCTTAAAGAGAGGCTTACTGAATGAGGAGAAAGACCCAGTTCATAGGAAAAGTTTATTTTGCACTAAAAGTAAAGTTGGAGGTAAATGTTGTTATGTTAACATTGACAATGACAATACCAATAATCTTGTTTCAAAAGAGATGTTTAACAAATTATAGTTGGAAGGAAGGAGACACCTGCATCCATATTGGATTTATGGTTGTAAAATAATCATAGAGCTTTGGTCAATAAGCAATGCTTAGTAAAGTTCAAGATTGACAATTACCATGATGAGGTACTGTGTGACATTGTACCTATGGATTCTTGTCATGTATTATTAGGGAGGTTGTGGAAGTATGATAGGCATACGGTACATGATGGCCATGCAAACACCTATACCCTGACTAAAGATGGAGTTCATCACCAATTGAAGCCCTTGAAGGAGATAGAAGATCTAAGGTATGTAGTAGTGCCAGGATTTGTTTGGTTGATAGTAGGAAATTTTTGGATGGTATGAGGCATGAACATATGTGCTACACATTGATCCCTAAGATAATAAAGGAGAAATGTGGAGGTGTATCAACAGAAGTCCTGGATCTGTTAGAAGAATTTCAAGATATTCTATCTGATAATGTACCAATAGGTTTGCCACCAATGAGGAAGGTAAGTCACCAAATGGATTTGATACTAGGAGCTAGTTTGCTACATAACACAACCCATAGAATGACTCCTATAGAGAATGAGGAGGCAAACATAGAAGTTCAAGAGTTGTTGAAGAAACTATTGATAAGGGAGAGCCTAAGTCCATGTGTGGTACCTGTAGTACTAGCACCAAAGAAGGATGGAGAATGGAGAATGTGTATAGACTCGAGAGACATCAATAAGATCATGATCAAGTATCAGTTTCCATTGCCAAGGATGGATGACATAATGGATTGCCTATGTGGAGCCAAGTGCTTCACAAAGATAGATTTAAAGAGTGGATATCACCAAATTTGAATTAGAGGAGATGAATGGAAGACAACCTTCAAGACAAAGGAAGTTTTGTATGAGTGGTTAGTCATGCCATTTGGGCTAACCAATATCCCAAGCACATTCATGTGGCTCATGAATGAGGTATTGGCAGTGTTTTTGGCAAAGTTTGTTATTGTTTATTCAGATGACATTTTAATTTTCAATAAGATTTGGGAAGAGCATCTGATGCATATCAGAAAAGTTTTAGAGAAGATGAGGAAAGAAAAGTTGTTAATTAATATGAAGAAATGCAGTTTTGCAAAGGAGTTTGTATACCTGGGATTTGTTGTCTCAACATAGGGTCTTAAGATGGAACCAAAAAAGTAAGGGCTATTATTGAATGGCGCATGCCAAGGAGTGCTACAGAGGTAAGATCTTTTCATGGTTTGGCATTTTTTTATAGGAAGTTTGTCAAGAATTTCAGTAGCATTTGTGCCCCACTAATTGAAACAATGAGGGGAGAAAAAAGAGAGTTCAAGTGGACCACATGAGCAATAAGGAGTTTTGATATGTTGAGGAAGAAAGACACAGAGCAACCTATTTTGGCACTTCCAGATTTCAACAAGGAATTTTAGGTAGATTATGATGCTAATGGAAGTGCCGTAGGAGTTGTTTTGAGTCAAGAAGGTAAGCCGATTGCCTATTTCAGTGAGAAGCTTAATGATGCCAAGAAAAAGTATTCTCTCTATGATTAGGAGTTTTATGCCATAGTTCAAGATTTGAAGAAATGGAGACATTATTTGTTGCCAAAAGAGTTTGTTCTATATACTGATTATCAAGATTTACAATATCTTAATAATCAAGGGAAATCGAATCAAAGGCAATTAAAATGGGTTGAATTTTTGTAGAGTTATACTTTTGTTTTGAAGCATAGGAGTGGAAGATCGAAAAGAGTTGCAAATGCCTTAAGCAGAAGGCAAAATTTGTTTACAGAGATGAAGATATAGGTTTTTGGGTTTAATGAACTCAAAATTTTGTGTCCTGAAGATCTAGATTTTGTAGAGGCTTGGAAAGCTTGTTTCAAACCTATTACTTTGGATAGAACAAGGTGGTTGGATTTCATGATCCAAGATGGTATGTTATTCAGAGAAATCTAGTTATGCATTTCGAGGAGTTCCATGAGAGAGAATTTGATCAAGGAGAAGCATAGTAGAGGATTGGCAAGACATTTTGGTCAAGATAAGACCATTTCTCTTGATAGTGAGAATTACTACTAGCCATAATTGCACCAGGATGTGAAGAAATTTATGTAAGCTACAGAATATGTCAGATGGCCAAAGGGGTAAGTCAAAATACAACATTGTATCAACTGTTACTTGTACCAGAGAGACCGTGGGAAGACATCAACATGAATTTTGTTCTTGGTTTTTTGAGAACATAGAGAGGACATGACTCCATATTTGTGGTGGTTGACAAGTTTTCAAATATGGCACACTTCATTATATGCCATAATACTAGTGATGTTGTTCATGTTGTCAAATTATTTTTTGGAGAGGTGGTAAGACTACATGGTCTACTAAAAAGTAGTTTCATATTGAGATACCAAGTTTGTTGGGTATTTCTGATGGATAGACATAGGTGGTGAATAGGAGTTTAAGCAACCTACTAGGATGTTTGGTAGGAGATAAGCCCAAGGGATGGGATTTGATGTTACCATAGGTGGAGTTTGCATACAAAATACTGGTAAATCTCCATTCCAGATTGTATATTAGTAGTCCAAAAAATTCTTCTGACTTGAGGAAGATAGATAGAGGAGAGAAAAGTAGTGCCAAGACTAAAGGCTTTGTAGAGCACCTAAAGAACTTGCATGAGGAGGTAAGAAAGCATATCAATAAGATGAATTCATAGTACAAGGATAAGGCAAATCAAAAGATAACATTTAAGGAGTTCAAGGTTGGAGATAAAGTTATGGTTCACCTGAGGAAGGAAAGGTATCCTATGGGAACATATAATAAGTTAAAGATGAAGAAATTTGGACCATGCAAGATCTTGAAGAAGTATGATTCAAGAAATGCATATGAAGTAGAGTTGCCAAGTGGAATCAACATTTCCCCTATGTTCAACATTTATGATTTGATAGAGTATCATGAAGGTGGCATAGAGGATGGACCAATAGAAGAACAATGGAGTATCCTAACACCTACTTTAGAGGAGGCGATAGAAGAAATCCTAGATAGCCATGTGGGAAGAAGTACCAGAAACAAGCGATATGAAGAATACTTAGTTAAGTGGAAAGGAAGGCCTGTTGAAGATTCATCATGGTTGTCTAAGATAGAGGTTTACTGTCTTGGTTTTTTTCAAACACATGTGATGTGACAAGGTCACTTCTCAAATTACCCTAAGTGTCTAATGCAGGAGCATCCAGTGGTGTAAGGGAAATCTTGTATCACCCAAAAATATTTGAAGTTGTTTTGAATTCCTTTGTTTTTGCAAGTTTCTTTAGTTGTGTTGGAGTCCATGTTGACACTTCAGTGGTTTGAGATTGTTAGAAGTTTAGAAAGGCTAAAAATAGTAAACTTCTATTTTAGTAAGTTGGCCTATTTGGGTACATATGGACTTGAAATTTTATTCTAAGAAGAGGAATTGTAAAAAGAAGCAAATGGTGAAGAAAAAATTTGAATTTCACTTATAGTTTGAGAGATATTAAAGTTTCTGTAATGAAAAATTGCTCGTGATGAACTTCAGATTTGAATTTGAGGCCTTTAGAAGCCTCGTTGGGGTTTGAAAAGTGGACAAAATAATCTTTAGATATTTTGGATGTCATAGACCTCCTCATGAGATTTCCAATTCTCGGTTCTATTTGTCAATCGGATGCCCAGTTCAAAAGTTATGGCTCTCGGAAGTTGTGTTACAAAATTTCAAAAACATAAAAAATTTCAAATTGCCAATTTCTTAGGTGGAAAAATGGATAGATGGACTTGGCACCCAAAAAGGGAGTCACACTTTCTAGAACATTTAGGAAGGTAGTGGAGAAGTGGCTTGGAAGTTATTGGTGCTAAATAAAAAGGGGAAAGAAAAAGGTTACGAAGGACAGTGCCATATGTGTAGTTGTGGCTTTAGATTGTAGAAATCTCTGATAGAGTAGGATTTCTCTGTTGTGAAACATCCCATGTTGTTGTAGCATGTAATACTATATTTTTTACTCCATTTTACTGAAGAAAAAAAAGTTTCTTGATTTTATTCCTCACATTTTTGGTGGGAATCTCTGTTTGTGTTTCATGTGTGAGTGTTGGGTGGAGTATCCCTTCATCACTCTCTATGGAAAATAAACTAAATAAACAAAGAGCAAGTGACCCTTTGAGTGACAAGGATTATGACAACCACACTAGTTTAATTCTTTCATAAAAAACAACTAAACAATAAAACTTCAACAATCAAAACAATCAATAACCATAGACAATCAAATCACATGATCAACATAACCACCATTTTTATGTTCTTCCCCACAAACATAGCAACTTCTTGGTCCCACCATTGCTTGACTGGCTCCTACCATGAGAGTAATAGTGACTAGGAAAGTGCCCCTCAATAAGGTTGCAATTCATTTGCTACAAACTGGGGTCTAACTCACTTGCATTGTTCTTGGGTTGATTCCAAACATCATAGGGTCTTAACTAAACTCGCTCCCAAGATTACAAATCAACTAATTCTTGGAGATTTTTTACAAAAATGAGATCTAAGTAGACCGAAGTTATAATACAAAATTGACTTATGTTGATTTATTTTGAATAAGTTAAGTTTTCATAAATATTTTAACAACATTATGATAGGGCCACAAACTAGAGGTCAATGCAAGAATTCCTACACACCTAGAAAAAAACCTAACAAAGAGGAAGTTCATTTTTTATGTGGTCTTTAGTAGATGAAAAAGTGCACCAATTAGAAGCAAGTATGTTGAATATATTGTCTAAAATGAAAGGAGAAATAACTAGTCTCAAAATCTAAAATGAAAGAAGAAATGACTAACATTAAGGAAATAATGTTCCAACTCCTTTCAATCAATCAAGATAGATTGTCTAGACAAGCCAATCCTAATCCAAAATCTAGTACTCAATCTAGATCTTATAACTTGTTATCGAAGATGGATATGTGAAAAGATGAAGTGGTGCCAAAGATAATAATATATTACCATACACTATATCACTATTTGAAGAGATTACAAAGGGTCTACCATCCAAGGGAGACCAATATCAAGCCATTCAACTAGTACCTAGAAACCATCTACCATCAATCACCTCTCCTTTGAAGGCACACGCAGAAGAAGAAGTGGTGCCAAAGAAAATAATATATTACAATGTACTATCACTATTTAGAGAGATGCCAAAGGGCCTACCATCCAAGAGAGACCAAGATCATGCCATTTAACTAGTACCTTGAAACCATCTACCTTCAATCACCTCTCCTTTGAAGGTACACCAAAAGGTTATAGTAGTGGAAGCACACATGCAACACCAACAAGAGGAGCTCTTTAGACTTAAGAAGAATAAGGCAAAGACACAAAATATAATAAAGGAAGAAATAATTTTAACATATAAAGAGTTAGAAGATCTTGATGATGAGACCAAAGTTATTTTGGAACCTGAGGGTGTCCTTCAGACACACATTAAAGAGGTTGAAGATGAGGATAATTATAGAGTATCTAATAAAGTTGAATAATCTCGAGCTAGTGAAGATGTGACATGGGTAGATGAAGCATTCCTTAAGAAGCTCTAAAAGTTTGTCAACATTAGGGACAATGTTGGTTTTGGGGAGATGGGCACCATCAGTATTAGAACAACCAAAAGTTAGAACTCATATTCAAAGGGGTTTTACTTTATCGACTTCATCATAGAATTGTATATAGTATTGTTTGGATATGGCTTACATTTACATGACTAGTTTAACATTCAGAGCACACTCCACTAGAAACATAATCAAACACATAAACATGATTAGATTGAAATAAGGTGGAGATTGAACATCCAGGTCATCATGATTGTAGTTATCTATATCACTTAATAACTAATTTAGCATCATTCTATATTAGAATTGTATGTAGTATAGTTTGGATATGGCTTACATTTACATGACTAGTTTAACATTTAGAACACACTCCACTAGAAACATAATCGAACACATAAACATGATTACATTGAAATAAGGTGGAGATTGAACATCGAAATCATCATGAATGTAATTATCTCTATCAATTAATAATTAAATTGGCATCATGCTATAGTTTTAATTTATGGGGAATACACCATCAATATTATAAAAACCAAAATTTAGAACTCATATTCAAAGGGGCTTTACTTTATCAACTTTATCTTAGAATTGTATGTAATATAATTTGGATATGGCTTACATTTACATAACTAGTTTAACATTCAGAGCAAACTCCACTAGAAACATAATCAAACACATAAACATGATTACATTGAAATAAGGTGGACATTGAACATCCAAGTCATCATGAATGTAATTAATAACTTTTTTTTTAATTTATCACTTCAAAAATAATTACTAAGACAACAATTATCCCACTAAAATTATTTGAAGATTTTATAATAGTCCATGAAGGTCTTACAAGGTTATGGAAAAAGAAATTACATATGTACACTATGACTCAAAATGCTTTCAAATTTATTGCCTTCAACTTCAAAATTATCTAAAATAATATTCATAAATTTTAAAAACTTGCTTAATATAACTACACGCTTTATATTTTGAATTGTTCATCTTAGTTAGCACTTAAATCTTTGTTATACATAGAAGGGTAAAACATCTCATGTTATAAGAGATGCATATGAAGGAAAACAAGAAGTATACTATTATCTTGTTAATATTTAACTAATTAGTATACAAGCAAGTTATCAAAGTAATGTAATTTTTTTTTTTAACCAGAAAAAGGGGAGTGAACACCCGTATATTAAGAGATAATAAAAGTATTACAAAAAACATGGCTGAAGCCCAGTCCAGAGGAATAAAACCAAAAACACCCCAAGCCATCACATAAACTAACAAAAGAAAAACGAATGAGAAAAAGTCACCCATTCGATCACCACTTAGGCCGCCACTATGCAGACGGGCAAAGAGAAAACACCGAGGAAAACAACCCACAGCACTCGAAGTCACCACCAAGGCAAGAGCGGAAAAAATGAAACTAGCCATCCACCCACGCCAGACGCAACCGAAGAAACCGCCAGAGCCACCCCCACACCGACACCAAACGAACAGACACGGAGACCGCCAACAACCCATGCACTCCCAACCACAAAAAAGGAATCCCACCACCCCCGCAGCATGCCGCAGCCAACACAGGACCACCAGTAGCAAAAACATCTGGACACAAACCATGAACCCCACGAGAAACATCACGCCGCTGGTGGAGCAGCTGGTAGAGCTTGTGCGTCCATCTCCATAGAAGGCTCAGACTGGCCACCCTCCTCCACCTCAGACAGTGCGTAAAAAGGCATTCCCGGGGCCAGGTCCGAAGCATGGATCCTAAGAAAGCGAATTGCTGTGAAAACATCCTTGATTCGCTTGGACCGTTTCTTGGAGAAAAGAAAGCAATAGGACCGAAGCGCATCATCCAATTCCGCACTACACAGAGATTTAAGACTAGATTGCATTGCCCTATAAATCACCTGCTGAGGAGGGGAATTCCGCAGGGAAGTGAGGTTAAAAATCCCACCGATGAGGGCGTCTCCTTGGTCCATCTTATAATTAGCTACTGCCACCTCCCATCGTTCCATCGTATAAATGTTCTTGAAGAACAAACCTGCCGCAAGAGAGTGGACATAGACACCATCCATCACTAGATCCATTATGTTTGAGAGGAGCTGTGAAACGACATCTGAATAGTTTAGGACGCGACCCTCATATCCCCTGATCCAGGCATGCCCCACAATGTTTCGGACAGCAAACTGAATAAGAGTGCAATCCGAATCAATCAAAGTCATAAAGTCGATTGCCTTCACGTGCCCCCTTATCTCTAATTCCCAGTCCAAAGAAGGAAAAAATAACCTCTGGTTTAGCCACGTATCCGCCATCACCAAGCACCAGAAGACCAAGCCTTGGAAGAAGTTGGAGCGATAGAGACTGAGAAAAGCTAGCCAAATGAAACTGAGGGCTGGCGAAGAATAATAAAATCGTTTGCTTCAGCCACACATGAAGATAGGGAAGTACGCAGCCAGCTAATAGAAAAACCAGAAGCGGTAGCCACGTGTCCTGTAAAATATGGAGCAATCGGGACGGAGAGGCCGTTGCGCCGTCAAAGAATAATATCAAACTAGGGAGGGCTGCCACTGCAAAAGATATTAATGAACATACAATGAAGACAGATTCACAATCTTTCTCATGCGGGCAGGACAAGTGAGAAAACTGGAACTGTCTAAATACACTCAAACTCACTATTAAAACCCGATCCAACGTCCCTGCAGAGTGTCAGACGTCCTTCCCTCACAGTAAATGCAAAAATAAATGAGGCGGTCCCCCAACTTAACGCAAAACAACACCGGTAGCCTGGGAAGGGACACCTCAACCATCAAAGTAATGTAATTATTAAGATTATCTTTAGAAATCCATTTCAAAATTACACTATCTAATCTCTTTTGGAAGCTATGTTACTATAAAGTTTAAACACAATAGACAAGGGTTGTAACAAAATCTCAGATTATTTTGCAACAAATTACCTATTTTATTCTGATAGTTTATATTCTAGTTGTAAAATTGTAGGGTAAGGATATAACAGTTTTGAAAATTAATAATTTATAAAGAAAAAGTTTTTGTACTTTCTCAGCAGCAAAGGCTGTGCAAATTTTCTAGATTATGCCACAATAAAACTACTAGGCAAATCCATTATACTCTAAACGACAAACTGAAAAACTCGCCATAAAATGCTTCACTAGTAGGTAGAAACACTTGAATAACAAGGAAAACATATTCAATTGAAGGAAATAGAAAACCCTTATTACTACCAATGGCTACCTCGTAACATTCGTCCTCTAACAGCTCTGATTACTATTATCGTAACAGATACACTTCCAATTATCGCATTCTCTAACGTCAAGATGATCGAAATCTCTGCAGGTGCCGCTGCAGTGATTATCGTCAATCCCCTTAAAGCATGGCCCCATAAATGTACCGCTCGGGGTTCTACAGGCGCCACGATGAACATATTACTAATCAGTAAGTATTTCAGAATTTTCAAAGGCAAAACAACAATTAAAAACCATGATAATATTGAAGAGAAGAACGGTAAATATTACCAAAAGCAAAAGGCGCTGTGAGCAATAGAAAGATGAGGGACACATAAATGCCCTTCGCCATGGAAGCGACTACAGAATGTACGTTGAAGCTTTATTGCTACCATACGCCTGATTGAATGATTCGTTTGGATATGACAAAATCCATACAGCGATTCCAAATAATATCATATGATTGCCAGCAGTGTTGACAACCGGCAATTATAGGTCTAACCATTTCAGGAGTTGAAAACAATGAAGAGAAAATATATGAATGAGATAATCAAAGCCACAAACAAGAAAGATGAGCGAGTCAGAATAAATGGGGAAGCCATACTCTTTTTACTCTAAAGGTTTGGTCTTTTGATGGGAAGAGCTTAAACAGTTTGTATGGACGTCGAAATTCAATAGACTGAATGTTTTTTTGACAAATTGATTGACTAAAGACATGGTCGAAGAGGTCAAGGCACTTGCATAGGTCGATAGTAGATGTCGGCATCATATTGGGTCGAAAAATCAATATAAACAGTCGGCACGACAATGTGCTGACTGTTTAGGTGGGCGCTTTTGATATGGGATAGATTTTACGATGTCTTGTTTGTTCCATACCATTATCCTTAAATATTATCCACTTCAACAATCAAAAAATAATTTTGACAAATAAAAATAGAACAAATATTTATCACTTTTATTGAATGAATAGAACAAAACTTTGAGTGTAGATCATGCAATATTAACAGTGATAAATTACATCGATCACCTTGAACCAATATATTTCTATCCACAACTCTCCAGGCATTTTCCACCGGAGAAATAATATGACATCTGGATGTCTCAATCGACTCAAAATAGATAATTCATTTCGAAAAAACTTCCACGTTCTACATTTCTACTTTCACACCATAGCAGATGAAATACTTTTTATAGGTTATTCTCTACTCCTACATTTGTCCTCCTTTAGCTGGTGATGTTCTGCCCACGGTAGTCTCTTTTTATTGTAGACACACTTTTTAATCGTATGTGCACCAAAATGTGCCTCATCAACCATCCAATCTCCACAATGGGTAAACTAAATCGAGTTCATGTATTAGACCCGCCACATGGAATGTACTGAGTTGTATTCTTTCATGCCACTGCAAGAAATGTACTTAACTATCTTCTTTCATGCGTGTGCTTTGATTCCATGTTGGAAATGGAAGAGTATATAGAATAGTGTAGCGAACTAGTAAAAATATATAAAATATTATTATAAATTTTTTGGGATGATTTTATATTCATTACAATATGGATTTTATAAAGATTTTCCAACAAACAATTTTCTAAACTATTCCATGGGAATAATTTCCAACTAATTACTAGCTATATACTAACAATACTATTTAAAAATTTAAATAAGTCACCAAGGTAACTTTATTTCAAATGTAAACCTTAATATTCTAATGTTTGGTTGTTCTAGTGAGGATTTCTAAGATTACATTTTCAAAAGCATATATATCACTTTTGAATTGCATGGATCCCACATTGACATACTTTGGAATTTTAGGATGGAATACATTATGTTGTCCACCAAGATTCTCTCTAAAGAATAACCTAAAAGATGAGGTTTGTTCACCTAATCCAATTGAATATTTGGGACAAAAATATTAGATGTACAATTATCCCCGCAATGCCTTTATGCAAGCTTACTCAAATCTTAAAAAACTAAAAACAATAAATAAAGCCTTCATTTATGAGTACCTATGATATTTCAAAACAACACCCAAGCACTAGGTGGATGAGTCGAGCTTCGAAGCAATACACAGGGGATCAAGAACCCTTGTAGAGGTGAACCCTCCAATCACTCTCATTCCAATAGTAGCAACTAGTGAAGCGGGGAAGACATTGAGGAGCTATTTGACTTGAGGGAGAGTGAGACTTCATGGGCCTTAGTCATGGTAGGCACACTTATTGGTGGGGCATCCTCATCACCCTCATAGTGGTCATTTCATATGTTTCTTGTTCTTGTTCTTCTTTCTCTTGTTGTTGTTGTTGTTGTTGTTGTTGTTGATTTAGTTCACTTAGTACAAGAGTGTAACTTGCTCTATGGAAAACATGTTCATTTGCATTGTAGAGTAAAAAAACTTCAAGTCATGTTCATTCTTGCTCAAGGATTTCCTTGAGGAGTCTATGCTCTTGATTTTTATGTTCTTCTAAATGTCTTCTTTCATTTTCCAAGTGGACTTTCCTAAGGATGGTTTGTTGTTCTTGGATTTATTCTTTGAGTGATTGCTAAGGTTCTTGAGTTTCTATGTTGTCAGAAAGTTGTGTTTCAGGAAGATTCTCTTTGATCTCATCTAATTCTTGTTCTATCTATTTTTTCCTCACATCTAGGCACATCAAATGCTTGGTAGAGTGAATATGGATGTTAAAAAGTTTGGTGTTGTGTGATGTAGTTTTCTATGCCTCGTGACAAGAATGAGGTCTTGAATGTAGGTGTTTTGTTTCTTTTAGTTGTTTTCCTCTTGATGGAAATGAGAGCTTGAATGCTCTGAGATGAATTTTAGATTTTATTTGATATGAGGTTTCTAGATGCAATGTAACTATATGCATGTGCACATGATTCCTTTTGTCTTCTTTTTCTATTTTTTGATGGTAGCTAAATACTATGAAAAGTAAATTTGTATGCAAGCTAAATGATTCCTTTCCTAAATGTAGTTTCACTATGTTTTTTTGTTTTTCAATTTAATATCGCAATAACTTTAAAGCAATCTAATATGCAATCTTTCCCTATACTAATGCAAGTTTCATTGCAAGTCTACTTTTCACTTAATCTATGAATGTAAAGGGAAGAAGCAATCTTTTCTAAAACATTCTTTTGTAATTCAAATCTACTTTTGCACATGCAAATTGATTAATGAATGCAAGAAGTAATCTTTTTCTAAAACTTTATTTTACAATGCAAATTTACTTCCCTAAATGAATACAAGAAGGAAAAGTAAATTTTTAGTCTAGCATATGAAAAAAAATATTCAAAGTTTTTAATGAAATACAATCACTTTTCTAAATGCAAAATAATCTAAGAAGTGAAATGCAAGTAATCTAGAAAAGACTTTTCTTCTATATTAAAAACATTTTTTAAATGCAAAATATCATATTTCCTATATGTAAGATATTCTCTAACTACCTCTAAGATGAGAACACAAAAGGAACCTATATACAAATTGTGCCAATGCCCTAAAAATTGTCCTTAGAGGTCTAGCTAGTATCCATATGTCCTCTTTCATAGTAGGAAGAATACAAAGATGCAAATAAATTGAAGTATCAAGAAGCTCAGTGGGTTGTGGGAAAAATAAAATGAAGAAATCTCCAAGCTTGTAAGGATAATAAGGAAAGGCTTGAGGCATATAATAGAAGCTTGAGTATACTAAAGCTTCTAGAGATATCTATGCTAGAAGATATCTTAAACTAAAAAAACAAACAAAAGGCTTGAAGCCTATGTAGAAGCTTGCAAGAAACTTGAAAGCAAAAAGAAGATGTGAAGAACTCGAGCAATTGAGAGAGTGTGAGAGCATGTTTCAACAATTAGTTGAATTCTTGTATTTATAGATAAAAATGGGTGGCAAGAGAAGACAATCTAGACAAGATCAAAATAAAGAATTAAAAAAAAAGAAACAATCCATAAATATGCAAAGGAATAAAGGAGAAATCAAAGAGTTAAATAAAGAGATAATTCAATCAAGATAAAATGATAAACCTCAATAAAATGTTCTAAATGGAAAGAAAGAAAGGAAAGGAGTGAGTTGGCATGAAAAAATTGTTAGAGTAATAGGTTCTTTACTTAATTAATTTAGTCATATTGATTAATTAATATGTCACCTTTACTTTATTTCACTTAAGCTAAACTTAGGCACTTTAATAATTTATTATTAATCCTAGGATTCTCACTTTTAGGGTTTCAATCTCCTTTCATAAGGATTGATCTTATTGTAATTATTCATTCTTTATGCATTTTGCTTTACGTATGCAAAGTATCATTATTGTGCCTCTTGGTCTCCTTTGTGTGATAGGTTATTTTCTTGTAGGTGTTCATTGGGATATGTGAGGTTGGTTTATCAACTTCAACATGGTATCAAAGCTCCAGATCTACAAGCCCCTCTCAAATTTGGAGAAAACTTTGAGCAAGAGACATTTTCTTGGTGCATTTTTGTGTAAAACAGAGTATTCCATTAGATTTAGAGCAGTCAAAGTAGTCAGATTAGCCTTTTATTTGGCTTGATTTGAGCTTCGTAGGCCAGATCTGCAAGGGTTTCAATGGGTACTTTTTTTTTGGGATTTGGAGGAAATCTATTTTTCGGAGCAGTTTGGGCCAAGACAAACCTTACCATCACGCCGAGAAGGCCCAAAAACCTTAATATCGACTATCAAATTGCCAAAAATGAAGATGGGTGTTTCTGAGGAAATTTTTTTTGCTAGGGAAGCCGTACGACGTCCCCAGCACGTAGTTCAAGGCGCAGGGAAAAAACTAAAAAAAGTACAGTAATATTTTTTTGTTTAAAAAAAAAATCTATATTAAAAAAATAATAATATATGGGGGTTCGAGGGTTTATACCCCGTCCCCTTTCCCATGTAGAGGGGGATATTCGAGGGTACCTTGCTCCCTACTACAACTTTGCTGTGATAGGGTGGCAGGCCCTCAAACCCCGCCATTCCCTGTTGGGGTGGTACCAAGTGTACTGCCCCGTATCCATGACCTTGGCCGTGGCAGGGTGGCGGCCCTTGGGCCCCACCCCTTTAAGGGGTAGTGGTGGGGGGATTTTTTCCCCCATGCCTATTATAATATATTTTTTTAAAATAATTTGTTTTGGATATAATTTTTTTTTAAAGTTTTTTTTATTTACAATAAAAAACATTTTCAATATTTTTTTATGCTTTTTTAATATTAAAAAAGCACATACAATAAAATCCATGTACATGTGTACTTGCATGCTACATTGAAATGCATGCCCAACTTTTGGTGATTATTTTAGCAATGGCTCTATATTTGGCGGTTCCCCACAGTTAGCAGGTCTTCTAATTTGTCTGGAGGCTCCTCTAGTTTGATAGAGGGCTAATTTTATTTGGCAGATCACTATTTTGGTAGTTGCTCCAAAGTTAGCAGCAATTCCTCTAAATTTGGCAGTGGTTTGTTTTATGCCTTGTCTACCCCTCTCCATTGGGCTTTTCAATTTTGCACTCCATCTTCCAGAGACCATATCTTGGTCATACGGTGGTATGTTTTAATGTATTTTTTTTTGAAAAGGGGTAGAATTTCATGCTCTTCATAGTGGTGTAGGTGATTTTCTGTTTTGACTTCTAGTTTTTTCTAGAAATCAGTTTTTTTAGTGCTCTAGCTGTGTAGTTCTCATTTTGGAGACTTTGACGGGCCATATCTTCTATATCTAGACTCCTTTTTGGGTCCCATTTTTTTTAAAGTGCATGTTTTTCTATGTACTTCATCATGGTGCTCTTGGTTTCCTCACTTTATGTCAAAGAATTGTATTTTTAGCATGTGGTCCTTTTTAGACATTGTGAACTTTCATTGTGTAAGCACTTCTCACATGTACACGCACTGAAATAAAGTGCCACTTCTTGGTTTCACACAGTTTGAGTGTACCTGTCATGGCTCTCCCTTATCTGTTTTATGGGTGGGTTTCTACTGTTGGTGCTAATGCTTCCTTAGTTTCGCGTTGGAGTGAGTTATGTATCTAGTATTTGTTCCTATGTACTAGGTGGATGCAGTGGTACATCAATGGCTGGTTACCCATGCATTTTGGTGAGATGGAGCATTTACCATATGGACACTCTTCCATTCCTTTTGTGGAGGCGACCTTGTATTTTCACTTGATCATTTCTTCAAACTTTTGGTACCTGTGTCATCTGTATCTTCGAGTTCCAAATATTTTTCCTTTGTTTTCCATCTAATTTGAGTAGTGTCATTGGGGGCACTCATGGAGATTCTTGTCTTCCTTATTCAGATCTTCATCTTATTTTAGAGGAGGTTCTTCTTTCAGCACTATAGCAGCTAGTCTTCGACAGTGTTTGCATCTTCTTCATGCTAAATAGTGGGGTTCTTCATGTTCCTATTTTTTTGGGACATTTTTGTGGAGGCTTCTTAGTCCTTCTCTCTCTCTCTCTCTCTCTCTCTCTCTCTCTCTCTCTCTCTCTCTCTCTCTTGTCAGGAGGTTTGTTCTCTCTTTTGGGAAGGATTTTTTCCCACATGGTTTTCTCCTTTTCTCTATTTGTGAGAGACTTTTTTTGTACATGGGTACCTCATCAGGGCTAGTGGCCAAGACCCATCTTTTCTTTCATGCATTTTTGCTTAGTTTTTTAGCTTCTCCCTAAGTTCATCAACTTAAGGGGGGTGTTAGAGTAATAGATTATTTACTTAATTAATTTAATCATACTGATTAATTAATTAAGTCACCTTTACTTTATTTCACTTAAGCTAAACTTAGGCACTTCAATAATTTATTATTAATCCTAGGGTTCTCACTTTTACGGTATTGATCTCCTTTCATAAGGATTGATCTTATTGTAATTATTCATTCTTTATGCATTTTGCTTTAGTTTTACAGAGCACCATTATTGTGCCTCTTGGTCTCTTTTATGTGACAGGTTATTTGCTTGCAGGTGTTCATTGGGATCTGTGAGGTTGGTTTATCAACTTCAACAAAAATGTGGGTTAAAATGTGCTAAAAATTAAGTTATAAATCCAAAAATATGAAATTTCACATACATGAAAAATGAGTGTTTACTATTTTTCTAGTCAAGGTCATCTAGGAGATGCTAGATCACTATGGATGATCTTGAAGTAACTAGGGTTGATCTTAGATAGGAAAATTAGGGGAGTTAGTTAGGCAATGAAAAAGATAAGAGAGGTGGAAAGAAAGGAAAACCAAGAAGGGGAAAAGATGACAAAATGAATAATAAAGTCATCAAGGCATGAAACTTTAGGGAAGAGATAAGATCACACCATCCTTCCATCTCATCATAGGACTGCCACATTAGAATGACATATTTTTTGTGTATATAGTTACTGTTCTTCCTTTTATGGGATGTGTGGACCCTCTTTATATGTGATCAAATTATAAGAAAATACACTTGTTCTAGAACATAGAAAATTGACATAATTAAAAGAACATGAGGCCAAAATAATTATTAGAACATTGACAAATTATAAAGTAGGTCTATTAGTCTAAAAAAGATTGATGGTACACTAATTCAAGAAAATTCAAAAAATATAGATGGACTAAAAATAGAAAATCAACAAGAAAGGATGAACCCTCCAAACCCCATAGATAGGGAAAATCAATTGTTCTCTTGAAGATTTACATGCTTTGAGTGTTAGAGGTAATGTTTGGCATTATGTTAAAAAATGAACCAAGAAGTAAACCACATAAAACAAATAGCAATTGCATTTTGAAGTGATCAATCAAGATTTTGGAGTTAGATTCAAAAATAATATTGGTAAAATGTCTTTTATTTAACTCATAAAGAGCTTGGTGAATTGTCATAGCCTCAACAAATTTATTAGAGCCAACACCAAGACTACTAAAAAACCAAAACATAACCTTGCCATTATGGTTACAATAAATGCCTCTCGTGCCAACATTTCCAAGATTATCTTTTGAAGCTCCATCAACATTAATTATAACCAAGCTCAAAGGAAAACATTTTGATTTAGTAAGTTGATCTTCTTGAAGATTACTATTGGAAGATGTAGAAGAGGGAGAAACCAAATGAATACCAAGTCTTATAAGAACTTTGAAATCCCACAAAGAACTCACTTGATAATCCTAAATCCAAACTTGACTAGTTTCTTTCAGATTGGCCATAATTTTACCCAGAGCTAAATGATATACCTAATTGTACCATTGAAAATACTTTAATTCTCTTCCCATTAGATATTTTAGTAGATAAGACTAGGACCAATATCATATAAGAGATAAAGGGATTTTGGTTTCAAAGAGGGATACAATTGATTCACAAGAGAGTCTAGGATAAAATCATAACTATTCCATGAAATTGAAAATAGATAGCACCATAAAAAATCAAGGAAAGTGGCAAAACGAAAGGCTAAAAAGAATATGTTTTCCATTCTCTTCATCATGAAGAAAGAGGATACTTCTATATGGAAAAAACAACCTCATATTTCTGGATATTATTGTGATGAAATTTTTTTATCTTAAGCTACTAGTTGTTGGGATACATAGGTGTGCACATTCATCTATGTTTAGCCATGAGCTATTCTTGGTGTGCCTAGATTATCTTTGTCTAAGTTAATTGGTTTCTTTTCCTATTCTTGGAGAACCACTATTCTTAGTGAGCTTTTCCTATTATTGGCTAGACTATTCTTAGTCAATTATGCCCTATACGTACTACATCTTATAAGATAATTCATCATCCCATTATTTTGCATTCATATTGAGTCTATTACTTTGCCTACTTGTTTTCTTGTAGATTGAGCATGCTCTTGTTCATCTCGAGTGGCTTGAATTTGTACTCGGATGCACTCAATGTTCCTAGTTTCTACATGGTATCATAGCAAAATTGTTTGAATGTTGTTTGAAATTTTTGTGAGATCTTGAAAGTATTTGCATTATTGGATCTAGTTGAATGACTTGCGGTATCTCTACCTTTGGAAAAATATGGCAAATCTGAAGGCATTTGTTTTTCTATTAGAGAAACAATTTGACATCAAAGAGACCCCTATTTTGAAAGGCCCATGGTCTGTTGAAAGACATCTAATCGGTTGGGGATGTTGATAGCTTGTTGAAAGGGTGGCCTACCTATGGAAACTTCATGGAAAGGGTGGCCTTCTTGGGGAAATCCTGTGTCCAAACTCAAATCCCATGTTTGGAGATTGTTGGGGCACCAAATACTATATCTAAACCCAAATTGACTTGTATTTGTTTTGAAATTGACCTATTTTTTTGTTTGTTTGTAGGCAAGGCGTTGTTTATTCTCTGCAGAGGAAGTAAGATGGTTGACCTCTAAGGAAAGAGAGGGCATCAATTTGCCAAAGGAAGAGGCATTTGGAAACCCCTAATTCAAACCAGAAAGAGGCGCAAATAGGTATTTTTTTAAAAAGTAGAGCCAATTCTCCCTTGTTGAAAACCCCATTTTTTATCTTGACTCTATTGAGTGTGATTCATTTTTGCAGAGATGAGTGCCAATTGCTATATTGGAAGGCTTGAAGTGTAAACTGGCCAGAGTAAAGGGTAAAAAGAGGCATCCAAAGTAGGTCAACCCCTGCCTCATTGAATTGACCCTTGCCTAAATCAAAATGATCTCTATTTTGGAAGGAATAAAAGGCTAGATCTAGGGACAAACCTGTTTGAGCAAGGCATATGAAGGCATGAATCAGGTAGGAAGACTACTAGAAGAGTTCATGGCTTATGGTAAGGGCTCAAAACTAGAGCAAGACACCAAAAATAGCACCCTAAATTTGCCTTCATCCTAAAAAGGTTTTGACGTCCTCCATCGCGTCAAGTTTAGCATGTCTCCTCTTTTTGTGAAAGGCATTTATTTTTTCTTTTTCTTAGTTATTTATAGGAAAATTTGTAATTCTTATATTGGCAACTCAAATTGAGTGTCCAAATTAGAAGGATTGCTATTTTTCAAGATAAGTATTAGAGGTTGATCACGCATTATCATAAAGTGCCATTTTATTCGATCCGATTAAACTCACCTATGCACTAGAAGTATAAAGTGTCAAACTCAAGCGGATTTGGATATTTTGAATGAAGGGGAGGTGTATTGGTGTCATGCCTTGTGTACTTCCAAATCTTCTCCATAATTTTCCTTTCCACACTTATTTTTTTGCAAAATTACTTCAACAACATGGATTCACAGCAGGCAATCAAGCCGCTAACTCGGTTTAATTATCATGAGTGGAAATCTACAATTGAACTTGGGTTAATGAATAATGGGTTACACAGGGTAATGATGAGCACTAAAAAAAGAACCCACTATTGATACAGAGAAGGATAAATGGTTTAATTTAAGTGTGATCAAGCCTTTGGTTTTCTGTGTCTAAATGTATCTCTTGAACAATTGTTCCACATAGAAGCCTTGAAAACACCCAATGAAGTTTGGCTAGCATTATAAAAACTCTTTGAGAAGGTTGATGGGGTGAGAGATCATGAGTTGGAGAATGAGCTAATTAGTTTGAGTCCAAGTACATTTGACACCTTAGAAGACTTCTTAACCAAGTTTAAATTTGTAAGTTTGCAATTAAAAGAGTGTCAAATCGACAAGAAATATGATCAACTTGTTCTTTCAATTCTATCCAAGTTAGGACCTGAGTATTTAGTATTTGTATCTATTTTCTACTCCACTGAAAGAGATCTTAGAGGTGCATGGACAATGTCATCCTTAGATGACTTCATTGCAAACTTAACCAGGGAGTGAGATAAGTTAATACACATGTGTACCCTGAAGACATCAAAACCTCAAGCTCTCTTTGCTAGGAATGGGGAACACAATGCTTCAAATAAAAAAGGGGAGAAGAATAAAAAATACAAGGAGATCAAGAAAGAACAAAAATTTGAGCCCAACACAAAATCTTCTTCAAATCAAGGGAAACCTAAGAAAGAGAATGTCAAGTGCCCCTATTGTAAGAAACTTGGGTATGATAAGCACATATGTATGAAGAAACAGATGGACCACCTCACTCATCTTATAAAGAAGCATAACATAGGGGTCCATGAATCTATGAAAGAGTCCTAATCAACCCAAGAAAATTCTAAGAGAAAGGAAAAAGGAAAAGATAAACTTAAGGGCAAGGCACTAGTTGCAGTAGCATCTTAATCAACTCCATCTTAGATTATTGACTCTGGTGCTTCACACCATATGGCTTCTTCATAGGTTGAGTTTTCATCCATAGAGCCTTATAACATGTCTAGCATCACCTTGGGTAATGACACACCAAAAATAGTTATAGGGAGAGCGTATGTTGAAGTTGAAAGTGGAACATTCACAAATGTTCTAAGTGTACCTTCACTTTCAACTAATCTGATATCAGTGTATTAGATTACTCACATAGGGAAGGACATGCGAGTTGAGTTTACTCAAAATTCAATTGAGATTAGAGAGTTGCATAGAAAAAACTTAGTGGCTTTGGGAAGGATAGATCACCATGCTAGGTTATACACCTTGTCACACTTTGCCCTTGATATTTCTCTTTCCGACCATCCATAGAAGATTCCTAAGGTAGAGTCTTCTTCTTCTTCTAGTTCAGATAGTGAGGATAGTGATGGGGTGTCATCTTCATCCATCTCTAGATTTGTTTTGGAGGATGAGCATTTTGTTGCAAGTATGTGCAGTCGGTGTTGTCATTGATATCAACAAGATTGTGTTGTCATTGGTGTCAACTATATAATCTAGTTGAACATAAATGAAGTTGGTTGAGCAGAGATAAGGTATGAGGTTGGTTGAGCAAAGATAAAGTATGAGTAGAGATAAGGTATGATGTTGGTTGTGCAAAGATAAAGTATGAGGTTGGTTGAGTAGAGATGAGGTTGTTGCAGTGGATATTATCTCTGATAATGAGGTTGGTTGAGTAGAGATGAGGTTGTTGCAAAAGTATGAGCTGTTTGGTTGAGTTGCTTTGATGAAGATGATTTGGTTGTTTTGAAGAAGTGCTAAATATGTCAAGAATATGATTTTGTTGGTTGGTTTCCAAGAGCTTTTGAGAAAAAATAATTAATAAAGGAAACAATGTGTTGTAGTAGCTTTTTGGGTTATAGAGTAGTGTTTTGATTTTGCTCTGCATTTCCTCTATGTTAATGATCTAACTTTACAGTTTGGAAATATTTTTTAGAGATGTTTAGACATGTTATAATCTGAATTTGGTTTTCTGGTTCGTTGTACAGAGGAAGTTGTGTTCACCAGTATGAAGATTGTATTTCTGAGGTTTGCACAAGTGTCTAGGAGAAACTATTTTGCTCCGCGTTTCTCTACAAGGTAGTTTTAGATCTTGCGGTTCTAGATGCATGCTTATAAGGTTCATATCTCTCTCTAGTCAAAGTAGTTCATGGTTTGGTGCTCTAGAAGAGGACTTATTGAGTTGCAATGTATGATAGAGACAGTTGAGTTTGGTAGGTAAATAGGATAAGGTTGTGCGGTAAGTGAAAGATGTTGCGAAGGAATTTGTTGATATTCATGATGTTTGTGAGATATTATGGATTGATCTCAAGCATAGCATGTAGTATGCAACTCGTCTTTGGGTTTGAGGAAGCATGTAATCAAAAGTTTATTATATTACACAGGTTTGGCCGATCTTGTGTGTTTACACTAATTGCAGAGTTGCTTTGGTGATTATGAAAGCATGAAGTGGCATGCTTGGATGAATTTAGGTCTGAGCTAAGATGTGTTGTGGCTGGCACTCATTCCTTTCCACCATGTGAATGTTTTGGTGTCGACCTAATTTGAATTTGCATGATCAAGGTACTGTGCCGACCTTGGAGAATGTTTTCAAGGTTGATGATGGTATAAATAAGTGTCAAGGAATCATGAAAAGTGTGTGAGCAATGGATGTGATGTGAATAGTAGAGTGGTTGAATGTGTGGTGTAGTACAAGCATTCATGTGTTAGATTACTGGATGCACTGAGTAGAAGGTGTCTACAATTCTTCAGTGATACTGTGGAGGTGATGTTGGTGTTGTGATGGATATTGGTTCTATACTTTGAGCTTCATTGGAACTATACTCCTTCCATAGGTTAGATGCAATTATAACAGTTCAACTTTGGTAGTGAGCCACCTCTTCTATCTCTTTTTTCAGGACAATGAGTCCTTTGGCACTGATCCCCTTGACAGTGAGCCCTTCTTCTGGGCATTGAGCCCTCCAATAGTTAGCATAAATTGTAATTAAGTATTTATACTACTTTATATTGTGAGCTAATCCTCACCATGGTTTTTTCCTTCTTGGGTTTTCCATGTAAAATCTGGTGTTCTCTTGTGTATGGTGTTGTTCTGATTTAGTTTTGTTATTTTCTTTTCAAGCTTTAATCATCATAAGAGTTGAAGAGTTAATTGAATCATTGTGAATTTGTCTGTGTATGAGGGTTTTGGATTTTTAAGTTGCAATTGATTCACCGGGCCCTCTCAGTTGTCTTGTGCATTCAACAATTGGTATCAGAGCAAGGTTCCTTGGAAGAGAGCTTAACAGTTTAAGGTAGATCTAGAATGGTGCACAAGAAGGATGTTCCCCATTTTAATGGATCTAGCTATGCATTCTAGAACGTAAGGAAGAAGAAGAAGAAGAAGAAGAAGAAGAAGAAGAAGAAGAAGAAGAAGAAGAAGAAGAAGAAAATATCTTACCATGCACTATCACTATTTGGAGATATTCCAAATAGTTTACCATCCAAGAGGGACCAAAATCAAGCTATTCAACTAGTACCTAGAAAGCATCTACCATCAATCACCTCTCCTTTGAAGGTACAAGAAGAAGAAGAAGTGGTTCCAGAGATAATAATATATATTACCATGCACTATCACTATTTAGAGAGATGCCAAAGGGTCTACCTTCCAAGAGAGGCCAAGATCACGCCATTCAACTAGTACCTAGAAACCATCTACATTCAATCACCTCTTCTTTGAAGGTACACCAAAAGGTTATAGTAGTGGAAGCACACATGCAACACCAACAAGCGGAACTGTCTAGACTTAAGAAGAATAAAGCAAAGACACAAATTATAATAAAGGAAGAAATAATTTTAACATATAAAGAATTACAAGAGCTTGATGATGAGACCAAAGTTATTTTGGAGCTTGAGAGTGTCCTTTAGACACACATTAAGAGGTTGAAGATGAGGATAATTATAGAGTATCTAATAAAGCTAAATAATCTAGAGCTAGTGAAGATGTGAGATGGGTTGATGAAGCATTCCTCAAAAATCTCTCAAAGTTTGTCAACATTAGGGACAATGTTGGTTTTGAGGAGATGGGCACCATCAGTATTAGAACAACCAAAAGTTAGAACTCATATTCAAAGGGGTTTTACTTTATCGACTTCATCATAGAATTGTAGATAGTATAGTTTGGGTATGGCTTACATTTACATGACTAGTTTAACATTTAGAGCACACTCCACTAGAAACATAATCAAACACATAAACATGATTAGATTGAAATAAGGTGGAGATTGAACATCCAAGTCATCATGAATGTAATTATCTATATAACTTAATAACTAATTTAGCATCATTTTATATTGGAATTGTATGTAGTATAGTTTGGATATGGCTTACATTTACATGACTAGTTTAACATTTAGAGCACACTCCACTAGAAACATAATCAAACACATAAACATGATTACATTGAAATAAGGCAGAGATTGAACATCCAAATCATCATGAATGTAATTATATCTATCAATTAATAACTAAATTGGCATCATGCTATAGTTTTAATTTATGGGGAATACACCATCAGTATTATAAAAACCAAAACTTAGAACTCATATTCAAAGGGGTTTTACTTAATCAACTTCATCTTAGAATTGTATGTAGTATAATTTGGATATGGCTTACATTTACATGACTAGTTCAACATTCACAACAAACTCCACTAGAAACATAATGAACACATAAATATGATTACATTGAAATTATTTGAAGAATTTAAACTTGTCCATGAAGGTCTTACAAGGTTATGGAAAAAGAAATTACATATACACTATGACTCAAAATGCTTTCAAATTTATTGCCTTCAACTTCAAAATTATCTACAATAATATTCATAAATTTTAAAAACAAGCATAATATAACTACACACTTTATATTTTGAATTGTTCATCTCAGTTATTGAGTATTTCAATCTTTGTTATACATAGAAGGGTAAAACATCTCATGTTGTAAGAGATACATATGAAGGAAAACATGAAGTATACTATTATCTTGTTAATATTTAACTTAGAAATCCATTTCAAAATTACACTATAAAATCTCTTTTGGAAGCTATGTTACTATAAACACAATAGGCAAGGGTTGTAACAAAATCTCAGATTATTTTGCAACAAATTACCTATTTTATTCTGATAGTTTATATTCTAGTTGTAAAATTGTAGGGTAAGGATATAACAGTTTTGAAAATTAATAATTTATAAAGAAAAAGTTTTTGTACTTTCTCAGCAGCAAAGGCTGTGCAAATTTTCAAAACCACTAGGCAAATCCATTATACTCTAAACAACAAACTGAAAAACTCGCCATAAAATGCTTCCCTAGTGGGTAGAAACATGAGGAACACATAAATGCCATTAGCCATGGAAGCAACTACAGATAATGTACTCTGTCACCAGACGATTACTACTTATAGCTTCCACACCACTTCATTTCCTTCGTGTGTTCCGTGCAATTTTTTTTAATATATTGTTACGTTGCCGCTAGCGTTGAAGCTTAATTGCTGCTATACGCCTGATTGAATGATTCTTTTGGATATGACAAAATCAATACGGCGATTCCAAATAATATCATATGATTGCCAGCGGTGTTGACACCTGGCAATTATAGGTCCAACCATTTCAGGAGTTGAAAACAATGAAGAGAAAATATATGAATGAGATAATCAAAGCCACAAACAACGAAGATGAGCGAATAAATGGGGAAGCCATACTTTTTTTACACTAAAGGTTTCATTTTTTGATGGGAAGAGCTTAAACAGTCAGTATATATGTCGAAATTCAATAGACTGAATGCTTTTCGACAAATTGATTGACTAAAGACATGGTCGAAGAGGTCGAGGCACTTGCATTAAATAGGTCGACACTAGATGTCGGCATCAAACTGGGTCGAAAAATCTATAAACAGTCGACAACGTGCCGATTGTTTAGATGGGTGCTTTTGATGTGGGATAGAATTTACAATGTTTTGCTTGTTCCATACCATTATTCTTAAATATTATCCACTTCAGCAATCAAAAATTAATTTTGACAAATAAAAATAGAACAAATATATATCACTTTTTGTTAAATGAATAGAACAAAACTTTGGGTGTAGATCATGCAATATTAGCAATGATAAATTATATCAATCGCCTTAATCCATTGCATTTCTATCCCCAACTCTCCAGGCATTTTCCACCGGAGAAATAATATATCTGGATGTCTCAATCGACTCAAAATAGATAATTCATTGCCAAAAAGCTTCCACGTTCTACATTTCTACTTTCACACCGTAGCAGATGAAACACTTTTTATAGGTTATTCTTTACTCCTACATTTGTCCTCCTTTAGCTGGTTATGTTCTGCCCACGGTAGTCCCTTTTTATTATAGACACCCTTTTTAATCGTATGCACCAAAAATGTGCCTCATCTACCATCCAATCTCCACAATGGGTAAACTAAATCGAGTTCATGTATTAGACCCGCCACACGGAATGTACTGAGTTAATTCTTTCATGCCACTGCAAGAAATGCACTTAACTATTTTCTTCCACGCGTGTGCTTTGATTCGGCAACGTATATCCAACCGTCAGGATGCAAATTTGACCGTATTTATTAATTAATTGAGATTTCAATTAATTAATAAATACGGTAAAATGTGCATCTTGAGGGTTGGATAGACAATTCGCTTTGATTCCATGTTGGAAATGGAAGAGTATATAGAATAGTGTAACGAACTAGTAAAAATATATAAATATTATTATAAATCTTTTGGGATGATTTTACATTCATTACAATATGGATTTTATAAAGACTTTCCAACAAACAATTTCCTAAACTATCCCATGGGAATAATTTCTAACTAATTACTAACTATTTACTAATAGTACTATTTAAAAATTAATATAAGTCACCAAGGTGACTTTATTTCAAATGTAAACTTTAATATTCTAACGTTTGGTTGTTTTAGTGAGGATTTCTAAGATTACATTTTCAAAAGCATATATATCACTTTTGAATTGCATGGATCCCACATTGACATACTTTGGAATTTTAGGATGGAATACATTATGTTGTCCACCAAGATTCTCTCTAAAGAATAACCTAAAAGATGAGGTTTGTTCACCTAATCCAACTGAATATTTGGGACAAAAACATTAGATGTACAATTATCCCCGCAAGGCCTTTATGCAAGCTTACTCAAATCTTAAAAAACTAAAAACAATAAATAAGGCCTTCATTTATGAGTACCTATGATATTTCAAAACAACACCCAAGCACTAGGTGGATGAGTCAAGCTCTGAAGTAATACACAGGGGATCGAGAACCCTTGTAGAGGTGACCCCTCCAATCACTCTCATTCCAATAGTAGCAACCAGTGAAGCGGGGAAGACACTGAGGAGCTATTTGACTTGAGGGAGAGTGAGACTTCGTGGGCCTTAGTCATGGCAGGCACACTTATTGGTGGGGCCTCCTCATCACCCTCATAGTGGTCGTTGCCATATGTTTCTTGTTCTTGTTCTTGTTCTTCTTTCTCTTGGTGTTGTTGTTGTTGTTGTTGATTTAGTTCACTTAGTACAAGAGTGTAACTTGCTCTATGAAAATCATGTTCATTTGCATTGTAGAGTCAGAAAACCTCAAGTCATGTTCATTCTTCCTCAAGGATTTCCTTGAGGAGTCTATGCTCTTGATTTGTATGTTCTTCTAAATGTCTTCTTTCATTTTCCAAGTGGATTTTCCTAAGGATGGTTTGTTGTTCTTGGATTTATTCTTTGAGTGATTGCTAAGGTTCTTGAGTTTCTATATTGTCAGGAAGTTGTGTTTCAGGAAGATTCTCTTTGATCTCATCTAATTCTTGTTCTATCTAATCTTTCCTCACATCTAGGCACATCAAATGCTTATCAGAGTGAATATGGATGTTAAAAAGTTTGGTGTTGTGTGATGTAGTTTTCTATGCCTCGTGAAAAGAATGAGGTCTTGAATGTCGGTGTTTTGTTTCTTTTAGTTGTTTTCCTCTTGATGGAAATGAGAGCTTGTATGCTCTGAGATGAATTTTAGATTTCTTTTGTCTTCTTTTTCTAATTTTTGATGTTAGCTAAATACTATGAAAAGTAAATTTGTATGCAAGCTAAATGATTCCTTTCCTAAATGTAGTTTCACTATGTTTTTTTGTTTTTCAATTTAATATCGCAATAACTTTAAAGCAATCTAATATGCAATCTTTCCCTATACTAATGCAAGTTTCATTGCAAGTCTACTTTTCACTTAATCTATGAATGTAAAGGGAAGAAGCAATCTTTTCTAAAACATTCTTTTGTAATTCAAATCTACTTTTGCACATGCAAATCGATTAATGAATGCAAGAAGTAATCTTTTTCTAAAACTTTATTTTACAATTCAAATTTACTTCCCTAAATGAATACAAGAAGGAAAAGTAAATTTTTAGTCTAGGCTATGAAAAAAAACATTCAGAGTTTTTAATGAAATTCAATCACTTTTCCAAATGCAAAATAATCTAAGAAGTGAAATGCAAGTAATCTAGAAAAGACTTTTCTTCTATATTAAAAAAATATTTAAATGCAAAATACCATATTTCCTATATGTAAGATATCCTCTAACTACCTCTAAGATGAGAAAGCAAAATGAACCTATATACAAATTGTGCCAATGCCCTAAAAATTGTCCTCAGAGGTCTAGCTAGTATCCATATGTCCTCTTTCATCGTAGGAAGAATACAAAGATGCAAATAAATTGAAGTATCAAGAAGCTCAGTGGGTTGTGGGAAAAATAAAATGAAGAAATCTCCAGGCTTGTTAGGAGGATAAGGAAAGGCTTGAGGCCTATAATAGAAGATTGAGTATGCTAAAGCTTCTAGAGATATCTATGCTAGAAGATACATTAAAATAAAACAATAAAAAAAAGGCTTGAAGCATGTGCAAAAGCTTGCAAGAAACTTGAAAGCAAAAAGAAGATGTGAAGAACTCGAGCAATTGAGAGAGTGTGAGAGCATGTTTCAACAATTAGTTGAATTCTTGTATTTATAGGTAAAAATGGGTGGAAAAAGAAGACAATCTAGATAAGATCAAAATAAAGAGTTAAAAAAAAAAGAAACAATCCATAAATAGGCAAAGAGATAAAGGAGAAATCAAAGAGTTAAATAAAGAGATAATTCAATCAAGATAAAAGGATAAAACTCAATAAAATGTTCAAAATGGAAAGAAAGAAAGGAAAGGAGTGAGTTGGCATGAAAAAATTGTTAGAGTAATAGGTTCTTTACTTAATTAATTTAATCATATTGATTAATTAATATGCCACCTTTATTTTATTTCACTTAAGTAAACTTAAGCACTTTAATAATTTATTATTAATTCTAGGGTTCTCATTTTTAGGGTTTTGATCTCCTTTCATAAGGATTGATCTTATTGCAGTTATTCATTCTTTATGCTGTTTCAGGTTTGCAAAGCACCATTATTGTGCCTCTTGGTCTCCTTTGTGTGATAGGTTATTTGCTTGGAGGTGTTCATTGGGATATGTGAGTTTGGTTTATCAACTTCAACATGGTATCAAAGCTCCATATCTGCAAGCCCCTCTCAGATTTGGAGAAAATTTTGAGCAAGAGCCATTTGCTTGGTGCATTTTTGTGTAAAACAGAGTATTCCATTAGATTTAGAGCAGTCGAAATAGTCAGATTAGCCTTCTATTTGGCTTGATTTGAGCTTTGTAGGCTAGATCTGCAAGGGTTTCAATGGGTGCTTTTTTTTGGGATCTGGAGGAAATCTATTTTTCAGAGCAATTTGGGCCTAGACAAACCTCACCATTGCGCTGAGAAGGCCCAAAAACCTTAAGATTGACAATTAAATTGCCAAAAATGGAGTTGGGTGTTTCTGAGGCAATTTTTTTTTGCCAGGGAAGCTGTACGACCTCCCCAACATGTTGTTGAAGGTGCAGGTAAAAAAACAAAATATTTAAAAAAAAATAGAGTAATTTTTTTTCTGTTTAAAAAAAAAATCTATATTAAAAAAATAATAATATGTGGGGGATTGGGGGTTTATACCCTGTTCCCTTCCCCATCTAGAGGGGTGTATCCGAGGGTACCCTGCCCCCTGTCATGATTTTGTCGTGACAGGGTGGCAGGCCCTCGGACGTCGCCATTCCCTGTTGGGGTGGTACCAAGGGTACTGTCCCCTATCCATGACCTTGGTCGTGGCAGGGTGATGGCCCTTGGGCCCTGCCCCTTTAAGGGGTAGCAGTGGGGGGGATTTTTTCCCCCATGCCTATTATAATATTTTTTTAATATATATTTTTTTAAAACAATTTTTTTTGGATATAATCTTTTTTAAAAATTTTTTATTTACAATAAAAAACATTTTCAATATTTTTTTAATTCTTTTTTAATATTAAAAAAGCACATACAATAAAATCCATGTACTTGTGTACTTGCATGCTACATTGAAATGCATGCCCAACTTTTGGTGATTATTTTAGCAATGGTTGCTATATTTGGCGGTTCCCCACAGTTAGCAGGTCTTCTAATTTGTCTGGAGGCTCCTCTAGTTTGACAGAGGGATAATTTTATTTGGTGGATCACTATTCTGGCAATTGCTCCAAAGTTAGCAGCAGTTCCTCTAAATTTGGCGGTGGTTTGTTTTATGCCTTGTCTACCCCTCTCCATTAGGCTTTTCAATTTTACACTCCATCTTCCAGAGACCATATCTCGGTCATACAGTGGTATTTTTTAATGCATATTTTTTTGAAAAGGGGTAGATATTCATGCTCTTCATAGTGGTGTAGGTGGTTTTCTATTTTCACTTCTAGTTTTTTCCATCAATCAGTTTTCTCAGTGCTCTAGCTGTGTAGTTCTCATTTTGGAGACTTTGATGGGCCATATCTTCTACATCTAGACTCCTTTTTGGCTCCCATTTTTTTTGAAAGTGCATGTTTTTCTATGTACTTCATCATGGTGCTCTTGGTTTCCTCACTTTATGTCAAAGATTGTATTTTCAGTATGTGGTCCTTTTTGGACATTGTGAGCTTTCATTGTAAGCACTTCTCATATGTAAACGCACTGAAATAAAGTGCCACTTCTTGGTTTCACATAGTTTGAGTGTACTTGTCATGTCTCTCCCTTGTCTATATTATGGGTGGGTTTCTACTATTGGTGCTAATGCTTCCTTAGTTTCGCGTTGGAGTGAGTTATGTATCTAGTACTTGTTCCTATGTACTAGGCGGATGCAGTGGTACATCAATGGCTGGTTACCCATGCATTTTGGTGAGATGGAGCATTTACCATATGGACACTCTTGCATTCCTTTTGTGGAGGTGACCTTCTATTTTTACTTGATTAGTTCTTTAGACTTTTGGTACCTATACCATCTATATCTTCGAGTTCCAACTATTTTTCCTTTGTTTGCCATCTAATTCGAGTAGTGTAGATTGTTGTCTTCTTGATTCTGATCTTCATCTTATTTTAGAGGAGGTTCTTCTTTTAGCGCTATAGTAGCTAGTCTTCGACAGTGTTTGCATCTTCTTCATGCTTTAGTGGGCTTCTTCATGTTCATGTTCATGTTCCTATTCTTTTGGGACATTTTTGTGGAGGCTTCTTAGTCCTTCACTTTTTCTCTCTAGTCGGGAGGTTTGTTTTCTCTTTTGGGGAGGATTTTTTCCCACGTGGTTTTCTCCTTTTCTCTATTTGTGAGAGACTCTTTTGTACATGGGTAGCTCGTCAGGCCTAGTTGCCAAGACCCATCTTTTCTTTCATGCATTTGTCCTTAGTTTTTTAGCTTCTCCCTAAGTTCATTGACTTAAGGGGGGTGTTAGAGTAATAGGTTCTTTACTTAATTAATTTAATCATATTGATTAATTAATTAAGTCACCTTTACTTTATTTCACTTAGGCTAAACTTAGGCACTTCAATAAATTATTTATTAATCCTAGGGTTCTCACTTTTAGGGTTTCGATCTCCTTTCATAAGGATTGATCTTATTGTAATTATTCATTCTTTATGCATTTTGCTTCAGGTTTGCAGAGCACCATTATTGTGCCTCTTGGTCTCTTTCGTGTGACAGGTTATTTGCTTGTAGGTGTTCATTCAGATCTTTGATGTTGGTTTATCAACTTCAACACAAATGTGAGTTAAAATGTGCTAAAAATCAAGTTATAAAGCCAAAAATATGAAATTTCACATACATGAAAAATGAGAGTGTTTACTATTTTGCTAGTCAAGGTCATCTAGGAGATACTAGATCACTATGGGTGATCTTGAAGTAACTAGGGTTGACCTTAGGAAAATTAGGGGAGTTAGCTAGGCAACAAAAAAGATAAGACAGGTGGAAAGAAAGGAAAAACAAGAGGGGGAAAAGATGGAAAAATGAATAATAAAGTCATCAAGGCATGAAACTTCAGGTAAGAGATAAAATCACACCATCCTTCCATCTCATCATAGGACCGCCACATTGGAATGACATATTTTTTTGTGTATATAGTTACCGTTCTTCCTTTTATCAGATGTGTGGACCCTCTTTATATGTGATCAAATTATAAGAAAATACACTTGTTGTAGAACATAGAAAATTCACATGATTAAAAGAACATAAGGCCAAAATAATTATTGGAACATTGACAAATTATAAAGTAGGTGTATTGTTCTAAAAAAGATTGATGGTACACTAATTCAAGAAAATTAAAAAAAATAGATGGACTAAAAATAGAAAATAAACAAGAAAGGATGAACCTTCCAAACCCCATAGATAGGGAAAATCAATTGTTCTCTTGAAGATTTACATGCTTTGAGTGTTGGAGGTAATGTTTGGCATTATGTTAAAAAATGAACTAAAAATTAAACCACTTAAAATAAATAGCAATGATAGTTTTAAACATATGGTAATAAACAAGAATAACACCGTAAAAACCATCACACTAGCAAGAAGTAAGAATCCAGAGAAGCATGATACTCAGCATTCACAAGAGCACTAAAGTCTCTTCTCAAGTCCCAAGAAGGGCAATCTTGATTGTTTCATATATCAACCTTGATGTCATTTCAATTAGAAGCAAATTTAACCAAGGAATCAACAACATGATCTCATTCCCTTCTAGTATGGTTCCACTTAATAAAATTAAAACTAAAAATCAATATGTTGATATGTGTCTTACATTTATTTAACTACCACTACTAGAAGTGACAAGAAGATTGCATTTTGAAGTGATCAATCAAGATTTTGGAGTTATATTCAAAAATAATATTGGTAAAATGTCTTTTATTTAACTCATAAAGAGCTTGGTGAATGGTCATAGCCTCAACAAATTTATTAGAGCCAACACCAAGACTACTAAAAAACCAAAACATAACCTTGCCATTATGGTTACAATAAATGCCTCTCGTGCCAACATTTCCAAGATTATCTCTTGAAGCTCCATCAACATTAATTATAACCAAGCTCAAAGGAAATTTTTTTGATTTAGTAAGTTGATCTTCTTGAATATTACTATTGGAAGATGTAGAAGAGGGAGAAACCAAATGAATACCAAGTCTCATAAGAACTTTGAAATCCCACAAAGAACTCACTTGATAATCCTAAATCCAAACTTGACTAGTTTCTCTTAGATTGGGCATAATTTTACCCAAAGCTAATTGATATGCCTAATTGTACCATTGAAAATACTTTAATTGTCTTCCCAATAGATATTTTAGTAGTTAAGACTAGGACCAATATCATATAAGAGATAAAGGGATTTTGGTTTCAAAGAGGGATGTAGTTGATTCACAAGAGAGTCCAAGATAAAATCATAAATATTCCATGAAATTAGAAATAGATAGCACCATAAAAAATGAAGGGAAGTGGAAAAATGGAAGGCTAAAAATAATATGTTTTCCATTCTCTTCATTGTGAAGGAAGAGGATACCTCTATATGGAAAAAAAACAACCCCATATTTCTGGATATTATTGTGATGAAATTTTTTATCTAAAGCTACTAGTTGTTGGTGTATATTAAGATTACTTAGGTGTACACAATCATCTATGTTTAGCCACGAGCTATTCTTGTTGTGCCTAGATTAGCTTTGTCTAAGTTAATTGGTTGCTTTTCCTATTCTTGGAGAACCACTATTCTTAGTGACCGTTTCCTATTATTGGCTCAACTATTCTTAGTCGATTATGCCCTATAGGTACTACATCTTGTAAGCTAATTCATCATCCCAATATTTTGCATTCATATTGAGTCTATTACTTTTCCTACTTGTTTTCTTGTAGATTGAGCATGCTCTTGTTCATCTCGGGTGCCTCAAATTTGTACTCGGATGCACTCAATGTTCCTAGTTTCTACATGGTATCATAGCAAAATTATTTGATGTTTGTTTGAAATTTTTGTGAGATCTTGAAAGTATTTGCATTATTGGATCTAGTTGAATGACTTGTGGTATCTCTACCCTTGGAAAAATCTAACAAATCTGAAGGGATTTTTTTTCTATTATAGCAACAATTTGACATCAAAGAGACCCCTGTTTTGAAAGGCTTGCGGCTTATTGAAAGACATCCAATTGGTTGGGGATGTTGATAGCTTGTTGAAAGGGTGGCCTACCTATGGAAACTACATGGAAAGGGTGGACTTCTTGGGGAAACCCTGTGTCCAAACCCAAATCCCATGTTTGGAGATTGTTGGGGTACCAAATACTGCATCTAAACCTAAATTGACTTGTATTTGTTTTGAAATTGACCTATTTTGTTGTTTGTTTGTAGGCAAGGCATTTTTTATTCTCTGTAGAGGAAGCAAGGTGGCTGATCTCTAAGGAAAGAGAGGGCATCAAGTTGCCAAAAGAAGAGGATTTTGAATCCCTTGATTCAAACCAGAAAGAGGCACGGATAGGTATTTTTTTAAAAGTAAAGCCACTTCTTCCTTGTTGAAAACCCTGTTTTTTATCTTGACTCTACTGAGAGTGATTCATTTTTGCAGAGAGGAGTGCCAATTTCTATATTGGGAGGCCTGAAGTGTAAATTAGCTAGAGTAAAGGGTAAAAAGAGGCATCCAAAGTAGGTCAACCCCTGCCTCATCGAATTGACCCTAGCCTAAATCAAAACAATCTCTAATTTGGAGGGAAGAAAAGGCTGGATCTAGGAACAAACCTATTCGAGCAAGGCATGTGAAGGTGTGAATCAGGTAGGAAGGCTGCTGGAAGAGCTCATGGCCTATGGTAAGGGCTCAAAACTAGAGCAAGACACCAAAAATAGCACCCTAAATTTGCCTCCATCCTAAAAAGGTTTTGACGTCCTCCATCACGTTAAGTTTAGCATGTGTCTCCTCTTTTTGTGGAAGGCATTTATTTTTTCTTTTTCTTAGTGATTTATAGTAAATTTTGTAATTCTTATATTGGCAACTCAAATTGAGTGCCCAAATTAGAAGGATTGTTATTTTTTAAGATAAGTCTTAGAGGTTGATCACGCATTGTCATAAAGTGCCATTTTATTCAACCCGCTTAAACTCACCTATGCACTAGAAGTATAAAGTGTCGAACTCAAGTAGATTTGGATATTTTGAATGAAGGGGGGGTGTATTGGTGTCATTCCTTGTGTACTTCCAAATCTTCTCCATAATTTTCCTTTCCACACTTATATTTTTGTAAAATTACTTCAACAACATCGATTCACAGTAGGCAATCAAGCCACTAACTCGGTTTAATTATCATGAGTGGAAATCTACAATTGAACTTGGGTTAATGAATAATGGGTTACACAAGGTAATGATGGGCACTGAAAAAGAACCCACTGTTGAAACAAAGAAGGATTTTAAATGGTTTAATGTAAGTGTGATCAAGCCTTTGGTTTTCTATGTCTAAATATATCTCCTAAACAATTGTTTCACATAGAAGCCTTGAAAAAACCCAATGAAGTTTGGCTAGCATTATAAAAACTCTTTGGGAAGGTTGATGGGGTGAGAGATCATGAGTTGGAGAATGAGCTAATTAGTTTGAGTCCAAGTACATTTGACACCTTAGAAGACTTCTTAACCAAGTTTAAATTTGTAAGTTTGCAATTAAAAGAGTGTCGAATTGACAAGAAATATGATCAACTTGTTCTTTCAATTCTCTCCAAGTTAGGACCTGAGTATTCATTATTTGTATCTACTTTCTACTCCACTAAAAGAGCACTTGGAGGCAAATGGACAATGTCAACCTTAGATGACTTCATTTCAGACTTAATTAGGGAACAAGATAAGTTAATACACGTGTACCCTAAAGACATCAAAACCTCAAGCTCTCTTTGTTGGGAATGGAGTGTTGGAATTAGGCCAGACAACTAAGAGCGGGGGGGTGAATTCATTGTCCCACAACTTTAATCTTTTCTAATTTTAATCTTCTTTCACAACTTACAAACAGATTAATGATGTAAACATTAAAGCACGAATCAACAACACATGAGAAGAAACAAAATGAACACACTTGACACCAAGATTTTTAACATGGAAACCTGGTTAAGGGAAAACCATGATGGGGGTTAACCCATAAGATTTGTACCCTGTTAAAAGTACTTGAAAGGAACGGGAAGGTACTTGCCTTCGGGCACACTACTCAGAGCTCACTGCTCATAGAGGCTCACTACCTACAAGAATTTATGTTTAATACAAAAAGATTTAACTGAGAAATAGCATCTTCATCATTCCTAGTTTAGTCTCATTGAAAGCTCACAAAAACTTCTACTCTACCCCCAAACACTTCTTCACTATCTCTTCATCCTTTACTGCTCTTGTTCTTCTACTCCTCTTCTCTGCTCTATCTCTGAACCTTTCTTAGTATTTTATCATTTTCACACAAGGATGATGATCCACAACTAAACTACACACCTTTATATACTTCATCAACCCTGGTACAAACATCAAGGTCAGCACTACAAGCAACTAACTTAATGCGAATCACTAAGCTGCCAACCAAACATAAATGGGACTTAAATCTTCCTTGATCAACATGCCACGCTCCATAGAATTGCTCTTAGATCATCCGCAACATGCTTGAATCAACTGGTCGACCAAGACTAGGAAGAAAACTAACACCAATGAATAAATCTTCAACAACGAGCTCAATCTTTAATGCGGACCTCCAACACAGCAGACACACGATCCAAAGACTTTCACAAGCACATTGAATTCAACAATAACATCCACAATACTCCAAATCATTAGAATCACTTGCATCTTCATCCGATACCTCAAGAACATTGTCTGCCATGACTGTCACACTAGAAAGATTGCTTGCGGACCTCCAAACCACGAACCACTTGAGTTGAGGATACACACTGACTTCCCAAACATGCCTCTAGATCCGCAGATCATAGTGTTTTATTTGCGGGGTAATCCGGACCAATTTCCTTACTCTATCTCTTCTGAAAACTATAAAACCCGGTTCTACTCAGATGGCCATAACTTCTTCAAATCTTTATGTGGACCTCTCAAATCTTAACTGGAGCTACTTTAGAAAATCCTCTACATAGCCATATGGTCCGAGTACTTATATCTTCATTAATTTTTTCAATGACAATAAAATAGGATACAATTGACATCAATGGCCACAAGGATATGTTGACATCAATGAAAACACCACTTAGGTACCTATTTGTAACAATCTCCTCCTTTGTCATTGATGGCAACATATGATGTGAAAAAATGATTCAACCATCAAGACAAGAACTTCTCCCCCTTTCTCTAATCACAGCTGTAACCATTTTTCTTTATAGGTCCCCCTTTCACCAGTAACTAATTTTTCACATGACTTCTCTCCCCCTTTGACATCAATGGAAAAGGACACATATTTGCAATCTTTTCTCCCCCTTTTTGTTCCAAAAATTGCATACTGACTACTCCCCCTGAGTAGTATCTCCTTAACATCAATCTGGATCACAAGATATGACTATGAATTCCACTGAACTGATGCACCCTAGTGCATCATAGTTCTGATTAGGAGGGGTAATAACCCATAACTTCTCTATGAGGTACTCAAAAGTATCCTTGGGTAGATACTTAGTGAAGATATCTACAATCTGATCCTTTGAAGAAACAAACTCCAATATAACCTCATTCTCATTAAACTTCTCTCTCAAGAAGTGAAACTTGATTGATATGTGCTTTGTCTTTGAATGCAACACTAGATTCTTTAAGATGTTTATTGCACTTGAATTATCACAGAAGATTGTAACAGGTTCCTCAAACACAATTATGATGTCCTTCAACATTTGCTTCATCTACAAAACTTGAGTACAATTGTTTTCTTCTGCTATATACCCTGTCTCTGTAGTAGACAGAGATATTGCCTCTTTCTTTTTGTTCATCCAAGAAATCAATCTCCTTCCCAAGAAGAATGTACCACCACTAGTACTTTTCCTGTCATCCACATCTCCTGCTCAATCAACATCTATGTATGCATGAAGAGTGAAGTTATTATCCTTTAGATACCATAAGCCTTAATCAAGTGTCCCTTTGAAATATCTAAAAATTCTTTTGACTGTTACAACAAGGGATTCTCTAGGATCAGCTTGAAATCTAGCAACAAGTCCAACTACATTCATGATATTAGGTCTGGTCTGAGTCAGATAGAGTAGTTCTCTAATCATTAATCGATACCTTTTCTAATTTTCCTTAGGGGAGTCATCATCTTTACTCAACTTGCATCTAGTTACCATAGGTGTACTCACTGATTTTGAATCTTCCATTCCAAACTTTTTCAACAATTCTCTCACATACTTAGACTGAGATATGAAGATATCATTATCTGACTGAATGATTTGTAGACCTAAGAAGAAATTCATTTTTCCAAACATTGACATGTCAATTTTACTTTGCATCTAATAAGTAAATGTTTTGCACATACTCTCCTTTCCACTAAAAATGATATCATCAACAAATACTTCAACAATCAAGATGTGTTCATGATCAATTTTGATATAAAGATTACTATTTATTGTACCTTTGCTACAACCAAATTTTAGCAGATACTTATCTAGTCTTACATACCATGCTCTTGGGGCTTGTTTGAGTCCATACAATACTTTTCTCAATTTGCAAACCATATCTCCTTGATTAGACAACTGAAATCCTTCTGGTTGCTCAATGCAGACTTCTTCATGCAATTCTCCATTTAGGAATGTTGACTTGACATCCATCTGGTAAACCTTGAAATCTTTATAAGCAACAAATGCAAGAAATAATCTGACTGCTTCTATTCTTTCCACTAGAGCAAAACTTTCTTCAAAATCAATTCCTTCCACTTGAGAGTATCCTTTCCACACCAACCTTGCTTTGTTTCTCACAACTTCACCATCCTCATTTAGTTTATTCTGGAAACCCCATTTAGTTCCAATCACATTTTTTTTTTCAGGTCTAGGAACAAGATCTCAAGTGTGATTCTTTTCAATTTGCATTAACTCTTATTCCATTTCTTTTACCCAATTTTCATCATTGCAAGCTTCACTTACTGATTTTAGTTCAATCTTTGAAATCAAACAAATCTCCTCTTGATCTTTAGCAATTCTTCTTCGAGTTTGAACATCTTTATTTCTATCTCCTATGATCTGATCATCCGAGTGATTCAACCTTACATACTTGGGTATTTTGGGAATTGTTTGAAATTTTGATCCTCAAGCTTGTTTCTCAACATCTGTACTAACTTCTTGAGTTATTAGATATTCCGGATCAATCTGGATCTGAGTTTGAGGTTGAACTTGCTTTCCTTGATTTTGACTTTCATCTTGTTCATCTGAATCATAACCGCAAGACCTGAAAGATCTTTCTTTGCTCTCGTCAACTCTGACATTAGCACTTTCAAAAATCTTTTTCAATCTCTTATTAAGGCACTAGTCTACCTTGCTTTGAGTAGAGTAACCCAGAAATATTCCTTCATCACTTCTTGCATCAAACTTGCCTAGATCCTCATCTTTTTTGATATAGCATTTACTACCAAAAACTCTGAAATATTTCATAGTAGGAGGATGACTAAACCATAGTTCATAAGGTGTCTTACCAGAATTGCCTTTGATCTACACCCAGTTAAGAGTGTAGACAACAATACACACAACTTCTCTCCAATAGACTTGTGGAACATTTGCTTCCATCATCATGGTCCTAGCAGCTTCTTAAATGGTTTGGTTCTTTCTTTCCACAACTCCATTTTGCTGAGGAGTCCTAGGAGCAGATAACTATCTTTTTATTCCATGATTTTCATAGAATGTATCAAACTCACCGAAGGTAAATTCTCCTCCTCTGTCAGATCTCAGACACTTTATTTTCTCACCAATCTCATTTTCTACCATAGCTTTGAACACCATGAACTTGTCTGAGATCTTAGACACTTTAATTTCTCACCTTGAATGAAGTTTTGTTCTGTTTACCTAATTGACATTCTCTACACATGCTATCAGCAGGTTTGACAAGTTTTGGAAGATCTCTCACAGCCTAAGTAGAACTTATCTTGACAATGTTATCAAAATTCACATGACACATTCTCCTATGCCATAACCAACTCTGATCAATCTGAGCAATCAAACAACTTTTGCCAGTACTACTTAAATGAAATATGTTACCTCTAGTCTGAGTACCAGATGCAATTTTAGTTCTAGAGCTTTCCAAGATTTTGCATTTGCCATCCTTGAATTGGAGATCATAACCCTTTTCAACCAATTGTCCAACACTAAGAAGATTATGCTTCAATCCTTCCACATATAGAACATCATTAGTGTTATTCTTACCATCAAAAGAGATGGATCCTCTACCACGGATTCTACCAGCTGAGTTGTCTCTAAATTTCACAATTCCACTTTCATATTTTCAAAGCTTACAAACTTACTTTTATAACTAGTCATATGATGAGAACATCCACTGTCAATCACCCATTAATATTTTTCTACAACTTGAGAAACCAAGGCACTTTCCACATTTGCACAGCTAGCAGATTCAATAAGCACTAAATCTTCTTCTTTGATAGCAATGAACACCCAATCGCTTTCAGTGGAACCTCCATGATCAGATTCATCATCTGTGACTCCTTCTTCAGCAGCTTCTTGGACATAGTAGAATTTCTGTTGCAAGTATGGCCCTAACCAGTGTTGTCATTGATGTCAACATACTCCTGTTGCATTGATGTCAAGGATTGGATGAGTTGTATGCTAAGGATATTGAGAAAATTAGTCCTATCAGGAATAGAGAAGAACACTGAAGACAGTGAGGTAAATATCCTAGCTAAGATGAAGGTTAGAGGATACACATCAAAGGGTTCGTAGATATGTGTCTTAAGATGATCCAGTAAAGTTTTGAGAGGTCCGCATGAAGATTTGAAGAAGTTATGGCCATTTGAGTAAAACTGGTTCTGGTAGTTGTTCAGAGGTGACAGAGTGACACAAATAGGTTTGGTGAGCTTTGAAAATGCAATATCTTGTTCTGCAGATTTGTGGAGTGTTTAGGAAGTCAATGTGAATTGACAACTCAATTGGTTCATGGTCAGGAGGTCTGCAAGCATCTATTCCATTATGACAGTGATGACAAATTGTGTTCTTGAGGTTCCGGATGAAGGAGAGAATGATTTCAGTAAGCAGAAGTAGTGTGGATTTTCTTGGTGATTCAGGCAAGCTTGTGGAGGTCTTTGGGTTGTGTCCAGTTTGTGTTGGTGGTCTACATTGAAGATTGAGCTTGTAATTGAAGAATTACTTCCGAATGATGATGTTCTTCCTAAGTTTGGCCAACTGGATGAGTTACACATCTTGTGGATGATCTTGAAGATGTTCTATGATGCATGGTGTGTTCCTCAAAGAAGATTGAAGTCCCAGATCTATGTGGCCGACAGTGTGATGATCTGCATGAAGTCTTTTGTAATTAGTCTAGTTGTATTTGTGTATTTGCTCTATAAAGTATGCCGACTTGGATGATTATCCCAAAGTCAATGTCTTGTATAAATAAGATTGTGAAGTCATTTCAAATGCATCTTGGTGGAGATGAGAGTGTGGTAGAGAGGAGCAGAGCCAAAGGTAGAGAAGAACTATTGAGCTTAAATAGAACTAACTCAAGCATGGTGAAGATGCTATTCTTTAGTTGAAGTATGTAATACTTATTATTTTGTAGACAGTGTGTCTCCTGTATGTAGTGTGCCTCTTGTGAGTAGTGTGCTTAGGCAGTGAGCCCTAATTGACATGTGCCATTTTGTTCTTCTTATTCATTTAATAGAGAATACAATCTTGGGTTAGTCACCCCGTGGTTTTTCCCTTAACCAGTTTTTCCACGTTAAAATCTTGGTGTCATATGTGTTAATGTGTTTCTGCTCTTAAATTATTGCATTAAGTTTCCATGATTGATTTATTATTATTGAATTACAAGAAGGATTTAAGTGATTAATAAGAAGAAAGTTTTGAGACAACTGATTCACCCCCCTCTCAGTTGTCTGTCTTGATTCTAACAATTGGTATCAGAGCTAAGTTCCTCTAAAAGAGCTTAACTGCTTGAGAAGATCTAGGATGTCTTCCTATAAGAAGGATAGCCCGAGGTTTGACAGAACCAATTTCACTCTTTGGAAAAGCCGCATGGAATGTCACTTGCAATGTATGGGAATGCAATATTGGATCATGGCTTCAAAGAGGTACGTTCCTCCAAAGAATGGTCTAAGAACTGTAGATGAAATCATAGATGCTGAAAATAATCTTTGGGCTAAAGAAGCTCTACTAAGTGCCTTATCTTATTCAGAGCTGACAAATGTTATAGATCTAAAAACTGCATATGAGATTTGGGAAAAACTAGAACTTCTGCATAAAGGAGACAAGTATGTTAAATGTGCCAAGCTACAAAGTCTGAAAGGAAAATTCAAAAACTTGAAGATGAGTGAAGATGAAAATATCACTACATTTATGCCAAGAGTAAATGAGCTTGTTTGTGGCATTAGATGTGCTGGTGGAATCTTGGATGAAGATGAGATTGTTGCCAAAGTTCTCAGATCCCTACCTCCTTACAAATACAATGTTGCTGCTATTGAAGAATTTAGATCTTTTTCAAATATCACAAGAGATCAATTGGTTGGAAAATTAGCTGCATTTGAATTGGCCGATTTTGGAGATGCACCCCCCAAGACTGAATCTGCATTCAAAGCTAGTGCCTTTGTAAAAGGCAAACAAAAGTTTGATCTAGGAGAGAACACTTCAAAGAAACTATCATGGTATGAAAAAGGAAGAAAAGATCTGGAAGAAGATGAAGCAGAAGTTGCTCAACTTGAAGCCCTTATTGCAAAAAGATTGCCAAGAGGATCCGGTAAGTATGAAGGAAAATTGCCCTTCAAATGTTTCAACTGCAATAAGATTGGTCATTTTGCCTCAAGGTGTCCAGAAAAATTTTCAAGGCCAAATCCTACAGATCAAGATTCCAAAAGAAATGTTACTATGTTCATGAAGATGATGATGATGAAGGAGTAACAGATGATGAATCAGAGACAGGAAACAAATCTGGAAGTGACTGGATGTTTATTGCCATCAAGGAAGAAGATCCAATGCCCTCTGAATCTGTCAATTATAAAATGGTAGAAAGAGCTCTAGCTACCCAAGTTGAAGAAAAGGATGATTGGGTCATTGATAGTGGGTGCTCCCACCATATGACAGGTGACAAAAATAAGTTTATAGATTTGGAAATAAATGAAGGTGGAGTTGTAAAATTTGGTGATAATTCTACTGGCAATATCAGAGGTAGAGGAACTATTTCTTTTGATGGAAAGAACAAAATCAGTAATGTATTGTATGTTGAAGGTCTGAAGCACAATCTTCTCAGTGTTGGACAGTTGGTGGACAAAGGCTATGATCTCTAATTCAAAAATAGAAAATGTAAGATCTTTGAAAGTTCTGGAACAGAGATTGCATCTGGTACTCAAAGAAAAGGTAATATCTTCCACATGGTTGGTACTGGCAAAAGTTGTTTATTTGTTCAAATTGATCAGAGTTGGTTCTTGCATAGGAGAATGTGTCATGTGAATTTTGATAATATCATCAAGATAAGCAACACTCAGGTTGTAAGAGATCTTCCAAGACTGATGAAACCTACTAATAGTTTGTGCAAAGAATGTCAGTTGGGTAAGCAAAGCAGAGTCACATTCAAAAGTAAGGAACAATCTTCTACCAGATTATTGGACTTAGTTCATACTGATCTAGGTGGTCCGGTAAGAATTAGGAGTTTGCAAGGTGATAGATACTTCATGTTATTAATTGATTGCCACTCCCGGATGATGTGGGTGACTTTTCTAAAAGAGAAATCTGAGGCTTTTGAGAAATTCAAAATATTCAAAGATATGGTAGAGAATGAAACCGGATTAAACATAAAATGTCTGAGGTCTGATAGAGGTGGAGAATTCACATCCGGTGAGTTCATAGAATTCTATGAAAAACATGGGATAAAAAGATAGTTGTCTGCTCCAAGGACTCCACAGTAGAATGGAGTAGTGGAAAGAAAGAACTGGGCCATCCAGGAAGCATCTAGAACCATGATGATGGAAGCAAATGTTCTTCATATCTACTAGAGAGAAGATGTAAGCACTGCTGTCTATACTCTTAATTGAGTACAAATCAGAAGCAATACTGGTAAGACCCCTTATGAACTTTGGTTTGGCATCACTCCCACTGTGAAGTATTTTAGAGTCTTTGGTAGAAAATGTGATATTAAAAGAGATGAATACCTTGGCAAATTTGATGCTAGAAGTGATGAAGGAATATTCTTGGGTTGTTCTACTCAAAGCAAAGCATATCGGTGTTATAACAAGAGATTGAGAAAGATTATAGAAAGTACAAATGTGAAGGTTGATGAAGGTGTTGAAAAACCCTCAAGGTTTTATGAATATGATGAAGATGATCAGAATGATGTTTTGGTCTAAGCCCCTTCTGAAATTTAGATCCAGACTGATTTGGAGAATCAGGAAGAAGAGATAAGTTTGAATGAACTTGTTCAACAAATAGAAGTGCAAGAAACTCCCAAAATTTCTAGGTATGTAAGACTGAATCACTCTGAAGATCAAATCATAGGTGATAAAAGCAAAGGTGTTCAAACAAGAAGAAAGATTGCTCAAGACTTAGAAAAGTATTGTCTGATTTCAAAGATTGAACCAAAGAAAGTGAATGAAGCATGCAATGATGAAAGCTGGACTAAAGCAATCAAGGAAGAGCTGATGCAAATTAAGAAAAATCACACTTGGGATCTTGTTCCTAGACCTAGAAACAAAAATGTGATTGGAACCAAATGGGTCTTCTAGAACAAACTAAATGAAGATAGTGAAGTAGTCAGAAACAAAACCAGATTGGTCTACATTCCCAAGGAGAAGGAGTTGATTTTGAAGAAACTTTTGCTCTGGTGACAAGAATTGAAGCAGTCACATTATGTCTTGTCTTTGTTACCTTCAAGGATTTCAAAGTATATCAGATGGATGTCAAGTATGCCTTCCTGAATGGTGACTTGGAAGAAGAAGTATACATTGAGCAACCAAATGGATTCTAATTGTCTGATCATGGTGATATGGTCTGCAAGTTGAAGAAAGCACTGTAAGGACTCAAACAAGCCCCAAGAGCCTAGTATGAAAGACTAGATAAGCATCTTTTGAAGATTGGTTTCAACAAAGGTACTGCTGACAGTAACTTGTACTTCAAAATTGATCATGAAAATATCTTGATTGTTGAAGTATTTGTTGATGATATCATTTTTGGAGGAAGAGATAGCATGTGCAAAACTTTTGCAAATCAAATGAAAAGTGAATTTGAGATGTCCATGTTTGGGGAAATAAATTTCTTCTTGGGACTGCAAATCATTCAAACAAAGGAAGAAATCTTCATTTCACAGAACAAATATGTGAAATAATTGTTGAAGAAGTTTGGGATGGAAGACTCAAAACCAATGAGTACTCCCATGGTAACCGAATTTAAATTGAGCAAAGATGATGACTCTCCTAAGGCTTACCAGAAAAAGTACAAGTCAATGATTGGAGGACTATTGTATCTTACTCAAACTAGACCTGACATTATGAATGTTGTTGGTCTTGTTGCTAGATTCCAAGCTGATCCTAGAGAATCTCATGTCATGGAAATCAAGAGGATTCTCAAATATCTAAAAGGGACAGTTGAGTATGGTTTATGGTATCGTAGAGATCATGATTTCTCACTTCATGCATATATAGATGTTGATTGGGTAGGATATGTGGATGACCGGAAGAGTACCAGTGGTGGAGCATTCTTTTTAGGGAAAAGATTGGTTTCTTGGCTAAGCAAGAAATAAGAGGCAATATCATTGTCCACTGCAGAAGTAGAATATATTGCAGCAGTAGGTAGTTTCACTCAAGTATTGTGGATGAAGCAAATGCTAAGGGACATTAGAGTGGAGTATGAGGAACCTATCACAATCTTCTATGATAATTCAAGTGCAATAAATATATCAAAAAATCTGGTGTTGCATTCAAAGAGAAAACATATATCCATCAAGTTTCACTTTTTGAGAGAGCAATTGAACAAGAATGAAGTCAAATTGGAGTTTGTGCCCTCCAAGGATCAGATTGCAGACATTTTTACTAAACCTCTACCTAAGGACTCTTTTGAGTATCTCAGGGAGAAGTTAGGGGTTATTACCCCTCTAGTTCTAAATTAAGGTGCACTGATGTGCATTAGTCTAGTGGATCTCATAGTCATATCTTGTGGTCCAGATTGATGATGGGAAGCTGCTACTCAGGGGGAGCAGTTGGTATTGATGCAAGTATGTGCCCTTTGCCATTGATGTCAAAGGGGGAGAGAAGACATGTGAAAAATAAAAAGTGATTGTTGATCAAAGGGGGAGCAGTAAAGGAAGAGAAGACATGTGAATGGTTGTTGTTGATAGGGGGAGTTATGTTAGTCAGTAAGGAGAACATCTTGTCTTGATGGTTAAAATAGTTTTTCACATCATATGTTGCCATCAATGACAAAGGGGGAGATTGTTGCAAGTATGGTCCTAACCGGTGTTGTCATTGATGTCAACATAGTCCTGTTGCATTGATGTCAAGGATTGGATGAGTTGTATGCTGAGGATATTGAGAAAATTAGTCCTATCAGGAACAGAGAAGAACAGTGAAGACAGTGAGGTAAAGATCCCAGCTAAGATGAAGGGTAGAGGATACGCATCAAAGGGTTTGTAGATATGTGTCTTAAGATGATCCAGTAAAGTTTTGAGAGGTCCACATGAAGATCTGAAGAAGTTATGGCTACTTGAGTAAAACTGGTTCTGGCAGTTGTTTAGAGGTGATAGAGTGACACAAATAGGTCCGGTGAGCTCCAGAAATGTAATATCTTGTTTTGTGGATTTGGTGGAGTGTTTAGAAAGTCAATGTGAATTGAAAACTCAATTGGTTCATGGTCTGGAGGTCCATAAGCATCTATTCCAATATGACAGTGATGACAGACTGTGTTCTTGAGGTTCTAGATGAAGGAGAGAATGATTTCAGTAAGCAGAAGTAGTGTGGATGTTCTTGGTGATTCAGGCAAGCTTATGGAGGTCTTTGGATTGTGTCCAGTTTGTGTTGGTGGTCCACATTGAAGATTGAACTTGTAATTGAAGAATTACTTCCGAATGATGATGTTCTTCCTAAGTTTGGCTGACCGGATGAGTTACACATCTTGCAGATGATCTTGAAGATGTTCTGCGATGCATGGCATGTTCCTCAAAGAAGAATGAAGTCCCAAATCTATGTGGCTGACAGTGTGATGATCTGCATGAAGTCTTTTGTAATTAGTCTAGTTGTATTTGTGTATTTGCTCTGTAAAGTATGCCGACTTGGATGATTATCCCAAAGTCAATGTCTTGTATAAATAAGAGTTGTGAAGTCATTTCAAATGCATCTTGGTGGAGATGAGAGTGTGGTAGAGAGGAGCAGAGCCAAAGGCAGAGAAGAAGTATTGAGCTTAAATGGAATTGACTCAAGCATGGTGAAGATGCTATTCTTTAGTTCAAGTATGTAATACTTATTATTCTGTAGACAGTGTGTCTCCTGTAGGCAGTGGGCCTCTTGTGAGCATTGTGCTCAGGCAGTGAGCCCTAATTGGCATGTGTCATTTTGTTCTTCTTATTCTTTTAATAGAGAATACAATCTTGGGTTAGTCACCCTATGGTTTTTCCCTTAACTAGGTTTTCCACATTAAAATCTTAGTGTCATATGTGTTAATGTGTTTCTGCTCTTGCATTGTTGCATTAAGTTTCCATGATTGATTTATTATGATGCTACTGAATTACAAGAAGGATTTAAGTGGTTAATAAGAATAAAGTTTTGAGACAACTGATTCACCCCCCCCTCAGTTGTTTGTCTTGATTCTAACAATTTATTCTAAACTCTAGGTCTGTTAGGGTTTGGCTTTGAACCCCTCTCTGGACACCTTAAGGCAAAATGACCAATCTTATTAAAAGAAAAACATTTGAATGGCAACTTTCCTTCATACTTACAAGATCCTCTTGGAAATCTTTTGGAAAAAAGGGCTTCAAGTTCATCGAACTCAGTTTCATCATCTTCAAGATCCTTCCTTGTCTTGTCAAATCTATTTGATATTCTTGAAGAGCTTTCACCTAAATCATATCTTTATTTTCCATAAATACCGGCTTTAAATGTAGATTCAAACTTAGGAAGAGAATAACCAAACTCACTCATTTCAAATGTTGAAAGATTACCAACCAACTGATCCCTTGTAGCAATTGTCACAGCCCTGATCCCTTCAATGGTAGCAACTTTATGCTTGTATGCCGGAGGTAAGGATCTGAACACTTTGGAAACAATCTCTGATTCATCCAATACTCCACCAACACTCCTAATACTAGTCACAAGTTCATTTGCCTTCTGCATGTAGGAAGTAATCTTTTCATCTTCACTCATCATCAACCTTTCGTATTTACCCTTCAGGTTCTATAGCTTGGCACATTTGACATCTTTATCACCTTTATATAGAGTTTCCAAATTTTTCTAGAATTCATGAGTAGTTTTCAATTCTAGGACATTTGTCATTTCTATATCAGTTAGGGCACTCAACAATGCTTCTTTGGCTTGAATATTGTGTTCAGCATCCTTGAGTTCGTCTAGAGTTGAAGGGCCTTTCTCTAGAATCTTATACTCATCCTTAGTTATGAGCCAAAAGACATCACCCATACATTGCAAATGACATTGCATGCGCACCTTTCAAAGGGAGTAATTTGTTCCATCAAATCTCAGACTTTCCTTCTTGTAAGTTGACATCTTGGATCTCCTCAAGTGGTTAAGATTCTTTTAGAGGAACTTGCTCTGATACCAATTGTTGAAATTAGGATGGACAACTGAGAGGGGGGAGTGAATCAGTTGTCCCAAAATTTTAATCTTTTCTGATTTTAATCTTCTTTCACAACTTAAAAATAGATTAATTATGTAAACATTAAAGGATGAATCAACAACACATGAGCAGAAACAAAATGAAGACACTTGACACCAAGATTTTTTAATGTGGAAACCCGATTAAGGGAAAACCATGGTGGGGGTTAATCCATAAGATTTGTACCCTGTTAAAAGTGAAGGCACTTGCCTTTGGCCACACCACCCAGAGCTCACTGCTCAAAGAGGCTCACTACCTACAGGAATTTATGTTTAATACAGAAAGATTTAACTGAGAAATAGCATCTTCATCACACCTAGTTCAGTCTCATTGAAAGCTCACAAAAACTTCTTCTCTGTCCCCAAACACTTCTTTACTATCTCTTCATCCTTTACTACTCTTGTTCTTCTACTCCTCCTCTTCTCTGCTCTACCTCTGAACCTTTCTTAGGATTTATCATTTTCTCATAAGGATGATGATCCACAACTGAACTACCTGCCTTTATATACTTCATCAACCCTGGAACAAACATCAAGGTCGGCACTACAAGAAACTGACTTAATGGGAATCACTAAGATGTCGGACAAACATAAATGGGCCTCAAATCTTCCTTGATCAACATGCCACACTCCATAGAATTGCTCTTAGATCATCTGCAACATGTTTGAATCAACTGGTCGGCTAAGACTAGGAAGAAGAACAACACCAAGGATGAAATCTTCAACAACAAGCTCCATCTTTAATGCAGACCTCAAACACAATAGGCACATGATCCAAAGACTTCCACAAGCACATTGAATTCAACAATAACATCCGCACTACTCCAAATCATCAAAATCACTTGCATCTTCATCCAGTACCTCAAGAACACTATCTACCATGACTGTCACACTAGAAGGATTGCTTGTGGACCTCCAAACCACTAACCACTTGAGTTGAGGATACACACTGACTTACAAAACATGTCTCTAGATCCGTATATCATAGTGTTCTATTTGTGGGGCAATTCAGACCAATTTCCTTACTCTATCTCTTCTAAAAACTATAAAACCTGGTTATACTCAGATGGCCATTAATTCTTCAAATATTTATGCGGACCTCTTAAATATTAACTGGAGCTACTTTAGACAATCCTCTACATATCCATATGGTCTGCATACTTATATCTTCATTAATTTTCTCAATATCCTCAACATTTCAGTCTTCTAACCAGGCAATAAAATAGGATACAGTTGACATCAATGGCAACAATAATATGTTGACATCAATGACCACTACTTAGGCACCTATTTGCAACATGGGGAACATAATGCTTCAAATAAAAAAGGGGAGAAGAATAAAAAAGACAAGGAGATCAAGAAAGAACAAAAATTTGAGCCCAACACAAAATCTTCTTCAAATCAAGTGAAACCTAAGAAAGAGAATGTCAAGTGTGCCTATTATAAGAAACTTGGGCACGATAAGCACATATGTATGAAGAAATAGATGGACAACCTCACTCATCTTATAAAGAAGCATAACATAGGGCTCCCTAAATCTATGAAAGAGTCCTCATCAACCCAAGAAACTTCTAAGAGAAAGGAAAAAGGAAAAGAGAAACTTAAGGGCAAGGCACTAGTGGTAGTAGCATCTTCATCAACTCCATCTTAGATTATTAACTTTGGTGCTTAACACCATATGGCTTCTTCATAGGTTGAGTTTTCATCCATAGGTAACATGTCTAGCATCACCTTGGGTAATGTCACACCAAAAATAGTTACAGGGAGAGCGTATGTTGAAGTTGAAAGTGGAACATTCACAAATGTTCTAAGTGTACCTTCACTTTCAACTAATCTGATATCAGTGTATCAAATTGCTCACATTGGGAAGGACATGTGAGTTGAGTTTACTTGAAATTCAATTGAGATTAGAGAGTTGCATAGAAAAAACTTAGTGGCTTTGAGAAGGGCATATCACCATGCTAGGTTATACACCTTGTCACACTTTGCCCTTGATATTTCTATTTCTGACCATCCATAGAAGATTCCTAAGGTAGAGTCTTCTTCTTCTTCTAGTTTAGATAGTGAGGATAGTGATGGGGTGTCATCACCATCCATCTCTTGATTTGTTTTGGAGGATGAGCATTTTGTTGCAAGTATGTGCAGTCGGTGTTGTCATTGATGTCAACAATCTTGTATTGTCATTGGTGTCAACCGTATAATCTAGTTGAACATAGATGAAGTTGGTTGAGCAGAGATAAGGTATGAGGTTGGTTGATCAAAGATAAAGTATGAGTAGAGATAAGGTATGAGGTTAGTTGAGCAAAGATAAATTATGAGGTTGGTTGAGCAGAGATGAAGTTGTTGCAGTGGATATTGTCTCTAATAATGAGGTTGGTTGAGTAGAGATGAGGTTGTTGCAATAGTATAAGCTGTTTGGTTGAGTTGCTTTGATGAAGATGATTTAGTTGTTTTAAATAAGTACTAAATATGTCAAGAATATGATTTTTTTGGTTGGTTTCCAAGTGCTTTTGAGAAAAATTGATTAATAAAGGAAACAATGTGTTGTAGTGGCTTTTTGGGTTATAGAGTAGTGTTTTGGTTTTGCTGTACACTTCCTCTATGTTGATGATCTAACTTTGTAGTTTGGTTATTTTTTTAGAGATGTTTAAACATTTTATACTCTGAATTTCATTTTTTGGTTCATTGTGCAGAGGAAGTTGTGTTCACTAGTATGAAGATTATATTTCTAAGGTTCGCATAGGTGTCTAGGAGAAACTATTTTTCTTTGCGTTTCTCTACAAGGTAGTTTTAGATCTTACCATTCTGAACACATGCTTATAATGCTTATATCTCTCTTCAGTCAAAGTAGTTCATGGTTTGGTACTCTAGAAGAGGACTTATTGAGTTGCAATGTATGACAAAGACAGTTGAGTTTGGTAGGTAAATAGGATAAGGTTGTGCAGTAGCTAAAAGCTATTGCAGAGGAATTTGTTGATATTTAGGATGTTTGTGAGATATTATGGATTGAGCTCAAGCATAGCATGTAGTCTGCAAGTTGTCTTTGGGTTTGAGGAAGTGTCTAATCAAAAGTTTATTATATTACATAGGTTTGGCCGATCTTGTGTGTTTACACTAATTGCAGAGTTGATTTGGTGATTGTGAAAGCATGAAGTGGCATGCTTGGATGAATTTAAGTTTGAGCTAAGATGTGTTGTGTCTTGAATTCATTCCTTTCCATTGTGTGAATTTTTTAGTGTCGACCTAATTTGAATTTGCATGATCAAGGTACTTTGCGAACCTTGGAGAATGTTTTCAAGGTTGATGATGGTATAAATAAGTTTCAAGGAATCATGAAAAGTGTGTGAGCAATGGATGTGATGTGAATAGTAGAGTTGTTGAATGTGTGGTGCAGTACAAGTGTCCATGTGTTAGATTACTGGATGCAATGAGTAGAAGGTGTCTACAATTCTTTAGTGATACTATGGACGTGATGTTCTTGTTGTGATGGATATTGGTTCTGTACTTTGAGCTTCATTGGAACTGTACTCTTTCCATAGGTTAGATGCAATTATAACAATTCAAATTTGGCAGTGAACCACCTCTCCTATCTCTTTTTTTCAGGACAATGAGCCTAAATTGTAATTAAGTGTCGATACTACTTTATATTTGTAGACACCTAAAATTAACTTGCTTCGCAAACCAATTTCCCATGTCTCTACACCACCAATTATCCCTCCTATTAATTAAATAAATTCATTTTATTTAATTAATTTATCCCTAATCATCTACCCTTAACTATTTACCCATCCCTTGTGATCAATTAATTCATTTCATTTATCACTATACATTACAACACTATATCCTCATTAATTAAATAAATATTCTCAATATTTATTTAGTTAATTTGTCTATCTCTCTAATCCTTGTTAATTAGATAAATCCTACTTATCTAATTAATCTAGCCTATTAATCAACCTATCCCTATCCTAGTTAATTAAATATCAATTATTTAATTAGCTACCCTAGCCTACCTATCCCCTAGACCTAAATTAATTAAGCTAAACACTTAACTAACCTTGTTTAGCCCATCCTACCACACACCTTTGAATAAAAATTGATTTTTTATTCAAAGGGTCAAATCTTCCTTACACCTCATTTATCACCCTCTTACACATGTAAATGTACATGTGTCCTTCAACCTTCACATCTCTAGATAAAAGTGAATTTTTAATTCACAGTCCCCCATGAGTTGATCTTTTAATTCACTTATCATATCCACACTTTCTTAAAATAAATTTTTAATTCATTTTTATCCTCCACACCTTTCCCCATGAGAATTTAAAATTCACAAATAATCCTCACCCTCCAATCTCATTTGACCAAACCTCAACCCTTGATCTCTCTCATCCACTCCCCTTGTGACACTTGTCACAAGGCTATGACTTCAATCCAAACCCTAACTCTCAATCATTCCTATCCCCTGATCTCAACTTTTAATCCTCACTATCCATCCATTTTCCAAAAATCTATAAATGAAACCCTCACCCAAGCCATTTACAACAACTTCTTCTTGCATCAAGATAATGCCAAAATCTCTCCAAAATCTTCTTATCCCAACATCATAATGCCAAAATCATTCCTCATCCCCATCTCAATCTCCATCTAAATCCAAAATCCCTCATCCTATTGTGTTGAATCTCAAAGAGCAATCCACATACATCAACTTGGGCAAATCTAGGAGAGCCTTTGGGTGCACTGTCCTCCACCCTATCTTGGATTTGTGGGTCATTTGTGAAGGTATATCATTTGTTTTTACATTTGATTTATAATTTTGGCTTTCATTTTGACTTCATAGATCACATTTGGCACACCCGGTGGGACCCACAAGGTCCCTATCTAACATCTTTTGTGAGTTTTGCATGTGTTTCTAGACATTTTGTAGGTATCGGCGCTATTTCTCTGCACAGTGGCTCCATTTCTGCTGGAATTAGCGCTATCTACGGCTGTATTGGCGCTATCTTCACACGACAAAACCACTAACATTTTGGGTTGAACGTTTTGCATTTTTCTTGCTTTCTGTCATTTTTAGCATCTATAACTCTTGGTTTTTGCACGAAATACACAGAGACAAGGGAAAACTATGGCAAAATTTTCCTAAAATCTATCTAATATCTTGTTTCTAATCCTTGTTTATTTGGTTGTGTAAAACATCATTTGAGGCATTGTTTATAATTTTTTCATGATTAGGGACTGAAAACAACCACTAACACCTTTGGTCAATCATTTTTGTAACTAAAATCAATCCTTTTGAGACCTTTGACCCTCACTGTCTCGTATTGGCGCTAACTGGGCCTAGATCAATGCCTTTTTTTGTAACAATCAAGCAAACTACATCTTCGGCCACAGTGGCGCTATTTCTTGTTATTGTGGCACCTTTTTGTATATTGGCACTATTTTCTATTTGGCACTATTTTGTATATTGGTGGTATTTTGTATATTGGCGCTAGCTACTCCCGTATTGTCGCCATTTACTATTTTGGTGCTATTTTTGTCATTAGCACCATTTTATCTCTGTTTTGGCACCTTTTAATGATAGTGTTTTTTGAGATCTGTGTAGGAATCAAACTCATCTTTGTAGGTATCAAAATGGTAGTCAAAGTCCAAAATCAAAACTACTGACAGTTTTTGCAGTGTTTTTCTAATCCAAACACATCTCTTTTGGTGCATTAAAACGAACCTTGTGTGCTTAGCTTAAAGAACAATAATCTTTGGTGCACGTAAAATGAATCTTGCTTCCAAACAATCTACAATCAAACATTTCATTTTGGTGCACCTAAAAAGAATCCTTGTGTGCCTTAGTGTAGAAAATATTTGATTTTGGTGCTCTTAAATTAATCATTGCTTGCAACAAACAACTTTAGGAACATTTCAATTTGGATTTAAAAAGAACATTAGAGAAGTGTTTGCCGTGTTTGGTGCACTTGCACATTTGTGTTATCTCATAGGGTAGAATAAAAGTATCCTCTCCCCTTGCCTTCAAAAGGATCTTGGGTGAAGAGAAATGGTTCTATCCTCTTTTTTCTAGGAAGTGGGCCTACCCTTGAGACACATCTATTCGGAGAACTCATTGGTGACCCCAAGTGGTACTTTCATCCGGTCCGCTATATGTAAATTGAGGATAAGGCGAAAGCCAAGTCTAATCGGTATGAGCTCTTAAAATTCGGTGCTAGATTGAAACGGAGTAGTACCTTGTGTATATGAAACCCCTAGTAGAGCTAGTCAAAACCTTAAGTGGTTTATCGGATGCTCGTAAGGTGTCGATCCCTTAGATGTACCCCCACTATGAACCATTGTTCTAGAAGCCAAAATCCCTCTACTTGTTCAACAAGTATTGTCCTTGCTTCACCTTAGGTTGTGCATGCTTGATAAATCTTTCACAAACAAAACCTTTGGCCATTATGTTTTCTTTCTTGATTATTTGTCTACTTGCCAAGAAAAATCAAATTCATCCATCAATCCAACCATTTGCATCCTTTAGTGCCATTCCTCTCTATTTTAGTGCCATTTCCATCTATTTTAGTGCCTTCCTCATCCATGTCCAAAAATCAAAATTTCCCATCAAAAACATCAATTTTATAAGCCCATTTTCCAAAAAATTCCAATCGAGGGCTATGCCCCAGAACCCCTGTCAATGGGGGGTCGTGTTTGGCCCCTTGTACCCCCCTCATGTCAGGTTGGCTTCTCCTCCCAACACTGCTAAACCATCCCCCCATTTATCAAACCCCATAAGTTGAGCTTATCCAATCCCTTTATTTGAGCTTGATCAAATTCTAATCCACTTCTCCTCTAGTCATAATCTATCTTCATCATCCTAATCATTCTTATCCACTTCATCTTAATTCAATCACCTATCTATCCAAATCATCCTAACCACCTATCTTATCCACATCATCATCCAAATCATTCAATCCAATCTTATCCTAATCACCCTCATCATCCTTAATCCAATTCATCAACATCATTCTAATCCCATCTCATCCAAATCAAATCCAAAATCCAACCAACATCAATCCATAATTTTTCAAACCATATTCCAAATCCAATCCAAAATCAACATCGATCCCAATCAACATCCAAGTCCCCCAACATCACTATCAAACTCCAAATCCAAATCAACCCAATCAAAAATTAAGACCTTAATTGATCATCCAATCAAATCAACCAAATCAATTCTATTACTTAAGTGTCATTAGTCCACCTTAAGTATAGAGAATCATCCATCCTTTGAAGCAAATTGAATCACCCTAAGGTCTTGAAATTTGATCCCCAACATCACAATCATCCATCATCCTCCATCATCCCATACCTCCCCAATAAAATGGATCCTTATGTAGCAATGCAACAATTACAAATACTTAGAAAAATCTATGAGAACATGGATCCTAATGCTAAGGAAAAATGTAAAATGACATTAGGGATATACCCTTAGCACACCTCATCATTAGAGAATCCCAAGCCCCTACCCAACAAATACCCTACATGTCATCCCCATCCACATCATATCAACCTTCATCATACCAACCTACATCTAACATATCCACACCATCAACCTCATACCAACCTCCATCATACCAACAAACACCCTATCTTTCATCCCCACTAACATCATACCAATCTTCATCCCCTTATACATCCATACCATCATACCTATCCAACCAATAAATACCTCCAACTTATCCATCCCCCAACCTTTGTCATGCTAACTTTGATCAAGGGAACACCAATCTAGCACACCTTATATCTGAAATCCAAAGCTTACATCAACAACCATTCCCCCATGCAAATCCCCATCCTCCAATCCCCCCATCACAATATCACCCCAATCTTATCAACCTTAATCCATCATCTTATGTATCTCCCAATCCACCAACCCCTATCACCCATACACCATCTAATCCACCATCAAATCTTCCAAATCCTAAGCCCACGACATCCAAAGAATCCTTGTGGGATTTCCTCCAAAGAACATCACCAAGAAAAGCAATGGAATCCCCCAAATTCTCCACCCCTCCTACACCACCATCTACTCCAACGCCTATCCTTGAACCCACCCAATAACCATCACTACTTAATCCCATCACCCACCTATCCAATCCCAATCCTAATCCCACACCAACCACCCTTACTATGAATCCATTATATTGTTCTTCAACCCATACACTCATGAAGGATGCCATCCATTGGCTATTAGCAAGGAATCAAACACCCTCATGCAATCCAACACTGACCAAACCTCTTGAACAATCTCCTAGCATAAGTCAAGCACCTATCACATCCATCCAAGAACCTACCATCACCTCTACTTCTATCCAAACTCACGAGCCATGTCAAGAATCAAATCTAAAGCATGTTGAAATATCAACCCCTTCTCCTAATCAAGATCTAACCATCCTATCTAATCCGATCCCCAATCCTCTCCCATCTATTGATCAACTTATTGATCCTACACCATCTTCTACCACCCCTTCACCATCCACCATTAATCCTTTACCTCCATCAACCAATCCCATCCCAAATCCATCTTCCTATTTACTTGGACAAGGCACCTTCATCCGTGGTGACTCCCTCATAGGAGGTGAACAACTTCCATCCACCACCTATCCTTCTCCAACAAATAATGGACTCACGTGTTGTTTCCAAAGCACCAAACATCCCATTGTATGTAGCAATGCTCCAACACATGAACTATCAAGGCAAAGGCTTAGGCCTTCATGAACAAGGCATCTTAGAGCCCATCCACACCACATTCCATCCATCCTCGCATGGTCTTGGCTATACATCCCAAGGCAAACAAAATAAACATGTTGGTACCACCCACACATCCTCCAAAATCCATTCACCCAATTCCAAATCCGGTGCATCACATCGCACTCCTAAATCATATGTCGCCATCCTTCCTCCATCGTCATATCATTTGCAAAAGCATGTGACCGTCCATCTTCCTCCATCAAATTTACCTCCACTACTTCCAACTCCAAATATCCCTATCAAATCCACTTTACCTCCTATCCTACCTACGCCAAACACCCCTATCCATAAATCCTTTCATTCTCCTATCCTCCCAACTCCTAATATCGCCATCCTCAAATCTCCTCCTCCATTTATCCATAAATCCAGTTTTAATCCCTCCACCCATAAACCCCCTAAAATTCCCAATCAAGACCAACAAAAGCACACATCTTTCAAACATGAAGCTTCCCCCAAATCCATGGGATTCAAAAGTAATAATTTGAATTCCTCAACACATAAAGCACAAAATCCTAAAGATGTTATCCCTTCCAAGCAAAATCCAAAATCCAAAAGGCTATCAAATCCCACACCGTCAAAAGAAAAAGTAAAAACAAAAATTGTGTGGGTCCCTAAAACACCAAACTCTAATGAGGCATTCATCTCCCAATCTACCGCAAAATCCCAAACATCTCGCTCCCCATCTAAAAATCCTATAATTTCTAAGTTCATTTGGGTCCCTAAAACCCCAAATCGACCATCTAAAAATCCCCTATCCCGATCCCCATTACTACCCACCCCCATCCAAAACATAGGCCTCAAAATCCAAAATGATGTGTGCAACCCTTGGTCTTGGTTCCCCTCCACCACTTGAAATTCCCACATACCTCCATCTCTCCATCTTTCGTTCACTATCCTACATATCTTCCCCATCACATTCCTGTGGTCCATGCTTTCTCATAATCCACATCATAACCTGCATAATCCACATCATAATCTGCATAATCCACATCATAATCCACTACCCACCATACATTCCATCTTCTCCTATCTACCAACATCTATGCAATCATCATCCATAATGCTATCCAACATGGGACCATCTTCGCCTTGCTATGGAAACATACGCTAGAGTCCCCATTCCATCAAAAAAGCAAAAAATAAAATTAAAAAATCAAGTAAATAGTAAAGAGAAAAAATTCATCCAATGGTGAAAACCACTCCTTGTGGCGCCTTAGGCAAGTACCATGATGAAAACCCCTTGTGGGCATCATGCGTAATCTCTTCTCCATCTATTTTGTATCCCTACACTTGGGGGAAAAACCATATCCTTCATCCACATCAATAATATCCTTTGCACATCTTATCTACTATCTTATCCTTATCCTATCATATTCCTATCCACTATCCCCTATTTAACCTATCATGTAAATATCCTGGTCTTTCATACCTTGGTGAAAATATCCACTTTGCTATAACAAACCTAGGATTTCTCTAAATCATTTTTAGCACAATGATCATCCATTTTCCAATCCATCTATCATCTAATTATCAGTCCATCATCATTCTTTCATATCACCCCTTATCCTCCAACTAGTTCAACCAATATCTTTCATCCATTTCGAGAGCACACCCGTGTTCTTGTAACCCGCCTATCCTCTCAAGGGGGTATAACCCTTACCAATCATCCCTAGACCTTACCCTATTCTTCTAAGCCAAAACCTTTTTTTATCCAATCCAACTCTATGTTTTAACTTCTTTGAAATAATGTTACTTAGCCACAACACCATTTCAAAGAGGGGCAAATGTAGACACCTAAAATTGACTTGCTTTGCAAACCAATTTCCCATGTCTCTACACCACCAATTATCCCTCCTATTAATTAAATAAATTTATTTTATTTAATTAATTTATCCCTAATCATCTACCCTTAACCATTTACCCATCCCTTGTGATCAATTAATTCATTTAATTTATCACTATACCTTACAACACTATATCCTCATTAATTAAATAAATATTTTCAATATTTATTTAGTTAATTTGTCCATCTCTCTAATCCTTCTTAATTAGATAAATCCTGCTTATCTAATTAATCTAGCCTATTAATCAACATATCCCTATCCTAGTTAATTAAATATCAATTATTTAATTAGCTACCCTAACCTACCTATCCCCTAGACCTAAATTAATTAAGCTAAATACTTAATTAACCTTTCTTAGCCCATCCTCCCACACACCTTTGAATAAAAATCAATTTTTTATTCAAAGGGTCAAATCTTCCTTACACCTCATTTATCACCCTCTTACACATGTAAGTGTACATGTGTCCTTCAACCTTCACATCTCCACATAAAAGTGAATTTTAATTCACACTCCCCATGAGTTGAATTTTTAATTCACTTGTCATATCCACTCTTCCCAAAAATGAATTTTTAATTCATTTTTATCGTCCACACCTTTCCGCCTAAGAATTTAAAATTCACAAATAATCCTAACCCTCCAATCTCATTTGACCAAACCTCAACCCTTGATCTCTCTCATCCACTCCTCTTATGACACTTGTCACAAGGCTATGACTCCAATCCAAACCATAACTCTCAATCATTCCTAGCCCTTGATCTCAACTTTTAATCCTCACCATCCATCCATTTTCCAAAAATCTATAAATGAAACCCTCACCCAAGCCATTTACAACAACTTCTTCTTGCATCAATATAATGCCAAAATCTCTCCAAAATATTCTTATCCCAACATCATAATGCCAAAATCATTCCTCATCTCCATCTCAATCTCCATCTAAATCCAAAATCCCTCATCCTATTGTGTTGAATCTCAAAGAGCAATCCACATACATCAACTTGGACAAATCTAGGAGAGCCTTTGGGTGCACTGTCCTCCACCCTATCTTGGATTTGTGGGTCATTTGTGAAGGTATATCATTTGTTTTTGCATTTGATTTATGTTTTTGGCTTTTATTTTGACTTCATAGATCACAATATTGTGAGCTAATCCTCACCGTGGTTTTTCCCTTCTTGAGTTTTCCATGTAAAATCTAGTGTTCTCTTGTGTATGGTGCTATGATTTAGTTTTGTTATTTTCTTTTCAAGCTTTAATCATCATAACAGTTGAAGAGTTAATTGAATCATTGTGAATATGTCTGTGTGTGAGGGTTTTGGATTTTTAAGTTACAATTGATTCACCCCGCCCTCTCAGTTGTCTTGTGCATTCAACAATTGCTATTAGAGAAAGGTTCCTTGGAAGAGAGCTTAACAATTTAAGGTAGATCTGGAATGGTGCACAAGAAGGATCTTCCCCATTTTAATGGATCTAACTATGCATTCTAGAAGAAGAAGAAGAAGAAGAAGAAGAAGAGCCAAAGATAATAATATATTACCATGCACTATCACTGTTTGGAGAGATTCCAAATGGTCTACCATCCAAGAGCTATTCAACTAGTACCTAGAAACCATCTACCATCAATCACCTCTCCTTTGAAGGTACAAGAAGAAGAAGAAGAAGCAGTTCCAACGATAATAATATACATTACCATGCACTATCACTATTTAGAGAGATGCCAAAGGGTCTACCTTCCAAGAGAGACCAAGATCATGCCATTCAACTAGTACCTAGAAACCATCTACATTCAATCACCTCTTCTTTGAAGGTACACGAAAAGGTTATAGTAGTGGAAGCACACATGCAACACCAACAAGCAGAACTCTTTAGACTTAAGAAGAATAAGGTAAAGACACAAAATATAATAAAGGAAGAAATAATTTTAACATATAAAGAGTTAGAAGAGCTTGATGATGAGACCAAAGTTATTTTGGAACCTGAGAGTGTTCGTCAGACACACATTAATAGGTTGAAGATGAGGATAATTATAAAGTATTTGATAAAGTTGAATAATCTCGAGCTAGTACAGATGTGAGATGGGTAGATGAAGCATTCCTTAAAAATCTCTCAAAGTTTGTCAACATTAGGGACAATGTTGGTTTTGAGGAGATGGGCACCATCACTATTAGAACAACCAAAAGTCAGAACTCATATTCAAAGGGGTTATACTTTATCGACTTCATCATAGAATTGTATATAGTATAGTTTGGATATGGCTTACATTTACATGACTAGTGTAACATTCAGAGCACACTCCACTAGAAACATAATCAAACACATAAACATGATTAGATTGAAATAAGGTGGAGATTGAACATCCAAGTCATCATGAATGTAATTATCTATATAACTTAATAACTAATTTAGCATCATTCTATATTAGAATTGTATGTAGTATAGTTTGGATATGGCTTACATTTACATGACTAGTTTAACATTAAGAGCACACTCCACTAGAAACACAATCGAACACATAAACATGATTACATTGAACTAAGGCAACGATTGAACATCCAAATCATCATGAATGTAATTATCTCTATCAATTAATAACTAAATTGGCATCATGCTATAGTTTTAATTTATGGGGAATACACCATCAGTATTATAAAAATCAAAATTTAGAACTCATATTCAAAGGGGTTTTACTTAATCAACTTCATCTTAGAATTGTATGTAGTATAATTTGGATATGGCTTACATTTACATGACTAGTTCAACATTCACAACAAACTCCACTAGAAACATAATCAAAAACATAAACATGATTACATTGAAATAAGGTGGAGATTGAATATCCAATTCATCATGAATGTAATTAATAACTTTTTTTATTAATTTATCACTTCAAAAACAATTACTAAAACAACAATTATCCCACTAAATTTATTTGAAGATTTTATAACTGTCCATGAAGGTCTTACAAGGTTATGGAAAAAGAAATTACATATACACTATGACTCAAAATGCTTTCAAATTTATTGCCTTCAACTTCAAAATTAGCTACAATAATATTCATAAATTTTAAAAACAAGCATAATATAACTACACGCTCTATATTTTGAATTGTTCATCTCCATTATTGAGTATTTCAATCTTTGTGATACATAGAAGGGTAAAACATCTCATGTTGTAAGAGATACATATGAAGGAAAACAGGAAGTATGCTATTATCTTGTTAATATTTAACTAATTAGTATACAAGCACTATCAAAGTAATGTAATTATTAAGACTATCTTTAGAAATCCATTTCAAAATTACACTATAAAATCTCCTTTGGAAGCTATGTTACTATAAACACAATAGGCAAGGGTTGTAACAAAATCTCATATTATTTTGAAACAAATTACTTATTTTATTCTAATAGTTTATATTCTAGTTGTAAAATTGTAGGGTAAGGATATAACAGTTTTGAAAATTAATAATTTATAAAGAAAAAAGTTTTTGTACTTTCTTAGCAGCAAAGGCTGTGCAAATTTTCAAAACTACTAGGCAAATCCATTATACTCTAAACAACAAACTAAAAACTTCACCATAAAATGCTTCCCTAGTGGGTGAAACACTTGAATAACAAGGAAAACATATTCAATTGGAGGAAATACAAAACCCTTATTATGACCAATGGCTACCTCCTAACATTCCTCTTCTAACAGCTCTGATTACTATTATCGTAACAAATACACTTCTAATTATCGTATTCTCCACCGTCAAGATGATCAAAATCTCTGTAGGTGTCGCTGCAATGATTCTCGTCAATCCCCTTAAAGCATGGCCCCATAAATGTACCGCTCGGGGTTCTACAGGCGCCATGATGAACATATTACTAATCAGTAAGTATTTCAGAATTTTCAAAGGAAAAACAACAATTAAAAACCATGATACTATTGAAGAGAATTGCTAAATATTACCTAAATTAAAAGGCACTTGGAGCATTAGAAACATGAGGAACACATAAATGCCCTTCACCATGGAAGCAACTACAGATAATGTACTCTATGACGAGACGATTACTGACAGCAAATATCTTGAACATGTGCAGCAGCTATCTTGGACTTTTTTGTAATGTCCATTGGGCTTATTTATTTTGTAGCTATCCTTTCTTGACTTTGTTGGTTCAATATTTAGTTTTGTGGTTGAGTTATTGGCATTGTGGTTGTGTGCCATAACTCCTTTGTGTTTCTCAATCTCTATATATTGATGCCCTGTCTCTTCATCTCTAAGGCAATCTGGGCTTTTGTAATTTGTTGTTTTGTGATTAGCAAATCACTAGTTTTATCTAATTTGCCTTCATCTGATATCAGAGCCAGACATCTCTATCTATTGTTTTGTGTAGGACTAAAGTGGAGCTGTTGCAACAGAGTCTACATCCTTGTTCTGGTCTAATAAAAAAGAGCCCGTTTGTAGCTGCGTTGGCCTTTACTCTTATCCATGTGCAGGCATGGACAGAGGAGGCGTTAGAAGTAACACACCAAAGCAGTGGATTGCAGTGTGAAGAAATGCAGCCAAAATATTTGATGGGCATGTGAAGAGGGTGTAGGCGTGTGAAGAGAGCGCAAGCCGAGGAAAGAAGGCTGCCTTTTAAGAAGTCAAAAGGAGGGTAAAGCCTTATGATGTGTTTAAAATATAAGAGTTTTTAACCTTTTGCATTAGATCTCAAAGAGCCCACGTGAAAGTTTTTTGTTTTTATCTTAAAATCTTAAAGACTTAAAAGTATTTCTCTTAGAAGCCAGGTGAAAGGCTAAAGTCTTATTACTTCATTTTTTTTTACAAAAAAGTCAAAGTAGCAAGTAAAAGCTTTAATAGTCTATGTGAAAGTCTTCTTTACTTTTTTAAAAGGAAAAAGGTGAAAGTGAAAGTTTGGAAGGAAAATTGTATTTTTTTAAGTTTTAAAAAAGGTATTAAATATTTATGTTGCCTTTTTTATTCTTAACAAAAAAAACATACATAAAGGTTGGTTAGAAGTGATATGTTTATCATTGGAATTTGTTTTTAGAGGGGCTATAAGTTCAAAACCTTTTAAGGTGTAATCATTTTGTAAAATGGTAAATGAATCTTTTGTAATTAAGTGCATTATTGGTTGAAACCGACACTTATACACCAAAACAATATAATATAAAATCATTTTTGGTGTGGGTCCTATTTGAAAGGACAGAGAGAGTGTCCATTTGTAGAGATCTCTCTAAGTTTTTTTTGTTGAGTCTTTGGGATATTTTGCATATTTCTCTTATGGCAAATATGGCAAGAAGTGTTATGTCTAACATGTTAATTCTCGTGTTTGAAGGGGACAATTTCACATATTGGTGTACTAGGATGCAAACCCTACTCAAATCCAAAGATTTATGGGAAATTGTACAAGTAGGCTATGTAGAACTAGATACAACTACATTTAATGCATTAAATGATCAACAAAAAATAGAATACAAAGCAAATGTAAAGAAGGATAATGAAGCCTTATTTCTGATTCAAGGCGTAATTAATCAGGCAATTTTTCCTAGGATAAGTGGTGCTAGTAATTCTAAGCAAGATGGATGTTTGGTTAATTTGTGTGTTTTATATTTGCATATTGTTCTGTGTGATTAATATTCAATGTTTGTGCATTTTTGCACCCACCTTCAATTGGTATCAAACCTAGGTTATAGATTGTTCATGGCTCCCAGATTGGAGCATATCACAGGATGCACTTGTAGATGTAGTTTGGTTTATGCTTTTATAGGCGAGTGAGAGGTGAGAAGAGCCTGGAGAGAGGGAGAATGAATCCTAGTTGATGTTTGAAGGCATCTGAAGAAGGTGATCACTAGTTTGAAACTGCTGTAGCAGTTAGAATCAGGAGATCACTCCAGTAGAGGAGCCACAGAAAAATTTGTTGTTAAGAAGCTGCCAGATGTTTCTGGCACACAAAGGGTTTGCAGAAAAAGAATAGAGGCCATAGCCTATCCAAGAGCCATCAAAAGAAGAGTTTTAAAGTGTTAAAATTGTTGCTAAGGAGCCCACTAGAGTTAATAAAGGGATCACCATTTTTTTTCCGAGGCTACATAAACTAGATTGTAGGAATCACAAGAAAGTTTTATGTTAAAAAGATGAGACAATAGCCATAATTCAAAGAAGATTGCTGCCAAATATCTATCAAGGAGAAGATTGTTGTTTTTGGGAATCCGTTGAGGAAGAATAAGCCCCAACAGTGGACAAAGTGAAGTTTTATTGGGCACCAGAGGAAAAAGCTGCAAAAAAAATGAAATAAGGAAATGAGAGTGCTGAGAAGATAGCCAAAGTCAATGGTATGTTAAAAGTTCTTTTACCAAGTTGCAGATTGCTAAAGGATAGGTCGCTAGCAATAAAGGAAATTGCAGGTGTTTGTTGAGCTGCCCAGGAGGAGTTGTGAGAGGAGAAAAAGGAGGAAGCTACCCGTGAGTTGATCACTAGAAATAACTGAAGTCAAAGTATTGCATGGAGAAAATCAAATTGCAAGTTTATTGGTTGCTAGAAGGTAAAGACATTAAAAGTTACAGAAAAATACGAAAAGGTCTATTGATCCCAATAGAAAGGGTCATTGAATTCAAAGAAGAATAGGTGTCTAAAGTTGTAAAAAGAGTTGAGTGAAATTGTCAATGTATAAGGAAATAATATGGTTGAATGCCACAGTATTCTATATTTGTGTAATCCATGTATGAAGTTAGAAGAAGCAATTAAAGTTAGGATCCCATAGCACTAGTAGTGTGACTCTATGGAAGGTGTTGAGGAAAGCAAGGTAATCACACTTGAACCTATGATGGACTGGTGACATTCATAGGTGACAAGAAGGCCAGAGCTCATGGATAGAGCATCCGTACAACAAAATGGGATTTCCTAGGTTCAATCCATAAAATTTGAAGATTGTAGATGCTGAAGCATCAATGGAAAAGGTAAAGAAAGTAATTGAAATTTGTGGTCAAAATTAAGGGGAAGTATGTTGGTATTAATTTCTCCCACCAACACCAGCAAACATCAACCACTACTGACAGTCATTTATAATAGAAGCTTCTCACCTGTCCCTTACCGACCAAACAATTTCAAACCATGTGTGTTGAATGTTGATTGTATTCTAGTCTTTCACCATGTGCAAATGTCTAGATTATTCTAAAGCCCTCTATAAATAGAGGCAAATGTAATGGTTTAATCATCAGGCAATTGTAATTTCCTTGATCACCAAGCAAGCTGGATGTTTGGTTAATTTGTGTGTTTTATATTTGCATATTGATGTGTGTGTTTAATATTCTGTGTTTGTGCATTTTTGCATAGGCAAATTAGATAAAACTAGTGATCTGCTGATCACAAAATAACAAATTACAAAAGCCCAGATTGCCTTAGAGATGAAGAGGCAGGGCATCAATATATAAAGATTGAGAAACACAAAGGAGTTATGGCACACAACCACAATGCCAACAACTCAACCTCAAAATGAAATGCTAAACCAACAAAGTTAAGAAAGGATAGCTACAAAATAAATAAGCCCAATGAGCATTACAAAAAAGTCCAACATGGTTGCTGCACATGTTCAAGATATTTGTTGAAAATATTTGTTGTCATTCTCCCCCATAATGACCATTGGGAATAACTTGGAGTAGATCTCTAAGTTTCTCGAACCTTTCATGAGCTAGAGCCTTCGTGAAGATATCTACGATCTGATCATCTGTACTGCAGTACACAATCTCAATCAATCCTTGTTGAACCAACTCTCTGATGAAGTGATGTTGAATCTCAATATGTTTGGTCTTGCTATGAAACACTGGATTTTTAGTCATTTGTATAGTACTCTTGTTTTCACAATACAACAAGGTAGGTCCATTCTATATCTGATGCAAATCCTCTAATAGTCATCTCAACCACACTATTTGGCATGCTGCAAATGTTGCAGCTTTATATTCTGCCTCTGCTATAGAAAGTGATACAGTTGGTTGTTTCTTGGAATTCCAAGAGAATACTACTGAACCAAGACTAAAAGTATAACCAGAAGTAGACTTTCGATCATCTATGGAACCTGCCCAATCTAAATCTGTATAGCTAATCAACTTACTATCCTCTGAATGCTGAAATCTAAGACCATAACTCAATGTCCCTCTGACATATCTAAGAATCCTCTTAGTTGCACTCCAATGTGTTTGCTTAGTTTCTGACATGAACCTAGATACCAAGCTCACTACATATGTGATATATGGTCGAGTAGTAGTTAAGTAGATCAAACTACCAATCAACTACCTGTATATAGTGGGGTCCACTAGATCTAATACATCCAAGTTAGACAACTTAAGTCCAACTTCAATGGGTGTTGCAACTAGTTTGCAACTATTCATCTAAAATTTCTGTAGGATGTCTGAACCATATTTTTTCTAAGACATGAATACTTCACCTTTGTTTTGCCATACTTCTATACTAAGAAAATAATTCATCTGCCCCAAATCTATCATCTAAAATTCAGCAACCGTAGCTGCTCTAAACTCTACAAATAAATCTGAATTGTTCTGAATATAGATAAGATCATCAACATAGAGAAGTAAGAAAAAAATATCCTTAGCCGAGATCCTAATATAAAGATTTGGATCTGATTGACTTCTTAAGAAACCTTTCTGCTATAGGTATGAGTCTATCCTTGAATACCATGCTCTTGGTGCTTGCTTAAGACCATCCAAGGTCTTCTTTAATCTGTAAACATAATGTTCTTTAGAAGGTATTTCGAAACCTCTAGGTTGAGAAACATACACTTCCTCATCAATATATCCATTCAGAAAAGCACTCTTTACATCCATTTGATAAACTATCCAACTCTGCTGAGCTACCAAAGCCAAAACCAATCTGATAGTATCCATTCGTGCTACAAGTACAAATGTTTCAGTGTAATCAATACCTTCTTGTTGAGTGTATCTTTTTGGCTACCATTCTAGCCTTATGCTTATCAATGCTTCCATCAGATTTATACTTAGTTTTATACACCCATCTTGTACCAATAATTTTCTTACCAGGAGGTACCTGAACCAAATCCCATGTGTCATTCCTTTCAATTGTTTCTATCTCACTATTCATTGCTTCAACCCACTCTTCTTTTTCTTGAGCTTGTTCAAATGTTTGTGGCTCATTACTTTCCATGATTTGAGTCATCAAAGCATAATTCACTTTTTCTCTTGATCTTGTTGTCATTTTCTCAAAGTTTGAATCCAACATAAGAGTTGATGGATGATATTTTTATGTCCTCCTTTGATATTTTTGATACTTTCTTGTTCATGTACTAGAAGAATCAGATTCATTTTATTCTTCTTCTTCAACTTCATCAATCATTATCTCTTTTCCCCTTGTTTCATTTTCCTTGGTATATTCTGTTGCTTCATTGAATATCATATCTCTACTTATAACAAGCTTCTTTCCTATTGGGTCATACAATCTATATGTTTTATTTTCTAATCCATACCCAATAAAAATATATTTTAGGCCTTTATCATCTAGCTTAGACCTTTTTTCCTTTGGTATGTGTGCATAAGTAACACACCCAAATACTCTCAAATGTTCAATACTTCGCTTTACCCCAAACCATGCATGTTCATGAGTCATCCCCTTAACTGCTTTTGTAGGACTCCTATTGAGAAGATATACAGTTGTGCATACTACTTCTACCTGAAACATCTTATCTAAATTCTTATCTTTCATCATACTCCTTGCCATTTCAACAATGGTTCTATTCTTTCTTTCAGTGACTCCATTTTGTTGTGGAGTGTAGGAAGTAGTGAACTCTCTCTTGATTCCATGATTTCTACAGAAATCTAGAAATTGATTTGATTTGTACTCACCTCCATTATCTGACCTTATCACCTTGATGTACTTGCCACTTTGTTTTTCAACCAACCTCTTGAATTCTACAAATTTGTCAAACACTTCTGATTTTGAAACCAAACAATATTCCCAAGTTTTTCTTGAGTAATCATCAATGAAGGTTAAAAAATACTTTGATTTAAATATTCAAAGAAGGTGTTTCCATAGGACCACACAAATCCGTATGGATTATCTCAAGATGTTTCTTAGCTCTACTAGACTTACCAATTAGAAAGCTAGCTCTATGTTGTTTGCCAACAACACATTCTTCACACACTTCTTTTGTATTTTCAGTGAATGGTAAATCCTCAACTATTTTCAATCTCTTGAGTAAAATTAACCCACTAAAGCTGAGGTGGCCATATCTTTGATGCCAAATTCTACTTTAATTCATTTCACTAGACCTTAATGCTTGGTTTCCATGGGTGAAATGGAGAGGAAACATCCCATCACCTGTCATCTTTGCTCTTGCAACAACTGCATTTCTTTTTAATTTGTCTCTTATTATCCACTCTTTTTCATCAAAGGTCACCTGAAAATTTTTCTCTAACATTTGTCCAATGGACAACAAATTCTTTTTGAGTGCTAGAACTAATAATGTTTCATTGATATGTTTTACCTCATTGTCTGTAGTTTTGCATTTTGTGCTCCTTGATAGGCATTATTGAGAATTTGCAGTTTGTGCTCCTTAATTTCTCCCACCAACAATTACTACTTATAGCTTCCACACCACATCATTTCCTTCATGTGTTCCATGCAATTTTTTTTAATATATTGTTACGTTGCTGCTAGCGTTGAAGCTTTACTGCTAACATATGCCTGATTGAATGATTCTTTTGGATATGACAAAATCAATACGGCGATTTCAAATAATATCATATGATTGCCAGCGGTGTTGACACTTGGCAATTATAGGTCTAACCATTTCAGGAGTTGAAAATAATGAAGAGAAAATATATGAATGGTATAATCAAAGCCACAAACAACAAAGATGACCGAGTCAAAATAAATGGGGAAGCCATACTCTTTTTACTCTAAAGGTTTCATCTTTTGATGGGAAGAGCTTAAACAGTCAGTACGACGTCGAAATTCAATAGACTGAATGCTTTTTGACAAATTGATCGACTAAAGACATGGTCGAAGAGGTCGAGCCACTTGCATTAAATAGGTCGACAGTAGATGTCGACATCAAACTCGGTCAAAAAATCTATAAATAGTCAACACGACAATGTGCTGACTTTATGTGGGCACTTTTGATGTGGGATAGATTTTATGATGTCTTGCTTGTTCCATACCATTATTTTTAAATATTATCCACTTCAACATTCAAAGATTAATTTTGACAAATAAAAATAGAACAAATATGTATCACTTTTTGTTGAATGAATAGAACAAAACTTTGGGTGTAGATCTGCAATATTAGCAATGATAAATTACATCGATCACCTTAATCCAATACATTTCTATCCATAACTCTCTAGGCATTTTCCTTCGAAGAAATAATATGACATCTTGATGTCTCATTCGACTCAAAATAGATAATTCATTGCGAAAAAGCTTCCACGTTCTACATTTCTACTTTCACACCATAGCAGATGAAATACATTTTATAGGTTATTCCCTACTCCTACATTTGTCCTCCTTTAGTTGGTTATGTTCTACCTACAGTAGTCTCTTTTTATTGTAGACACCCTTTTTGATTGTATGTACACCAAAATGTGCCTCATCTACCATCCAGTCTCCACAATGGGTAAACTAAATTGAGTTCATGTATTAGACCTGCCACATGGAATGTACTGAGTTGTATTCTTTCATGCCACTGCAAGAAATGCTGTTAACTATCTTCTTCCATGTTTGTGTTTTGGTTCCATGTTGGAAATGGAAGAGTATATAGAATAGTGTAATGAACTAGTAAAAATATATAAAATATTATTATAAATCTTTTGGGATAATTTTACATTCATTATAATATGGATTTTATAAAGGCTTTCCAACAAACAAGTTCCTAAACTACCCCATGGGAATAATTTCCAACTAATTACTAACTATATACTAGTTCAATAATATTTAAAAATTAATATAAGTCACAAAGATTACTTTATTTCTAATGTAAACCTTAATATTCTAACGTTTGGTTGTTCTAGTGAGGAGTTCTAAGATTACTTTTTGAAAAGCATAGATATCACTTTTGAATATCATAGATCCCACATTGACATACTTTAGAATTTTAGGATGGAATATATATTATGTTGTCCACCAAGATTCTCTCTAAAGCATAACCTAAAAGATGAGGTTTGTTCACCTAATCCAACTGAATATTTGGGACAAAAATATTAGATGTACAATTATCCCCACAAGGCCTTTATGCAAGCTTAATCAAATCTTACAAATCTAAACATAATAAATAACGCCTTCATTTATGTGTACCTATGATATTTCAAAACAACACCCAAGCACTAGGTGGATGAGTTGAGCTCTGAGGCAATACATGGGGGATCATGAACCCTTGTAGAGGCAGACCCTCCAGTTGCTCTCAGTCTGATGGTAGCAACAAGTGAAGAGAGGAAGACACTGAGGAGATATTTTACTTGAGGGAGAGTGAGACTTTGTGGGCCATAGTCATGGAAGCCACACTTATCGGTGGGACATCCTTGTCACCCTCACAATGATCATTGTCATATGTTTCTTGTTCTTGTTCTTCTTCCTCTTATTGTTCTTGTTGATTTAGTTCATTCAGTACAAGAGTGTAACTTGCTCTATGACAATCATGTTCATTTGCACCCTAGAGTTAGAAAACCTCAAGGCTTGGTCATTCTATCTCAAGGATTTCCTTGACGAGTCTATGCTCTTGATTTCTATGTTCTTCTAAATGCCTTCTTTCATTTTCCAAGTAGATTTTCCTAAGGATGTTTTGTTGTTCTTGGATTTATTCTTTGAGTGATTGCTAAGGTTCTTGAGCTTCTATGTTGTTAGGAAGTTGTGTTTCAAGAAGATTCTCTTTGATCTCATCTAATTCTTGTTCTATCTGATTTTCCCTCACATCTAGGCACATCAAATGCTTGGCAGAGTGAATATGGATGTTAAAAGGTTTGGTGTTGTGTGATGTAGTTTTCTATGCCTTGTGACAAGAATGATGTAAAGTACGCAATCCAAAACTATAATCATAGAAGTAAATAATCATCACATTCACATTAACTTAAATAAAAAGATAAACCTTCTATACAATAAGCAATAATGTCATAATGTATCTTACAAAAGCGTGTGCTATATCTAGGTCCTGTTTGTAATCAATAAGTGTCAAAAATTTCCATTTTAGGGATAGGTGCATACTGTATATCACAGTGCGTTCTAACCCTTGTCCCTCCAAGGAAACTTTTCACTTGATTACTTGTGGCCACAGCTAGTTGAGCATGTTCAACCTCGCAATGATGTTTTGTTTCTCTCTTATAATAAATTCAAAGCAAGATGAATTACTCAATTTTCTATTAGTGCCTCCTCCCACACTATCCCAACTACCACCTTTGAGGCCCCTCAATCTTCTGTGGTTGTGACAGTAGTTCCCTCTGTTATGCAGGTGATGGACAAACAATAGCCTGAATTGAGAGTTGCTCCCTAACCCTGAGCATCTGGTGTCTATATTGAGGTTCCACCTTTGCCATCCTACCCAGGACCATGAGGTAAACACCCTGCACATCCTAGGCCTCCCTACACTTCAAGGATTATTTTTGTTTCTTTTGCCTCTTTGGAATCTAGAAGAAAGCAATCCACTATATAGGAGATTTTTCTTGTGGTTTCTCGATTGTCTATGGATATCTCAGTACCTCCACTTGTTTTGTGGGTTGTGAGAGAAGGACAACCTACCTTGAGAAACCCTCCTCCCAATGTCTCCCAACCTCTAGTAGTTTCTTCCGTTCCTCCTTCTGCTCCTCGAGTAGAGGAAGAAAAGGAACCCATGTTGGGAAGCATCTCGATCCCCCCTGCAAATGCTCTAAACCATTCAAGATGAAATCAAAATGTGAAATAACACAAAAGAGGACGTTGGATTATGGCTCGCTATCTTGTTGCAAGGGGTTGAACCTCTTCCCCCTCCTAAGTGATCACCACCTTCACCACCATCGATTTCGAAGAGTTCTTCTATTCCTCCACTTGGAGCTTCCTCTTTTGTGATGGATATTTCTCAGGACCCTAAAGTTAGCACTATCATATCACCAATTGTGGTATATTCTGATAGTGATTTCAAAAACACACTCAAACCATTAGAAAATTTTTAGAATTGTCCTCGATTTTCACACCATCGATCGACTTGGCCTCTCTAGGTTTGCATGAGGATCCTTCTCCACTGATTGATCCTTCATGTGATGAACCAGGGGTCATTCCATGTACTGCGCTTGCCATAGTTCCTCTAGAATCTTGGCCCCCATCCCTTTATGATGAGCCAGATTGGGAAGCAAATGATTTGCTATAGTTTGACTCAAGGCACAATACCTTTGTCTCATGTGTAATATCTGGGTTATGCTTGTATGTATTGTTACCCCTATATGTGCTACTTGGCATGTATTTTGTTTTTCAGTTCTCTTTAGATGACCCTTGACACTCTTGTTGGCAAAAGGATACAAGGGGAACAAATATGTCTTGATATTCCTCTTTATGCATCTTCATTCTTCTATTTGTCGTAATGCAATTTTATGCTTTTTTGGGACGATGCAAAGCATTGGATGATTGAGCATCCTTCCATGTTGACCTACTTTTTTTATTTTCCTTTCATGTAATATTTCTTCTTTTGTCTTCATAATTCTACTGACTAGAGGATAATGACAGTTCCAAAAATGAGTGTCCCTTTGTATAACCATTCACATATTGACTCCAGTCAAGTACATCCCTTTGTACTATCGTATGATGTTGATTGATTTATGTGGCACCTTTTTACAATGCTTAGCATCATATCATGATTACAAAAGCCATTGTGTATCATGCTCGTAGCATCACTTCAGTTTTCCCATCCTGGGGGCAATCCTTTATCACGATGTAGCTTGTGGAAACATATCATTTGGGAATAGGGTAAGTGCATGCAAATGATATACAAAAAAGTGGCCAAATCAATAATTTTGCAAAGTGTTCTCGTGTTATGTTTAAATGTCCATAACATGATCTTTCTTTGGCTTAGTGAATACCAAGACAAAACATGAGTGTGTTTCGTGGACCAAAAAACATGAGCACATTTTTTGTTCCATAAAACACGAGTGTATTTTGAGTTGTACAAAACACACTCGCATTTTGGACAACACAAAATGTGCTCATGTTATATTTTTTTCAAATTTTTATCTTTCCTTTTTAGGCTTGGGATTGGCTTGGGCAACCGAGCCTAGGGATTGGACCTCTATGATACCTCCTAGAGATGTGTTTTTCACAGTCAATAACATTTTTGAACTTCAATGTCATCAGATTTATTCATTTGATAATGAAATTCAATGAAACCACTACCAAAATGATGAGCTAGTTCTTAGCTTTCTAACCATATAATTTTTTTAATTTTGAATAAGTTAAGATATTTATTTTTATTTTCCTTAAATAGTGTCCTCATATTCTTCAATCACATCTGTATTGATTTTTCTTTATAACTTTTGATCTACTTATCAAAATTAAAAAAATTATATAGGATTTTTCTATACGTCATTTTTTATACATTCAAAAAAATTATATTTTTAATTATTTTTATGCAAGTTATGTGACACGCACGCTCAATGATGTAGTTTTCAGGATGCATCCACTTTGAAAAATCACAAAAAAAAATATTCAATAAAAAATCACAAGAAAATACACAACTTCTAGTACTCACTCTTAACTATATTTCTACCAACTAGTTTTTAAAAATACTAAGTGCAACAATAAAATAGGGGGTGCACACTAGACACTATGTTATTTTTTAGTGAGAAAAATAGGAATACTTTTGTGTGCATGCAATATTTCACCATCTTAATGTTAAATATTTTTTTAAAACTTTAATAGTTTAGAAACTAGATTCAGAGTACTACAATTTGTGTTCTTTTCATTTCTTCAAATTTTGAGTGCATGCATCTCAAATTACTCATCCAAATTTAGGTTTATCTAATTTCAAGAAAAAAGTGGCCACTTTTGACCCCCTTTTTGTATCCCATTTCCATGCACTTACCCAATATGCTTCTAGAAAGCTATTGTGCCTGTTTATCACTCTCTCTATCTTAAAGACAATTGCTCTCTGATGACATTAGCAATTACTTTAAGGTGGGGGCATACACTTTTCTATACACTTCACATTTTTCACATACCACATGGTCGGTCTTGCTAATGCAACACTTTTTGATCATCTTTATAGCACTTTACCATAGTTACCCAGCAAACAATACATTTTCTTGGCCTATAATTCCTGATATTGACATGAAGCTCACCTAGTAAACTTGTGGATCTTACTAGTCTGTGATGTTTTTATTTTCTACTTGTTGACTTAGAACTCACCTAGTAAATCTATGGATCTTACTAGCTTGTGATGTTTTTAGTTGCCACTCATTCATGATCACCTAGTAAAAACATATTTTACTAGCATGTGGCTTGTGAAGCATGTTTTTTGGTTTGATTCCTAGCATAACATAGCTTGCAGGCCTAAGAATAATACCTTGTATACTTTTATTTACCTTGTATGTTTGTTGTTTTCCGTGTATTCTCCAGATATGCTTCGTGTATGTTTGGATTTGACCATATTACTTTGCTAACCATAGTTGTTCTAGCATATAATAATCAGTCTCATCTTATGTTTGGTAATATTCAGATATAGGCATATATGTACATGTGTGATTCATGCTATGTGTCTTGTGTATGTGTAACCTCTTTATCTAAGCATTGTAGACTCGTAGAATCCTAAACTTGGGGGCAATCACATCTCTCGATTTAGTGGCATTCTACATCTTTGATGTTTGGGTAAAGGGATTTGGCTTCTCCTTACTTTAGTGTGAATATGAATGTAAGTTCATACCCCTACTAAAGAGGAGCTAAATGTAGCTTCGTAAGTTTCCACCGCTTACAATTTTATGCTAGGTTTAACACTCAGTTTAGCATGTATGTTTGTTTTTTCTTAACATATGCCTTTTTTATCATTTTTTTGAGAACTAAGGTTAACTCCCTTTTTGATGGGCCCTTCAAGGACAAATTCCACCAGGAAACTAGCACCCAGTGCTAGCATCCTGTCGATTGGATCTGAAAGATTTTAAATCTGAAAATGTTAGCCTTGTTGTTTTGGATGGCACACCTTGTTGGCCTTACCCAATCGGGCCCCCAAAAGTACTTGGGATTCATATATATACAACTCTCTCTCTCCCTCATTTTGAGAGGATGATCAATCTATGAACAAAATCTCTTTACAACTTATAGGATATGAATTCTCTCTAGTGAAGCTCTCTACTTGTGAAGATTATTTGTTCTTTGCACTAACACTTGCAAGTATTTGATGAAGCTTCTTCTTTTGTCCATCAACTCGTTGTGTGTGATTTATGTTGCCTCATCAATCAAACAAGGGTTTCATGCTTATGTTAAGATAATTTAGTTTTATTTGATTACTACAATCTTATTCATTGGTTTTGCCTCTATTCATCGTGAAAATGCACTCTCTATCATCACCATCATTGCTATTGTGGAGGTACAAACACCAACATGGAGTTTGATTTAGGCAAGCCCCTATATAACACAACCATTTTTCCCTCTTGCATGTGTGTAGATTGCAACAAAAAGTTTTAGACATCGAGGAATGACAGGAAGATGAAAGGACATATATTGACACCATCGAATAGAAGTGCAAACCATACAGAACCCTAAAGACACTAGTGCCTAGTGATATCATCTTTTCCTGTCTACTCCCACTTCTAGTCCTAGGTTCCCTTTGATCTTCTCTTTTCTGTTCTGCTCTTATTTTTTGGAAACTGTAATAGTAATATGTACTTTTTCTTAGTTAGTCGATTAGGTCTTCACATTGCATAGTTTAATCAAACCACTTGTCATCAATCTTTCATCTTTTCAACAAAGGAACAAATCCCCCACCAACCTATCTTGGCTCTTCTCTGGGGGCAATATCCAAGCCTCGAGCCGTTGGTGGCTTGTGTTCCAATGTTGTGTGTAGATAAAAGGATTGATCTAGGTTAGTTTATCAATTAGTCTAGATCTCTTTTCCCACATAACAATAACATATGGAATACATATATATAACATATGGAAACCTCAATATGGAAAAAGTTTTCAAACTTCCCACTGGGACAAACAGTCAAGCTTAATCTTCTACCCTCTTAAAAGGTTTAGATTTGGTGTTATATATGAGAATAAAGAAACTATGGATTGAATGAGACTCACTAATACTCATCTATGCTTTGAAATCAAATAAATCCATGAATTGACATATGAATTACTTCATCCAAGTAGCATGGGAAAGACTTAATAAACTCTCTAATTTGAAGATTTCACACTCCTATAAGGCGGTGAATGGGGTGGTACATTGGTTGGCAAACCATGGGATTGATGATGATAAAAGTTCCAAGGTGTTTGATCCAAGGATTATGCCTTCAGGATTACAATCAATTATTGACAAAGATAGAAGGGGCTGAGTTGGCATTTAGGGACCCCTAATTTGATTACAAGTGGCATCCACTTATTATGATTATGCAATTACTTTGAATGCTTTCAAACTTACTTCAAATGACTCCTATTGTCCAATCATATCTATCTCTTTCCCAACAATTCTCTTACATCATTTTGGCTTTTATGAGATTTGTTGTAGACCAACCTTCATTGTACATGGAAAGGGACACTTGGTTGGCAAAAAATGAATGAGATCATTCTCAAGATTATGGGACTTAAACACTTGGATGCATGTTTATTTCTCCACCCCTCTTTATCTATGTCACCTGTACCTCTCCCATTTGTAGTATGAAATAGGGATGGATCCATCTGGTGTCTTTTCCTCACTCAATTGAATGGTCAGTGAAGCACATGCCTACTTAGATGGGCATGAACTAGCATTTATTTCAGCATCTTTGGGTGATAGATTTAAGTACATCAATGCACTTGATTAATTAAGATCCAAGATTTCCTATTTGTGGCTTCCCTCTCTTTGGTCTTGTTGTTGTGTGTGTTTTTTCTATAGGTCTCCTATTGCAACCTTCATGGATAAAGATCAAGTCAAGTGATGCCTATTTTCCTAGTGCTAAGTTGGGATGTGAAGATTTGTGGAAAGGTGGATGCAATGCAGATGCGAAAAGTCTTTGACATAGATTTCCCATTGGTCCACTTCTCCATTCACAATGTTTGGGGACAATGAATGTTGTTGGATACCCCATATAGGATTATTCATTAGTCTAAAATAACATCCACCCTCCTCTGAAAGAGCATGGACATAGTCTAGGATCAAGAGTTTGTATCCATGCCACTGCTGCTAGTTTTGTTTTTATTACATCTTCACTATGGAATGATGGAGCATCGCGCTAGGGGGTTATGACCTTTTTAAGGGTTATGAAATGGTGTGTGGTCTCTTTCCTATTGATCTTCTACGCACTTCTTTGGCTGCTGAGTGTATCTACAATGCAATGCATGGAGGGTTGAGGTGTGGTTATATGAAGGTTGTCGACAAAGCACTAGATGGGTATTGCCTCCATTTCCCCCTGGAGGTGATACCTAATATGTGTGGAGTCTTCAAGGCCATACATTTCCTATCTATTCACGCACTGGATTTGGCTCCTCATCCCCAAAGGATGTCAACCTCCTGGTTCCTAGTCCTTTTGCATTTGAAGCTGACTTGTTGGATTCCTTAGTTCCCCTGACTATTAATTTTGATGTTCTGTTACCCCTCAATTCTAACAATATCAGGTAACTTCCCTATTGTGTTTTGAAAGCAGGGTAATTAAACATGTTAAAGGAGTGACATAGGTCTATAAATTACATTGCATTAATATATATTTAATTCTTTTAAAAGAATTAAATATTATTTTATGGCACAAAGGTAATTAAGTTCACACTAAAGCCATGTAAAAATAAATCTACATATGCTTAGGTGACTTTAATATTTTCACGGTAAATTAGTTCTTTTAAAAGAATTAATTGATTTTACAAAGGGTTAACATTATTCCTGCTTGCCTTATAGGGGAATAATTAGCACTGGGTAGGTGATGTTGGTGAATTAATTCCTTTTAGAATTAATTAATGAGGCAATTATTGTTGTTTGGTTGGAAAATCTCCGTGAAGGGAAAGGTGGAAAAACCATTCAAAGAATGGGAGTAGGTAAAAGAAGTTACAAGTAGTTTTAAAACTACTTGTGTGGGATAAAATGTTATAAAAGGGGGTAATTTTATTTTACAGGGGTTCCTTCCTCTCTCTAGAAAATTATTTTTAGGAAGGAAGAATAGGGATCTTTTGACAAACTTTGCTTTGTTGATGGGTCATGTTATTTGATTTAAAACAAATCGAGATATTTTCATATGTGCATGAGTGGAAGTTTGGAAGAATGGATTTAAACTTCTTGTAAACTTTGATTTGTAGTTTCTATGTTGTGTTTTCTTTGTATGTTGGATATGCAATCTCTATTCACATAAATATCCTGATTGGTATTTGAGAATATAGAATGATCTTTATATAGCTCACTACTATGAATTAATTTCTCCTATGTTTGAGTGTTCAAGTGGTGATTTCATTCCATTTTAATACTTGAGTTCATAAATATACTATTGTTACGATGCTTTGTACTTGTTTTATTTTATTATATTTCAGAGAATCCCTTTTCATGCTTTCGGATTAAAAGCATACCCCTGTGTATTTAGTTTTATCATATAAGGGAAGCTACTCCTTTTAAAAGAATGCAAAGAACAAAATGTAAAATTCATTTATAATTTGTTCAATTGTTAGTGCATTTGGCACCTCAAGTTGGGCACCTCAAGTTAGGCAAAACATACAAAGATTTTTGGGTGACAAATCTATATACTAATAGATTTTTGGGAACTTTGATGGGGATCACGAACGAAGTACTAATGAATTTTTATTTCCTTAGAAATATAGAGGTACCTTCCCTAGGATGGAGGTTGGTGGCTCTATTAAAGATGAATAATAGAAGATGCTTGCAAAATATCCAGAAATATTGAAAGAATGGATTCCTGCAAGTGATGAAAATTAAGAAGGTCTCTTTCTATTTATTGCCCCCTTCAAGACAAATCAAATCATTGAAGTAGTGGGTGATCTTGTAAAGGAGGTGCGGTTGTTACAAAATTTCTACGGGGTGGTGCCAATCAAAAGAAGAAAATATTTTTTACCTGAAGACCTAAACAAAGAAGAGCCTATGCATGAAGAAGAAGTCGGTATTATCCAACAAGAGAAAAAAAGAGGTTAAGAAGAAGAAAGTCCCAAAATTCATGAACATCTCAAAGTTCAAGCCCCAACCTTTCCATTGGAGGCATCCAAAGAAGATTCAATTCAGCTAGTCCCTGTTGAAGGATCCTAAGCATGGTCATTAAGCAACAATTTTGGAGGTATGGGAAAAGTTGTTGATATTCCTATTAAATTTATGGAGGAAAATATGATTGCCATATGTCTTTTTGAAGACACAAATAGTGTTGACATTCCAATAATTCAGGAGGAAAATAAGTGTCCATGTATTCAGTGATATAATATAACCGGTGTATTCCTGCAATTTGTAGTCAAACTTTTGAATCCCTATTTGTTTTCCCACTAATGTCTCATGCCTTCCATATTGGTGCAATCAAAATATTGTTGTGTTTGCTGCTCATATCCTTACAAAAACTTCCTCCATTTGGCCAAAAGTTGACCCAAAAGGCTCATATTTTATTCAACATGTTAGTGGTTATGTGTAGCCTTGTTCTTTCCCTCTTTCCCTTGTACATAGTTTCCTTTAAGTTTTTTCTTATTTTTATTTCCATTTTTGTGTTTCAATAAGTTGCTGTTACAACAGCGTATGTTGTTCCCCCCTTTCTCGTGTTGGATTTGTATATACTATGTAACAACCCTCCTTGTTGGCCCTTTGAGAAGTTGGTGAGTGAGTTTAAGAAGGAAGAAAATATTTGGCTGTCGTAGATGTTATGGGGTAGGATGAGTCAAATGCCTTGGGAAGAGACTCTTGAAACAAAAAAAAGAGAAGTCAAATTCCATTTTTTAATTCTTCCTCTTTCCTTTGCGAGAGATGAATAGGAAAAAGTGGATGTATGAGTTTAATGATGGAGGAAAATATCTAGGGGGTAGATGGATGAGGGCATAGGGGTGAAGGGAAAGTCAATGACTATAAGAAAGGAGTGGGATGCTCTGTTTTTGGCAGGTAAGAATATAGAACAGGGGACGGATAACCAAAAAAAAAGTGATCTATTTGCAGGTCTAAATCTAAGGCATCCAGGTCAGAGAGAGGGAATAGGGGTTTGAAGACCAGGTTTGGTAGAAATTTGTAGTCTTTTGTAGAGCAATCAGTGACCAATGAAGACTTTTGGTCGCTCACACCAGGATTCTTGTCTTCTGCAGCAACCCACACACCTTAAAAACAAATTGTGGTCTTTCCTGAGGAGCTGCAGAGATCTAAAGAGGCTGCGGTCTTTTAAGGAGATCGTGAGCCACCCAAAAAAAAGCCTGATGCACAAGGGGTGGTAGTCTAAGATGGAGCACAACCAAACTCCAAATAGGCTACTTGAACTCTCAGAGAAGCCACTATATATTACAAACACACCGATATGTTTAAACTTTAAATAGAGGTATATGAAAGAACATGCCGCTAGCCTTTGGTGGAGGTGCCAACAAGGAGAGGTTGTGAGCCTCTAATATACGTTCCGCACACAATGAAATGCTTGCCCACAACACAAAACTAGATGAACCAACAACACCTATAAGCTAGGTAGGGAGCATCTAAGTAGAGATGCCTGAAGCCATATATGGAGGGTGTGGTTGTGGAGTCACCTCTTTGCAAGCTAAATTGATTACAATAGCCAAAAATTGAGACTTAAATAGGTCATGGCCCTGATATACTAGGGTGCGTGCCTTAATTTCCTTTGAATTCAAGATCTTTGTTGTCATGCGTGCCCTTCCAAATAGACTCGCCCTTTGTTGGGCATTGCAACAAGCGTCTGGGTGTCTTTACTACCTATTGTCCACCTTTGAAGAGGAGTGCGATTTGAGTCGACTGAGCAGAAAAAAGGTATTTGCCTCAGTTCTTTGTTTTTCTTGCACAAAAACTAAACTCTATTTGCTGCAATTTAATTAACCATAGAAAAAATGAACCCCATTTCTGCGTTGAAAGAGATATGTGAAAACTTATTTCAATGCAAGATATTTTCATTGCCTTTGTCCTTGAAATTATTGTTAACATGTAGAACCATTTCCTTATTCTTTAGAAAAATGGGTTTTCAAGAAAGATCATGTGTTTTCCAAGTTATAATTTTAGGCAAAATTTGGGGGGGGGGGGTCAATCTTATAGAGAATATCATGAGTGCAACCACATTAAATATGGAACGCAATGATAGAATATGAAGAGACCTAAGTCCTATGGAACCATTTTGTTAGTCAATGACTTCTCTACGAAGATCTTTCATTGCAACTCTTTTTAGGAAAATTGAATGGCCTTTTGTCTTGGTTATTTAGTCATTTTTTGCTAAATCTCTAGCCATGTGGAAACTATCATATGTAAGCTAAAGAATGTTATGGCACTAAAATACCCATGAGTCATCGATCTGTGTCTGTGTATTGAAATTTGGTTACATAATTCCTAGTAACAAATATCTGTCACACAAAAGGGAAACCACTGGAGGAAGGAAAACTAAGATCTCCATTTTGTTATTCCTTTTAATGTCTTCTTTTGTGCTATGTTAAATATGGTAGACAATATATAATTTTAGGCCGTGAGTAGACTTGTAACACCAATTGCCATGCTTTTCTTATAATATCCTTGCATTCCTTTGTAAAGAGTGACCCAATTGGGATCACTGGAGTTATTTCACAACTGACCTAATGGTCAAGGGCTATTTTCAATAAATTTACACTGTCATCAAAAGCTTTTGTCTTGTAGATCACTTTGTTCTTGCTTGGCTGATTTGTATATTTAAATAGTGTTTGTTTAATTGTCAGATTTAATTGATGGTATCATGGAATGTGACCAGTTAGGGAATTTTTCTAGTTTGGTTTTGTATACCTCGTTGGATAAACGAGATAAGCTTAGGTCTAGGATATTGAGTCCTCGTGTATGGCCTTGAGCACTTGTAAAAGCTAAGGATTCATACGAGAAGGCCAATCCATCTGTGGGGCATCAAGTTATCCATCTATGGGGCATTGTTTCGGGCTTGATTGAGTCTCTTTGTCTGTAGGAGAGGTGCACTTGAGTCCATGTGGTGCCACCCCTTCGAGCACACATGACGACACTCCATTTGATTTACACCCTAGTGTCTTGTACCTTTGTAGTCATGAGTAGCACCTGACAGTATATTTGATGAGCATCTCTATGTTATGACTTTATCTTTATGCAATATTTTTTGTGTCTTTTCCATGATTGATGTGAGTGTTGGCCATCATGTATACCCTTAGTTTTTTACTTTTGTCTGGGCCTTGTGACTACCTCTGAGCATGGTGGGGTGGTCTATTTTGAGTCCACATGGTTGGGAGGCATTGCCACCACCATTGGGGACCGGTGAACAGGTTTTGGAGCACCAGTTGGAGATGTTCTCTCTTGTATTTATTTTACCAATTATTGTATCATATTCATGGCTACGCCATTGTTCTTGTATATTATTTTATGTAGTTGTACTCTTTAGAGAGAGAAAATGTAATCATGTAAAGTAGTGAGAAGAAGTGAGATGTTTCTTTTGGTTTACAGATTGCAGTGTGCGTATCGATCTGCTTGTACTATGATGATTATGGATTCATGTTTACTTTTGGGAATGGGTATTAGGAACAATTGAATTGGTGTTTAAAAAGAATGTAGTTTTAATAATGTTTCCTCTGGAGAGTGATTTAGTCCTCTCCCACGGGTTGTAACTTCATCCATACTTGGCCATGAATGTTGTTGACATATCAAGTCAGCAATCGTATTATGCATATGTTATCACTTTATGTTAAAAAAAAATTATTCTTTCCCTCTTTTGGCTCTTACCCTTCGGAGTTGCTTGGTGGGATGTTACATACTAAGTTTGCAAATGGAGAAACCCACATCTTTACTCACTTTGTTACTCATCTTCCTGCACCAAACTGTGTAGTTGTATTTGTTCGTGACAAATACCTACCAACACCTTTTTTTTTTCCTTTGATTGTGGTTGTTGTAGAGGCAAAATAGTTCAAGAAAAGGGTAAAATAGAATTAATATAGGATTGTAGGACATAATAACCCGGCCAAAATAACCCTGGACAGAATAACCTGGTCATAATAACCCAAGGACAAAATAACCTAGGGTCATAATAACTCAAGCCAAAATAACCCGTGGTCAGAATAACCCATGGATAGAATATCCCCGTAAGAATATAGAGAAAGGAAAACAAAATTTATAAATTACATGTATGTTGCTAAAAAACTTTATTATTCAAATTTTAAATTAAAGTTTCAAATTATGAGCGATGCCTCTTATATAATCTAAAATGTCATAACCATCAACCAATCTTTTTAGTCTTTCTTTGAGTTCACAGTATTTTTTCCTGCTTGGTTGCCCAGTGTATCTAGCCATATATTTCTCTATTTTATTCTCTTGGAGACCCTGTTCTTTTTTCACTGCTTTGATGAATTTCCAGACTGAGCTGTACGATGCTTGAAGCAATTCTCTAAATCCTCTGTGCCATCCCTCAATAGTATTATTGGTTTTGGGAAGATCATCTTGAATAGCTGAATAGCAATTCCACATTGTGATTGGAAACTTGCGTGATCGTCTGTTGCCTCTTCTGGTTAGTCTGCCAATCCATGTGTCTTCAAAATAATCAATTATGGGTTGCAGAGTCTCCTCTTGTTCTGTATAATAAGGAGATTGTTTAAGTGTTTCAAATGCATCAATTACGTCTATCTGAGGCATGAAAGCTAATGCAGCAAGTTTCTTGATCTCAAATACAAATACTTCATCGACACTGTAACGTGTTTATAGACCTTCTTCTTGAACTTTCCTCCACAAGCATTGAGAGAAATGGAAAAAACATCCCGAATAGTGACTTTTGGAAAATTTTCAGAAATAGCTCCCATGAAACCTAATTCAAAATCAATAAGTATAGTTTTTGGGTTTAGATCAGGTTGAAGTTGTTTTAATTCTGCAAGTACTTGTGTATAAGTGGTTCTTGTTTTGTTGTTCATAAGAATATAAATAAGTGGAAATATTGCATCAGTTTTCAAGCCATGAATTGTGTACAACTGTTGAAAAATATCTAAATTCTAATGTTCTAATTGATTTTATGTCAAATTTCTAGTTTACTAGCTTGATCTAAAATGACCATGGGTTATTCTGTCTATGGGTTATTTTGACCATTGGTTATTCTGTCCTTGGGTTATTATGACGGGGTTATTGTGTGTTATTTTGGCCGGGTTATTATGTCGGTAGGAGTTGATTTCTTTTGCTTTGGAATCTCATAAGAGAAGTCTGATGTCTAGACTTTCGCTTCAAATAGGAAAATGCCACGAGACGTCTGGAGAGTTTCTCAAAGCATACAAGATCATTTTACAGAATATTTCTTTGCTATTTTTCCATATCGATGGATTACCCTGTCTATGATCATTAATTAATGGTCATCATTGCCAGCAAAAAAATGTCCTAGATGAAGAATTCGTGTAGATATATTACTTATTGAATGTGCAACATTGATGTACCACATCAATTGCTTTCCTGTAAAGAAAAATCTCCCTGCATTATCACGGACCCAGTGCCACATTTCTTCTGAAAACCTGAGATCGTTCATGATTGGATGGTTGCATCATGCTTTTCTTGTAACCAGATGCATGCATTTCTTTAAAAGGTGTCAATATTACTGGCTATTGTTCATATGCCTTAAGCATCGGGTGGGCTATTTTCCGTACATGAGGATTATGTCAGCTATCTTTCTGGAAATCATTGGTCTGCATATGAGGTTATGGATGTAGTTACTGGGACCAAAATTGAATAGTACGGATGGAAGACCCTGATGGTATATGGGCAAATGTTGCATAGTTCATTGACTAACTACGCACAAGTTCTTCAACAATTCATTAGTAGGAGCCGATAACCAACGAATTCTAAATATAGAAAAGGCAGGGAAGGATGCAAGGATAGCAATTTGCTCTGATTCATAGGCAATTCCTTTGCTCATTACACTCCTTAAATCTGGAACATCCACTGCCAAGGTCAATGTAGCTTCAACTTTAGGGGTCCTATGTCAAGGAGAAGAATTGAGAATCAAAGTTCTGCTTGGAGGTTGCATTCCTCCTTTGCTTGGACTGTTAAAACTTGGGTCAGTAGAAGCACAAAAAGCAGCTGGAGAGACCATATATGTCGTATCATATGGCAGTCTTACAGATCATGTCGGGAGCAAGATATTTGCGACTGAGGGTGTAGTGACTTGTCTTTGGGATCAACTTGGTATAAATTGCAATCGGTACAAGTTTATCAATGGTCTTCTAACTAGGGCATAAAATAATTTATGTAATAACACTAAAGGATTCTAGAAAGTAACTATTGAGGTTGGTGGAGTGGAAATCCTTGTGAGATTACTATTTCTGGAAATCCATTTGCTCAAGCCAATGCATCGTTTCTCTTGGCTAATCTGTTTCTAGCTTCTGAAGCTAGCGGTGTTCAAGTGGATGAAGCTGGTGCTATTAAATCTCTACTTGAGCTTTTAGGTTCCAAAATTGAGACCTTTGTACGTGTTGAGGTAAGTGGTGCATTACAAGTTCTTTCCTTCAAGTCAAAGAGTGTAAATAAATCTTTGGAGGATGTAGGTGGCATTCCTCTTTTGATTGCTGCAATTGCAGCACCTTCAAAGGAGTCTCTATGTGGAGAATCTGCCCAAGCCTTGCAAGAGAATGCCATGAGGGCTCTAGCTAATATTTTGGGCGGTATGTCTTCCTTAGTTCGCAGTCTTGGAGAAAGCATTAAAAGTTGCAGTAATGGTATTCATGTTGTTGACACCATTGGTGCTTTGGCTTATGCTCTGATGATGTTTTCTAAGTAAGACTCAGAAGATTCCATTAATGTGGTTGAATTAGAGGGCCTATTAATCACACAACTCAAGCTAGTCATGCCGAAGCTTGTGTAGAATCATGTAGTTGAAGCCCTGGCTAGTTTGTATGGCAATGCTCGCTTCCATAGACATTTGTATCATGCGGAAGAAAAGAAGTTTCTCATTGGTGTACTTACAGGGGCTAGTATTAAAGTGCATAAAGAGCTTACACACTCATTAAAAATCTTGCGTACTACTAGTCCAGATATCTAGCAATCTCTTAGGGGATGGAAAGGGGTTCGACTCTTGATATCACTACCGAGTTTATCTAGTGAGCAAAAACAAGAATGTGCTGTTGCTTTACTTACTATTTTATCTCTAGAAGCTGATGAGGGCAAGTGGGCTATAACCGTTGTAGGTGGAATACCTCCGCTTGTGCAACTGCTTGAAATAGGCTCTGTGAAAGCAAAAGAATATGTTGCTCTAGTGTTACGAAATTTAAGTTTTCATAGTAGAGATATTCATGCTTGTGTCGTGAGTGCAGAAGCTGTTCCAACCTTCTTATGCCTACAGAAAGATTCCAGTACCAAAGGTCAAGAAATTGCTTCAGAGGCACGTAGGCAACTAATTGAGGATTCGAATCCCTGCACTTTCATCTTGTTGAGGACTTTACTTTCAGGAGATAGACCAGAGTTAAAGGTGCACATACTTGATGTCTTCAAGCATATGCTTTTATTGGCATCTCTTGAAGACCTGATTTCTGAAGGAGTTGCTGCTAACAAAAGCCTTCACGCGGTCATTAATTTGCTTGGGTCTTCTAATTTGGATATCCGAGGGAAAGTCGTGTCTGTTCATGCCGATGTTTTTGATCTTCACAAAGGCATTTCTGCAATTCTTAATAAACTGGAGATCGTTGGCCCTTTGATAAGTTTACTACACAGTGGGGCAGAGTCCATTGCCATTCAGTCTGCTCGAGTGCTTGCAGCCCTTTTTGTATCAATTGAAACTAATAAGCACATGTCGTTTCTTGCTAAAGATGCAATTATACCATTATTTAATCTCACAATGTCTCCAAGCATTTCTGCTGTAGAGATGGGAATAACTTCTTTAGCTAATCTTCTATTAAATGGACAAATTGTTGAAGAAGCTCTTGCAGATGATGTTATTCCTCCATTGAGGAAAGTATTGAGGTAAGGGACTCTCAGAGGAAAGCAACAAGCAACAAATGCATTAGCTAGGTTAATATGTCATGCGCCAGTTGATCATGTGTTCATTGGGGTAATTCACTGCTTTGGAACTGTTCTTCATAGATCTAGTCTCTTTCCTTTCTAAAAGAAATTTGGAAGGTAAGATTAAAGAAAAGGCACTTGAAGTATGCTGCAAAGAAAAACATGGTGGAGCAATGAGTCATCCTCTATGGGAAGTACTCATGGAAGCACCTAACTGCTTGGAGTGCACACTTGGTTTCATTGGAAAATATTGTGGTTTGCAAACCAATTAAAGTGCTGATAAGTTGTGTTGTGCCTTGCACACACAACCCATTTTGCCAATGGAGGCCCCCTTTATTTTTTCTATTTTGGCTTGGTCTCAAATATTTTCTTTACATTTGGGCATTTTGACCTCCTTGCTTGTGAGAGAATGAAATCTTGATCAATTGGATAATTTTCTTTACATTTGGGCATTTTGTCATGTTTGAGCTTCCTTTGATGTTGTAGTGATTGAACTAAAGTGTTTTGATTGGTGTTTTGCTCAAGAAATAACTCCTTGTGTACTTTACACTAAAATTGTGCTTCACTAAACTTTGCGCTATAATTTTACTTCAAACAAAACATTGAAAGTTCACTTCACATGACAAGTGCTAAAAACCTTAGTCACTAATCTGGTGTCAACCAAAAGTGTCATTAACTTCAAGCTTAGTGTTGTCCATGGGTAAAAGCGGGACATTCACACATTGCTAGACATTGCACTGATATCATGTGGCACAAGACATATCCTGTGAAGTCCCATTTCTCTGCATGTCCTGTATGGAGACATTTCCCCACTTTTGGTTCAATACTGCCTAACAGTCTATCAGTTGACAGTGTCATTAATGGCATTTGTCAAAGCACATAAAGGGATGAATACTGTCATTAATCCCTCATTTGCATTCGAAATTTCTCGAAGAACCTAAGCTCCATGAATTTAGTGATTTCCCAAGCAATTTGCTACGTGATTTAGAGCTCCCCACGATGATATAGGAAGATTTGAAGGGTCGATTTGTAAGTGCATCAAGTGTTTTTTATATTTGCCATGTCATCCTCCTTTGCAGCTTCTTTTTTTTACTGATTGGAATTCCTTATTTAAACTTGGATTACTAAATTTATTTTTTGATTTCCTTTTCCTTCCAACGTGGATTCCCGTTGATGTAAGTAAATCCTTTTTTGTTGTTATTTTCATTTAATTTGGTTTGAATTAGGGTTTGCTTGTTTCAATGAGTAAAGCTCCATGTGGGGTTGTATTTATTGCTTGGGATGGTGAATGCATTTGGCTGCATATTCTGATAGTAGGATTGTTAAGAGTACTTCATTTTATGGTGGGGAAGTTTAAAATTCAGTAGTTTCTAGATTAGGGCACAACATTTCCTGTAGAGTTAATAGTTAAATGTGCCCTAGGTGAGAATTTGGACGTAGTGCAAATTTTGACCTTCAAAGGATATATCCCTTAGACATTAAAAATGATGTTGATCCTAGGAATAAGTTCTTTTCAACTTAACACTTAGAAAATTTTAGGGCTAGGATGCTTATGCGCTAATATCACTCTTCACTGGATATATCCGGTGAGGTCTCACTTCCCTACATCCTCCAGTCAATCGTGGTTTCCCCGCTTTACCTTAGAATTTTTCAGAAGAAGGATTTGTGATATCTTCTTGTTGTGCCAAACATGTCCAATGAAGCCCCAAACCCCCACTATCTGGTGAAGTGCTTCCGACCTGCTTCTGAAATTCCTAAACACCTAGTGCCCCTTTAGAGCTAAAATGTTATTGCACTAGATCTATCCTTCAACCTCCAATTTCCCCGCTATCTCGTAGGATGAGTTTTCGCTGCAAACTCTTAATATTACACCTTGCACCAATATACTAGGCATTGTCCTAAAACTCCACATGACTGAATATATCCTATGAGGGCCTGGAAGCCCACATATTTAGTGAACCTTCAAAGCCCTGTTTTGTCCTGTCAGGGTCAAAAAGCCTACTCCTAAGCCAAAATGACTAATTTAGCTAAGTTTTCATCTTGCACTAGATGTATTGCACCATAATTGCTTATTTTTAGGTACTATCTTTCATGTCTAGTATGAATTTAAGGCATCTCTAATGGTTGAGAAGAAATTAGTTGCTATTTGCATTATGTGCCAATGTCCATTGACATGACAAAACCCTACTTTATGTTGTAAACAATTTAGTTCAATACCTAAACATGATCTAATAACTAAGCATAGCTAGAAACATGGTATTATGCATCTTTTCATGATACAAGAGTAGTCAACATGAAATACAGCTTCAAGGGAATTCCTCCAGTGACCAAGATCACCTCAGCTTGGAATAATATAGGAGATACATACTTGGGTCATATTGACAAAGATGAGTTCAGGGTTTTGAATATTTGGTGATAATCCAACCAAATGGGCCAAGAGGATCAGAGATAACGGAACAGCACAAGTTGCAGCCTTCCCCAGATTGGCGTAGTGTCTAGAGTTAATCATTTCCTATGGAGAGAGATATCATCCCGAGTCAAGATCAGTAGTAGCTCAAGATGGTAGTGTAGTGGCTAGCTTCATTGAGGAAGCTTTGGCTAAAGCATAAATGGCATTCCCCCTTCTCCCACTTTGATAGTAGTCACTAAAAATCACAATCAGATTATGTATGCCCAAGGGCCAGAGGTCTGCAAGAGGCTCATGAATGAAGTATGGATGAAGAAGAAAAAATCTGCTATGTCAAAGCTTCCTCAGGTATTATATAGGAGTGATTTTAAAGATGAAGTAGGTGACTTAGTTACCCTGCTAAGAAAATTCATGGGATTTCCCTCTACCTCCGCCTTTGAGGGCTAGATGTTTGGCTACATTGAGGAGATCCTCAAGGGAGAAATGAAGTTACACTGGGCTCACATCATTAGTGACAACATTCATGAGGGTTTCCTTGCACTTAACCAATACAAAAGTTTTCATTAGACATCATATGTTGGATACATGTTGGCAAGGGATTTTGTTTATCCTAGATTATCACAACTCAAGGCAATGTGAAATGCTAATGGTCAAATGAAAGTATATGAATTCTATCCTCAGCTAGAACTCTCACAATCTTTGGTACATTACAAGAGAGTCAATGACGCATTTACAATGCATATAACTAGAATGTTGCAGGGAGATATGTCTAGGAGACTATCTCTAGAAGCTACCAATGTAGTACAAACTTATGGCAATTGGTATATACAATTTCCCAAGTTTAGTTATATTAGAGTTCAAGGGTTTATGGGAGTCCCTTACAAATTGCCAAAATATCCAACAGATAAGGTTATACTCTCGAAGTTGACTAGGCAGTTGTGCACCTACCATGGGATGTTGAAACATCTACACAAAGCCTCTATCAAGTTTCCTATCATTTTGGGCAAGGTCTGTTCACTTGCATCACTATAGGTGCAACAGAATATTTTGACACTGAACTCCAATTGTTACATTTGAACTTCTACAAAAATAGAACTCATTTTGATCCATTTGGCACAATAGAGAAACATGTCAGTAGGAAGCTCTTTCATTAAGAGAATTTAGAGGATTTTTGGGCTAATCGCCTAGATGAGCATGAAGTTATCAGAAGAAAATGGCTAGGGTTGTCACTAGATTACATTATCATGTTCCACATTGCCCAAGTACCTGATCAATTGACTGACCATGGGGATGTGATTCAACAAAAAGAATGGATAGTAGTGTTTGGACAACCCACCCCACCTCCAAATTGGGCTAAGGTAGAGGAGAGCTCCTTATATGAGATTATGAAACCTCCAATCAGTTACAACAGGATGTGGATGCAAAACCAAATAGCTCAACTGACTACAATAGGGGTTTCTCTCACATATACCAAAGATCCACAAGAAAGAGAGTGATGATGAGAAAGACAAGCCTATTGAGACCAAAGAAGAGCCAAAACTTGGTGCATCAGGAGATGTAGCTGGGGCAGTCGATGTTGATAGTGAAGGAACAAAAGATGACATACCAATTGCAAAGAAAAAGGATAAAGGAAAAGTTTCTAAGGAGCCAAAGAAGAAGCAAATGAGAGGCATCATTTCTCTTCCACAAACCAGAACTTAAAAAAGGAGAACCATGCCAAGTGGAGAAGGAGAAAGCTTCAAGGTTAAGAAGTGAAATAAAACAAAGAAGGCACCAACTTTGAATATAGTTTTAGACTCTTAAGCTTCAGGAACTATCCCTATAGCACCACCTCCCTCTTCTACTAATCTATGTACTACATCAACTGTATCTGCTACCATTGTGTCATCTTCCCCTGCTGTTCCAAGCATATATCACCTCCTGTCTCCTCTAGTGCTCCTATCACCTCTTCTTCCCCTATTGTACTCTCTACTGCACTCTCTTCTTTGAGCTATCACCTTCTCCTTTATTACCATCCATTAGCCCCTCCACTTCCTCATCTTTCCTACCTTCCATTTCCATCTCATCCATCAATCCTCCTATCTCCTCATCATCTTCACCTCGTTTCCCCATTTCTTTTTCCATTTCCTCCATCTCATTCATTTTGCCTTTCATTATGTCTTTGCCTCCCATTTCCACTATCCTTTCACCACCATCATTTTCCTTACCACTCCTCAACCTTACCAATCCTATCATTCTTTCCTTCGTTCTTCATCTACCTTCTATTCCTCCTTCCTTAGGTTTTATAGCATTTTCAAACCTATCCTGAGTGCAGCTACCCAATGCCATAGTCAATTCCTTAATGGCTATAAATAATTCTTTAACCTAGCCATTTCGGGATAGAAAGGACGAACCTAAGCCCTCCTCCCCACAAGTGCCACTACTAGAAGGAATATAGAAGGTCTGTGCAGAAATGAACATGACGACTACAGAGGAGGTCATTATTGAGGATGCACTGGATAACTCTCCCACAAATATGAGCATAGTGGAGATAGTGAATTTAGATGGCAACCCTGTTAATTAAAATACAGATGACACTGTGTTAAATATTGCTGCACAGGACATTGTACAACACTTACAGCAATTGGATCATTCCAATTCACCTCCTAGGGTAGATATAGAGATTGCTGGGAATGAGGATGGTGTTGACAAAGGAGTGGGTTCAAGTGATGTGATTCTTTCAGATTCTTTGAATAAAGGAGATAGTCATATTGGTTCTCCTAGTCATTCAGCAACAATCCCATCTTTGCTGCAATAGAGGATTCAGAATAAGCCTCCCCAAGTTGAGGTAGTCTTTTTCTGGGTTTTCATGGGATATGATTCCTTTCAAGAGAGGTGAAATATCCTATATTTCACTTGCGTTGTTGTGTGCTAAAACACCCATCAATATGTTGGCAAACATAATTCATTGGCGACTTCGGTACTTTGCAAACCTCACTATTGAAGGAAATACCCATCGGTAAATGATAACAATGGAGAACTCTTATCTCGGTGAATTGTTGGTTAGCCAAACCACATTCGACCCAATGACTATATTAGCAAATTTATAGTTCGTCAAACCACACTCTAGCCGATCATTAGTTTGGAGGTAGGTTCGAAAGATGATCAGCCGAAGGAAGGCTGTATATAGTGATATTCAAAAGTAACTTCTTCCCATATAATGAGGATTCTATCAACATGCAAGCTACTAACTTTCCTGTCGTTCGGAGACAACATCAGCTTCTTGTCACTTTACTTCTTTGTAATGTTGCAACGATGGCGGCTCTTCCAATATATTTGGATAAGATGTTCCACCCTGTTGTTGTTGTGATTCTCTCTATTACCTTTGTTCTAGCTTTTGGTGAGGTTATCCCAGAAGAAATATGTTCACAATATGGCCTTGCTATTGGTGCAAACTTTGTTTGGCTTGTAAGTGTGCTTATGATTGTTTTCTATCACATCGCCTATCCTATTGGGAAGAAGGCCGGTAAAGGGGGAGCTTACACATGATGAGATGACAATAATAAGTGGAGCACTTGATCTGACTAAGAAGACTGCTCAAGAGAGAATGACACCGATTGAATCAACTTTTTCATTAGATGTCAATTCGAAGTTGGATTGGGAGGCAATGGGGAAGATCTTAGCTCGAGGCCATAGTCAGGTTCTTGTGTACTCTAGAGACCCGAAGAATATAATAGGGCTTATTTTGGTTAAGAGTCTCCTAATAGTTTGTGTTGAAACATAAACTCTTGTATGTGCTTTGTCAATTAGGAGAATACCCAGGGTTCCAATAGATACGCCACTTTATGATATCTTAAATGAATTATAGAAGGGATACGGTCGCATGGCTGCAGTTGTCAAGACTAGAAAACAAAAGCCTCAACTTGATGTTGGTGAGAAGTCTCAGGAAAGTCTCAAGAAGAGAACAAAAGACTCAAGTTTTAATTCTTCTATGGTGCTGAGTCAGGTTGAGTCAGCTGCAGACATTGAGAAGGGTCAAGTTGGAAGTGCAGTATTGCCTACCAAGTATAATGCGCTAGACAAACAACAAAATCTTCTAGCCTGCTCTGAATGGCACATTGGAGGCTCAGTAGTGGTTAGCCACATTACAAGGAAATCAATCCTGAAAATGTTATCATGGACGACCGCAGAAGGAGAGTGGATGTTGGCAAAAATGATAAGTGAGTGGAAGACTCGGTTCTTCTTATCTACAAAACTACTCTTTTGTCACCTGACTTTAGTCCGAACTACAACCCCTACCACACTTCACAACATCTAGGATAGAATGGAAGCCAAAGGCACTAGTGAAGTATAGATTACCTAAACATCAAACAGACAGGATATCTTTCCTAGGAGATTTAATGCTCCAAGACAAGGAATGATTCTATCTTTTGAGTCATTAACAAGGTCTTTCTAAAATGTGCATTTTTTGGTTGATATACCTATAGAAATGAAAGACCCAGGTTCTAACAATTTTAATATGTGTCAATGAACCTGGAAAGACAACATTAATGGATGTCTTACCCGAAAGAAAGACAGGAAGTTATATATATATATATATATATATATATATATATATATATATATATATATATATATATATATATTTCAAAAGGTGCAAGAAATATTTGCCAAGATATTGGGGGTATTACGAACAAAATGGCATATATTCTCAAGTTACAGTCTATGAATCACTCATTTATTCAGTATCCTTATGTCCAACAACTAAAATATATGCAAAGGTTACAAAGCTTTTGACAATGGAAGGCATGAGGAGCTAAAGATTATGAATGTGGAGAAGTATGAAGAACCAACCAAATGGAAATGGAAAGGATGCTGATGACTCTACAGCCTAATGGATGAGGCACTGGTTGATATAGAGATTCTGGTGTTCTCTGCATTCCACCAGGGAATGCAGTCCCCAATTAGAGCCTATGTTACCCCTCAATTCTAACAATACTAGGTAACTTCCCTAGTGTGTTTTGCAAGCAGGGTAGTTAAACATGTTAAAGGAGTGACATAGGTCTACAAATTACAGGTTCCATTGATATATATTTTTAATTCTTTTAAAAGAATTAAATATTATTTTATGGCCCAAAGGTAATTAAGTTCACACTATAGCCATGTAAAAATAAATCTACATATGCTTAGGTGACTTTAATATTTTCAAGGCGAATTAATTCTTTTAGAAGAATTAATTGATTTTACAAAGGGGGTAAAATTATTCCCGCTTTCCTTATAGGGGAATAATTAGCATTTGGGTAGGCGATGTTGGTGAATTAATTCTTTTTAGAATTAATTAATGTAAAAAGCATGAGGTGATTATTGTTTTTTGGTTGGAAAATCCCTATGAAGGGAAAAGTGGAAAAACCATTCAAAGAATGGGAGTGGGTAAAAGAAGTTACAAGTAGTTTTATTCCTACTTGTGTGGGGTAAAATGTTATAAAAGGGGATAATTTCATTTTACATGGGTTCCTCCCTCCCTCCAGAAATTTTTTTTTGGGAAGGAAGAATAGGGATCTTTTGACAAACTTTGCTTTGTTGATGAGTCATCTTATTTGATTTAAAACAATTCCAGCTTTTTTCATATGTGCATGAGTGGAAGTTTGGAATAATGGATTTCAACTTTTTGTAAACTTTGAGTTACAATTTTTTTGTTGTGTGCTCTTCGTATGTTGAATATGTAATTTCTATTCGGATAAATATCCTGATTGGTATTTGAGAATTTGGAATGATCTTTATATAGCTCACTGCTGTGAATTACTTTCTCCTATGTTTGAGTGTTCAAGTGGTGATTTCATTCCATTTTGATATATGAGTTCATAAATATATTGTTGTTACAAGGCTTTGTACTCATTTTATTTTATTATATTTTAGAAAATCTCATTTCCTGCTTTCAGGTTAAAATCATACCCATGTATTTAGTTTTATCATATAAAGGAAGCTTCTCCTTTAAAACAATGCAAAGAATAAATTGTAAAATTTATTTACAATTTGTTCAACTATTAGTTCATTTGCCACCTCATGTAGGGTAAAACATACAGAGATTTTTGGGTGACAAATCTATATACTAACATGTTCCACTTGACTAATGATTCAGGTTTTTTATCTTTTGGTTGAATGGTTGTTTTTGTCGGGCTAGTAGTGAACGGTAACAACCTTTTTTAGGTTTTTGCTCAGGTGTGGATCGAGCTCATTTTTATTTAAACTTTTTATTATTATATATAGTATGCATGTTATCACCTTTTATTAAGAAAAAAAGTGTCTCTTTGTGATCAAGTCTTCAACATTCTTCTACTACAAGACGGAGGGCATCACTTGAGTGCTTTCATCCAACCCTAGACTAGTGGTCCCTCGCAAACCTTCCTACTAGAAGTGGCCCTATCCTTCATGAGGGTAGCAGATAAAGAAAATTTGTATGAACATCATGCCATCCTAGAATTACTATGGTGTCCTGTCACATACAATATTCCATACTACCCTAAATACCCTTTAGCTAAGTATGACAAATTTGACTTTCATGCAACTAAACAGATACTATGAACTAACAATGCAAGCAGCTAATTGTATTACTTTGGCCAAAGTTTTGATATATCAATAATATATTCCAAATTGGAAATGTACATCATTATTCACACACACCTCTATCTTAAACTTGTCAATAATAGTCACATTATTCACATACAAAGCATATTGCTTTTGACATAATCATTTCTAGACTATGTAAAATTGTCCTTCCACCACTAACTTGGTTGGTTGGTATTTAATACCCAATTCCAAATACAATCAAACTAGTCAACTAAGTGGTAGAGAGATATTCTCTATTAACTAGAAATGATTGAATCACTTTTACAATATCATGCTTTTACAATATGTAAGAGCCTTAATCGTATATTGATAATTCAAGGAAGATTCAAAACTCAAGACTGTGAGATAAATATTCATACCTATAGTACTATCTTAAATTCATATTAGAGAATTCATATTATTCCCTTATAAAGGATTTCTTTCCTTTGGAATCACATAAAAGTATATATTAGTATGAATTGATACCAAGTTTACAACAAGATAAATTATCATTTAACATCAATCTTCATACTATCTCAAGTTGAGTTTTACTACAAGTCTACATAGTTGGCTAAGTCCTCAAGTGTTGGTTTAGAATCCATCAAAATGTAATGACATAATAGTTTAACCCACTTGTTTCATCTTAGTTTTCTTTGTGTTTACATAATTTATGGTATAAAAGAAAACTATAATAAACTGTCTCCTTTCTTCATAGAACCATCTAAATGACCTATTTACACAAAGAGAAATATAGTATTCTATTATTAACACAATTCACAAGTTTTTCCCAAAAATAATTTGATGAACACATTATTCTTGTATCAAGAATGACCCTCAAATAATTATATTATTAAAGATGTTGTACAGACACCTCCTTCACAAGACAATTATTGAGTCAAAAAAAATTTCATATATTTTTATATGCACAAGCACGTTCATGGGCGCACACATGTATATTCATATTAATACACACACACACACACAATATATATATATATATATATATATATATATATATATATATATATATATATATATATATATATATATATATATATATATATATATATATATATATATATATATATATATATATATATATATAAACCTTTGTTAAGAGGGATATCAAAAGCTTTATGACATACTTCACTAATGTAATAGTCCTCCTTAAGTCATGAATAAACCTTTGTAAATAGGAATATCAAAAAGATTTATGACATACTTCACTAATGTAATAGTCCCCTGTAGACTGTTCAGGGACAAAGTCCCTTTAAACAAGATTGTGGATGTAATCTAAACATATACCCTTTTTCTCACTTGGAGATTTTTTCCCAGCTAATAATTTTTCAATATCTAAGATAGGAACAAATAGAAGTTTATTTCAATGCTCAACAGAGATATCGACACCATAAAATAGCTCAAGTCGATAGTTTCTTAGTAATGACTATCATATCTAATGGCCCTAATATGGTCAGACTGGGCATGAACAATAAAAACTAGGAAACTAAACCATAGTCCTTATTCATAATATAGACCTCTATTTATTCATTTAATAAATATCCCCAAATATTATCTTTCATATAAAATATTGACCTATATAAGGTCAAAATTATAAACAATCAAACTTATACATAATACAAAACTATAGTGGCTAGAATGATAATATCTAGAATCAAGAAGAATACAAACCTATATATGGTCGAAGCACTGATTTCATACTATCAATACAACTTCATTGCATAGACCACATTGTGGTCTTTAATACTTATATTTGTTAGAAATGAAGCCTAATCGTCACTGCCCTTTTGTCTTCCTCTTCCAATGTCTCTTCACTTGCCTGAAGAGTCTATATAATTTCCTTCTCATTCTCTTTTTGGTAGAGATGAAGACTGTTGTAATTGAGTTGATTAATGGAATAGAGTGTCCTGCTTTCCTTGGTGGATATAGCCATTTTGATGGTGAACCACGTTCAATCTGTGTCTCTATTTTTATCTATGTGTGATTGACTTTTTATCTATTTTAGTTTTCTGTTTAGCTACATTTTATCTTCAACAATTGGTATCAGAGCCTTGGTGCTTGATCATTTGGCATGAGAGGTTTGAGTTTGAGTGGGAGCAATGCCGACTGATGAAGGAAGTCCTAGGAAATCACAAGGGAGGCTAAAATCTAGTGAGAGAGATGTTGGTTGCTGGTATTGTGGCAAGTAAGGCCACATCAAGAAGAATTGTTGGTTTTTGAAGAAGGCTGAAAATCATCCAAAGGAAGATGAAGCAAATCCAGTACGTGAAGAGGATGTCGGTGCAATAATTGGTGTTCTTGTTTCAGCCTCGAAAGAAACATCACCAAATTTTTGGGTGCTCACTTCGGGAGCATCGCTTCATGCCACTCCATGCAAGGAGTATTTCATTAATCTACAAAGCGGTGATTTTGGTAAGGTTCTTCTTAGCAATAGTGAATCTTGTGATGTTATTGGCAAAGGGGATGTTTTATTAAAATAAAAAAATGGAAATAGTTGGCTGTTGCAAAATGTCAGATATGTCCCTCGGCTCAAACAAGATTTTATTTTAGTTGGACAATTATTTTCACAAGGATGTAGAGTCGATTTTGAATTGAATAGATGGAAAGTCACAAAAGGGTCCTTGGTAATTACTTAAGGCAGAAAAGTAGGCACCCTATATGGCGTAGAAACTCTTGGTTCATGTGAAATGGATAGGTTAGATGATGTAGTTGATTCTAACATTGATGAATTTCTTAACCTATTGGAATCTGATCAAATATTTGTCCAAGAAAGTGCAAGTGTCTCTGCAGAAAATACAGAAATTAAAAAGACAGAAGCTATGGAATGGGAACCTTATAAAAACATTAAATATTGTAAAAAAAGTTGTGACAGCCTATCAAAATCTGAAATGAAGCCCAAGTGCAAGAGAGAGGATATTTATCCCTGGAAGAAACATCACCATGGCAAGAAGATGAAGAAGTCTGTAGAAGGTTCATCTACATTTACAAGGCCTCCTCAAGCATCTGAAGGTGGCAGACGGCCTCAGAGACTTATTCTTCAATAAAATTTAGATGATGAAGATGACTATCCTCTGAGGACAAGAAAATGTTTACAAGAATCACTCCGAAAGGAAACTCCAGCCAATTGGGTTGCCCCTGCAATTGGGCCTTACCTAGAAACAGGTAGCAGTAGCTATGGGGATTCTTCACGTGGTATACTAGGGTACTCGAATACTGCATGGAAGTCTAGTGGCAATGACTCTACGAGTGGAATTGGTGGCTTTGGTGGGTATAGTAGTGGTAGTGGTGATGGGATAACAAATGAATATAAAGATTACTGAGGGACTTATGGTGCATCAGGAAAGCAAAGTTAGAGAGGCCCAAACACACGTTTTAGGCCATATCCAGACCGCAGAGGCAGTTATGGAGGTGTTGGATTTGGCCCTAATTTTGTAGGGTATGGGACAAATACAGCTATAAGTTATGGCTGCTTTGGTGGTGCACAGAGTCCTAGTGAAGCAAGCAAAGAAGTCATGTTTGTGTATGTGGTGGCTGACAGGGATGAGGAGGCAACTTTAGGGAGAATGCAATGCCTTGCTGCATTGGCTCGATGGGAAGAACTGAGCAATCTTTGTTAAGAGTTTTGGACTTCTGCAGAACCAGCTGCAAGATTGGAAATGGCCCCATTGGCTGCTAGTGCTGCATGGAACATGGCAGAATGGGATTAGATGGTAGAGTATGTTTCTCATCTAGATGATGGCGATGAAACAAAACTTTAGATGTTAGGAAATACTGGTGGCAGTGGTGATGGTAGTAGTAATGGAGCAATCTTCAGAGTTCTCTTTGTTCATCGCAAAAAGTATGTTGAATCCTGGGAATATGTTGAGCGTGCAAGGAAATGTGTGAGGAAGGATGATGAGGAGTCAGAATTGGGTTGTGATAAGAGGCAGAGTAAGAAGTTTAAGGGCGTGAGACAAAGACCATGGGGGAAATGGGCTGCGGAGATTAGAGATTCCTCTATGCGGGTTTGTTTGTGGTTGTGTACGTATGATACTGTTGAGGAAGGCATTGTTGTTGGTGATGAAGCTATCGCTGTCGCTGATTTTATTTCATTGCATATGCCATTAACTCCTGCCACAGACAAGATATTTAATGATGAAACTTTTGCCAAGATGAAGATGGGGGCACGCATAGTAAATGTTGCTAGGGGCAGCGTTATTGATGAAGAGGCACTGGTTACAGCACTTGATAGTGGAATTGTAGCTCGAAAGGTCCATAAGTAGTGGCTTCTTGACATCGAAAGGCTACGTTCTACCCTTGAGGGTCCTGGTGGCATTTGGTGTGATGTGGATGTTGTTGAGCTCTCATATTATGGGGCACCAGCAGCAACACCAAAAGAACAATTGTATACAGAACTGGTAGAAGGTCTCCGGGGAAGTGATCTAAGCATTGGTTCAGGTTCTCAGGTCGCAAGCTAGGAAACATATGGAACACTAGGGGCTATTGTTAGAAGTTGAACTGGCTCTCGTCAGGATGGCTTTCTGACCAACTGCCATGTAGCAGTAGATTTAGATTACCCAAACTAGAAGATGTTTCACCCGTTGCCACCAAACCTTGGACTGGGTGTCTATTTAGGTGCTGTTGAGAGGGCTACATCATTCAATACTGATGATCTGTGGTACGAAATTTTTGCTGGCATGAATTTAGAGACATTTGTATGAGCGGATAGGGCATTTATTCCATTTGCAGATAGCTTTAAAATTTCCAAAGTTCTTTTGCAAAGTTGGGAGTGCGTGCAAATTGAACTTTTTGAAAAGTACACTCTTGGAGGTGTTAGTTTGGTTGACTTGGTTGGAATTCTCACCAAGATTGGTCAACTAATGGAGTGGTTACTTGTTATTGTAGTTAAGTAACATTGAGTTTCAAGGATAGTGGGGACAGCAGTGTGGTTTAGACTTCAGTGGGAGATTGTTGGAAGTGAAGCCCAACCATCACTGCCCTTTCATCTTCCTCTTCCAATGTCTCTTCACTTGTCTGAATAGTCTATATAATTTCCTTTTCATTCTCTTTTTGGTAGAGATGAAGATTGTTGTAATTGAGTTGATTAATGGAATAGAGTGTCTTGCTTTCCTTGGTGGATGTAGCCATTTGGATGGTGAACCACGTTAAATCCATGTCTCTATTTTTATCTGTGTGATTGACTTTTTATCTATTTTAGTTTTCTGTTTAGCTGCATTTTATCTTCAACAATATTAAGATATCCTCAACAAATAAACTAGTCGCAGTCTTTAAATCTTGGCATGATTTTGTCAATGTTCTAACCTAAAATGGTTTCTAATAATACCATTGTAATAACAACACATGGACTGAGTATAGTCTCAGGCATAGTTCACTTCTTTATCAATATGCAAACCAATCAAGGTTGCTAATGTATCACTAGTAATTTATAATACGTAGACCTATTATGGTCTCATAAATATATAACACTATATTTTTAGTATACATACTAATTATGGTCTCAGACATATGGCATTATGCAATATCAATACCTTGTCCCAGTATGGGTTCAAAATGAACTGGTTTCATAATAAATAAGCAAACTAATGAAGAACAGAGGTAAGCCCTCCTTTAAACAATTCCAAAATGCATTCCTTTTTAAAGAATGATTCACATGAAACCATAATTTACAGATGTATAGTTTTGAAGTTAAAAACATATATTCTATGCTTGAAAAAGCTACAAAACATACCCATGCCTCAAGAGTGTTTTCCTCTATTGAATCTCAAACCTCTCTTCCTCCTCTTCTTGTCTCCTCTTTCTTTCCACTCTCCTATTTTATTCCTTGCTTTCCATTCTTCACTGCATTTTGCCCTCATTTTTAGGTGATGAAAATGCCCCTAATTTCTCCACGAATATTAGAGATTTCTTTGAAGTTAAGTCCAATCCATCAAAATAAATGCCACACTAGAGTGAGTACACACTATGGTGTAGTGTGATGGGGTTATTTCCCAAGTTCTTTCAATTCCCTCACTCTCGCATTCAATGCATTCATCTCCACTTCGTGGAGTTCATCTCATAGTATTTTAATTTAAACATAAACCAAATCATGATCTATATAAATATATTTATTTAGATTTATATATTTAGATATCTACTTGTATAGATATGAATTCATATAGATATATATTTACATAATTTCTTACATATATAAACTATCCCATGCACACAACTTGTGTAAGGTAGTTTATCACCTTTCTGACAAAAGCAATAGTGAGATATGCAAGGCAATAGATTGTCATCTAATCCATTTGAAGAATATTATGAAAAATTTAGTAATTCAAAGGATGACCAAAGCAATAGTTAAATGACAATGTAATGACGTAAAGTACTTTAGAGACTTATGACACACTAACACATCCAATGAAACATTCATATAACCTCTAACAACATGCATGTGTGCATTCTCAGAACATGATATCGTAGCCATTTTCCTGATCTGCTACACTCTCTTTGGTGATACTATCCCTCCTAATCCAGGAGAGAGAACTAATGATTCACAAGCACATCATTTAAGATTAATTGCTTTTGGATTTCACTGTGTGTGTTTTTGTCTCAACATTTTGGATCACACTCAGTGATCCATCATAAGGAAGAGGATACAAATGAGTAGGATTGCCAAACTTTGCCTTATAAAAAGGAGAGAGAGGGATTAGCATTGAATAGAATGAATGGAATTTCAACATCTAATTAGAGGTAGAAGAAATAAAATTATAAAAATAACACTAAGGAACAAAGATAGGAAAGTCAAATTGGTATTATATTATAAAATAAAATGTAAGAAAAGTAATATATATGATAAATCATACAATATCTAAAAGATTAAATTTAATATGCATGAAACAAAGTAGATTAAAATGAAAGAGTGACAATAAATATAATAATAAAGGTTTAAGTATCAAAAAGAATGAATTAACAGAAAACCAATATAGGGTCAAACAATTTAATGTAATCCACCTCAAAAATTAAAGATTAAAGAGATAAAAATATAAAATTAGAAACAAAGGAACAAAGTTTGGTGGGCGTGAAAATATAGTAATATATTATAATATGTAACAATGTAAATAGCATAAATAAGTAAAGTATCATGCAATAAATAAAAAAATATAATAAAACTGAATAAAGTAAAATATGTAATACATCTAAATAAAGCAATAAATGTACTATATCATGCAATATATATAGTATCTAATAAAACTAAATAAGTAATATATCAAGCAATATGTAATAAATTGCAAGATATAATAAATAAAGTAATATATATAATAAATCTATATGAAGCAATATATGTAATATATCTTGCAATATATAATAAAAACACACAACAAGTTAATGTGTAATATATTGTGCACTATGTATTAAATAAAAAATGTAATAAATCAAAACTCATAAAAATAACTCAATAAGGTCAAGCCAAAGAAACATGAAAGTATCAAAAAATATAAATAGCAAGTAAATGTGAAAGAAATTTAGTAAAGCAAATTGAAAGAGCAACCTAGAAGGTAGAACACAGAGGAGAATTGAAAAATGTTAAAAAGAAAGACAAATCAAAAAAATATTATAAATCATGTAATGGAATAATAAATCATGTAATATGTAGTATATCATGCAAATAATAATAGTTAGAAAAATATAATAAATCTCACACAAGTAAATCAGTATTATATCATGTAATATATAGTAAATCAAAAGACATAATAAATAGCCCCAAAAAGGTCAAGCCAAAGAAACTTGAAAGTAAGACAAACTGAGAGATATTTTAATAAGTAAATGAGTAATAGACAAAGTAAATATATAGTAAATGAAAACATATAATAAATGGTCCAACAAAGTCAAGCAAAGAAACTTAAAAGAAAGACAAACAAAGAAAAAATTTTAATAAGTAATTGAGTAAGAGACAAAAGTAAATGACAATGAAAGTACTTAACATCCTAAATAAGCAAAAACTAGAAAGGAAATAATAATTGCAATATTTATGAAGAAAGTAAATCAATACATGTAATAAATAAGAGAAATAAAAGAAAATCCATAGGAAAGGACCACTCTATGAACAAAGAATGAAGCATAAAAAAAGGGAGAAGGGCAACAAGAATCACAAAATAGAAACACGACAATAAATGGAGTTAGCAAGGGAGGTCTAAAAACATAAAAATGGATGAAGGATAGGAAAGCCTAGTCACATAGGATGTAAGGAAACCGAAAAGGGAAGATTAGGGTTGACAAGGACTAAGCACCACGAGGAACTATGCCCCTAGATAAAAAAGAAGGCCAACGACCCAACACAAAGGAGAAAACAGAGAGACATCAAAGAGGAAGAGAAACGAAAGGGGAGGAATGAGAGGGTGGTGAAAAGAGGCAAAGGGTATAAGAGAAGCTAAGAAGGAAAAAGGAGAAGGAAGAGAAGGAACAAGTTTAATGAGGGGAGGTGTGGAGAGAGTTCAATAGGGGTTGCCAAGCAGGACTTAGATGCCAACCTTCATCATGATTAAGATTCGTAGGGTCTTTCCTGATGAAGATGGATTTAAGGAGTTTTCTCCTGAAAAAAATATCTTCTTTGATGAGAACTTGGCTGTCCTCCAAACAAATATGGTGCTTGGTTTGAAAAGAGAGCTCTGCGAGGGCAGATTTTGAAAAATGATCATGCCTAATGTCAGCACTATCTTCTTTGATCCTCATGTTAATGGAATGACCAATTTCTCCAATATATGGGGTCCCACAAGAGCAAACAATTTTATAGACTCTTGAGTTGAGCATACTATGTCTAGGATCCTTGATAGAAGGGATGAGGTTCCTAACAGTAGACTCCTGAGTTGTGCAAACAATTAGATGCTGAAATTCCATTCATTCTCTTCAACCCTAATCCTTCTCTCTCCTTTTTATAAGGCAAAGTTGGGCAATCCTACTCATTTTACAATCTCCTTCCTGATGATGGATCACTGAGCGTGATCCAAAACGTTGAGACAAAAACACACACAGTGAGATCCAAAAGCAATTAATCTTAAATTCTATGGACTATGGAAAGCTCATGCCTACTATTGCAGCCCTTGGGGAGGGAAATCATTTTCAAAGCAAAGCTTCTGGAGAAGCTGAGGATTAAACTCACAAAGTGGATTCCAGATTTAGCTTTCTTAAAAATATGAATAGATTCCCGCCTTTTCCCCTCTTTTGTTCGTCTCCTCCACCACCTCCAGAATCATCGAACTTGTCATATCTTTGATCAGGCCAGTCTTTCACTTCTAAGATCAGTCATTAAAAGCACCAGGGCTATTATAGACCAGATATCAAAATGGCTGTTCTATCTCCATCTCGAGTTAGCAAGCTCAATTCGATGTGATATCTGGTCGCTACTGGCACCCTTTCCCATGCTAGGGCAGAAGGTTTAAAATCGTCTTGGGAAACAAGGCAAAAAAGAAAATTTGCAAGTCTAGCCTCCAAAAAATGCCAGCCTTTCTCCGCGTCTTTCTCTCACTCTAGCCAGTACTCTTGTGAACCTGTTACCTTCTCAGCATGTGTTGCTCATTCGACTGGTTTTAATGACAGCTTCTGTTTAAAACAGTCGGCGGTTCCCTCTGTCTTGCCCACCGCACCTTCTACTTCTATTTCTCACTCTCTAACTTGCTCACTGATGGTGGATATGGAATGTAGATCTCACTGCAACAGTGTTAACTTTTCCAACAGTCTCGTCAATCCTCCTCCTGTGCCCTCAGTTTCGAAATTTTCCCCATCCTCTAACATATCTGCAGATGGCACCTCTTCTCCTATGCGTTTCTCTCGTAGTGGCCAGGCCCTTCCTACTACCCCAAAGGTTTGTGAGCCCGTCTATCGGTGTCTTGTGTTCTCAGTGGTGATTCCTTCAGAGCCTGTGGAGTGCATTGCTATTGGCGTCGCAGTTTCCATTCACAGACCACACAGCAGCAAGACACCTTCTTCAGCTTCCTGTGATTCTGGTTTGGATGTTCTTCAGCAAGATGTCTGTGATTCCTGTTTGGATGTTCATCAGCTTCCATATACTCATTCTAAGTCCGTCCATCCTCCTCAAACATTCTATGGCGATCCAGTGGAGAACGATGCCGAGCCTGTGGAGAACGTTGATGTCGGCGTCACAGTTCCGGTTCACAGACCACGCAGCAGCTTGTTGCCTTCTTCATTTTACAATGTTAGCGAGTCCGTCCAGCCTCCTCAAATGTTCTTAGCATCGATACCTCCTCCATTCTCTGGTAATCCAGTGGAGAACGATGCCGGTGAGTCACCATTGACCGTTGCAAGTGCTAACGTTCATTTTCTTCGTGGTAGTTTACGTCCTCTCCTAGCATTAATTTTACCTCCTCTTGCGATGTTCTTCCCAACAGCTCTCCCTATCCGGCCACTTCATCTAAACACGTGCCATCACCGCCTCTCAACTGCGCCAATCATCTTCCCCCCTGCCTCCGTCATTTAACTACACGTCCCATCAACCAGCCGTGATTGATTCGTCCTGTCCTCAGTCTGATCACCACTCTCAGTCATCTATTGTCTCGTCCCATCTCTGTCGCCATACCGTCATTGCCCATTCGTCCCCCGCTTTTGATATGTGCTCTCCTTCCACCAATCACTGCACACCTCGTGGGTGCACTTTGCCCTCCTCAAACCTGCCCTCCTCCTTTTTCAATTTGTTCTGCCTCGGTCCCCTCTAAGTTTTTTCACCAATCTCTTACTCCAAATATTATAGAAGAGAAAACAAGCTTGTCCTCAACCTATCCTCATTTTTTATAGACCCACTAGCCATCAATTTTTTAAAAAGAGGCTTGGGTTTTTCTCTCGCTCTGTTTTCCATCCCCCATTTAGACTTCCTGGTTGAAATAGAGAATACCATTCATTCTCTCCCCAATACAGTAGCTGATGAGATTGTCGACAAGACTGTACTGTAGCCCTCATATGTGCTAAACCCCTCTAAGCAAAATGGTCCTAAAGAGGAGTTTTTTGTGTTCAAACAACTTTTGAGAAACAATGACGTTGTCATTGTTAAAGCCGACAAGGGAAATGCCACTGTTATTCTTGACAAGAATGATTATGTCTCCAAAATGATCGACCATCTAACTGATAGTGGCAATTATAAAGTCCTCCCCCTTAACCCCGTTTCCAAGATCATGAGACTTGTTAAGAATGCCATTGCTCATTCTTCTTTTGATGACGTCACCAAGAAACGTCTCATTCCCTGCAAAGAAATTACCCCGCGTATTTAGGGCACACCTAAAATCCACAAACTTGGCATTCCTCTTAGACCTATAGTTGACACCAATCATTCCACTACGTACAATCTGGCTGCCTTCCTTGCTAAACTAATCTCTCCCTTAGTAGGGAAGTCAGATTCTTTCATCAAAGACTCTACCCATTTCATTGATTTCATCTGGGACAAGCACATGGAAGCTGATGATATTCTTGTCAGTTTCGATGTGGTGTCCTTAATTACCGAAGTTCCCATGCGTGACTCCTTAGAATTGATTAGATGCAAAACCAATGATGAAATCACTTCTCTTGTAGACTTGTGCCTTCGTTCAACATTCTTCACTTTCCAAGATGTAGTCTATGAACAATCCGATGGGGTCACCATGGGTTCTCCCCTTTCCCCTGTCATAGCCAACCTTTATATGGAGCATTTTGAAGAATCAACTCTTAACTCCTTTCCCCTCAAGCCTAGATGGTGGAAGTGTTATGTTGATGACACCAGCATATGTTGGCCTCCTGGCCATAAACAATTAGAACTCTTCCACTCCCATCTTAATAGTTTGGTCAATTGCATACAATCCACCAAAGAACTTGAAGCCAACAACCAACTTTCTTTTCTTGATGTCCTGAGTATTAGAAAAAAGGATGGTTCTCTAGGTGGCCGGGTCCATAGGAAATCTACCCACATTGATCTTTACTTCCATGCTTCCTCTCTTCACCATCCCAGCCAAAAAATTGGTGTCCTTAAGAGACTAGCCACTCGTGCTTACCGCATCTGTGATAAGGAGCACATTGACCTAGAGCTCTCTCACCTATCTCAAATTTTTAAACTCAACGGGTTCAGCAACAAAGCCATCTCGAGAGCCTTTAGCTTTGCCAAAAATCGTACTAGCTCGAAACCTAAACCTGATGTTGTCAACCCTTCCTTTGTTACCACTCTCCCTTACATAGAAGGCCTCTCTAATAAGATCTCAAAAATCTTATGTAAGAAAAGCCTCAAGTGCACCTTTAAACCCTACTCCACTATTAGGAACCTCATCCCTTCTGTCAAGGATCCTGGACATAGTATGCGCAACTCAGGAGTGTATAAAATTGTTTGCTCTTGTGGGACCCCATATATTGGAGAAACTGGTCATTCCATTAGCACAAGGATCAAAGAACATAGTGCTAACATTAGGCATGATCATTTTTCAAATTATGCCCTCGCAGAGCACTCTTTTCAAACCAAGCACCATATTTGTCTGGAGGACACCCAAGTTCTCATCAAAGAAGATAATTTTTTCAGGAGAAAACTCCTTGAAGCCATCTTCATCACGAAACATCCTATGAATCTTAATCGTGATGAAGGTTGGCATCTAAGTCCTGCTTGGTAACCCTTGCTGAACTCTCTCCACACCTCCCCTCATTAAACCTGTTCCTTCTCTTCCTTCTCCTTTTTTCGTCTTAGCTTCTCCTGTACCCTCTGCCTCTTTTCACCACCCTCCCATCCCTCCCCTTCCGTTTCTCTTCCTCTTTGACTTCTCTCTGTTTTCTCTTTTGTGTTGTGTTGTTGGCCTTCTTTTATGTCTGGGGGCATAGTTCCTCATGGTGCTTAGTCCTTGTCAACCCTAATCCTCCCTTTTTGGTTTCCTTACATTCTATGTGACTAGGCTTTCCTATCCTTCATCCATTTTTATGTTTTTAGACCTCTCTTGCTAACTCCATTTATTGCCGTGTCTCTATTTTGTGATTCTTGTTGCCCTTCTCCCTTCTTTTTTGCTTCATTCTTTGTTCATAGAGTGGTCCTTTCCTATGGATTTTCTTTTATTTCTCTTATTTATTACATGTTTTGATTTACTTTCTTCATAAATATTGCAATTATTATTTCCTTTCTAGTTTTTGCTTGTTTAGGACATTAAGTACTTTCATTGTGATTTACTTTTGTCTCTTACTCAATTACTTATTAAATTTTTTTCTATGTGTTTGTCCCGATCTTTCGATCCAAAATATAAAACCTTCTTGCATAAATTTAATCCTCTGTGTGAAGTTATTTGGGATTGCGTTACATACTTTTAAATCATAATTTGTTGTCATAACGTCTTCCCTCATCTCATTTTTCCCTTCAGTTTAAACGCCAAAACCAATGTTTATCCCAAGGCAAATTTCCCTACTTAGTCATATTTTATTTTTGCGTCTATTTTCCGTTTTGACTAAGTCCGCATTTATTTTTGCTTCTCCCCAAGTCCATTTGCATCTACTTTTGATCCGCACCAAACTCGCGCCATTTTCCCCATTTCGCTAACTATACGCCACTTGTGAGTTATCCCTAAGTTGTACACTTTTGTTTTCACCGTTAGCATGGGTTAAAAGGGGATAAAACAAAAAGAGCTTTATACTCACTTATGGCTAAATTCACGCTTTCACATTTTTACATACAGTCGTGAATTTAACATTGGTTTTTATTTCTTCACCAACTTGCATGTTTTTCTTCTCCCAAACAAAGTGCAAGAAAGGTTTTCTTTTACCTTTTTAACTTATAACGAAACAAATCTTTGGTGGCTACATACTACATGCTTCATACTCATTGTCGGCAGCTATCATCGGTAGTCATGGTGATAAATAAACAAAATATGTTGAAAGGAAGTCTTGCCAAATATACTTGATTCATGCCAAGTAGGGTCATCATACTTTGTTAAAACTTATACCAAAATGATAGCTTGTCATCCTACGTATGTTGCGGCTTTCCTCCCCAGATCAACGCAAATGTGAAAGACACATGGCAGCAAAATTGGTTGAAGTGGTTTCACACATGCCGACAGATATGGTCGAAGTGGAATGTTATCACCAGGTATCTTAGTTAATACACATCAGAGAAGTGAAAATGAAGTGTTACTATGGCAAGTTTTCGGTGCAGAGGTGGTAAAGTGACACTTTCCTCCTGTTGTCCTGGAGGAAAGAAAGTTCAACCAACTGGTGTAATGGCGAACTCCACGTGAAGGAACTGTGCCAATTGCCACATCTCCATGCATGCCAATAAACGAGGGAGATCCAAGAAGGTTTCAACATTTACATTGCTACCTCAAGCAGTTTACACATGGCAATATAGTCCTCGTTTGGATGTGCAGTGCAAAAAGATCTGCACTCACTATTATGTAAGGTATTATCATTTAATACAAATGTAATGATTTCTGCCAAACTTCTTCCCCATTACAAAACCCCATGAGAATAAGCATCTGGTGGACATAAGAGTAAATAAAGAAACCTAAAAAGTTAAAGCAACTGCAAGACAACTTCGGCATATTCTGAGGAAAAAGAACAGATTTGTGAATGGAAGAAATGACATTACGATGCATAAACATAGTCATCAAATCTGCTGCAAACTCTGATGTCCACCGGGACTCAAGTGAGGGATTTCAATTTGAGAACCCACATCTTAGCTCTAGTTAATGAGCATTTCTAAAACGTCACGGAGTTGGAATATCTGTTAGAGTTTGCTGCTCTTGTAATCATTTAATATGAAATGCAATTGGAGAATTGGCTTTTGAAACCCTTAGGGCTAGTACATGGAAGAGACACTTGTCATGACTGCACCGCCAGAGATCAAAACTTGTCTACTGCAAACAACAGAGGGAGAAGTCATTGTTGAAAACAGACGTGAAATAGGGGCTTGAGTTTCTCACTGCCGACCACCTTGACGGACCACAAGAAAAGAGAGCACTGTTGAAATCTATGAGGTTGCACTGTCTTAATATAAATGACTCTACACAAACAATGTGCTTGACACTCCTTGAAGGACATGCAACTCGCCCACGTAAAAGCCAAACTTTATGATTGTGAAAACATCTTCTCACCATTGCAAACTATGCAGGGTTTTTTAAAATATGATGCGAAGGGATTGTTTACTTAGAGAATTTGTTCCCGGTTATGCTCATTGTCTGCTTATATCCCAGCCGGTTGTGGGTGGAGGATGTAAAATCACGAGCCATTTACATGTGAATTATCCCACAGTTCACTTTAACTGTCATACAAAGGTGCAGATCTGTGAAGAAATATGGAAGTATGGACACCGACAAATATACTTCTCTTGCAGTGTAGTCATGCCTATCCAATGAAGATGTCTGGGTATGAACACTTCTTCTGCCTTCTAGTTGAATGATGTGTCTTTCCAAATTTGAAATTCTTTGCAACAATTTGCACATTGCCAAAATAAAAACCTCCTAAGATAGTCCAATAAAACTTTGAAAAGGAATAAACACAAAAAGTTTTCACATCCTATTGAAAACATTTCATCATGAAATTCAGATACCAGGGGTTTGAATTTCTCTCAGTAATTGAATCCACTCTTCCAGAAATATCAGATACCTCTCTGGGGCATATTAGTTTGACAGATTTCTGGGAGAGAATGAAACAAGAAAAGAAATCACCCATGACTCAGAAGTTGTTTGATAGTGGATTGGCCCAAGCAGCCAGTTTTCCCATGGCAGTCCAATGCACAGACTTGGTCCTAGAATGTATGAAACATTACAAACTGGAAACCAGAGAGATCAGAACCATTGATGAGAAACGTATTGTCAGGTTTGATAGTGTTTCAATTGGTATAGCTTTCAGATTACTTGTTAGGGATCAGTTTGTGAACATAGATAAAAAGCTTGCTCATCAATATTTCGATGAGAGACAACATCAGTGCCTCAGTACCATTGCAAAACATTGGTTACATACACCGAAAGGAGGAAAATCACAGTTGCCTAAAGTTCTTCACAGATCATGTTTTATAGAGGATATTTCAAATATGATTGTTCTACTTCATAGGGTGATGGGAAATGAAAAAGCAGCAAATTTTGAAATGTGGATGTTTCTCTTTGTGAATGTTATTTGTGCAAGAAATCAGTTTATTGATTGGGGCAGCATTATCAGTGACAATTTGCATTATCAGTTGACCAACTTTGAGCTGAATGAACATTTCTATATGTCCTCTTACTTATTCTATGCCATTACAGGCATGAAATCATGGCCAGGTCTTGCTACTAAAGGAATTTATGATAACATGACACAGATTTATGATCATTATCCTTAGTTGCAACTAGAGCAAAGTTACAAGCACTACCGCAGAGTAAACGATGCTTTCACAATGTTAATAGTAAGAGAACTTCAAGGTAACACTGCACTCCGGATATCACCAGAAGCTGCCAGTTTAATCAAAATATATGGGAGTTATTTCATCCAATATCCTAGATTTACCTATCTACGAGTTGGCAGGTTTGATGGATATCCATATAAGTTGCCTAGATATGTAAATGACAAGATGATATTGATAGAACTATGCAGGCAAATTGGTTCACTTAATAGGAAATGCAAATACAAGAGGAAACCTGGAGTCCCATTTCCCATTGGCCTTAGTCACTATAGCTGCAAATCTTTCATAGATGCTCAAAACATAGAGAGATCTCTGATAAAAATCAGCTTGTTTGCCTATACTATGAGATTCCCTTTTGATAGTAAAGGATATGTCAGAGACAATCTGCGGCTTGGTGCAGGATACTGTCACTTTCCAAAACTTGAAGACTTTTGGGAAGATTGTGAGAATGATTATGAGGTCCGTAAATGGGACTGGATGATGATGACCATTCCACAGATCAGAGAATTCAAACTAGATTTCAATATAGATGGAATTGAGGAAGATGGTTCAGCCTTAATTGATCCTATGTATTTTGATAAAATTGAAACACAGTCTTTACCACCTATCAATTGGGCCAATGAGGAAGTCAAAGATTTAGCTACAAGAACTGCACATATCATTCAAAGGACTAAAGCTTGGGTAAAGAAAAAGGCTACTGAGGCAACAGCTACTAAACTGGCAAGTAATAATGCCTTATCATCTAGTAGAAAAGATAAGCATTCGAATTCTTCTTCTTCCTCTTTTCATTCTCATTCTCCATCTTTAAGAAGTGGTTCCCATAAGAATACTCAAGGAGGAGATGACTGAGAAGATCCATCAAGAAGAAAATGTACTAAGAGCATCTATGAAAATGATGAAAAATAGAAAAGAGGGAAAACAAAAAATGAGAGAGAATGCATTGCCTCCCATACAGGAAATAGTTGAGGTAAACAAGTCTACAAGTCCTGAAGTGACCCATCAAAAAGATGAGCATCTGAATGCCTCTCCTTTACCCCTTGTTGCTTCTCCTTCTCATGAAACACTTTGTTCACCTCATGCATTACAATTTTCACTCCCGCCACCTATGAATATATTCAGTGAGCATGTGCTTCCCTCAAACATAGTACCTCTATCCACAAATATTCTAGAATCCTCACATAATCCCTCTTCTTCTTGGTTGCAACAAAGTTTGTCAAGAAAAAGAAACACTGCTCAATTAATCATGCCGGATTTTGATACAGTCTCTGATTTGCTGCAAAGGTCTCCCAAATCTAAAAAGATAAAGGTCACTTCAAGGATGGTAGTGGATTCTTCATCGGGTAATCGTTGTGTTGAGATTGCACAACCTATTTCAGAAAAGAATTTGAATGAGGCCATGGAAAGTGATTTTAACATCACTAAGGTAGATCTTGGCCCATCTACATATGAGGGTGACATGCAAAACTTTCAAGTATTGGCTGCCCAGTTGATAAAAAGAATAGAGAAGGAAAGACACTCGAAAGAGAAACTAAAGCAACAGGTACAAGTTTTGACATCCTATCTCAAAGCTATCATAGATACATCAGCTTTGCCTCTTGAAGCTTCTTCTTCCTCCACTAATTTCTCTCTTGAAAGTAATGTTGAAAAGGAAATTATTGAGAGTGTCAGCAAATATCAGTTGTATGGAAAGGTGATTGAAAAGTGGGTTGAACAAATGAAATCAAAAGCTTTCGGTTTCTTTGAGCAGGCAAGGAGTCTAATTGATGAAGCAGAAACAAAGAGGGAAGAGCTTTAGAATGGATTGAAAGGTATTCAAAAAGAAGAATTGTTATGGCAGGGAATATCCAGAGATCTTGGTGAGATGATCACAACTAATAATGAAATATTACTTGCTGAAAAAGTCTTTCAAAACATTGAAGAAAATCAGTCTAGTTCTTGGTTATTTTCAGTTGAATGGAAATTGTCTAATATAAGACAAGTGTTGGCAGCCCAAGAAAAGCTCTTGGAAGTTTGTGAGTAGGTGAAGAAGAATATTCAGACTGATTTATTGGCAATCAATCCTGATATAATTGATTTAGAAGCCCAAACTATCAAAAGAAGTTTTGAAGACATGATTAACACAGGGTTGTTCAACAAACAGGTTTTCAATGAAGGACTTATGGAGAAATTAAACCTCATCTTTATGGCTGTTAATTCCGGTATTGATCACATATCAATTTATTGACATAATTTGAATGATGTGCATAAAGATCAATCAGAATGGAAGCTTCGCATGACGGGAGTAATTGTTCCCAAAAATAAACTGATAGCCGCAGCAGTGAGGATGTTCAGAGTATACAAAACAAAGTCTACTTTCCCTTCACAAAAATCTAGAGCAGCAGAAACATCTTCAGATGGTGTCAACCATGGCGAGGAGAAAACCTGATAGTCTCTCTTGAAGATCCATCCTATTGGTCTACTTTTCAAAGTTTTGATAGGTTTTAGTTCTCTTTCTCTGAAAGTGACTTTATGTCACTCTTTTGTAATTAAGGTGAAAAGTGCATTTTATTCTTTCAGGGGCTTTTTGAAACATGATATAAAGGTTACCTAAAATGCACTTTTATTTGCATAACGTATTTTGGGTAGTTACAAGAAGTAGTTACAAGGTAGTTATAAAGTTGGTTACTAGGACAAGTCTATATATACAAAACTTGTTGTTTGTAAGAGGGACTTTTTGGCTTTCACATTTCTAAGGATGTTATAAGGAACAGAATTGTACAACTCAGTGTGGAGAAATAAGAAGCATTTTTGGATTGTGTGATCTTAAACATCTTCTTAGCATTATTCATTCCTCTTATGTTGATGGATGCTGCTTTTCTTTACATAATTTTGCATCTTGGATGTGGAATAACAACTAGTCTTGAAAGAATTGGTTATTAGATAATGTTTCAACATATGTTGAATATCTCCTGAATTAGTTCTTCTTTCTAATACTACACTCATTATAACAGTTTAAGAAGTATTCTTATATTGTTTTGATGGGATTGTTGAACTTTATGCATGCGGGATGAGTTAATATTCGTAAGCCCATTGTCTTCATCTTTCAAATCTTTCTTTAATTGCATTTCATTCACAGAAACCTATAATTTATCAAATGAGGGAGCTGCCCCTCTACACGTAGAGGTAAGTTGATAGGAAAACTACAACTTTACCAACTATTCGTACTTATTTTCACTGTGTTTTTCTAGGCAAAGAGTCAATATAATCAGCCATATGTTATAGTGCAAATCTGTTTACCAATAGATTTTTGGTGACTCTACTGGGGACTGGATTCAAGCATACCTCTTTTTGTTTGGAAAAAGTCGCCTTAATGTGTTCAAAAAAAATCTTTTTTATTACTAAATATGGTGCTGCAACGTAGAGCTAGACCTATTTTACAACCTAATGTCAACTGGTTGGACCTTGAGCAAGAAGATATAATTACTGATTTGTGAGTATTGGCTTGGAGATATAGGAGGTCAAATCACCAATATCAAGAAATAGATGCAGTTCTTGATGAAGAAGAAGACATAGGAACATAAATTCGTGTTCGTGCCCGGTTAATAGCCCAAGGCGTTGCAGAAGAAGATTTGGAAAGAACTAACAGACATTTTCCTTTTCAAGTAGCTCCAAGAAGAGATAGAGAAGTTGGTCCTCCTATCTGACCTATTCAAGAATATCGCACTGTGAATCCTCCTCAAAATCAACCTGGCCGCCAAGAGGTACACCAGAGGAGACCGTGAAAAGGGCATCCTGGATCCCGATTTTGAAAAGATAGCAAGTCTTGATTTTTCTCAAACTTTTATTCCCCCAAGAAGGAACATTAAATCTTTTAGTAGGCCTCCTTCACCCGCAAGAAGTCCTACCAGAACCTCTACCTCCTCTTCCACTTACCAAGCAATAACCTTGTACAGAACTGCAGTTCCTATTGTTATAAATATTCAACCAATCCCACCTTTGCAAATGGCTCAACCTGTGCCTTGGGGAGCAGCTATTGGCCCCCTTGCCTTAGGTAATCAGTTGCATGACTTACCTCATGGATCTAGAAAAGTTTTGCCCAAGTTCACTGGAGATGGAATAGTTTCTACAGACGAGCATATTAATGCCTTCTTTTCTGCATGTGGTGTTCTAGGCGTCATGCATGAAGATGTTTCTGTCCAATTATTTGTAGAATCTCTAACTGAAGGAGCAGCAGAATGGTTTCACCATTTACCTGCTAGAACTATAAACTCATGGGCGATTATTCACCAAAGATTTGAGGACTGTTTCAAAAGTGCTGAAGATGAGCATGCATTATTAGCACAACTTATTCAAATGAAGAAAGAGATTCATGAGCCTATGCGGGAGTTTGTGGCACGATTTAACAAGTTGATAAATAGAATTAAAACGGCTAATAGGCCAACTGCAGAGAATAAAAAATGTTTCTTTCTGAATGCACAACCTCCAAATATAAGTTTCCATTTGAGAAGGGCTCGAGTGGCTGATTTATAGGTGGCACAAACTATGGCCATTGAGATCAAGGATGATTTGTTGACTGCCGGGAAATGGAACAAAGACTTGCAGAAGGGGAAGGCATAGTCTTCTAATCCATCTATGACAGACCCGATGATACAGAAGCTAGCTAATGATTTACTCCTGCTCAAGAAATAGCTTCCACATAATCCACCTCCGCTATATCAAGATATACCAAGGAGGAATTATGTACCTTACTAGTAGAACAAGCCTCCTAGGCTTCCTCCTCCAGTGCAAAGGCTAGCTATTGAACATCCTTCTTCCAGTCATAAACAGACTGCAGCTACGTGTGATTTTCATCTGACTACTGACCGTGATGGCAGCACTTGTCTTGAAATGGCAAGGTTCATGCAGATGAATCTATCAAGTGAGAAGATAGAAGAGTATATCTCTCAAGAAGATGAGGCAAATCAGACCTATGGTCAACCAACAATCAACTTTCTTAAGTACGAATCTGATGAGGAAAAAGAAGAGGTTCATGATATTAACAATCATTCTTGTAATATCTTTACAAGAAACCAATATCAGAAGAATGAAGAAAAAGCCAAAGTTGAATCTTCCCACAAGATTCCAGAAAATAGCCCGAAGATTTTATCAAGAAAACAACCTTTGGAGAATCAACCTGTTACTACCACAAATGATAAAGGCACACAAGGTTCCCCTCTCGGTGATTCATCTCTCCCCGATGATGCATTCGATTTCATAGAGCATTGCAAGAAAACAAATGTACAAATTTCTCAACTTGATTACCTGAAGTTAAATCCTCAACAGTTGGAGAGACTAATGCATATTGTCAAAGGAAAATCAGATCCTACTTCTTCAGTACACCAACAGTCAAATGACTCTTAACTTGAAGAACCTTCACATGATGATTTCCTTGGTAAAAATCCTCAAAAAGGTACTCCACTGGTAAATGTTATTTTCCCAGATAAGCCTGACCCATTTTATGTTTCCTTGTATATAGCTGGCTGTAAACTTAGCAATTGCATAACAGATTCTGGCGCTTCTGATAACGTCATGCCTGCTAAGGTTGCTCATGCCCTCAGCCTATCATTAAATAAGCCTTCAGGTAAAGTCTACTCAATGGAGTCCAAGTTAGTCCCATTAGTAGGTCAACTCAAAGACGCACAAGTTGCTTTAGCCACTTTCCCAAAAAAGAAATTAAAGCTCACTATCTTAGTTGCTAACATTCCTACAAGCTATGGCATGCTACTTAGCAGAAGCTTTTGTAAAGACCTAGGTGGAGAAATACAACTAGATTGGTCTCATGCTTTAGTCCCCATCCATGGAAAGAAAGTCAGACTAAATCTAGAACCCAAAGCGAAGTATATAGTCCTGAAATCTGATGATCCAAGAGTAGAGATATTATATGAAGAAACTGGGTAGGGTACATATATGCTTATGTAGGAGAAAGAGGTAACCCCTGAAGTTATCTCTCCTGACATGTCTTCTGGCCTTTGGACAATGGAATTTGATGGCAGTTGTTCTTCTTCCGGCTCAGGGGATGGAGTTGTTCTTATTTCACCTACAGGGGAGAAGTTTCCTGTGGCCTTCAAGTTGGTTTTTGACAACACTAATAATACAGCAGAATATGAGGCGCTCATTTTAGGCCTCGAGGTTGCTAAAGAGAAAGGTATCAAAATGTTGAGAGTTCTTGGAGATGCAGAATTGGTTGTCAAGCAAGTAAGAAATCAGTTTCAAACAAAGAACACCAAGTTGAGAAGATACCGAAATGTAGTATGGGATCAAATAGAATTTTTCAATGCTTTCTCTATAGATGCTATTCCTCGAACTCTTAATTCTAAAGCCGATTGCCTTGCAGTTTCTGTGGCTCTCTTACTTCCACATCCTGAGTTCAATAAAGATCAATACAAGATTGAATTAGTATACCGACCAAGCATGCCTGATAATGATAAATATTGGCAAGTTTTTGATGATGATAGATAAATTGTGTCCTTTTTGAAGAAGGCCGGTACTTTTGTCAATCTGTTATTTGAAGGAAGTGAGACTCCTGTAGAAGATGAAGTGCTACAATTAAAGGGGAACACCATTCCAAAGGGTTTGATTACTCTAGAGAAGCTTTTTGATAAGCATGATCGCTATGTGAAGAATAAGGATCAGGAGAAAAATCCCAACTCTTCTCAGTATGACAAAGTTGATATAGGCACTAAAAATGATCCTAAAATTGTTTGCATTTGCAAAGCATGTTTGCCAGAGGAAAGAAAGAAGCTCATCACCCTGTTGGTCAAATACAAAGATGTGTTCACATGGTGTTATGATGATTTGAAGAGTTTCAGGGGTGGAAAATTTCAGCATTATATCACTCTTAAACCCGGAGCCACTCCTTTTAGACAAAAACAGAGGCAGTTCAATCCTAAAGTTGCTGGAGCCATCTTTACAGAGATTGATAAGATGTTAAAGGCCAGAATTATATATCCCATTCATCATTCAACTTGGGTAGCAAATATAGTTCCTGTGAGGAAAAAGAATGGCGAAATAAGGATCTGTGTTGATTTTCGCAATCTCAATCAGGCATCTTTAAAAGATAACTACCCTTTGCCTGTGATGGATCACGTTTTGCAAACCGTGGCTGGATCTAAAATGATGTCATTACTTGATGGGTTTTCTGGATATAATCAGATAGAGGTTGCTCGTGAGGATCAACATAAAACTACTTTTACAATGCCTTGGGGAACACTGGCTTACAATTGGATGTCATTCGGGTTGATCAATGCCGGTGCAGCTTTTCAACGTGCCATGGATCTCTCTTTTGGAGATTTGAAGAACAAGATTATTGTGGTGTACTTAGATGACCTTATTGTCTTTTTGAGGAAAAGAGATGACCATATCAAACATCTGGAGATAGTCCTACAACGTTATCGTGAATAGGGAATATCTCTTAACCCCAAGAAGTCCATTTTCGGGGTTACTGAAGGAAAACTACTAGGGCACATTGTGTCTAAAGATGGGATTCGGATTGATCCTGAACGTGTTGAGGCCATCCAAAAATTGCCATTACCATCAAGAAAACCTGGAGTAAGGTCTTTCTTTGGTCAGATCAATTTCTTAAGGAGATTCGTACCAAATTTCTTTGAATTAACTCACCACATTGTAGACATGATGAGGGATAAGGTGGTCTTCAAGTGGACTAAAAAAGGGAAACATGCATTTCAAGATATTAAAACAGCGATTGCAGATGCTCTGGTGTTAATTCATCTAGATTTTTCCAAAGATTTCATTATATATTGCTATGCTTCGGAGCATACTTTATCTGCTATCTTAACTCAACAAAATGATGACCATCTAGAAGCACCTATTGCATTTATGAGTGTCCCTCTGAAAAAGCATGAGTTGAATTATTCCTTAGTAGAGAAGCATGCTTATGCAGTTGTCAAGGCAGTAAAACATTTTAGATTCTATATTCTCAATTCACATTCTAGGGTCTTTGTGTTAGATACTTCGATCAAAACCATACTTACAGAACAAGAAATAGGTGTCAACAAAAGAGCCTCTTGGATTACGAAAGTTCAAGAATATGATATTGATATTAAACCAACCAAATTAGTACGAGGAAGAGGCTTATGTAAACTCATAGCTGACAACCGCATGATTGAACAGTTTCCAGAAGAAAATGCCGAATTACCTCAAGCATTATTTGTAGGATTGGTTGATGAATGGTTTTCAGATATTGCTTATTTCTTGACGTATGGCGAATGTCCTTCACACTTAACTCCGAAGCAGAAAAGAGCAATCAAGTTGAAAGCTGCAAAATATATTATTTGGGAAGGTAGTTTATACAAGAAGGGGATTGATGGAACTTTTCTGAAGTGCGTGGATAAAGAACAACAAGAAAAATTGCTTCAATTCTTTCATAATGAAGCTTGTGGTGGTCACTTTTCTTCTAGTGTCACAGCCTATATGATTCTAAGACATAATTATTACTGGCCTGGCTTATTCAAAGATGCAGACCAATGGGTGAAAAAGTGTGAATCTTGTCAACAATTTAAAGGCAAGGTCAAGCTAGCCACGCAGCCATTGAAACCTGTTGTTATCGAAGAACCTTTCTGTCAATGGAGACTAGATTTGATTGGTCCACTTCATCCTACATCTAGCGCCGGGCATACACACATTTTGGTGGCCACAGATTATTTTAGTAAATGGGTTGAAGCCATTCCACTTCGTCAAACTTCCTCTCAGGTGGTTTGTGATTTTCTAAAGCAGAATATTCTTGTGAGATTCGGTGTACCTCACAAAATTGTCACAGATAACGCTTCCAATTTTTCCTCTCATGAAATCTCTGATTTCTGTTATCGACATGATATCATACTTGCACATTCTTCTAATTATTATCCGCAAGGGAACGGATTGGCCGAGTCCACCAACAAAAATCTCATCTCTATCATACGGAAGCTATTAGAGGATAAACAAAAGAATTGGCACAAAAAGTTGTTTGATGCTCTATGGGCCGACAGGACTACATACAAAAGAATCATTGGCGTGTCCCCCTTTCAACTTGTTTATGGAGTTGATGCTCACCTGCCAATTCCTTTGGAACTCACTGCTCTTTCTCTTTAGACGGTAATAGAAGATAATCAATTTAAAGATTCTCTAGAGAAGAGAATCATGCATCTGACAAAACTTGAAGAACAAAGGAGTCAAGTAGTTGACAGAATATCAGAACATCAAGCAAAAGTCAAGAAACTATTTGATAAGAAGACCAAACACAGGCAGTTTGTGGTAGGAGATCTCGTTCTACTCTGGGATAAGAGGAAAGAACCCAAAGGGATGCATGGAAAGTTTGAGTCTCTCTGGAAGGGACCTTTCCGAGTTAGAGAAGCGTGTGGTGATAATTCATTCTACTTGGCATATCTTGATGGTACTCATCTGCCCTTGCACTATAACAAGCAGCACCTGAAGATTTATAATCAGTAATATGGGAGTTATTCCCACCTCTTTGTACATAGAAAAGTTTTGTTGTGTTAGTGAGTTTCCTTGTTTGTCCTATTTTTGTCGTGTTGTACATCTCTTTTATAGTCTGACTCTATTTGCCCTAAGATAAGATCACTAGTCTTGTCAAAGACACTGGGGTTTGTCTACGTCCTTGTAGTTCTTGTCCCCAAGTAGAGCCAGTTGTTTGTCCCGATCTTTCGATCCAAAATATAAAACCTTCTTGCATAAATTTAATCCTCTGTGTGAAGTTATTTGGGATTGTGTTACGTACTTTTAAATCATAATTTGTTGTCATAATGTCTTCCCTCATCTCATTTTTCCCTTCAGTTTAAATGCCAAAACCAATGTTTATCCCAAGGCAAATTTCCCTACTTAGTCATATTTTATTTTTGTGTCTATTTTCCGTTTTGACTAAGTCCGCATTTATTTTTGCTTCTCCCCAAGTCCATTTGCGTCTACTTTTGATCCGCACCAAACTCGTGCCATTTTCCCCATTTTGCTAACTATACGCCACTTGTGAGTTATCCCTAAGTTGTACACTTTTGTTTTCACCGTTAGCATGGGTTAAAAGGGGATAAAACAAAAAGAGCTTTATACTCACTTATGGCTAAATTCACGCTTTCACATTTTTACATACAGTCGTGAATTTAACATTGGTTTTTATTTCTTCACCAACTTGCATGTTTTTCTTCTCCCAAACAAAGTGCAAGAAAGGTTTTCTTTTACCTTTTTAACTTATAACGAAACAAACCTTTGGTGGCTACATACTACATGCTTCATACTCATTGTCGGCAGCTATCATCGGTAGTCATGGTGATAAATAAACAAAATGTGTTGAAAGGAAGTCTTTACAAATATACTTGATTCATGCCAAGTAGGGTCATCATACTTTGTTAAAACTTATACCAAAATGATAGCTTGTCATCCTGTGTATGTCGCGGCTTTCCTCCCAAGATCAACGCAAATGTGAAAGACACATGGCAGCAGAATTGGTCGAAGTGGTTTCACACATGCCAGCAGATATGGTCGAAGTGGAATGTTATCACCAGGTATCTCAGTTAATACACGTTAGAGAAATGAAAACGAAGTGTTACTATGGCAAGTTTTCAGTGCAGAGGTGGTAAAGTGACACTTTCCTCCTGTTGTCTCGGCGGAAAGAAAGTTCAACCAACTGGTGTAACGGTGAACTCCACATGAAGGAACTACGCCAATTACCACATCTCCATGCATGCCAATAAACGAGGGAGAGCCAAGAAGGTTTCAACATTTACATTGCTACCTCAAGCAATTTACACATGGCAATATAGTCCTCGTTTGGATGTGCAGTGCAAAAAGATCCACACTCACTATTATGTGAGGTATTATCGTTTAATACGAATGTAATGATTTCTGCCAAACTTCTTCCCCATTACAAAACCCCACGAGAATAAGCATCTGGCAGACATAAGAGTAAATAAAGAAACCTAAAAAATTAAAGCAACTGTAAGACAACTTCGGCGTATTTTGAGGAAAAAGAACGGATTTGTGAATGGAAGAAATGACATTACGATGCATAAACACAGTCATCAAATCTGCTGCAAACTCTGATGTCCACTGGCACTCGAGTGAGGGATTTCAATTTGAGAACCCACATCTTAGCTCTAGTTAATGAGCATTTCTAAAACGTCACGGAGTTGGAATATCTGTTAGAGTTTGCTGCTCCTATAATCATTTAATATGAAATGCAATTGGAGAATTGGCTTTTGAAACCCTTGGGGCTAGTACATGGAAGAGACACTTGTCATGACTGCACCGCCAGATATCAAAACTTGTCTACTGCAAACAATAGGGGGAGAAGTCATTGTTGAAAACAGACGTGAAATAGGGGCTTGAGTTTCTCACTGCTGACCACCTTGACGGACCACAAGAAAAGAGAGCACTATTGAAATCTATGAGGTTGCATTGTCTTAATATAAACGACTCTACACAAACAATGTGCTTGACACTCCTTGAAGGACATGCAACTCGCCCACGTAAATGCCAAACTTTATGATTGTGAAAACATCTTCTCACCGTCGAAGACTATGCAGGTTTGTTTAAAATATGATGCGAAGGGATTGTTTACTTAGAGAATTTGTTCCCGGTTATGCTCACTGTCTGCTTATATCCCAGCCGGTTGTTGGTGGAGGATGTAAAATCACAAGCCATTTACATGTGGAGGATGTAAAATCACAAGCCAATTACATGTGAATTATCCCATAGTTCACTTTAACTGTCATACAAAGGTGCAGATCTGTGAAGAAATATGGAAGTATGGACATCGACAAATATACTTCTCTTGCATTGCAGTCATGCCTATCCAATGAAGATGTCTGGGTATGAACACTTCTTCTGCCTTCTAGTTGAATGATGTGTCTTTCCAAATTTGATATTCTTTGCAACAATTTGCACATTGCCAAAACAAAAACCTCTAATAAAACTTTGAAAAGGAATAAACACAGAAAGTTTTCACATCCTATTGCAAACATTTCATCATGAAATTTAGATACCAGGGGTTTGAATTTCTCTCAGTACTTGAATCCACTCTTCTAGAAATATCAGATACCTCTCTCGGGCATATCAGTGTGATAGATTTCTAGGAGACAATGAAACAAGAGAAGAAATCACCCATGACTCAGAAGTTGTTTGATAGTGGATTGGCCCAAGCAGCCAGTTTTCCCATGGTAATCCAATGAACAGACTTGCTCCTAGAATGTATGAAACATTACAAAGTGGAAACCAGAGAGGTCGGAACCATTGATGAGAAACTTATTGTCAGGTTGGATAGTGTTTCAATTGGTATAGCTTTCAGATTACCTGTTAGGGATCAGTTTGTGAACATATATAAAAAAGCTTGCTCATCAATATTTTGATGAGAGACAATATTAGTGCCTCAATACTATTGCAAAACATTGGTTACATACACCGAAAGGAGGAAAATCACCGTTGCCTAAAGTTCTTCACAGATCATGTTTTATAGAGGATATTTCAAATATGATTGTTCTACTTCATAGGGTGATGGGAAATGAAAAAGCAGCAAATTTTGAAATGTGGATGTTTCTCTTTGTGAATGTTATTTGTGCAGGAAATCAATTTATTGATTGGCGCAGCATTATCAGTGACAATTTGCATTATCAGATGACCAACTTTGAGCTAAATGAACATTTCTATATGTCCTCTTACTTATTCTATGCCATTGCAGGAATGAAATCATGGCCAGGTCTTGCTACTAAAGGAATTTATGATAACATGACATAGATTTATGATCATTATCCTTAGTTGCAACTAGAGCAAAGTTACAAGCACTACCACAGAGTAAACGATGATTTTACAATGTTAATAGTAAGAGAACTTCAAGGTAACATTGCACTCCGGATATCACCAGAAGCTGCCAGTTTAATCAAAATTTATGGGAGTTATTTCATCCAATATCCTTGATTTACCTATCTACGAGTTGGCGAGTTTGATGGATATCCATATAAGTTGCCTAGATATGTAGATGACAAGATGATATTGATAGAACTATGCAGGCAAATTGGTTCACTTAACAGGAAATGCAAAGACAAGAGGAAACCTGGAGTCCCATTTCCCATTGGCCTTAGTCACTACAGCTGCAAATCTTTCACAGATGCTCAAAACATAGAGAGATCTTTGATAAAAATCATCTTGTATGCCTATACTATGAGATTCCCTTTTGACAGTAAAGGATATGTTAGAGACAATCTGTGGCTTGGTGCAGGATACTGTCACTTTCTAGAACTTGAAGACTTTTGGGATGATTGTGAGAATGATTATGAGGTCCGTAAATGGGACTGGATGAGGATGACCATTCCACAGATCAGAGAATTCAAACTAGATTGCAATATAGATGGAATTGAGGAAGATGGTTCAGCGTTAATTGATCCTGTGTATTTTGATAAAATTGAAACACAATTTTTACCACCTATCAATTGGGCCAATGAGGAAGTTAGAGATTTAGCTACAAGAACTGCACATATCATTCAAAGGACTAAAGCTTGGGTAAAGAAAAAGGCTACTAAGGCAATAGCTACTAAACTGGCAAGTAATAATGCCTTATCATCTAGTAGAAAAGATAAGCATTCAAATTCTTCTTCTTCCTCTTTTTGTTCTCATTCTCCATCTTTAAGAAGTGGTTCCCATAAGAATACTCAAGGAGGAGATGACAGAGAAGATCCATCAAGAAGAAAAGGTACTAAGAGCATCTGTGAAAATGATGAAAATTAGAAAAGAGGGAAAACAAAAATGAGAGAGAATGCATTGCCTCCCATATAGGATATAGTTGAGGTAAACAAGTCTACAAGTCCTGAAGTGACCCATCAAAAAGTTGAGCATCTGAATGCCTCTCCTTTACCCCTTGTTGCTTCTCCTTCTCATGAAACACTTTGTTCACCTCATGCATTACAATTTTCACTCCCGCCACCTATGAATATATTCAGTGAGCATGTGCTTCCCTCAAACATAGTACCTCTATGCACAAATATTCCAGAATCCTCACATAATCCCTCTTTTTCCTGGTTGCAACAAAGTTTGTCAAGAAAAAGAAACACTGCTCAATTAATCATGGCAGATTTTGATACAGTCTCTAATTTTCTGCAAAGGTCTCCCAAATCTAAAAAGATAAAGGTCACTTCAAGGATGGTAGTGGATTCTTCATCGGGTAATCTTTGTGTTGAGGTTGCACAACCTATTTCAGAAAAGAAATTGAATGAGGCCACGGAAAGTGATTTTAACATCACTAAGGTAGATCTTGGCCCATCTACATATGAGGGTGACATGCAAAACTTTCAAGTATCGGCTACCCAGTTGATAAAAAGAACAGAGAAGGAAAGACACACAAAAGAGCAACTAAAGCAACAGGTGCAAGTTTTGACATCCTATCTCAAAGCCATCATAGATACATCAGCTTTGCCTCTTGAAGCTTCTTCTTCCTCCACTAATTTCGCTCTTGAAAGTAATGTTGAAAAGGAAATTATTGAGAGTGTTAGCAAATATCAGTTGTATGGAAAGGTGACTGAAAAGTGGGTTGAACATATGAAATCAAAAGCTTTCAGTTTCTTTGAGCAGGCAAGAAGTCTAATTGATGAAGCAGAAACAAAGAGAGAAGAGATTGAGAATGAAATGAAAGATATTCAAAAAGACGAATTGTTATGGCAGGGAATATCCAGAGATCTTGGTGAGATGATCACAACTAATAATGAAATATTACTTGCTAAAAAAGTCTTTCAAAACATTGAAGAAAATCAGTCTAGTTCTTGGTTATTTTCAGTTGAATGGAAATTGTCTAATATAAGACAAGTGTTGGCAGCCCAAGAAAAGCTCTTGGAAGTTTGTGAGCAAGTGAAGAAGAATATTCAGATTGATTTATTGGCAATCAATCCTAATATAATTGAGTTAGAAGCCCAAACTATCAAAAGAAGTTTTGAAGACATGATTAACACAGGGTTGTTCAACAAACAGGTTTTCAATGAAGGACTTATGGAGAAATTGAACCTCATCTTCATGGCTGCCAATTCTAGTATTGATCACATATCAATTTATCAACATAATTTGAATGATGTCCATAAAGATCAATCAGAATGGAAGCTTCGCATGACGGGAGTAATTGTTCCCAAAAATAAACTGATAGCCGCAGCAGTGAGGATGTTCAGAGTATACAAAACAAAGTCTACTTTCCCTTCACAACAATCTGGAGCAGTAGAAACATCTTCAGATAGTGTCAACCATGGCGAGGACAAAACCTGATAGTCTCTCTTGAAGATCCATCCTATTGGTCTACTTTTCAAAGTTTTGATAGGTTTTAGTTCTCTTTCTCTGAAAGTGACTTTATGTCACTCTTTTTTAATTAAGGTGAAAAGTGCATTTTATTCTTTCAGGGACTTTTTGAAACATTATATAAAGGTTACCTAAAATGCACTTTTATTTGCATAACGTATTTTGGGTAGTTACAAGAAGTAGTTACAAGGTAGTTATAAAGTTGGTTACTAGGACAAGTCTATATATACAAAACTTGCTGTTTGTAAGAGGGACTTTTTGGCTTTCACATTTATAAGGATGTTATAAGGAACAGAGTTGTACAACTCAGTGTGGAGAAATAAGAAGCATTTTTGGATTGTGTGATCTTAAACATCTTCTTAGCATTATTCATTCCTCTTATGTTGATGGACGATGCTTTTCTTTACATAATTTTGCATCTGCGATGTGGAATAACAACTAGTCTTGAAAGAATTGGTTATTAGATAATGTTTCAACGTATGTTGAATATCTCCTAAATTAGTTCTTCTTTCTAATACTACACTCATTATAGCAGTTTAAGAAGTATTCTTACATTGTTTTGATGAGATTGTTGAACTTTATGCATGCGGGATGAGTCAATGTTCATAAGCCCATTGTCTTCATCTTTCAAATCTTTCTTTAATTGCATTTCATTCACAAAAACCTATAATTTATCAAACGAGGGAGCTGCCCCTCTACATGTAGAGGTAGGTTGATAGGAAAACTACAACTTTACCAACTGTTCGTACTTCTTTTCACTATGTGTTTTTCTAGGCAAAGAGTCAATATAATCAGCCATATGTTATAGTGCAAATCTGTTTACCAACACTATGTTTGTCTTTCTTTTAAGTTTCTTTCATCATTTACTTATTGAAATATCTCTCAATTTGTCTTACTTTCAACTTTCTTTCGCTTGACCTTTTTGGGGCTATTTATTATGTCTTTTGATTTACTATATATTACATGATAAATTACTTATTTACTTGTGTGAGATTTATTAGATTTTTCTAACTATTATTATTTGTATGATATACTACATATTACATGGTTTATTATTACATTACATGATTTATAATATTTTTTTGATTTGTCTTTCTTTTTAACATTTTTCATTTCTCATCTGTGTTCTACGTTCTAGGTTGCTCTTTCAATTTTCTTTACTAAAATTTCTTTCACGTTTCTTTGGCTTGACCTTATTGAGCTACTTCTATGAGTTTTGATTTATTACATTTTTTATTTAATACATAGTGCACTATATATTGCACATTAACTTGTTGTGTGTTTTTATTATATATTGCATGATATATTACATATATTGCTTCATTTAGATTTATTATATATATTACTTTATTTATTATATCTTATAATTTATTACATATTACTTGATATATTACTTATCTAGTTTTATTAGATACTATATATTGCATGATATAGTACATTTATTGCTTTATTTAGATGTATTACATATTTTACTTTATTTAGTTTTATTATATTTTTTTATTTATTGCATGGTACTTTACTTATTTACGCTCTTTACATTGTTACATATTATAATATATTACTATATTTTCACGCCCTCTGAACTTTGATCCTTTGTTTCTCATTTTATATTTTTATCTCTTTAATCTTTAATTTTTGAGGTGGATTACATTAAACTGTTACACCCTATATTGGTTTTTTGTTAATTTATTCTTTTTTGATACTTAAACCTTTATTATTATATTTATTGCCACTCTTTCATTTTAATCTACTTTGTTCCATGCATTTTAAATTTGATCTTTTAGATATTGTATGATTTATCATATATATTACTTTTCTTACATTTTATTTTATAATATAATACCAATTTGACTTTCCTATATTTGTTCCTTAGTGTTATTTTTATAATTTTATTTCTTTTGCCTCTAATTAGATGCTGAAATTACATTCATTCTCTTCAACCCTAATCCATCTCTCTCGTTTTTATAAGGTAAAGTTTGGAAACCCTACTCGTTTGTATCCTCTTCCTGATGATGGATCACTAAGTGTGATCCGAAACGTTGAGACAAAAACACACATAGTGAAATCCAAAAGCAAGTAATCTTAAATTCAATGGATTGTGGAAAGCTCATGCCTACTAAGCACATCATTATTGACAAGGAAGTTATTCCATTACATTTAATCATATGTATATCCAAATGAATGAAACTAAATTATTTATCACATAATCATAGAATGAAGATCATATCTTTACCATTGATCATCATCATCTAATATTCACATGTTGCATACACATAAAATAATTAGAATATACTTAACAAAAATAATCTCTAAATAGAGTAACTTCATAACTATAAGTTTAAAATACATGATAAAATGTTACTAGAAAATAGTTTAAAATAACATAGTTTTAACTATCTAAAAATGGGGTGTGACAACACACAAATTGCAAGTTTCAAAAAAATAAAGTGCTTTGATCCCATCATGAGGCACACAACACAAAACACTCTCAAATGAAAATACAACATCTATCTCCTCAACTTAGCACTTGATGTGCCTTGGAGTGAGGGAAGATTTGATCAAATCAATATTAGAAGAGATAAGGGATAAACTACTAGTCCAGGAAAATCCTACCAAGAAAACTACCGAATAACAAATGAAAATCTTAACAATAGATTCACTATAGAGAACTTATGCTTCTCAAAGAACTCATTAAACTTAAACAAAGGAGATTAAACACATTTTACCTCTATGATGTAGGACCATCCAGTGGTGTAAGGGCGATCTTGCATCACCCAAAAATATTTGAAGTTGTTTTGAATTTGTTTGCTTTTGTAGGTTTTTTTAGTTGTGTTGGAGTCCATGTTGACACTTTATTGGTTTGGGAAATTCAAAAGTTCAGAAAGGGTAAAAATAACAACCTGCTATTTTTAATAAGTTGGCTTATTAGTGTACGTACGGACTTGAAAATTTACCCTAAGAAGAAGAATTGTAAAAATAAGAAAATGGTGAAGAAATCATCTGAATATCATTTATAGTTTAAGAGATATTAAAGTTTTCATCTTAGAAAATTGCTCTTAATGAACCTCAAATTTGAATTTAAGGCCTTTAGAAGCCTCGCTGGGGTTTGAAAAGTGGACAAAATGATCTTTAGATATTTTGTGCATTGTAGACCTCTTCACAAGCTTTACAACACATATTTTTATTTATCAATTAGATGCCCAGTTCAAAAGTTATGGCCCCAGAAGTTGTTACAAATTTTTAAAAACTTTAAAAATTTTAAATTGCCAATTTCTTGGGCAGAAAATGGATAGTTAGACTTGGCATCCAAAAGGGGAGTTACACTTTTCTAGAACATTTAGGAAGGTAGTGCAGAAGTGGCATGGAAGTTATTGGTGCCAAATAAAAAAGGGGAAACATAAAAGTTATGAAGGACAGTTCCATGTGTAGTTGTGGATTCAGATTGTAGAAGTCTCTAATAGAGTAGGATTTTCTCTGTTGTGAAATAGTCCATGCTGTTGTAACATTTTTGTGGGAATATATGTTTTTTGTTTCATGTGTGAGTGTTGGGTGGAGTAGCCCTGATCAAGTGGTATTAGAGTGAGGTTTCTTGAGTGTGTAGACAGGTTACTGACCATGAGGTAGTTTGCACTAGGACCTGAGGGAGTGGGTAGTAGGGATCGAAATGCTTGCATGAAGAAACCATGGTAGTGGGAGAAATGTTTTGATAGAAGAGGGTTTTAGAGCCTTGCAAAGGCAAATCAATGCATTGCAAGAGGATCTATGAAGGGGGTTTGAGCTAGGGATAAGAGAACAAAGTAAACATGAAACTAAAGAAGAAGAGTCGTTCGAGGAAGAACAAGGTGTTGCAAGAGATCCTAAGCAAGATAGGTGGTTGAAGGCCATTTTGAAGATTGGAATGAGGCCCATAGGGTTAAGTTTCTACCTATTCTAGAGATCTAAATCTGGAAGAGCACATTGCTTGGATAAATGATAAGGAGCAATATTTTGAGTATGAAGTGGTGGAGGATTTAGATTGGGTCAGGTTTGCAAACACAAACTTGAAGGGTCATGCCAATATTTGGTGAAAAGGGGTCCAATTAGAGAGAAATAGAAGAGGAAAAGGAAAGATCACTAGATGGTATCAAATGGTGGATAAACTAAAGAAGTAGTTCATTCCTATGCACTATTAGTTGGAGTTGTTGAAGAAGCTGTAAGGATTGAAATAAGGTAACAAGTCTATTATGGAGTACACAGAAGAATTTAATAAAATTATTATCATAACAAGCCATGTAGAGGCTAGCAAGGAGAAGGTATCCCATTACATTAATGGGTTAAAGACAAGTATTCAAGAGGAGCTGAGCCTAGTTAGAATGACCACCATAGAAGATGCATACTAGTTTTCTCTGAAGGTGGAAGATAACCTAGATAAAAGATTCAAAAGCAAGCAAAGAGGAAGGGGTTGTAGCAGAAAGACAAGTGGAATATCCTATGGAATTTAAAATGAAGATCAAAAGAAGAATGAAGAATAAACCACCAGTCAAAATCAAATAGGAGATAATTTCTACCACCCTCGAGACAAAAATAATGGTGAACAAAGAGGAAGAGGAAGACCTACACAAGGACCTAGAAGAGGAGTCTTCAAAGGAACCTATTTCCAATGTGGAGAAGAAGGACATCAAGTGTACGAGTGTCCGCAACATCAAGGAAGGAAAAATAGAAGATGCAAGGGTAATGCATGAGTTGCACATGTAGATGAAGATGCCAAATCTAAGTTTATAAAGATGAAAAAAGAGGAGAATCTCTTGTCATAAGGAGAGACTTACTAAATGAGGAGAAAGAACTAATTCAAAAAAAAAGTTTGTTCTGCACTAGATGTAAATTTGGAGGTAAATGTTTTGATGTTATCATTGACAATTGTAGTACTGAAAATCTTATTTCAGAAAAGATTGTTAACAAATTATAGTTGGAAAAAAGGAGACAACCACATTCGTATTAGATTTTATGGTTGCAGAAGGATCATAGAGATTTGGTCAATGAGCAATGCTTAGTAAAGTTCAAGATTGGAAGTTACTCTGATGAGGTATTGTGTGACATCATACATATGGATGCTTGTCATATATTATTAGGAAGGTCATGGTAGTTTGATAGGCATGCGGTACATGATGGCCATGAAAACACCTATACCTTAACTAAAGATGGGGTTCGTCACAAATTGAAACCCTTGAAGGAGATAGAAGAGAATGTATGTAGTAGTGCTAGGATTTGTTTGGTTGATGGTAGGAAATTTTTTGATGGTATGACACATGAGCATATGTGCTATGTGTTGATCCCTAAGATAAAAGAAGGAGGAATGTGGAGATGTATCAGCAGAAGTCTCAAATTTGTTGGAAGAATTTAAAGATATTATATCTGATAATGTACCAAAAGGTTTTCCACCAGTGAGGAAGATAAGTCACCAAATGGATTTGATACCAAGAGCTATTTTTTTGAATAAGGAAGCCCATAGAATGATTCTTGTAGAGAATGAAAAGCTGAACAAACAAGTTTAGGAGTTGTTTAAGAAAGGGCTGATATGGGAGAGCATAATCCATGTGCGGTACTTGCAATACTAGCACCAACGAAGAATGGAAAATAGAGAATGTGTACAAACTTGATATACTTCAATAAGATCATGATCAAGTATCTGTTTCCATTACCAAGGATGCATGGGATAATGGACTACCTAAGTGGAGCCAATTACTTGACAAAGATAGATTTAAAGAGAAAATATCACCAAATCCAAATATGAGAAGGAGATGAATGGAAGACAACCTTCAAGACAATGGAAGGTTTGTAAGAGCGGTTAGTCATGCCATTTGGGCTAACCAATGCACCAAGAACATTCATGTGGCTCTTGAACATGGTATTAAAAGAGTTTTTGGGAAAGTTTGCTATTGTTTATTTAGATAACATTTTGATTTTCAATAAGACTTGGGAAGAGCATCTGATGCATATCAAAAGAGTTTTAGAGAAGCTAAGGAGGGAGAAGTTGTTAATTAATTTGAAGAAATACAGTTTTGTAAAGGAGTTGGAATACTTAGGATTTGTTGTCTCAACTGAGGGTCTTAAGATGGACCTAGAAAAAGTAAGGGCTATTGTTGAATGACCCATGCCAAGGAGTGTTACAAAGGTAAGATCTTTTCATGGTTTGGCAATTTTTCATAGGAAGTTTGTCAAGAATTTCAGTAGCATTTGTGCCCCACTAAATGAAACAATGAGAGAAGATAAAAGAGAGTTCAAGTGGACCACAGGAGCAATGAGGATTTTTTATATGTTGAAGAAGAAAGTCACAGAGTAACATTTTTTGGTACTTCTGGATTTTAACAAGGTATTTCAAGTAGATTGTGATGCTAGTGGTAATGCCATAAGAGTTGTTTTGAGTCAAGAAGGTAAGCCCATTGCCTAGTTTAGTGACAAGTTTAAAGATTCCAAGAAAAAGTATTATGTCTATGATCAAAAGTTTTATGCAATAATTTAGGCTTTATGTCTATGATCAGAAATAGACATTATTTGTTGCCAAAGAGTTTTTTCTATATACTAATCATTAGGCTTTACAATATATTAATAGTAAGGGGAAGTTGAATCAAAGACACTTAAAATGGGTTGAGCTTTGAAGAGTTATACCTTTGTTTTGAAGGGGTCGAAGATCAAACATAGTTGCAGATGCCTTAAACAGAAGGACAAAATTGTTGACAAAGATGAAGATAGAAGTTGTTGGGTTTAACAAACTCAAAAGTTTGTATCCTGAAGATCTAGATTTTGCAAAGGCTTGGAAATATTTTTAGGAACCTATTACTTTGGATACGACAATGTGGTTGGATTTCATGATCCAAGATAGTATGCTATTCAGAGGAAGCTAGTTGTGCATTTTGAAGAGCTCCATGAGAGAGAATCTGATCAAGGAGAAACATAGTGGAGGATTGGGAGGACATTTTAGTCAAGATAAGACCATTTCTCTTGTTAGTGAGAATAACTACTAGCCATAGTTGTACCAGGATGTGAATAAGTTTGTGCAAAGATTCAAAATATGTCAGATAGACAAAGGGGTAAGTCAAAATACAGGGTTGTATCGATCGTTACTTGTACTAAAGAGACCATGGGAAGACATCAGCATGGATTTTGCTCTTGGTTTGCTAAGAATGCAGAGAGGACATGACTCCATATTTGTGGTGGTTGAGAGGTTTTCAAAGATGACACACTTCATTCTATGCCATAAGACTAGTAATGTTGTTCATGTTGCAGAATTATTTTCAGAGAGGTGGTAAGACTACATGGTCTACCAAAAAGCATAGTTTTAGATGTTGTTATATGGAGCCTAATCAGACTCGGAGGTTAAATTTACCCCACTTTTATCGGTGCGGTTTCCCCCCAAATCATTTAATGGGGTCAAGGGGTAGCACCCCTTGTGGGGGTTTGGGGGCAACGCCCCCAAGATGAGGTCAAGGGGTAGCGCCCCTTGCGGGGTCTAGGGGCAGTGCCCATGGCACACTCCCTATTGTGATACAAGGCAGGGTCGAGGGACAACGCCCCCAAAACCTCCAACAATTTTTTATTATTTTATTATGGCCTCAGGAGTTATTTTTTCTATTGGCCAATATAAAAAAGCCCTATTTTTTTAACTGACATAAGGCTTGATAAAAGCAGCCAAGGGTTAGGGTTTTCATTGATGTATTGTAGCATTTTGCAGTAGTATTGAGTTGTAAGGATTGCTAGTTGTGATCGGTTTGATTTACTGGATAATAATATTGGACTCTCTGTTGGTGGATGTAACCCATGTTTGGGTGAACCACGTTAAAACTTGTCTCTCGCTGTTATGATTTCTATGTATTTTTATTCTTGTGTTCAATCTTTATTTGCATTTAATTGATATCTTCTGCCAGCTAACCCTAACATTAGATGGAGATACAAAGTTTGTTGGGTATTTCTAGAGGACTTTATGGAAGAAGTTGAAGACTAATTTGAAGATCATTTGTGCACATCATCCATAGACTGATGGACATACAAAGGTGGTGAATAGGAGTTTAGACAACTTGCTAAGATGCTTGGTAGGAGATGTTGCAAGTATGTGCCTAACTGATGTTGTCATTGATGTAAACATATCAGTGTTGTCATTGGTGTCAACTGTTCTCTTATTTTGATGCTCGCTTGTAATGAGTTAGATGCTTTGTATTTGCCTATGTAAGTGTTGAAAATCTTGATATTGAGGATATTGAAAAAATTTGCTCCTTCGGTAGAAATAATTTATGTTGTAGAAGAATAGTCCAATAGATTGCTCTGCATTTCCTGTAGAATGAATATCTTTGTCTGCAGATTGGAAGTTATTTATAGGCATGTCTGAAGATGCTATATCTCAAGTTTGAGCCTCTGGTATGAAGATCTAAGTGAGTTATGTTCACCAGAATAAAAGTTGCTTTTCCTAAGTATTCATTGGTGACAAGGAGAAGGTATTTAGCTCCGCATTCCTCCGCATTGAAGTATTATGATCTGTGGTTCTATAGTTAAGTCTAGAACAATGATAAGTGCCTTCAACTCCAATGGTTCATGATTTGGTAGTATGCAAGCTATCCTTTCTTTATGACAATGGCTGACAGTGTTGTTTTTGTGCTCTGGTTTGAAGATTCTTCTTGACAGAGTGGTTAGGGATCATGCGGTTGTTCCTGATGATTTCAATGTGCTTGTGGATGTCTTCTGATCATGTTCCTACTTTTGGATTGGTCCGCAAATAGAATTTTGGATAGAAGATAAATACTATTCTTGAAAGTCTTAATGTGAACACTAGTCTTGGCCGACTTGGTTGCTTTCACTAATTGTGAAGATGCATTGAAGATTGCAGTAGCATGTTGTGGTGTGGAAGATTGTATTTGAGTCCCAACTAAGGTGTTGTGTGATCCTCATACATCTTTACATCCTTCCCTTAGCAAATTTTTTAATTAGGTCTAGACCTATTTTCTATCTATGTTTTTAATTCTGACCTTGGAGATTGCTCCAATGATTGATGAATGTAATGCCGACCTTGATGTACATTCCAAGGTTGATGAGTTGTATAAAAACATGTACTGTAGTTGCAAAAAATGTATGGAAGTGTGAAAATAAGAAGATAAGTGCGAAGGTGTAAAAGAGTAGAGTAGAGGAGATATACTACGCTTCAATGGAACTAAACCCAGGCACGAAGTAGATGCTATCAAATCAATTCACCAATCTTGGCAGTGAGCATTAACATTTGCAGTGAGCCTCTATTTTTTGGTATTGTTATAACTTATATATTTTTGTGGGCTAACACCCACTGTGGTTTTTCCCTCATTAGGTTTTCCACATAAAAATTTGGTGTCTCATGTATTGATTGTATTGTTGTGTCAAGTTTTTCAATTCATGTTTTCATTGTTATATCTAAATACACAATAATCAAGACTTTAATTAGTTAATATTCATAAGAGGTTAAAGTTTTGGAAACAAATGATTCACTCCCCCTCTCAGTTGTCTGGTACATTTCAACAATTGGTATCAGAGCTGGTTGCTCGGAAGAAAGTCTAATAGCTTGAGGAAGATCCATGATGTATTTTAAGAAGGAAACTCCATAGTTTGATGGGACAAATTATGCTCTATGGAAGGTACGAATGAAAAGCCATCTCCTTTGTCCTGGTTATAAAGTGTGGAAAGCTACAAAGACAAAATTTACCATGCCTCAAAATGGTTTGACAACTAAAGATGAAATCAAAGAGTATGAGTTGAATATAAAAGCTAGAGATGCCTTGTTAAGTGCCCTGAATGATATTGAGTTGATAAAAGTCATGGATCTAGAAACTACAAATGAAGTTTGGGAAAAGTTAAAAAATCTGTATGAAGGAGATTATTCTATAAAAGAAGCCAAGTTGTAGGGTTTGAAAATGAAATATGAGGGTTTAAAGATGAATGAAGATGAAAACATAATAGCCTTCATGCAAAAGGTTGATGATCTTGTAAATGGAATAAAAGGTATGGGAGGAACTATTGGTGAGAAGGAAGTTGTGATGAAAATTATTAGATCACTACCAAAATCCTACAGTCATAAGGTAGCTGCAATTGAAGAATTAATGACTATGAAAACGGTCAACAAGGATCAATTACTTGGAAAGCTTACAACCTTTGAGATGAGAGAATTTGGTAATGCTTTGCCAAAAGTTGAGATTGATTTCAAAGCCAGTACTTATGAAAAGATCTCTAGAGAAGAAAAATACAAAGTGGAGCCTCTTGATGACTTTGATAAAATTAAAGCTAACTTTGTTTATGGATTGCAAAGGGGATCCAATAAGCTCAAAGGTAAATTGCCTTTCAAATGTTTTTCATGTGGTAAATTTGGTCATTATGCTTCTAGATGTCCTAAAAAATTTAAAGGAATAGAAAAAGATTTGAGAATAGGCCTAGAGCTCCAAAGAAATGCTACTATGTTAGGGATTTTGATGATGAAGGTGTGACTGATGATGAATCTGGTGATGCTAGTACTAGTGCAAATGAATGCTTGTTTATTACTATTAAGGAAGAACATGTGTCTACTAATCCTACTAGTTGTGTGAAGGAAGAAAAACCAGCGGAAGAAAGTGCTTTGGTTGTTTAGGTTGAGAAAGATAAGGATGAATGGATTATTGATAGTGGATGGTCACATCACACGACTGGTGACAAAAGTAAGTTTGTGAGTTTGGAAAAGTATGATGGAGGACTGGTTAGGTTTAGACACAATGCAGCTGGTAAGATTTGTGGAAAAGGATTTATTTCATTTGATGGAAATCACAACACTGATAATGTCCTATATGTGAAGGGCTTGAAGCATAATATTTTGAGTGTTGGTCAGATGTATGATAAAGGTTATGATTTGAGATTTAAAGGCAATGGGTGAAAGATCATGGAAAGCTTCAGAACTATGATTAATATTGGTAAGAAGACCAGAGGTAACATCTATCAATTAAGAGGAACTAATGATTATTGTTTATTGACCCAAATAGATGAGAGTTGGATGTGGCATAAAAGAATGTGTCATATCAATTTTGACAATTTGGTGAAGATAAGTTCTACATAGGCTATAAGAGATCTATCAAAACTTGTGAAGCTAGCCAACAATATTTGCAAGGAGTGTCAATTTGGGAAACAAAAAAAAACAAATTTCAAAAGCAAAGAATAATTCTCTACAGGTTTGCTGGAGATAGTACATACAGACTTGTGTGGTCCCACAAGAACAAGAAGTCTGCAAGGTGATAGGTATTTTATGTTGCTTATTGATGACTATTCAAGAATGACTTGGGTCACCTTTCTAAAAGAAAAATCTGAAGCTCTAGACAAGTTCAAAGTGTTTAAAGCAATGGTTGAGAATGAGTTGGATTTGAGAATCAAATGCTCAAGGTCTGATAGAGGAGGTGAGTTCAAATCACATGAAGTCAATATTTTTTGTGAAGAACAAGGGATAATAAAATAATTGTCTGCACCTAGGACTCCTCAGCAAAATAGAGTTGTTGAAGGGAAAAATAGGACAATTCAAGAAGCTACCAGTACTATGTTAAAGGAAGATGACATACCTGAAGTATACTTGAAAGAAGCCATACATACTACCGTGTACATCCTAAATAGAGTTCAAGTGAAAGGTAACAGTTCTAAAACTCCTTTTGAATTATTGTATGGAAGGATTCCTACAGTGAAGTATTTCAAAGTTTTTGGAAGAAAATATTATATCAGAAGAGATGAAGAACTAGGCAAGTTCAATGCTAGATGTGATGAATGAATTTTTCTTGGTTACTCTACCAAGAGTAAGGTTTATTGGTGCTACAATAAGAGACTGAATAAGATTGTTGAGAGTGCTAATGTGAAGGTAGATGAAGGCAAGGAAAGAATATCAGATCTAAGTTGCTATGAACCAAATGAACTTGCAATTATAGCAAATGAAAAAAAAGTTGAGCAAGAAGATAGTCAAAATGAAGAAGAGGCTCCAGAAAATGTTGTTAAGAATCCCAAGTATGTAAGGATTAATAATTCTGAAGATCAGATTATAGGTGACAAAAACAAAGGTGTGCTGACAAGAAAAAGAGTTGTAGAAGAACAAGTGAATTACTGTTTACTTTCAAAAGTTGAACGAAAATCTGTAAATGAAGCTTGCAATGATGGAAATTGGGTAAAATCCATGGAATAAGAACTGATGCAGATTGAAAAGAATGAAACTTGGGAATTAGTTCCTAGATTTGCTGAAAAAAATGTTATTGGAACCAAATGGATTTTCAGGAATAAGCTGAATGAAAATGGAGAAGTCCTAAGGAACAAAGAACAACTTGTATGCAACGGTATTCTCAAATTGAAGGAATAGATTTTGAAGAGACTTTTACTCCAGTAGCTCAAATTGAAGCAATTAGAATATTTCTGGCATTTACAGCTCACAAATATTTCAAAGTGTATTAGATGGATGTGAAGTCTGCATTATGAATGGTGAGTTGGAAGAGGAAGTCTACATTGAGCAACCGGAAGGATTCCAACTATCAAATCAAGGTGATATGGTATACAGGTTGAAGAAAGCATTGTATGGACTCAAGTAAGCCCCTAGAGCCTGGTATGCAAGGTTGGATAAGTACTTATTGTAGTTGGGGTTCAATAAAGGTACCGCTGATTAGTGATTTTTTTAGTGGCCAATATTTGCTAATTGGCTAATAGTTGAAATTGGGAATTCAAAATTTGGCTAATATTACAAGTTGTAATGCGACGTGAATCGCCACATTTTTACAAAAAATTATTTTAGTCCTAGCTAAATTGCAAGAACAATTATTTTAAATTAAACTTTAAACCCAAAGATTCACCACAATATTCGATACTTGATTAGATTAGATTCACGTAAATTTTATAAGTTTTAATAGAACATAAGATTAATTAGCCAATGATATTATATAATTATTGCTTAATTTAGGGCCATATCACCAGTTTTTAATCACCACCATTGATTTTATTTATAATCTAACAGTTGGGGTTGCATTCCATGGGTTAAAATGTATCCACGGAGCTTCAATGCCCATTGAGCCAAAAATTGTATTTGGGTCGTTGATCTCAATTTATAATCTAATGGATGGGGTTAAATTATGCATGCCAAATTGTACCCGCAGAGCTCCAATGGCCATGGGGTCTGAAATTGCATTTAGGCCATTTATCTCCATTGAGATCAACAACCTAAATGTAATTTCGGGCTCCATGGGCATTGGAGTTTCACAGGTAAATTTCGGCCCATGGAATAGAACCCAAACCGTTAGATAATAAATAAATCAAAGGTGGTCAAAAATAATTAAGGACCATTTTAAAATATTCAATGTTTGGTTTAAAATATTAAAAATTAAGGAATTATAAACATGAGCACTACAGCTTAAACTAGTCAATCACTACCACCCTTAGGCACTTACTTTTCCATAGGAATTTAATTATTTTTAAAAGGAAGGATTTACCATGGTAATCAATGCATTTGCCTATTTTTTCACCAAGATTTGCCAGGATTTTCTACAAATTTCTTGTGATTTAAATAAATTCGCCGATAAAATTAATATGTTTTTCAAAAAAAAGGAAAGATTCGCCAATAGAAATTAATATTTTTTTCCAAAAAAATGAAAGATTCACTAGGATTTTATATCTTTTTTTAGGGGGCATTTCTTGAAGTTATCACTATTGCTGATAGTAATCTCTATTTCAAGATTAATGATGATCAAATTTTGATTGTTGAAGTCTTTGTTGATGACATCATCTTTCGAGCCAATGAAGGCATGTGCATGAAATTTGCTGGTGAAATGCAAAAAGAGTTTGAGATGTCTATGTTTGGTAAGCTGAATTTCTTTTTAGGTCTGCAAACTACTCAATCAGATAAAGGAATCTTCATATCTCAGTCTAAGTATGTGTAGGAGTTGTTGAAGAAGTTTGGAATGGAGGACTCTAAACTAGTATGCACTCCCATGGTGACTGGTTGCAAGTTGAGTAAAAATGATGAATCACCTAAGATTGATCAGAGAAGGTACAAATCCATGATTGGACGATTACTTTATCTAACTCAAGTCAGACCTGATATAATGCATGTAGTTTGTCTTGTAGAAAGATTTTAAGAAGATCCTAGAGAGTCTCATGTGATGGCACTTAAGAGAATCTTGAGATATTTGAAAGGCACATTAGATCATGGCTTATGGTATCCAAAAGACAATGATTTCACTCTCAGTGCATATATAGATGTAGATTGGGTCAGAGATGTTGATGATAGGAAAAGTACAAGTGGAGGTGCTTTCTTCTTGGGTAATAGATTGGTTTCATGGTTGAGCAAAAAGCAAGATTCAATTTCCTTGTCAACTATAGAAGTAGAGTATATTGTAGCAACATGTTGTTGTACTCAAGTATTATGGATGAAACAAATTTTAAAGGACATAAGGGGTGTGTATGAAGATCCAATTGCAATCTTCTATGACAATACAAGTGATATAAATATTTCAAGGAATCCAGTGATGCACTCAAGAACAAAGCATAGATCAATAAGGTATCACTTTTTGAGAGAAAAGCTGACAGAGAATGAAGTAAAGATGGAATATGTGTCCACAAAGGATCAGATTGTAGACATATTCACTAAGCCTCTGCCTAAGGATACCTTTGAGTACCTCAGAGGAAAGTTAGGGGTAATTACCCCTCTTGCTATAAACTAAGATGCATAAGAATGCATCAATCTAGTGGTGTCTAGAGTCTCATTCATTGATCTGGAATTATGTTTTGAGAGCTACCTCTTAGGGGGAGTAGCTAGATGTTCCTAATAAAGAAAGTGTTGATAACAAAGAAAATAAGAGAAAAGTTTAGGTGGATCAAAGCAACAGAATGCAAGTATGTACCCTTTGCCAGTGATGTAAAAGGGGGAGAGAAATCATGTGAAAAACTTAGAAAAGAGAGAGTGCAGATGTGTAAAGTGAAAAGGGGAGAATCTTGTCTTGATGGTCTTTACAAATTTTCACATCATATGTTGCCATCAATGACAAAGGGGGAGATTGTTGCAAGTATGTGCCTAACCAAATTTTGTCATTGATGTCAACATATCAGTGTTGTCATTGGTGTCAACTATGCTCTTGTTTTGATGCTTTTTTGTAATGAGTTAGATGCTTTGTATTTGCCTCTATAAATGTTGGAAATCTTAATATTGAGGATACAAAGAAAATTTGCTCCTCTAGTAGAAATAGTATGTTGCAAAAGAACAGTCCAACAAATTTCTCTGCATTTCCTATAGAATGAATATCTTTGTCCGCGGATTGGAAGTTATTTAGAGGCATGTCTGAAGATGCTATATGTCAAGTTTGAGCCTCCGATATGAAGATTTGAGTGAGTTATGTTCACCAGAATAAAAGCTGCTTTTCTTGAGTATTCACTTTTTGACTGGGAGAATGTATTTTTCTCCACATTCCTCTGCACTGAAGTATTATGATCTACAATTCTATAGTTAAGTTTGGAATGATTATAAGTGCGTTCAACTCCAATGGTTCATGATTTGGTGGTCCACAAGCTATCCTTTCTTTATGATAGTGGCTGACAGTTTTGTTTTTGTACTCCAGTTTGAAGATTCTTCTTGACAAAGTGGTTAGAAATCATGCGGTTGTTCTTGATGATTTTAATGTGCTTTTGGATGTCTCCTAATTGTGTTCCTACTTTTGGATTGTTCTGCAAAGAGAAACTTGGATCGAAGATAAAGACTGTTCTTGAAAATCTTAATGTGAACACCAGTCTTGGCTGACTTGTTTTCTTTCACTAATTGTGGAGATGCAATGGAGATTGTAGTAGCATGTTGTGGTGTTGAAGATTGTATTTGAGTCCCAGCTAAGGCATTGTGTGATCCACATACATCGTTACATCCTTCCCTTAGCAAATTTTTGTATTAGGTCCAAACCTATTTTTTATGTACGTTTGTAATGTCGACCTTGGAGATTGCTCCAATGGTTGATGAATGTAATTCCGACGTTGATGTACATTACAAGGTTGATGAGTTGTATAAAAACATGTAATGTGGTTGCAAAAAATGTATGGAAGTGCAAAAATGAGAAGATAAGTATGAAGGTATAAAAGCGAAGAGTAGAGGAGATATACTGCACTTCAATGGAACTGTACCCAAGCATGGATTAGATGCTATCAAATCAGTTCATCAATCTTGGCAGTGAGCCACCCTTTGGTAGTGACCCAATCTTGGCAGTGAGCCTTAACATTTGTAGTGACCATTTTGGGTAGTGAGCCCTAAGGCAATGAGCCTCTATTTTTCAGTATTGTTATAACTTATATATTTCTATGGGCTAATAGCCACTGTGTTTTTTCTCTCATTAGGTTTTCCACGTAAAAATTTGGTGTCTCATAGGTTGATTATATTGTTGTGTTAAGTATTTTAATTCATCATTTCATTGTTATATCTAAATAATATTAATCAAGAGTTTGATGAGTTAATATTCATAAGAGGTTAAAGTTTTGGAGACAATTGATTCACCCTGTCTCTCAGTTGTTTGGTACACTTCAACAGGAGATAAGCCCAAGTGATGGGATTTGATGTTATCATAGGTAGAGTTCACATAAAACAATTCCATCAATAGATGTACTAGTAAATCTCCATTCCAAATTGTATATGGTAGTAGTCCAATAAATGCTTCTAAGTTGAGAATGATGGATAGAGGAGAAACAAGTAGTTTTGAGGTTGAGGACTTTTTAGAGCACCTAAAGAACTTACATGAGGAGGTAAGAAAGCATATCAATAAGATGAATTCACAGTACAAGGCTAAGGCAGATCAAAAGAGAATATTTAAGGAGTTAGAGATTGGAGATAAAGTTATGGTTCACCTGAGGAAGGAAAAGCATCATGTGGGAACATGTAATAAGTTGAAGATGAAGAAATTTGGACCATGCAAGATCTTGAAGAAGTATGATTCAGGAAATGTATATGAAGTAGAGCTACCGAGTGAAATCAACATTTCCCTTATGTTTAACATTTCTGATTTGATAGAGTATCATGAAGGTGGCATAGAGGATGGACCAATAGAAGAACAATGGAGTATCTTGGCACCTACTTCAGAGGAGGCACTAGATGAAATCCTAGATAGCCGTGTGGGAAGAAGTACTAGAAACAACCGATATGAAGAATACTTGGTTAAGTGGAAAGGAAGGTCTGTTGAAGATTCATCATGGTTGTATAAGGCAAAGGTTAACTATCTTGATTTTTGTCAAACACCTAATATATGACAAGGTTGCTTCTCAAATTATCCTCGGTGTCTGATGGAAGAGCATCTAGTGGTGTAAGGGCAATCTTGCATCACCCAAAAATATTTGAAGTTGTTTTAAATTTCTTTGTTTTTGTAGGTTTCTTTAATTGTGTTGGAGTCGATGTTGGCACTTTAGTGGTTTGAGACTGTTAGAAGTTCAAAAAGGCTAAAAATAGTAACCTTCTATTCTTAGTAAGTTGGCCTATTTTTGTATGTACGGACCTGAAAAATTTACCCCAAGAAACAAAATTGTAAAAATAAGAAAATAGTGAAAAAATCATCTAAATATCATTTATAGTTTGAGAGATATTAAAGTTTCCATCTTGGAAAATTACTCTTGATGAACTTGAACTTTGAATTTGAGGCATTTAGAAGCCTTGTTGGTGTTCAAAAAGTGGACAAAATGATCTTTACATATTTTATACATCATAAACCTATTCACGAGCTTTCCAACGCCTGGTTTTCTTGTCATTTAGATGCCCGATTCAAAATTTATGGCCCGTAGAAGTTGTGTTACAAAATTTCAAAAACTTTAAAATTTTTCAAATTGCCAATTTCTTGGGTGGGAAAATGGATAGCTATACTTGGTACCCAAAAAGGGGAGTTACACTTTCTAGAACATTTAGGAAGGTAGTGGAGAAGTGGTGGGGAAGTTATTGGTGCCAAATAAAAATGAGAAATGGAAAGGTTACAAAGGACATCTCCATATGTGTAGTTGTGGCTTAGGATTGTCGAAGTCTCTAATAGAGTAGAATTTTCTATGTTGTGAAACATCCCATGTTGCTATAGCATGTAATACTAGATTTTGTACTCCATTTTATTGAAGAAATAAAATTTTCTTGATTTCATTCCTCACATTTTTGGTGGGAATCTATGTTTTTGTTTCATGTGTGTATGTTGGGTGAAGTCATCCTTCATCACCCTACATGGAAAACAAACTAAATTAACTAAGAGAAAGTGACCCTTTGAGTGACAAGGATAATGACAACCACACTAATTTAATGCTTTCATCAACAACATCTAAACCACAAAAATTGCAACAATCAAAACATTCAATAACCATAGACTATCAAATCACATGATCAACATAACCACCATTTGTGATGTTCTTCTTCCCCACAAACATAACAACTGCTCGATCCCACCACTACTTTAATGGATCCTACCATGAGAGTAGGAGTGACTGGGCAGGTACCCCTCAATAAGGTTGTAGTTCATTTGCTATAAATTAGGGACTGACTCACTTGCATTATTCTTTGGTTGATTCAAAACATCATAGGGTCTTACCAAACTCACTCCCAAGACTGCAAATCAACTAATTCTTGGAGATTTTTCACAACAGTGAGATCTAGGTAGATGAAACTTATAATAAAAAATTAGCTTATGTTGACTTATTTTGAATAAGTTGAATTGTCATAAATATTTTGGTGGCATTATGAGAGGGCCACAATCTAGTGCTCAATGCAAGAATTCTTACACACCTAGAAAAAATCCTAAAAAAGAGGAAGTTTATTTTTGATGTGGTCTTTAGTATATGAAAAAGTGCACCAATTGGTAGTAGATATGTAGAATATGTTGCCTAAAATGAAGGGAGAAATAGCTAGTCTCAAATCTAAAATGAAAGAAGAAATGGCTAACATTAAGGAAATATTATTCTAACTCCTTTCAATCAATTGAGATAGATTGTCTAGACAAGCCAATCCTAATCCAAATTATAGTACTCATTCTAGATCTTATAACTTGTTATGGAAGATGGATATGTGATAAGAAGAAGAAGAAGTAGTGGTGCCAAAGGTAATAATATATTTCCATGCACTATCACTATTTGGAGAGATTCCAAAGAGCTTACCATCCAAGGGAGACCAAGATCAATCCATTCAACTAGTATCTAGAAACCATCTACCATCAATGACCTCTCCTTTGAAGGTAGTAGAAGAAGAAGAAGTGGCACCAAAGATAATAATATATTACCATGCACTATCACTATTTAGAGAGATTCCAAAGGGTCTACCATCCAAGAGAGACCAAGATCAAGCCATTCAACTAGTACCTAGAAACCATCTACCATCAATCACCTCTCCTTTGAAGGTACACCAAAAGGTTAGAGTAGTGGAAGCACACGTGCAATACCAACAAGAGGAGCTCTTTAGACCTGAGAAGAATAAGGCAAAGGCACAAAATATAATAAAGAAAGAAATAATTTTAACATATATACAGAGTTACAAGAGCTTGATGATGAGACCAAAGCTATTCTGGAACCTGAGAGTGTCCATCAAACACACATTAAGAGGTTTCAGATGAGGATAATTATAGAGTATTTGATAAAGTTGAATAATCTAAAGCTAGTGAAGATGTGAGATGGGTAGATGAAGCATTCCTCAAGAAGCTTTCAAAGATTGTCAACATTAGGGACAATGTTGGTTTTGAGGAGATGGGCACCATCAATATTAGAACAACCAAAAGTTAGAACTCATATTCAACGGGGTTTTACTTTATCAACTTCATCATATAATTGTATATAGTATAGTTTGGACATGGCTTACACTTACATGACTAGTCTAACATTCAGAGCACACGCCAATAGAAACATAATCAATTATATAGAAATAAGGTGGATATTGAGCATCCAAGTCATCATGGATGTAATTATCTATATATCACTTAACAACTAATTTAGCATCATTCTATATTATAATTTTATGTAGTGTAGTTTGCATATGGCTTACATTTACATGACTAGTTTAACATTCAGAGCACACTCCACTAGAAACATAATCGAACACATAAACTTGATTACATTGAAATAAGGTGGAGATTGAACATCCAACTCATCATGAATGTAATTATCTCTATCAATTAATAACTAAATTGGCATCATGCCATAATTTTAATTTATGGGGAATGCACCATCAGTATTAGAACAACCAAAAGTTAGAACTCATATTCAAAGGGGTTTTACTTTATGTAGTATAATCTAGATATGGCTTACATTTACATGACTAGTTTAACATTTGGAGCACGGCACTCCACTAGAAACATAATCAAACATATAAACATGATTACATTGAATTAAGGTGGAAATTGAACATCCAAGTCATCATGAATGTAATTAAGAACATTTTTTATTTATCACTTCAAAAACAATTACTAAAACAAGAATTATCCCACTAAAAGTATTTGAAGATTTCATTTAAAGACGTATGTGTGCATTTTCTTTGAAATAAAACTGTCCATGAAGGTCTTATAAGATTATAGAAAAAAGAAATTACATATACACTATGATTCAAAATACTTTCAAATTTATTACCTTCAACTTCAAAGTTATCTAAAATAATATTCATAAATTTTAAAAACAAACTTAATATAACTACATGCTCTATATTTTGAATTGTTTATTTCAATCTTTCTTATAAATAGAAAGGTAAAACATCTCATATTGTAAGAGATATATATAAAGGAAAATAGGAAGTATGCCATTGTAAGAGATATATATAAAGGAAAATAGGAAGTATGCCATTATCTTGTTAATATTTAACTAATTAGTATAAAAGCACTATCAAAGTAATGTAATTATTAAGATTATCTTTAGAAATCCATTTGAAAATAATACTATAAAATCTTTTTTGAAAACTATGTTACTATAAACATTATAGACAAGGGTTGTAACAAAATCCCAGATTATTTTGTAACAAAATACATATTTTATTTTTAAATTTACCTTAAAAAGCTTCTGACAGTTTATATTGTAGTTCTGAAGTTGTAGGGCAAGGATATACCAGTTTTGAAGATTAATAATTTATAAAGAAAAAGTTTTTGTACTTTCTCAGCAGCAAAGGCTGTGCAAATTTTCTAGATTATGCCACAATAAAACTACTAGGCAAATCCATCATACTCTAAATTATAGACAACAAACTTAAAAAATCGCCATAAAATACTTCACTAGTGGATAGAAACACTGGAATAACAAGGAAAACATATTCCATTGAAGGAAATACAAAACCCTGATTCCTACAAATTTCTGCAACTAAAATCAATACAAATATAAAATAGGGGCCAATCACTCATGTGATTGTAATACCACTTTCATTAAAAAAACATCTAAATCCACAAACAATTTTATTTATTTATTGTTACGTTGCTGCGTGTATTAAAGCTTTAGTGCTATCACATGCCTGCTTCAAAGACTCTTTCCGATTTGACAAAATCAATACGGCAATTTCAAATAATATCATATGATTTCAAGCGTTAACACAGAAACGACAATTATAGGTCTAACCCTTTCAAGATGTATAGTTAATATGATTATATTTTAACAGACATTCTAGCAGAAACACACCAATCTCCATTAATCACTAGGATGGCTACCTCGTAACATTATTCTTCTAACAGCTCTGATTACTATTATCGTAACAGTAACACATGAAATTAGAGCAATCTCCACCGTCAAGATGATCGAAATCTCTGCAGGTGCCGCTGCAGTTATTATTGTCGAGCCACTCAAAGCATGGCCCCATAAATGCACCGCTCGGAGCTCTACAGGGGTCACCTTGTAATGATGAACATATTACTAATCAGTAAGTATTTGAGAATTTTCAAAGGCAAAACAACAAATAAAATCCATGATAATATTGAAGAGAAGAACGGTAAATATTACCAGAAGCAAAAGGCGCTGTGAGCAATAGAAAGATGAGAAACACATAAATGCCCTTCTCCATGGAAGCAACTACAAATATTGTACTCTGTGACGAAAGGATTACTACTTATAGCTCACACACCACTTAATTTCCTTAGTGTGTTCCGTGCAATTGTTTTTTAATTTATTGTTACCTTGCCGCTAGCGTCGAAGCTTTATTGCTATCATACGCCTGATTCAAAGATTCTTTTGGATATGACAAAATCAATACGGCGATTCCAAATAATATCATATGATTGCCAGCGGTGTTAAACAGTGAAACGGCAATTATAGGTCTAACCATTTAAGGAGTTGAAAACAATGAAGATAAAATATATGAATGAGAACAACACTTTGCGCGTAGATCATGCAATATTAACAATGATAAATTACATCGATCATCTAGATCCAATGCATTGCTATCCACAACTCGCCAGAGATTTTTCTATGCAAGCTCAAATCTTACAAAACTAAAAACAATAAATAAGGCCTTGATTTATGTGTACCTATTGATATTTCAGAACAACACCCAAGCACTAGGTGTATGAGTCGAGCTCCAAAGCAATACATGGGGGATCGGGAACCCTTGTACAGGTGAACGCTCTAGTCACTCTTGTTACGACGGTAGCAACCAATGAAGCCAGGAAGACACTGAGGAGCTATTTGACTCGAGGGAGAATGAGACTTCGTGGGCCTCAATCACAGCAGCCACACTTGTTGGTGGGGCATCCTCGTCACCCTTACTGTGGTACATTATTGGGACACATAATATGTAAAAAAAGACTGATGGTAGACCATCTAAAGGTAGCGCTAATCATGAACTAACTGCCACCAAAAATAACATCTGAAGTCAAAGCCTTCCTTGGATATACTAGTGTATATGCAAAAATAGAAATCAAATAAAGAACAAATGCATTAATGAACCTACTCCATATTCAACATCACATCAAGAGCAAGTAACTAAAGAAAGGAAATAAAACAATATTACCAAAGTAGTCCTTGTTGCCCTTGATATTTAATAATGATCTTTGAATTGATAATGTTGATTGCTCACACTAGGAGCATGACAATACATGAAAGCTCATGTGATAGCCATGTGTTCTAGGTAGATCTTTGCTAGTAGAAATGACTTGATTGATAGTGATATTTATATGAACTTGGATGTGGGAAGGAAATGACCTATTTTTGTGATGTAAGCTAAGACTAATAGGTAAAAGTGTATAAGGATTAAAATAAGTAAAAGATAATTAATTAATTATAGGACAAGATGGGAGAAATAAAATAATTAAATTAATAAAATTTATTTAATTAATTTAGAAAATGGACTAAGAGTAATTGAATAAATAAATAAAATTTATTTAATTTATTGGACAATGAAAGGGGCCTAGGATGAAAGTGCCATAAGATGGTGTCTAGATAATGTCATAAGGACAAGGTCAAATTTTAGGTGTCTACATTTTGCCCCTCTTTGAAATGATGTTGTGACTAAAGAGAAGTAACATCACTACAAAGAAGATAAGGATATGAATGAAAAGGATGCATGGGATGGGATGCCCCTTTGAGAGGATAGGCGGGTAGGAACAACACCGGTAGACTCTCAAAATGGATAAGACAACAAAAAGATGGAGAAAAATAAGTTATGCGCATTAGGTGAGCAATCATGATTTTTTCTATAACACTAGACATTATGCACCAAGGTATAAAGACTAGAGTGACAACGTGTCTCGTGCGTAAAAGGATGCCCTAATAAGGACACAAGCGACCCTATGCCATATAGCACCATGATATGAAAGACCATGATACCACTGTGGTAGGTAGGTTATTGGGACTAATGAAAATACAAAAATGATAAAGATGCAAGATAAAATGATAAAATGATAAAGAGAAAGATCACAAGAAAATATATGCCCGTATGTGGCACCATGATATGGAAGACCATGATTTTCTTGTGACAAGGACTAGATACAAATGCAAGATAAAATGATAAACACACACAAGCAAGTAAGCGTGCACAAAATCACACAAAGACAAACAAGGTCTTGCCCTTGCCAAGCTGAAAACTTATGATAGATGGTCGATGATAGATTAAGAGTGTTTTTTATGAGGGAAGGACACATCCCAAACAACACAAAGAAAGGGAAAGACATATCCCGATGATGATGATGAGATGATTGATCAAAAGATTGGGTTAATAGCAAGGTTGGAAACAAAATCAAGGATGCATTTGGATGACTTGACAAGATTGCTTGACCAGATTGGTATAGACAAAGGACAACTCACATTTGAGTTCATAGCTTGAATTTTTGCATGTCTTGATTTTTGTGTATTTTTGGGATGTTTTTTATTTTTTTAGATTTTTGAAATATTTTTTATTTTTTTCTATCTTTGAAATATTTTTTGATCTTTTTTTTTGGTTTTTTTTGTGCCAACACTACATTTGTAAGAATATGCAATATCATCATATGTCTAATGACATGAAACACACAAGTTGTAACATCCACATTCTATAAACATAGTAAAACTAGTAATTTACCATAGAGTAATTCAACAAGGTAAAAATGAGAGAAATTTTTTCTTTTATTTAACATATAATTAAGTAACTACAATCACAAGATTTCTCTTTACAAAATATAATAAATTATATTGTCTTTCTCATTTACAATAATTGCAAAAGTAAATCAAATTACATAAAGAAATTTGGAATAATTACTGCTTCTAAATATCTTACATCTTTATCAAAGTCCTGGCATGTTTCTTGCTTGGAGAGAGAGAGAGAGTATCTTTCCAGTGATTTACCTCCATTCACAAACCGGTGGTCTCCCACACATCTTTCACATAGGAAGTGGCCCTACCCTTCACGAGGGATATAGACCAAAGGTGACCAGTGGTAATTTGCCTTTCCTAAGTACATAGTGTTGTATCCTACACAACTCTATCAACCATACAAACCTAGATACCCTTTAGCTGAGTATGGTTTCTGATAGATTGTGCAATCTAGCTAAAGTGAACAAACAATGCATGCAGAAAACAAATGCATTACTTTGGCCAAATCTTTAATATCAATAATATTCATAATGAATGTGGTCGTAGTGTTCACCCACCCCTACTTGACTTGGATACTATCGTATTCTCATAGTTTATCCTCTCCAACTATGTTTACGTAAATAGTTTAAAATCTTGTCATGATAATAGTCTTTTTGACTTAGATAAGTCTATATGACATAACTAATCATTTGGTTTCATACTCGACTCTAGGGTTTTCATAATAACCCTTTGATAATCTGATATTTCAAAATATCCATATCTCATATCTATGAGACTAAGGTATATAAATGACCTTTGGTTTAATTCAACCAAGGTTAAGAATACTATGGTTCTGTAATAGATAATAACTCCTATACAAAAGGAATATGAATACTGTCAACTTACCTTTAAGTGATGTCATTAACCATCACCACTTATATACTCATATATGATTATATACAAGGTCATTTCTAGATAGAGTTAGTCTATTCCATCATAAAATAACTAAAACGAGTTATAACCATAAAGGTGTCATCAAATAATCTTTAACCTTCCTGGGTTGAACTAGGGTTTTATTATCCTTTTCCCAACATGATGGAATAACAATCCTACTCATTCTAGAAAGTAAGAATATCATGAGAAATGGTTATCTTCTAGTCTTCTTTTGACCAAGAGGTTGTTTAAATCTTTTGACCCATGTCTATTTCCTTAGAATTATCTAAACCAAAGGCTCAAATATGAATCTAAACTTTGTTTAGGTTTGACTCCAAAAGATGATAGTCTAATTCCAATTGCTATCCAACTAAAATTCATGTCAAGTTTCTCTCTTTTGGACTCAATGAGTTATGCCATAACTAAACATACAAGTGTTCTAGTCTAATCCTGATATAGAGAAATTATTGCTCCTTGAAGCACCATTAGAGACAAAGTATACTTATTATGGTAAAGCTTATTATCTAGAACTTAAGTGTTCTTAATAATAGGAATACTATCTCCATGGATATCTAAGACTTTCTACTTTTGACATATATATTCTATAAAAAATCATATGGTATAAAAGAGACATGAGATAAGCACATAAAATCTTACATAGTAACTTTATGACTTTTTCACAATGTAACCCACGACATAAGGTAATACATAGACATGCATACCTCTTTATTACATATTAGACTTTGTGCTTTTAACTCTCTTTGATTCTTATAATCAAAGATTAGCCTTTGGCCATAAAAATTGCATTTATGACTTACGGCTTTTAAGAGACGAAAACTTTGATTCTAAACTTTATCTTGAAGAAAGGTTATAATATCGACTAGAAATAGTATGTAGAGTAACATCGACCAAGTGTTCTTTAGTGAAAGTAAACCTTTAGACATTCTCAGCTTATAGTTAAAAGGCTTCATATGTTGCACTTTTATAACCGGGTGCCTTTTGCACAATTGTAAGCTATAATAATGTTAATTGTTCTAAGTATTCATAGCTAGATTTATCCAAATCATGGGATGACTTAATCATGGAAATGAGTATAATAGTCTCATGATAGATACCTCAAAAGAATTCATTATATAATGAGCCTTATTAAAGCATAAGTCTGCAGCGATTATGTTTGTTCTAAAAGGGGTTCATTAACATGATAATGGAAATGAAGACATTTAAAATATATTTGCACTGAGTTGTCTGAAATATATAGGCACTGACAAAATAAGACTGAGATTATAATAATCTATAAAGGTTCCCTCGACATATGCCTTTGACCACATTTATTCCATAATTTGAATCAAGGCTAGTCTAAACCATATGATAACAGTTTAAAACATCTATCATATTGAAAAGATTCAATATTTCCTAATAGTCAACAAGAATCTAAGCACAGTTAATTCTTAGCACACACTAGATCTCCTAGCTTCAGCTATTTCATCATTCATGAATGCCAGCCTAACAAGAAAAATGTAATGTCTCATATATATATATATATATTTGACAGAAGGCTAAAATATAAGAACAAGTATTAAAAACCTTGCAGAGACTTCAAATTAGGAAAGAACCTGGTTTCTAATCGACTTCCAAAGATCCAACAATAGTTTTAAGCTCGTCACTATGCTCCACTCGTCGCCAACAACTAAAATTCACCTTCTCAATTATATTGCTCTATTATATCCCTCCTGGTTATGGCAGTGTAAACTAAGGAAGATTTGTAGAGGAGAATTCTACTGAGGTTGTCTAAGATAGACTACCTTCCTTCCTTTCTCTAACTCCTTATCCTTCTACCCATCGCACACAATCTACTTCCACTTTTTATCCCAATGATAATGACTATACAAAAATAGCCCGACACTCCATGATGCCACCAATGACTTAACTCAGTCATGGCTATAAGGACTCGGCATGACTCACAATGAGTCACCCCACTTCCATTTCCCACTCTTTGTAGTTGCAAAGCATATTGAATACAAAGCAGTCCACTTCATGATTCAGTTTCAACTGATAGCTACAGATTTGCATATCTCTAAACATGTTGACAGGAAGAACATTCTTTAAGGGGGCTTTAGCGAATGTGGTCAGCATCACCACCACTCTACTTTCAAAGAGGCCGACAAGGAATTAAACCTACATTTTCTCATTTAATAAACACTTAAAGTGGTTCGTTCCATCACTCAATATAATGAAGGCTCTCTTATTTGAGCCTTCGACTACTCAAGCATAACACCATCGACTCATTAGGAGGTATTATCCTCATCTGATGCTAAGGAATTTACATATTTGATTAAATCAAATATGATTCACATAACATCACCTCTATATTAGATAGTTATTATTTAATCAATAAAAAGATAATATTTAAACAAAGAATTACGGATAAAGTGATTGGATTGAGCTTGTCTCCCCATCACAACCCGTCGACAATAATCACGTAATCTTAACTCGATGAAAACATCTTAATGTTAAGAATTGTTTATAACACCTCAAATGAATTAATAATAATAAGAGAACCATTTTATGACACCAACGTCGTAATATTTATGTTAAACGTAAATAGCCAAAGTTCATCTTCAAACGACATCGTTAACGCTACTAACGACTATGATGACTTTTTATGACTTACAAAGGTTCACAAGGTATCGACTTCCTATCAATTGGGTTTATAAGTAAACTAGCAAGTTAAGGCATACTTCCTACAACACATTGGTTCACACTTTTGTTACACATCTTACTCAATTTGGCAAATAAACCACTCGTAACCTGAGGTCTATATCTCTCTACTCAAAAGATACTCTCTCTCTCTCTCTTTTCTTTGAGAGTCATCTAAAAACCTATAATCCTATATCAAACTTGTTACCAAACAAATTAGGATCAGTGCATCATTATTTAAATAATAAATCAAATCGCATAATGCAAATATTAAATTAATAATAACATAATAATTTCCATAATTTCATAAATTATATTCAATATAATCCATGTCTTTCCTTGTCATTGATCTAAACATCTTAATAAATTTACTTGTGCCCAAGTAAAAGTAAAAAGTATAGCAGGACAAAAATTAGGGATGTAACACAAGTGGATAAATCCCAAAAGGGATGAAATTAGATGTACCTTGGACCAAAGATAGTTAATAAGAAGGCCTATGTCCAAAGTGAGAGACAATCCATTGCCCCCAAGTGTATGGTGAGGATGAGATCATGAGATGGATGTAATGGAAGTCTAGGACAATGCAAATGGAAAAAATGAGGATTGGTAAATGGATAGATGGAAGGATGGGTAAAAAGATAAATGACCTAGAGGAAAACAAGATCTGGCAACTACACATGGCATCTACGAGTAGGTTTTCACCATGGTACTTATCCAAGATGCCACAAAAGTGGTTTTCAACATAGGACAAATTATTTATCCTTACTTATTTTTTGATTTTTTGATTTTTTTCTTTTTTTTTTCAAATTTTTTTTTAAATTTTTTTGACAATTTGGAAGACTCTACAAGCTAAGTATGAGACCTTGTGAGATGGATGGTATCATGCGGATCTTTGAACTTTGGATTATTGGAAGTAGCAAGTGGATAATGAACTTGATGGTGATTGGAATATGCATAAGCCCATGTATGTCTAGGAAGCTTCTTTGTAAGGATAATGTTGTTGGCAAGAGACACTGTGTGGCTTCATGAGTGTTGTCATTGATGACAAAAAAGTCTATCCCACACATCTACAACACATAGTATGCCTATATCGGAAGTCAGATTGAAGAGTGTTTTGGTCCCGTGAATAAGAACAGATCATGCAGCAAGGTCTGACATTCAGGTCTGGATCTCTCAGATGGTGTAACTTAGCAAGTTGCGGACTTGGACAAGTCAAGAGGAGTATCATGAATACTATATTCTAAAGATTGAGCCTCCGGTGAGAAAACATGGAAAAGATATGAGCATCTGAGGGTTGGGTTCCAGACAGGCAGAGCAGACTAAGGAATAATTAATCAGCAGAGTATCAGACTTCAATCCAGATGAGAAATTGATGGTAATCAAGCTATTTGAGGGTTCATACAATATTGGCTGACATGATTGATGACTCCAATATCTATGATTTTGATACACATCACATATCAAGTATGGATTCAGCTGATGGATCAGTAGTTTGCAAATATCTTGAGTATTCTAGTTGCTGACTAAAAAGTTGTTAAAATCCTTGGTGTGGATACATATACTAGATGGATTCCAGTATGAAGGAGTGGATGTGATGAAATAGTGTGCAAAAAAAATAGAGATAAGTGTGGAAGCAGTAATACAAGTCCGGTATATAACAGAGAAGCAACACTAGAGAAGAGGAAGAATGAAGTGCATTAGATCAGTATATTGAGCCTAACCAGAACTGAACTTCAGCATTTGTGGATGCCTCTCATCAGTTCAAACACCTAGTTATCTTCTATAAACTTTGTAGATAGTGACTCTCTTGTAGGAAGTGTGCCTCTTGTGAGCAGTGTGCTCAAGCAGTGAGCCCTAATTGGCAAGTGCCATTTTGTACTTCTTATTCTTTTAACAGAGAATACAATCTTGGGTTAGTCACCCCGTGGTTTTTCCCTTAATAGGGTTTTCCATGTAAAAATCCTTGTGTCATGTGTGTTGATTTTATTTCTGCTCTCATAATATGTATGCTTATATGTTTTGATGCTACACTAATTGTTAAAGGTAAAAATAAAGTTAAGATATTTGAGATAACTGATTCACCCCCATCTCAAGTATCTGCCTTATTTCCAACAATTGGTATCATAGCTAAGTTCCTCTAAACATAGCCTAACATCTTGAGGAAGATTTGGGAATCTCAATGGATATGTATGGTATGAAGGAACAACTTCAATCTGCCCTAGATGATCTTGAGCAATCTCACTCTGAAGTCAATAACTTGAGAGAAAGACTCAAACAAGCTAATGATTTCATAAATGAGCTTAAAGAAAAATTGAGTATCTCTGTGAAAAAGAGAAATGAACTACTTCAAAAATTAGCAAGTCAGAGTGAAGCCAATGATACTAATGAAGATCTGAATGAAAACAACAAGCTTTGTGAGAAGCTATCAAAAGAGGTCATTATGGGAAGACATGAGATGGAATCAAGGGTTATGAGATTCACCCAATAAATTGAAGAGAAAAAGAAAATTGAAGATAATCTAAAACAATCTCTCAAGGAGAAGACAGAGGACTGCCACAAAATTGATAGAATAATCAGGCATATTGAATATGATCTTGAAGAAGCTAGAGATAATGAAAAACAACTTGAGAATTAGATAGACACTCTTAAACAAGATCTTCAAACAACAAATGAATACAAAGAGAAATTCAAGATAAGCTCATCTTAATTTGAAGTTCTTCTTGAAAGCCAAAAGAGGGTAGATGACAAGCGTGGCTTGGGATATGAGAAAGGTGAAAGCTCTGGATCCGGTCAGAAGAATTTTGGTTCAGGAAATCAAAGAAATAGGCCAAGAAGACCTCCGGTAAGGCAACCGAATGCTCAAAGATATCCATCCTTCAATGGATACTGCTACAATTGCAATAACTTCAGTAATAAAGTAACTCAGTGCAGAGGAAGAATGAATCATATTAATCCATCCTTCTCCAGACAGTGTTTCAACTGCAAAAGGTATGGTCACAAATCTCATGAATGTAGAAATATGCAAATAAACAATTCATTCAATGGTAGATGCTTTGCATGCAATAGAATGGGACATATGGCTAATCAATACAGATCAAGAGGATATCAGTCAAATATGCAAAGAAATGTTGTTTGCTACAATTGCAATAGATCCGGTCATATTGCCAAATTCTACAGAAGTAAGAATCAGGATAAAAAGGGTCCAGTGCATCATAATCAAAATCAAGATGAAGGAAAAGTGAATGCAGATGAAGTTCACAGGGAGACGAGCAAGATTTAGGTAAAGAAGAGTACAAAAAATGTTAGTGATGGATCCGCACTAGAATCTGGTGCTGATATTCCTTTCGAAAACTAAATAGATGTGCTCTGGCTCAGGGGGAGTCACAAATGAAAATAAAATCCCCCAGCCAGTCAATTGGTGCCTAAATTTGGCACATGAAATGGTGCGGATTAAAGGGTTCTCAAAAAATCATCCATACAACCCTCGGTGAAAATATGAATGATTCGCACGGAGTCTTGCAAGAGTTTAATCATCCAAGATTAATCTGGTCTGATAGCCATCCGGTAAAAGTAGGATTTTCATAAACAGATCCGGTATGATTCAAATTGAGATATCTTGATCTGTAGATTCATGACATGATTGGAGGAAAGAAGATACATTGTCAATTATCACTAAAATGATTCTAAGTGCATCTCAGTGATTTAGAAAGATCTCTCTCAGAACAAAGCAACTAGATGACTTAAGTTGTGTATTTATTGCAAAAGGAAATTAGGGTTTGCGTAGAGATAAAAGGGTTCTTTTACTCATCATTTGCACATTTGCATTTCGAGAAGAAGAAAAGAAGAGCTTTGCATCAAGTTTTGACAACTTTCTCAAAGATCAACCATAGAATTCAATTCAACCAACGATTTGTTCCGGCTCTTTTTCCTGAACCCTGAAGCGTAAAAAGGTACTTCCATTTTGAATATCTCTCTCTCTCTGAATCTTGTACAAAAATGGCTACTCTAATGGTTGTTAACATCTTTGATAGGCTGCGTCCAATATTCAAGAAACACCCCTATAAATCCCTAGAAGTTGATCCATTAGGCACCTTTTCTAGCATTCCACATGGGGTTCTACATGTAGAAGATGTTAGGGTTTACATCCATGCCAATATTGAAGAATTTGGAGAATCCAAGCTAATGGACATCTACCATAAACAATTAATAGATGAAAGTTTTGAACTTAAACCTCAATACAAGGCCCTCCGGGATAAGCACTTTGGACATTGCATCCACTTTCCCTGTTTTGCAGAAGATGAATGGGTCTGGTATGTTCTTAGTAGAATACATGACAATTTCATGTGGTTAATGAAGCCCTTCAAGATAACAAAAGATGCTATTAGGGCAGTAACTAGAATACACTCTTCTGGTGGATTACCTGCACTCAAATCTGTTAAGAACCAGACAGTAAGTGAAGCTACTAGATCTAAGTTTGACAAAAGAGCAATGATAATTGATGACATCACTGATCCGGATATCAAGTTTGATTCAATGATAATTGGATATAAGATCTATCATTCCAGCAAGGAGAATTCTGTATCCTGAACTGCAATATATACATCATATCAGATGTTAAGAGAAAACGTTGATTATGATCTATGTGATCTTCTAAACCAACTGTTAGAAAACTTGTAGAAGATCAAGAAGGATAAGAACTCATTCAAGTATGGTTGTTTGATACTATGTCTAAATTATTTTACTATATGAATGAGCTACCTGGATCAAGTGGTTGGGTATGGCAAAATGACAGATCGGTTGCCATACAAATCAGAGACTATATGTATGGGCTTGGTGATGCCAAGGCTCAAAGCACAGCGCTCTGGGGATACTTTAAGAACTTCCAATGATGCAGGCCAGAGAAAGAATTCCTCAATCCATAGTTAAAAAATACAAGGATACAGTGTGTTTTATGGTAGACACTGATCAATGCCTAATGGAGGCAGTTGAGCCCAGAACAGTTTGGATTATGCCAATGAGATATGAGGTTGATGAGAAAATCTTGGAGCTACATATCCAACACTTGCTAAGTTAGCATAAGGACCCTGAGGCAGAAAGGTTTGGAACCTTTGAAGAATTAAGTGTAAAGATTCATGTTGAACTGAGGCAACTGGAAATAAAAAGGAAAGTTAGAAGGGAAGTAGAGGAAATTGCCAAAAGATATGGCATATCAAAAGAGGTAGTTGATACAAATAGAGAGAAAATAGAAAGAGATGAGAAAGAGAAACAAGAAGTAGAAAAACAAAGTGTTCCAGTGCATGCCTCCTCCCAGACTAGATCTTCTAAGAGCTCTGCACCTGCCACCCCTAAGAGCTCAAGAGCCTCAAAACTGGAAGCCAAGACATCTGGAAAGGGAGAAAAGAGAACAAAATCAAAAGCCACAAGGTCTTACATAAGCCAAAAGGATGATGAAAAAATAGAGTCTGATGAGGAAGTTAAGAAAATTAAGAAGAAGAAGAAAACATCCGGGGAACCCTCTGCTGGTAAAAATAAAGAAGAAAAGGTAGAAGAATTTGTTGAAAAGCCCACTCTTTCTATTGATGATATTATCAAGGCAGTCACAGTGGATGGGAACCTACCACCACTCATAGAATTTTATGATGAATATAGTGATACTGACAAGAGGATCTTGGAAGATGCTACAGTCAATTCCCTGAATATTTATAATAAAGTATTCATTGAAATCATTTCTCTAATCCCCAAAAGTCTAGAGAAGGTACTTGAACTCAGAAAAGAGAATGCCAAGGAAAAGGACTTAGAGATCTAACAATAGATTTCTATTCAGCTCTATCCTTCCATTACTCCAAAGAAAATGAACATGATCATCAAGGACTGCAAGGATGAATTCTGGAGCAAAGCTAGAATGAACAAACTAATGCTTGGAGAGACTGATCAGATAGCAAGAGAAATAGAGGACATCCTCCAAAATGCCTTTGAAAGATTCAATCTTCCTATCATAGAGGAAATAGATGAAGAACCTTCTACCACGGATGTCGATGGATTAAATGCATCAAAAGAAGAATCTACTGAGAAAAATGTAGAAGGGTCAAAAGAGATAGATGAGGAGAAGTCTAAAGACTTAGATTCCTCTACTCCAGAAGAGGAAGTTCATGAAGAAGTTAACATCTCTCCTTCTGATCCCACTGCAGACATCCGAGACTCAGGAACTGAAGGAGAAGGAAGAAAAGAAGAAAAAGTGAGCCAAAAAGAGGAGGTAAAGGGAAGAGAAGAAGAACAAATAGAGAAGATCTCTGATGATAGTTTAGAGATTCCTAAAGAAAATAAGACTCAGTCTCTGGCAAGAGACACTACAGAGGCAGTGAAGAAATTCTTGAACAAAGAATTGATGGAGATAGATGAACCGAAACTTTTTCAAGGACCACTAAATTTTGATTCCCTCTCTTCAGTCCAAACAATGAAGATAGCATCTTTTGCTCAAGCCAAGGAAAAAGAAAAATTTCTGAAGTCTCACATGGAAGACTGCGAGCTATTAGAGATTGCATCCGATATGCTGGAGAAGATCATGCCATCCTTTCAAAAGGATCCTTCGGCCTCTCCATTTGGTAACCTAAAATCTCTAGTAAACTCTGTTAGTACTCATTTTGATTCTTTAGAAAAATCAGCAGAAGAAAAGGTCTGGAAAGAATTTTTGGGAAAGAGATTCACTGAAGTACAGGGACTCATTACTAATGATAGGAGGAACTTAGATATTGGGATAAAGAGCCTAGAAAATGCTCTTAAAGATGGTGGAGAAATGTACAAATTTTGTCTATCCTAGTCTAAAGTAATAGAAGATATTGAAAAGAAGGTGAAAGAACAAGAAGGTAAACTGTCAAGTTTATCTCAGAATTTTGATCCCCTCACCACATCCATAATGAATCAAGAGTGCCAAGTTATTTCCATTATAAATGAAATAAAGAGGCTTTAAAAGGAGAAGAAGATTATAATAAGCAGGCTGAGTGAACTTAGAAGGATAATTATCCCTAAGTTAGAGGCAATGCATGAGGCCTTAACGGATGCTCAGAGCACAACCTGGACCAGTGATCTGGCAGACTTAAGAAGGGGAGAATATTATGCATTTTTGTTGAGTGGTCACATCTCCATTCTAGACAGGATGAAGTAAAGTTGGGCCACAGACTATGTACAGTTGAAGGCCACTTTTGCGGATATACTTAAGTATATGTAAGTATAACATGTATATATACTTATGCGGCTATGTATAGGTTGATTTTTGCAAATTTTGGTGTGCAGATTCCACCCTTTTCCATTGATGTCAAAGGGGGAGTGAGGAGTAGTGAAAAATGTGGAATCCAACTAAGGGGGAGCTCCGGTAAAATAATGCATAAGATAGAGCATCAGCCAAGGGGGAGTCTGCTACGACACTTAGTCATTTTTCACTATGTGTTGCCATCAATGCCAAAGGGGGAGATTGTTGGCAAGAGACACTGTGTGGCTTCATGAGTGTTGTCGTTGATGGCAATAAAGTCTATCCCACACATCTGCAACACATAGTATGCCTATACCAGAAGTCAGATTGAAGAGTGTTTTGGTCCAGTGAACAAGAAGAGAGTATGTAGCAAGGTCTGACATTTAGGTCTGGATCTCTTAGATGGTGTAACTCAACAAGTTGCGGACTTGGACAAGTCAAGAGGAGTATCATGACTACTATATTCCAGAGATTGAGCCTTCGGTGAGAAAACATGGAAAAGATATGAGCATCTGAGGGTTGGGTTCTAGATAGGCAAAGTAGACTAAGGAAGAACTAACCAGTAGAGTATTAGACTTCAATCTAGATGAGAAATTGATGGTGATCAATCTATTTGAGGGATCACACAATATTGGCCAACATGATTGATGACTCCAATGTCTAGGATTTTGATACGTATCACATATCAAGCATGGATTCAGCTGACGGATCAGTAGTTTACAAATATCTTGAGTATACTAGAAAGTTGTTGAAATCCTTGGTGCGGATACATATACCAGATGGATTCTAGTATGAAGGAGTGGATGTGTTGAAATAGTGTGTGAAAAGAGATAGAGATAGGTGTGGAAGCAGTAATACAAGTCCGGTATGTAACAGAGCAGCAACACTAGAGTAGAGGAAGAATGAAGTGCATTAGATCAGTATATTGAGCCTAACTGGAACTGAACTTCAGCATTTGTGGATGCCTCTTATCAGTTCAAACACTTGGTTATCTTCTATAAACTTTGTAGACAGTGAGTCTCTTGTAGGTAGTGTGCCTCTTATGAGCAGTGTGCTCAGGCAGTGAGCCCTAATTGGCAAGTGTCATTTTTTACTTCTTATTCTTTTAACATAGAATACAATCTTGAGTTAGTCACCCCGTGGTTTTTCCTTTAACAAGGTTTTCCATGTAAACATCCTTGTGTTATGTGTGTTGATTTTATTTCTGCTCTCATAATATGTATGCTTATATGTTTTGATGCTACACTAATTGTTAAAGGTAAAAAGAAAGTTAAGATATTTGAGATAACTGATTCACCCCCCCTCTTAGTTATCTACCTTGATTCCAACAAATTTCACTAGTAAGGGCACTAGGGATACCACCATACATCACTTTAATTATAGGATTGCCTCTTTTGTGTTCAGGTAATGTGAAAGGGACAATCAAAGCCTCTTGGGTGAATGACTTTAGTAGATGAAGTGGAGTGAGAAGCGTGGTGTAAAATGGACTTGTCATGATTATGAGATAAGTGGGATGGAAGTATTTGATCATGGAGGGTGATGGAAGTTTCATGAAATGGGGGTGATGTGGGACCAACAATCGCACAAGTAGACATAGATTTAGGAAATTCCTTTGGACCTTCCTTTGTACTTGATTTGATTTGATTTGATTTTCTTCAAGTAGATGCTTTTGTGATGCTAAGCGAAAGATGAATTTTTCTTTGTCTTTTGATGCCCCAAGGATAGGTATAGCATGATTTTTCTCTTTTGAGTCCTTCACATTTTTTCTTTTTGTGTTTTTTGCTTTTGTATTTGTAGGACTAAGGAACTCAAGATATTCTTCATCATTTTGACAAGTTGTGAGAGATATTGGATTTTGTTGATCCTGGGTAATGGCACTAGGAAGTGATGATGATGGTTAAATGGCTAAAATAGCATTGTCATGGAAAAGGCATAAAATATCTAGGTCTTTGGGAGAGGCACTAAGGCCCCATCGACGGTACTTTCAATGACATTAGGAGGTTCATCTTGACTTGTAGAGGTAACATGATGATCTTTGATTTTCAAACTAGGAGGCATGTATCCTAATAAAAAATGGTCATGATGTACCTATATTGGTATTGGCTCCATAATTCCTTTCACATGAAGCCCAAGGCCTTTACCTTTATATTTCATATTTTTACACATATGTGATGGAATAGGATAAATTTTCTTGAGATGGATAAGCGGAGATTCTTCATCATCAGATTAATCTTTATGGAGCCAAGAGTCTAGGGAGTCTTCAATTTGTTCTTCATCCAAGATTCATTTAGAGGAGAAAGCATTAGACCCAAAATTTTAGGGCTTGTCTTTTGCATAGAAGAACATTGTGGAGGATGACCATGAAACTTTGGCAATAGAGATAATTGACCTATATGAAATACATTATGTATCTCTTATTCAACACAACCTTTATCCATGATCTTGAGCTTTGTGACTTTATATGATGATTTAGATGGAAGGTCATTGGTATGGAAGTATGATGAAGATGGTGTATCCTTGACTTGAGTGGAAATATCATTAGTGGAACAAAAATTGGCTTTTTGATAAATGGCTTCCATAGCTCAACAATATGCATATGGTTTGGGATCTGCTTTGATAGTAACTTCAACACCATTGTAAGGGAACTTGAAGCATTAATGGTATGTGGAGAGAATGGATTACATAACATGTATCCACGGGATGCCAAGTAAGATATTTTATGGAAGGTCAAGATCCCCGACATGGCATGCAGTATTTTGTAGCATAGGTCCCACTTGTATAAGAAGACATTGTTGGCAAGAGACACTACTCTGATGATCAAGGTAGAGTCTTAAATGTTGTCATTGATGAAACAAAGTTTGGCAAAGATCTGAAATACTAACTTAGTCAAAATGGCTAAGTAATGGGCAAGCTACAGAGTATTGGAAATTGGGTCAGTATGCCTCCGCAGTTGAAGATCATTACATGTGGTTTAGGTATGTTGTTCATTGATATTTAGTGATCACATCTTCCAGTGTTCAAGTTCATACTTCCTTTGAAAGTCATATGGTGAGTTGTCTAAGTTTGGATGAACAGAGTTAAGCCTGAAACAATGTAAAGCATCTGAGTATTTTAGTCCGCACTCCTCCATTGTTGAGTATTTTGATTTGTAGTTCTAAGGCAATGTAGAAACATGTCATAAGCATCCAAATTCAAATTTGTAGTGCTTGAAGTCCACTAGATCATATTTGACAAGTTCTTCTTTATCAGCTTCCAGTCTGACAGTATTTCTCTATGACAGAATAATAGTTCTGAGATCTGCATTTCTGTATGAAAAAATATTATGCTCTGTGACTCTGAAGGTATGCTAAGATATCCATAATGAATTCTGTCTATGATTTTTAGAGTCTCATATGGTCCACATTGGAAGTTTTGGCATGACAGTTGAACTGGTCAAGTGTGTACTTAAGGGATAATCCGACTGACAAGATAAATCTATATGCGATAAGGATATATTGTTTGAAGAATAAATCCAAGTGGTTGAATGATTGATACTGACCTATATGAAGACTATTGTATGTTTGTTTGGGTCCGCATTCCTATTTGTGCATGAGATCAAGCCGACAAAGTATAACACTTGTATACACATTGCATGTCTGGCTTGAAGACTTGATTATGAGATGAATCTTGTTGTAGGTATATATACTTGATTGATTTTGATTTTTGGAGTGAGGAAGTGTGTGAATAGAATGTGAATTCCATGATTGTGTAACCTAAGGCAGTTATGTGATTAGCTAAAGGATAGTAAAGGTAGAAGGACAAAAGTATATGTGAAGCAGAGTAGAAAAGTAGGGCAAACAAGAAGGAAAGCCCTTGATTCCATCACAAGGCACACGAATTGCAATATTCAAAGAAATGAAATCCCTTGATCTCATCATTGGTGAAAAGGGCAAGACAATTTAGAGGGTGGGGGTGAATCAATTGTAACCAATATTTCAAAACTATTACAGCATCATCCACTTAAACACTGTTACTGTATTTTAACCATGAAAGCATGAAATCATAAACCTAACGCATTCACACATTCAACACACGAGACATCAGATTTCTATGTGAAAAACAATAAGGGAAAAACCACGATGAGTGTTATCTCACAATATAATATGTCATAACAATACCAAAAATTAAAGGCTCACTACCTATGGGCCTCACTACCTAGATTACTCACTGCACAAGAAGAGGCTCGCTTCCAATGGGGTGGCTCACTACCATTGGATGGCTAACTACAAGTGGGTGGCTCATTTCCAGATTTAGTGAACTAAGATAGAAGCATCTACACTATGCCAAAGTTTAGTTCCATTGAAGCGTAGTAAACATCCTCTGCACTACTCTGCTTTTTCACTCCACTCTTGTCTTTTTATATTTCACACTTGGATAAATTATCATGAATTTATTACAAGTATTTATACAATTCATAAACCTTGGAATGATCATCAAGGTCATCATTACAATCATCAACCATTGGAAGAATCTCCAAGGTCGACAAACACATACATAAAAATAAGTCTGCACCTAAACAAATTAATGAAAGAGAAAGAATGAATGCAGACCAAACCACTCCTTAGCTAGGATTCAAATGCAATCTTCCATGCAACAACATGCTATCACAACCTCCAAAGCATAACCACAAGTAGTGAGAATAACCAAGTTGACTAAGACCAGTGTTAACACTAATACCTTTAAGAACACGCTTCATGCATGATCTAGATTACACTTTGTAGACCAATCAAAAGGTAGGAACATTATCTAGAGACATCCATAAGCACGTTACAATCACCAAGAACATCCGTACAACCTTTAAACACTTTATCCATAAGATTCTTTAACCAGAGCACTTGAACTTTATTGTCAGCCACTGTCATAAAAGAAAGATCGCTTGCAGACCACCAAATCATGAACCATTTGAACTAAAGGCATATATCCTATTTACAAACTTAATTCTAGAACCATAGACTATAAGGCTTAAATGCAAAGAAATGCGGAGAAAAATACATTCTCCCTATCACCACTAAATGTACAAAGAAATAGTTTTTACTGTGGTGAACATAACTTGCTCAAATCATCACATTGGAGGCTAAAACTTGAAACATAGAAACTACAAACATCCTTCAACATAACTTCTAAACCATAGACAAAGATATTCAATCTACAAGATATGCGGAGGAAAACACTACACTATTCTTTTGCAAGCCAAGATATTTTGCAACACGTTGTTTCCATTAGGAGAGAAAATTTTCTCAAAAGCATTTGGAAACTCAGTATCAGAACACTTTTTCATTATCTTCAACACTTATGTAATCCAATACAAAGAAATTAACTCAACATTATTAAACATAAAAAAAAGCACAGTTGACACCAATGACAACACAGATGTGTTGACATCAATGACAACACCGGTAAGCACATACTTGCAACAATCTCCCCCTTTGTCATTGATGGTAACATTGATGTGAAAAATTATAAGAACCATTAAGACAATATTCTGCACAGATTACTTTCTCCCCTTTCTTTTCACACTTATGAATTCTTTCTCCCCTTGAGTTTTGTCACCTGATTTTCTCTCCCCCTTTGACATCAATGGCAAAGGGCATAATTTCTCTTCCTCTACACATACTTCCAACTACTGCTCTAGTCAAAATGGAATTACTTTGTCAGTAACTCTGAACTACTTACTTCTCTTTATTAGGAAATCATATCAGCAACATCTACTTGCTCCCTCTGAGAGGTTGCCTTCAAACATCAATCCAGATGAAAGAATAAGACTTTGGGCACCACTGCACTAATTCACTTCTCTTGCATCTTAGTTTAGAATAGGAGGGGTAATAACCCCTAACTTTTCCCTGAGATACTCAAATGTCTCCTTAGGTAGAAGCTTTATAAAAATATCTGCAATCTGATCCTTTGTAGACACATATTCCATCTTCACTTCATTCTCTATTACCTTTTCTCTTAGAAAGTGATACCTTATAGATGTATGCTTTGTCCTTGAGTGCATCAATGGATTCTTTGAAATGTTTATAGCACTTGTATTGTTACAAAAGATTAAAATTGGTTCTTCATACACAACTCTTATATCTTTCAATGTTTGCTTCATCCAAAGCACTTGAGTACAACAACATTCTACAACAATATATTCTTCTTCTACAGTAGACAAAGAAACTGATTCTTGCTTCTTGCTCAACCATGAGACCAATTTGTTACCCAAAAAGAAAGCACTTCCACTTGTACTCTTTCTATCATCAGCATCTCTAGCCCAATCTGCATCTGTATAAGAACTAAGAGTGAAATCAATATCTTTGGGATACCACAATCCATAGTCTAAAGTGCCCTTCAAATATCTCATAATCCTCTTGATTGCCATCACATGTGATTCTTTGGGATCTTCTTGAAATATTGCCACAAGACGGACTGCATGCATTATGTCAGGTCTGGTATGGGTTAGATAAAGCAATCCTCCAATCGTAGACCTATACTTTTTCTGATCATTCTTGGGAGATTCATCATTCTTGCTCAGCTTGAAGCTAGTTACCATAGGATTACATACTAGCTTAGAATCCTCCATTCCAAAATTCTTCAACAATTCTTTCACATACTTGGACTGAGAAATGAAAGTTCCTTTTTCTGATTGAGTAATATGTAGTCCTAAAACAAAATTCAATTCACCAAACATAGACATCTCAATTTTTTTTTGCATTTTGTCTGCAAATCTCTTACACATACCTTCATTGCCTCCAAAGATAATATCATGAACTTTGACTACAACAATTAGAATTTGATCATCATTAATTTTGGAATAGAGATTGTTGTCAATAGTACCTTTACTGAACCCTAATTGCAACAAATACTTGTCCAATCTTGCATACCAGGCTCTAGGAGCTTTCTTAAGTCCATACAAGGCTTTCTTCAATCTACACACCATGTCACCTTGGTCAGATGACTAAAATCCTTCCAGTTGTTCAATGTGAACCTCTTCTTCAAAATCTTCATTCAAGAATGTAGACTTCACATCCATCTAGTACACTTTGAAATCTTTGTGTGCTACAAATGCCAAAAACATTCTTATTACTTCATTCCTTGCCATATGAGCATAAGTCTCCTCAAAATCTATGCCTTCAACTTGAGAATATCCTTTGCATGTACCAGTCTTGCTTTGTTTCTTACCACTTCTCAACTTTCATTCGTCTAGTTTCTGAACACCCATTTAGTTCCAATCACATTCTTATCAGCAGGTCAAGGAACTAATTCCCAAGTTTGATTCTTTTCTATCTACATCAACTCTTCTTCAATAGCCTTTACCCAATTCTCATCTTTGTAGGATTCACTTACAGTTTTAGGTTCAATATTTGAAAGTAAACAATAGTTCACCTATTCTTCTGGAAGCCTTAACAACACTTTTCACAGCCTTTTCTTCAACCTACACTTTCTTCATCTTTTTATTCTTCACTGCTTGAAGATGCATCCGATTCATAACCATTCAGTTTTTGAGTTCATCAAATGTGTTTAATCATCATGAAAAACTACTTTGTATTAGAAACAATTGTGTTCTGTCAACCTAAACTTTTGTTACTCATTACTCTCAAGCCAATTATCAAAATCAGACAAACTTCTAGATGTAGTTGTAATCAATTATCAATAACCATATGCCAGAACTATAGAGAATTATCTTCAATAGAGGACCAATGCAGACCAAATTACTGGAACACTGTAACTTGATTCTATCATATAGATACTTAGCCAAAATTCATAACTTGTCTTCTTTTCTGATAAAATCTTCTTGCATAGCAGACTTCTTAAACTACACAAATGTTCCTTTATTGTTTACAAACATAGTCTCTATCCTAACTTAAACTTCTGTAGCTAATCCTTAACCATGTCTCTTCATACTGAGGCATCAATATCAATCCTTTGGCAGGGGAGAAAGATTTCAAATAAGATTCCCCCTAAGCCAAAGCTCTAATCTTAGTTTCCAAAGGGAACATCTACACCAGATACTAGTACAAGCTCATCCTTGACTTCATCTAAGTCCTTCTTGATCCATATCTTGTTCATCTCCTTCTTGATTTTTTTTCATATCAACCTTTTGCACTGGTTTCTTTATTTCAACTAGATTATCCTTTTTTATATTTTTGCTTCTACACAATCTTGCAATATGTCCAGTCCTATTGCAATTGTAACACACAACATTCCTTTGACCAATATTCCTTTTATTCAATTTAGATGTGCATTGGTTAGCTTTGTGTCCAAATTTATTGCATATAAAATAGTTACCATTGAAAGATTGAACATTCCTTCCATTGTTATAATCCTTTCTTATCTAACTTTTGTATTCACTAGCTCTATGACCAAATCTCTTGCATGTATAATAGTAGCCTCTGAAAGATTTAACTACTCTATCCTTTCCATAGCCATTTCTCTTTTGACTCAAGCACTCATTAGCTCTATGTCCCATCTTATTGCATTTAAAACACCTAATAGAGTTCTGATTCACTTTACTTCTACATTCAACAGTTCTATGACCAAATTTATTGCATGTGCAACATTTACCAGAGAAGTATGGAACATTTTGATACTTTTTGCTTCTACATTCTATTGACTTGTGTCCATACTTATTGCATAAATGACAAAAGATGTTGAAAGATGGATACCTTTGAGCATTTGGTTGCCTAACTGGTGGTCTTCTAGGTCTGTTTCTTTGATTCTGAGTCTGTTTGCCTTTGTTCTTCTTGATCTCATCATTCCTACCTTCACCAGTCTTGGAATTTTCTCCTTTCTAAAATCCCAAACCTTCTTTAGCATCAGGACTCTTTTGACTAGCAAGCATCTCATCAAGTTTTGCAGAACTTATCTTAAACTTTTCTTCATAACTTTTTGCTTTCTCCAAATATAAGTTTAGGTTGCCAACTTTTTTTTCAATCTTATCACATTCTTTTGATTTTCCTTTCACTATTAGATTAAGGTCTTCCTTTACTTTTGCTCTTTCTACAACTTCTAATTTCAAATCATCCAAGGTTTCATTTGCTGATATCAATTGTTCACTAACCTCCTTATATTTTTCTTTGAACTTCTTAACTTGCTCTCTTAATTTTCAGATACATTCATTTGCTTCTTTGACATTCTCCTTTAGATCTCTTATTTCTTCTTCAGTTCTTTCCAGGCCTTTAAGATCAACCTTCTTGTGCAACATCCCTGATCTACCTCAAGCTATTAGCCTTTCATACAAGGAACCCTCGCTCTGATACCAATTGTTGAAAAGGGCAAGAAAACTGAGAGGGGGGTGAATCAGTTGTAACCAATATTTGAAAACCATTACAGCATCATCCACATAAGCATTGTTACTGTATTTTAACCATGAAAGCATGAAATTAGAAACTTAACACATTCACACATGAGACACATTAGACACTAGATTTTTACGTGAAAAACCCAATAAGGGAAAAACCATGGTGAGTGTTAGCTCACAATATAATATGTAATAACAATACCAAAAATTAGAGGCTCACTACCTAGATTGCTCACTACAAAAGAAGAGGCTCAATGCCAATTGGGTGGCTCACTACCATTGGGTGGCTCACTACTGGTGGGTGGCTCACTACCAAGTTTGGTGAACTGAGATACCACCATCTACACTATGCCAAAGTTCAGTTCCATTGAAGCACAGTAAACATCCTCTGCTTTGCTCTACTTTTTCACTTCACTCTTATCTTTTCATTTTCACACAAATATATTTTCATGACTTTATTAAAAGTATTTATATAATTCATCAACTTTGGAATGATCATCAACTTCAGAATTTGAATCATCAACCATTAAAAATAGGTCTGGACCTAAACAGATAAATGAAAGAGAAAGAATGAATGCGGACCAGACCAATCCTTAGAAAGGACTCAAGTGCAATCTTCCATGCAACAACATTCTATCACAACCTCTAGAGCACAACCACAAGTAGTGAGAACAACCAAGTTGGCTAAGACTAGTGTTAACACTAAGACCTTTAAGAACATGCTTCATGCACGATCTGAATTACACTTTGTTGACCAATCAAAAGGTAGGAACATGATCTAGAGACATCCACAAGCATGTTACAATCACCAAGAACATCTGCACAACCTTTAAACACTTTATTCCTTAGATTCTTCAACCGGAGCACTTGAACTTTATTGTCGGCCACTGTCATAAAAGAAAGATCACTTGCGGACCACTAAATCATGAACCATTTGAACTGAAGGTACATATCCTCATTACAAACTTAATTCTAGAACCACAATCTATAAGGCTTAAATGCAAAGAAATGCAGAGCAAAATACATTCTCCCTATCACCACTAAATGCATAGAAAAATAGTTTTTACTCTGGTGAACATAACTTACTCAAATCCTCACACTGGAGGCTAAAACTTGAAACATAGCAACTACAATCATCCTACAACATAAATTCCAAACCACAGACAAAGATATTCAATCTACAAGATATGCAAAAAAAAACACTGCAGTGTTCTTCTGCAAGACAAGATACTCTATTACACACTGTTTCCACTAGGAGAGTAAATTTTCTCAAAAGCACTTGGAAACTCAGTATCAAGAATAGTTTCTCATTATCTTCAACACTTATGTAAGCCAATACAAATCAATTAACTCAACATAATTAAACATCAAAACAAGAGCACAATTGAAACCAATGACAACATCGGTAAGCACATACAACAATGAGGCACATGACAAAAAATACTCTCAAATGAAAATTGAACATCTATCTCCTCAACTTAGCACTTGATGAGCCTTGGAGTGAGGGAAGATTGGATAAAATCAATCTTAGAAGAGATAAGGGAAGAACTACTATTTAAGGGAAACCCTACCAAGGAAACTAGCTAATAACAAAAGAAAATCTTGAGGCTAATAGAACAACATAACAAACAAAGAAAATGAAGAGAGGAGATTCACATTAGAGAACTTACACTCCTCAAACAACTCATTAAACTTGAACCAAGGAGATTAAACACATTTCACCTCTATGTAGAAAATGAACTAAACAAACTAAGAGCAAGTTACCCTTTGGGTGACATAAGGATAACAACAACCACACTAATTTAATTCTTTCATTAACAACATTTAAACATAAAAAATTGGGACAATCAAATCCATCGATAACCATAGACAATCAAATCACACAATTAATATAACCACCATTTGTGATGTTTCTCTTCCCTAAAAACATAAAAATGCTTAGTCTCATCACCATTTGATTGGCTTCTGCCATGAGAGTAGGAGTGGCTAGCTAGGTACCCTTTAATAAGGGTGTAGTTCATGTGCCACAAACTGATGTTTAACTCTCTTGCATTGTTCTTGAATTGATTCTAGACATCATAGGGTCCTACCCAAATTCACTTCCAAGATCATAAATCAACTAATTTCTTGGAGATTTTTATCACAAAAGTGAGGTCCAAGTAGAAGTTACAATAATTTTTTTAGCTTATGTTGATTTATTTTGAATAAATTAACTTGTCATAAATATTTTGGTAGAATTATGACAAGGCCACACACTAGAGGTTAGGGAAAGAATTCCTACACACTTAGAAAATATCCTAACAAAGAGGAAATTGATTTTTGATGTGGTCTTTAGTAGATGAAAAAGTTCACCAATTGGAAGTAGGTATGTCGAATATGCAGTCTAAAGTGAAAGGAGAAATAACTAGTATCAAATCTAAAATGAAAGGAGAAATGACTAACATTGAGGAAATAATGTTCCAACTCTAATAATTTATGAAAAAGATATTTATCTTCCAACAAAGGGAGAATACCATGTTTCAATCAATCAAGATGGATTGTCTGGACAAGCCAATACTGATCTAAATTCTAGTACTCATTCTAGATCTTAGAACTTGTAATAAAAGATGGATATGTGAGAAAAAAAAAGGAGGAGAAGTAGACGATGATGATGATGATGATGATGATGATGATGATGATGATGATGAAGTGGTGCCCAAGATAATAATATATTACCATGAACTATCACTATTTGGAGAGATGGCAAAGGGTCTACCCTCCAAGTGAGAACAAGATCAAGCCATTCAACTAATACCTAGAAACCATCTATAATCAACAACCTCCCCTTTGAAAGTACACAAAAATTTTAGAGTAGTGGAAGCACACATGCAACACCAACAAGAGACACTCTTTAGACTCAAGGAGAAAAAGGAAAAGGCATAAAATATTTAATCAAAGAAGAAATAGTTTTAACACATAAAGAGTTACAATATCTTGGGCAAGCCCAAAGTTATTCTAGAACCTACGAGAGTCCTTTAGACACACATTAAGAGGTTGTAAATGAGGATGATTATAGAGTATCTGATAAAGTTGAATAATCTCGCTATTGAATATTTGAGATGGGTAGATGAAGCATTCCTTGAGAAGCTTTCAAAGTTTGTCAACATTAGGGACACTATTTGTTTTAAGGGGATGGACATGATATGTATTTAGCCTATAGTGTTCTTGGGGATATGTGTAGCTAACTTGTGGCTAGCATAATGCTTAATTAAGTTATATAATCATTTATATAGTCTTTTAATCATTGAATATTATTCAAGGTAGCCCCCTCCAAGTGGCATCATTTTGGAGGTATCCATCTTAAAGTGGCTTATTATTATTAGTTATTTGCAGTATATTTCCTATTATATTATTCTCTTGTGCAATTTATTTCAATAGAATGTGTCTACTCCACAAGATTATAATCATGGGAATTAGGGGCTACATGAAAGGTAGCTGCAACATAGAAATAAGTCATATTGATAGAGGATGAATTAGGATCGAAAGATAAATCATGGGAAAACATTTCTATGCCCATACTATCCTCATGTCAACAAGGGATAGAAAAATAGGTAGTGGAAGCATGAACCAAATTCATCAAGGAAGTGTAAAGAAAATAAGATGAATAAAACCATTTGAAAGATAGAAATTACTTTAGAGTAATCTAAACTCACTAATTAATAATATATCATCATCTAAATGTTCATAATTAATAAGTAAAAATGACTTTACATGTAAAGAGTGAAATAAGGAAAACTCTTTATTTATTCGATATGATAAAATGCAGATACAACAATGTATATAAACTATGAGGGAGTTGAGTTGATAGTTACAATAGTTATATGGTTATATGAAACTGACAGTTGAAACTGAACCAACGGAACCATAACAATGTAACCAATAATGTAATAGAAACACTAACATTCCCCCCTTATTACATTGTTCCTACAATAGTACCAAGGGACCCCCCCGAATGCTAACATACTAAAAAGAGTTGATTACATAATATGAATACATATTTTATAGAAGATCTTCTCCCAAAGAACAAATCCTAAACCAAGCGGGGCTTCATCATGCTATCTCATCTACCCTTGAAAAGACATAGCTTCGAACTATGTTCTTGAGCTCTTTAGTCCCAAGCTCTTAAATCATAGATTCTTGAATTATTCGATAATGAACCCTAAGAGATACGAGAGATCTTTGCCATTGTCTAGTGACCGCGAAAGGGTATAATTCAAGATCATATACTCTTTGAAGCCCGCTGGACAACAATCCATATTGAGCTCAACACCAAATCCCAAACCTGTCTCCAAAACAAAATCTTCACAAAACATACATTCTTCAAATCTATCAGCATCAACAAAGAAAAGAAAAACAACCAAAACCAAAAATGCTTCTCATGTAAAGCATCATCTCAAAGAGAGAATCTAACTTGAGATGATGGAAAATCCTCCATCCTCTGATGTCGCATGCCTGCAATATGACCCTCTTAGTCCTTACCCTCCAAAGATAACACTAGAGGAAGTACTACAATCCTTGAAAGCCTCCAAATATATGTCAGTAGGAACAACCAATTTATTTCCATCCATGGTACAAAAAGATTGCATGATATTGAATAGATTTTCTCCAACCTTCATTAGTAGATGCTCCTTAATCTCAAATGATTCTACATATAGGTCATCCGACCTCAAAAGTGCAATGGCATCAGATACATCAAAACCAAGCATATATGCAGGGACAAAATAAGCAGATTTCTGGAGGTTACTAATTTCTAGGGTGTCTGGGCGTGTCTTCAATTCAACTCTACGGGCCTAATATTCATCCAAATGTCAATCTTCATCTACTCATAAATAGGATTGTAAATTTCCATGCAAATTTTCTTCAGAGGTGTAAAACGATGAGGTGGAATAGAAACTTCGCTTGAAGCTCCATGGTGAGAATCAAGCTTCCAAGCAGTACTGGAGACTAGTTTCTTGTGGTACTAATATTTTTTCGGCTCTTTGATCCTCTTCAGATTTGTGCCTCTTTTCATTAAACTTGACAGACCCTTTTCTTCAAACAAAATACCTTCTAAAATTCTAACTTCATGGATTTTCTTCTTGAAAGGACATCTTATCTCCCAAAAATATAATATATGAAGCGCAAAAAAATATGGTCTATGATTTTTAGTGATTATATAAATAACTATCACTTCTAAAGAAGAGGCTTAATGATAACTAAATCCAAACAAAAATTAAAGCAGCTTTAACCTGGCTTTGTCTTGTCTCCTCTGCTCATAACTCTTTTCATTACGCATCCATTTTGGCCCAAATTTTGCAAAGAAATGCACAAAATTTTAGCAGACCTCAAAATGCCCAGCGTAAATGCCCACACATAGGTTCACCAAGATAACAAGCCTCTCATAAAATTCTTCCAATGCACAGACCAGTGGAGAGAAGAGAAGTTTATGCTTCCATATATACTTGTCTAATATGAAATGCTCCTGCTATGATATATCGCGATTCCTCTATCCTTTATGTATTACCACAACAATAACCAAAATGAGCATGAATATCAATCCCTTGTAGACATAACCGGCCATGGCTCACATTTTTCTCTCTCAACGAATTTACGCAGCAAAGTGACATCGTCCTCACATTGCAGAAGCTCTAATACCAAATGAAATAAGGCAAACTTTTTATTTATTCAATATGATAAAATGCAGACACAATGATGTATATAAACTAGGAGGGAGTTGGGTTGATAGTTACAATAGTTATATGGTTATATGAAACTGACAGTTGAAACTGAACCGACCGAACTAAACCAATTGAAACCATAACAATGTAACAAACAATGTAATACAAATGCTAACAAAGAGACATTTGTATGACCATCATAATCATCATGTAAAATCTCTTCACTTAGGATCATAATGTCATCATGTCACATTGAATATGAAGGTGTAACATCACCACAAACATCCAAATGAGTAGCCAAAAATATATCATTAAAGGATATGGCATCATTATGGCCAGTATGAGTAAATAAGACATGAGATCTAAAATATAGATGGTCATGCATCATACCATCATCTAAGAGAAGGGATGCCATCTAAAAAGCTAGATTTTATGGATATAAGATTATCATGACATGTGAAAGAAATATTATTATGATGTTCCATTGTGTTATGAATAGGTGAAGGAAATAGAACTATATCATCTAAGTCCATCCTAAGAGGTCTGCCACAAGCTAAAACCTTGCTAATCATGTTCTCATCACTATTACAATCCATACGATCATCAGTAAGCTTATGGAAAGATGACATTTAAGGACTATAAATATTAAAAAGAATTTAGGGAAATTGTCCAATTACAAGGATCTTGTTTTCCTAGGTTGATTGCTTGATTAAACTAGCTTGACAATCATGGAATGATTGAAGGCATCACTCTTCAATCATGCAAATTCCTTAGAATGATTTAATGCAAAATTAAATTTCTTTGTGAAAGAAAACATCTCATATATTGTAAGAGATATGTATGAAAGAAAAGAGGAAGTATACCATTATCTCATTAATATTTAACTAATTAATATACAAGCACTATCAAAGTAAAGTCATTTCAAACTCTTTTGGAAGCTATATTACTATAAACATAATAGGCAGGGGTTGTAACAAAATCATACATTATTTTGTAACAAATGACATAATTTACTTTTTAAATTTACCTTTAAAAACTTATGCTAATTTATATTCTAGTTCTAAAATTGTAGTGTAAGGATATATATGGGTTCTATGCCCTTTGATACTTTGTTCTAGATCTTTCTCAGCTTAGCCCATGTGACTATCGGGGTGTGCCTTTTTACCACCCATTATTTTTTTGTGAAGTGTTATTTTATTTTAAAAAATAACTTGCATTTTCATAAAAAATAAAATAAAAATTGTAGCGTAATGATATAATAGTTTTGAAAATTAATAATTTATAAAGAAAAGGTGTCTGTACTTTCTCAGCAACAAAGGCTGTATAAATTTTCTAAATTATGCCACAATAAATCCATTATACTCTAAATTATAGACAACAAACTAAAAAAGTCTCCATAAAATGCTTCACTAGTGGGTAGAAACACTGGAATAACAAGGATAATATATTCCATGAAAGAAATACAAAACCCTTATTACTGCCAATTTCTGCGACTAAAATCTATACAAATATAAAATAAGGGCCGATCACTGATGTAATCATAATACCACTTTCATTAAAAAAAACAGATAAAGCCACAAACAGTTTTATTTATTTATTTTTACGATTGAAGCTTTAGTGCAATCATATGCCTGCTTCTAAGATCCTTTCCGAAACACACCAATCTCCATTATTCATTACGATGGCTACCTCGTAATATTAGTATTCTAACAGTTCTGGTATCTATTATCGAAACATAAACACTTCAAATCATAGCAGAATCCACCGTCAAGATGATCTTTATTTGTGCATACCCTGTCGCAGTTGTCATCGTCAATCAACTCAATGCATGGCCCCGCGTTTGCACCGCTCGCGAATGCACAGGTGGCACCTTGTAATGATCAACATATTACCAATCAGTAAGTATTTCAGAGTTTTCAAAGGCAAAACAACAAATAAAATCCATGATAATATTGAAGAGAAGAACGATAAATATTACCAGAAGCAAAAGGCGCTGTGAGCAATAGAAAGATGAGGAACACATAAATGCCCTTCGCCATGGAAGCAACTACAAATACAGATAATGTACTCTGTGACGAAACGATTACTACTTATAGCTCACACACCACTTAATTTCCTTCGTGTGTCCCGTGCAATTTTATTTATTTATTGTTACTTTGCCGCTAGCGTTGAAGCTTTACTGCTATCATACGCCTGATTCAAAGATTCTTTCGGATATGACAAAATCAATACGGCGATTCCAAATAATATCATATGATTTCCAAATAACATCATATGATTTCCAGCGTTAACACCGAAACGGCAATTATACGTCTAACAATTTCCAGAGTTGAAAACAATGAAAGAAAAAAATAAAAGAATTAATATATGGAAATGGATGTTTTTATAGTTTAATCATACTCCCACTGTATTTCAAATATGAGGAATACATACCCTACCCCTTAAGAGATTTGAACTTCTAACCTTTCTTTCAAGAGGGCAAGTTTTTCACCAATAGGCGAAGTCAGACTATATCTAAATATGAATGAGAGAATCAAAGACACAAGCAACAAAGATAAGTAAGTTAGATAAATGGGGAAGCCATACTCTTTTTTACTCTAGAGGTTCTGTCTTTTGATGTGGGCTAGATTTTACTATGCCTCCTTGCTTGTTCTGTCTTTTTGTAGACCCATCGTAAACAGTCGGCACATTGTGTGACGACTGTTTTTTTGGATTTTCAACTTCTTCATCCAACTAGTTCAACTCATAGTCCTCTATGTTTTTGACAGTAGAAGTCAATAGGATTTTGACACAAAATGGATGAGCTAGCAGGTTTTGACAAGATTTCAGTGCCAGTACGTTGACAATGTACCGGCTATTTAAGCACATCCCTTTTTACACATCATAGAAAGGGGAAGAAGGATATTTATTAGGGAATGCCTTGAATCCAATTGCAAATCACCTTTCAGAACAAATAAGGCCTGCATTTATGTGTACCTGTGATATTTCAAAACAACTCCCAAGCACTAGGTGGATGAGTCGAGCTCAGAAGCAATACATGGCGTATCGGGAACCCTTGCAAATGTAAACCCTCTAGTCTCTCTCGCTCTGACGGTAGCAACTAGTGAAGTAGGGGAGAAACTAAGGAGCTATTTGATTAATGAATGGAATCTACTTTTGTGATGCAAATCTACTTTTGCACATGCAAATTGATTAATGAATGCAAGAAGTAATCTATTTCTAAAACGATTACTACTTATATCTCTCACACCACCTACTTTCCTTGGTGTGTTTCGTGCAATTTTATTTATTGATTGTTACATTGCGCTAGTGTTGAAGCTTTATTGCTATCATACCCCTGATTCAAAGATTCTTTCGGATATGACAAAATTAATACAACAATTCCAAATAATATCATATGATTTCCAAATAACATCATATGATTTCCAGCATTAACACTGAGCCCTAGCCGCCTCCGTGCCGGCCATGGGGGGCCAAGGTCGGGGACCTCGTTCCCATAGAGAAGAGTCACGAGAGAGAAGCGACCATGGGGGGCCAAGGTCGACGACCTCGTTCCCATAAAGAAGAGTCACGAGAGAGAAGATTTAGGTCACTCAAAGAGATTTTCCCTAGTAGACTAGGTGGCCTATCCAAAATGTTTTCATATGACAATTTTTATGATTTGGTGTATCTAATGCTTGATTTCATTTAATTTCATCTATTTCTTGATGGCAATTTCTTTAATATATATATATATATATATATATATATAGAGAGAGAGAGAGAGAGAGAGAGAGAGAGAGAGAGAGTGAAACTTTATAATGTTTTGTATTTTTTTTTGACTTTTGGGAGATCCAACTTGACATTTCTTGTGTGTAATAGGATGGACATGTTTGATGCAACATGTAATCATACTTGCTTTGTTGATGTTTATAGGTCTTTGTCTTTTCCAGTGATCATGCTATCCTTAAGAGGGCAGGTGTGGATCTAGTGGCTAGAGTTCTGATTGTTCATCCTCCTTCATGGATTTACTATGATATTTTGACCTATTGGGATGTAGATAGGAACACTTTCAGGTTTCCCTAGGTATCAAAAGAGTGGACCATTACCTTGTATGATGTTTATGGCATACTAGGTGTTCCTATGAGAGGAGAGCACCTTCAGGTCCTTGACAGAAAATTAGAGAGAGATTGTCTTGGGCTACTATCATGGTGGTCACTCTCCCTTGAGATCAAACATGTGTTCAACTTACTTCAATTCTTGATCTTGACATCTCACCTTTACATAAGGTTCTTATCAGATTGATTGCTTCTAGATTGTCAGGGGACAAGGGAGCTTGGATGCTCAAATGGTGTTGGGCACCAATTATATAGACTTGAACAAGGCACTACTTTCACATGGGGGATTGACATTATTGCCATGGTCTATAGAGATTTGTACCATATTTTGAGGCAAGGGGCACTCGCTTTTAGTCATCCTTCTTTTGTTATGTCATGGATTTAAGAGCATATCATACCATATTAGAGAGATGTGCCTTTTCCTGGTCTGAGATGTTGAGAGTTATGTGATGGGTCCTGTGATTAGGAAAATCAAATCAAGGTGAAACACAAACTAAAATGCGTAAAACAAGATAGTTATACCTAGACATGAAAACTCAATCTCATCAAAGGGAGAAGAACTTTTAGACCCAAGAAACTCCTAAGATATGATATACCCTATTTGATGAATACAATGTGAAATACTATCCTAATTTGCAACTCACAATTCTAGCTGATTAGAGATTTTGGCATGATAACACTACTTGAAGAATGGATCCCAAAATGGGTTGGAGGATGTTCTATTTATAGATTTTTGGAGGGATTTTGGTCCAAGGGTGGAGATTGGTTTGGAAGAACAATGGTGGAGGATAAAAGTGATGTGGAGGGCTTATATTTGATCTTAGAGAAATAGAGGGCTGGGAATAAATGTAAATCTTTTATTCATTTTGGGAAGAGGGTGAATTAAATGAGTATGGGTGAGATGGAATATTTATGAATTAAAGATTCATATGGGAAATGTAAAATGAATTAAAAATTCATTTGGGGATAAGTGGAGATAAATGAGGTATGGCATGGGTAAGGGTTTGTAAGAGGAATTAATTGTGATGTGAGATATATTAATTAAAAAATTAACTTATGTGGATATATTTTAAATTTTTATTTGGAGGATGTGGGGAAGGTTGTTAAGCTGGATTTGACCATCTTAATGAGAGGTTCAAGATTAATTAAATAAGGTTGTATTTAATTAATCCTATGGCTAGGATGAAGTAGGCTAGGGTAGGCAATTAAATAATAGCTATTTAATTACCTAGGGTAGGGATAGGTCAATTAATTGGCTAAATTAATTAGTTAAACATGATTTAGCTAATTAATTGGTTTTAGTGAGGAGGTAGAAATTGACCAAATAAATATTACATATTTATTAAATCAATTGGCTAAGGCTTGAACTATTGAATTAATAAAATTAATTCAATTGTTGGGGATGGCATGATGAAAAAATGGGTGATGAAGGGATAATAAATTAAATGAAAATTTAATTAATTGAATAGAAGGGAAATTGATATGTTTAGGGATGTCAGGAGTCGATTTGATGGTAAGAGATATTTTTAGGTGTCTACATTTGCCCCTCTTTGACCTAGCGTCCGGACCTAGTAGGGAAGTGGCATCAAGTCAAAGAAAAATATGCTCCAACTACCAGGAAGGAATAAGATGGGTGAGGGATGCCCCCTCGAGAGGTTGGTGGAAAAAATTAAAAAAAAATTTAGGGTGACCTAGCGGAAAGATACGACGGGAGTGAAAGTTGGATAGGGGATGGAAAAAGAAGATGGCAGGAAGAAAAACATAGGAAAAAGGTTGGGATCTGCAGCCTGGAGGAGAAAAAGAGTGGGCAGAAGGATGACATGGCCCACTATATTAGGACTAGTGGGCCCTAAGCATGCCACATTTGCACACATTGACTTGGTGAGAAGAAGAAGTAGAGGAGAGATGGCAGAGCACAATCCCTAATTCCCATGACTTCGACACATTTTTGAGCAGTTTCGATCATTTGGCCTAGCATCGGAGGCTAGACCCCAGGTAGGGCCTAACCCTGACTTTGTGATTTTTGATATTTTGTCACATTTTTTGGTTTGGGAAATGGGTTTGGGGATTGTATCGCTATCGCAAGATCGGGCAATGTGAAAAAAGAGTGGATTAGTGCAATCCTCTAGATTGGCGCTATCAGCCGAGGTAGCATAGGGGTGGATTGGCGCCATCTATGTAGCATTTTGGCGCTATTGTCTGAAATAGCGCAATGTGTGGAAGAATAGGGTTTTAGTGTTTTAGTGCTAAATGCATAGGAGGGTAGCACTATGTTCTCGAGTAGCGCTATTCTAAGTAGTAGTGCTATACGGTGTTTTAGTGCTATGTAGGGGATTAGCGCAATATATAGAATATGCGCGTTTGGGAGAATTGGTTCTATTCCTTAAATTAGCACCAAGAGATGGGGTGGCACCATTTGTTAAAATGGCACTAAGTGTATTGCGCAGTAGTGCTATGTATGAAAGTGGAGCAATGTGTTTTGCGCAGTAGTGCTATTATCTGTAACAGCGCCATGAAAAGTAGTAGTGCTATTTGTAAAATGGCGCGAAGCATGGTTTGTTTTGGCACCAAATGATTTTGGCATTCAACATTAGAAGAAAGGGGGTGATTTGGAAGAAAGATAGATAGATTTCTGACCAGAAAGTTGTGGATGCAGGATCTAAATTCATTTATAGTGACCTCGTGGGAGTAACACATGCCATCTGTGATGGCACTGTTTGACCAGTTTGATGATGCCATTGGGGCCTGACTTGTTAGGGTTAGCCCGTAGAAGATATCAATTAAAAGAAAATAAAGATTAAACAAAGAAATAGAAATACACAGAATTAATAACAGCGAGAGACAAGATTTAACGTGGTTCACCCAAACTCGGGCTACATCCACCAAATAGAGAGTCCAATATTATTATCCGGTAAATCAAAATGATTACAATCATCAATCCCTGCAACTCAATACCGCTGCAAATGCTACAATACAATACCCAAACCCTAACCCTTGGCTGCTTTTTATCAAGCCTTTTTGTCGGTTACAAAAATTAGGGTTTTCTTATGTCGGTCATAAAAAATAGGATTTTTTAAGTCAGCCCTAAAAAAATTTAGTGTTCAATACTTTCCTGATCAGTCGCCACCTACCAACAATCTCCCACTTGGAGACTGATTAGGCTCCACACCAAACAATCTCCCACTTGGAGACTGATCCTGGACAACACCGCTGCGCACGCAGCTCCCACTGGAAATAAGCACCCTGGACTCTACTGTTCTATTTTTGTTGTTGTCAATCTAGAAGACCAACCGAAGCTAAAGAGGAGCTCAGCTTCTCCCTTGTCACTGCCTTTGTAAACATATCTACTAGATTTTCATCTGTATGTATCTTTTCCAGCCTTAACTAACCATTTTCCAACACTGACCGAATGAAGTGATACCTCAACTGTATGTGTTTGGTCTTTGAATGCAAAGCAGAATTCTTTGCAAGATGTATGACACTCTGACTGTCTGTATACAAAGAACTGTTAGCCTGTTGTTTACCTAATTCTTCCATGAAAGATTGCAGCCATATCATCTCCTTGCTTGCCTCTGTTGTAGCTACATATTCTGCCTTTATGGTGGATAAAGCAACCACCTTTTGCAACCTGGAAATCCAACTCACCAATGTTCCACCTACAGTAAAGACATAACCTGTAGTACTCCGCCTGGTATCAATATCCCTTGCCAAATCTGAGTCTACATAACCTACTAAATCAGTATTAGAGCCCCCAAAACATAAGTGTTTATTAGATGTACCTTTCAAATATCTGAGAATCCATTTGACCGCATTCCAATGCTCAAATCCGGGATGACTCATATACCTACTAATGACTCCGACAGCATGTGCAATATCCGGTCTCGTGCATACTATGGCATACATTAAACTTCCTACAACTGAAGTGTATGGTACCTTGGACATTTTTTCTTCCTCCTCTTGTGTCTTTGGACACATCTCCTTAGTCAATTTCAAATGACTAGGCAAAGGTGTGCTGACAGCTTTTGCATTCTCCATATGGAATCTCTGCAACACCTTTTCAACATAAGCAGTCTGAGATAGAGTCAATTTTCTGTTCTTCCTATCTCTGCAAATTTTCATACCAAGGATTTGTTTTGCTGCCCCCAAATCCTTCATATCAAATGACTGTGCTAACTGATATTTTAACTCTCTGATGTGATCCATGTTAGACCTAGCTACAAGCATGTCATCAACATATAAACATAAAATAATGTAGCTGTCATTATCCAACCTCTTAAAATAAACACAATGGTCAGAATTACACCTGTTGTAGCCTTGCTCAGCCATAAAACTATCAAATTTCAAATATCATTGTCGAGGTGCTTGTTTCAGGCCATACAAACTCTTCTTCAATCTGCACACTTGTTTCTCCTTACCTTTGACCTCAAATCCCTGTGGTTGTGCCATGTATACCTCCTCCTCCAAATCACCATGGAGAAAGGTAGTTTTCACATCTAGCTATTCCAAATGCAAATCGTCAGCAGCCACAATACTTAAAACAGTATGAATAGAAGTCATCTTGACAACCGGAGAAAATATCTCATCAAAATCAATGCCCTGTTTCTGTGCAAATCCTTTTACAACTAACCTGGCAGGTTAAATCTTTTCTTACCTCTATCTTCCTCTTTCAACCTATTAACCCATTTGTTTGGTAAAGCCTTTTTACCTGCAGGTAACTTACATAATTCCCAAGTCTGATTTTTCAGCAAGGAGTCCATTTCTTCTTTCATGGAAAGGTCCCACTGAACTTGTGTATTCACCTGCATAGCTTCATCATAGCCTTCTGGTTCACCAGCATCTGTTAATAAAATAGAATACAAAGAGGGAGAAAACCTTTCAGGAGGTCTACTTATTCTTGTTGACCATCTAACATTCACTGGAGTTTGTGGTATTTCTAGTTGCTGTTGTGGAGCATTAGGAGCCACTGGAACATCACTATTTGGAGTATCATCTAGCACCACATAATCATTTTCTTTCTTCTCATGCTGCTGCAACTAATCTTTGTACAACACCTTCTCATTGAATATAACATCCCTGCTTCTCACAATTTTCTAATTTTTAAAATCCCAAAGCCTATAACCAAATTCATCGATGCCATATCCAACGAAGGTACATTTTTTTGATTTTACATCTAGCTTGGTTCTATTTTTAAAATCTATATGTGCAAATGCTTCACAGCCAAAGGTGTTCAGAAAAGAATAACTCAGCTTCTTGCTAGTCCATGCTTCCTCTGGAATACCACAGCCCAAAGGAACTGAAGGACCTCTGTTAATTAAATATACAACAGTGTTAACAGCCTCTGCCCACATGTTTAAAAGTAGTCCAACATGCAATCTCATGGTCCTTGCACGCTCCATTATTGTCCTATTCATGCGTTCAGCCACTTCATTTTCCTGTGGAGTCCCTGGAACCATTTTCTGCATACGAATTCCATTAAAGGAACAATAATCTTCAAATTCTTTGCTGCAATAATCACCGCCATGATTGATGACTCCAATGTGTATTATTTTGATACGCATCACATATCAAGTATGGATTCAGCCAACGAATCAATAGTTTGCAAATATCTTGAGTATTCTTGTTGCCGACTAGAAAGTTGTTGAAATCCTTGGTGTGGATACATATACCAGATGGATTCCAGTATGAAGGAGTGGATGTGATGAAATAGTGTGTGAAAAAAGATAGAGATAAGTGTGGAAGCAGTAATACAAGTCCAGTATGTAACAGAACAGCAGCACTAGAGTAGAGGAAGAATGAAGTGCATTAGATCAGTATATGGAGCCTAATCGGAACTAAACTTTAGCATTTGTGGATGCCTCTCATTAGTTCAAACACCTGGTTATCTTCTATAAACTTTGTAGATAGTGAGTCTCTTGTAGGCAGTGTGCCTCTTGTGAGCAGTGTGCTCAGGTAGTGAGCCCTAATTGGCAAGTGCCATTTTGTACTTCTTATTCTTTTAACAGAGAATATAATCTTGGGTTAGTCACCCTATGGTTTTTCCCTTAATAGGGTTTTCCATGTAAAAATCCTTGTGTTATGTGTGTTGATTTTATTTCTGCCCTCATAATATGTATGCTTATATGTTTTGATTCTACACTAATTGTTAATGGTAAAAAGAAAGTTAAGATACTTGAGATAACTGATTCACCCCCCCTCTCAGTTATCTTTCTCATTTCTAACAATTGGTATCAGAGCTAAGTTCCTCTAAACAGAGCCTAACAGCTTGAGAAAGATCTGGGAATCTTAATGGATATGTATGGTATGAAGGAACAACTTCAGTCTACACTAGATGATCTTAAGTAATCTCAATCTGAAGTTAATTTTTGAGAGAAAGACTTAAACAAGCTAATGATTTCATAAATGAGCTTAAAGAAAAATTAAGTATCTCTGTGAAAAAGAGAAAGGAACTACTTCAAAAATTAGCGAGTCAGAGTGAAGCCAATAATACTAATGAAGATCTAAATGAAAAAAACAAGCTATGTGAGAAGCTATCAAAAGAGGTCATTATGGTAAGACATGAGATGGAATCAGGGGTTATGAGATTCACCCAAGAAATTGAAGAGAAAAGGAAAATTGAAGATAATCTAAAACAATCTCTCTCCTTGAATCTTGTGCAAAAATGGTTACTCCAATGGTTGTTAAGATCTTTGATAGGCCTCGTCCAAAATTCAAGAACACCCCTATAAATCCCTAGAAGTTGATCCATTAGATGCTTTTTCTAGCATTCTGCATGGGGTTTTGCACGTAGAAGATGTTAGGGTTTACATCCATGCCAATATTGAAGAATTTGGAGAATCTGCAAGCTGATGGACATCTACCATAAACAATTAATAGATGAAAGTTTTGAACTTAAACCTCAATACAAGGCCCTCCGGGATAAGCACTTTGGACATTGCATCCACTTTCCCTATTTTGCAGAAGATGAATGGGTCCAGTATGTTCTTAGCAGAATACATGACAAATTCATGTGGTTAATGAAGATCTTCAAGATAACAAAAGATGCTATTAGGGTAGTAATTGGACTACACTCTTCTGGTGGATTACCTGCACTCAAATCTATTAAGAACCAGACAATAAGTGAAGCTACCAGATCTATGTTTGACACAAAAGAAATGACAATTGATGACATCATAGATCCGGATGTCAAGTTTGATTCGATGATAATTGGATATAAGATCTATCATTCCAGCAGGGAGAATTTTGTATCCAGAACTACAATATATACAGCATATCAAATGTTAAGAGAAAATGTTGATTATGATCTATGTGATCTTCTTCTAAACCAACTGTTAGAAAACTTGCATAAGATCAAGAAGGATAAGAAGAACTCATTCAAGTATTGTTGTTTGATACTATGTCTCTTCTTTTACTATATGAACGAGCTACCTGGATCAAGTGGTTGGGTATGGCAAAATGACAGACCAGTTGCCATACAAATCAGAGACTATATGTATGGGCTTGGTGATGCCAAGGCTCAAAGCATAGTGCTCTGGGGATACTTTAAGAACTTCCAAAGTATGATGCAGGCTAGAGAAAGAATTCCCCAATCTATAGTTGAAAAATACAAGGATACAGTGTGTTTTATGGTAGACACTGATCAATGCCTAATGGAGGCAGTTGAGCCTAGAACAGTTTGGATTATGCCAATGAGATATGGGGTTGATGAGAAAATCTTGGAGCTGCATATCGAACACTTGCTAAGTCAGCCTAAGGACCTTGAGGCAGAAAGGTTTGGAACCTTTGAAGAATTAAGTGTAAAGATTCATGGTGAACTGAGGCAACCAGAAATAAAAAGGAAAGTTAGAAGGGAAGTAAAGGAAATTGCCAAAAGATATGGCATATCAAAAGAGGTAGTTGATGCAAACAGAGAGTAAATAGAAAGAGCTGAGAAAGAGAAACAAGAAGTAGAAAAAGAAAGTGTTCCAGTGAAAGCCTCCTCCTGGACTAGATCCTCTAAGAGCTCTGCACCTGCCACCCCTAAGAGCTCAAGAACCTCAAAACTAGAAGCCAAGACATCCGGAAAGGGAGAAAAGAGAACAAAATCAAAAGCCACAAGGTCTTACATAAGCTAAAAGGATGATGAAAAAATAGAGTCTGATAGGAAGTTAAGAAAATGAAGAAGAAGAAGAAGAAAACATCTGGGGAACCCTCTGCCGATAAAAATAAAGAAGAAAAGGCAGAAGAATTTGTTGAAAAGCCCACTCTTTCTATTGATGATATTATCAAGGCAGTCACAGTGGATGGGACCCTGCAACCACTCACAGAATTTTATGATGAATATAGTGATACTGACAAGAGGATCTTGGAAGATGCTATAGTTAGGTACCTGAATATTTATAATAAGGCATTCATTGAAATCATTTCTCTAATTCCCAAAAGTCTAGAGAAGGTACTTGAACTCAGAAAAGAGAATACCAAGGAAAAGGACTTAGAGATCTGACAATAGATTGCTATTCATCTCTATCCTTCCATTACTCCAAAGAAAATGAACATGATCTTCAAGGACTGCAAGGATGAATTCTGGAGCAAAGCTAGAATGAACAAACTAATGCTTGGAGAGACTGATCAGGTAGCAAGAGAAATAGAGGACATCCTCCAGAATGCCTTCAAAAGATTCAATCTTCCTATCATAGAGGAAATAGATGAAGAACCTTCTACCACAGATGTCAAAGGATTAAATGCATCAAAAGAAGAATCTACTGAGAAAAATGTAGAAGGGTCAAAAGAGATAGATGAGGAGAAGTCTAAAGACTTGGATTCCTCTGCTCCGGAAGAGGAAGTTCATGAAGAAGTTAACATCTCTCCTTTGGATCCCACTGTAGAGATCCCAAACTTAGGAACTGAAGGAGAAGGAAGAAAAGAAGAAAAAGTGAGCCAAGAAGAGGAGGTAAAGGGAAGAGAAGAAGAACAAATAGAGAAGATCTCTGATGATAGTTCAGATATTCCTAAAGAAAATAAGACTCAGTCTCCAACAAGAGACACTACAGAGGCAGTGAAGAAATTCTTGAACAAAGAATTGATGGAGATAGATGAACCGTAACTTTTTCAAGGACCACTAAATTTTGATTTCCTCTCTCTGGTCCAGACAATGAAGATATCATCTTTTGCTCAAGACAAGGAAAAAGAAAAACTTCTGAAGTCTCACATGGAAGACTGTGAGCTGTTAGAGATTGCATTCGGTATGTTGGAGAAGATCATGCCATCATTTCAAAAGGATCCTTTGGCATCTCCATCTGGTAACCTAAAATCTCTAGTAAACTATGTTAGTACTCATTTTGATTCTTTAGAGAAATCAGTAGAAGAAAAGGTCTGGAAAGAATTTTTGGGAAAGAGATTCACTGAAGTATAGGTACGCATTACTAATGATAGGAGGAACTTAGATATTGGGATGAAGAGCCTAGAAAATGCTCTTAAAGATGGTGGAGAAATGTACAAATTTTGTCTATCCTGGTCTAAAGTAACAGAGGATATTGAAAAGAAGGTGAAAGAACAAGAAGGTAAACTGTCAAGTTTATCTCAGAATTTTGATCCCCTCACCACATCCATAATGAATCAAGAGTGCCAGGCTATTTCCAATATAAATGAAATAAAGAGGCTTGAAAAGGAGAAAAAGATTATAATAAGCAGTATGAGTGAACTTAGAAGGATAATAATCCTTAAGTTAGACGCAATGCATGAGGCCTTAACGGATGCTCGGACCATAGCCTGGACTAGTGATACGGCAGACTTAACAAGGGGAGAATCTTATGCATTTTTATTGAGTGGTCACATCTCCATTGTGGATAGGATGAAGTAAAGTTGGGCCACAGAGTATGTACAGTTGAAGGCCACTTTTGCAGATATACTTAAGTATATGTAAGTATAACATATATATATATATATACTTATGCGGCTATGTATAGGTTGATTTTTACAAATTTTGGTGTGCAGATTCCACCCTTTCCCATTGATGTCAAAGGGGGAGTGAGGAGTAGTGAAAAATGTGGAATCTAGCTAAGGGGGAGCTCCAGTAAAACAATGCATAAGATAGAGCATCAACCAAGGGGGAGTCTGATGCGACACTTAGTCATTTTTCACTAAGTGTTGCCATCAATGCCAAAGGGGGAGATTGTTGGCAAGAGACACTGTGTGGCTTCATGAGTGTTGTCATTGATGGCAATAAAGTCTATCCCACACATCTACAACACATAGTATGCCTATACCAGAAGTCAGATTGAAGGGTGTTTTGGTCCGGTGAACAAGAACATAGCATGTAGCAAGGTCTGAAATTTAGGTCTGGATCTCTCAGATGGTGTAACTCAGCAAGTTGCAAACTTGGACAAGTCAAGAGGAGTATCATGACTACTATATTCTAGAGATTGAGCCTCCGGTGAGAAAACATGGAAAAGATATGAGCATCTAAGGGTTGGGTTCTAGACAGGCAAAGCAGACTAAGGAAGAACTAACTGGTAGAGTAGCAGACTTCAATCCAGATGAGAAATTGATGGTGATCAAGCTATTTGAGGGATCATACAATATTGGCCAACATGATTGATAACTCCAATGTCTATGATTTTGATATGCATCACATATCAAGCACGGATTTAGCTAACGGATTAGTAGTTTGCAAATATCTTGAGTATTCCAGTTGCCAACTAGAGAGTTCTTGAAATCCTTGGTGTGGATACATATCTGGATTCTAGTATGAAGGAGTGGATGTGACGAAATAGTGTGTGAAAAAAGATAGAGATAAGTGTGGAAAAAGTAATACAAGTCCGGTATGTAACAAAGCAGCAACACTAGAGTAGAGGAAGAATGAAGTGCATTAGATCAGTATATTGAGCCTAACTGGAACTAAACTTCAGCATTTGTGGATGCCTCTCATCAGTTCAAACACTTGGTTATCTTCTATAAATTTTGTAGACAGTGAGTCTCTTGTAGGCAGTGTGCCTCTTGTGAGCAGTGTGCTCGGGCAGTGAGCCATAATTGGCAAGTGCCATTTTTTACTTCTTATTCTTTTAACAGAGAATACAATCTTGAGTTAGTCACCCCATGGTTTTTTCCTTAATAGGGTTTTCCACGTAAACATCCTTGTGTTATGTGTGTTGATTTTATTTCTGCTCTCATAATATGTATGCTTATATGTTTTGATGCTACACTAATTGTTAAAGGTAAAAAGAAAGTTAAGATATTTGAGATAACTGATTCACCCCCCCTCTCAGTTATCTACCTTGATTCCAACAAATTTCACTAGTAAGGGCACTGGGGATACCACCATACATCACTTTAATTATAGGATTGCCTCTTTTGTGTTTAGGTAATGTGAAAGGGACAATCAAAGCCTCTTGGTTGAATGACTTTAGTAGATGAAGTGGAGTGAGAAGCGTGGTGTAAAATGGACTTGTCATGATTATGAGATAAATGGGATGGAAGTATTTGATCATGGAGGGTGATGGAAGTGTCATGAAATGGGGGTGATGTGGGACCAACAATCGCACAAGTAGACATAGATTTAGGAAATTCCTTTGGACTTTCCTTTGTACTTGATTTGATTTGATTTGATTTTCTTCAAGTAGATGCTTTTGTGATGCTAAGGGAAAGATGAATTTTCTTTGTCTTTTGATGCCCCAAGGATAGGTATAGCATGATTTTTCTCTTTTGAGTCCTTCACATTTTTTCTTTTTGTGTTTTTTGCTTTTGTATTTGTAGGACTAATAACTCAAGATATTCTTCATCATTTTGACAAGTTGTGAGAGATATTGGATTTTGTTGATCCTAGGTAATGGCACTAGGAAGTGATGATGATGGTTAAATGGATAAAATGGCATTGTCATGGAAAAGGCATGAAATGTCTAGGTCTTCGAGAGAGGCACTAAGGCCCCATCGACGGTACTTTCAACAACATTAGGAGGTTCATCTTGACTTGTAGAGGTAACATGATGATATTTGATTTTCAAACTAGGAGGCATGTATCCTAATAAAAATGTTCATGATGTACCTATATTGGTATTGGCTCCATAATTCCTTTCACATGAAGCCCAAGGCCTTTAGCTTTATACTTCATATTTTTACACATATGTGATGGAATGGGATAAATTTTCTTGAGATGGATAAGTGGAGATTCTTCATCATTAGATTAATCTTTATGGAGCCAAGAGTCTAGGGAGTCTTCAATTTGCTCTTCATCCAAGATTCCTTTAGAGGAGAAAGCATTAGACCCAAAATTTTAGGGCTTGTCTTTTGCATAGAAGAACATTGTGGAGGATGACCATGAAACTTTGGCAATAGAGATAATTGACCTATATGAAATACATTATGTATCTCTTATTCAACACAACCTTTATCCATGATCTTGACCTTTGTGACTTTTTATGATGATGTAGATGGAAGGTCATTGGTATGGAGGTATGATGAAGATGGTGTATCCTTGACTTGAGTGGAAATATCATTAGTGGAACAAAAATTGGCTTTTTGATAAATGGCTTCCATAGCTCAACAATATGCAAATGGTTTGGGATCTACTTTGATAGTAACTTCAACACCATTGTAAGGGAACTTCAAGCATTAATGGTATGTGGAGAGAATGGATTCCATAACATGTATCCACGGGATGCCAAGTAAGATATTTTATGGAAGGTCAAGATCCCCGACATGGCATGCAGTATTTTATAGCATAGGTCCCACTTGTATAAGAAGACATTATTGGCAAGAGACACTGCTCTAATGATCAAGGTAGAGTGTTAAATGTTGTCATTGATGGCAACAAAGTTTGGCAAAGGTCTGAAAGACTTAGTCAAAATGGCTAAGTAATGGGCAAGCTATTGAGTATTGGAGATTGGGTCAGTATGCCTCCGCAGTTCAAGATCATTACATGTGGTTTAGGTATGTTGTTCATTGATATTTAGTGATCACATCTTCCAGTGTTCAAGTTCATACTTCCTCCAAAAGTCATATGGTGAATTGTCTAAGTTTGGATGAACAGAGTTAAGCCTAAAACAATGTTAACCATCTGAGTATTTTAGTCCGCACTCCTCCATTGTTGAGTATTTTGATTTGTAGATCTAAGGTAATGTAGAAACATGTCATAAGCATCCAAATTCAAATTTGTAGTGCTTGAAGTCCACTAGATCATATTTGACAAGTTCTTCTTTATCGGCTTCCAGTCTGACAGTATTTCTCTGTGACAGAATAATAGTTCTGAGATCCGCATTTCTCTATGAAAAAATATTATGCTCTGTGATTCTGAAGGTATGCTAAGATGTCCATAATGAATGTTGTCTATGATTTTCAGAGTCTCATATGGTCCACATTGGAGGTTTTGGCATGACAGTTGAATTGGTCAATTGTGTACTTAAGGGATAATCCGACAGATAAGGTAAATCTATATGCGGTAAGGATATATTGTTTGAAGAAGTAATCCAAGTGGTTGAATGATTGATGCTGACCTATATGAAGACTATTGTATGTTTTTTTGGGTCTGCATTCCTATTTGTGTGTGAGATCAAACCGACAAAGTATAACACTTGTATACACATTTCATGTCTGGCTTGAAGACTTGATTGTGAGAAGAATCTTGTTGCAAATCTATATACTTGATTGATTTTGATTTTTGGAGTGAGGAAGTGTGTGAATAGAATGTGAATTCCATCATTGTGTAACCTAAGGCAGTTATGTGATTAGCAAAAGGACAATAAAGGTAGAAGGACAAAAGTATGCGTGAAGCAGAGTAGAAAAGTAGGGCAGACAAGAAGGAAAGCCCTTGATTCCATCACAAGGCACATGAATTGTAATATTCAAAGAAATGAAATCCCTTGATCTCATCATTGTTGAAAAGAGCAAGACAATTGAGAGGGTGGGGGTGAATCAATTGTAACCAATATTTCAAAACTATTACAACATCATCCACTTAAACATTGTTACTGTATTTTAACCATGAAAGCATGAAATCATAAACTTAACACATTCACACATTCAACACATGAGACATCAGATTTTTACGTGAAAAACAATAAGGGAAAAACCATGATGAGTTTTATCTCACAATATAATAGGCCATAACAATACCAAAAATTAAAGGCTCACTACCCAGATTACTCACTGCACAAGAAGAGGCACTCTTCCAATGGGGTGGCTCACTGCCATTGGGTGGCTAACTACCAGTGGGTGGCTCATTGCCATATTTGGTGAACTAAGATAGAAGCATCTACACTATGCCAAAGTTCAGTTCCATTGAAGCATAGTAAACATCCTCTGCACTACTCTACTTTTTCACTCCACTCTTATCTTTTTATATTTCACACTTGGATACATTTTCACGACTTTATTACAAGTATTTATACAATTCATAAACCTTGGAATGATCATCAAGGTCATCATAACAATCATCAACCATTGGAACAATCTCCAAGGTCGACAAACACATATACATAAAAATAAGTCTGGACCTAAACAAATTAATGAAAGAGAAAGAATGAATGTAAACCAAACCACTGCTTAGCTAGGATTCAAATGCAATCTTCCATGCAACAACATGCTATCACAACCTCCAAAGCATAACCGCAAGTAGTGAGAACAACCAAGTTGACTAAGACCGGTGTTAACACTAATACCTTTAAGAACACACTTCATGCATGATCTAGATTACACTTTGTAGACCACTCAAAAGGTAGGAACATGATCTAGAGACATCCATAAGCACGTTACAATCACCAAGAACATCCGCACAACCTTTAAACACTTTATCCATAAGATTCTTAAACTAGAGCACTTGAACTTTATTGTCAGCCACTGTCATAAAAGAAAGATCACTTGCGGACCACCAAATCATGAACCATTTGAACTAAAGGCTTATATCCTATTTACAAAATTAATTCCAGAACCATAGACTATAAGGCTTAAATGCAGAGAAATGCGGAGTAGAATACATTCTCCCTATCACCACTAAATGCACAGAGAAATAGTTTTTACTGTGGTGAACATAACTTGCTCAAATCATCACATTGGAGGCTACAACTTGAAACATAGAAACTATAAACATCCTTCAACATAACTTCTAAACTACAGACAAAGATATTCAATCTACAAGATATGCAGAGGAAAACACTACACTATTCTTTTGCAAGCCAAGATACTTTGCAACACGTTATTTCCATTAGGAGAGAAATTTTTCTCAAAAGCATTTGGAAACTTAGTATCAAGAACACTTTTTCATTATCTTCAATACTTATGTAATCCAATACAAAGCAATTAACTCAACATAATTAAACATAAAAAAAGGACAGTTGACACCAATGACAACACAGATATGTTGACATCAATGACAACACCACTAAGCACATACCTGCAATAATCTCCCCCTTTGTCATTGATGGTAACATTGATGTGAAAAATTATAAGAACCATTAAGACAATATTCTGTACAGATTACTTTCTCCCCTTTCTTTTCACACTTCTAAATTCTTTCTCCCCTTGAGTTTTTTCACCTGATTTTCTCTCCCCCTTTGACATCAATGGCAAAGGGCATAATTTCTCTTCCTCTACACATAATTGCAAACTACTGCTCTAGACAAAATGGAATTACTCTATCAGTAACTCTAAACTACTTACTTCTCTTTATTAGGAACTCATATCAGCAACATCTACTTGCTCCATCTGAGAGGTTGCCTTCAAATATCAATCTAGATCAAAGAATAAGACATTGGGCACCACTGCACTAATGCACTTCTCTTGCATCTTAGTTTAGAGTAGGAGTGGTAATAACCCCTAACTTTTCCCTGAGATACTCAAATGTCTCCTTAGGTAGAGGCTTTATAAAAATATCTGCAATCTGATCCTTTGTAGACACATATTCCATCTTCACTTCATTCTCTATTACCTTTTCTCTTAGAATGTGATACCTTATAGATGTATGCTTTGTCCTTGAGTGCATCACTAGATTCTTTGAAATGTTTATACCACTTGTATTGTCACAAAAGATTAAAATTGGTTCTTCATACACAACTCTTATATCTTTCAATGTTTGCTTCATCCAAAGCACTTGAGTACAACAACATTCTGCAACAATATATTCTACTTCTGTAGTAGACAAAGAAACTGATTCTTGCTTCTTGCACAACCATGAGACCAATTTGTTACCCAAAAAGAAAGCACTTCCACTTGTACTCTTTCTATCATCAACATCTCTAGCCCAATCTACATTTGTATAAGAACTAAGAGTGAAATCAATATCTTTGGGATACCACAATCCATAGTCTGAAGTGCCCTTCAAATATCTCATAATCCTCTTGATTGCCATCACATGTGATTCTTTGGGATCTTCTTGAAATCTTGCCACAAGACGGATTATGTCAGGTCTGGTATGGGTTAGATAAAGTAGTCCTCCAATTGTACACCTATGCTTTTTTTGATCATTCTTGGGAGATTCATCATTCTTGCTCAGCTTGAAGCTAGTTACCATAAGATTACATACTAGCTTAGAATCCTCCATTCCAAAATTCTTCAACAATTCGTTCACATACTTGGACTGAGAAATGAAAGTTCCTTTTTTTGATTGAGTAATCTGTAGTCCTAAAACAAAATTCAATTCACCAAACATAGACATCTCAATTTTTTTTTGCATTTTGTCTATAAATCTCTTAGACATACCTTCATTGCCTCCAAAGATAATATCACCAACAAAGACTACAACAATTAGAATTTGATCATCATTAATATTGGAATAGAGATTGCTATCAGTAGTACCTTTACTGAACCCTAATTGCAACAAATACTTGTCCAATCTTGCATACCAGGCTCTAGGAGCTTTCTTAAGTCCATATAAGGATTTCTTCAATCTACACACCATGTCACCTTGGTCAGATGATTGAAATCCTTCCGGTTGTTCAATGTGAACCTCTTCTTCAAACTCTTCATTCAAGAATGCAAACTTCACATCCATCTAGTACACTTTGAAATCTTTGTGTGCTGCAAATGCCAAAAACATTCTTATTGCTTCAGTTCTTGCCATATGAGCATAAGTCTCCTCAAAATCTATGCCTTCAACTTGAGAATATCCTTTGCATGTACCAGTCTTGCTTTGTTTCTTACCACGTCTCGACTTTCATTCAACTAGTTTCTAAACACCCATCTAGTTCCAATCACATTCTTATCAGCAGGTCAAGGAACTAATCCCCAAGTTTGATTCTTCTCTATCTGCATCAACTCTTCTTCGATAGCCTTTACCCAATTCTCATCTTTGCAGCATTCACTTATAGTTTTAGGTTCAATATTTGAAAGTAAACAATAGTAAACCTATTCTTCTGGAAGCCTTAACAACACTTTTCAGAGCCTTTTCTTCAACCTACACTTTCTTCACTTTTCTATTCTTCACTACTTGAAGACCCATCTGATTCATATCCATTCACTTCTGAGTTCATCAAATGTGTTTAATCATCATGAAAAACTGATTTGTATTAGAAACAATTGTGTTCTGTCAACCTGAACTTTTGTTATTCATTACTCTCAATCCAATTATCAAAATCAGACAAACTTCTAGATGTAGTTGTAATCAATTATCAATAACCATATGCTAGAATTGTAGAGCATTATCTTCAATAGCAGACCAATGCAGACCAAATTACCGGAACACTGTAACTTGATTCTATCATATAGATACTTAGCCAAAATTCATAACCTGTCTTATTTTCCTGATAAAATCTTCTTGCATAGCAGACTTCTTAAACTACACAAATGTTCCTTCATCATTTACCAACACAGTCTCTATCGTAACTTAAAATTTTGTAGCTAATCCTTAACCATGTCTCTTCATACTGAGGCATCAATATCAATCCTTTGGTAGGGGAGAAAAGATTTCAAATAAGATCCCCCCTAAGCCAAAGCTCTAATCTTAGTTTCCAAAGGGAACATCTACACCAGATACTAGTACAAGCTCATCCTTGACTTCATTTAAGTCCTTCTTGATCCATATCTTGTTCATCTCCTTCTTGATTTTTTTTCATATCAACCTTTTGCACTGGTTTCTTTATTTCAACTAGATTATCCTTTTTTATATTTCTGCTTCTACACAATCTTACAATATGTCCAGTCCTATTGCAATTGTAACACACAACATTCCTCTGACCAATATTCCTTTTATTCAATTTGGATGTGCATTGTTTAGCTTTGTGTCCAAATTTATTGCATGTAAAATAGTTACCATTGAAAGATTGAACATTCCTTCCATTGTTATAATCATTTCTTATCTAACTTTTGTATTCACTAGCTCTATGACCAAATCTTTTGCATGTATAATAGTAGCCTCTGAAAGATTTAACTTCTCTATCCTTGCCGTAGCCATTTCTCTTTTGACTCATGCACTCATTAGCTCTATGTCCCATCTTATTGCATGTAAAACACCTAATAGAGTTCTAACTCACTTTACTTCTGCATTCAACAGTTCTATGACCAAATTTATTGCATGTGAAACATTTACCAGAGAAGGATGGAACATTTTGATACTTTCCGCTTCTACATTCTATTGACTTGTGTCCATACTTATTGCATAAATTAAAAAAGATGTTGAAAGATAGATACCTTTGAGCATTTGGTTGCTTAACTAGTGGTCTTCTAGGTCTGTTTCTTTGATTCTGAGTCTGTTTGCATTTGTTCTTCTTGATCTCATCATTCCTACCTTCACCAATCTTCGACCTTTCTCATTTCTTAAATCCCAAACCTTCTTTGACATCAGGACTCTTCTGACTAGCAAGCATCTCATCAAGTTTTGTAGAACTTATCTTAAACTTTTCTTCATAACTTTTTGCTTTCTCCAAATATAACTTTAGGTTGCCAACTTTTTTTTCAATCTTATCACATTCTTTTGATTTTCCTTTCACTATTAGATTAAGGTCTTCCTTTACTTTTGCTCTTTCTACAACTTCTAATTTCAAATCATCCAAGGTTTCATTTGCTGATATCAATTGTTCACTAACCTCCTTATATATTTCTTTGAACTTATTAACTTGCTCTCTTCATTTTCAGATACATTCATTTTCTTCTTTGACATTCTCCTTTAGATCTCTTATTTCTTCTTTAGTTCTTTCCAGGCCTTTAAGATCAACCTTCTTGTGCACCATCCCTGATCTGCCTCAAGCTGTTAGCCTTTCATACAAGGAACCCTTGCTCTGATACCAATTGTTGAAAAGGGCAAGACAACTGAGAGGGTGGGTGAATTAGTTGTAACCAATATTTCAAAACTATTATAGCATCATCCACATAAGCTCTGTTACTTTATTTTAACAATGAAAGCATGAAATTAGAAACTTAACACATTAGACACTAGATTTTTATGCGGAAAACCTAATAAGGGAAAAACCATGGTGAGTGTTAGCTCACAATATAATATGTAATAACAATACCAAAAATCAAAGGCTCACTACCTAGATTGCTCACTACAAAAGATGAGGCTCACTGCCAATTGGGTGGCTCACTACCATTGGGTGGCTCACTGCCGGTGGGTGGCTCACCACCAAGTTTGGTGAACTGAGATAGCACCATCTACACTATGCCAAAGTTTAGTTCCATTGAAGCACAGTAAACATCCTCTGGTCTGCTCTGCTTTTTCACTTCAGTCTTATCTTTTCATTTTCACACGGATATATTTTCATGACTTTATTAAAAGTATTTATATAATTCATCAACTTTGGAATGATCATCAATGTCAGAATTTGAATCATGAACCATTAAAAATAGGTCTGGACCTAAATAGATAAATGAAAGAGAAACAATGAATGCGGACCAAACCAATCCTTAGAAAGGACTCAAATGCAATCTTCCACGCAACAACATGCTATCACAACCTCCAAAGCACAACCACAAGTAGTGAGAACAGCCAAGTTGGCTAAGACTGGTGTTAACACTAAGACCTTTAAGAACACGCTTCATGCACGATCTGAATTACACTTTGTCGACCAATCAAAAGGTAGGAACATGATCTAGAGACATCCACAAGCATGTTACAATCACCAAGAACATCCGTACAACCTTTAAACACTTTATTCCTAAGATTCTTCAACCGGAGCACTTGAACTTTATTGTCGGCCACTGTCATAAAAGAAAGATCACTTGCAGACTACTAAATCATGAACCATTTGAATTGAAGGTACATATCCTCATTACAAACTTAATTCTAGAACCATAGTCTATAAGGCTTAAATGCAAAGAAATGCAGAGCAAAATACATTCTCCCTATCACCACTAAATGCATAGAAAAATAGTTTTTACTCTGGTGAACATAACTTACTCAAATCTTCACACCAGAGGCTAAAACTTGAAACATAGCAACTACAAACATCTACAACATAAGTTTCAAACCACAGACAAAGATATTCAATCTACAATCAATCTTAGAAGAGATAAGGGAAGAACTACTATTTAAGGGAAACCCTACCAAGGAAACTAGCTAATAACAAAAGAAAATCTTGAGGCTAATAAAACAACATAACAAACAAAGAAAATGGAGGAGATTCACATTAGAGAACTTACACTCCTCAAACAACTCATTAAACTTGAACCAAGGAGATTAAACACATTTCACCTCTATGTGGAAAATGAACTAAACAAACTAAGAGCAAGTCACCCTCTGGGTGACATAAGGATAACAACAACTACACTAATTTAATTCTTTCATTAACAACATCTAAACCTAAAAAACTAGGACAATCAAATCCATCAATAACCATAGACAATCAAATCAAACAATTAATATAACCACAATTTGTGATGTTTCTCTTCCCTACAAACATAAAAATGCTTAGTCCCACCACCATTTGATTGGCTTCTACCATGAGAGTAGGAGTGGCTAGCTAGGTACCCTTTAATAAGGGTGTAGTTCATGTGCCACAAACTGGTGTTTAACTCTCTTGCATTGTTCTTGAATTGATTCTAGACATCATAGGGTCCTACCCAAATTCACTCCCAAGATCATAAATCAACTAATTTCTTGCAGATTTTTATCGCAAAAGTGAGGTCCAAGTAGAAGTTACAATAAATTTTTTAGCTTATGTTGATTTATTTTGAATAAATTAACTTGTCATAAATATTTTGGTAGAATTATGACAAGGCCACACACTAGAGGTCAGGGAAAGAATTCATACACACTTAGAAAATATCCTAGCATAGAGGAAATTGATTTTTGATGTGGTCTTTAGTAGATGAAAAAGTTCACCAATTGGAAGTAGGTATGTAGAATATGCAGTCTAAAGTGAAAGGAGAAATAACTAGTATCAAATCTAAAATGAAAGGAGAAATGACTAACATTAAGGAAATAATGTTCCAACTCTAATAATTTATGAAAAAGATATTTATCTTACAACAAAGGGAGATTGAAGGAGAAAAAACTGGAGAAAATCGAAAAGATGGCGTTCGCGCGCTCTGCAAGCCGAGTTAGGGTGACCGTGCCCTAGCTCGTTCTCTATGTGTTGCTCGCTTCTGCGTTGTCGGGGGGTTTTTTGAAGCTTTCGGTGTGGTGGTGGTGGGTTTTTTTCTTTTTCTGGAGGCCTTCTTGCTGCCGTTTGGGTGGCTTGTGGGTGGAAGGGTTTTGATCCTTCCCTTGGGGTTTTGTCTTTTTCCATTTCTTGCAAACATGCCCTGGGGGTTTGCATGCCTGCTGGGGTTCTTGTTTTTTGCTATGCAGGGTGGGGAAACATCTGGGGCTAGCCCCAAATTGGATTTCTGATTAGCAGTTGGTTTGAAGCCTTCGTTGCATGGAGTGAATGTTTTTGATAACACGCTGTTTTCTTCAGAGATGGAGATGAATGATCTAGGATCAGCTAGTGGTTCCCGTATAACGAAGATTAATGGGTGTTTGGAAAGATACAAAGAGTGACCGAAGTTGATTATCCCAATGGAAATGCTTGCAGATGATATTGAATACTATTCAAGGCACTCTTTTTATTGCAAGTTCATGGGTTTGAGAGTCTCGTTGCAATTTTTGGAATCCTGGGCTTAGCGGACTTGGATGCCAGAGGGGGAGATGGAGATTAGGCTCCTTGCGAACAACTTTTTTATGGTCTCTTTTGATTGCATGGCAGATCGGAATAAGGTCTTCGAGGGCGGCCCCTATTTTTATAACCAGGTCAGTTTATTTATCAAGCCATGGCATGCTGGCTTCAACCCGACTGAGGCACTACCAAGTCGGATCCCAGTTTGGGTTCGGTTGCCATGGTTTCTAGTTGAGTGTTGGTAGGATGACGTGTTGCATTTGGTGGCTTCAATGCTTGGTAAACCTATTGGGTCTTCACAACAGATGCAGTATAAAAAGGTAATAACTTTTGCTCGTATCTGTGTAGAAATTGATTTAAGCAAGCCACTGCCAGATTCTATTGAAGTGAGTGCTGGATCATATACTTGGGTGCAACAACTAGATTACGAAACCCTACCTTTTCGGTGTCGTCTTTGTCATGAATATGGTCACTTGCAGCATAGGTGCCCTAGGGCTAAGCCTGTGGTGCCCCAACCTTCCCAGCCTTCTCGTAATCCACCTAGGGTTGATAATGGTAAGGAGCCTATTCCGGGTGATGGTAATGGAGATGATGGCTATGTCCCTGTCAAGGCTCGCAATAGGAATCGGGGCTAGAAGCAGACCTTGAGGGAGAGGCAGGTTGATGAAACTTTGAATAGGTTTGAGGTGCTGGATGATCTCAGCCAGGGGGAAGTGAATCTGGGGTTGCTAAACTTGGATCAGGGAACTTTGGGTACAGGACAAGATGGGCCACCATTGGAGGCCATGTAGGTTGTGCAAGAGATTGGGGTTGGGCAGATGGATACGGATCAACAATTGAGTGTCCAGACTGAACAAGAATCTTCTATTGGAGCTTCGAAGAGTGGTGGAGGTGTTTCCCCATTGCCCCTAAAAGGAGGCAAGACTGTGGGGAAGAGCTCTTTGGCCTCCCCTCTTTTGGGTATTCAGCAAATTGAACTGAAGAAAGGGATTGGTGACAGGACTTCCAAGCTGGGAAGGAAGAAGGATATGGAGAAGATTAAATTAACTGGGTAAACTTTGGTGGAGTTAGGGTCAGTCAAGTCTCTGGATTCACATTTTTCATGCCCCCAGAAATGATTATTCTCTCATGGAATGTAAGGGGCTTGAACAGTGGCCCTCGACAAAAAGCTGTTCGTGATTTGGTTAGGAATCATTCTCTGGATGTTCTTTTTCTTCAGGAGACTAAATTATCTATAGATAATATGTTGGCCATGGCTCCTAAGTTGTGGAAATATGGTGAATGCTAGTGTATGGGGGCTCTTGGTGCTTCTGGAGGGGTGGCTTGTTTTTGGAACCCTCGGAAGATTTTCCCTCTCTGGTGGATGTCCTCTAGATCCTCTATATCCCTAGTCGCCTCTTGGTATGAGATTGGTGAGTGTATTCTCCTCTCTAATGTGTATGCTCCTGTTGAGTTTTCGGGTAAACAACTTCTATGGTCCCATCTTCATTTTGTTCGTAGCTTAGCTCCTTACCATCCGTGGGTTATGGCTGGCAATTTTAATGCTATTGTGGAGTTGTCTGAGAAAAAAGGTGGTATTCCTAGGTTGGAGCCTTCTGCTCTGTTATTCAGAGATAGCATTTCTGAATTAAATCTTATTGATGTTCTGCCAAGTAATGGTCACTTCACTTGGAATAATAGGAGAATTGGTGAGAGTTGTGTTGCTGAGAGGCTTGATTGATTCTTGGTTTCCTGTTATTGGGTTGGAGACTTATGGTCCACTCGATCTGAAATTCTTGATTGGAGAGGCTCTGATTATTGGCCTATTAAGCTTAGCATTATCTCTGCTCGGGGGCCTCGTTCTCCCTCATTCAAGTTCCAGATTATGTGGTTACGGGATCCTCCTCTTCATGAACTTGTGGTTGAGTGGTGGCAGATTGGTAGACCAACTTTTGGTACGACAATGTACACATTCTCCAAGCTTCTTCAGTTTGTCAAATATCAGCTTAAAAGGTGGAATCGGTGATGTTTTGGTAATATCTTTCATGCTAAGGTTGCTGCCTAGGAGGAGTTGAATAATATTACGCGGTTGATTCGTGAGAATGGGGCCTCTAAGGATCTTCTAAGGGAGGAGGCTAAGACTTTGAGAGTGGTTGAAGAATTTGAATTGCGGGAAGAAATCTATTGGAAGCAAAAGGCCCGGGTTGAATGGTTACAGGAAGGTGATAAAAACACCGCCTTCTTCTTCAATTCTGTGAAGGACAGGAGACATGGTAATTCCATTCCTTTTTTGGTGAATGATAGGGGTGAACGTCTTGCCTTGTTTCAGGAAATCTCTGCTGAGGCATCTCAGTATTTTTCTACTTTATTTAGGGAGGATTCTTGAGGGGGCTCTGTTGAGGAAGCACATGTTCTTTCTTGTATTCCTCAGTTGGTCTCCAGGGAGGCGAATGAGTATCTGATGAAAGATATCTCTCTTGATGAGCTAGAGGGGATTGTGTTTTAGATGAAGAAGGGTAAAGCTCCTGGTCCCGATGGTTTCCTGATTGAATTTTTTCAAGAATTCTGGGATATCATAAAGTTGGATCTTCTGGCGGTTGTCCTTGAGTCCCAGAGGAATAAGAAAATGCTTCGTGCTCTGAATTCCACCTTCCTTGCTCTCATACCCAAGTGTGAAGGGGCTGATAGGTTATCTCAGTTCTGGCCTATCTCTCTTTGCAATGTGGCTTACAAAATCATTTCTAAGTTATTGGCTGAGAGATTGAAGAAGTGGCTTAAAGTGCTGATTTCAGAGGAACAGAGTGGATTTGTAGCTGGTCGACAGATTCTTGATGGGGTTGTCATTGCTACGGAGACCATCCACTCCATGGACAACTCCCACGAGAAGGCTATGTTCATTAAGCTGGATATGGCTAAGGCTTATGACAGGGTTAGATGGTCTTTTTTGCAGAAGATCCTTGTTTCTTTTGGTTTTGGTGAGGAGTGGATCCAATGGGTCATGAGCTATGTCACGTCTGTTTCCTTCTCAGTTTTGATAAATGGAGATCATTTTAAACTTTTTGGTACCTCAAGGGGCTTGCGCCAAGGGGATCCTCTTTCTCCGTATCTTTTTTTGCTTCTTGTGGAAGGCCTTGGACATTTGTTGAAAAGAAGGGTGGAGCTTGGCACCATTCAGGGTTGGCGATGGGGTGGAGACTTGCCTCCGCAATCTCATTTACAGTTTGTTGATGATACTGCCTTGATGGGGTTGGCTACTGTTAGGGAAGCTACTAACTTGAGGTAGGTGTTGGACATATATCTTGTTGCTTCAGGATAATTGATTAATGAGGAGAAGTCATCCATATTCTTCTTCAATACGCCGACCCCCATTCAGAGAAGAATTGCTAATATCTTGAGGTTTCAGATAGGGGTTCTCCCTTTGACGTATCTGGGTTTCCCAATTTCTGTTCGCCATCTTCCCAAGGGTTCTTGGCAGAATATTATTGATAAGCTCCGTGCAAAAGTTAATCATTGGACCCATAGATGGTTGTCTTTTGCGGGGCGGGTTCAGCTTCTCAAGTCGGTGGTGCAGGCTCTTCCTACCTACCGATGTATGCTTCAGGTGGATCCAATGCGTTTTATGAGGGAGTTGGATTCTCTTGTGAGGTAGTTCTTATGGGCGGGAAGTTTGTCATCCTCCAAGTGGAGCCTGGTCAGGTGGGATGTTGTGTGTAGCCCAAAGCAATTTGGTGGTCTTGGTCTTCGATAGTCTGCGTTTTCTGGAGTGGCTGTGGCTGCTAAGCTTTTTTGGAGATGGTGTGTGGAACCGGATTAGCCGTGGGCCAGGATATTATCTCATAAGTATTTCCCAGGGATTCCACGGTAGGATCTCCCTCGTTACCCTCTTGAGGGGAAAGGTTCAGTGATTTGGAATACTCTTCAGAAGGGTGCAAAGCTTATCAAGGAAGGTTTATTTTAGATTTGTAGACGGGGAACTGAAGCTCTCTTCTGGTCAGATTCTTAGGATGGATTCCCTCCACTTACTTCTCAGTTCCCCAACCTTCTTCCTTTGTGCCAAAGATTTCTTGAGGCTGGCTGGGCTAGGGTGAGTGACTTCAAGTCTGTTGCTTCTTTTGGTCAATTGGAGGTAGCTCATTGGAAGGATCCCGCAATGTGGCTAGATTTGGGACTTGCGGAAGATAGTGCTGAGCTTCACAAGATTCTTCATAGTAGGAGTTGTAGTTCTCTTCTGGAAGAGGATATTCTTGCTTGGACCCATAATCCTAAGGGGGTTTACTCTGTTGCTTCTAGTTATCAGGTGTTATTGGCTCAGAAGCTAACTGGGGTAGAGGTTCATTGGTGGAAAAGGGTGTGGAATAAACTCTCGTGGCCTAAATGCAATTGCTTTGTTTAGACTTTGGCTTGGAATAGGTGTTTGACATGGGATAACATTCGTAAACGGGGATTTCAAGGACCTTCAATTTGTGTTTTGTGTGGGGGAGCAGAAGAGGATTCTTCGCATTTGTTCTTCCGGTGCCCCTTTGTTGTGCAACTTTGGCATTGGTGGTGGGAGGTATGGAAGCTTCCTTGTATTCATGCGTGCTCTTTGGTTGAATTCTGGGATAGTATGGGAAGACCTCCTTCTATGGCTTCCTTTTTGTAGGAAGTTTGGTTCGTGGGTCCTACCTTTCTGCTTTGGCAGATTTGGCTGGAGCGGAACCGCCAAATTTTTCGTGATCAGAAGTTGGTGGGTCGGCAAGTCTAGCTACATATGCTAGGAATGGTGCAGGAGTCAGTTTCAGCTAAATGTGATTTGGTTTTTCCCTTGGAGAGAGGTGATGATGAGTTGGTGGCCAGACTGGGTCTTCAAGAAATTCATTCTTCTTTTGTCAGTTCCAGGAACTGTAGGCAAGGGAAAAAGAGGGTTCAACGGGTTGGAAGGTGCTTACCTCCTCCCAATGGATTTTTAAAGATCAATACTGATGGTTCTTCTAGGGGCAATCCTGGGCCTGCTGGAATTGGTGGAGTTAGTAGGGACTCAGCTGGGTCAGTGATTTTCCTGTTCTCTATACATGAGGGGGTGAATACTGTTAATTTCATGGAGGGTCTGGCAATTCTACATGCTATTGAGAGGGCCCTTGTTTTGGGCTGGAGAAAAGTTATATGTGAAGCTGATTCACAGATTTTGATTAATCTCTTGAATGAGTGAAAGATATCTGATATTAATTGGCAGTTGGCTTCGGTTGTTCAATGGATTCTTCAGGTTAGTTCTCGATTGGAGGAGGCATCCGTTGTTCACATCCCGAGGGAGTGGAATCGAGCTACCGACTGCTTGGCCAAATGGGCCTCTGAGCATGATAGTGGTTGGAAAGTTGAGGATTGGGATCAGGTTAACCCTGAGCTGCATCTGGATTTAGACCGGTTCTTGGAGGAGGATAGGAGGATACATGAGGATAGTTGATGTTGTTTTTGCTATGGGGTTTTCACCTTGTTTTCTGGGGCTGGGTCCCTTGGTTATTATTGTAATGCTCTTTTCTGATTTCTAATAAAGTTTTTACCCCTTTGTTTTAAAAAAAAAAAAACAACAAAGGGAGAATACCATGTTTCAATCAATCAAGATGGATTGTCTAGACAAGCCAATACTAATCCAAATTCTAGTACTCATTCTAGATCTTAGAACTTGTAATCAAAGATGGATATGTGAGAAAAAAAAAAGGAGAAGGAGAAGGGGAAGATGATGATGATGATGATGATGATGATGAAGTGGTGCCCAAGATAATAATATATTACCATGAACTATCACTATTTGGAGAGATGGCAAAGGGTCTACCCTCCAAGTGAGAACAAGATCAAGCCATTCAACTAATACCTAGAAACCATCTATAATCAACAACCTCTCCTTTGAAAGTACACAAAAAATTTAGAGTAGTGGAAGCACACATGCAACACCAACAAGAGACACTCTTTAGACTCAAGGAGAAAAAGGCAAAGGCATAAAATATTAATCAAGGAAGAAATAGTTTTAACACATAAAGAGTTACAATATCTTGATGGCAAGCCCAAAGTTATTCTAGAACCTACGAGAGTCCTTTAGACACACATTAAGAGATTGTAAATAAGGATGATTATAGAGTATCTGATAAAGTTGAATAATCTCGCTATTGAATATGTGAGATGGGCAGATGAAGCATTCCTTGAGAAGCTTTCAAAGTTTGCCAACATTAGGGACACTGTTTGTTTTAAGGGGATGGACATGATATGCATTTAGCCTATAGTGTTCTTGGCAATATGTGTAGCTAACTTGTGGCTAGCATAATGCTTAATTAAGTTATATAATCATTTATATAGTCTTATAATCATTACAGATTATTCAAGGTAGCCCCCTCCAAGTGGCATCATTTTGGAGGTATCAATCTCAAAGTGGCTTATTATTATTAATTATTTGTAGTATATTTCCTATTATATTATTCTCTTGTGCAATTTATTTCAATAGAATGTGTCTACTCCACAAGATTATAATCATGGGAATTAGGGGCTACATGAAAGGTAGCTGCAATAGAGAAATAATTCATATTGATAGAGGATGAATTAGGATCGAAAGATTAATTATGGGAAAACATTTATATGCCCATACTATCCTCATGTCAACAAGGGATAGAAAAATAGGTAGTGGAAGTATGAACCAAATTCATCAAGGAAGTGTAAAGAAAATAAGATGAATAAAACCATTTAAAAGATAGAAATTACTTTAGAGCAATCTAAACTCACTAATTAATAATATATCATCATCTAAATGTTCATAATTAATAAGTAAAAATGACTTTACATGTAAAGAGTGAAATAAGGCAAACTCTTTATTTATCCGATATGATAAAATGCAGATACAATGATGTATATAAACTACAAGGGAGTTGAGTTGACAGTTACAATAGTTATATGGTTATATGAAACTGACATTTGAAATTGAACCAACCGAACCATAACAATGTAACCAATAGTGTAATACAAATACTAACATTCCCCCCCTTATTACATTGTTCCTGCAATAGTACTAAGGGACCCCCCTTGAATGCTAACATACTAAAAAAAGTTGATTACATAATATGAATACATATTTTATAGAAGATCTTCTCCCAAAGAACAAATCCTAAACCAAGCGGCGCTCCATCATGCTATCTCGTCTACCCTCAGAAAGGCATAGCTTTGAGCTATGTTCTTGAGCTGTTTAGCCCCAAGCTCTCAAATCACAGATTCTTGAATTATCTGACAATGAATCCTAAGAGATATGACAGATCTCTGTCATTGTCTAGTGACCGCGAAAGGGTATAATTCAAGATCATATACTCTTTGAAGCCCGCTGGACAACAATCCATATTGAGCTCAACACCAAATCCCAAACCTGTCTCCAAAACAAAATCTTCACAAAACATACATTCTTCAAATCCGTCAGCATCAACAAAGAAAGGAAAAATAACCAAAACCAAAAATGCTTCTCATGCAAAGCATCATCTCAAAGTGAGAAGCTAACTTGAGATGATGGAAAATCCTCCATCCTTTGATGTCACCTGCCTGCAATATGACCCTCTTAGTCCTTACCCTCCAAAGATAGCACCAGAGGAAGTACTACAATCCTTGAAAGCCTCCAAATATATGTCAGTAGGAACAACCAATTTATTTCCATCCATGGTACAAAAGGATTGCATGATATTGAATAGATTTTCTCCAACCTTCATTAGTAGATGCTCCTTAATCTCAAATGATTCTACATATAGCTCATCCGACCTCAAAAGTGCAATGGCATTAGATACATCAAAACCAAGCATATATGCAGGGACAAAATAAGCAAATTTCTAGAGGTTACTAATTTCTAGGGTGTTTGGGTGTGTCTTCAATTCAACTCTATAGGCCTAATATTCATCCAAATGTCAATCTTCATCTACTCATAAATAGGATTGTAAATTTCCATCCAAATTTTCTTCAGAGGTGTAAAACGATGAGGTGGAACAGAAACTTTGCTTGAAGCTCCATGGTGAAAATCAAGCTTCCAAGCAGTACTAGAGACTAGTTTCTTGTGGTACTAATATTTTTTCGGTTCTTTGATCCTCTTCAGATCTACGCCTCTTTTCATTAAACTTGACTGATCCTTTGCTTCAAATAAAATACCTTCTAAAATTCTAACTTCATGGATTTTCTTCTTGAAAGGACATCTTATCTCCCAAAAATATAATATATGAAGAGCAAAAAAATATGGTCTATGATTTTTAGTGATTATATAAATAACTATCACTTCTAAAGAAGAGGCTTAATGATAACTGAATCCAAACAAAAATTAAAGCAGTTTTAACTTGGCTTTGTCTTGTCTCCTCTGCTCATAACTCTTTTCATTACGCATCCATTTTGGCCCAAATTTTGCAAATAAATGCAGAAAATTTTAGAAGACCTTAAAATGCCCAACATAAATGACCACACGTAGGTTCACCAAGATAACAAGCCTCTCATAAAATTCTTCCAACGCACAAACTAGTGGAGAGAAGAGAAGTTTATGCTTCCATATATACTTGTCTGATATGAAATGCTCCTGCTATGATGTATCGCGATTCCTCTATCCTTTATGTATTACAACAATAATAACCAAAATGAGCATGAATATCAATCCCTCGTAGACATAACCGGCCATGGCTTACATTTTTCTCTCTCAATGAATTTACGCAGCAAAGTGACATCGTCCTCACATTGCAGAAGCTCTAATACCAAATGAAATAAGGAAAACTTTTTTATTTATTCGATATGATAAAATGTAGACACAACGATGTATATAAACTAGGAGGGAGTTGGGTTGATAGTTACAATAGTTATATGGTTATATGAAACTGACAGTTGAAACTGAATCGACTGAACTAAACCAATCGAAACCATAACAATGTAATCAACAATGTAATACAAACGCTAACAAAGAGACATTTGTATGACCATCATAATCATCATGTAAAATCTCTTCACTTAGGATCATAATGTCATCATGTCACATTGAATATGAAGGTGTAACATCACCACAAACATCCAAATGAGCAGCCAAAAATATATCATTAAAGGATATGGCATCATTATGGCTAGTATGAGTAAATAAAACATGAGATCTAAAATATAGATGGTCATGCATCATACCATCATCTAAGAGAAGGGATGCCATCTAAAAAGCTAGATTGTATGGATATAAGATTATCATGACATGTGAAAGAAATATTATTATGATGTTCCATTGTGTTATGAATAGGTGAAGGAAATAGAACTATATCATCTAAGTCCATCCTAAGAGGTGTGCCACAAGCTAAAACCTTGCTAATCATGTTCTCATCACTATTACAATCCATACGATCATCAAAAAGCTTATGGAAAGATGACATTTAAGGACTAGAAATATTAAAAAGAATTTAGGGAAATTGTCCAATTACAAGGATCTTGTTTTCCTAGGTTGATTGCTTGGTTAAACTAGCTTGACAATCGTGGAAATGATTGAAGGCATCACTCTTCAATCATGCAAATTCCTTAGAATGATTTAAATTTAAAATTAAATTTCTTTGTGAAAGAAAACATCTCATATATTGTAAGAGATATGTATGAAAGAAAAGAGGAAGTATACCATTATCTCATTAATATTTAACTAATTAATATACAAGCACTATCAAAGTAAAGTCATTTCAAACTCTTTTGGAAGCTATGTTACTATAAACATAATAGGTAGGGGTTGTAACAAAATCATACATTATTTTGTAACAAATGACATAATTTACTTTTTAAATTTACCTTTAAAAACTTATGCTAATTTATATTTTAGCTCTAAAATTGTAGTGTAAGGATATATATGGGTTCTATGCCCTTTGATACTTTGTTCTAGATCTTTCTGGGCTTAGCCCATGTGACTATCGGGATGTGCCTTTTTACCACCCATTATTTTTTTGTGAAGTGTTATTTTATTTTAATAGATAATTTGCATTTTCATAAATAAATAAATAAAAAACTGTAGCATAAGAATATAATAGTTTTGAAAATCAATAATTTATAAAGAAAAGGTGTCTGTACTTTCTTAGCAACAAAGGCTGTACCAATTTTCTAAATTATGCCACAATAAATCCATTATACTCTAAATTATAGACAACAAACTAAAAAAGTCTCCATAAAATGCTTCACTAGTGGGTAGAAACACTGGAATAACAAGGATAATATATTCCATGAAAGAAATACAAAACCCTTATTACTGCCAATTTCTGCGACTAAAATCTATACAAATATAGAATAGGGGCCGATCACTGATGTAATCATAATACCACTTTCATTAAAAAAAACAGATAAAGCCACAAACAGTTTTATTTATTTATTTTTACGATTGAAGCTTTAGTGCAATCATATGCCTGCTTTTAAGATCCTTTCCGAAACACACCAATCTCCATTATTCATTACGATGGCTACCTCGTAATATTAGTATTCTAACAGTTCTGGTATCTATTATCGAAACATAAACACTTCAAATCATAGCAGAATCCACCGTCAAGATGATCTTTATTTGTGCATACCCAGTCGCAGATGTCATCGTCAATCAACTCAATGCATGGCCCCGGGTATGCACCGCTCGGGAATGCACAGGTGGCACCTTGTAATGATCAACATATTACCAATCAGTAAGTATTTCAGAGTTTTCAAAGGCAAAACAACAAATAAAATCCATGATAATATTGAAGAGAAGAACGATAAATATTACCAGAAGCAAAAGGCGCTGTGAGCAATAGAAAGATGAGGAACACATAAATGCCCTTCGCCATGGAAGCAACTACAAATACAGATAATGTACTCTGTGACGAAACGATTACTACTTATAGCTCACACACCACTTAATTTCCTTCGTGTGTCCCGTGCAATTTTATTTATTTATTGTTACTTTGCCGCTAGCGTTGAAGCTTTACTGCTATCATACGCCTGATTCAAAGATTCTTTCGGATATGACAAAATCAATACGGCGATTCCAAATAATATCATATGATTTCCAAATAACATCATATGATTTCCAGCGTTAACACCGAAACGGCAATTATACGTCTAACAATTTCCAGAGTTGAAAACAATGAAAGAAAAAAATAAAAGAATTAATATATGGAAATGGATGTTTTTATAGTTTAATCATACTCCCACTGTATTTCAAATATGAGGAATACATACCCTACCCCCTAATAGATTTGAACTTCTGACCTTTCTTTCAAGAGGGCAAGTTTTTCACCAATAGGCGAAGTCAGACTATATCTAAATATGAATGAGAGAATCAAAGACACAAGCAACAAAGATAAGTGAGTTAGATAAATGGGGAAGCCATACTCTTTTTTACTCTAGAGGTTCTGTCTTTTGATGTGGGCTAGATTTTACTATGCCTCCTTGCTTGTTCTGTCTTTTTGTAGACCCATCGTAAACAGTCGGCACATTGTGTGACGACTGTTTTTTTGGATTTTCAACTTCTTCATCCAACTAGTTCAACTCATAGTCCTCTATGTTTTTGACAGTAGAAGTCAATAGGATTTTGACACAAAATGGATGAGCTAGCAGGTTTTGACAAGATTTCAGTGCCAGTGAGTTGACAATGTACCGGCTATTTAAGCACATCCCTTTTTACACATCATAGAAAGGGGAAGAAGGATATTTATTAGGGAATGCCTTGAATCCAATTGCAAATCACCTTTCAGAACAAATAAGGCCTGCATTTATGTGTACCTATGATATTTCAAAACAACTCCCAAGCACTAGGTGGATGAGTCGAGCTCAGAAGCAATACATGGCGTATCGGGAACCCTTGCAAATGTAAACCCTCTAGTCTCTCTCGCTCTGACGGTAGCAACTAGTGAAGTAGGGGAGAAACTAAGGAGCTATTTGATTAATGAATGGAATCTACTTTTGTGATGCAAATCTACTTTTGCACATGCAAATTGATTAATGAATGCAAGAAGTAATCTATTTCTAAAACGATTACTACTTATATCTCTCACACCACCTACTTTCCTTGGTGTGTTTCGTGCAATTTTATTTATTGATTGTTACATTGTGCTAGTGTTGAAGCTTTATTGCTATCATACCCCTGATTCAAAGATTCTTTCGGATATGACAAAATTAATATAACAATTCCAAATAATATCATATGATTTCCAAATAACATCATATGATTTCCAGCATTAACACTGAGCCCTGGCCGCCTCCGTGCCGGCCATGGGGGGCCAAGGTCGGGGACCTCGTTCCCATAGAGAAGAGTCACGAGAGAGAAGCGACCATGGGGGGCCAAGGTCAGCGACCTCGTTCCCATAAAGAAGAGTCACGAGAGAGAAGATTTAGGTCACTCAAAGAGATTTTCCCTAGTAGACTAGGTGGCCTATCCAAAATGTTTTCATATGACATTTTTTATGATTTGGTGTATCTAATGCTTGATTTCATTTAATTTCATCTATTTCTTGATGGTAATTTCTTTAATATATATATATATATATATATATATATATATAGTGAAACTTTATAATGTTTTGTATTTTTTTTTTGAGTTTTGGGAGATCCAACTTGACATTTCTTGTGTGTAATAGGATGGACATGTTTGATGCAACATGTAATCATACTTGCTTTGTTGATGTTTATAGGTCTTTGTCTTTTCTAGTGATCATGCTAGCCTTAAGAGGGCAGGTGTGGATCTAGTGGCTAGAGTTCTGATTGTTCATCCTCCTTCATGGATTTACTGTGATATTTTGACCTATTGGGATGTAGATAGGAACACTTTCAGGTTTCCCTAGGTATCAAAAGAGTGGACCATTACCTTGTATGATGTTTATGGCATACTAGGTGTTCCTATGAGAGGAGAGCACCTTCAGGTCCTTGACAGAAAATTAGAGAGAGATTGTCTTGGGCTACTATCATGGTGGTCACTCTCCCTTGAGATCAAACATGTGTTCAACTTACTTCAATTCTTGATCTTGACATCTCACCTTTACATAAGGTTCTTATCAGATTGATTGCTTCTAGATTGTCAGGGGACAAGGGAGCTTGGAGGCTCAAATGGTGTTGGGCACCAATTATATAGACTTGAACAAGGCACTACTTTCACATGGGGGATTGACATTATTGCCATGGTCTATAGAGATTTGTACCATATTTTGAGGCAAGCGGCACTCGCTTTTAGTCATCCTTCTTTTGTTATGTCATGGATTTAAGAGCATATCATACCATATTAGAGAGATGTGCCTTTTCCTGGTCTGAGATTGTTGAGAGTTATGTGATGGGTCCTGTGATTAGGAAAATCAAATCAAGGTGAAACACAAACTAAAATGCGTAAAACAAGATAGTTATACCTAGACATGAAAACTCAATCTCATCAAAGGGAGAAGAACTTTTAGACCCAAGAAACTCCTCAGATATGATATACCCTATTTGATGAATACAATGTGAAATACTATCCTAATTTGCAACTCACAATTCCAGCTCATTAGAGATTTTGGCATGATAACACTGCTTGAAGAATGGATCCCAAAATGGGTTGGAGGATGTTCTATTTATAAATTTTTGGAGGGATTTTGGTCCAAGGGTGGAGATTGGTTTGGAAGAACAATGGTGGAGGATAAAAGTGATGTGGAGGGCTTAGATTTGATCTTGGAGAAATGGAGGGCTGGGAATAAATGTAAATCTTTTATTCATTTTGGGAAGAGGGTGAATTAAATGAGTATGGGTGAGATGGAATATTTATGAATTAAAGATTCATATGGGGAATGTAAAATGAATTAAAAATTCATTTGGGGATAAGTGGAGATAAATGAGGTATGGCATGGGTAAGGGTTTGTAAGAGGAATTAATTGTGATGTGAGATATATTAATTAAAAAATTAACTTATGTGGATATATTTTAAATTTTTATTTGGAGGATGTGGGGAAGGTTGTCAAGCTGGATTTGACCATCTTAATGAGAGGTTCAAGATTAATTAAATAAGGTTGTATTTAATTAATCCTATGGCTAGGATGAAGTAGGCTAGGGTAGGCAATTAAATAATAGCTATTTAATTACCTAGGGTAGGGATAGGTCAATTAATTGGCTAAATTAATTAGTTAAACATGATTTAGCTAATTAATTGGTTTTAGTGAGGAGGTAGAAATTGACCAAATAAATATTACATATTTATTAAATCAATTGGCTAAGGCTTGAACTATTGAATTAATAAAATTAATTCAATTGTTGGGGATGGCATGATGAAAAAATGGGTGATGAAGGGATAATAAATTAAATAAAAATTTAATTAATTAAATAGAAGGGAAATTGATATGTTTAGGGATGTCAGGAGTCGGTTTGATGGTAAGAGATATTTTTAGGTGTCTACATTTGCCCCTCTTTGACCTGGCGTCCGGACCTAGTAGGGAAGTGGCATCAAGTCGAAGAAAAATATGCCCCAACTACCAGGAAGGAATAAGATGGGTGAGGGATGCCCCCTCGAGAGGTTGGTGGAAAAAATTAAAAAAAAATTTAGGGTGACCTAGCGGAAAGATACGACGGGAGTGAAAGTTGGATAGGGGATGGAAAAAGAAGATGGCAGGAAGAAAAACATAGGAAAAAGGTTGGGATCTGCAGCCTGGAGGAGAAAAAAAGTGGGCAGAAGGATGACATGGCCCACTATATTAGGACTAGTGGGCCCTAAGCATGCCACATTTGCACACATTGACTTGGTGAGAAGAAGAAGTAGAGGAGAGATGGCAGAGCACAATCCCTAATTCCCATGACTTCGACACATTTTTGAGCAGTTTCGATCGTTTGGCCTAGCATCGGAGGCTAGACCCCAGGTAGGGCCTAACCTTGACTTTGTGATTTTTGATAGTTTGTCACATTTTTTGGTTCGGGAAATGGGTTTGGGGATTGTATCGCTATCGCAAGATCGGGCAATGTGAAAAAAGAGTGGATTAGTGCAATCCTATAGATTGGCGCTATCAGCCGGGGTAGCATAGGGGTGGATTGGCGCCATCTATGTAGCATTTTGGCGCTATTGTCTGAAATAGCGCAATGTGTGGAAGAATAGGGTTTTAGTGTTTTAGTGCTAAATGCATAGGAGGGTAGCACTATGTTCTCGAGTAGCGCTATTCTGAGTAGTAGTGCTATACGGTGTTTTAGTGCTATGTAGGGGATTAGCGCAATATATAGAATATGCGCGTTTGGGAGAATTGGTTCTATTCCTTAAATTAGCACCAAGAGATGGGGTGGCACCATTTGTTAAAATGGCACTAAGTGTATTGCGTAGTAGTGCTATGTATGAAAGTGGCGCAATGTGTTTTGCACAGTGGTGCTATTATCTGTAATAGCGCCATGAAAAGTAGTAGTGCTATTTGTAAAATGGCGCGAAGCATGGTTTGTTTTGGCACCAAATGATTTTGGCATTCAACATTAGAAGAAAGGGGGTGATTTGGAAGAAAGATAGATAGATTTCTGACCAGAAAGTTGTGGATGCAGGATCTAAATTCATTTATAGTGACCTCGCGGGAGTAACACATGCCATCTGTGATGGCACTGTTTGACCAGTTTGATGATGCCACTGGGGCCTGACTTGTTAGGGTTAGCCGACAGAAGATATCAATTAAAAGAAAATAAAGATTAAACAGAGAAATGGAAATACACAGAATTAATAACAGCGAGAGACAAGATTTAACGTGGTTCACCCAAACTCGGGCTACATCCACCAAATAGAGAGTCCAATATTATTATCCGGTAAATCAAAATGATTACAATTAGCAATCCCTGCAACTCAATACCGCTGCAAATGCTACAATACAATACCCAAATCCTAACCCTTGGCTGCTTTTTATCAAGCCTTTTTGTCGGTTACAAAAATTAGGGTTTTCTTATGTCGGTCATAAAAAAATAGGATTTTTTAAGTTGGCCCTAAAAAAATTTAGTGTTTAGTACTTTCCTGATCAGTCGCCACCTACCAACAATCTCCCACTTGGAGACTGATTAGGCTCCACACCAAACAATCTCCCACTTGGAGACTGATCCTGGACGACACCGCTGTGCATGCAACTCCCACTGGAAATAAGCACCCTGGACTCTACTGTTCTATTTTTGTTGTTGTCAATCTAGAAGACCAACCGAAGCTGAAGAGGAGCTCAGCTTCTCCCTTGTCACTGCCTTTGTAAACATATCCACTAGATTTTCATCTGTATGTATCTTTTCCAGCCTTAACTATCCATTTTCCAACACTGACCGAATGAAGTGATACCTCAACTGTATGTGTTTGGTCTTTGAATGCAAAGTAGAATTCTTTGCAAGATGTATGACACTCTGACTGTCTGTATACAAAGAACTGTTAGCCTATTGTTTACCTAATTCTTCCATGAAAGATTGCAGCCATATCATCTCCTTGCTTGCCTCTGTTGTAGCTACATATTCTGCCTTTATGGTGGATAAAGCAACCACCTTTTTCAACCTGGAAATCCAACTCACCGATGTTCCACCTACAGTAAAGACATAACCTGTAGTACTCCGCCTGGTATCAATATCCCCTGCCAAATTTGAGTCTACATAACCTGCTAAATCAGTATTAGAGCCCCCAAAACATAAGTGTTTATTAGATGTACCTCTCAAATATCTGAGAATCCATTTGACGGCATTCCAATGCTCAAATCCGGGATGACTCATATACCTACTAACGACTCCGACAGCATGTGCAATATCCGGTCTCGTGCATACTATGGCATACATTAAACTTCCTACAACTGAAGTGTATGGTACCTTGGACATTTTTTCTTCCTCCTCTTGTGTCTTTGGACACATCTCCTTAGTCAATTTCAAATGACTAGGCAAAGGTGTGCTGACAGCTTTTGCATTCTGCATATGGAATCTCTGCAACACCTTTTCAACATAAGCAGTATGAGATAGAGTCAATTTTCTATTCTTCCTATCTCTGCAAATTTTCATACCAAGGATTTGTTTTGCTGCCCCCAAATCCTTCATATCAAATGACTGTGCTAACTGATATTTTAACTCTCTGATGTGATCCATGTTAGACCTAGCTACAAGCATGTCATCAACATATAAACATAAAATAATGTAGCTATCATTATCCAACCTCTTAAAATAAACACAATGGTTAGAATTACACCTGTTGTAGCCTTGCTCAGCCATAAAACTATCAAATTTCAAATATCATTGTCGAGGTGCTTGTTTCAGGCCATACAAACTCTTCTTCAATCTGCACACTTGTTTCTCCTTACCTTTGACCTCAAATCCCTGTGGTTGTGCCATGTATACCTCCTCCTCCAAATCACCATGGAGAAAGGCAGTTTTCACATCTAGCTGTTCCAAATGTAAATTGTCAGCAGCCACAATACTTAAAACAGTATGAATAGAAGTCATCCTGACAACCGGAGAAAATATCTCATCAAAATCAATGCCCTGTTTCTGTGCAAATCCTTTTACAACTAACCTGGTAGGTTAAATCTTTTCTTACCTCCATCTTCCTCTTTCAACCTATAAACCCATTTGTTTGGTAAAGCCTTTTTACCTGCAGGTAACTTACATAATTCCCAAGTCTGATTTTTTAGCAAGGAGTCCATTTCTTCTTTCATGGAAAGGTCCCACTGAACTTGTGTATTCACCTGCATAGCTTCATCATAGCCTTCTGGTTCACCAGCATCTGTTAACAAAATAGAATACAAAGAGGGAGAAAACCTTTCAGGAGGTCTACTTATTCTTGTTGACCATCTAACATTCACTGGAGTTTGTGGTATTTCTAGTTGCTGTTGTGGAGCATTAGGAGCCACTGGAACATCACTATTTGGAGTATCATCTAGCACCACATAATCATTTTCTTTCTTCTCATGCTGCTGCAACTAATCTTTGTACAACACCTTCTCATTGAATATAACATCCCTGCTTCTCACAATTTTCTAATTTTTAAAATCCCAAAGCCTATAACCAAATTCATCAATGCCATATCCAACGAAGGTACTTTTTTTTGATTTTGCATCTAGCTTGGTTCTATTTTCAAAATCTATATGTGCAAATGCTTCACAACCGAAGGTGTTCAGAAAAGAATAACTCAGCTTCTTGCTAGTCCATGCTTCCTCTGGAATACCACAGCCCAAAGGAACTGAAGGACCTCTGTTAATTAAATATACAGCAGTGTTAACAGCCTCTGCCCACATGTTTAAAAGTAGTCCAACATGCAATCTCATGGCCCTTGCACGCTCCATTATTGTCCTATTCATGCGTTCAGCCACTCCATTTTCCTGTGGAGTCCCTGGAACCATTTTCTGCATACGAATTCCATTAAAGGAACAATAATCTTCAAATTCTTTGCTGCAATAATCACCGCCATGATTGATGACTCCAATGTCTATGATTTTGATACGCATCACATATCAAGTATGGATTCAGCCAACGAATCAATAGTTTGCAAATATCTTGAGTATTCTTGTTGCCGACTAGAAAGTTGTTGAAATCCTTGGTGTGGATACATATACCAGATGGATTCCAGTATGAAGGAGTGGATGTGACGAAATAGTGTGTGAAAAAAGATAGAGATAAGTGTGGAAGCAGTAATACAAGTCCAGTATGTAACAGAACAGCAGCACTAGAGCAGAGGAAGAATGAAGTCCATTAGATCAGTATATGGAGCCTAACCGGAACTAAACTTCAGCATTTGTGGATGCCTCTCATTAGTTCAAACACCTGGTTATCTTCTATAAACTTTGTAGATAGTGAGTCTCTTGTAGGCAGTGTGCCTCTTGTGAGCAGTGTGCTCAGGTAGTGAGCCCTAATTGGCAAGTGCCATTTTGTACTTCTTATTTTTTTAACAGAGAATATAATCTTGGGTTAGTCACCCTATGATTTTTCCCTTAATAGGGTTTTCCATGTAAAAATCCTTGTGTTATGTGTGTTGATTTTATTTCTGCCCTCATAATATGTATGCTTATATGTTTTGATTCTACACTAATTGTTAATGGTAAAAAGAAAGTTAAGATACTTGAGATAACTGATTCACCCCCCCTCTCAGTTATCTTTCTTATTTCTAACAATTGGTATCAGAGCTAAGTTCCTCTAAACAGAGCCTAACAGCTTGAGAAAGATCTAGGAATCTTAATGGATATGTATGGTATGAAGGAACAACTTCAGTTTGCACTAGATGATCTTAAGTAATCTCACTCTAAAGTTAATTTTTGAGAGAAAGACTCAAACAAGCTAATGATTTCATAAATGAGCTTAAAAAAAAATTAAGTATCTCTGTGAAAAAGAGAAAGGAACTACTTCAAAAATTAGCGAGTCAGAGTGAAGCCAATGATACTAATGAAGTTCTAAATGAAAAAAACAAGCTATGTGAGAAGCTATCAAAAGAGGTCATTATGGTAAGACATGAGATGGAATCAAGGGTTATGAGATTCACCCAAGAAATTGAAGAGAAAAGGAAAATTGAAGATAATCTGAAACAATCTCTCTCCTTGAATCTTGTGCAAAAATGGTTACTCCAATGGTTGTTAAGATCTTTGATAGGTCTTGTCCAAAATTCAAGAACACCCCTATAAATCCCTAGAAGTTGATCCATTAGACGCTTTTTCTAGCATTCTGCATGGGGTTTTGCACGTAGAAGATGTTAGGGTTTACATCCATGCCAATATTGAAGAGTTTGGAGAATCTGCAAGCTGATGGACATCTACCATAAATAATTAATAGATGAAAGTTTTGAACTTAAACCTCAATACAACGCCCTCCGGGATAAGCACTTTGGACATTGCATCCACTTTCCCTGTTTTGCAGAAGATGAATGGGTCCAGTATGTTCTTAGCAGAATAAATGACAAATTCATGTGGTTAATGAAGATCTTCAAGATAACAAAAGATGCTATTAGGGTAGTAACTGGACTACACTCTTCTGGTGGATTACCTGCACTCAAATCTATTAAGAACCAGACAATAAGTGAAGCTACCAGGACTAAGTTTGACAAAAAAGAAATGACAATTGATGACATCACAGATCCGGATGTCAAGTTTGATTCAATGATAATTGGATATAAGATCTATCATTCCAGCAGGGAGAATTTTGTATCCGGAACTACAATATATACAGCATATCAAATGTTAAGAGAAAATGTTGATTATGATCTATGTGATCTTCTTCTAAACCAACTGTTAGAAAACTTGCATAAGATCAAGAAGGATAAGAAGAACTCATTCAAGTATTGTTGTTTGATACTATGTCTCTTCTTTTACTATATGAACGAGCTACCTGGATCAAGTGGTTGGGTATGGCAAAATGACAGACCAGTTGCCATACAAATCAGAGACTATATGTATGGGCTTGGTGATGCCAAGGCTCAAAGCACAGTGCTCTGGGGATACTTTAAGAACTTCCAAAGTATGATGCAGGCCAGAGAAAGAATTCCTCAATCTATAGTTGAAAAATACAAGGATACAGTGTGTTTTATGGTAGACACTGATCATTGCCTAATGGAGGCAGTTGAGCCTAGAACAGTTTGGATTATGCCAATGAGATATGAGGTTGATGAGAAAATCTTGGAGCTGCATATCCAACACTTGCTAAGTCAGCCTAAGGACCTTGAGGCAGAAAGGTTTGGAACCTTTGAAGAATTAAGTGTAAAGATTCATGTTGAACTGAGGCAACCAGAAATAAAAAGGAAAGTTAGAAGGGAAGTAAAGGAAATTGCCAAAAGATATGGCATATCAAAAGAGGTAGTTGATGCAAACAGAGAGTAAATAGAAAGAGCTGAGAAAGAGAAACAAGAAGTAGAAAAAGAAAGTGTTCCAGTGAAAGCCTCCTCCTGGACTAGATCCTCTAAGAGCTCTGCACCTGCCACCCCTAAGAGCTCAAGAACCTCAAAACTAGAAGCCAAGACATCCGGAAAGGGAGAAAAGAGAACAAAATCAAAAGCCACAAGGTCTTACATAAGCTAAAAGGATGATGAAAAAATAGAGTCTGATGAGGAAGTTAAGAAAATGAAGAAGAAGAAGAAGAAAACATCTGGGGAACCCTCTGCCGATAAAAATAAAGAAGAAAAGGCAGAAGAATTTGTTGAAAAGCCCACTCTTTCTATTGATGATATTATCAAGGCAGTCACAGTGGATGGGACCCTGCAACCACTCACAGAATTTTATGATGAATATAGTGATACTGACAAGAGGATCTTGGAAGATGCTATAGTTAGGTACCTGAATATTTATAATAAGGCATTCATTGAAATCATTTCTCTAATTCCCAAAAGTCTAGAGAAGGTACTTGAACTCAAAAAAGAGAATACCAAGGAAAAGGACTTAGAGATCTGACAATAGATTGATATTCATCTCTATCCTTCCATTACTCCAAAGAAAATGAACATGATCTTCAAGGACTGCAAGGATGAATTCTGGAGCAAAGCTAGAATGAACAAACTAATGCTTGGAGAGACTAATCAGGTAGCAAGAGAAATAGAGGACATCCTCCAGAATGCCTTCAAAAGATTCAATCTTCCTATCATAGAGGAAATAGATGAAGAACCTTCTACCACAGATGTCAAAGGATTAAATGCATCAAAAGAAGAATCTACTGAGAAAAATGTAGAAGGGTCAAAAGAGATAGATGAGGAGAAGTCTAAAGACTTGGATTCCTTTGCTCCGGAAGAGGAAGTTCATTAAGAAGTTAACATCTCTCCTTTGGATCCCACTGTAGAGATCCCAAACTTAGGAACTGAAGGAGAAGGAAGAAAAGAAGAAAAAGTGAGCCAAGAAGAGGAGGTAAAGGGAAGAGAAGAAGAACAAATAGAGAAGATCTCTGATGATAGTTCAGATATTCCTAAAGAAAATAAGACTCAGTCTCCAACAAGAGACACTACAGAGGCAGTGAAGAAATTCTTGAACAAAGAATTGATGGAGATAGATGAACCATAACTTTTTCAAGGACCACTAAATTTTGATTTCCTCTCTCTAGTCCAGACAATGAAGATATCATCTTTTGCTCAAGCCAAGGAAAAAGAAAAACTTCTGAAGTCTCACATGGAAGACTGTGAGCTGTTAGAGATTGCATTCGGTATGTTGGAGAAGATCATGCCATCATTTCAAAAGGATCCTTTGGCATCTCCATCTGGTAACCTAAAATCTCTAGTAAACTATGTTAGTACTCATTTTGATTCTTTAGAGAAATCAGTAGAAGAAAAGGTCTGGAAAGAATTTTTGGGAAAGAGATTCACTGAAGTATAGGGACGCATTACTAATGATAGGAGGAACTTAGATATTGGGATGAAGAGCCTAGAAAATGCTCTTAAAGATGGTGGAGAAATGTACAAATTTTGTCTATCCTGGTCTAAAGTAACAGAGGATATTGAAAAGAAGGTGAAAGAACAAGAAGGTAAACTGTCAAGTTTATCTCAGAATTTTGATCCCCTCACCACATCCATAATGAATCAAGAGTGCCAGGCTATTTCCAATATAAATGAAATAAAGAGGCTTGAAAAGGAGAAAAAGATTATAATAAGCAGTATGAGTGAACTTAGAAGGATAATTATCCTTAAGTTAGACGCAATGCATGAGGCCTTAACGGATGCTCGGGCCATAGCATGGACTAGTGATACGGCAGACTTAAGAAGGGGAGAATCTTATGCATTTTTATTGAGTGGTCACATCTCCATTGTGGATAGGATGAAGTAAAGTTGGGCCACAGAGTACGTACAGTTGAAGGCCACTTTTGCAGATATACTTAAGTATATGTAAGTATAACATATATATACTTATGGGGCTATGTATAGGTTGATTTTTACAAATTTTGGTGTGCAGATTCCACCCTTTCCCATTGATGTCAAAGGGGGAGTGAGGAGTAGTGAAAAATGTGGGATCTAGCTAAGGGGGAGCTCCAGTAAAACAATGCATAAGATAGAGCATCAACCAAGGGGGAGTCTGCTGCGACACTTAGTCATTTTTCACTAAGTGTTGCCATCAATGCCAAAGGGGGAGATTGTTGGCAAGAGACACTATGTGGCTTCATGAGTGTTGTCATTGATGGCAATAAAGTCTATCCCACACATCTACAACACATAGTATGCCTATACCAGAAGTCAGATTGAAGGGTGTTTTGGTCCGGTGAACAAGAACATAGCATGTAGCAAGGTCTGAAATTTAGGTCTGGATCTCTCAGATGGTGTAACTCAGTAAGTTGCAAACTTGGACAAGTCAAGAGGAGTATCATGAATACTATATTCTAGAGATTGAGCCTCCGGTGAGAAAACATGGAAAAGATATGAGCATCTAAGGGTTGGGTTCTAGACAGGCAAAGCAGACTAAGGAAGAACTAACTGGTAGAGTAACAGACTTCAATCCAGATGAGAAATTGATGGTGATCAAGCTATTTGAGGGATCATACAATATTGGCCAACATGATTGATAACTCCAATGTCTATGATTTTGATATGCATCACATATCAAGCACGGATTCAGCTAACGGATTAGTAGTTTGCAAATATCTTGAGTATTCCAGTTGCCAACTAGAGAGTTCTTGAAATCCTTGGTGTGGATACATATCTGGATTCTAGTATGAAGGAGTGGATGTGATGAAATAGTGTGTGAAAAAAGATAGAGATAAGTGTGGAAGAAGTAATACAAGTCCGGTATGTAACAAAGCAGCAACACTAGAGTAGAGGAAGAATGAAGTGCATTAGATCAGTATATTGAGCCTAACTGGAACTAAACTTCAGCATTTGTGGATGCCTCTCATCAGTTCAAACACTTGGTTATCTTCTATAAATTTTGTAGACAGTGAGTCTCTTGTAGGCAGTGTGCCTCTTGTGAGCAGTGTGCTCGGGCAGTGAGCCATAATTGGCAAGTGCCATTTTTTACTTCTTATTCTTTTAACAGAGAATACAATCTTGAGTTAGTCACCCCATGGTTTTTTCCTTAATAGGGTTTTCCACGTAAACATCCTTGTGTTATGTGTGTTGATTTTATTTCTGCTCTCATAATATGTATGCTTATATGTTTTGATGCTACACTAATTGTTAAAGGTAAAAAGAAAGTTAAGATATTTGAGATAACTGATTCACCCCCCCTCTCAGTTATCTACCTTGATTCCAACAAATTTCACTAGTAAGGGCACTGGGGATACCACCATACATCACTTTAATTATAGGATTGCCTCTTTTGTGTTTAGGTAATGTGAAAGGGACAATCAAAGCCTCTTGGGTGAATGACTTTAGTAGATGAAGTGGAGTGAGAAGCGTGGTGTAAAATGGACTTGTCATGATTATGAGATAAATGGGATGGAAGTATTTGATCATGGAGGGTGATGGAAGTGTCATGAAATGGGGGTGATGTGGGACCAACAATCGCACAAGTAGACATAGATTTAGGAAATTCCTTTGGACTTTCCTTTGTACTTGATTTGATTTGATTTGATTTTCTTCAAGTAGATGCTTTTGTGATGCTAAGGGAAAGATGAATTTTCTTTGTCTTTTGATGCCCCAAGGATAGGTATAGCATGATTTTTCTCTTTTGAGTCCTTCACATTTTTTCTTTTTGTGTTTTTTGCTTTTGTATTTGTAGGACTAATAACTCAAGATATTCTTCATCATTTTGACAAGTTGTGAGAGATATTGGATTTTGTTGATCCTAGGTAATGGCACTAGGAAGTGATGATGATGGTTAAATGGATAAAATGGCATTGTCATGGAAAAGGCATGAAATGTCTAGGTCTTCGAGAGAGGCACTAAGGCCCCATCGATGGTACTTTCAACAACATTAGGAGGTTCATCTTGACTTGTAGAGGTAACATGATGATATTTGATTTTCAAACTAGGAGGCATGTATCCTTATAAAAATGTTCATGATGTACCTATATTGGTATTGGCTCCATAATTCCTTTCACATGAAGCCCAAGGCCTTTACCTTTATATTTCATATTTTTACACATATGTGATGGAATGGGATAAATTTTCTTGAGATGGATAAGTGGAGATTCTTCATCATTAGATTAATCTTTATGGAGCCAAGAGTCTAGGGAGTCTTCAATTTGCTCTTCATCCAAGATTCCTTTAGAGGAGAAAGCATTAGACCCAAAATTTTAGGGCTTGTCTTTTGCATAGAAGAACATTGTGGAGGATGACAATGAAACTTTGGCAATAGAGATAATTGACCTATATGAAATACATTATGTATCTCTTATTCAACACAACCTTTATCCATGATCTTGACCTTTGTGACTTTTTATGATGATGTAGATGGAAGGTCATTGGTATGGAGGTATGATGAAGATGGTGTATCCTTGACTTGAGTGGAAATATCATTAGTGGAACAAAAATTGGCTTTTTGATAAATGGCTTCCATAGCTCAACAATATGCAAATGGTTTGGGATCTACTTTGATAGTAACTTCAACACCATTGTAAGGGAACTTCAAGCATTAATGGTATGTGGAGAGAATGGATTCCATAACATGTATCCACGGGATGCCAAGTAAGATATTTTATGGAAGGTCAAGATCCCCGACATGGCATGCAATATTTTATAGCATAGGTCCCACTTGTATAAGAAGACATTATTGGCAAGATGGGAGACCCATAGACAACAGAAAGCAACATTATTGAAAGGACACCCCTGACCCTCTTAAAAGAAATATGGCACATATGGTAGAAAATAAACCTTGGTGTTTGGTGTGCAATTTACCACATTTACCCGAATACTGTGAGGTAGCTAAATTGGTACAACAAGAAGAGATGTTATACAATTATAATAGAGACAACCACACCATAAATATGATGCAAGATACACCATGTGTGGTGACTGAAGATTACTCTTCTACAGAGGAAGAGGGATATGAATATGATGTAGGAAACCAGAGGCATCATGTTAACATGGGAGAACAAGAAGTGTTCTCAGATCAGGAGGATGGTTATGAGGAACCTACTTACTATAACAATCAGCCATATGAACCATGGAGAAAGCCTACTGAAGATGAAAGAGAAGCTCTTACAATGGCTGCAATAGCTCAAGCTAAAAACACTTATAACCTGAGGAATAGGACAGTAAACGCTAAACAAGGAACACATGGGAGTGTATTCATGAAAGATCAAAGTAACAAAAAGAATAATACACAATCATCATTTAAAGAACCAGAAAAGGGTGGTAAAGGTAAAGCGAAAGAAAAAGTACAAAATCAAGAAAAAGAAAATATAAAAATAGAAAAGAATGATCAGACTATGGCCCATTCTTTTGATATTGCTCATGCAGTATCTTAGGTAAAAATATCAGCTCCACTTTTAGAAATGATGACGATAGACAAATACAGGAATATAGTAGTTAAAATGATTTCAGATATACCAGGTCAAAAACACAAAGGATCTGAAAAAAGAACAAATAATGTTCATCAAGAAACATTCCAAATGCCTGAAGTATACCTAGGTGATACATTGACAAAAAATCCCTCACAGGTGGACCCTTTCTACACTACATTATTGATAAAAAATAGGATAGTAAGGAACTGCATGATTGATTTAGGTGATTCCATGAACATCATGCCAATAGTAGTTATGAAAGAGTTGGGAATGTGGGTTGATACTACATTTGGTAGGTGTTATGCAATGGATAATAGATCCATCCCAGTCGTTGGTATTATGAGGAATGTGGAGATAAAACTTGCTGCATACCCTTAAGCAACTTATAACATTGATATTACTATGGTTGACATCCCACCATATTATGGAATGCTTCTATCGAGACAATGGGCTGCTATGGCAGGAGGGAATGTCCAATTAGACTTATCATATGCTACAATACCAGTAGGAGGTAAAGAAATCAAGTTGTACAAGGAGCCAAGGTATGAAATCATTATAGAACGATTGGATCAGCATCAAATAAATTTCTTTTGTGATACAGATTTGGGAGCTTTCAAGGTTGGAGAAAGTATGCCAGAATTGCATAATACTGATCCAATACATAATGAATCTATGAAATAAGAAAATGATGTGTGGAAGATGTATTTTGATGGTGCATGCAGCAAAATAGGAAATGGGGCTGGAGTAGTGTTTATTTCACTGGGAGGTAAAACTTTCAAATACTCTTTTCTATTAACATTTGATTGCAAAAACAATGTAGCAGAATACAAAGCTTTGCTCATTGGTTTGAACATAGCCACTAAGCATAAAATAAGAAAGTTAGTTGTATATGGTGATTTTGAATTGGTTACTTCCCAACTGAGAGAAAAATACGTGTTAAAAAACAAGAGGTTGAGATAGTATAGAAATGTAGTCTGGGATGATATTGAATTATTTGATGCCTTTTCAATCAATTATATTGATAGGTCCAAAAACATTATGGCAGATTTTCTGGCAAATATCGCATTAAAAAGGGATGATGTCACATTAGGAGGAATTACAAAGGTTGAATTCAAAACCAGACCCACCATCCCAGATAATATACATAACTGGCAAGTGTTTGATAACGATGCTGATATAATCAACTTCTTACATTGTGCTGATTTCTATGAAAATCAAGAGATTGATTTCAATGCATTCGTAGAAGAACATGATGGGAATGAAACCCTTTTTGGTCAAGAGATAGTTCAGTTGAAAACAAATAAGATACTTAAGGGACTTATAGTATTGGAAAAGGCATTCGATGGACATGATAGATTTAAAATGAAAGACACACCAGTGGCCCTGAATGACCTTGAAGAAATCAATCTGGGGACACAAGCAACCCCAAAGAATGTGTATATTGGAAGAAATCTCAACCCAAAAATTAGGAGTCGAATCACCAATTTACTTCGGAAGTTTAGGCATGTATTGGCTTGGTCATATGATGATTTAAAAGCATATAGAGAGGATCTATTTCAGCATGAGATACCACTAAAACTAGATGCTAAACCATTTAGGCAAAACAAAGGCCAATCAATCCTATGTTAGCTCCTAAAATGCTATAAGAACTTACAAAATTAAGGGATGGAGCTATCATTAAGCCCATCAGACATTCCTCCTGGGTTTCTAATTTAGTGCATGTCAAAAAAAAGAATGGTGATATTAGACTATGTGTAGATTTCAGGAATTTAAACAAGTCTTCTCTTAAAGATAACTATCCCCTCCCCAATATGGAAGCAATATTACAAAAGGTTATTGGATGTCAATTGTTGTCAATGATGGATGGCTTCTCAGGTTACAATCAGGTGAAAGTCAAAGAATCGGAGCAATTTAAGACTGCATTCACCACTCCATGGGGAACATATGTATATTTGAGAATGCCATTTGGGCTCACTAATGCTGGAGCAACATTCCAAAAGCAATGGATGTGGCTTTTGCTGAGTTAATTAATAAGATCATGATAGTATATCAAGATGACTTGACAACATATTCTAAAAAGGTTGAGGATCATTGCACACATTTAGAGCAAATATTTATCAAAGCCCTAGAATATGGTGTTATGCCCTTACTTCTATAGTGTATATGGTTATGAATAGTCAGCTTGTGGCTATCTTAACTCTTAATTAAGTCATATTATCATTATTATATTGTTATTTAGTTGTTTAGGTTGGCCTAAGGCTTCTATAGGGCTATCTAGGTCAGCCATGGGTGATATCCTAGGCATAAATAGGTATATATAGGGGTAGTGAGTCTTATCGGATGATCATATTGTGTATTGTGTTCTCATTGAAGAATATTGGAGGTATCCCCCTCGAAGTGGATTAGGAGGTTGCCCCCTTGAAGTGGCATATTATTATCAAGTATTTGCAGAATAATTACTATTATATTCAGATAATGTGCAAGTTGTTTCATTACAAATGGTATCAGAGCATGATCTTGGCACTGTAGAGGCAAAATTTTTTCTCATCATTGGAGGCAATTTTGGGAAGAGCATAACTTTCAGATTTTAGTGAATTTTTTAAAGATTTTTAAAGGGTTTTTGAAGACAATATTAAAGAAGATACAGTATAGATTTCAAAGGAATTGGATTAAAAATAAGTGAGTTATTGCAAAATTAGGGTTTCGAACAAATTCTCTCTCAAGGTAGTAAATTTGCTAATTTCTTGGATTTTTTTCTGGGTAAGTGGTATCTTGGCCTTAGTAAGTTATAGTAAAATTTTTAGAGAATTTACATTTCATTTGTGTGATTTATTTCAAAAATATTGGTTTCCATCATGATGGGGCCTGCAACAAGAGGCAAAAAGAATGCTGTCACACTGGGGAAATCCACTGATAAGGATGAGGAAATAAGTAAGTTCAAGTTGGTGATGTGTGGCCTAAGAGGAGATATATCGCACATACGAAGCATGTTAAGCACCTTAATGAATGAAACAAGAAAGGAGGTCTCAAGCAACCAAGAACCAGAAGAAGAAGAAGAACCAGAAGAAATAGAAGAAAAAGAAGAAGAAGAAGAAGAAGAATCAGCAGACAAAGAAGAAGAAGAACTAGAGGAAGAAGAAGAAGAAGACATAAAAGGAGAAGAAGAAGAAGAAGCAGCAGCAGACAAAGAAGAAGAAACAGAAGAAGAACTAGAAGAAGAAGAAACAGAAGAAGAAGAAGAAGAAGAAGCAGACAAAGAAGAAGAAGAACCAGAAGAAGAAGAACCAGAAGAAGAAGAAAAAGAAGAAGAACCAGAAGAAGAAGAAGAAGAAGAAGAAGATGAAGAAGATGATGAAGAAGAAGCAGTAGACAAAGAAGAAGAAGAACCAGAAGAAGAAGAAAAAGAAGAAGAACTAGAAGAAGAAGCAGAAGAAGAAGAAAAAGAAGAAGAACTAGAAGAAGAAGAAGAAGAAGAAGAAGAAGAAGAAGTGGACAAAGAAGAAGAAGAAGAATAATAAGAAGAAGAAGAAAAAGAAGAAGTGGAAGAAGAAAAAGAAGAAGAAGATGAAGAAGAAGAAGAAAAAGGCAATGAAGAGGAAGAAGTGAAAGAAGAAGAAGAACTTCCTAGTCAAGATATTCAACCAACGCAAGGGTACCATGTACTATTCCTCACCTTTTCCTCTATGGCACATCAAAAGGTTCAAGTAAAGGAAGAATACATTCATCACCATCAAGAGCTAGATGCAAAGGGAAGACACATCTTGGAGTTGAAGTTAATTTTCCAAACACACATGAATAAGTTGAGGACATCAAGGAAATATCTTCTAGTTGAAGTTGCCACATGGGATGATGAAGATTATATGAAGAAACTACCACAATTGATCAGCGTTGAGGACAATGCTTTTGTAAAGGTGGGGGGCATGTTATGCCCTTACTTCTATAGTGTATATGGTTATGAATAGTCAGCTTGTGGCTATCTTAACTCGTAATTAAGTCATATTATCATTATTATATTGTTATTTAGTTGTTTAGGTCAGCCTAAGGCTTCTATAGGTCTATCTAAGTCAGCCTGGGTGATATCCTAGGCATAAATAGGTATATATAGGAGGTAGTGAGTCTCATTTCATATCATATTGTGTGTTGTGTTCTCATTGGAGACTATTGGAGGTATCCCCCTCGAAGTGGATTAGGAGGTTGCCCCCTCGAAGTGTCATATTATTATCAAGTATTTGCAGCATATTTACTATTATATTCAGATATTGTGCAAGTTGTTTCATTACATATGGGATATCATTGAATCCTAAGAAGTGCCATTTTGCAGTGACAGAGGGGAAATTGCTTGGTCACATAGTTTCAAAGGAAGGAGTGAAAATAGATCCTGAGAGAGTAAAAGAAATTGACCAAGTCCCTATCCCCAAAAATGTGAAAGCTATACAGTCATTTTTTGGCCAAATTAACTTGGTTAGGAGATTTATATCAAATTTTGTAGAAATTGTTTGTCCTATATCAAAGATGCTGAAAAAGAACTCAGAGGTGAGATGGATGACATAAACAATAGAAGTGTTTGCTACTATTAAGAGAGCAATCAAAGAAGCTCTTATCTTGATATCCCCTGATTTCAATAAACCATTCCAACTATTTTCATTTGCCTCTTATCATACAGTTGTAGCAGTGCTATTGCAGAAAAAAACAATGATGAATATGAACAACCTATCTCATTTTTCAGCAAATCCCTTCAACATGCAGAGTTAAAGTATGACATTGTTGAAAAATAGGCATATGCATTGGTGAAAGTGGTAAAAACCTTTAGGCCATACTTGGTGGGAGCTGAAATCATAGCATATGTACCTAATGCTACAGTAAAGGATGTATTGGTCCAAACCGAAGTCACTGGTAGAAGATGTAGATGGATCAATAGAATTTAGGAATTCAATATTGAAATCCAGATCACTAAACTAGTGAGAGGACAAGGTCTTGCCAGATTGATGGCTGAAAGTAATCTCGAAGCTTCCCAGATATGTAGTGCTAATGATGTTGATAATGCAAGTTCTAGTATTGAGCATACTCCATGGTATTCTGACATTATATATTATCTAAAACATATGAAGTGTCCGGAGGGGTATGATGATAAAAAAAGGAGGACACCTAAATTACAAGCCTCAAAATATGTATTTATTGATGGGGATCTTTACTGGAAAAATAGAGATGGAATTCTACTATTATGCTTAGATGAGCATCAATCAAAACATATCATGAAGGAGTTACATGAAGGCATGTGCGGAGGTCATTTTCTAGCAAAGACTACAGCCCACAAGATCTTAAGGGTTGGATACTATTGGCCTAAAGTTTTTAATGATTCATATCATTACACTAGAAAATGTGAAGCATGTCAAAAGTTTTCAGGCAAGTTGAAATATCAGGGAGCATTACCCTTAAAACCCATGCAAGTCGAGGCTCCATTCTATCAATGGGGTATTGACTTCATAGGAGAAATTGCGGAGAAATCAAGTGGTGGATACAAATGGATTTTAGTGGCAACTGATTACTTCACAAAATGGGTGGAGGCAATTCCAACCAAATAATCAACAAGTAGGGTGGTGATTAACTTTCTCATGGAAAATATTATATTCAGATTCGGTACTCCAGTAAGGTTAATTACAGAGAATGGAATGTGTTTCAGATCTGATGAATTCAAAAATTTTTGTAGTACACATGGCATCACTGTGTCCTATGCTGCCCCTTATCATCCACAAGCAAATGGACAACCAGAATCAAGTAACAAAAGCCTCTTAAAAATCATAAAGAGAATGTTGGATAGAAATAAGAAAGCATGGGATTCAAAATTAAGAATGGCAGTATGGGCTGATAGGATTACTGTAAAAAGGGCAATTGGGAGATCTCCTTTTGAGCTAGTGTATGGAACACAGGCAAGAATACCGCTAGAAAATCTCATGCCAGTTTATAAGTTCATTCTTTAGCAAGATTTAAACATTCTGGAACCAATGGAGGAAAGGCTGGAACATCTTGCAGAACTTGATGAAACAAGGAGACTAGCTCAAAGGCAGAATATTAGGTTACAATCACAAGTGAAATACCTCTTTGACAAAAAGGCCAAAGATAGGAAGTTTGAAATAAACAATTTAGTACTGATGTGGAATGCTAGGTGCCAGGACAAAGGAAAGCATGGAAAATTTGAAGCTCTATGGTTAGGTCCTTTTGTTATAACTGGTAAAGGAGGTGATGATTCCTACCATTTGCAAAACATGTCTGGAGAAGAGCTGGAATTGCCTGTGCATGGGCAATATCTAAAACTTTTCTTTTCATAGAATATCATGCACGAAAAGAATTAAGTGTTGCCAGTGCATGGACAACCCTTTAAAATTCTTAAGATAATTTCATTCCATGAACAATAGTTTAAGGAAAACCAAAAGATATTAGGATCTGCCAGTACATGGACAATCCTATCAATCTCTATATAAAAAAAGGGCTTTTCCATGTACAATAGTATAGGATCATTCCCGTTCCCCATTATTATCACTCCCATTCCCCATTTTTCATACAATTCTCATAAAAATTGTCATCCTGAACAAATAAAACATGTGGTCAACTTCCCCAAGAGATCTGAATCCTTGTTATAGTCACAAAGAGTATACATCCCAGACAGAGCCACTGTTGGGACAATAAAATTTAAAATTTTCTTGTATTCTCACTTCTCCATATCTGACTGAATCATAAAACATTTCACCCAAAATCATAGTTAAAGTGATACATCCCATGAAAAAGTCCATGACAAAACAATGTAAAGGGCTTAAATTGCATACTATCAGCAAGACTTTATGTTATCTATGCTGATCTATAAAAAACTAGTTGAAATGACTATTGGCGTGAAAACAAGGATTGGAGAGAAGATTTCAAAAGTCACCGATGGAGGAAATGATACCGATGACTTTTTGTCGGGGAGAAGATCTATCAGTCACTCTGATTGGTATGACTAAAGGCTATCGGGTAACACTTCGAAGATCATCCCAACGGTATAGATCATACCAATGGAGTATTTCAGCGAAACTCTCACCGAGCATCCCATGGAATCAAAGGAACTAATGATCATCGGTAGGAGATGAATGTCGGAGAGAAAGATTAATAAGTCTCTGATACTCCGGTGTCTTGGCAAACAACAAAAGGTGCTTTCGGTATAAGTCATATCGACATACATAACCATCGGCAAAAGTAAGTGAATCAGAACAAGGTTTACAAGTCTGGCCGAAGCATTTCTCACGACGATGTCGGTAATATATTATGAAAGTCTTTTCGATCCAGGATATAAACGACTATTGGGAAGACGATGATGCTCAGGTAAACATAAATATGTTATCTCGATGACATAGATTACCCCAATAACAATGATAGTCACATTCATTGACGAGACTCTCACCGATAGTCATATCGGTAACACTTAACATATCGGAAAGGAATATCAATCACACAGCGATGAAATAGGTCAAGCCAATGGCAATTGTGCTCACTTTCACGTCGGATAAGGTATGGACATCTCATGCCGATACAATTTAATGTAACGTTGAGGAGACAATTGAAGGGTTACAGCGATTAATTGTTCGCACCATAAGGAGATATTAAGATCGCCCAGACATTATGAAAATCATGCCAATAAAAGGAGTTATGATGATGTGACATTTCACAGCAATCAAGGAAATTGAACTTCTCAAACAATTAAATGCAAACGGCAAAGAAATCCTCTAAGATCATTACAATTAAGATCGACATAATTGTTTGAGAAGAAACAACAGGGGAAAACTTGAAGCGCAAAATAGGGGAATTTGATCACAACCACCGATGATAGGTACATACATACAAACCTTTGTGTTGTAGCCTGTAATTTGATTTTTTGTCAAGAATTGAAAATGGAGACTCCGGGAAAAGGAAAGGGCAGAAAATCACAAGGGGATATGAGTAAACCTAAGAAACATAAAATTGATAAAACTCCTGAGGAGAAAACAAAGGACAGAAAACTCAATCAAGATTTGATTGATCAATTACTAGGGTCAACTCCCAAAGCTTGAAGATCTGCTCGACCTAGGGCGGAAGTAGAAAAATTAGAGGACAAATGTAAACACCTAGGGAACATTTGGACCCCAATTAGAGGGAATGAACTTTTAAAATTCCACGACAACAGAAGATTTAGGAATTCTCTAGTATCAAACCCATGGCATTTGAATTTGGGTAAATTAGTTGTACCTGATGTGTTCTTGAATGTTGAACTTCTCCAAATTCTTGCTAAACAATATAACCCAAGTCTTAAAGCTATATACAACGCACAAGGGGAGCCTGTTATACATTTGTCAAAGAATGCCATCTGTGAAGTATTCGACTTGGATGATTTATGCACTGTCCCCATTATTTATGAGGATTTAGAAAAGGAATACTGGAGAATGGATACAACTTACAATGGATGGAGGTTGCCTATTCATAGGCCCAAAGCTGAGGGAGAATTGGTGCCTCTCAATGAGGATGATGTTCCTCCTTTTCATGTATCAATATTTGAACCCTACATACAACATACCTATTATTCTATGGGCCAGGTCCTAAGATCTGAGGCCCCTAAATTTATGACAATCCCTTTGATGGTTATAGCTATTGACATCCAATGCCACAATGCAAGGCAGTTTGATTATGCTTCTTATATTGTTAATAGAATTGACTCTGGTCTGGCTGCAATAAAAAACAATGCCCCAGCAAGTTCTTTTGAACATTACTCACTTCTTATACACATGGTGCTCTATTATGGCCAGGAAGTGGGGTTATGGCCAAGTGAATTTAAGGTTGTTCCAGCAGACCAGAAGGGACATAAGTTACCAATACAGATATGGACCAGGATATGGGATAGCAGATATGCCCATTCTAGCTATATACAATTTGAAGAGTATTGTGTAAAAGTGTTGTATAGATATTTTAGTCACCCTTGTGAGTATTCAATCTCAACTGAGATAAAGAGGTTCCTTAGACCGAAAGACTTTGGTGGTCCTCCTACTATTATTCATAATTTGGGAGATTGGTACTGTTTTGAAGATACCACCATGGTTAGAGTATATGGTTTTGAGGACACTCCATTTATCTTACCTAAAACTGTCCCTGATAGAATTGCCTACCTAGAAATAGTTAGGCAAATGCATTGTTCAAATGTGATGCATCTGAGTTCCCATGATAAACAGTCTTTCATGCCTAGTACTTTGTGTTTTGGAGATTTCACTGTGGTTTCCAAAGAAGGTTATAATCTCGTCCTAAATAAATTGATGCACTACAATATGAGGTGTGCTAAGGTGAGGAAAGGATTTGATCCTTAGGGTTTTATTGACTCTACTCGCAGGAAGAAAAATGTCAGTGGATACACACATATCCCCTATCCACATGATGATGTCATCATAAACCTGGAAAAGGCTAAGGTGGAATTGGTGGTGGAACAATATAATAGAGACCTAGATGAGAAAAGGAAGCAGTTGGCAAAAATTGAGGTCTTATCCTCTGGTGATGAAGAGCCAGCAGGGCAAGAAGAATCACGGGATAAAACAATAAAAATGTCAAAAAGAAAGATGCAACAGTATCAACCTCCTATCATAGTACATGATGAGGAGGGGTCTTCTAATGAAGACCCATGACAAATAGCATATGATTCTTTTATTACTGATGACAAATTCATTCATTCAAAAGAGTTTAAATCCTTTTTATATAAATACAAAGGGAAGGAAATCAGAGAGTCAGTGGATGATGTCTTTGCTAACAATGAGAGACAACTACTTGATATGTTGAAAACAATAGTGGATAATGAGCTACAAGATATGACTCCTAGCAAGGGTAGACAGTTGCTCAAAGATGCAGGGGTGATGATCTTTCCTGGGCTTGATTTAAATTCTGCTTTAGTCTTTGACAGTTTTCTAAATAATACAGATGATAGATATAAGCTCACTCCAGAAGGTGTCAATGAAGTATATATGGGCACCAAATATAATAATGATGAAAATTCATTAATGATATGGGCCCTATATCCTCCCCATAAAAAGACAGCTATCATAGACACTAAAAAGACTTTTGGCCATGTCATGACTCTGAAGGCAGGGGAGACTGATCCCTTGATAACTGTAGACATTGGCATCAACATTGCAAAATTGAATAAGGCACAGGATCAAATGTTGATTAAAGAAAGAGATGCGTATAAACTAAGCTGTGAAAGGTTGACAAAAGAAAATGATTATTTAAAAGATGCTGTTAAGAGTACCTTCGGGGGATCAACAAAGAGGTTAACCCAAGGTGAAAGTTCACAAAGTACCCAAGCACTATCCATAGATCAAGTAGCACAAATTCAGATGGATAGACTTGTCACAGTACTACAGAGCAGGCATGACAACATGGTGCATTGGTTAAACCAATTTTGGGATAATTACTCTCAAAATTATAAAGCAATTCAAGAACATGAAAGGCTTGAAAAAAGATTACAGGAGAAATTGAATGAGACACAAGGTAAAGATACTTTCGATATTGCAGGTGCCTCCAATGCAAAAGAGTTGCTCGAGCAACATCAGAAGTACTATGATCAACTTAAAAATGATGCTAAAGAATGTGCTAAAGCTTCAAAAGTAGAAGTGCCTGCATTATTCAAAAGTGATAAAGAACTAAATAGCAAAGAAGAGTGGAGTAGTGACTGTCAACTATATTACATGAAGCTTTGGGAGCTCTTAAGGACAAAGATTCTGCATCCAGGGAAGCCTGCAAACATTTGGAAAAGATGGTCACAATGGATGTGATTACAAGGAATGCCATTGAATTTATTGATTCCCATCGTAGCCAGGAGTACCTAGACCATGTGGCTAAACTTTACTTGTGGTTGAATAGAGCCTAATCATGGTTATGTTATGATTGTTAATCTTGTTAATTTCCCAAAAGACTTATTGAAAAGTTATGTCTCTTCACAAGAATATCTATATAAGTTCAAACATTTGATGCTGAAAGATCATCAGCAGTAAAATATAAAACATGCAATTTACAATGTTTTCAAGAGACCATGTTGCAAGTTTATTATTGAAGAAGTAGATTAAAGTTCTTTGATTTAGTGCTTCTATTCTGGCATCAATTGTTTGTTAAGATTATTCAATTGTGTGGTTGTCTCCAGTTCTGTATTTCCCTATTATTCAAATTAATATATCAAGTATATAGTTAATTTGTCAATGCACATTTGCTGTACTTGTGTGATTGAGTAAATTGGTTTCCATTAGAGGAATTAAAATCCTTCTAATCAGTCACAGTAACCTGGAAGTGTTAGTTTGGATTACTAAGAAGAACCATATAATTAGGATTGCCATTCTGTCTCCAAGTTAATATTATCTGTTATTCTTGCATATTCCATTCAATTGGTTCCTTCAAGAAAGGATTAAAATACCTTCTGGTGAATTACAAGATATCTAATTATATTGGTTGGATCAATAAGAAGAGTTTGTCAGTCATCTACCTGCACATTTATACAAGTTATAAACTAAAATTGTGCCAAACAGTTAGAATTACTGCCCTTTATAAGCCACTAGTCTTAGTCCTTTATTTTGACTCTGTTTACCCAACAAGGCACTGGTCTTATTTCTATTCATCATTTAAAATTCACCTTGATATTGCTTATACAATTTATACCAACCATTCATTTGATATAATAATTAGTTAACAAGCTTTCATCTATCCTACACCCTATGCCACTGTAGATAGATTTGATTAGTCAATACGTTTGCATTTAGTCTGCTTTAATTCCCAAGGTTCACCCCCTAGGTTTAGCATGACCTAAAGTGAAGGAAATCATCAAACTTTGAAGGTTGATTTCGTCAAGTTAGTTCAAAAACGTTGTGAATCTAAGCATAGAGCCTAGCATTCTCTTAGGATTAGCAACCTGCATTTTTGAGACCTAACAAGAAGCATGAGTTTCCAAGGTATCGACAAATGCTTCTCCTTCATCCTAAGAGGACTTGTCAGAGTCTGAATCATAGTTTTTCTTGTTTTTCTTTTTCTCCTCCTTGCAGTCCTTGTGGAAGTGACTAGGTTTGCTATAGTTCTAACATAGAGCCTTAGACTTTTCGGTAGACTTAGATCTCCCATGGGATTTGGATCTTCCATTTTCTTCCTTCTTCTTATCCTTTTTCTTTCCCTTCTCTTTAGATCTACCACAAATCAAAAGAGCCTCCTTAGCCAATTTAGAATACTTTCTTTGTATCTCTTTAGACAATGGCGAAGAAACCACATTATCCATCTTGAATGTGGTAGTGGTACTCCCAATGGCCATAACAAGGTGATCCCACAAATCTGGTAAGAAACACGGTAATGTCATATATCGATCCTCCTCCTCCATCTTCAGACCAATAGAGGTCAACTGGGAAACTAGCATATTGAATGTATTCAGGTGATCGGTGACATATCCTCCATCTTCCATCCTCAAAGAATACAATTTCTTTTGTAGGAATAACTTGTTCACCAGGGATTTAGCCTGGTAAACATCTCCAATCTTCTTCCAAAGATCTTTTGCAGTCTTCTCTTCATGGACATTCAGCAGCACTAAATCAACCAAATAAAGTCTTATCAAACCCTTGGCCTTCTGATCCATTAGATCCCAATCTTCTTGTTTCATGCCTAATGGCATGGACCTGAATACTATGAGCTATAGATCTCTATCCACCAATAAGTCCTCCGTCTTGAGTTTCCACAACTCAAAGTTGCCTCCATTAAACTTCTCTATATGAAACCTCCAAAATGTGCTTGCCGTCTCTTTCCTACAACAAAGATTTCAAAATATGAGCTACATAAGATCCCACTCAAACAATGATTAGCTAAAAAAACCCTCTACCCAACAACTAGAGCCAAAGGTGATCAGGCTTTGATACCAACTGAAAGGAAGCAAGGTATGCGGAAATTCTTCCTACATTGATCTACTGAGGAAAGATTCATGCAAATTTCAAATTTTATAGTTACATGTTATTAGATGCACATTAACAGAAAGGTAATAACAACATTCAAATGTAAATATAAAACTCACAACACAAGATATACATGGGGAAAACCATTTCAGGTGAAAAACCCTATACTCCAAAACTACTGAATATATTATTTAGGAATCAAGAAGATTACAATATACTTGTAGAGCACACTTTCATATGAGTATAACCAACCAAAGACCAAGAGGTAACTCAACATATATAAGACTCTTACATACAACCTCCGTCTCAAGCTCTTGATATATAGGAGATACAATACAGTAAACCGCCAACAGTAATTACAAAACCATGAGCAAGAAACCACCCAAAAGTGGTGCTAAAATTATCTCCAATCAAAGATACCTTGTGATGTGCCAAAGCACACACCAACATGTGTAATTCTCCCCTTTACAGCTCTTTTATGTGTCCAACACATTTTTACATTTCCCAAAATAGAAGGTCCAACTTCCGGAGGTCATAACTTTTGATCTGACTGTCTGATTGACGAACTGTTTAATGCGTTAGAAAGTTCATGAAGAGATATAACATGTTTTACCAGTTACAACAAATTTTAGGACATTTATGGACCTCTAAGTGCCTCAAAACTGAGTTTGAAACTTTTTTTGACAGTTTCAAAAAATAGAAAATTTAATATCTCAGAATCCATATATGATCTTGAGTCAAAACTCACCTGAGATGTTTACTTAGTGTGATGTCAGAAAAATACACCCTTGGGGGCTTTTTCATAAAGGTTTAGCTCCTAGGTCTTTAGATTTACATTTAGAGAATTTTGCATGTTAAACTTGACTCCCGATGAAATAAACCCATGGGTCTTGTGGCAATTAGGACCTAGGGGGCTGTACTTTAATGATCCTTGAGCAAAGAAAGGGGGGTGGACAAGGGTGCTAGTGCCCTAGTCTAGACCTATTTTGGGTCTGACCTAATTTTAAATTTTAGGTTTGTGACTGCTATTTGGTCTCCAGGCTGACATCATAAGTTTCAAATACAAAATTCTTGGCGGGAATCTTAATAGTTGCATATATAAGCATGTTTAGGATTTTATTTGCAAACTAGAAGATGATTATATTAGATTATGATTGTGAGCTATTGGCATACTCAAGTGATATTCATTGTGTTGCAGAGCATAGCATTGTTATTGTGTTCAGTTTTGCAGATTGGATTACATCTTCTCCTCATGGCATTTAAGAGCCTCTTCCTTCCATGAGAGCTTCATCATCGAGGTGACATTTATTGTGCTTTATCAATCATTATCATTTGGTTTTTTGTTTTTGTCCCACAAGGGCACACACTCTCTCTCTGACAATGGTGTTTGGAAGGCTTGAATGTCCCTCCGGGCCTTGACTGAGGCAAGCCTCTAAACACCACAACCCCCTCCCACACTCCTTGTGATTGTAGGTTACTGGTATCGGATATGGAGAAAGTGGAGTTGCAGGGAAGGAAGGTAGACATTGAAGATTTTGGATCTAAAAAGAACCGGACACTATGCGACATTTCCGGACAAGGGTGCCATCAACCTTGTCCTCTATTTTTGGATCATGAAAAATAGAAGACACAATAGAGATCAGTGCTAGAAGGAGATCGGGACTTTGCAGAAAAAGCAGCACACTAGACCAGGGCGCCATCACCATTGTCCTTGAGTTTTCTATTTCCCGGACTGCGAAAAATAGTGAGTTACGGTTCTCTACCCTCTGCTTATTTCCTGTAGCATTTGTCGTAATTTGCGTATTTGATTACTACTTTTCTTAAATTAGGGTTTCAAGAGCATAAAATCATTAATTAGCAATCTTGTGTGATCATATCTAAATTTCCTAGCAGAAAACAAAGTGGTAACTCAAATATGATAGTTGACTCTCATCTTGATAGGAGAAGCACTTGGTTGAAAAGCCCTTGGAATGTTTTATATGGAAAGGGGGGTTTGTGTGTATGGGGGTTTTAGTTGTTTTAGTTTGAATCCTCCATTCCATAAAACATTCCAAGGGCTTTTCAACTGAGTGCTTCTCCTATCAAGAGGAGAGTCAACTATCAGATTTGAGTTGCCACTTCATTTTCTACTATGAAATTCAGATATGATCACACAAGATTTCTAATTAATGATTTTATGCTCTTGAAACCCTAATTTAAGAAAACAATAATCAAATTTGTGAATTATGACAAATGCTACAGGAAATAAGTAGAGGACAAAGAACCTTAACTCACTATTTTTTGCAGTTCGGGAAATGAAAAAGTCAGGGACAATGGTGATGGCACCCTAGTCCAGTGTGTTTCTTTTTCTGCAAAGTCCTGATCTCCTTCCGACACTGATCTTTGTTGTGTCTTCTATTTTTTGCGATCCAGAAACAAAGGACAAGGTTGATGGCACCCTTATCTCTAAATGTCGCACAGTGTCCGTTTCTTTTTAGATCCAAAAACTTTAATATCTTCCTACCTTCCCTTCAACTCTACTTTCTCCAGACTTGATACCTGTAATCATAAGGAGTGTTGGAGGGGGTTGTAGTGTTTAGAGGCTTGCCTTGGTTAAGCCCTGGAGAGACATTCAAGTCTTTTGAACACTATTGTTAGAGAAAGTGCATGTCCTTGTGGGACAGAGGCAAAAACCAAATGATAATAATTGATAAAGCACCACAAATGTCACCTTGATGATGAAGCTCTCATGGAAGAAAGAAGCTTTTCAATGCCATGAGGAGAAGATGAGATCCAATGTGTAAAAACACACAATAATAATGTTATGCTCTGCAACACAATGATATCATAAGTATGCCAATAGTTCATAATCATAAAGCTTGCTAATGATCTTCTAGTTTGTAAATGAAACCCTAAACATGCATATATATGCAACTATTAAGATTCCCTCCAAGAATTTTGTATTTGAAACTTACGATGTTGGCTTGGAGACCAAATAACAGTCACAAACCTAACATTTAAATTTAGGGTCGACTCAAAATAGGACCAGACTAGGGCACTAGCACCCTTGTCCACCCCCTATCATTGCTCAAGGATCATTAAAGTGCAGCCCCCTGGGTCCTAATTGCCACAAGACCCATGGGTTTTCTCATCGGGAGTCTAATTTAACATGCAAAATGCTCTAAATGCAAATCTAGAGACCTGGGAGCTAAACCCTTAGGAAAAAGCCCCCAAGGGTGCATTTTTCTGACATAACATTTAGCCCCCACTTTAATGTATGTATTAAACATGAGGCCAATACATGCATTAAAGTAAGGTCGACAAACACAACAAATAGGCCAAGCATGGAGAAGACAAGCCAAACACATTGAAGACAATAACAAGCACGCAAAACACGAAGAAGATATTTACAAGCATGCAAAACATGAAGAAGACAACATTGCAGACACACAGAGAACATTGAATACAATGAGTACATTGATTATTTTCTTTTTGATTTTTCCATATAAAATGCATAATGCAAGTGCAAGGAAAACAAGCAAAGAAATCCCAAAAAGTGTAGAGGAGCTCATTGCTACCAGTCTTACACTTTTTGAGAACAGACACGCCAAACACAATCCCAAGGTGTAGAGGAGTTGTTCACCACCGGTCATGCACCTTGAGAACAAACACGCCAAACAAATCCCAAAGTGTAGAGGAGCTCATCACCACCGGTCTTGCACTTTGAGAACAAGCACGCCATACACACACACACTGAAGACATAGAGAAAACACGACAAACAAGCGATGGAGTTTTCCTATTGCTAGGTTCATCACCATCTCAGGCACATTACAAGCACACACCGATGATTGGGATTTTCCATAACAACTGCTAAAAACACACTTAAGGGTTGAGTTAGGCACAAAACCGCTCCCTGCGTCACGATGAGGACTTTTGAAAATGATAGAATAATGCAATCGCTCTGAGAAATACACCATCCTCGCCTCACGATGAGGGCTTAAGATAAAAGGATATGCTTGATATCCCACCTCTACAAAGGGATTAAATGATTGTGATTGATTTTCATATTGTTCAAACATGCTTTACTATGATCTAAAGTAGACAACTTACCTTATATATGCCCTCACCTTAAGGTGGATGATATCATGTACTGATATCAAGCACGTTAAGGTAGGAAGAAAACACACAAGGGAACATGAGCTCTCGCAAGGCCCATGCCCCCCAGAGGTGACATGTACTTTACAATCGCCGAATGTTCCCACAAACACCTCCCTACAAGAAAAGTGTTAGTGTCCAAATAATCATGATAAACAACAATGCATATGATCAACTACATGAAAGAGCCAAGCAAGGTGATATTCATGATAAACAAAGTGCACAGAGTAGCAGTATTGTTAAAGTGTTGTTAGCAAGATAAGATAACATCGACATCAACATCAAGATAGAGAAATCACGGAGTGATTTCACTAGCCAAGCGTTGGATAATTTGTTACAACCCTATCATTAATTGATCAATTTCTACAACATTTTCAAGCAAACATCAGACCCCAAGTCTCTCTGATTGATATGGTTCATTCCAAGTAAGGTCCAAAAGAGAAGTTGACTAAATTTATTAGCCAATATCAAGGACTTTATGCACAAATTCAATATCAGATGAAAGACAATGATGTTCAGAAGATATTTATAATAAATTTGCATCCTAACATCCGTGATAAGATCCTCTTGATGAAGTATAACTCTTTTCAACACCTATGCACTACCCTTCGTGACTACCAACTTTCATCTAGCTAGTATGAAAATAAAAAATCATCATCTCAAGTTGGCCAATCTGAGGGTGGGTCATCACAAAACAACTTTAAGAGGAACAATAACAAGGGTTTCATTAAGGTTAATGGGTCGAATGACTTTTCTCAAGTATCTGCTATCACTAATCCAAAGAAGGCACCTTATCAGTAAAGAAAGTTCACTCCAATATCTGAGTCCTAGCATTCTATCATGAATCAAGCTCTGAGTAATAGTCTCTTAAAGCTTCCCCTGATTAAACCAGTGGATCCTAACATAATGGAAGGACCTTATTTTGATGCTAATGCCTTTTGTCACTATCATCAGACACAAGGACATGATACTGAACGATGTATGCATCTTAAACATGAAATACAAGACTTCATTGACTCGAATGTTATATAGGTATCTAGTGTGAATGATAATGGGAATAAGTTAGTTGCTCCACCAAATCAGAATTTATAGATTTTTACTAATCCTTTCCCTAAGCATACGAATAACAATTTGATGGAACAAAATACACTACAGGTAGAAGAGGATTATTTAGATTATGATGAGATAATTGCTACAATTGAAGTGGATAAGGAAAATACTCAAGTATCATCTCATCCAGGAGCAAGAGGTATCTACTTTGAAGTTCCTCCTCCGTTATCCCTTTAGGGATCAGGAGAGAATCAACATATACCAAAAAGACAAATGGAAAAATTGAAGCAAGATATTATGACAATAGAAAAGGCTGAAATAGTACAAGTAGTCCTTGTCGATACGATAGACAGAACCAACAGAACAAGAGAAATAAAAATTGGAAACTAAGTAGATGATTATCATCAGTTGGAAATAACAGTGGTTCTTCTCCTCACAAGCAACGAAAGATTTCACATAAACAAGAAAGTGTTGAGAACATACCACATGGACTCTTTGATAACAATGAACAAGCTAATAAGAATCACTTTAGCTTCTCACAAAACTTGGTCGAATACCTCTCCAAGAGGTTCGCAAGTTCCAAAATTAAGTACGATAACACTACAGGTAAGTATCTCTAACCCTCTATCTCTCGTTGTGTGCTTCCCCCGTGATGTGTTACATGTTGTTAGGCCTCCTAGGATTACCCTTGATTATGTTGTAAGGTCAAGGATACTAGGAGACCACCTCTGTTGTGACCTTCTTCTATTTGTATCATCATTCTTCTATATTTCCTCTCCTCTGATTTCATTGTTGTGTGTTGTGGCTTATGGACATAGCGTTGCGGTTGCTGACTTGGGGGCACCCTCCTATGTGACTATCCCTAAGACACTTGTTCTCCTCTTTGATTTATTGTTTAATACCTTCCTCTAGTGTTTCCATCTAGCTAGTAGATGACAAAAAACATATTATATTGATGCAGACCTAGTGTCCCTTTCGAGAGCAATAAAAAAATGGACTTAGTTCCTATATGATGATGGGGTTGTAACAAATTATTTGATGCTTGGCTAGTAGAATCACTCTGTGATTTCTCTATCTTGATGTTGATGTTGATGTTAGCTTATCTTGCTAACAACACTTTAACAATACTGCTGCTCCATGCACTTTGTTTATCATGACTATCACCTTGCTTGTCTCTTTCATGTAGTTGATCATATGCATTGTTATTTATCATGATTATTTGGATGCTAACACTTTTCTTGCAGGCATGTGTTTGTGGGAACATTCAACAATCATAAAGTACATGTCACTCTAGGGGGCATGGGCTTTGCTAGAGCTTGTGTTCCCTTGTGTGTTTTCTTCCTACCTTAATGTGCTTGATATTAGTACGTGATATTAACCACCTTAAGGTGGGGGCATATATAAGGTAAGTTGTCTTCTTTAGATTATAGTAAAGTGTGTTTAAACAATTTGAAAATCAATCACAATCATTTAATCCCCCTGTGGAGGTGGGATATCGAGCATATCCTTTTATCTTAAGCCCTCATTGCGAGGTGGGGATGGTGTACTTCTTATAGAGATTGCATTATCCTGTTATTTTCAAAAGTCCTCATTGCAATGTAGGGAGCGGTTCTGTGACTAACTCAACCCTTAAATGTGTTTTTGGCAGTTGTTGTGGTGAAGACCAATCATCAGTGTGTGCCTGTAATGTACCTAAGATGGTGATGAATCTAGCAATAGTTTCACTCCATCGCTTGTCTATCGTGTTTTCTCCATGTCTTCAATGCGTGTGTGTATGGCGTGCTTATTCTCAAAGTGCAAGACCGATGGTGATGAGCTCCTCTACACTTTGGGATTTGTTTGGCGTGTTTGTTCTCAAGGTGCAAGACTGGTGGTGAACAACTCCTCTACACCTTGGTATTTTGTATGGCATGTCTGTTCTCAAAAAGTGCAAGACCGGTGGTGATGAGCTCCTCTACACTTTTTGGGATTTGTTTGTTTACTTTCCTTGTACTTGCATTATGTAGTTCATATGGAAAAAATAAAAAAGAAAATAATCACTGCATTCATTATATTTTCTATGCTCTGCATGTCTTTAATGTTGTATTCTCCATGTTTTGCATGACTGTAACCATCTTCTCCGTGTTTTGCATGCCTATTATTGTCTTCAATGTGTTTGGCCCATGTCTTCTCTATGCTTGGCATGTTTGCTGTGTTTGTAGACCTTAATTTAATGCATGTATTGGCCTTGCATTTAATACATACATTAAAGTGAGGGCTAAATGTTATGTCAAAAAAATGCACCCTTGGGGGATTTTTCCTAAAGGTTTACCTCCCAAGTCTTTAGATTTACATTTAGAGCATTTTGCATGTTAAACCAGACTCTTGATGAAAAAAATCCATGGGTCTTGTGGCAATTAGGACCTAGGGGACTTCACTTTAATGATCCTTGAGCAAAGACATGGGTGTGGACAAGGGCCCTAACGCCCTAGTCCAGCCCTATTTTGGGTCTGCCCTAATTTTAAATGTCAAGTTTGTGAACATTATTTGGTCTCCAGGTTGACATCATAAGTTTCAAATACAAAATTCTTGGTGGGAATCTTAATAGTTGCATATATAATCATGTTTAGGGTTTCATTTGCAAACTAGAAGAAGATTATGTTAGATAAAGATTGTGAGCTATTGGCTTACTTGTGATATTCATTGTGTTGCAGAGCATAGCATTGTTATTGTGTTTAGTTTTGCAAATTGGATTACATCTTCTCCTCATGACATTGAAGAGCCTCTTCCTTCCATGAGAGTTTCATCATCAAGGTGACATTTATTGTGTGTTATCAATCATTATCATTTGATTTTTTGCCTCTGTCCAACAAGGGCACACACTCTCTCTAATAATGGTGTTTAGAAGGCTTGAATGTCTCTTCGGGGCTTGACTGAGGCAAGCCCCAAAACACCACAAGCCCCTCCCCAACTCCTTGTGATTGCAGGTTACAGGTATCAGATATGGAGAAAGTGGAGTTGCAGGGAAGGTAGGCATACATTGAAGATTTTGGATCTAAAAGAAAGTGGACACTGTGTGACATTTTGGGACAATGGTGCCATCAACCTTGTCCTCCGTTTCTAGATCATGAAAAATAGAAGACACAATAGAGATCAGTGTCAGAAGGAGATCGAGACTTTGTGGAAAAAGCAACACATTGGACTAGGGCACCATCACCATTGTCATCCACTTTTCTATTTCTTAGACTGCAAAAAATAGTGAGATAAGGTTCTCTGCCCTTTGTTTATTTCCCGTAGCATTTGTTGTAATTCATAGATTGGATTACTTGTTTTCTTAAATTAGGGTTTCAAGAGCATACAATCATTAATTAGCAATCTTGTGTGATCATATCTGAATTTCCTAGTAGAAAACTAAGTGTCAACTCAAATCTAATAGTTGAATCTCCTCTTGATAGGAGAAGTACTCAGTTGAAAATGCCTTGAAATGTTTTGTGGAAAGGAGGATTCAAACTAAAACCCCATACACACAAACCCCCCTTTCCATATATAAAACACTTAGCAGTTCCACACCTTTTGGTTAAATTTCAGGTCAATCTGAGATTAAATGTAGAGTTACTTAAAATAGTAAGTCCCCCCATTTTTAGCGCATTTGGAAACTATGAAAGTTCTAAACCATTCTTCAAGATAAAGGGTATTCAAAAAGACAAAAACTGGGAAGAATAGTAACATTTCATAGTTGCAAGGTTGAGACACTTTTCCTAACATTAAGAGTGATTTCGTCTATTGAATCTCAAACCTCTCTTTCTCCTCTTCTTGTTTCCTCTTTCTTTCCACTCTCCTCTTTTCTTCCTTGCTTTCCATTCTTCACAAAATTCTATCTTCATTTTGGGTGATGAAAATGCCCCTAATTTCTCCATGGATGTTGGATATTTATCTCGAGTTAAGTCCATCCATAAGAATAAATGCCAAACTAGAGTGAGTATGCACTATGGTGTAGTGTGATGGAGTTATTCCCTAGGTTCATTTAATTCCCTCACTCTCGCATACAATGCATTCATCTCCACTTCGTGGAGTTCATCTCATAGTATTTGAATTTAAACATAAACCAAATCATAATCTATATAAATATATTTATTTAGATATGTATTTTTATAGATATGAATTCATATAGATATAAATTTCCATATATTTATATATGTATATATTTACATAATTTCTTGCATATATAAATTATCCCATGTACACAATTTGTATAAGGTAGTTTATCACCTTTTTGACAAAAGAAATAGTGAGATATAGAAGGCAAGAGATTTTCATCTAATCTATTTGAACAATATTATAACAAATTTAGTAATTCAAAGGATGACCAAGGAAATAGTTAAATGACAACATAATGATGTAAAGTACTTCAGAGACTTATGACACACTAACACATCCAATGAAACATTCATATAAGCTCTGGCAACATGCATGTGTGCATTCTTAGAATATGATATCCTAGCCATTTTCCTAATCTTCTACCCTCTCCCTGGTGATACTCTTCCTCCTAATCCAAGAGAGGGAACTAATGGTTCTACAACCACCTCATTATTGAAAAGGAAGTTAGTTCGTTACATTCAATCATATGTATATCCAAATGAATGAAACTATTAAATTATTTATCATAGAATCTCATAATGAAGATCATATCTTTAAAATTTATCACCATCATCTGATATTCACACTTTGCATACGCATAAAATAATTAGTACATACTTAACACAAATAATCTCTAAAGAGAGTTTCATGACTATAAGTGACCTACTAGAAATTAGTTAAAAATAACATAGTTTTAACTATCTAAAAATGGGGTTCACACAAATTTCAAGTTTCAAAAAAATAAAATGCCTTGATCCCATCATGAGGCACACAACACAAAACACTCTCAAATGAATATACAACATCTGTCTCCTGAACTTAGGACTTGATGTGCCCTAGAGTGAGGGAAGATTCAATCAAATCAATCATAGAAGAGATAAGGTAAAAACTACTGGTTTAGGAAAACCCTACCAAGAAAACTACCCAATAACAAAAGAAAATATTAACAATAGAATCACAATAGAGAACTTATGCTTCTCAAATAACTCATTAAACTTAAACAAAGAAGATTAAACACATTTCACCTCTATGATGCATGAGCATCTAGTGGTGTAAGGACAATTTTACATCACCCAAAAATATTTGAAGTTTTTTTGAATATTTTTATTTTTGTAGGTTTCTTTAGTTGTGTTGGAGTCAATGTTGACACTTTAGTGGTTTAGGACTGTCAAAAGTTTACAAAGGCTAAAAATATTAACATTCTATTTTTAGTAAGTTGGCCTATTTGGGTACGTATAGACCTGAAAATGTACCCCAAGAAGCAGAATTGTGAAAATAAGAAAATGGTGAAGAAATAATCTAAATATCATTATAGTTTGAGAGATATTAAAGTTTCTATCTTAGAAAATTGCTCTTGATGAACTTGAAATTTGAATTTGAGGCCTTTAGAATCCTCATTAGGGTTCAAAAAGTGGACAAAATGATTTTTAGATATTACAAGTGTCATAGGCCTCTTCACAATCTTTACAACACTCAGTTCTATTTGTCAATTGGATGCCTGGTTCAAAATTTATGGACCCCAGAAGTTGTGTTCCAAAATTTCAAAAACTTTAAATTTTTAAAATTGCCAAGTTATTGGGCAGGAAAATGGACAACTGGACTTGGTGCCCAAAAAGAGGAGTTAGACTATCTAGAACATTTAGGAAGGTGGTGGAGAAGTGGAATGGAAGTTATTGGTGCAAAATAAAAGGGGAAATAGAAAGGTTACAAAAGATAATTCCATATGTGCAGTTGTGGCTCTGGATTGTAGAAGTCTCTGACAGAGTAGGATTTTCTCTATTGTGAAATAGCCCATGTTTCTATAGCATGTAATACTATAATTTGTACTCCATTTTATTAAAGAAATAAAATTTGCTTGATTTTAATCCTCAGATTTTTGGTGGGAATCTATGTTGTTGTTTCATGTGTGAGTGTTGGGTGGAGTAGCCCTTCATCAAGTGGTATCAGAGCAAGGGTTCTTGAGTGTGTAGATAGATCGCCAATTGTGAGGCAGTTTGCACCAAGTCCAGAGGTTGTGGGTTTGTTGTAGTGATCAAACTGCCTCCACAAAGAAACCATGGCAATGGGAGAAATACTTCAACAAAAGAGGGTTTGAGAGTCCTACAAAGGCAAATTGATGCATTGTAAAAGGAGCTGTGAAGGGGGTTTGAGCCAAGGAGAAGAGAAGAAAGGAAAGGTGAAATTCAAGAAGAAGAGTTGTTTGAGGAAGAATAAGGTGTTGCAAGAGAGCCTGAGCAAGATAGGTGGTTGAGGGTAATTTCAAAAATTGGAAAGAGGCATAGGGTTGAATTTTCCACCTATTTTGGAGCTTTTTATCCAAAAGAGCTCAGTAATTGGATAAATGATATGGAGGAATATTTCTAGTATGAAGAGGTGGAGGATCCAAAATGGGTTAGGTTTACAAAACAAAGTTGAAGGTCCATGCCAATATTTGGTGGAAAGAGGTCAAGTTAGAGAGAAATACAAGAGGAAAAGGAAAGATCACTAGATGGGATCAGATGCTAGATAGACTAAAGAAGTGGTTCATTCCTATGCACTATGAGTTGGAGTTGTTGAAGAAGCTACAAGGATTGAAACAAGGTAACAAGTCTGTTAACAAGTACATAGAATTATTTTATAAGATTATTATAAGAACATGCCATGCAAAGGCTAACAAGTAGAAGGTAGCCTATTACATTAATGGGTTGAAGCGAAGTATTCAAGAGGAGTTGAGCTTGATAAGAATGACCACCATAGAAGATACATAATAGTTTTCTCTAAAGGTGGAAGAGAAGATGAGTAAAAGATTCGAAAGCAAGCAAAGAGGAAGGGGTCATATTGGAAAGACGGGTGGAAGATCCTATGGAATCCAAAATGAAGATCAAAAGAAGAATGAAGAATCAAGCACCAGTCAAAATCAAAGAGGAGATAATGCCTATCGCCCTCGAGACCAAAATAATGGTGAACAAAGAGGAAAAGGAAGAGGTAGACCTAGATAAGGACCTAGAAGAGGAGGCTTTAGAGGAACATGTTTCCAATGTGGAGAAGGACATCAAGCATACAAGTGTCCACAACATCAAGGACAAATAGAAGACCCGAGAGTAATGCATGAGTTGCACATGTAGATGAAGATGCCGAATATGAGAATTCTAAAGATGTAGAAAGAGGAGAAGATCATGTCTTAAAGAGAGGCTTATTGAATGAGGAGAAAGACCCAGTTCATAGGAAAAGTTTATTTTGCACTAAAAGTAAAGTTGGAGGTAAATGTTGTGATGTTAACATTGACAATGACAATACCAATAATCTTGTTTCAAAAGAGATGTTTAACAAATTATAGTTGGAAGGAAGGAGACACCCGCATCCATATTGGATTTATGGTTGTAAAATAATCATAGAGCTTTGGTCAATAAGCAATGCTTAGTAAAGTTCAAGATTGACAATTACCATGATGAGGTACTGTGTGACATTGTACCTATGGATTCTTGTCATGTATTATTATGGAGGTTGTGGAAGTATGATAGGCATACGGTACACGATGGCCATGCAAACACCTATACCCTGACTAAAGATGGAGTTCATCACAAATTGAAGCCCTTGAAGGAGATAGAAGATCTAAGGTATGTAGTAGTGCCAGATTTGTTTGGTTGATAGTAGGAAATTTTTGGATGGTATGAGGCATGAACATATGTGCTACACATTGATCCCTAAGATAATAAAGGAGAAATGTGGAGGTGTATCAACAGAAGTCCTGGATCTGTTAGAAGAATTTCAAGATATTCTATCTGATAATGTACCAATAGGTTTGCCACCAATGAGGAAGGTAAGTCACCAAATGGATTTGATACTAGGAGCTAGTTTGCTACATAACACAACCCATAGAATGACTCCTATAGAGAATGAGGAGGCAAACATATAAGTTCAAGAGTTGTTGAAGAAACTATTGATAAGGGAGAGCCTAAGTCCATGTGTGGTACCTGCAGTACTAGCACCAAAGAAGGATGGAGAATGGAGAATGTGTACAGACTCGAGAGACATCAATAAGATCATGATCAAGTATCAGTTTCCATTGCCAAGGATGGATGACATAATGGATTGCCTATGTGGAGCCAAGTGCTTCACAAAGATAGATTTAAAGAGTGGATATCACCAAATTTGAATTAGAGGAGATGAATGGAAGACAACCTTCAAGACAAAGGAAGTTTTGTATGAGTGGTTAGTCATGCCATTTGGGCTAACCAATATCCCAAGCACATTCATGTGGCTCATGAATGAGGTATTGGTAGTGTTTTTGGCAAAGTTTGTTATTGTTTATTCAGATGACATTTTAATTTTCAATAAGATTTGGGAAGAGCATCTGATGCATATCAGAAAAGTTTTAGAGAAGATGAGGAAAGAAAAGTTGTTAATTAATATGAAGAAATGCAGTTTTGCAAAGGAGTTTGTATACCTGTGATTTGTTGTCTCAACATAGGGTCTTAAGATGGAACCAAAAAAGTAAAGGCTATTATTGAATGGCGCATGCCAAGGAGTGCTACAGAGGTAAGATCTTTTCATCGTTTGGCATTTTTTTTATAGGAAGTTTGTCAAGAATTTCAGTAGCATTTGTGCCCCACTAATTGAAACAATGAGGGGAGAAAAAAGAGAGTTCAAGTGGACCACATGAGCAATAAGGAGTTTTGATATGTTGAGGAAGAAAGACACAGAGCAACCTATTTTGGCACTTCCAGATTTCAACAAGGAATTTTAGGTAGATTATGATGCTAATGGAAGTGCCGTAGGAGTTGTTTTGAGTCAAGAAGGTAAGCTGATTGCCTATTTCAGTGAGAAGCTTAATGATGCCAAGAAAAAGTATTCTCTCTATGATTAGGAGTTTTATGCCATAGTTCAAGATTTGAAGAAATGGAGACATTTTTTGTTGCCAAAAGAGTTTGTTCTATATACTGATTATCAAGATTTACAATATCTTAATAGTCAAGGGAAATCGAATCAAAGGCAATTAAAATGGGTTGAATTTTTGTAGAGTTATACTTTTGTTTTGAAGCACAGGAGTGGAAGATCGAAAAGAGTTGCAAATGCCTTAAGCAGAAGGCAAAATTTGTTTACAGAGATGAAGATATAGGTTTTTGGGTTTAATGAACTCAAAATTTTGTGTCCTGAAGATCTAGATTTTGTAGAGGCTTGGAAAGCTTGTTTCAAACCTATTACTTTGGATAGAACAAGGTGGTTGGATTTCATGATCCAAGATGGTATGTTATTCAGAGAAATCTAGTTATGCATTTCGAGGAGTTCCATGAGAGAGAATTTGATCAAGGAGAAGCATAGTGGAGGATTGGCAAGACATTTTGGTCAAGATAAGACCATTTCTCTTGATAGTGAGAATTACTACTAGCCATAATTGCACCAGGATGTGAAGAAATTTATGTAAGCTATAGAATATGTCAGATGGCCAAAGGGGTAAGTCAAAATACAACATTGTATCAACTGTTACTTGTACCAGAGAGACCGTGGGAAGACATCAACATGAATTTTGTTCTTGGTTTTTTGAGAACATAGAGAGGACATGACTCCATATTTGTGGTGGTTGACAGGTTTTCAAATATGGCACACTTCATTATATGCCATAATACTAGTGATGTTGTTCATGTTGTCAAATTATTTTTTGGAGAGGTGGTAAGACTACATGGTCTACTAAAAAGTAGTTTCATATTGAGATACCAAGTTTGTTGGGTATTTCTGATGGATAGACATAGGTGGTGAATAGGAGTTTAAGCAACCTACTAGGATGTTTGGTAGGAGATAAGCCCAAGGGATGGGATTTGATGTTACCATAGGTGGAGTTTGCATACAAAATACTGGTAAATCTCCATTCCAGATTGTATATTAGTAGTCCAAAAAATTCTTCTGACTTGAGGAAGATAGATAGAGGAGAGAAAAGTAGTGCCAAGACTAAAGGCTTTGTAGAGCACCTAAAGAACTTGCATGAGGAGGTAAGAAAGCATATCAATAAGATGAATTCATAGTACAAGGATAAGGCAAATCAAAAGATAACATTTAAGGAGTTCAAGGTTGGAGATAAAGTTATGGTTCACCTGAGGAAGGAAAGGTATCCTATGGGAACATATAATAAGTTAAAGATGAAGAAATTTGGACCATGCAAGATCTTGAAGAAGTATGATTCAAGAAATGCATATGAAGTAGAGTTGCCAAGTGGAATCAACATTTCCCCTATGTTCAACATTTATGATTTGATAGAGTATCATGAAGGTGGCATAGAGGATGGACCAATAGAAGAACAATGGAGTATCCTAACACCTACTTTAGAGGAGGTGATAGAAGAAATCCTAGATAACCATGTGGGAAGAAGTACCAGAAACAAGCGATATGAAGAATACTTAGTTAAGTGGAAAGGAAGGCCTGTTGAAGATTCATCATGGTTGTCTAAGATAGAGGTTTACTATCTTGGTTTTTTTCAAACACATGTGATGTGACAAGGTCACTTCTCAAATTACCCTAAGTGTCTAATGCAGGAGCATCCAGTGGTGTAAGGGAAATCTTGCATCACCCAAAAATATTTGAAGTTGTTTTGAATTCCTTTGTTTTTGCAAGTTTCTTTAGTTGTGTTGGAGTCCATGTTGACACTTCAGTGGTTTGAGATTGTTAGAAGTTTAGAAAGGCTAAAAATAGTAAACTTCTATTTTAGTAAGTTGGCCTATTTGGGTACATATGGACTTGAAATTTTATTCTAAGAAGAGGAATTGTAAAAAGAAGCAAATGGTGAAGAAAAAATTTGAATTTCACTTATAGTTTGAGAGATATTAAAGTTTCTGTAATGAAAAATTGCTCGTGATGAACTTCAGATTTGAATTTGAGGCCTTTAGAAGCCTCGTTGGGGTTTGAAAAGTGGACAAAATAATCTTTAGATATTTTGGATGTCATAGACCTCCTCATGAGATTTCCAATTCTCGGTTCTATTTGTCAATCGGATGCCCGGTTCAAAAGTTATGGCTCTCGGAAGTTGTGTTACAAAATTTCAAAAACATAAAAAATTTCAAATTGCCAATTTCTTAGGTGGGAAAATGGATAGATGGACTTGGCACCCAAAAAGGGAGTCACACTTTCTAGAACATTTAGGAAGGTAGTGGAGAAGTGGCTTGGAAGTTATTGGTGCTAAATAAAAAGGGGAAAGAAAAAGGTTACGAAGGACAGTGCCATATGTGTAGTTGTGGCTTTAGATTGTAGAAATCTCTGATAGAGTAGGATTTCTCTGTTGTGAAACATCCCATGTTGTTGTAGCATGTAATACTATATTTTTAACTCCATTTTACTGAAGAAAAAAAAGTTTCTTGATTTTATTCCTCACATTTTTGGTGGGAATCTCTGTTTGTGTTTCATGTGTGAGTGTTGGGTGGAGTATCCCTTCATCACTCTCTGTGGAAAATAAACTAAATAAACAAAGAGCAAGTGACCCTTTGAGTGACAAGGATTATGACAACCACACTAGTTTAATTCTTTCATCAAAAACAACTAAACAATAAAACTTCAACAATCAAAACAATCAATAACCATAGACAATCAAATCACATGATCAACATAACCACCATTTTTATGTTCTTCCCCACAAACATAGCAACTTCTTGGTCCCACCATTGCTTGACTGGCTCCCACCATGAGAGTAATAGTGACTAGGAAAGTGCCCCTCAATAAGGTTGCAATTCATTTGCTACAAACTGGGGTCTAACTCACTTGCATTGTTCTTGGGTTGATTCCAAACATCATAGGGTCTTAACTAAACTCACTCCCAAGATTACAAATCAACTAATTCTTGGAGATTTTTTACAAAAATGAGATCTAAGTAGACCGAAGTTATAATACAAAATTGACTTATGTTGATTTATTTTGAATAAGTTAAGTTTTCATAAATATTTTAACAGCATTATGATAGGGCCACAAACTAGAGGTCAATGCAAGAATTCCTACACACCTAGAAAAAATCCTAACAAAGAGGAAGTTCATTTTTTATGTGGTCTTTAGTAGATGAAAAAGTGCACCAATTGGAAGCAAGTATGTTGAATATATTGTCTAAAATGAAAGGAGAAATAACTAGTCTCAAAATCTAAAATGAAAGAAGAAATGACTAACATTAAGGAAATAATGTTCCAACTCCTTTCAATCAATCAAGATAGATTGTCTAGACAAGCCAATCCTAATCCAAAATCTAGTACTCAATCTAGATCTTATAACTTGTTATCGAAGATGGATATGTGAAAAGATGAAGTGGTGCCAAAGATAATAATATATTACCATACACTATATCACTATTTGAAGAGATTACAAAGGGTCTACCATCCAAGGGAGACCAATATCAAGCCATTCAACTAGTACCTAGAAACCATCTACCATCAATCACCTCTCCTTTGAAGGCACACGCAGAAGAAGAAGTGGTGCCAAAGAAAATAATATATTACGATGTACTATCACTATTTAGAGAGATGCCAAAGGGCCTACCATCCAAGAGAGACCAAGATCATGCCATTTAACTAGTACCTAGAAACCATCTACCTTCAATCACCTCTCCTTTGAAGGTACACCAAAAGGTTATAGTAGTGGAAGCACACATGCAACACCAACAAGAGGAGCTCTTTAGACTTAAGAAGAATAAGGCAAAGACACAAAATATAATAAAGGAAGAAATAATTTTAACATATAAAGAGTTAGAAGACCTTGATGATGAGACCAAAGTTATTTTGGAACCTGAGGGTGTCCTTCAGACACACATTAAAGAGGTTGAAGATGAGGATAATTATAGAGTATCTAATAAAGTTGAATAATCTCGAGCTAGTGAAGATGTGACATGGGTAGATGAAGCATTCCTTAAGAAGCTCTAAAAGTTTGTCAACATTAGGGACAATGTTGGTTTTGGGGAGATGGGCACCATCAGTATTAGAACAACCAAAAGTTAGAACTCATATTCAAAGGGGTTTTACTTTATCGACTTCATCATAGAATTGTATATAGTATTGTTTGGATATGGCTTACATTTACATGCTAGTTTAACATTCAGAGCACACTTCACTAGAAACATAATCAAACACATAAACATGATTAGATTGAAATAAGGTGGAGATTGAACATCCAGGTCATCATGATTGTAGTTATCTATATCACTTAATAACTAATTTAGCATCATTCTATATTAGAATTGTATGTAGTATAGTTTGGATATGGCTTACATTTACATGACTAGTTTAACATTTAGAACACACTCCACTAGAAACATAATCGAACACATAAACATGATTACATTGAAATAAGGTGGAGATTGAACATCGAAATCATCATGAATGTAATTATCTCTATCAATTAATAATTAAATTGGCATCATGCTATAGTTTTAATTTATGGGGAATACACCATCAATATTATAAAAACCAAAATTTAGAACTCATATTCAAAGGGGCTTTACTTTATCAACTTTATCTTAGAATTGTATGTAATATAATTTGGATATGGCTTACATTTACATAACTAGTTTAACATTTAGAGCAAACTCCACTAGAAACATAATCAAACACATAAACATGATTACATTGAAATAAGGTGGACATTGAACATCCAAGTCATCATGAATGTAATTAATAACTTTTTTTTTAATTTATCACTTCAAAAATAATTACTAAGACAACAATTATCCCACTAAAATTATTTGAAGATTTTATAACAGTCCACGAAGGTCTTACAAGGTTATGGAAAAAGAAATTACATATGTACACTATGACTCAAAATGCTTTCAAATTTATTGCCTTCAACTTCAAAATTATCTAAAATAATATTCATAAATTTTAAAAACTTGCTTAATATAACTACACGCTTTATATTTTGAATTGTTCATCTCAGTTAGCACTTAAATCTTTGTTATACATAGAAGGGTAAAACATCTCATGTTATAAGAGATACATATGAAGGAAAACAAGAAGTATACTATTATCTTGCTAATATTTAACTAATTAGTATACAAGCAAGTTATCAAAGTAATGTAATTTTTTTTTTTAACCAGAAAAAGGGGAGTGAACACCCGTATATTAAGAGATAATAAAAGTATTACAGAAAACATGGCCGAAGCCCAGTCCAGAGGAATAAAACCAAAAACACCCCAAGCCATCACAGAAACTAACAAAAGAAAAACGAATGAGAAAAAGTCACCCATTCGATCACCACTTAGGCCACCACTACTCAGACGGGCAAAGAGAAAATACCGAGGAAAACAACCCACAGCACCCGAAGTCACCACCAAGGCAAGAGCGGAAAAAATGAAACCAGCCATCCACCCACGCCAGACGCAGTCGAAGAAACCGCCAGAGCCACCCCCACACCGACACCAAACGAACAGACATGGAGACCGCCAACAACACATGCACTCCCAACCACAAAAAAGGAATCCCACCACCCTCGCAACACGCTGCAGCCAACACAGGACCACCAGTAGCAAAAACATCTGGACACAGACCATGAACCCCACGAGAAACATCACGCCGCTGGTGGAGCAGCCGATAGAGCTTGTGCGTCCATCTCCATAGAAGGCTCAGACTGGCCACCCTCCTCCACCTCAGATAGTGCGTAAAAAGGCATTCCCGGGGCCAGGTCCAAAGCATGGATCCTAAGAAAGCGAATTGCTGTGAAAACATCCTTGATTCGCTCGGACCGTTTCTTGGAGAAAAGAAAGCAATAGGACCGAAGCGCATCATCCAATTCCGCACTACATAGAGATTTAAGACTAGATTGCATTGCCCTATAAATCACCTGCTGAGGAGGGGAATTCCATAGGGAAGTGAGGTTAAAAATCCCACCGATGAGGGCGTCTCCTTGGTCCATCTTATAATTAGCTACTGCCACCTCCCATCATTCCATCGTATAAATGTTCTTGAAGAACAAACCTGCCGCAAGAGAGTGGACATAGACACCATCCATCACTAGATCCATTATGTTGGAGAGGAGCTGCGAAATGACATCTGAATAGTTTAGGATGCGACCCTCATATCCCCTGATCCAGGCATGCCCCACAATGTTCCGGACAGCAAACTGAATAAGAGTGCAATCCGAATCAATCAAAGTCATAAAGTCGATTGCCTTCACGCGCCCCCTTATCTCCGGTTCCCAATCCAAAGAAGTAAAAAATAACCTCTGGTTTAGCCGCGTATCCGCCATCACCAAGCGCCAGAAGACCAAGCCTTGGAAGAAGTTGGAGTGACAGAGACTGAGAAAAGCTAGCCAAATGAAACTGAGGGCTGGCGAAGAATAATAAAATCGTTTGCTTCAGCCACACATGAAGATAGGGAAGTACGCAGCCAGCTAATAGAAAAACCAGAAGCGGTAGCCATGTGTCTTGTAAAATACGGAGCAATCGGGATGGAGAGGCCGTTGCGCTGTCAAAGAATAATATCAAACCAGGGAGGGCTGCCACTGCAAAAGATATTAATGAACATACAATGAAGACAGATTCGCAATCTTTCTCATGCGGGCAGGACAAGTGAGAAAACTGGAACTGTCTAAATACACTCAAACTCACTATTAAAACCCGATCCAACGTCCCTGCAGAGTGTCAGACGTCCTTCCCTCACAGTAAATGCAAAAATAAATGAGGCGGTTCCCCAACTTAACGCAAAACAACACCGGTAGCCTGGGAAGGGACACCTCAACCATCAAAGTAATGTAATTATTAAGATTATCTTTAGAAATCCATTTCAAAATTACACTATCTAATCTCTTTTGGAAGCTATGTTACTATAAACACAATAGACAAGGGCTGTAACAAAATCTCAGATTATTTTGCAACAAATTACCTATTTTATTCTGATAGTTTATATTCTAGTTGTAAAATTGTAGGGTAAGGATATAACAGTTTTGAAAATTAATAATTTATAAAGAAAAAGTTTTTGTACTTTCTCAGCAGCAAAGGCTGTGCAAATTTTCTAGACTATGCCACAATAAAACTACTAGGCAAATCCATTATACTCTAAACAACAAACTGAAAAACTCGCCATAAAATGCTTCACTAGTAGGTAGAAACACTTGAATAACAAGGAAAACATATTCAATTGAAGGAAATAGAAAACCCTTATTACTACCAATGGCTACCTCGTAACATTCGTCCTCTAACAGCTCTGATTACTATTATCGTAACAGATACACTTCCAATTATCGCATTCTCCAACGTCAAGATGATCGAAATCTCTGCAGGTGCCGCTGCAGTGATTATCGTCAATCCCCTTAAAGCATGGCCCCATAAATGTACCGCTCGGGGTTCTACAGGCGCCACGATGAACATATTACTAATCAGTAAGTATTTCAGAATTTTCAAAGGCGAAACAACAATTAAAAACCATGATAATATTGAAGAGAAGAACGGTAAATATTACCAAAAGCAAAAGGCGCTGTGAGCAATAGAAAGATGAGGGACACATAAATGCCCTTCGCCATGGAAGCGACTACAGAATGTACGTTGAAGCTTTATTGCTACCTTACGCCTGATTGAATGATTCGTTTGGATATGACAAAATCCATACAGCGATTCCAAATAATATCATATGATTGCCAGCAGTGTTGACAACCGGCAATTATAGGTCTAACCATTTCAGGAGTTGAAAACAATGAAGAGAAAATATATGAATGAGATAATCAAAGCCACAAACAAGAAAGATGAGCGAGTCAGAATAAATGGGGAAGCCATACTCTTTTTACTCTAAAGGTTTGGTCTTTTGATGGGAAGAGCTTAAACAGTTTGTATGGACGTCGAAATTCAATAGACTGAATGTTTTTTTGACAAATTGATTGACTAAAGACATGGTCGAAGAGGTCAAGGCACTTGCATAGGTCGATAGTAGATGTCGGCATCATATTGGGTCGAAAAATCAATATAAACAGTCAGCACGACAATGTGCTGACTGTTTAGGTGGGCGCTTTTGATATGGGATAGATTTTACGATGTCTTGTTTGTTCCATACCATTATCCTTAAATATTATCCACTTCAACAATCAAAAAATAATTTTGACAAATAAAAATAGAACAAATATTTATCACTTTTATTGAATGAATAGAACAAAACTTTGAGTGTAGATCATGCAATATTAACAATGATAAATTACATCGATCACCTTGAACCAATATATTTCTATCCACAACTCTCCAGGCATTTTCCACCGGAGAAATAATATGACATCTGGATGTCTCAATCGACTCAAAATAGATAATTCATTTCGAAAAAACTTCCACGTTCTACATTTCTACTTTCACACCATAGCGGATGAAATACTTTTTATAGGTTATTCTCTACTCCTACATTTGTCCTCCTTTAGCTGGTGATGTTCTGCCCACGGTAGTCTCTTTTTATTGTAGACACACTTTTTAATCGTATGTGCACCAAAATGTGCCTCATCAACCATCCAATCTCCACAATGGGTAAACTAAATCGAGTTCATGTATTAGACCCGCCACATGGAATGTACTGAGTTGTATTCTTTCATGCCACTGCAAGAAATGTACTTAACTATCTTCTTTCATGCGTGTGCTTTGATTCCATGTTGGAAATGGAAGAGTATATAGAATAGTGTAGCGAACTAGTGAAAATATATAAAATATTATTATAAATTTTTTGGGATGATTTTACATTCATTACAATATGGATTTTATAAAGATTTTCCAACAAACAATTTTCTAAACTATTCCATGGGAATAATTTCCAACTAATTACTAGCTATATACTAACAATACTATTTAAAAATTTAAATAAGTCACCAAGGTAACTTTATTTCAAATGTAAACCTTAATATTCTAATGTTTGGTTGTTCTAGTGAGGATTTCTAAGATTACATTTTCAAAAGCATATATATCACTTTTGAATTGCATGGATCCCACATTGACATACTTTGGAATTTTAGGATGGAATACATTATGTTGTCCACCAAGATTCTCTCTAAAGAATAACCTAAAAGATGAGGTTTGTTCACCGAATCCAATTGAATATTTGGGACAAAAATATTAGATGTACAATTATCCCCACAATGCCTTTATGCAAGCTTACTCAAATCTTAAAAAACTAAAAACAATAAATAAAGCCTTCATTTATGAGTACCTATGATATTTCAAAACAACACCCAAGCACTAGGTGGATGAGTTGAGCTTCGAAGCAATACACAGGGGATCAAGAACCCTTGTAGAGGTGAACCCTCCAATCACTCTCATTCCAATAGTAGCAACTAGTGAAGCGGGGAAGACATTGAGGAGCTATTTGACTTGAGGCAGAGTGAGACTTCATGGGCCTTAGTCATGGCAGGCACACTTATTGGTGGGGCATCCTCATCACCCTCATAGTGGTCATTTCATATGTTTCTTGTTCTTGTTCTTCTTTCTCTTATTGTTGTTGTTGTTGTTGTTGTTGTTGATTTAGTTCACTTAGTACAAGAGTGTAACTTGCTCTATGGAAAGCATGTTCATTTGCATTGTAGAGTAAAAAAACTTCAAGTCATGTTCATTCTTGCTCAAGGATTTCCTTGAGGAGTCTATGCTCTTGATTTCTATGTTCTTCTAAATGTCTTCTTTCATTTTCCAAGTGGACTTTCCTAAGGATGGTTTGTTGTTCTTGGATTTATTCTTTGAGTGATTGCTAAGGTTCTTGAGTTTCTATGTTGTCAGAAAGTTGTGTTTCAGGAAGATTCTCTTTGATCTCATCTAATTCTTGTTCTATCTAATTTTTCCTCACATCTAGGCACATCAAATGCTTGGTAGAGTGAATATGGATGTTAAAAAGTTTGGTGTTGTGTGATGTAGTTTTCTATGCCTTGTGACAAGAATGAGGTCTTGAATGTTGGTGTTTTGTTTCTTTTAGTTGTTTTCCTCTTGATGGAAATGAGAGCTTGAATGCTCTGAGATGAATTTTAGATTTTATTTGATATGAGGTTTCTAGATGCAATGTAACTATATGCATGTGCACATGATTCCTTTTGTCTTCTTTTTCTATTTTTTGATGGTAGCTAAATACTATGAAAAGTAAATTTGTATGCAAGCTAAATGATTCCTTTCCTAAATGTAGTTTCACTATGTTTTTTTGTTTTTCAATTTAATATCGCAATAACTTTAAAGCAATCTAATATGCAATCTTTCCCTATACTAATGCAAGTTTCATTGCAAGTCTACTTTTCACTTAATCTATGAATGTAAAGGGAAGAAGCAATCTTTTCTAAAACATTCTTTTGTAATTCAAATCTACTTTTGCACATGCAAATCGATTAATGAATGCAAGAAGTAATCTTTTTCTAAAACTTTATTTTACAATGCAAATTTACTTCCCTAAATGAATACAAGAAGGAAAAGTAAATTTTTAGTCTAGCATATGAAAAAAAATATTCAAAGTTTTTAATCAAAATACAATCACTTTTCTAAATGCAAAATAATCTAAGAAGTGAAATGCAAGTAATCTAGAAAAGACTTTTCTTCTATATTAAAAACATTTTTTAAATGCAAAATATCATATTTCCTATATGTAAGATATTCTCTAACTACCTCTAAGATGAGAAAACAAAAGGAACCTATATACAAATTGTGCCAATGCCCTAAAAATTGTCCTTAGAGGTCTAGCTAGTATCCATATGTCCTCTTTCATAGCAGGAAGAATACAAAGATGCAAATAAATTGAAGTATCAAGAAGCTCAGTGGGTTGTGGGAAAAATAAAATGAAGAAATCTCCAAGCTTGTAAGGATAATAAGGAAAGGCTTGAGGCATATAATAGAAGCTTGAGTATACTAAAGCTTCTAGAGATATCTATGCTAGAAGATATCTTAAACTAAAAAAACAAACAAAAGGCTTGAAGCCTATGTAGAAGCTTGCAAGAAACTTGAAAGCAAAAAGAAGATGTGAAGAACTCGAGCAATTGAGAGAGTGTGAGAGCATGTTTCAACAATTAGTTGAATTCTTGTATTTATAGATAAAAATGGGTGGCAAGAGAAGACAATCTAGACAAGATCAAAATAAAGAATTAAAAAAAAAAAGAAACAATCCATAAATATGCAAAGAAATAAAGGAGAAATCAAAGAGTTAAATAAAGAGATAATTCAATCAAGATAAAAGGATAAACCTCAATAAAATGTTCAAAATGGAAAGAAAGAAAGGAAAGGAGTGAGTTGGCATGAAAAAATTGTTAGAGTAATAGGTTCTTTACTTAATTAATTTAATCATATTGATTAATTAATATGTCACCTTTACTTTATTTCACTTAAGCTAAACTTAGGCACTTTAATAATTTATTATTAATCCTAGGATTCTCACTTTTAGGGTTTCAATCTCCTTTCATAAGGATTGATCTTATTGTAATTATTCATTCTTTATGCATTTTGCTTTACGTATGCAAAGTACCATTATTGTGCCTCTTTGTGTGATAGGTTATTTTCTTGTAGGTGTTCATTGGGATATGTGAGGTTGGTTTATCAACTTCAACATGGTATCAGAGCTCCAGATCTGCAAGCCCCTCTCAAATTTGGAGAAAACTTTGAGCAAGAGACATTTTCTTGGTGCATTTTTGTGTAAAACAGAGTATTCCATTGGATTTAGAGCAGTCAAAGTAGTCAGATTAGCCTTTTATTTGGCTTGATTTGAGCTTCGTAGGCCAGATCTGCAAGGGTTTCAATGGGTACTTTTTTTTGGGGATTTGGAGGAAATCTATTTTTCGGAGCAGTTTGGGCCAAGACAAACCTTACCATCACGCTGAGAAGGCCCAAAAACCTTAATATCGACTATCAAATTGCCAAAAATGAAGATGGGTGTTTCTGAGGAAATTTTTTTTCTAGGGAAGCCGTACGACGTCCCCAGCACGCAGTTCAAGGCGCAGGTAAAAAACAAAAAAAAGTAGAGTAATATTTTTTTGTTTTAAAAAAAAAATCTATATTAAAAAAATAATAATATATGGGGGTTCGAGGGTTTATACCCCATCCCCTTTCCCATGTAGAGGGGGGTATCCGAGGGTACCTTGCTCCCTGCCACTACTTTGCTGTGACAGGGTGGCAGGCCCTCAAACCCCGCCATTCCCTGTTGGGGTGGTACCAAGTGTACTGCCCGTATCCATGACCTTGGCCGTGGTAGGGTGGCGGCCCTTGGGCCCCACCCCTTTAAGGGGTAGTGGTGGGGGGATTTTTTCCCCCATGCCTATTATAATATATTTTTTTAAAATAATTTGTTTTGGATATAATTTTTTTTTTAAGTTTTTTTTATTTACAATAAAAAACATTTTCAATATTTTTTTATGCTTTTTTAATATTAAAAAAGCACATACAATAAAATCCATGTACATGTGTACTTGCATGCTACATTGAAATGCATGCCCAACTTTTGGTGATTATTTTAGCAATGGCTCTATATTTGGCGGTTCCCCACAGTGAGCAGGTCTTCTAATTTGTCTGGAGGCTCCTCTAGTTTGATAGAGGGCTAATTTTATTTGGCAAATCACTATTTTGGTAGTTGCTCCAAAGTTAGCAGCAATTCCTCTAAATTTGGCAGTGGTTTGTTTTATGCCTTGTCTACCCCTCTCCATTGGGCTTTTCAATTTTGCACTCCATCTTCCAGAGACCATATCTTGGTCATACGGTGGTATGTTTTAATGTATTTTTTTTTTAATAGGGGTAGAATTTCATGCTCTTCATAGTGGTGTAGGTGATTTTCTGTTTTGACTTCTAGTTTTTTCTAGAAATCAGTTTTTTTAGTGCTCTAGCTGTGTAGTTCTCATTTTGGAGACTTTGACGGGCCATATCTTCTATATCTAGACTCCTTTTTGGGTCCCATTTTTTTTAAAGTGCATGTTTTTCTATGTACTTCATCATGGTGCTCTTGGTTTCCTCACTTTATGTCAAAGAATTGTATTTTTAGCATGTGGTCCTTTTTAGACATTGTGAACTTTCATTGTAAGCACTTCTCACATGTACACACACTGAAATAAAGTGCCACTTCTTGGTTTCACATAGTTTGAGTGTACCTGTCATGGCTCTCCCTTATCTATTTTATGGGTGGGTTTCTACTGTTGGTGCTAATGCTTCCTTAGTTTCGCGTTCGAGTGAGTTATGTATCTAGTATTTGTTCCTATGTACTAGGTGGATGTAGTGGTACATCAATGGTTGGTTACCCATGCATTTTGGTGAGATGGAGCATTTACCATATGGACACTCTTGCATTCCTTTTGTGGAGGCGACCTTGTATTTTCACTTGATCATTTCTTCAAACTTTTGGTACCTGTGTCATCTGTATCTTCGAGTTCCAAATATTTTTCCTTTGTTTTCCATCTAATTTGAGTAGTGTCATTGGGGGCACTCATGGAGATTCTTGTCTTCCTTATTCAGATCTTCATCTTATTTTATAGGAGGTTCTTCTTTCAGCACTATAGCAGCTAGTCTTCGACAGTGTTTGCATCTTCTTCATGCTAAATAGTGGGGTTCTTCATGTTCCTATTTTTTTGGGACATTTTTGTGGAGGCTTCTTAGTCTCTCTCTCTCTCTCTCTCTCTCTCTCTCTCTCTCTCTCTCTCTCTCTATCTCTCTCTCTCTCTCTCTTGTCGGGAGGTTTGTTCTCTCTTTTGGGAAGGATTTTTTCCCACATGGTTTTCTCCTTTTCTCTATTTGTGAGAGACTTTTTTGTACATGGGTACCTCATCAGGCCTAGTGGCCAAGACCCATCTTTTCTTTCATGCATTTTTGCTTAGTTTTTTAGCTTCTCCCTAAGTTCATCAACTTAAGGGGGGTGTTAGAGTAATAGATTATTTACTTAATTAATTTAATCATATTGATTAATTAATTAAGTCACCTTTACTTTATTTCACTTAAGCTAAACTTAGGCACTTCAATAATTTATTATTAATCCTAGGGTTCTCACTTTTACGGTATTGATCTCCTTTCATAAGGATTGATCTTATTGTAATTATTCATTCTTTATGCATTTTGCTTTAGTTTTACAGAGCACCATTATTGTGCCTCTTGGTCTCTTTTGTGTGACAGGTTATTTGCTTGCAGGTGTTCATTGGGATCTGTGAGGTTGGTTTATCAACTTCAACAAAAATGTGGGTTAAAATGTGCTAAAAATTAAGTTATAAAGCCAAAAATATGAAATTTCACATACATGAAAAATGAGTGTTTACTATTTTTCTAGTCAAGGTCATCTAGGAGATGCTAGATCACTATGGATGATCTTGAAGTAACTAGGGTTGATCTTAGTTAGGAAAATTAGGGGAGTTAGTTAGGCAATGAAAAAGATAAGAGAGGTGGAAAGAAAGGAAAACCAAGAAGGGGAAAAGACGACAAAATGAATAATAAAGTCATCAAGGCATGAAACTTCAGGGAAGAGATAAGATCACACCATCCTTCCATCTCATCATAGGACTGCCACATTAGAATGACATATTTTTTGTGTATATAGTTACTGTTCTTCCTTTTATGGGATGTGTGGACCCTCTTTATATGTGATCAAATTATAAGAAAATACACTTGTTCTAGAACATAGAAAATTGACATAATTAAAAGAACATGAGGCAAAAATAATTATTAGAACATTGACAAATTATAAAGTAGGTCTATTAGTCTAAAAAAGATTGATGGTACACTAATTCAAGAAAATTCAAAAAATATAGATGGACTAAAAATAGAAAATCAACAAGAAAGGATGAACCCTCCAAACCCCATAGATAGGGAAAATCAATTGTTCTCTTGAAGATTTACATGCTTTGAGTGTTAGAGGTAATGTTTGGCATTATGTTAAAAAATGAACCAAGAAGTAAACCACTTAAAACAAATAGCAATTGCATTTTGAAGTGATCAATCAAGATTTTGGAGTTAGATTCAAAAATAATATTGGTAAAATGTCTTTTATTTAACTCATAAAGAGCTTGATGAATTGTCATAGCCTCAACAAATTTATTAGAGCCAACACCAAGACTACTAAAAAACCAAAACATAACCTTGCCATTATGGTTACAATAAATGCCTCTCGTGCCAACATTTCCAAGATTATCTCTTGAAGCTCCATCAACATTAATTATAACCAAGCTCAAAGGAAAACATTTTGATTTAGTAAGTTGATCTTCTTGAAGATTACTATTGGAAGATGTAGAAGAGGGAGAAACCAAATGAATACCAAGTCTTATAAGAACTTTGAAATCCCACAAAGAACTCACTTGATAATCCTAAATCCAAACTTGACTAGTTTCTTTCAGATTGGCCATAATTTTACCCAGAGCTAATTGATATACCTAATTGTACCATTGAAAATACTTTAATTCTCTTCCCATTAGATATTTTAGTAGATAAGACTAGGACCAATATCATATAAGAGATAAAGGGATTTTGGTTTCAAAGAGGGATACAATTGATTCACAAGAGAGTCTAGGATAAAATCATAACTATTCCATGAAATTGAAAATAGATAGCACCATAAAAAATCAAGGAAAGTGGCAAAACGAAAGGCTAAAAAGAATATGTTTTCCATTCTCTTCATCATGAAGAAAGAGGATACTTCTATATGGAAAAAACAACCTCATATTTCTGGATATTATTGTGATGAAATTTTTTTATCTTAAGCTACTAGTTGTTGGGATACATAGGTGTGCACATTCATCTATGTTTAGCCATGAGCTATTCTTGGTGTGCCTAGATTATCTTTGTCTAAGTTAATTGGTTTCTTTTCCTATTCTTGGAGAACCACTATTCTTAGTGAGCTTTTCCTATTATTGGCTAGACTATTCTTAGTCAATTATGCCCTATACGTACTACATCTTGTAAGATAATTCATCATCCCATTATTTTGCATTCATATTGAGTCTATTACTTTGCCTACTTGTTTTCTTGTAGATTGAGCATGCTCTTGTTCATCTCGAGTGGCTTGAATTTGTACTCGGATGCACTCAATGTTCCTAGTTTCTACATGGTATCATAGCAAAATTGTTTGAATGTTGTTTGAAATTTTTGTGAGATCTTGAAAGTATTTGCATTATTGGATCTAGTTGAATGACTTGCGGTATCTCTACCTTTGGAAAAATATGGCAAATCTGAAGGCATTTGTTTTTCTATTAGAGAAACAATTTGACATCAAAGAGACCCCTATTTTGAAAGGCCCATGGTCTGTTGAAAGACATCTAATCGGTTGGGGATGTTGATAGCTTGTTGAAAGGGTGGCCTACCTATGGAAACTTCATGGAAAGGGTGGCCTTCTTGGGGAAATCCTGTGTCCAAACTCAAATCCCATGTTTGGAGATTGTTGGGGCACCAAATACTACATCTAAACCCAAATTGACTTGTATTTGTTTTGAAATTGACCTATTTTTTTGTTTGTTTGTAGGCAAGGCGTTGTTTATTCTCTGCAGAGGAAGTAAGATGGTTGACCTCTAAGGAAAGAGAGGGCATCAATTTGCCAAAGGAAGAGGCATTTGGAAACCCCTAATTCAAACCAGAAAGAGGCGTAGATAGGTATTTTTTTTTAAAGTAGAGCCAATTCTCCCTTGTTGAAAACCCCATTTTTTATCTTGACTCTATTGAGTGTGATTCATTTTTGCAGAGAGGAGTGCCAATTTCTATATTGGAAGGCTTGAAGTGTAAACTGGCCAGAGTAAAGGGTAAAAAGAGGCATCCAAAGTAGGTCAACCCCTGCCTCATCGAATTGACCCTTGCCTAAATCAAAATGATCTCTATTTTGGAAGGAATAAAAGGCTAGATCTAGGGACAAACCTGTTTGAGCAAGGCATATGAAGGCATGAATCAGGTAGGAAGACTACTAGAAGAGTTCATGGCTTATGGTAAGGGCTCAAAACTAGAGCAAGACACCAAAAATAGCACCCTAAATTTGCCTTCATCCTAAAAAGGTTTTGACGTCCTCCATCGCGTCAAGTTTAGCATGTCTCCTCTTTTTGTGAAAGGCATTTATTTTTTCTTTTTCTTAGTTATTTATAGGAAAATTTGTAATTCTTATATTGGCAACTCAAATTGAGTGTCCAAATTAGAAGGATTGCTATTTTTCAAGATAAGTATTAGAGGTTGATCACGCATTATCATAAAGTGCCATTTTATTCGATCCGATTAAACTCACCTATGCACTAGAAGTATAAAGTGTCAAACTCAAGCGGATTTGGATATTTTGAATGAAGGGGAGGTGTATTGGTGTCATGCCTTGTGTACTTCTGAATCTTCTCCATAATTTTCCTTTCCACACTTATTTTTTTGCAAAATTACTTCAACAACATGGATTCACAGCAGGCAATCAAGCCGCTAACTCGGTTTAATTATCATGAGTGGAAATCTACAATTGAACTTGGGTTAATGAATAATGGGTTACACAGGGTAATGATGAGCACTAAAAAAGGAACCCACTATTGATACAGAGAAGGATAAATTGTTTAATTTAAGTGTGATCAAGCCTTTGGTTTTCTGTGTCTAAATGTATCTCTTGAACAATTGTTCCACATAGAAGCCTTGAAAACACCCAATGAAGTTTGGCTAGCATTATAAAAACTCTTTGGGAAGGTTGATGGGGTGAGAGATCATGAGTTGGAGAATGAGCTAATTAGTTTGAGTCCAAGTACATTTGACACCTTAGAAGACTTCTTAACCAAGTTTAAATTTGTAAGTTTGCAATTAAAAGAGTGTCGAATCGACAAGAAATATGATCAACTTGTTCTTTCAATTCTATCCAAGTTAGGACCTATGTATTTAGTATTTGTATCTATTTTCTACTCCACTAAAAGAGATCTTAGAGGTGCATGGACAATGTCATCCTTAGATGACTTCATTGCAAACTTAACTAGGGAGTGAGATAAGTTAATACACATGTGTACCCTGAAGACATCAAAACCTCAAGCTCTCTTTGCTAGGAATGGGGAACACAATGCTTCAAATAAAAAAGGGGAGAAGAATAAAAAATACAAGGAGATCAAGAAAGAACAAAAATTTGAGCCCAACACAAAATCTTCTTCAAATCAAGGGAAACCTAAGAAAGAGAATGTCAAGTGCCCCTATTGTAAGAAACTTGGGTATGATAAGCACATATGTATGAAGAAACAGATGGACCACCTCACTCATCTTATAAAGAAGCATAACATAGGGGTCCGTGAATCTATGAAAGAGTCCTAATCAACCCAAGAAAATTCTAAGAGAAAGGAAAAAGGAAAAGATAAACTTAAGGGCAAGGCACTAGTTGCAGTAGCATCTTAATCAACTCCATCTTAGATTATTGACTCTAGTGCTTCACACCATATGGCTTCTTCATAGGTTGAGTTTTCATCCATAGAGCCTTATAACATGTCTAGCATCACCTTGGGTAATGACACACCAAAAATAGTTATAGGGACAGCGTATGTTGAAGTTGAAAGTGGAACATTCACAAATGTTCTAAGTGTACCTTCACTTTCAACTAATCTGATATCAGTGTATTAGATTACTCACATAGGGAAGGACATGCGAGTTGAGTTTACTCAAAATTCAATTGAGATTAGAGAGTTGCATAGAAAAAACTTAGTGGCTTTGGGAAGGATAGATCACCATGCTAGGTTATACACCTTGTCACACTTTGCCCTTGATATTTCTCTTTCCGACCATCCATAGAAGATTCCTAAGGTAGAGTCTTCTTCTTCTTCCAGTTTAAATAGTGAGGATAGTGATGGGGTGTCATCTCCATCCATCTCTAGATTTGTTTTGGAGGATGAGCATTTTGTTGCAAGTATGTGCAGTCGGTGTTGTCCTTGATATCAACAAGATTGTGTTGTCATTGGTGTCAACTGTATAATCTAGTTGAACATAAATGAAGTTGGTTGAGCAGAGATAAGGTATGAGGTTGGTTGAGCAAAGATAAAGTATGAGTAGAGATAAGGTATGATGTTGGTTGAGCAAAGATAAAGTATGAGGTTGGTTGAGTAGAGATGAGGTTGTTGCAGTGGATATTATCTCTGATAATGAGGTTGGTTGAGTAGAGATGAGGTTGTTGCAAAAGTATGAGCTGTTTGGTTGAGTTGCTTTGATGAGGATGATTTGGTTGTTTTGAAGAAGTGCTAAATATGTCAAGAATATGATTTTGTTGGTTGGTTTCCAAGAGCTTTTGAGAAAAAATAATTAATAAAGGAAACAATGTGTTGTAGTAGCTTTTTGGGTTATAGAGTAGTGTTTTGATTTTGCTCTACATTTCCTCTATGTTAATGATCTAACTTTACAGTTTGGAAATATTTTTTAGAGATGTTTAGACATGTTATAATCTGAATTTGGTTTTTTGGTTCGTTGTACAGAGGAAGTTGTGTTCACCAGTATGAAGATTGTATTTCTGAGGTTTGCACAAGTGTCTAGGAGAAACTATTTTGCTCCGCGTTTCTCTACAAGGTAGTTTTAGATCTTGCGGTTCTAGATGCATGCTTATAAGGTTCATATCTCTCTCTAGTCAAAGTAGTTCATGGTTTGGTGCTCTAGAAGAGGACTTATTGAGTTGCAATGTATGATAGAGACAGTTGAGTTTGGCAGGTAAATAGGATAAGGTTGTGCGGTAAGTGAAAGATGTTGCGAAGGAATTTGTTGATATTCATGATGTTTGTGAGATATTATGGATTGATCTCAAGCATAGCATGTAGTATGCAACTCGTCTTTGGGTTTGAGGAAGCATGTAATCAAAAGTTTATTATATTACACAGGTTTGGCCGATCTTGTGTGTTTACACTAATTGCAGAGTTGCTTTGGTGATTATGAAAGCATGAAGTGGCATGCTTGGATGAATTTAGGTCTGAGCTAAGATGTGTTGTGGCTGGCACTCATTCCTTTCCACCATGTGAATGTTTTGGTGTCGACCTAATTTGAATTTGCATGATCAAGGTACTGTGCCGACCTTGGAGAATGTTTTCAAGGTTGATGATGGTATAAATAAGTGTCAAGGAATCATGAAAAGTGTGTGAGCAATGGATGTGATGTGAATAGTAGAGTGGTTGAATGTGTGGTGTAGTACAAGCATTCATGTGTTAGATTACTGGATGCATTGAGTAGAAGGTGTCTACAATTCTTCAGTGATACTGCAGAGGTGATGTTGGTGTTGTGATGGATATTGGTTCTATACTTTGAGCTTCATTGGAACTATACTCCTTCCATAGGTTAGATGCAATTATAATAGTTCAACTTTGGTAGTGAGCCACCTCTTCTATCTCTTTTTTTCAGGACAATGAGTCCTTTGGCACTGATCCCCTTGACAGTGAGCCCTTCTTCTGGGCATTGACCCCTCCAATAGTTAGCATAAATTGTAATTAAGTATTTATACTACTTTATATTGTGAGCTAATCCTCACCGTGGTTTTTTCCTTCTTGGGTTTTCCATGTAAAATCTGGTGTTCTCTTGTGTATGGTGTTGTTCTGATTTAGTTTTGTTATTTTCTTTTCAAGCTTTAATCATCATAAGAGTTGAAGAGTTAATTGAATCATTGTGAATTTGTCTGTGTATGAGGGTTTTGGATTTTTAAGTTGCAATTGATTCACCAGGCCCTCTCAGTTGTCTTGTGCATTCAACAATTGGTATCAGAGCAAGGTTCCTTGGAAGAGAGCTTAACAGTTTAAGGTAGATCTAGAATGGTGCACAAGAAGGATGTTCCCCATTTTAATGGATCTAGCTATGCATTCTAGAACGTAAGGAAGAAGAAGAAGAAGAAGAAAATATCTTACCATGCACTATCACTATTTGGAGAGATTCCAAATAGTTTACCATCCAAGAGGGACCAAAATCAAGCTATTCAACTAGTACCTAGAAAGCATCTACCATCAATCACCTCTCCTTTGAAGGTACAAGAAGAAGAAGAAGTGGTTCCAGAGATAATAATATATATTACCATGCACTATCACTATTTAGAGAGATGCCAAAGGGTCTACCTTCCAAGAGAGGCCAAGATCATGCCATTCAACTAGTACCTAGAAACCATCTACATTCAGTCACCTCTTCTTTGAAGGTACACCAAAAGGTTATAGTAGTGGAAGCACACATGCAACACCAACAAGCGGAACTGTCTAGACTTAAGAAGAATAAAGCAAAGACACAAATTATAATAAAGGAAGAAATAATTTTAACATATAAAGAATTACAAGAGCTTGATGATGAGACCAAAGTTATTTTGGAGCTTGAGAGTGTCCTTCAGACACACATTAAGAGGTTGAAGATGAGGATAATTATAGAGTATCTAATAAAGCTAAATAATCTCGAGCTAGTGAAGATGTGAGATGGGTTGATGAAGCATTCCTCAAAAATCTCTCAAAGTTTGTCAACATTAGGGACAATGTTGGTTTTGAGGAGATGGGCACCATCACTATTAGAACAACCAAAAGTTAGAACTCATATTCAAAGGGGTTTTACTTTATCGACTTCATCATAGAATTGTAGATAGTATAGTTTGGGTATGGCTTACATTTACATGACTAGTTTAACATTTAGAGCACACTCCACTAGAAACATAATCAAACACATAAACATGATTAGATTGAAATAAGGTGGAGATTGAACATCCAAGTCATCATGAATGTAATTATCTATATAACTTAATAACTAATTTAGCATCATTTTATATTGGAATTGTATGTAGTATAGTTTGGATATGGCTTACATTTACATGACTAGTTTAACATTTAGAGCACACTCCACTAGAAACATAATCAAACACATAAACATGATTACATTGAAATAAGGCAGAGATTGAACATCCAAATCATCATGAATGTAATTATATCTATCAATTAATAACTAAATTGGCATCATGCTATAGTTTTAATTTATGGGGAATACACCATCAGTATTATAAAAACCAAAACTTAGAACTCATATTCAAAGGGGTTTTACTTAATCAACTTCATCTTAGAATTGTATGTAGTATAATTTGGATATGGCTTACATTTACATGACTAGTTCAACATTCACAACAAACTCCACTAGAAACATAATGAACACATAAATATGATTACATTGAAATTATTTGAAGAATTTAAACCTGTCCATGAAGGTCTTACAAGGTTATGGAAAAAGAAATTACATATACACTATGACTCAAAATGCTTTCAAATTTATTGCCTTCAACTTCAAAATTATCTACAATAATATTCATAAATTTTAAAAACAAGCATAATATAACTACACACTTTATATTTTGAATTGTTCATCTCAGTTATTGAGTATTTCAATCTTTGTTATACATAGAAGGGTAAAACATCTCATGTTGTAAGAGATACATATGAAGGAAAACATGAAGTATACTATTATCTTGTTAATATTTAACTTAGAAATCCATTTCAAAATTACACTATAAAATCTCTTTTGGAAGCTATGTTACTATAAACACAATAGGCAAGGGTTGTAACAAAATCTCAGATTATTTTGCAACAAATTACCTATTTTATTCTGATAGTTTATATTCTAGTTGTAAAATTGTAGGGTAAGGATATAACAGTTTTCAAAATTAATAATTTATAAAGAAAAAGTTTTTGTACTTTCTCAGCAGCAAAGGCTGTGCAAATTTTCAAAACCACTAGGCAAATCCATTATACTCTAAACAACAAACTGAAAAACTCGCCATAAAATGCTTCCCTAGTGGGTAGAAACATGAGGAACACATAAATGCCCTTAGCCATGGAAGCAACTACAGATAATGTACTCTGTGACGAGACGATTACTACTTATAGCTTCCACACCACTTCATTTCCTTCGTGTGTTCCGTGCAATTTTTTTTAATATATTGTTACGTTGCCGCTAGCGTTGAAGCTTAATTGCTGCTATACGCCTGATTGAATGATTCTTTTGGATATGACAAAATCAATACGGCGATTCCAAATAATATCATATGATTGCCAGCGGTGTTGACACCCGGCAATTATAGGTCCAACCATTTCAGGAGTTGAAAACAATGAAGAGAAAATATATGAATGAGATAATCAAAGCCACAAACAACAAAGATGAGCGAGTGAATAAATGGGGAAGCCATACTTTTTTTACACTAAAGGTTTCGTTTTTTGATGGGAAGAGCTTAAACAGCCAGTATATATGTCGAAATTCAATAGACTGAATGCTTTTCGACAAATTGATTGACTAAAGACATGGTCGAAGAGGTCGAGGCACTTGCATTAAATAGGTCGACACTAGATGTCGGCATCAAACTGGGTCGAAAAATGTATAAACAGTCGACAACGTGCCGATTGTTTAGATGGGTGCTTTTGATGTGGGATAGAGTTTACAATGTTTTGCTTGTTCCATACCATTATTCTTAAATATTATCCACTTCAACAATCAAAAATTAATTTTGACAAATAAAAATAGAACAAATATATATCACTTTTTGTTAAATGAATAGAACAAAACTTTGGGTGTAGATCATGCAATATTAGCAATGATAAATTATATCAATCACCTTAATCCATTACATTTCTATCCCCAACTCTCCAGGCATTTTCCACTGGAGAAATTATATATCTGGATGTCTCAATCGACTCAAAATAGATAATTCATTGCCAAAAAGCTTCCACGTTCTACATTTCTACTTTCACACCATAGCAGATGAAACACTTTTTATAGGTTATTCTCTACTCCTACATTTGTCCTCCTTTAGCTGGTTATGTTCTGCCCACGGTAGTCCCTTTTTATTATAGACACCCTTTTTAATCGTATGCACCAAAAATGTGCCTCATCTACCATCCAATCTCCACAATGGGTAAACTAAATCGAGTTCATGTATTAGACCCGCCACACGGAATGTACTGAGTTGTATTCTTTCATGCCACTGCAAGAAATGCACTTAACTATTTTCTTCCACGCGTGTGCTTTGATTCGGCAACGTATATCCAACCGTCAGGATGCAAATTTGACCGTATTTATTAATTAATTGAGATTTCAATTAATTAGTAAATACGGTCAAATGTGCATCCTGAGGGTTGGATAGACAATTCGCTTTGATTCCATGTTGGAAATGGAAGAGTATATAGAATAGTGTAACGAATTAGTAAAAATATATAAATATTATTATAAATTTTTTGGGATGATTTTACATTCATTACAATATGGATTTTATAAAGACTTTCCAACAAACAATTTCCTAAACTATCCCATGGGAATAATTTCCATCTAATTACTAACTATTTACTAATAGTACTATTTAAAAATTAATATAAAGGTGACTTTATTTCAAATGTAAACTTTAATATTCTAACGTTTGGTTGTTCTAGTGAGGATTTCTAAGACTACATTTTCAAAAGCATATATATCACTTTTGAATTGCATGGATCCCACATTGACATACTTTGGAATTTTAGGATGGAATACATTATGTTGTCCACCAAGATTCTCTCTAAAGAATAACCTAAAAGATGAGGTTTGTTCACCTAATCCAACTGAATATTTGGGACAAAAACATTAGATGTACAATTGTCCCCGCAAGGCCTTTATGCAACCTTACTCAAATCTTAAAAAACTAAAAACAATAAATAAGGCCTTCATTTAAGAGTACCTATGATATTTCAAAACAACACCGAAGCACTAGGTGGATGAGTCAAGCTCTGAAGTAATACACAGGGGATTGAGAACCCTTGTAGAGGTGACCCCTCCAATCACTCTCATTCCAATAGTAGCAACCAGTGAAGCAGGGAAGACATTGAGGAGCTATTTGACTTGAGGGAGAGTGAGACTTCGTGGGCCTTAGTCATGGCAGGCACACTTATTGGTGGGGCCTCCTCATCACCCTCATAGTGGTCATTGCCATATGTTTCTTGTTCTTGTTCTTGTTCTTCTTTCTCTTGGTGTTGTTGTTGTTGTTGTTGTTGATTTAGTTCACTTAGTACAAGAGTGTAACTTGCTCTATGAAAATCATGTTCATTTGCATTGTAGAGTCAGAAAACCTCAAGTCATGTTCATTCTTCCTCAAGGATTTCCTTGAGGAGTCTATGCTCTTGATTTCTATGTTCTTCTAAATGTCTTCTTTCATTTTCCAAGTGGATTTTCCTAAGGATGGTTTGTTGTTCTTGGATTTATTCTTTGAGTGATTGCTAAGGTTCTTGAGTTTCTATGTTGTCAAGAAGTTGTGTTTCAGAAAGATTCTCTTTGATCTCATCGAATTCTTGTTCTATCTAATCTTTCCTCACATCATCAAATGCTTAGCAGAGTGAATATGGATGTTAAAAAGTTTGGTGTTGTGTGATGTAGTTTTCTATGCCTCGTGAAAAGAATGAGGTCTTGAATGTCGGTGTTTTGTTTTTTTTAGTTGTTTTCCTCTTGATGGAAATGAGAGCTTGAATGCTCCGAGATGAATTTTAGATTTTATTTGATATGAGGTTTCTAGATGCAGTGTAACTATATGCATGCACGTGATTTCTTTTGTCATCTTTTTCTAATTTTTGATGTTAGCTAAATACTATGAAAAGTAAATTTGTATGCAAGCTAAATGATTCCTTTCCTAAATGTAGTTTCACTATGTTTTTTTGTTTTTCAATTTAATATCACAATAACTTTAAAGCAATCTAATATGCAATCTTTCCCTATACTAATGCAAGTTTCATTGCAAGTCTACTTTTCACTTAATCTATGAATGTAAAGGGAAGAAGCAATCTTTTCTAAAACATTCTTTTGTAATTCAAATCTACTTTTGTACATGCAAATCGATTAATGAATGCAAGAAGTAATCTTTTTCTAAAACTTTATTTTACAATTCAAATTTACTTCCCTAAATGAATACAAGAAGGAAAAGTAAATTTTTAGTCTAGGCTATGAAAAAAAACATTCAAAGTTTTTAATGAAATTCAATCACTTTTCCAAATGCAAAATAATCTAAGAAGTGAAATGCAAGTAATCTAGGAAAGACTTTTCTTCTATATTAAAAAAAAATTTAAATGCAAAATACTATATTTCCTATATGTAAGATATCCTCTAACTACCTCTAAGATGAGAAAACAAAATGAACCTATATACAAATTGTGCCAATGCCCTAAAAATTGTCCTTAGAGGTCTACCTAGTATCCATATGTCCTCTTTCATAGTAGGAAGAATACAAAGATGCAAATAAATTGAAGTATCAAGAAGCTCAGTGGGTTGTGGGAAAAATAAAATGAAGAAATCTCCAGGCTTGTTAGGAGGATAAGGAAAGGCTTGAGGCCTATAATAGAAGATTGAGTATGCTAAAGCTTCTAGAGATATCTATGCTAGAAGATATATTAAACTAAAACAATAAAAAAAAGGCTTGAAGCATGTGCAAAAGCTTGCAAGAAACTTGAAAGCAAAAAGAAGATGTGAAGAACTCGAGCAATTGAGAGAGTGTGAGAGCATGTTTCAACAATTAGTTGAATTCTTGTATTTATAGGTAAAAATGGGTGGAAAAAGAAGACAATCTAGATAAGATCAAAATAAAGAGTTAAAAAAAAAGAAACAATCCATAAATAGGCAAAGAGATAAAGGAGAAATCGAAGAGTTAAATAAAGAGATAATTCAATCAAGATAAAAGGATAAAACTCAATAAAATGTTCAAAATGGAAAGAAAGAAAGGAAAGGAGTGAGTTGGCATGAAAAAATTGTTAGAGTAATAGGTTCTTTACTTAATTAATTTAATCATATTGATTAATTAATATGCCACCTTTATTTTATTTCACTTAAGTAAACTTAGGCACTTTAATAATTTATTATTAATTCTAGGGTTCTCATTTTTAGGGTTTTGATCTCCTTTCATAAGGATTGATCTTATTGCAATTATTCATTCTTTATGCTGTTTCAGGTTTGCAAAGCACCATTATTGTGCCTCTTGGTCTCCTTTGTGTGACAGGTTATTTGCTTGGAGGTGTTCATTGGGATATGTGAGGTTGGTTTATCAGCTTTAACATGGTATCAAAGCTCCATATCTGCAAGCCCCTCTCAGATTTGGAGAAAATTTTGAGCAAGAGCCATTTGCTTGGTGCATTTTTGTGTAAAACAGAGTATTCCATTAGATTTAGAGCAGTCGAAATAGTTAGATTAGCCTTCTATTTGGCTTCATTTGAGCTTTGTAGGCTAGATCTGCAAGGGTTTCAATGGGTGCTTTTTTTTGGGATCTGGAGGAAATCTATTTTTCAGAGCAATTTGGGCCTAGACAAACCTCACCATTGCACTGAGAAGGCCCAAAAACCTTAAGATTGACAATTAAATTGCCAAAAAAGGAGCTGGGTGTTTCTGAGGCATTTTTTTTTGCCAGGGAAGCCGTACGACCTCCCCAACATGTAGTTGAAGGCGCAGGTAAAAAAACAAAATATTTTTTAAAAAATAGAGTAATTTTTTTTCTGTTTAAAGAAAAATCTATATTAAAAAAATAATAATATGTGGGGGATTGGGGGTTTATACCCTATTCCCTTCCCCATCTAGAGGGGTGTATCTGAGCGTACCCTGCCCCCTGCCACGATTTTGTCGTGACAGGGTGGCCGGCCCTCGGACGTCGCCATTCCCTGTTGGGGTGGTACCAAGGGTACCGTCCCCTATCCATGACCTTGGTCGTGGCAGGGTGGCAGTCCTTGGGCCCTACCCCTTTAAGGGGTAGCAGTGGGGGGGATTTTTTCCCCCATGCCTATTATAATATTTTTTTAATATATATTTTTTTAAAACAATTTTTTTTTGATATAATATTTTTTTAAATTTTTTTATTTACAATAAAAAACATTTTCAATATTTTTTTAATGCTTTTTTAATATTAAAAAAGCACATACAATAAAATCCATGTACTTGTGTACTTGCATGCTACATTGAAATGCATGCCCAACTTTTGGTGATTATTTTAGCAATGGTTGCTATATTTGGCGGCTCCCCATAGTTAGCAGGTTTCTAATTTGTCTGGAGGCTCCTCTAGTTTGACAGAGGGATAATTTTATTTGGTGGATCACTATTCTGGCAGTTGCTCCAAAGTTAGCAGTAGTTCCTCTAAATTTGGCGGTGGTTTGTTTTATGCCTTGTCTACCCCTCTCCATTAGGCTTTTCAATTTTACACTCCATCTTCCAGAGACCATATCTCGGTCATACGGTGGTATTTTTTAATGCATATTTTTTTGAAAATGGGTAGATATTCATGCTCTTGATAGTGGTGTAGGTGGTTTTCTATTTTCACTTCTAGTTTTTTCCATCAATCAGTTTTCTCAGTGCTCTAGCTGTGTAGTTCTCATTTTGGAGACTTTGACGGGCCATATCTTCTACATCTAGACTCCTTTTTGGCTCCCATTTTTTTTGAAAGTGCATGTTTTTCTATGTACTTCATCATGGTGCTCTTGGTTTCCTCACTTTATGTCAAAGAATTGTATTTTCAGCATGTGGTCCTTTTTGGACATTGTGAGCTTTCATTGTAAGCACTTCTCATATGTAAACGCACTGAAATAAAGTGCCACTTCTTGGTTTCACATAGTTTGAGTGTACTTGTCATGTCTCTCCCTTGTCTGTATTATGGGTGGGTTTCTACTATTGGTGCTAATGCTTCCTTAGTTTTGCATTGGAGTGAGTTATGTATCTAGTACTTGTTCCTATGTACTAGGCAGATGCAGTGGTACATCAGTGGCTGGTTACCCATGCATTTTGGTGAGATGGAGCATTTACCATATGGACACTCTTGCATTCCTTTTGTGGAGGTGACCTTCTATTTTTACTTGATCAGTTCTTTAGACTTTTGGTATGTATACCATCTATATCTTCAAGTTCCAACTATTTTTCCTTTGTTTGCCATCTAATTCGAGTAGTGTCATTGGGGGCACTCATGTAGATTGTTGTCTTCTTGATTTTGATCTTCATCTTATTTTAGAGGAGGTTCTTCTTTCAGCGCTATAGTAGCTAGTCTTCGACAGTGTTTGCATCTTCTTCATGCTTTAGTGGGCTTCTTCATGTTCATGTTCATGTTCCTATTCTTTTGGGACATTTTTGTGGAGGCTTCTTAGTCCTTCACTTTTTCTCTCTCTTGTCGGGAGGTTTATTTTCTCTTTTGGGGAGGATTTTTTTCCACGTGGTTTTCTCCTTTTCTCTATTTGTGAGAGACTCTTTTGTACATGGGTAGCTCATCAGGCCTAGTTGCCAAGACCCATCTTTTCTTTCATGCATTTGTCCTTAGTTTTTTAGCTTCTCCCTAAGTTCATTGACTTAAGGGGGGTGTTAGAGTAATAGGTTCTTTACTTAATTAATTTAATCATATTGATTAATTAATTAAGTCACCTTTACTTTATTTCACTTAGGCTAAACTTAGGCACTTCAATAAATTATTTATTAATCCTAGGGTTCTCACTTTTAGGGTTTCGATCTCCTTTCATAAGGATTGATCTTATTGTAATTATTCATTCTTTATGCATTTTGCTTCAGGTTTGCAGAGCACCATTATTGTGCCTCTTGGTCTCTTTTGTGTGACAGGTTATTTGCTTGTAGGTGTTCATTTAGATCTTTGATGTTGGTTTATCAACTTCAACAAAAATGTGAGTTAAAATGTGCTAAAAATCAAGTTATAAAGCCAAAAATATGAAATTTCACATACATGAAAAATGAGAGTGTTTACTATTTTGCTAGTCAAGGTCATCTAGGAGATACTAGATCACTATGGGTGATCTTGAAGTAACTAGGGTTGACCTTAGGAAAATTAGGGGAGTTAGCTAGGCAACAAAAAAGATGAGACAGGTGGAAAGAAAGGAAAAACAAGAGGGGGAAAAGATGGAAAAATGAATAATAAAGTCATCAAGGCATGAAACTTCAGGTAAGAGATAAAATCACACCATCCTTCCATCTCATCATAGGACTGCCACATTGGAATGACATATTTTTTTGTGTATATAGTTACCGTTCTTCCTTTTATCAAATGTGTAGACCCTATTTATATGTGATCAAATTATAAGAAAATACACTTGTTGTAGAACATAGAAAATTCACATAATTAAAAGAACATAAGGCCAAAATAATTATTAGAACATTGACAAATTATAAAGTAGGTGTATTGTTCTAAAAAAGATTGATGGTACACTAATTCAAGAAAATTAAAAATATAGATGGACTAAAAATAGAAAATAAACAAGAAAGGATGAACCCTCCAAACCCCATAGATAGGGAAAATCAATTGTTCTCTTGAAGATTTACATGCTTTGAGTGTTAGAGGTAATGTTTGGCATTATGTTAAAAAATGAACCAAAAATTAAACCACTTAAAACAAATAGCAATGATAGTTTTAAACATATGGTAATAAACAAGAATAACACCATAAAAACCATCACACTAGCAAGAAGTAAGAATCCAGAGAAGCATGATACTCAGCATTCACAAGAGCACTAAAGTCTCTTCTCAAGTCCCAAGAAGGGCAATCTTGATTGTTTCATATATCAACCTTGATGTCATTTCAATTAGAAGCAAATTTAACCAAGGAATCAACAACATGATCTCATTCCCTTCTAGTATGGTTCCACTTAATAAAATTAAAACTAAAAATCAATATGTTGATATGTGTGTTACATTTATTTAACTACCACTACTAGAAGTGACAAGAAGATTGCATTTTGAAGTGATCAATCAAGATTTTGGAGTTATATTCAAAAATAATATTGGTAAAATGTCTTTTATTTAACTCATAAAGAGCTTGGTGAATGGTCATAGCCTCAACAAATTTATTAGAGCCAACACCAAGACTACTAAAAAACCAAAACATAACCTTGCCATTATGGTTACAGTAAATGCCTCTCATGCCAACATTTCCAAGATTATCTCTTGAAGCTCCATCAACATTAATTATAACCAAGCTCAAAGGAAAAAATTTTGATTTAGTAAGTTGATCTTCTTGAATATTACTATTGGAAGATGTAGAAGAGGGAGAAACCAAATGAATACCAAGTCTCATAAGAACTTTGAAATCCCACAAAGAACTCACTTGATAATCCTAAATCCAAACTTGACTAGTTTCTTTTAGATTGGGCATAATTTTACCCAAAGCTAATTGATATGCCTATTTGTACCATTGAAAATACTTTAATTGTCTTCCCAATAGATATTTTAGTAGTTAAGACTAGGACCAATATCATATAAGAGATAAAGGGATTTTGGTTTCAAAGAGGGATGTAGTTGATTCACAAGAGAGTCCAAGATAAAATCATAACTATTCCATGAAATTAGAAATAGATAGCACCATAAAAAATGAAGGAAAGTAGAAAAATGGAAGGCTAAAAATAATATGTTTTCCATTTTCTTCATTGTGAAGGAAGAGGATACCTCTATATGGAAAAAAAACAACCCCATATTTTTGGATATTATTGTGATGAAATTTTTTATCTAAAGCTACTAGTTGTTGGTGTATATTAAGATTACTTAGGTGTACACAATCATCTATGTTTAGCCACGAGCTATTCTTGGTGTGCCTAGATTAGCTTTGTCTAAGTTAATTGGTTGCTTTTCCTATTCTTGGAGAACCACTATTCTTAGTGACCTTTTCCTATTATTGGCTCGACTATTCTTAGTCGATTATGCCCTATATGTACTACATCTTGTAAGCTAATTCATCATCCCAATATTTTGCATTCATATTGAGTCTATTACTTTTCCTACTTGTTTTCTTGTAGATTGAGCATGCTCTTGTTCATCTCGGGTGCCTCAAATTTGTACTCGGATGCACTCAATGTTCCTAGTTTCTACATGGTATCATAGAAAAATTATTTGAATGTTTGTTTGAAATTTTTGTGAGATCTTGAAAGTATTTGCATTATTGGATCTAGTTGAATGACTTGTGGTATCTCTACCCTTGGAAAAATCTGACAAATCTGAAGGGATTTTTTTCTATTATAGCAACAATTTGACATCAAAGAGACCCCTGTTTTGAAAGGCCTACAGCCTATTGAAAGACGTCCAATTGGTTGGGGATGTTGATAGCTTGTTGAAAGGGTGGCCTACCTATGGAAACTACATGGAAAGGGTGGCATTCTTGGAGAAACCCTATGTCCAAACCCAAATCCCATGTTTGGAGATTGTTGGGGCACCAAATACTGCATCTAAAACTAAATTGACTTGTATTTGTTTTGAAATTGACCTATTTTGTTGTTTGTTTGTAGGCAAGGCATTTTTTATTCTCTGCAGAGGAAGCAAGGTGGCTGATCTTTAAGGAAAGAGAGGGCATCAAGTTGCCAAAAGAAGAGGATTTTGAATCCCTTGATTCAAACCAGAAAGAGGCGCAGATAGGTATTTTTTTAAAGTAGAGCCAATTCTCCCTTGTTGAAAACCCCATTTTTTATCTTGACTCTACTGAGAGTAATTCATTTTTGCAGAGAGGAGTGCCAACTTCTATATTGGGAGGCTCGAAGTGTAAATTAGCTAGAGTAAAGGGTAAAAAGAGGCATCCAAAGTAGGTCGACCCCTGCCTCATCGAATTGACCCTTGCCTAAATCAAAACAACCTCTAATTTGGAGGGAAGAAAAGGCTGGATCTAGGAACAAACCTATTCGAGCAAGGGATGTGAAGGTGTAAATAGGAAGGCTGCTGGAAGAGCTCATGGCATATGGTAAGGGCTCAAAACTAGAGCAAGACACCAAAAATAGCACCCTAAATTTGCCTCCATCCTAAAAAGGTTTTGATGTCCTCCATCACGTTAAGTTTAGCATGTGTCTCCTCTTTTTCTGGAAGGCATTTATTTTTTCTTTTTCTTAGTGATTTATAGTAAATTTTGTAATTCTTATATTGGCAACTCAAATTGAGTGCCCAAATTAGAAGGATTGTTATTTTTTAAGATAAGTCTTAGAGGTCGATCACGCATTGTCATAAAGTGCCATTTTATTCAACCCGCTTAAACTCACCTATGCACTAGAAGTATAAAGTGTTGAACTCAAGTAGATTTGGATATTTTGAATGAAGGGGGGGTGTATTGGTGTTGTTCCTTTTGTACTTCCAAATCTTCTCCATAATTTTCCTTTCCACACTTATTTTTTTGTAAAATTACTTCAACAACATCGATTCACAGTAGGCAATCAAGCCACTAACTCGGTTTAATTATCATGAGTGGAAATCTACAATTGAACTTGGGTTAATGAATAATGGGTTACATAAGGTAATGATGGGCACTGAAAAAGAACCCACTGTTGATACAGAGAAGGATTTTAAATGGTTTAATGTAAGTGTGATCAAGCCTTTAGTTTTCTATGTCTAAATATATCTCCTAAACAATTGTTTCACATAGAAGCCTTGAAAAAACCTAATGAAGTTTGGCTAGCATTATAAAAACTCTTTGGGAAGGTTGATGGGGTGAGAGATCATGATTTGGAGAATGAGCTAATTAGTCTGAGTCCAAGTACATTTGACACCTTAGAAGACTTCTTAACCAAGTTTAAATTTGTAAGTTTGCAATTAAAAGAGTGTCGAATTGACAAGAAATATGATCAACTTGTTCTTTCAATTCTCTCCAAGTTAGGACCTAAGTATTCATTATTTGTATCTACTTTCTACTCCACTAAAAGAGCACTTGGAGGCAAATGGACAATGTCATCCTTAGATGACTTCATTGCAGACTTAATTAGGGAACAAGATAAGTTAATACACATGTGTACCCTGAAGACATCAAAACCTCAAGCTCTCTTTGTTGGGAATGGAGTGTTGGAATTAGGCCGGACAACTAAGAGCGGGGGGGTGAATTCATTGTCCCACAACTTTAATCTTTTCTAATTTTAATCTTCTTTCACAACTTACAAATAGATTAATGATGTAAACATTAAAGCACGAATCAACAACACATGAGAAGAAACAAAATGAACACACTTGACACCAAGATTTTTAACATGGAAACCCGGTTAAGGGAAAACCACGATAGGGGTTAACCCATAAGATTCGTACCCTATTAAAAGTACTTGAAAGAAATGGGAAGGTACTTGCCTTCGGGCACACTACTCAGAGCTCACTGCTCATAGAGGCTCACTACCTACAAGAATTTATATTAAATACAAAAAGATTTAACTGAGAAATAGCATCTTCATCATTCCTAGTTTAGTCTCATTGAAAGCTCACAAAAACTTCTACTCTACCCCCAAACACTTCTTCACTATCTCTTCATCCTTTACTGCTCTTGTTCTTCTACTCCTCTTCTTTGCTCTATCTCTAAACCTTTCTTAGTATTTTATCATTTTCACACAAGGATGATGATCCACAACTGAACTACACGCCTTTATATACTTCATCAACCTTGGAACAAACATTAAGGTCAGCACTACAAGCAACTGACTTAATGCGAATCACTAAGCTGCCAACCAAACATAAATGGGACTCAAATCTTCCTTGATCAACATGCCATGCTCCATAGAATTGCTCTTAGATCATCCGCAACATGCTTGAATCAACCGGTCGACCAAGACTAGGAAGAACAGTAACACCAAGGAATAAATCTTCAACAATGAGCTCAATCTTTAATGCGGACCTCCAACATAGCAGACACACGATCCAAAGACTTTCACAAGCACATTGAATTCAACAATAACATCCACACTACTCCAAATCATTAGAATCACTTGCATCTTCATCCAGTACCTCAAGAACATTATCTGCCATGACTGTCACACTAGAAAGATTGCTTGCAGACCTCCAAACCATGAACCACTTGAGTTGAGGATACACACTGATTTCCCAAACATGCCTCTAGATCCGCAGATCATAGTGTTTTATTTGCAGGGTAATCCAGACCAATTTCCTTACTCTATCTCTTCTGAAAACTATAAAACCTGGTTATACTCAGATGGCCATAACTTCTTCAAATCTTTATGTGGACCTCTCAAATCTTAACTGGATCTACTTTAGAAAATCCTCTACATAGCCATATGGTCCGAGTACTTATATCTTCATTAATTTTCTCAATGATAATAAAATAGGATACAATTGACATCAATGGCCACAAGGATATGTTGACATCAATGAAAAGACCACTTAGGTACCTATTTGTAACAATCTCCTCCTTTGTCATTGATGGCAACATATGATGTGAAAAAATGATTCAACCATCAAGACAAGAACTTCTCTTGAAATCTTTATAAGCAACAAATGCAAGAAATAATTTGACTGCTTCTATTCTTTCCACTAGAGCAAAACTTTCTTCAAAATCAATTCCTTCCACTTGAGAGTATCCTTTCCACACCAACCTTGCTTTGTTTCTCACAACTTCACCATCCTCATTTAGTTTATTCTGGAAAACCCATTTAGTTCCAATCACATTTTTTTCAGGTCTAGGAACAAGATCTCAAGTGTGATTCTTTTCAATTTGCATTAACTCTTATTCCATTTCTTTTACCCAATTTTCATCATTGCAAGCTTCACTTACTGATTTTGGTTCAATCTTTGAAATCAAACAAATCTCCTCTTGATCTTTAGCAATTCTTCTTCAAGTTTGAACATCTTTATTTCTATCTCCTATGATCTAATCATCCGAGTGATTCAACCTTACATACTTGGGTATTTTGGGAATTGTTTGAAATTTTGATCCTTGAGCTTGTTTCTCAACATCTGTACTAACTTCTTGAGTTATTGGATATTCCAGATCAATCTGGATCTGAGTTTGAGGTTGAACTTGCTTTCCTTGATTTTGACTTTCATCTTGTTCATCTGAATCATAACTGCAAGACTTGAAAGATCTTTCTTTGCTCTCATCAACTCTAACATTAGCACTTTCAACAATCTTTTTCAATCTCTTATTAAGGCACTGGTCTGCCTTGCTTTGAGTAGAGTAACCCAAAAATATTCCTTCATCACTTCTTGCATCAAACTTGCCTAGATCCTCATCTCTTTTGATATAGCATTTACTACCAAAAACTCTGAAATATTTCATAGTAGGAGGATGACTAAACCATAGTTCATAAGGTGTCTTACCAGAATTGTCTTTGATCTACACCTAGTTAAGAGTGTAGACAACAATACACACAACTTCTCTCCAATAGACTTGTGGAACATTTGCTTCCATCATCATGGTCCTATCAACTTCTTAAATGGTTTGGTTCTTTCTTTCCACAACTCCATTCTGCTGAGAAGTCCTAGGAGCCGATAACTCTCTTTTTATTCCATGATTTTCATAGAATGTATCAAACTCACCGGAGGTAAATTCTCCATCTCTGTCAGATCTCAGACACCATTTTCTCACCAATCTCATTTTCCACCATAACTTTGAACACCATGAACTTGTCTGAGATCTTAGACACTTTATTTTATCACCTTGAATGAAGTTTTGTTCTGTTTACCTAATTGACATTCTCTACACATGCTATCAGCAGGTTTGACAAGTTTTGGAAGATCTCTCACAACCTAAGTAGAACTTATCTTGACAATGTTATCAAAATTTACATGACACATTCTCCTATGCCATAACCAACTCTGATCAATTTGAACAATCAAACAACTTTTGCCAGTACTACTTAAATGAAATATGTTACCTCTAGTATGAGTACCAGATGCAATTTTAGTTCCGGAGCTTGCCAAGATTTTGCATTTACCATCCTTGAATTGGAGATCATAACCCTTTTCAACCAATTGTCCAACACTAAGAAGATTATGCTTCAATCCTTCCACATATAGAACATCATTAGTGTTATTCTTACCATCAAAAGAGATGGATCCTCTACCATGGATTCTACCAGCTGAGTTGTCTCTAAATTTCACAATTCCACTTTCATATTTTCAAAGCTTACAAACTTACTTTTATAACCAGTCATATGATGAGAACATCCACTGTCAATCACCCATTAATCTTTTTCTACAACTTGAGAAACCAAGGCACTTTCCACATTTGCACAGCTAGCAGATTCAATAAGCACTAAATCTTCTTCTTTGATAGCAATGAACACCCAATCACTTTCAGTGGAAACTCCATGATCAGATTCATCATCTGTGACTCCTTCTTCAGCAGCTTCTTGGACATAGTAGAATTTCTGTTGCAAGTATGGCCCTAACCAGTGTTGTCATTGATGTCAACATACTCCTGTTGCATTGATGTCAAGGATTGGATGAGTTGTATGCTAAGGATATTGAGAAAATTAGTCCTATCAGGAATAGAGAAGAACACTAAAGACAGTGAGGTAAAGATCCTAGCTAAGATGAAGGTTAGAGGATACACATCAAAGGGTTCGTAGATATGTGTCTTAAGATGATCCAGTAAAGTTTTGAAAGGTCCGCATGAAGATTTGAAGAAGTTATGGCCATTTGAGTAAAACTGGTTCTGGTAGTTGTTCAGAGGTGACAGAGTGACACAAATAGGTTCGGTGAGCTTTGAAAATGCAATATCTTGTTCTGCGGATTTGGTGGAGTGTTTAGGAAGTCAATGTGAATTGACAACTCAATTGGTTCATGGTCAGGAGGTTCGCAAGCATCTATTCCATTATGACATTGATGACAGATTGTGTTCTTGAGGTTTCAGATGAAGGAGAGAATGATTTCAGTAAGCAGAACTAGTGTGGATTTTCTTGGTGATTCAGGCAAGCTTGTGGAGGTCTTTGGGTTGTGTCCAGTTTGTGTTGGTGGTCTGCATTGAAGATTGAGCTTGTAATTGAAGCATTACTTCTGAATGATGATGTTCTTCCTAAGTTTGGCCAACCGGATGAGTTACACATCTTGTGGATGATCTTGAAGATGTTTTGTGATGCATGGTGTGTTCTTCAAAGAAGATTGAAGTCCCAGATCTATGTGGCCGACAGTGTGATGATCCGCATGAAGTCTTTTGTAATTAGTCTAGTTGTATTTGTGTATTTGCTCTATAAAGTATGCCGACTTGGATGATTATCCCAAAGTCAATGTCTTGTATAAATAAGAGTTGTGAAGTCATTTCAAATGCATCTTGGTGGAGATGAGAGTGTGGTAGAGAGGAGCAGAGCCAAAGGTAGAGAAGAACTATTGAGCTTAAATGGAACTAACTCAAGCATGGTGAAGATGATATTCTTTAGTTCAAGTATGTAATACTTATTATTTTGTAAACAGTGTGTCTCCTGTATGTAGTGTGCCTCTTGTGAGTAGTGTGCTCAGGCAGTGAGCCCTAATTGACATGTGCCATTTTGTTCTTCTTATTCATTTAACAGAGAATACAATCTTGGGTTAGTCACCCCATGGTTTTTCCCTTAACCAATTTTTTCATGTTAAAATCTTGGTGTCATATGTGTTAATGTGCTTCTGCTCTTAAATTATTGCATTAAGTTTCCATGATTGATTTATTATTATTGAATTACAAGAAGGATTTAAGTGATTAATAAGAAGAAAGTTTTGAGACAATTGATTCACCCCCCTCTCAGTTGTCTGTCTTGATTCTAACAATTGGTATCAGAGTTGAGTTCCTCTAAAAGAGCTTAACTGCTTGAGAAGATCTAGGATGTCTTCCTATAAGAAGGATAGCCTGAGGTTTGACAGAACCAATTTCACTCTTTGGAAAAGCCGCATGGAATGTCACTTGCAATGTATGGGAATGCAATATTGGATCATGGCTTCAAAGAGGTACGTTCCTCCAAAGAATGGTCTGAGAACTGTAGATGAAATCAGAGACGTTGAAAATAATCTTTGGGCTAAAGAAGCTCTACTAAGTGCCTTATCTTATTCAGAGCTGACAAATGTTATAGATCTAAAAACTGCATATGAGATTTGGGAAAAAGTAGAACTTCTGCATAAAGGAGACAAGTATGTTAAATGTGCCAAGCTACAAAGTCTAAAAGGAAATTCAAAAACCTGAAGATGAGTGAAGATGAAAATATCACTACATTTATGCCAAGAGTAAATGAGCTTGTTTGTGGCATTAGATGTGCTGGTGGAATCTTGGATGAAGATGAGATTGTTGCCAAAGTTCTCAAATCCCTACCTCCTTACAAATACAATGTTGCTGCTATTGAAGAATTCAGATCTTATTCAAATATCACAAGAGATCAATTGGTTGGAAAATTAGCTACATTTGAATTGGCCAAGTTTGGAGATGCACCCCCCAAGACTGAATCTGCATTCCAAGCTAGTGCTTTTGTAAAAGGCAAACAAAAGTTTGATCTAGGAGAGAACACTTCAAAGAAACTATCATGGTATGAAAAAGCAAGGAAAGATCTAGAAGAAGATGAAGCAGAAGCTGCTCAACTTGAAGCCCTTATTGCAAAAAGATTGCCAAGAGGATCCGGTAAGTATGAAGAAAAATTGCCCTTCAAATGTTTCAACTACAATAAGATTGGTCATTTTGCCTCAAGGTGTCCGAAAAAATTTTCAAGGCCAAATCCTAACAGATCAAGATTCCAAAAGAAATGTTACTATGTTCATGAAGATGATGATGATGAAGGAGTAATAGATGATGAATCAGAGACAGGAAACAAATCTGGAAGTGACTGGATGTTTATTGCCATCAAGGAAGAAGATCCAATGCCCTCTGAATCTGTCAATTATAAAATGGTAGAAAGAGCTCTAGCTACCCAAGTTGAAGAAAAGGATGATTGGGTCATTGATAGTGGGTGCTCCCACCATATGACAGGTGACAAAAATAAGTTTATAGATTTGGAAATATATGAAGGTGGAGTTGTAAAATTTGGTGATAATTCTATTGGCAAGATCAGAGGTAGAGGAACTATTTCTTTTGATGGAAAGAACAAAATCAGTAATGTATTGTATGTTGAAGGTCTAAAGCACAATCTTCTCAGTGTTGGACAGTTGGTGGACAAAGGCTATGATCTCTGATTCAAAAATGGAAAATGTAAGATCTTTGAAAGTTCTGGAACAGAGATTGCATCTGGTACTCAAAGAAAAGGTAATATCTTCCACATGGTTGGTACTGGTAAAAGTTGTTTATTTGTTCAAATTGATCAGAGTTGGTCTGGCATAGGAGAATGTGTCATGTGAATTTTGATAATATCATCAAGATAAGCAACACTTAGGCTGTAAGAGATCTTCCAAGACTGATGAAACCTACTAATAGTTTGTGCAAAGAATGTTAGTTGGGTAAGCAAAGCAGAGTCACATTCAAAAGTAAGGAACAATCTTCTACCAGATTATTGGACTTAGTTCATACTGATCTAGGTGGTCCGGCAAGAATTAGGAGTTTGCAAGGTGATAGATACTTCATGTTATTAATTGATGACCACTCCCAGATGATGTGGGTGACTTTTCTGAAAGAGAAATCTGAGGCTTTTGAGAAATTCAAAATATTCAAAGATATGGTAGAGAATGAAACCAGATTAAACATAAAATGTCTGAGGTCTGATAGAGGTGGAGAATTCACATCCGGTGAGTTCATAAAATTATGTGAAAAACATGGGATAAAAAGACAGTTGTCTGCTCCAAGGACTCCACAGTAGAATGGAGTAGTGGAAAGAAAGAACTGGACCATTCAGGAAGCATCTAGAACCATGATGATGGAAGCAAATGTTCTTCATATCTACTAGAGAGAAGATGTAAGCACTGCTATCTATACTCTTAATTAAGTACAAACCAGAAGCAATACTGGTAAGACCCCTTATGAACTTTGGTTTGGCATCACTCCCACTGTGAAGTATTTTAGAGTCTTTGGTAGAAAATGTGATATTAAAAGAGATGAATACCTTGGCAAATTTGATGCTAGAAGTGATGAAGGAATATTCTTGGGTTGTTCTACTCAAAGCAAAGCATATTGGTGTTATAACAAGAGATTGAGAAAGATTATAGAAAGTACAAAAGGTTGATGAAGGTGTTGAAAAACCCTCAAGGTTTTATGAATATGATGAAGATGATTAGAATGATGTTTTGGTCTAAGCCCCTTCTAAAATTTAGATCCAGACTGATTTGGAGAATCAGGAAGAAGAGATAAGTTTGAATGAACTTGTTCAACAAATAGAAGTGCAAGAAACTCCCAAAATTCTCAGGTATGTAAGACTGAATCACTCTGAAGATCAGATCATAGGTGATAAAAGCAAAGGTGTTCAAACAAGAAGAAAGATTGCTCAAGACTCAGAAAAGTATTGTCTGATTTCAAAGATTGAACCAAAGAAAGTGAATGAAGCATGCAATGATGAAAGTTGGACTAAAGCAATCAAGGAAGAGCTGATGCAAATTGAGAAAAATCACACTTGGGATCTTGTTTCTAGACCTAGAAACAAAAATGTGATTGGAACCAAATGGGTCTTCTAGAACAAACTAAATGAAGATAGTGAAGTAGTCAGAAACAAAACTAGATTGGTCTACATTCCCAAGTAGAAGGAGTTGATTTTGAAGAAACTTTTGCTCTGGTGACAAGAATTGAAGCAGTCACATTATTTCTTGTCTTTGCTACCTTCAAGGATTTCAAGGTATATCAGATGGATGTCAAGTATGCCTTCCTGAATGGTGACTTGGAAGAAGAAGTATACATTGAGCAACCAGATGGATTCCAATTGTCTGATCATGGTGATATGGTCTGCAAGTTGAAGAAAGCACTGTAAGGACTCAAACAAGCCCCGAGAGCCTAGTATGAAAGACTAGATAAGCATCTTTTGAAGATTGGTTTCAACAAAGGTACTGCTGACAGTAACTTGTACTTCAAAATTGATCATGAAAATATCTTGATTGTTGAAGTATTTGTTGATGATATCATTTTTGGAGGAAGAGATAGCATGTGCAAAACTTTTGCAAATCAAATGAAAAGTGAATTTGAGATGTCCATGTTTGGGGAAATGAATTTCTTCTTGGGACTGCAAATCATTCAAACAAAGGAAGGAATATTCATTTCACAGACCAAATATGTGAAATAATTGTTGAAGAAGTTTGGGATGGAAGACTCAAAACCAATGAGTACTCCCATGGCAACTGGATTTAAATTGAGCAAAGATGATGACTCTCCTAAGGCTTACCAGAAAAAGTACAAGTCAATGATTGGAGGACTATTGTATCTTACTCAAACTAGACCTGACATTATGAATGTTGTTGGTCTTGTTGCTAGATTCCAAGCTGATCCTAGAGAATCTCATGTCATGGAAATCAAGAGGATTCTCAGATATCTAAAAGGGACAGTTGAGTATGGTTTATGGTATTGTAGAGATCATGATTTCTCACTTCATGCATATACAGATGTAGATTGGGTAGGATATGTGGATGACCGGAAGAGTACCAATGGTGGAGCATTCTTTTTAGGGAAAAGATTGGTTTCTTGGCTAAGCAAGAAATAAGAGGCAATATCGTTGTCCACTGTAGAAGTAGAATATATTGCAGCAGTAGGTAGTTGCACTCAAGTATTGTGGATGAAGCAAATGCTAAGGGACATTAGAGTGGAGTATGAGGAACCTATCACAATCTTCTATGATAATTCAAGTGCAATAAATATATCAAAAAATCTGGTGTTGCATTCAAAGAGAAAACATATATCCATCAAGTTTCACTTTTTGAGAGAGCAAGTGAACAAGAATGAAGTCAAATTAGAGTTTGTGCCCTCCAAGGATCAGATTGCAGACATTTTTACTAAACCTCTACCTAAGGACTCTTTTGAGTATCTCAGGGAGAAGTTAGGGGTTATTACCCCTCTGGTTCTAAATTAAGGTGCACTGATGTGCATTAGTCTAGTGGATCTCATAGTCATATCTTGTGGTCCAGATTGATGATGGGAAGCTGCTACTCAGGGGGAGCAGTTGGTATTGATGCAAGTATGTGCCCTTTTCCATTGATGTCAAAGGGGGAGAGAAGACATGTGAAAAATAAAAAGTGATTGTTGATCAAAGGGGGAGCAGTAAAGGAAGAGAAGACATGTGAATGGTTGTTGTTGATAGGGGGAGTTATGTCAGTCAGTAAGGAGAACTTCTTGTCTTGATGGTTAAAATAGTTTTTCACATCATATGTTGCCATCAATGACAAAGGGGGAGATTGTTGCAAGTATGGGCCTAACCGGTGTTGTCATTGATGTCAACATAGTCCTGTTGCATTGATGTCAAGGATTGGATGAGTTGTATGCTGAAGATATTGAGAAAATTAGTCCTATCAGGAATAGAGAAGAACAGTGAAGACAGTGAGGTAAAGATCCCAGCTAAGATGAAGGGTAGAGGATGCGCATCAAAGGGTTTGTAGATATGTGTCTTAAGATGATCCAGTAAAGTTTTGAGAGGTCCGCATGAAGATCTACAGAAGTTATGGCTACTTGAGTAAAACTGGTTCTGGCAGTTGTTCAGAGGTGATAGAGTGACACAAATAGGTCCGGTGAGCTCCAGAAATGCAATATCTTGTTCTGTGGATTTGGTGGAGTGTTTAGAAAGTCAATGTGAATTGAAAACTCAATTGGTTCATGGTCTGGAGGTCCATAAGCATCTATTCCAATATGACAGTGATGACAGACTGTGTTCTTGAGGTCCCAGATGAAGGAGAGAATGATTTCAGTAAGCAGAAGTAGTGTGGATGTTCTTGGTGATTCAGGCAAGCTTATGGAGGTCTTTGGATTGTGTCCAGTTTGTGTTGGTGGTCCACATTGAAGATTGAACTCATAATTGAAGAATTACTTCTGAATGATGATGTTCTTCCTAAGTTGGCTGACCGGATGAGTTACACATCTTGCAGATGATCTTGAAGATGTTCTACAATGCATGGCGTGTTCCTCAAAGAAGATTGAAGTCCCAAATCTATGTGGCTGACAGTGTGATGATCCGCATGAAGTCTTTTGTAATTAGTCTAGTTGTATTTGTGTATTTGCTCTGTAAAGTATGCCGACTTGGATGATTATCCCAAAGTCAATGTCTTGTATAAATAAGAGTTGTGAAGTCATTTCAAATGCATCTTGGTGGAGATGAGTGTGGTAGAGAGGAGCAGAGCCAAAGGCAAAGAAGAAGTATTGAGCTTAAATGGAACTGACTCAAGCATGGTGAAGATGCTATTCTTTAGTTCAAGTATGTAATACTTATTATTCTGTAGACAGTGTGTCCCCTGTAGGCAGTGGGCCTCTTGTGAGCATTGTGCTCAGGCAGTGAGCCCTAATTGGCATGTGTCATTTTGTTCTTCTTATTCTTTTAATAGAGAATACAATCTTGGGTTAGTCACCCTATGGTTTTTCCCTTAACTAGGTTTTCCACATTAAAATCTTAGTGTCATATGTGTTAATGTGTTTCTGCTCTTGCATTGTTGCATTAAGTTTCCATAATTGATTTATTATGATGCTACTGAATTACAAGAAGGATTTAAGTGATTAATAAGAACAAAGTTTTGAGACAACTGATTCACCCCCCCCTCAGTTGTTTGTCTTGATTCTAACAATTTATTCTAAACTCTAGGTTTGTTAGGGTTTGGCTTTGAACCCCTCTCCAGACACCTTAAGGCAAAATGACCAATCTTATTAAAAGAAAAACATTTGAATGGCAACTTTCCTTCATACTTACAAGATCCTCTTGGAAATCTTTTGGAAAAAAGGCTTCAAGTTCATCGAACTCAGTTTCATCATCTTCAAGATCCTTCCTTGTCTTGTCAAATCTGTTTGATCTTCTTGAAGAGCTTTCACCTGAATCATATCTTTATTTTCCATGATTACTGGCTTTAAATGCAGATTCAAACTTAGGATGAGAATAACCAAACTCACTCATTTCAAATGTTGAAAGATTACCAACCAACTGATCCCTTGTAGCAATTGTCACAGTCCTGATCTCTTCAATGGTAGCAACTTTATGCTTGTATGCCGGAGGTAAGGATCTGAACACTTTGGAAACAATCTCTGATTCATCCAATACTCCACCAACACTACTGATACTAGTCACAAGTTCATTTGCCTTCTACATGTAGGAAGTAATCTTTTCATCTTCACTCATCATCAACCTTTCGTATTTACCCTTCAGGTTCTATAGCTTGGCACATTTGACATGTTTATCACCTTTATATAGAGTTTCCAACTTTTTCTAGAATTCATGAGTAGTTTTCAATTCTAGGATATTTGTCATTTCTATATCAGTCAGGGCACTCAACAATGCTTCTTTGGCTTGAATGTTGTGTTCAGCATCCTTGAGTTTGTCTAGAGTTGAAGGGCCTTTTTCTGGAATCTTATACTCATCCTTAGTTATGAGCCAAAAGACATCACCCATACATTGCAAATGACATTGCATGCGCACCTTCCAAAGGGAGTAATTTGTTCCATCATATCTCAGACTTTCCTTCTTGTAAGTCGACATCTTGGATCTCCTCAAGTGGTTAAGATTCTTTTAGAGGAACTTGCTCTGATACCAATTGTTGAAATTAGGATGGACAACTGAGAGGGGGGAGTGAATCAGTTGTCCCAAAATTTTAATCTTTTCTGATTTTAATCTTCTTTCACAACTTAAAAATAGATTAATTATGTAAACATTAAAGGATGAATCAACAACACATGAGCAGAAATAAAATGAAGACAATTGACACCAAGATTTTTTAATGTGGAAACCTGATTAAGGGAAAACCACAGTGGGGGTTAATCCATAAGATTTGTACCCTGTTAAAAGTACTTGAAAGAAATGGGAAGGCACTTGCCTTTGGCCACACCGCCCAGAGCTCACTGCTCAAAGAGGCTCACTACCTATAGGAATTTATGTTTAATACAGAAAGATTTAACTGAGAAATAGTATCTTCATCACACCTAGTTCAGTCTCATTGAAAGCTCACAAAAACTTCTTCTCTGTCCCCAAACACTTCTTCACTATCTCTTCATCCTTTACTACTCTTGTTCTTCTACTCCTCCTCTTCTCTACTCTACCTCTAAACCTTTCTTAGGATTTATCATTTTCTCATAAGGATGATGATCCACAACTGAACTACCTACCTTTATATACTTCATCAACCCTGGAACAAACATCAAGGTTGGCACTACAAGCAACTGACTTAATGGGAATCACTAAGATGTCGGACAAACATAAATGGGCCTCAAATCTTCCTTGATCAACATGCCACACTCTATAGAATTGCTCTTAGATCATCTGCAACATGTTTGAACAACTGGTCAGCTAAGACTGGGAAGAACAACACCAAGGAAGAAATCTTCAACAACAAGCTCAATCTTTAATGCAGACCTCAAACACAATAGGAACATGATCTAGAGACTTCCACAAGCACATTGAATTCAACAATAACATCCACACTACTCCAAATCATCAAAATCACTTGCATCTTCATCCGGTACCTCAAGAACACTATCTACCATGACTGTCACACTAGAAGGATTGCTTGTGGACCTCCAAACCACTAACCACTTGAGTTGAGGATACACACTGACTTACAAAACATGTCTCTAGATCCGTATATCATAGTGTTCTATTTGTGGGGCAATTCAAACCAATTTCCTTACTCTATCTCTTCTGAAAACTATAAAACCTGGTTATACTTAAATGGCCATTAATTCTTCAAATATTTATGCGGACCTCTTAAATATTAACTGGAGCTACTTTAGACAATCCTCTACACAGCCATATGGTCTGCGTACTTATATCTTCATTAATTTTCTCAATATCCTCAACATTTCAGTCTTCTAACCAGGCAATAAAATAGGATACAGTTGACATCAATGGCAACAATAATATGTTGACATCAATGACAACACTACTTAGGCACCTATTTGCAACATGGGGAACATAACGCTTCAAATAAAAAAGGGGAGAAGAATAAAAAAGACAAGGAGATCAAGAAAGAACAAAAATTTGAGCCCAACACAAAATCTTCTTCAAAGCAAGTGAAACCTAAGAAAGAGAATGTCAAGTGTGCCTATTATAAGAAACTTGGGCACGATAAGCACATATGTATGAAGAAATAGATGGACAACCTCACTCATCTTATAAAGAAGCATAACATAGGGCTCCCTAAATCTATGAAAGAGTCCTCATCAACCCAAGAAACTTCTAAGAGAAAGGAAAAAGGAAAAGAGAAACTTAAGGGCAAGGCACTAGTGGCAGTAGCATCTTCATCAACTCCATCTTAGATTATTAACTTTGGTGCTTAACACCATATGGCTTCTTCATAGGTTGAGTTTTCATCCATAGATAACATGTCTAGCATCACCTTGGGTAATGACACACCAAAAATAGTTACAGGGATAGCGTATGTTGAAGTTGAAAGTGGAACATTCACAAATGTTCTAAGTGTACCTTCACTTTCAACTAATCTAATATCAGTGTATCAAATTGCTCACATTGGGAAGGGCATGCGAGTTGAGTTTACTTGAAATTCAATTGCGACTAGAGAGTTGCATAGAAAAAACTTAGTGGCTTTGAGAAGGGCAGATCACCATGCTAGGTTATACACCTTGTCACACTTTGCCCATGATATTTCTATTTCTGACCATCCATAGAAGATTCCTAAGGTAGAGTCTTCTTCTTCTTCTAGTTTAAATAGTGAGGATAGTGATGGGGTGTCATCACCATCCATCTCTTGATTTTGTTTTGGAGGATGAGCATTTTGTTGCAAGTATGTGCAGTCGGTGTTGTCATTGATGTCAACAATCTTGTGTTGTCATTGGTGTCAACCGTATAATCTGGTTGAACATAGATGAAGTTGGTTGAGCAGAGATAAGGTATGAGGTTGGTTGATCAAAGATAAAGTATGAGTAGAGATAAGGTATGAGCTTAGTTGAGCAAAGATAAAGTATGAGGTTGGTTGAGCAGAGATGAAGTTGTTGCAGTGGATATTGTCTCTGATAATGAGGTTGGTTGAGTAGAGATGAGGTTGTTGCAATAGTATAAGCTGTTTGGTTGAGTTGCTTTGATGAAGATGATTTAGTTGTTTTAAAGAAGTGCTAAATATGTCAAGAATATGATTTTTTTGGTTGGTTTCCAAGTGCTTTTGAGAAAAATTGATTAATAAAGGAAACAATGTGTTGTAGTGGCTTTTTGGGTTATAGAGTAGTGTTTTGGTTTTGCTGTACACTTCCTCTATGTTGATGATCTGACTTTGTAGTTTGGTTATTTTTTTAGAGATGTTTAAACATTTTATACTCTGAATTTCATTTTTTGGCTCATTGTGCAGAGGAAGTTGTGTTCACCAGTATGAAGATTATATTTCTGAGGTTTGCATAGGTGTCTAGGAGAAACTATTTTGCTTTGTGTTTCTCTACAAGGTAGTTTTAGATCTTACCATTCTGAACACGTGCTTATAATGCTTATATCTCTCTCCAGTCAAAGTAATTCATGGTTTGGTGCTCTAGAAGAGGACTTATTGAGTTGCAATGTATGACAAAGACAGTTGAGTTTGGCAGGTAAATAGGATAAGGTTGTGCGGTAGCTGAAAGCTGTTGTGGAGGAATTTGTTGATATTTAGGATGTTTGTGAGATATTATGGATTGAGCTCAAGCATAGCATGTAGTCTGCAAGTTGTCTTTGGGTTTGAGGAAGTGTCTAATCAAAAGTTTATTATATTACATAGGTTTGGCCGATCTTGTGTGTTTACACTAATTACAGAGTTGATTTGGTGATGGTGAAAGCATGAAGTGGCATGCTTGGATGAATTTAAGTTTGAGCTAAGATGTGTTGTGTCTTGAATTCATTCCTTTCCATTGTGTGAATGTTTTAGTGTTGACCTAATTTGAATTTGCATGATCAAGGTACTTTGCAAACCTTGGAGAATGTTTTCAAGGTTGATGATGGTATAAATAAGTGTCAAGGAATCATGAAAAGTGTGCAAGCAATGGATGTGATGTGAATAGTAGAGTTGTTGAATGTGTGGTGCAGTACAAGTGTCCATGTGTTAGATTACTGGATGCAATGAGTAGAAGGTGTCTACAATTCTTTAGTGATACTATGGAGGTGATGTTCTTGTTGTGATGGATATTGGTTCTGTACTTTGAGCTTCATTGGAACTGTACTCCTTCCATAGGTTAGATGCAATTATAATAGTTCAAATTTGGTAGTGAACCACCTCTTCTATCTCTTTTTTTCAGGACAGTGAGACCTTTGGCACTGATCTCCTCCAACAGTGAGCCTAAATTGTAATTAAGCGTTGATACTACTTTATATTTGTAGACACCTAAAATTAACTTGCTTCGCAAACTAATTTCCCATGTCTCTACACCACCAATTATCCCTCCTATTAATTAAATAAATTTATTTTATTTAATTAATTTATCCCTAATCATCTACCCTTAACTATTTACCCATCCCTTGTGATCAATTAATTCATTTCATTTATCACTGTACATTACAACACTATATCCTCATTAATTAAATAAATATTCTCAATATTTATTTAGTTAATTTGTCCATCTCTCTAATCCTTGTTAATTAGATAAATCCTACTTATCGAATTAATCTAGCCTATTAATCAACCTATCCCTATCCTAGTTAATTAAATATCAATTATTTAATTAGCTACCCTAGCCTACCTATCCCCTAGACCTAAATTAATTAAGCTAAACACTTAACTAACCTTGTTTAGCCCATCCTACCACACACGTTTGAATAAAAATTGATTTTTTATTCAAAGGGTCAAATCTTCCTTACACCTCATTTATCACCCTCTTACACATGTAAATGTACATGTGTCCTTCAACCTTCATATCTCTAGATAAAAGTGAATTTTTAATTCACAGTCCCCCATGAGTTGATCTTTTAATTCACTTATCATATCCACACTTTCTTAAAATGAATTTTTAATTCATTTTTATCCTCCACACCTTTCCCCATGAGAATTTAAAATTCACAAATAATCCTCACCCTCCAATCTCATTTGACCAAACCTCAACCCTTGATCTCTCTCATCCACTCCCCTTGTGACACTTGTCACAAGGCTATGACTTCAATCCAAACCCTAACTCTCAATCATTCCTATCCCTTGATCTCAACTTTTAATCCTCACCGTCCATCCATTTTCCAAAAATCTATAAATGAAACCTTCACCCAAGCCATTTACAACAACTTCTTCTTGCATCAAGATAATGCCAAAATCTCTCCAAAATCTTCTTATCCCAACATCATAATGCCAAAATCATTCCTCATCCCCATCTCAATCTCCATCTAAATCCAAAATCCCTCATCCTATTGTGTTGAACCTCAAAGAGCAATCCACATACATCAACTTGGGCAAATCTAGGAGAGCCTTTGGGTGCACTCTCCTCCACCCTATCTTGGATTTGTGGGTCATTTGTGAAGGTATATCATTTGTTTTTGCATTTGATTTATAATTTTGGCTTTCATTTTGACTTCATAGATCACATTTGGCACGCCCGGTGGGACCCACAAGGTCCCTATCTAACATCTTTTGTGAGTTTTGCATGTGTTTCTAGACATTTTGCAGGTATCGGCGCTATTTCTCTGCACAGTGGCTCCATTTCTGCTAGAATTGGCGCTATCTATGGCTGTATTGGCGCTATCTTCACACGACAAAACCACTAACATTTTGGGTTGAATGTTTTGTGTTTTTCTTGCTTTCTGTCATTTTTAGCATCTATAACTCTTGGTTTTTGCACAAAATACATAGAGACAAGGGAAAACTATGGCAAAATTTTCCTAAAATCTATCCAATATCTTGTTTCTAATCCTTGTTTATTTGGTTGTGTAAAACATCATTTGAGGCATTGTTTATAATGTTTTCATGATTAGGGACTGAAAACAACCACTAACCCCTTTGGTCAATCATTTTTGTAACTAAAATCAATCCTTTTGAGATCTTTGACCCTCACTATCTCGTATTGGCACTAACTGGGCCTAGATCAATGCCTTTTTTTGTAAAAATCAAGCAAACTACATCTTCAGCCACAGTGGTGCTATTTCTTGTTATTGTGGCACCTTTTTGTATATTGGCACTATTTTCTATTTGGCACTATTTTGTATATTGGTGGTATTTTGTATATTGGCGCTATCTGCTCCCGTATTGGCACCATTTACTATTTTGGCGCTATTTTTGTCATTAGCGCCATTTTATCTCTGTTTTGGCACCTTTTAATGATAGTGTTTTTTGAGATCTGTGTAGGAATCTAACTCATCTTTGTAGGTATCAAAATAGTAGTCAAAGTTCAAAATCAAAACTACTGACAGTTTTTGCAGTGTTTTTCTAATCCAAACACATCTGTTTTGGTGCATTAAAATGAACCTTGTGTGCTTAGCTTAAAGAACAATAATCTTTGGTGCACGTAAAATGAATCTTGCTTCCAAACAATCTACAATCAAACATTTCATTTTGGTGCACCTAAAAAGAATCCTTGTGTGCCTTAGTGTAGAAAATATTTGATTTTGGTGCTCTTAAATTAATCATTGCTTGCAACAAACAACTTTAGGAACATTTCAATTTGGGTTTAAAAAGAACATTAGAGAAGTGTTTGCCGTGTTTGATGCACTTGCACATTTGTGTTATCCCATAGGGTAGAATCAAAGTATCCTCTCCCCTTACCTTCAAAAGGATCTTGGGTGAAGAGAAATGGTTCTATCCTCTTTTTTCTAGGAAGTGGGCCTGCCCTTGAGATACATCCATTCAGAGAACTCATTGGTGACCCCAAGCGGTACTTTCATCTGGTCCGCTATATGTAAATTGAGGATAAGGCGAAAGCCAAGTCTAATCGGTATGAGCTCTTAAAATTTGGTGCTAGCTTGAAAGGGAGTAGTACCTTGTGTATATGAAACCCCTAGTAGAGCTAGTCAAAACCTTAAGTGGTTTATTGGATGCTCGTAAGGTGTCGATCCCTTAGATGTACCTCCACTATGAACCATTGTTCTAGAAGCCAAAATCCCTCTACTTGTTCAACAAGTATTGTCCTTGCTTCACCTTAGGTTGTGCATGCTTGATAAATCTTTCACAAACAAAACCTTTGGCCATTGTGTTTTCTTTCTTGATTATTTGTCTACTTGCCAAGAAAAATCAAATTCATCCATCAATCCAACCATTTGAATCCTTTAGTGCCATTCCTCTCTGTTTTAGTGCCATTTCCATCTGTTTTAGTGCCTTCCTCATCCATGTCCAAAAATCAAAATTTCCCATCAAAAATATCAATTTTATAAGCCCATTTTTCAAAAAATTCCAATCGAGGGCTATGACCTAGAACCCCTATCAATGGGGGGTCACGTCTGGCCCCTCGCACCCCCCCTCATGTCAGGTTAGGTTCTCCTCCCAACACTGCTAAACCATCCCCACATTTATCAAACCCCATAAGTTGAGCTTATCCAATCCCTTTATTTGAGCTTGATCAAATTCTAATCCACTTCCTCTCTAGTCATAATCTATCTTCATCATCCTAATCATTCTTATCCACTTCATCTTAATTCAATCACCCATCTATCCTAATCATCCTAACCACCTATCTTATCCACATCATCATCCAAATCATTCAATCCAATCTTATCCTAATCACCCTCATCATCCTTAATCCAATTCATCAACATCATTCTAATCCCATCTCATCCAAATCAAATTCAAAATCCAACCAACATCAATCCATAATTTTCCAAACCATATTCCAAATCCAATCCAAAATCAACATCGATCCCAATCAACATCCAAGTCCCCCAACATCACTATCAAACTCCAAATCCAAATCAACCCAATCAAAAATCAAGACCTTAATTGATCATCCAATCAAATCAACCAAATCAATTCTATTACTTAAGTGTCATTAGTCCACCTTAAGTATAGAAAATCATCCATCCTTTGAAGCAAATTCAATCACCCTAAGGTCTTGAAATTTGATCCCCAACATCACAATCATCCATCATCCTCCATCATCCCATACCTCCCCAATAAAATGGATCCTTATGTAGCAATGCAACAATTACAAATACTTAGAAAAATCTATGAGAACATGGATCCTAATGCTAAGGAAAAATGTAAAAATGACATTAGGGATATACCCTTAGCACACCTCATCATAGAGAATCCCAAGCCCCTACCCAACAAATACCCTACATGTCATCCCCATCCACATCATATCAACCTTCATCATACCAACCTACATCTTACATATCCACACCATCAACCTCATACCAACCTCCATCATACCAACAAACACCCTATCTTTCATCCCCACTAACATCATACCAATCTTCATCCCCTTATACATCCATACCATCATACCTATCCAACCAATAAATACCTCCAACTTATCCATCCCCCAACCTTTGTCATGCTAACTTTGATCAAGGGAACACCAATCTAGCACACCTTATATCTGAAATCCAAAGCTTACATCAACAACCATTCCCCCATGCAAATCCCCATCCTCCAATCCCCCCATCACAATATCACCCCAATCTTATCAACCTTAATCCATCATCTTATGTATCTCCCGATCCACCAACCCCTATCACCCATACACCATCTAATCCACCATCAAATCTTCCAAATCCTAAGCCCACGACATCCAAAGAATCCTTGTGGGATTTCCTCCAAAGAACATCACCAAGAAAAGCAATGGAATCCCCCAAATTCTCCAACCCTCCTACACCACCATCTACTCCAACGCCTATCCTTGAACCCACCCAATAACCATCACTACCTAATCCCATCACCCACCTATCCAATCCCAATCCTAATCCCACACCAACCACCCTTACTATCAATCCATTATATTGTTCTTCAACCCATACACTCATGAAGGATGCCATCCATTGGCTATTAGCAAGGAATCAAACACCCTCATGCAATCCAACACCGACCAAACCTCTTGAACAATCTCCTAGCATAAGTCAAGCACCTATCACATCCATCCAAGAACCTACCATCACCTCTACTTCTATCCAAACACACGAGCCATGTCAAGAATCAAATCCAAAGCATGTTGAAATATCAACCCCTTCTCCTAATCAAGATCTAACCATCCTATCTAATCCAATCCCCAATCCTCTCCCATCTATTAATCAACTTATTGATCCTACACCATCTTCTACCACCCCTTCACCATCCCCCATTAATCCTTTACCTCCATCAACCAATCCCATCCCAAATCCATCTTCCTATTCACTTGGACAAGGTATCTTCATCCGTGGTGACTCCCTCATAGGAGGTGAACAACTTCCATCCACCACCTATCCTTCTCCAACAAATAATGGACTCGCGTGTTGTTTCCAAAGCACCAAACATCCCATTGTATGTAGCAATGCTCCAACACATGAACTATCAAGGCAAAGGCTTAGGCCTTCACGAACAAGGCATCTTAGAGCCCATCCACACCACATTCCATCCATCCTCGCATGGTCTTGGCTATACATCCCAAGGCAAACAAAATAAACATGTTGGTACCACCCACACATCCTCCAAAATCCATTCACCCATTTCCAAATCCGATGCATCACATCGTACTCCTAAATCATATGTCGCCATCCCTCCTCCATCGTCATATCATTTGCAAAAGCATGTGACCATCCATCTTCATCCATCAAATTTACCTCCACTACTTCCAACTCCAAATATCTTTATCAAATCCACTTTACCTCCTATCCTACCTACGCCAAACACCCCTATCCATAAATCCTCTCATTCTCCTATCCTCCCAACTCCTAATATCGCCATCCTCAAATCTCCTCCTCCATTTATCCATAAATCCAGTTTTAACCCCTCCACCCATAAACCCCCTAAAATTCCCAATCAAGACCAACAAAAGTACACATCTTTCAAACATGAAGCTTCCCCCAAATCCATGGGATTCAAAAGTAATAATTTGAATTCCTCAACGCATAAAGCACAAAATCCTAAAGATGTTATCCCTTCCTAGCAAAATCCAAAATCCAAAAGGCTATTAAATCCCACACTGTCAAAAGAAAAAGTAAAAACAAAAATTGTGTGGGTCCCTAAAACACCAAACTCTAATGAGGCATTCACCTCCCAATCTACCGCAAAATCCCATAATTTCTAAGTTCATTTGAGTCCCTAAAATCCCAAATCGACCATCTAAAAATCTCCTATCCCGATCCCCATTACTACCCACTCCCATCCAAAACATAGGCCTCAAAATCCAAAATGATGTGTGCAACCCTTGGTCTTGGTTCCCCTCCACCACTTAACATTCCCACATACCTCCATCTCTCCATATTTCATTCACTATCCTACATATCTTCCCCATCACATTCTTGTGGTCCATGCTTTCACATAATCCACATCATAACCTGCATAATCCACAACATAATCCGCATAATCCACATCATAATCCACTACCCACCATACATTCCATCTTCTCCTATCTACCAACATCTATGCAATCATCATCCATAATGCTATCCAACATGGGACCATCTTCGCCTTGCTATGGAAACATATGCTAGAGTCCCCATTCCATCAAAAAAGAAAAAAATAAAATAAAAAAATCAAGTAAATAGTAAAGAGAAAAAATCCATCCAATGGTGAAAACCACTCCTTGTGGCGCCTTAGGCAAGTACCATGATGAAAACCCCTTGTGGGCATCATGCGTAATCTCTTCTCCATCTATTTTGTATCCCTACACTTGGGGGAAAAACCATATCCTTCATCCACATCAATAATATCCTTTGCACATCTTATCTACTATCTTCTCCTTATCCTATCATATTCCTATCCACTATCCCCTATTTAACCTATCATGTAAATATCCTGGTCTTTCATACCTTGGTGAAAATATCCACTTTGCTATAACAAACCTAGGATTTCTCTAAATCATTTTTAGCACAATGATCATCCATTTTCCAATCCATCTATCATCTAATCATCAGTCCATCATCATTCTTTCATATCACCCCTTATCCTCCAACCAGTTCAACCAATATCTTTCATCCATTTCGAGAGCACACCCGTGTTCTTGTAACCCGTCTATCCTCTCAAGGGGGTATCACCCTTACCAATCATCCCTAGACCTTACCCTATTCTTCTAAGCCAAAAACTTTTTTCTATCCAATCCAACTCTATGTTTTAACTTCTTTGAAATAATGTTACTTAGCCACAACACCATTTCAAAGAGGGGCAAATGTAGACACCTAAAATTGACTTGCTTTGCAAACCAATTTCCCATGTCTCTACACCACCAATTATCCCTCCTATTTATTAAATAAATTTATTTTATTTAATTAATTTATCCCTAATCATCTACCCTTAACCATTTACCCATCCCTTGTGATCAATTAATTTATTTAATTTATCACTATACCTTACAACACTATATCCTCATTAATTAGATAAATATTTTCAATATTTATTTAGTTAATTTGTCCATCTCTCTAATCCTTATTAATTAGATAAATCATGCTTATCTAATTAATCTAGCCTATTAATCAACATATCCCTATCCTAGTTAATTAAATATCAATTATTTAATTAGCTACCCTAACCTACCTATCCCCTAGACCTAAATTAATTAAGCTAAATACTTAATTAACCTTTCTTAGCCCATCCTCCCACACACCTTTGAATAAAAATCAATTTTTTATTCAAAGGGTCAAATCTTCCTTACACCTCATTTATCACCCTCTTACACATGTAAGTGTACATGTGTCCTTCAACCTTCACATCTCCACATAAAAGTGAATTTTAATTCACTCCCCATGAGTTGAATTTTTAATTCACTTGTCATATCCACTCTTCCGAAAAATGAATTTTTAATTCATTTTTATTCTCCACACCTTTCCCCCTAAGAATTTAAAATTCACAAATAATCCTAACCCTCCAATCTCATTTGACCAAACCTCAACCCTTGATCTCTCTCATCCACTCCTCTTGTGACACTTTTCACAAGGCTATGACTCCAATCCAAACCATAACTCTCAATCATTCCTAGCCCTTGATCTCAACTTTTAATCCTCACCATCCATCCATTTTCCAAAAATCTATAAATGAAACCCTCACCCAAGCCATTTACAACAACTTCTTCTTGCATCAATATAATGCCAAAATCTCTCCAAAATCATTCCTCATCTCCATCTCAATCTCCATCTAAATCCAAAATCCCTCATCCTATTGTGTTGAATCTCAAAGAGTAATCCACATACATCAACTTGGACAAATCTAGGAGAGCCTTTGGGTGCACTGTCCTCCACCCTATCTTGGATTTGTGGGTCATTTGTGAAGGTATATCATTTGTTTTTGCATTTGATTTATGTTTTTGGCTTTTATTTTGACTTCATAGATCACAATATTGTGAGCTAATCCTCACCGTGGTTTTTCCCTTCTTGAGTTTTCCATGTAAAATCTAGTGTTCTCTTGTGTATGGTGCTATGATTTAGTTTTGTTATTTTCTTTTCAAACTTTAATCATCATAACAGTTGAAGAGTTAATTGAATCATTGTGAATCTGTCTGTGTGTGAGGGTTTTGGATTTTTAAGTTACAATTGATTCACCCCGCCCTTTCAGTTGTCTTGTGCATTCAACAATTGCTATTAGAGAAAGGTTCCTTGGAAGAGAGCTTAACAATTTAAGGTAGATCTGGAATGGTGCACAAGAAGGATCTTCCCCATTTTAATGGATCTAACTATGCATTCTAGAAGAAGAAGAAGAAGAAGAAGAGCCAAAGATAATAATATATTACCATGCACTATCACTGTTTGGAGAGATTCCAAATGGTCTACCATCCAAGAGCTATTCAACTAGTACCTAGAAACCATCTACCATCAATCACCTCTCCTTTGAAGGCACAAGAAGAAGAAGAAGCAGTTCCAATGATAATAATATACATTACCATGCACTATCACTATTTAAAGAGATGCCAAAGGGTCTACCTTCCAAGAAAGACCAAGATCATGCCATTCAACTAGTACCTAGAAACCATCTACATTCAATCACCTCTTCTTTGAAGGTACACGAAAAGGTTATAGTAGTGGAAGCACACATGCAACACCAACAAGTAGAACTCTTTAGACTTAAGAAGAATAAGGTAAAGACACAAAATATAATAAAGGAAGAAATAATTTTAACATATAAAGAGTTAGAAGAGCTTGATGATGAGACCAAAGTTATTTTGGAACCTGAGAGTGTTCGTGAGACACACATTAAGAGGTTGAAGATGAGGATAATTATAAAGTATTTGATAAAGTTGAATAATCTCGAGCTAGTGCAGATGTGAGATGGGTAGATGAAGCATTCCTTAAAAAGCTCTCAAAGTTTGTCAACATTAGGGACAATGTTGGTTTTGAGGAGATGGGCACCATCACTATTACAACAACCAAAAGTCAGAACTCATATTCAAAGGGGTTTTACTTTATCGACTTCATCATAGAATTGTATATAGTATAGTTTGGATATGGCTTACATTTACATGACTAGTTTAACATTCAGCGCACACTCCACTAGAAACATAATCAAACACATAAACATGATTAGATTGAAATAAGGTGGAGATTGAACATCCAAGTCATCATGAATGTAATTATCTATATAACTTAATAAATAATTTAGCATCATTCTATATTAGAATTGTATGTAGTATAGTTTGGATATGGCTTACATTTACATGACTAGTTTAACATTAAGAGCACACTCCACTAGAAACACAATAGAACACATAAACATGATTACATTGAACTAAGGCAGAGATTGAACATCCAAATCATCATGAATGTAATTATCTCTATCAATTAATAACTAAATTGGCATCATGCTATAGTTTTAATTTATGGGGAATACACCATCAGTATTATAAAAACCAAAATTTAGAACTCATATTCAAAGGGGTTTTACTTAATCAACTTCATCTTAGAATTGTATGTAGTATAATTTGGATATGGCTTACATTTACATGACTAGTTCAACATTCACAGCAAACTCCACTAGAAACATAATCAAAAACATAAACATGATTACATTGAAATAAGGTGGAGATTGAATATCCAATTCATCATGAATGTAATTAATAACTTTTTTTATTAATTTATCACTTCGAAACCAATTACTAAAACAACAATTATCCCACTAAATTTATTTGAAGATTTTATAACTGTCCATGAAGGTCTTACAAAGTTATGGAAAAAGAAATTACATATACACTATGACTCAAAATGCTTTCAAATTTATTGCCTTCAACTTCAAAATTATCTACAATAATATTCATAAATTTTAAAAACAAGCATAATATAACTACATGCTTTATATTTTGAATTGTTCATCTCCATTATTGAGTATTTCAATCTTTGTGATACATAGAAGGGTAAAACATCTCATGTTGTAAGAGATACATATGAAGGAAAACAGGAAGTATGCTATTATCTTGTTAATATTTAACTAATTAGTATACAAGCACTATCAAAGTAATGTAATTATTAAGACTATCTTTAGAAATCCATTTCAAAATTACACTATAAAATCTCCTTTGGAAGCTATGTTACTATAAACACAATAGGCAAGGGTTGTAACAAAATCTCATATTATTTTGAAACAAATTACTTATTTTATTCTAATAGTTTATATTCTAGTTGTAAAATTGTAGGGTAAGGATATAACAGTTTTGAAAATTAATAATTTATAAAGAAAAAAGTTTTTGTACTTTCTCAGCAGCAAAGGCTGTGCAAATTTTCAAAACTACTAGGCAAATCCATTATACTCTAAACAACAAACTGAAAACTTCACCATAAAATGCTTCCCCAGTGGGTGAAACACTTGAATAACAAGGAAAACATATTCAATTGGAGGAAATACAAAACCCTTATTATGACCAATGGCTACCTCCTAACATTCCTCTTCTAACAGCTCTGATTACTATTATCGTAACAGATACACTTCCAATTATCGTATTCTCCACCGTCAAGATGATCAAAATCTCTGCAGGTGTCGCTGCAATGATTATCGTCAATCCCCTTAAAGCATGGCCCCATAAATGTACCGCTCAGGGTTCTACAGGTGCCACGATGAACATATTACTAATCAGTAAGTATTTCAGAATTTTCAAAGGAAAAACAACGATTAAAAACCATGATACTATTGAAGAGAATTGCTAAATATTACCTGAAGCAAAAGGCGCTGTGAGCATTAGAAACATGAGGAACACATAAATGCCCTTCGCCATGGAAGTAACTACAGATAATGTACTCTATGACAAGATGATTACTGACAGCAAATATCTTGAACATGTGCAGCAGCTATCTTGGACTTTTTTGTAATGTCCATTGGGCTTATTTATTTTGTAGCTATCCTTTCTTGACTTTGTTGGTTTAGTATTTAGTTTTGTGGTTGAGTTATTGGCATTGTGGTTGTGTGCCATAACTCCTTTGTGTTTCTCAATCTCTATATATTGATGCCCTGTCTCTTCATCTCTGAGGCAATCTGGGCTTTTGTAATTTGTTGTTTTGTGATCAGCAAATCACTAGTTTTGTCTAATTTTCCTTCATCTAATATCAGAGCCAGACATCTCTATCTATTGTTTTGTGCAGGACTAAAGTGGAGCTGTTGCAATAGAGTCTACATCCTTGTTCTGGTCTAATAAAAAAGAGCCCATTTGTAGTTGCGTTGGCCTTTACTCTTATCCGTGTGCAGGCATGGACAGAGGAGGCGTTAGAAGTAACACACCGAAGCAGTGGATTGCAGTGTGAAGAAACGTAGCCAAAATATTTGATGGGCATGTGAAGAGGGTGTAGGCATGTGAAGAGAGCGCAAGCCGAGGAAAGAAGGCTGCCTTTTAAGAAGTCAAAAGGAGGGTAAAGCCTTATGATGTGTTTAAAATATAAGAGTTTTTAACCTTTTGCATTAGATCTCAAAGAGCCCATGTGAAAGCTTTTTGTTTTTATCTTAAAAGCTTAAAGACTTAAAAGTATTTCTCTTAGAAGCCAGGTGAAAGGCTAAAGTCTTATTACTTCATTTTTTTCTACAAAAAAGTAAAAGTAGCAAGTAAAAGCTTTAATAGTCTATGTGAAAGTCCTCTTTACTTTTTTAAAAGGAAAAAGGTGAAAGTGAAAGTTTGGAAGGAAAATTGTATTTTTTTAAGTTTTAAAAAAGGTATTAAATATTTATGTTGCCTTTTTTATTCTTAACAAAAAAAACATATAGAAAGGTTGGTTAGCAGTGATATGTTTATCATTGGAATTTGTTTTTAGAGGGGTTATAAGTTCAAAACCTTTTAAGGTGTAATCATTTTGTAAAATGGTAAATGAATCTTTTGTAATTAAGTGCATTATTGGTTGAAACCGACACTTATACACCAAAACAATATAATATAAAATGATTTTTGGTGTGGGTCCTATTTGAAAGGACAGAGAGAGTGTCCATTTGCAGAGATCTCTCTAAGTTTTTTTTGTTGAGTCTTTGGGATATTTTGCATATTTCTCTTATGGAAAATATGGCAAGAAGTGTTATGTCTAACATGTTAATTCTCATGTTTGAAGGGGACAATTTCACATATTGGTGTACTAGGATGCAAACCCTACTCAAATCCAAAGATTTGTGGGAAATTGTACAAGTAGGCTATGTAGAACTAGATACAACTATATTTAATGCATTAAATGATCAACAAAAAATAGAATACAAAGAAAATGTAAAGAATGATAATGAAGCCTTATTTCTGATTCAAGGCGCAATTAATCAGGCAATTTTTCCTAGGATAAGTGGTGCTAGTAATTCTAAGCAAGATGGATGTTTGGTTAATTTGTGTGTTTTATATTTGCATATTGTTGTGTCTGATTAATATTCTGTGTTTGTGCATTTTTGCACCCACCTTCAATTGGTATCAAACCTAGGTTATAGATTGTTCATGGCTCCCAGATTGGAGCATATCACAGGATGCACTTGTAGATGTAGTTTGGTTTATGCTTTTGTAGGTGAGTGAGAGGTGAGAAGAGCCTGGAGAGAGGGAGAATGAATCCCAGTTGATGTTTGAAGGCATCTGAAGAAGGTGATCACTAGTTTGAAACTGTTGTAGTAGTTAGAATCAGGAGATCGCTCCAGTAGAGGAGCCACAAAAAAATTTGTTGTTAAGAAGCTGCCAGATGTTTTTGGCACACAAAGGGTTTGCAGAAAAAGAATAGAGGCCGTAGCCTATCCAAGAGCCATCAAAAGAGGAGTTTTAAAGTGTTAAAATCGCTGTTGAGGAGCCCACTAGAGTTAATAAAGGGATCACCATTTTTTGTCCGAGGCTACATAAACCAGATTGTAGGAATCACAAGAAAGTTTTATGTTAAAAAGATGAGACAATAGCCATAATTCAAAGAAGATTGCTGCCAAATATCTATCAAGGAGAAGATTGTTGTTTTTGGGAAGCCGTTGAGGAAGAATAAGCCCCAACAGTGGACAAAGTGAAGTTTTTTTGGGCACCAGAGGAAAAAGCTGCAAAAAAAATGAAATAAGGAAATGAGAGCGCTGAGAAGATAGCCGAAGTCAATGGTATGTTAAAAGTTCTTTTACCAAGTTGCAGATTGCTAAAGGATAGGTCGCTAGCAATAAAGGAAATTGTAGGTGTTTGTTGAGCTGCCCAGGAGGAGTTGTGAGAGGAGAAAAAGGAGGAAGCTACCCGTGAGTTGATCGCTAGAAATAACTGAAGTCACAGTATTGCATGGAGAAAATCAAATTGCAAGTTTATTGGCTGCTAGAAGGTAAAGACATTAAAAGTTACAGAAAAATACGAAAAGGTCTATTGATCCCAATAGAAAGGGTCATTGAATTCAAAGAAGAATAGGTGTCTAAAGTTGTAAAAAGAGTTGAGTGAAATTGTCAATGGATACGGAAATAATATGGTTGAATGCCGCAGTATTCTATATTTGTGTAATCCATGTATGAAGTTAGAAGAAGCAATTGAAGTTAGGATCCCAGAGCACTAGTAGTGTGACTCTATGGAAGGTGTTGAGGAAAGCAAGGTAATCACACCTGAACCTACGATGGAATGGTGACATTCATAGGTGACAAGAAGGCCAGAGCTCATGGATAGAGCATCCCTACAACAAAATGGGATTTCCTAGGTTCAATCCATAAAATTTGAAGATTGCAGATGCTGAAGCATCAATGGAAAAGGTAAAGAAAGTAATTGAAATTTGTGGTCAAAATTAAGGGGAAGTATGTTGGTATTAATTTCTCCCACCAACACCAGCAAACATCAACCACTACTGATAGTCATTTATAATAGAAGCTTCTCACCTGTCCCTCACCGACCAAACAATTTCAAACCATGTGTGTTGAATGTTGATTGTATTCCAGTCTTTCACCATGTGCAAAAGTCTAGATTATTCTAAAGCCCTCTATAAATAGAGGCAAATGTAATGGTTTAATCATTAGGCAATTGTAATTTCCTTGATCACCAAGCAAGCTGGATGTTTGGTTAATTTGTGTGTTTTATATTTGCATATTGATGTGTGTGTTTAATATTCTATGTTTGTGCATTTTTGCATAGGCAAATTAGATAAAACTAGTGATCTGCTGATCACAAAACAACAAATTACAAAAGCCCAGATTGCCTTAGAGATGAAGAGGTAGGGCATCAATATATAGAGATTGAGAAACACAAAGGAGTTATGGCACACAACCACAATGCCAACAACTCAACCTCAAAATGAAATGCTAAACCAACAAAGTTAAGAAAGGATAGCTACAAAATAAATAAGCCCAATGAGCATTACAAAAAAGTCCAAGATGGTTGCTGCACATGTTCAAGATATTTGTTGAAAATATTTGTTGTCATTCTCCCCCATAATGATCATTGGGAATAACTTGGAGTAGATCTCTAAGTGTCTCGAACCTTTCATGAGCTAGAGCGTTCGTGAAGATATCTACGATCTGATCATCTGTACTGCAGTACACAATCTCAATCAATCCTTGTTGAACCAACTCTCTGATGAAGTGATGTTGAATCTCAATATGTTTGGTCCTACTATGAAACACTGGATTTTTAGTCATTTGTATAGTACTCTTGTTTTCACAATACAACAAGGTAGGTCCATTTTGTATCTGATGCAAATCCTCTAATAGTCATCTCAACCACACTGTTTGGCATGCTGCAAATGTTGCAGCTTTATATTCTGCCTCTACTATAGAAAGTGATACAATTGGTTGTTTCTTGGACTTCCAAGAGAATACTGCTGAACCAAGACTAAAAGTATAACCAGAAGTAGACTTCTGATCATCTATGGAACCTGCCCAATCTAAATCTGTATAGCTAATCAACTTACTATCCTCTGAATGCTGAAATCTAAGACCATAACTTGATGTCCCTCTGAAATATCTAAGAATCCTCTTAGTTGCGCTCTAATGTGTTTGCTTAGTTTCTAACATGAACCTAGATACCAAGCTCACTACATATGTGATATATGGTCGAGTAGTAGTTAAGTAGATCAAACTACCAATCAACTGCCTGTATATAGTGGGGTCCACTAGATCTAATACATCCAAGTTAGACAACTTAAGTCCAACTTCAATGGGTGTTGCAACTAGTTTGTAACTATTCATCTAAAATTTCTATAGGATGTCTGAACCATATTTTTTCTAAGACATGAATATTTCACCTTTGTTTTTCCATACTTCTATACCAAGAAAATAATTCATCTGCCCCAAATCTGTCATCTAAAATTCAGCAACCATAGCTGCTCTAAACTCTACAAATAAATCTGAATTGTTCCGAGTATAGATAAGATCATCAACATAGAGAAGTAAGAAAAAAATATCCTTAGCCGAGATCCTAATATAAAGATTCGGATTTGATTGACTTCTTAAGAAACCTTTCTGCTATAGGTATGAGTCTATCCTTGAATACCATGCTCTTGGTGCTTGCTTAAGACCATACAAAGTCTTCTTTAATCTGTAAACATAATGTTCTTTAGAAGGTATTTCAAAACCTCTAGGTTGAGAAACATACACTTCGTCATCAATATATCCATTCAAAAAAGCACTCTTTACATCCATTTGATAAACTATCCAACTCTACTAAGCTACCAAAGCCAAAACCAATCTGATAGTATCCATTCGTGCTACAAGTACAAATGTTTCAGTGTAATCAATACCTTCTTGTTGAGTGTATCTTTTGGCTACCATTCTAGTCTTATGCTTATCAATGCTTCCATCAGATTTATACTTAGTTTTATACACCCATCTTGTACCAATAATTTTCTTACCAGGAGGTAGCTGAACCAAATCCCATGTGTCATTCATTTCAATTGTTTCTATCTCACTATTCATTGCTTCAACCCACTCTTCTTTTTCTTGAGCTTGTTCAAATGTTTGTGGCTCATTACTTTCCATGATTTGAGTCATCAAAGCATAATTCACTTTTTCTCTTGATCTTGTTGTCATTTTCTCAAAGTTTGAATCCAACATAAGAGTTGACGGATGATATATTTATGTCCTCCTTTGATATTTTTGATACTTTTTTGTTCCTATACTAGAAGAATCAGATTCATTTTCTTCTTCTTCTTCAACTTCATCAATCATTATCTCTTTTCCCCTTGTTTCATTTTCCTTGGTATATTCTGTTGCTTCATTGAATATCATATCTCTACTTATAACAAGCTTCTTTCCTATTGGGTCATACAATCTATATGTTTTATTTTCTAATCCATACCCAATAAAAATATATTTTAGGCCTTTATCATCTAGCTTAGACCTTTTTTCCTTTGGTATGTGTGCATAAGCAACACACCCAAATACTCTCAAATGTTCAATACTTGCCTTTACCCCAAACCATGCATGTTCATGAGTCATCCCCTTAACTGCTTTTGTAGGACTCCTATTGAGAAGATATACAGTTGTGCATACTGCTTCTGCCTGAAACATCTTATCTAAATTCTTATCTTTCATCATACTCCTTGCCATTTCAACAATGGTTCTATTCTTTCTTTCAGCGACTCCATTTTGTTATGGAGTGTAGGAAGTAGTGAACTCTCTCTTGATTCCATGATTTCTACAAAAATCTAGAAATTGATTTGATTTGTACTCACCTCCATTATCTGACCTTATCACCTTGATGTACTTGCCACTTTGTTTTTCAACCAACCTCTTGAATTCTATAAATTTGTCAAACACTTCTGATTTTGAAACCAAACAATATACCCAAGTTTTTCTTGAGTAATCATCAATGAAGGTTAAAAAATACATTGATTTAAATATTCAAAGAAGGTGTTTCCATAGGACCACACAAATCTGTATGGATTATCTCAAGATGTTTCTTAGCTCTACTAGACTTACCAATTGGAAAGCTAGCTCTATGTTGTTTGCCAACAACACATTCTTCACACACTTCTTTTATATTTTCAGTGAATGGTAAATCCTCAACTATTTTCAATCTCTTGAGTAAAATTAACCCACTAAAGCTGAGGTGGCCATATCTTTGATGCCAAATTCTACTTTAATTCATTTCACTAGACCTTAATGCTTGGTTTCCATGGGTGAAATGGAGAGGAAACATCCCATCACCTGTCATCTTTGCTCTTGCAACAACTGCATTTCTTTTTAATTTGTCTCTTATTATGCACTCTTTTTCATCAAAGGTCACCTGAAATTTTTTCTCTAACATTTGTCCAATGGACAACAAATTCTTTTTGAGTGCTAGAACTAATAATGTTTCATTGATATGTTTTACCTCATTGTCTGTAGTTTTGCAGTTTGTGCTCCTTGATAGGCATTATTGAGAATTTGCAGTTTGTGCTCCTTAATTTCTCCCACCAACAATTACTACTTATAGCTTCCACACCACTTCATTTCCTTCATGTGTTCCATGCAATTTTTTTTAATATATTGTTACGTTGCCGCTAGCGTTGAAGCTTTATTGCTAACATATGCCTAATTGAATGATTCTTTTGGATATGACAAAATCAATACGGTGATTTCAAATAATATCATATGATTGCCAGCAGTGTTGACACCTGGCAATTATAGGTCTAACCATTTCAGGAGTTGAAAATAATGAAGAGAAAATATATGAATGGTATAATCAAAGCCACAAACAACAAAGATGACCGAGTCAAAATAAATGGGGAAGCCATACTCTTTTTACTCTAAAGGTTTCATCTTTTGATGGGAAGAGCTTAAACAGTCAGTACGACGTCGAAATTCAATAGACTGAATGCTTTTCGACAAATTGATTAACTAAAGACATGGTCGAAGAGGTCGAGCCACTTGCATTAAATAGGTTGACAGTAGATGTCGACATCAAACTCGGTCAAAAAATCTATAAATAGTCAACACGACAATGTGCCGACTATTTATGTGGGCACTTTTGATGTGGGATAGATTTTACGATGTCTTGCTTGTTCCATACCATTATTTTTAAATATTATCCACTTCAACATTCAAAGATTACTTTTGACAAATAAAAATAGAACAAATATGTCACTTTTTGTTGAATGAATAGAACAAAACTTTGGGTGTAGATCTGCAATATTAGCAATGATAAATTACATCGATCACCTTAATCCAATACATTTCTATCCATAACTCTCTAGGCATTTTCCTTCGAAGAAATAATATGACATCTTGATGTCTCAATCGACTCAAAATAGATAATTCATTGCGAAAAAGCTTCCACGTTCTACATTTCTACTTTCACACCATAGCAGATGAAATACGTTTTATAGGTTATTCCCTACTCCTACATTTGTCCTCCTTTAGCTGGTGATGTTCTGCCCACGGTAGTCTCTTTTTATTGTAGACACACTTTTTAATCGTATGTGCACCAAAATGTGCCTCATCAACCATCCAATCTCCACAATGGGTAAACTAAATCGAGTTCATGTATTAGACCCGCCACATGGAATGTACTGAGTTGTATTCTTTCATGCCACTGCAAGAAATGCTGTTAACTACCTTCTTCCATGTTTGTGCTTTGGTTCCACGTTGGAAATGGAAGAGTATATAGAATAGTGTAATGAACTAGTAAAAATATATAAAATATTATTATAAATCTTTTGGGATAATTTTACATTCATTATAATATGGATTTTATAAAGGCTTTCCAACAAACAAGTTCCTAGACTACCCCATGGGAATAATTTCCAACTAATTACTAACTATATACTAGTTCAATAATATTTAAAAATTAATATAAGTCACAAAGATTACTTTATTTCTAATGTAAACCTTAATATTCTAACGTTTGGTTGTTCTAGTGGGGAGTTCTAAGATTACTTTTTCAAAAGCATATATATGACTTTTGAATATCATAGATCCCACATTGACATATTTTAGAATTTTAGGATGGAATATATATTATGTTGTTCACCAAGATTCTCTCTAAAGCATAACCTAAAAGATGAGGTTTGTTCACCTAATCCAACTGAATATTTGGGACAAAAATATTAGATGTACAATTATCCCCACAAGGCCTTTATGCAAGCTTAATCAAATCTTACAAATCTAAACATAATAAATAACGCCTTCATTTATGTGTACCTATGATATTTCAAAACAACACCCAAGCACTAGGTGGATGAGTTGAGCTCTGAGGCAATACATGGGGGATCATGAACCCTTGTAGAGGCGGACCCTCCAGTTGCTCTCAGTCTGATGGTAGCAACAAGTGAAGAGAGGAAGACACTGAGGAGATATTTTACTTGAGGGAGAGTGAGACTTTGTGGGCCATAGTCATGGAAGCCACACTTATCGGTGGGACATCCTCATCACCCTCACAATGATCATTGTCATATGTTTCTTGTTCTTGTTCTTCTTCCTCTTATTGTTCTTGTTGATTTAGTTCATTTAGTACAAGAGTGTAACTTGCTCTATGACAATCATGTTCATTTGCACCCTAGAGTTAGAAAACCTCAAGGCTTGGTCATTCTATCTCAAGGATTTCCTTGACGAGTCTATGCTCTTAATTTCTATGTTCTTCTAAATGCCTTCTTTCATTTTCCAAGTAGATTTTCCTAAGGATGTTTTGTTGTTCTTGGATTTATTCTTTGAGTGATTGCTAAGGTTCTTGAGCTTCTATGTTGTTAGGAAGTTGTGTTTCAAGAAGATTCTCTTTGATCTCATCTAATTCTTGTTCTATCTGATTTTCCCTCACATCTAGGCACATCAAATGCTTGGCAGAGTGAATATGGATGTTAAAAGGTTTGGTGTTGTGTGATGTAGTTTTCTATGCCTCGTGACAAGAATGATGTAAAGTACGCAATCCAAAACTATAATCATAGAAGTAAATAATCATCACATTCACATTAACTTAAATAAAAAGATAAACCTTCTATACAATAAGCAATAATGTCATAATGCATCTTACAAAAGCGTGTGCTATATCTAGGTCCCGTTTGTAATCAATAAGTGTCTAAAATTTCCATTTTAGGGATAGGTGCATACTGTATATCACAGTGCATTCTAACCCTTGTCCCTCCAAGGAAACTTTTCACTTGATTACTTCTAGCCACAGCTAGTTGAGCATGTTCAACCTCGCAATGATGTTTTGTTTCTCTCTTATAATAAATTCAAAGCAAGATGAATTACTCAATTTTCTATTAGTGCCTCCTCCCACACTATCCCAACTACCACCTTCGAGGTCCCTCAATCTTCTGTGGTTGTGACAGTAGTTCCCTCTGTTATGCAGGTGATGGACAAACAATAGCCTGAATTGAGAGTTGCTCCCTAACCCTGAGCATCTGGTGTCTATATTGAGGTTCCACCTTTGCCATCCTACCTAGGACCATGAGGTAAACACCCTGCACATCCTAGGTCTCCCTACACTTCAAGGATTATTTTTGTTCCTTCTACCTCTTTGGAATCTAGAAGAAAGCAATCCACTATATAGGAGATTTTTCTTGTGGTTTCTTGATTGTCTATGGATATCTCAGTACCTCCACTTGTTTTGTGGGTTGTGAGAGAAGGACAACCTACCTTGAGAAACCCTCCTCCCAATGTCTCCCAACCTCTAGTAGTTTCTTCCATTCCTCCTTCTGCTCCTCGAGTAGAGGAAGAAAAGGAACACATGTTGGGAAGCATCTCAATTCCCCCTGCAAATGCTCTAAACCATTCAAGATGAAATCAAAATGTGAAATAACACAAGAGAGGACGTTGGATTATGGCTTGCTATCTTGTTGCAAGGGGTTGAACCTCTTCCCCCTCCTAAGTGGTCGCCACCTTCACCACCATCGATTTCGAAGAGTTCTTCTATTCCTCCACTTGGAGCTTCCTCTTTTGTGATGGATATTTCTCAAGACCCTAAAGTTAGCACTATCATATCACCAATTGTGGTATATTCTGACAGTGATTTCAAAAACACACTTGAACCATTAGAAAATTTTTAGAATTGTCCTTGATTTTCACACAATCGATCGACTTGGCCTCTCTGGGTTTGCGTGAGGATCCTTCTCCACTGACTAATCCTTCATGTGATGAACCAGGGGTCGTTCCATGTACTGCGCTTGCCATAGTTCCTCTAGCATCTTGGCCCCCATCCCTTTATGATGAACAAGATTGGGAAGTAGATGATTTGCTATAGTTTGACTCACAGGCACAATACCTTTGTCTCATGTGTAATATTTGGGTTATGCTTGTATGTATTGTTACCCCTATATGTGCTACTTGGCATGTATTTTGTTTTTCAGTTCTCTTTAGATGACCCTTGACACTCTTGTTGGCAAAAGGATACAAGGGGAACAAATATGTCTCGATATTCCTCTTTATGCATCTTCATTCTTCTATTTGTCGTAAATGCAATTTTATGCTTTTTTGGGACGATGCAAAGCATTGGATGATTGAGCATCCTTCCATGTTGACCTACTTTTTTTATTTTCCTTTCATGTAATATTTCTTCTTTTGTCTTCATAATTCTACTGACTAGAGGATAATGACAGTTCCAAAAATGAGTGTCCCTTTGTATAACCATTCACATATTGACTCCAGTCAAGTACATCCCTTTGTACTATCGTATGATGTTGATTGATTTATGTGGCACCTTTTTACACTGCTTAGCATCATATCATGATTACAAAAGCCATTGTGTATCATGCTCGTAGCATCACTTCAGTTTTCCCATCCTGGGGGCAATCCTTTATCACGATGTAGCTTTTGGAAACATATCATTTTGGAATAGGGTAAGTGCATGGAAATGATATACAAAAAAGTGGCCAAATCAATAATTTTGCAAAGCGTTCTCATGTTATGTTTAAATGTCCATAGCATGATCTCTCTTTGGCATAGTGAATACCAAGACAAAACATGAGTGTGTTTCGTGGACCAAAAAACATGAGCACATTTTTTGTTCCATGAAACACGAGTGTATTTTGAGTTGTACAAAATGTGCTCATGTTATATTTTTTTCAAATTTTTATCTTTCCTTTTTAGGCTTGGGATTGGCTTGGGCAACCGAGCCTAGGGATTGGACCTCTATGATACCTCCTAGAGATGTGTTTTTCACAATCAATAACATTTTTGAACTTCAATGTCGTCAGATTTATTCATTTGATAACGAAATTTAATGAAACCACTACCAAAATGATGAGCTAGTTCTTCGCTTTCTAACCATATAATTTTTTTAATTTTGAATAAGTTAAGATATTTATTTTTATTTTCCTTAAATAGTGTCCTCATATTCTTCAATCACATCTGTATTGATTTTTCTTTATAACTTTTGATCTGCTTATCAAAATTAAAAAAATTATATAGGATTTTTCTATACGTCATTCTTTATACATTCAAAAAAATTATATTTTTATTTATTTTTATGCAAGTTATGTGACACGCACGCTCAATGATGTAGTTTTCAGGATGCATCCACTTTGAAAAATCACAAAAAAAAATATTCAATAAAAAATTACAAAAAAATACACAACTTCTAGTACTCACTCTTAACTATATTTCTGCCAACTAGTTTTTAAAAATACTACATGCAACAATAAAATAGGGGGTGCACACCAGACACTATGTTATTTTTTAGTGAGAAAAATAGGAATACTTTTGTGTGCATGCAATATTTCACCATCTTAATGTTAAATATTTTTTTAAAACTTTAATAGTTTAGAAACTAGATTCAGAGTACTACAATTTGTGTTCTTTTCATTTCTTCAAATTTTGAGTGCATGCATCTCAAATTACTCATCCAAGTTTAGGTTTATCTAATTTCAAGAAAAAAGTGGCCACTTTTGACCCCCTTTTTGTATCCCATTTCCATGCACTTACACAATATGTTTCTAGAAAGCTATTGTGCCTGTTTATCACTCTATCTTAAAGACAATTGCTCTCTGATGACGTTAGCAATTACTTTAAGGTGGGGGCATACACTTTTCTATACGCTTCACATTTTTCACATACCACATGGTCGGTCTTGCTAATGCAACACTTTTTGATCATCTTTATAGCACTTTACCATAGTTACCCAGTAAACAATGCATTTTCTTGGCCTATAATTCTTGATATTGACATGAAGCTCACCTAGTAAACTTGTGGATCTTACTAGTCTGCGATGTTTTTATTTTCTACTTGTTGACTTAGAACTCACCTAGTAAATCTATGGATCTTACTAGCTTGTGATGTTTTCAGTTGCCACTCATTCATGATCACCTAGTAAAAACATATTTTACTAGCATGCGGCTTGTGAAGCATGTTTTTTGGTTTGATTCCTAGCATAACATAGCTTGTAAGCCTAAGAATAATACCTTGTATACTTTGATTTACCTTGTATGTTTGTTGTTTTCCGTGTATTCTCCACATATGCTTCATGTATGTTTGGATTTCACCATATTACTTTGCTAACCATAGTTGTTCTAGCATATAATACTTAGTCTCATCTTATGTTTGGTAATATTCAGATATAGGCATATATGTACATGTGTGATTCATGCTATGTGTCTTGTGTATGTGTAACCTCTTTATCTAAGCATTGTAGACTTGTAGAATCCTAAACTTGGGGGCAATCACATCTCTCGACTTAGCGGCATTCTACGTCTTTGATGTTTGGGTAAAGGGATTTGGCTTCTCCTTACTTTAGTGTGAATATGAATGTAAGTTCATACCCCTACTAAAGAGGAGCTAAATGTAGCTTCATAAATTCCCACCACTTACAATTTTATGCTAGGTTTAACACTCAGTTTAGCATGTATGTTTGTTTTTTCTTAACATATGCCTTTTTTATCATTTTTCTGAGAACCAAGGTTAACTCCCTTTTTGATGGGCCCTTCAAGGACAAATTCCACCAGGAAACTAGCACCCAGTGCTAGCATCCTGTCGATTGGATCTAAAAGATTTTAAATCTCAAAATGTTAGCCTTGTTGTTTTGGATAGCACACCTTGTTGGCCTTACCCAATCGGGCCCCCAAAAGTACTTGGGATTCATATATATACAACTCTCTCTCTCCCTCATTTTGAGAGGATGATCAATCTATGAACAAAATCTCTTTACAACTTATAGGATATGAATTCTCTCTAGTGAACCTCTCTACTTGTGAAGATTATTTGTTCTTTGCACTAACACTTGCAAGTATTTGATGAAGCTTCTTCTTTTGTCCATCAACTCGTTGTGTGTGATTTATGTTGCCTCATCAATCAAACAAGGGTTTCATGCTTATGTTAAGATAATTTAATTTTATTTGATTACTACAATCTTATTCATTGGTTTTTCCTCTATTCATCGTGAAAATGCACTCTCTATCATCACCATCATTGCTATTGTGGAGGTACAAACACCAACATGGAGTTTGATTTAGGCAAGCCCCTATATAACACAACCATTTGTCCCTCTTGTGTGTGTGCAGATTGCAACAAAAAGTTTTAGACATCGAGGAATGACAGGAAGATGAAAGGACATATATTGACACCATCGAATAGAAGTGCAAACCATACAAAACCCTAAAGACACTAGTGCCTAGTGATATCATCTTTTCCTGTCTACTCCCACTTCTAGTCCTAGGTTCCCTTTGATCTTCTCTTTTTTGTTCTGCTCTTATTTTTTGGAAACTGTAATAGTAATATGTACTTTTTCTTAGTTAGTCGATTAGGTCTTCACATTGCATAGTTTAATCAAACCACTTGTCATCAATCTTTCATCTTTTCAACAAAGGAACAAATCCCCCACCAACCTATCTTGGCTCTTCTATGGGGGCAATATCCAAGCCTCAAGCCATTGGTGGCTTGTGTTCCAATGTTGTGTGTAGATAAAAGGATTGATCTAGGTTAGTTTATCAATTAGTCTAGATCTCTTTTCCCACATAACAATAACATATGGAATACATATATATAACATATGGAAACCTCAATATGGAAAAAGTTTTCAAACTTCCCACTGGGACAAATAGTCAAGCTTAATCTTCTGCCCTCTTAAAAGGTTTAGATTTGGTGCTGTATATGAGAATAAAGAAACTATGGATTGAATGAGACTCACTAATACTCATCTATGCTTTGAAATCAAATAAATCCATGAATTGACATATGAATTACTTCATCCAAGTAGCATGGGAAAGACTTAATAGACTCTCTAATTTGAAGATTTCACACTCCTATAAGGAGGTGAATGGGGTGGTACATTGGTTGGCAAACCATGGGATTGATGATGATAAAAGTTCCAAGGTGTTTGATCCAAGGATTATGCCTTCAGGATTACAATCAATTATTGACAAAGATAGAAGGGGCTGAGTTGGCATTTAGGGACCCCTAATTTGATTACAAGTGGTATCCACTTATTATGATTAAGCAATTACTTTGAATGCTTTCAAACTTACTTCAAATGACTCCTATTGTCAAATCATATCTATCTCTTTCCCAACAATTCTCTTACATCATTTTGGCTTTTATGAGATTTGTTGTAGACCAACCTTCATTATACATGGAAAGGGACACTTGGCTGGCAAAAAATGAATGAGATCATTCTCAAGATTATGGGACTTAAACAATTGGATGCGTGTTTATTTCTCCACCCCTCTTTATCTATGTCACCTGTACCTCTCCCATTTGTAGTATGAAATAGGGATGGATCCATCTGGTGTCTTTTCCTCACTCAATTGAATGGTCAGTGAAGCACATGCCTACTTAGATGGGCATGAACTAGCATTTATTTCAGCATCTTTGGGTGATAGATTTAAGTACATCAATGCACTTGATTAATTAAGATCCAAGATTTCCTATTTGTGGCTTCCCTCTCTTTGGTGTTGTTGTTGTGTGTGTTTCTTCTATAGGTCTCCTATTGCAACCTTCATGGATAAAGATCGAGTCAAGTGGTGCCTATTTTCCTAGTGCTAAGTTGGGATGTGAAGATTCGTGGAAAGGTGGATGCAATGCAGATGCGAAAAGTCTTTGACATAGATTTCCCATTGGTCCACTTCTCCATTCACAATGTTTGGGGACAATGAATGTTGTTGGGTACCCCATATAGGATTATTCATTGGTCTGAAATAACATCCACCCTCCTCTAAAAGAGCATGGACATAGTCTAGGATCAAGAGTTTGTATCCATGCCACTGCTGCTAGTTTTGTTTTTATTACATCTTCACTATGGAATGATGGAGCATGGCGCTAGGGGGTTATGACCTTTTTAAGGGTTATGAAATGGTGTGTGGTCTCTTTCCTATTGATCTTCTACGCACTTCTTTGGCTGCTGAGTGTATCTACAATGCAATTCATGGAGGGTTGAGGTGTGGTTATATGAAGGTTCTTGACAAAGCACTAGATGGGTATTGCCTCCATTTCCCCTTGGAGGTGATACCTAATATGTGTGGAGTCTTCAAGGCCATACATTTCCTATCTATTCACGCACTGGATTTGACTCCTCATCCCCAAAGGATGTCAACCTCCTGGTTCCTAGTCCTTTTGCATTTGAAGCTGACTTGTTGGATTCCTTAGTTCCCTTGACTATTAATTTTGATGTTTTGTTATCCCTCAATTCTAACAATATCAGGTAACTTCCCTATTGTGTTTTGCAAGCAGGATAATTAAACATGTTAAAGGAGTGACATAGGTCTATAAATTACATTGCATTAATATATATATTTAATTCTTTTAAAAGAATTAAATATTATTTTATGGCACAAAGGTAATTAAGTTCACACTAAAGCCATGTAAAAATAAATCTACATATGCTTAGGTGACTTTAATATTTTCATGGTAAATTAGTTCTTTTAAAAGAATTAATTGATTTTACAAAGGGTTAACATTATTCCTGCTTGCCTTATAGGGGAATAATTAGCACTAGGTAGGTGATGTTGGTGAATTAATTCCTTTTAGAATTAATTAATGTAAAAAGCATGAGGCGATTATTGTTGTTTGGTTGGAAAATCTCCGTGAAGGGAAAAGTGGAAAAACCATTCAAAGAATGGGAGTAGGTAAAAGAAGTTACAAGTAGTTTTAAAACTACTTGTGTGGGATAAAATGTTATAAAAGGGGATAATTTTATTTTACAGGGGTTCCTTCCTCTCTCTAGAAAATTATTTTCAGGAAGGAAGAATAGGGATCTTTTGACAAACTTTGCTTTGTTGATGGGTCATGTTATTTGATTTAAAACAAATCGAGATATTTTCATATGTGCATGAGTGGAAGTTTGGAAGAATGGATTTAAACTTCTTGTAAACTTTGATTTGCAGTTTCTATGTTGTGTTTTCTTCATATGTTGGATATGCAATCTCTATTCACATAAATATCTTGATTGGTATTTGAGAATATAGAATGATCTTTATATAGCTCACTACTATGAATTAATTTCTCCTATGTTTGAGTGTTCAAGTGGTGATTTCATTCCATTTTAATACTTGAGTTCATAAATATACTATTGTTACAATGCTTTGTACTCGTTTTATTTTATTATATTTCAGAGAATCCCTTTTCATGCTTTCAGATTAAAAGCATACCCCTATGTATTTAGTTTTATCATATAAGGGAAGCTACTCCTTTTAAAAGAATGCAAAGAACAAAATGTAAAATTCATTTATAATTTGTTCAATTGTTAGTGCATTTGGCACCTCAAGTTAGGCAAAACATACAAAGATTTTTGGGTGACAAATCTATATACTAACAGATTTTTGGGAACTTTGATGGGGATCACGAATGAAGTACTAATGAATTTTTATTTCCTTAGAAATATAGAGGTACCTCCCCTAGGATGGAGGTTGGTGGCTCTATTGAAGATGAATAATAGAAGATGCTTGCAAAATATCTAGAAATATTGAAAGAATGGCTTCCTGCAAGTGATGAAAATTAAGAAGGTCTCTTTCTATTTATTGCCCCCTTCAAGACAAATCAAATCATTGAAGTAGTGGGTGATCTTGTAATTACAAAATTTCTATAGGGTGGTGCCAATCAAAAGAAGAAAATATTTTTCACCTGAAGACCTAAACAAAGAAGAGCCTATGCATGAAGAAGAAGTCAGTATTATCCAACAAGAGAAAAAAAGAGGTCAAGAAGAAGAAAGTCCCGAAATTCATGAACATCTCGAAGTTCAAGCCCCAACCTTTCCATTGGAGGCATCCAAAGAAGATTCAATTCAGCTAGTCCCTGTTGAAGGATCCTAAGCATGGTCATTAAGCAACAATTTTGGAGGTATGGGAAAAGTTGTTGATATTCCTATTAAATTTATGGAGGAAAATATGATTGCCATATGTCTTTTTGAAGACACAAATAGTGTTGACATTCCAATAATTCAGGAGGAAAATAAGTGTCCATGTATTCAGTCATATAATATAACCGGTGTATTCCTGCAATTTGTAGTCAAACTTTTGAATCCCTATTTGTTGTGTTTGCTGCTCATATCCTTACAAAAACTTCCTCCATTTGGCCAAAAGTTGACCCAAAAGGCTCATATTTTATTCAACATGTTAGTGGTTATGTGTAGCCTTGTTCTTTCCCTCTTTCCCTTGTACATAGTTTCCTTTAAGTTTTTTCTTATTTTTGTGTTTCAATAAGTTGCTGTTACAATAGGGTATGTTGTTCCCCCCTTTCTCTTGTTGGATTTGTATATACTATGTAACAACCCTCCTTGTTGGCCCTTTGAGAAGTTGGTGAGTGAGTTTAAGAAGGAAGAAAATATTTGGCTGTCGTAGATGTTATGGGGTAGGATGAGTCAAATGCCTTGGGAAGAGGCTCTTGAAACAAAAAAAAGAGAAGTCAAATTCCATTTTTTAATTCTTCCTCTTTCCTTTGCGAGAGATGAATAGGAAAAAGTGGATGTATGAGTTTAATGATGGAGGAAAATATCTAGGGGGTAGATGGATGAGGGCATAGGGGTGAAGGGAAAGTCAATGATTATAAGAAAGGAGTGGGATGCTCTATTTTTGGCAGGTAAGAATATAGAACAGGGGACGGATAACCAAAAAAAAAGTGATCTATTTGTAGGTCTAAATCTAAGGCATCCAGGTCAGAGAGAGGGAACAGGGGTTTGAAGACCAGGTTTGGTAGAAATTTGTAGTCTTTTGTGGAGCAATCAGTGACCAATGAAGACTTTTGGTCGCTCACACCAGGATTCTTGTCTTCTGCAGCAACCCACACACCTTAAAAAGAAATTGTGGTCTTTCCTGAGGAGCTGCAGAGATCTAAAGAGGTTGCGGTCTTTTAAGGAGATTGTGAGCCACCCAAAAAAAACCTGATGCACAAGGGGTGGCAGTCTAAGATGGAGCGTAACCAAACTCCAAATAGGCTACTTGAACTCTCAGAGAAGCCGCTATATATTACAAACACACCGATATGTTTAAACTTTAAATAGAGGTATATGAAAGAACATGCCGCTAGTCTTTGGTGGAGGTGCCAACAAGGAGAGGTTGTGAGCCTCTAATATACGTTCTGCACACAATGAAATGCTTGCCCACAACACAAAACTAGATGAACCAACAACACCTATAAGCTAGGTAGGGAGCATCTAAGTAGAGATGTTTGAAGCCATATATGGAGGGTACGGTTGTGGAGTCGCCTCTTTGCAAGCCAAATCGATTACAATAGCCAAAAATTGAGACTTGAACAGGTCATGGCCCTGATATACTAGGGTGCGTGCCTTAATTTCCTTTGAATTCAAGATCTTTGTTGTCATGCATGCCCTTCCAAATAGACTCGCCCTTTGTTGGGCATTGCAACAAGCGTCTAGGTTTCTTTACTACCTATTGTCCACCTTTGAAGAGGAGTGCGATCTGAGTCGACTGAGCAAAAAAAAGGTATTTGCCTCAGTTCTTTGTTTTTCTTGCACAAAAACTAAACTCTATTTGCTGCAATTTAATTAACCATAGAAAAAATGAACCCCATTTCTGCGTTGAAAGAGATATGTGAAAACTTATTTCAATGCAAGATATTTTCATTGCCTCTATCCTTGAAATTATTGTTAACATGTAGAACCATTTCCTTATTCTTTAGAAAAATGGGTTTTCAAGAAAGATCATGTGTTTTCCAAGTTATAATTTTAGGCAAAATTGGGGGGGTCAATCTTATAGAGAATATCATGAGTGCAACCACATTAAATATGGAACGCAATGATAGAATATGAAGAGACCTAAGTCCTATGGAACCATTTTGTTAGTCAATGACTTCTCTGCGAAGATCTTTCATTGCAACTCTTTTTAGGAAAATTGAATGGCCTTTTGTCTTGGTTATTCAGTCATTTTTTGCTAAATCTCTAGCCATGTGGAAACTATCATATGTAAGCTAAAGAATGTTATGGCACTAAAATACCCATGAGTCATCGATCTGTGTCTGTGTATTGAAATTTCGTTACATAATTCCTAGTAACGAATATCTATCACACAAAAGGGAAACCACTGGAGGAAGGAAAACTAAGATCTCCATTTTGTTATTCCTTTTAATGTCTTCTTTTGTGCTATGTTAAATATGGTAGACAATATATAATTTTAGGCCGTGAGTCGACTTGCAACACCAATTGCCATGCTTTTCTTATAATATCCTTGCATTCCTTTGTAAAGAGTGACCCAATTGGGGTCACTAGAGTTATTTCACAACTGACCTAATGGTCAAGGGCTATTTTCAATAAAATTACACTGTCGTCGAAAGCTTTTGTCTTGTAGATCACTTTGTTCTTGCTTGGCTGATTTGTATATTTAAATAGTGTTTGTTTAATTGTCAGATTTAATTGATGGTATCATGGAATGTGACCAGTTAGGGAATTTTTCTAGTTTGGTTTTGTATACCTCGTTGGATAAACGAGATGAGCCTAGGTCTAGGATATTGAGTCCTCGTGTATGGCCTTGAGCACTTGTAAAGGCTAAGGATTCATATGAGAAGGCCAATCCATCTGTGGGGTGTTGTTTCGGGCTTGATTGAGTCTCTTCATCTGTAGGAGAGGTGCACTTGAGTCCATGTGGTGCCACCCCTTCGAGCACACATGACGACACTCCATCTGATTTACACCCTAGTGTCTTGTACCTTTGTAGTCGTGAGTAGCACCTGACAGTATATTTGATGAGCATCTCTATGTTATGACTTTATCTTTATGCAATATTTTTTGTGTCTTCTCCATGATTGATGTGAGTGTTGGCCATCATGTATACCCTTAGTTTTTTACTTTTGTCTGGGCCTTGTGACTACCTCTGAGCATGGTGGGGTGGTCTATTTTGAGTCCACATGGTTGGGAGGCATTGCCACCACCATTGGGGACCGGTGAACAGGTTTTGGAGCACCAGTTGGATATGTTCTCTCTTGTATTTATTTTACCAGTTATTGTATCATATTCATGGCTACGCCATTGTTCTTGTATATTATTTTATGTAGTTGTACTCTTTAGAGAGAGAAAATGTAATCATGTAAAGTAGTGAGAAGAAGCGAGATGTTTCTTTTGGTTTACGGATTGCAGTGTGCGTATCGATCTGCTTGTACTATGATGATTGTGGATTCATGTTTACTTTTGGGAATGGGTATTAGGAACAATTGAATTGGTGTTTAAAAAGAATGTGGTTTTAATAATGTTTCCTCTGGAGAGTGATTTAGTCCTCTCCCATGGGTTGTACATTCATCTATACTTGGCCATGAATGTTGTTGACATATCAAGTCAGCAATCGTATTATGCATATGTTATCACTTTATGTTAAAAAAAAAATTATTCTTTCCCTCTTTTGGCTCTTACCCTTCGGGGTTGCATGGTGGGATGTTACATACTGAGTTTGCAAATGGAGAAACCCACATCTTTACTCACTTTGTTACTCATCTTCCTGCACCAAACTATGTAGTTGTATTTGTTCGTGACAAATACCTGCCAACACCTTTTTTTTTTCCTTTGATTGTGGTTGTTGTAGAGGCAAAATAGTTCAAGAAAAGGGTAAAATAGAATTAATATAGGATTGTAGGACATAATAACCCAGCCAAAATAACCTTGGATAGAATAACCCGGTCATAATAACCCAAGGACAAAATAACCTAGGGTCATAATAACTCAAGCCAAAATAACCCGTGGTCAGAATAACCCATGGATAGAATATCCCCGTAAGAATATAGAGAAAGGAAAACAAAATTTATAAATTACATGTATGTTGCTAAAAAACTTTATTATTCAAATTTTAAATTAAAGTTTCAAATTATGAGCGATGCCTCTTATATAATCTAAAATGTCATAACCATCAACCAATCTTTTTAGTCTTTCTTTGAGTTCACAGTATTTTTTCCTGCTTGGTTGCCCAGTGTATCCAGCCATATATTTCTCTATTTTATTCTCTTGGAGACCTTGTTCTTTTTTCACTGCTTTGATGAATTTCCAGATTGAGCTGTACGATGCTTGAAGCAATTCTCTAAATCCTCTGTGCCATCCCTCAATAGTATTATTGGTTTTGGGAAGATCATCTTGAATAGCTGAATAGCAATTCCACATTGTGATTGGAAACTTGCGTGATCGTCTGTTGCCTCTTCTGGTTAGTCTGCCAATCCATGTGTCTTCAAAATAATCAATTATGGGTTGCAGAGTCTCCTCTTGTTCTGTATAATAAGGAGATTGTTGAAGTGTTTCAAATGCATCAATTACGTCTATCTGAGGCATGAAAGCTAATGCAGCAATTTTCTTGATCTCAAATACAAATACTTCATCGACACTGTAACGTGTTTATAGACCTTCTTCTTGAACTTTCCTCCACAAGCATTGAGAGAAATGGAAAAAACATCCCCGAATAGTGACTTTTGGAAAATTTTCAGAAATAGCTCCCATGAAACCTAATTTAAAATCAATAAGTATAGTTTTTGGGTTTAGATCAGGTTGAAGTTGTTTTAATTCCACAAGTACTTGTGTATAAGTGGTTCTTGTTTTGTTGGTCATAAGAATATAAATAAGTGGAAATATTGCATCAGTTTTCAAGCCATGAATTGTGTACAACTGTTGAAAAATATCTAAATTCTAATGTTCTAATTGATTTTATGTCAAATTTCTAGTTTACTAGCTTGATCTAAAATGACCACGGGTTATTCTGTCTATGGGTTATTTTGACCATTGGTTATTCTATCCTTGGGTTATTATGACGGGGTTATTGTGTGTTATTTTGGCGGGTTATTATGTCCGGTAGGAGTTGATTTCTTTTGCTTTGGAATGTCATAAGAGAAGTCTGATGTCTAGACTTTCGCTTCAAATAGGAAAATGCCACGAGACGTCTGGAGAGTTTCTCAAAGCATACAAGATCATTTTACAGAATATTTCTTTGCTATTTTTCCATATCGATGGATTACCCTGTCTATGATCATTAATTAATGGTCATCATTGCCAGCAAAAAAATGTCCTAGATGAAGAATTCGTGTAGATATATTACTTATTGAATGTGCAACATTGATGTACCACATCAATTGCTTTCCTCTAAAGAAAAATCTCCCTGCATTATCACGGACCCAGTGCCACATTTCTTCTGAAAACCTGAGATCGTTCATGATTGGATGGTTGCATCATGCTTTTTTTGTAACCAGATGCATGCATTTCTTTAAAAGGTGTCAATATTACTGGCTATTGTTCATATGCCTTAAGCATCCGGTGGGCTATTTTCCGTACATGAGGATTATGTCAGCTATCTTTCTGGAAATCATTGGTCTGCATATGAGGTTATGGATGTAGTTACTGGGACCAAAATGGAATAGTACGGATGGAAGACCCTGATGGTATATGGGCAAATGTTGCAAAGTTCATTGACTAACTACGCACAAGTTCTTCAACAATTCATTAGTAGGAGCCGATAACCAACGAATTCTAAATATAGAAAAGGCAGGGAAGGATGCAAGGATAGCAATTTGCTCTGATTCATAGGCAATTCCTTTGCTCATTACACTCCTTAAATCTGGAACATCCACTGCCAAGGTCAATGTAGCTTCAACTTTAGGGGTCCTATGTCAAGGAGAAGAATTGAGAATCAAAGTTCTGCTTGGAGGTTGCATTCCTCCTTTGCTTGGACTTTTAAAACTTGGGTCAGTAGAAGCACAAAAAGCAGCTGGAGAGACCATATATGTTGTATCATATGGCAGTCTTACAGATCATGTCGGGAGCAAGATATTTGCGACTGAGGGTGTAGTGACTTGTCTTTGGGATCAACTTGGTATAAATTGCAATCGGTACAAGTTTATCAATGGTCTTCTAACTAGGGCATAAAATAATTTATGTAATAACACTAAAGGATTCTAGAAAGTAACTATTGAGGTTGGTGGAGTGGAAATCCTTGTGAGATTACTATTTCTGGAAATCCATTTGCTCAAGCCAATGCATCGTTTCTCTTGGCTAATCTGTTTCTGGCTTCTGAAGCTAGCGGTGTTCAAGTGGATGAAGCTGGTGCTATTAAATCTCTACTTGAGCTTTTAGGTTCCAAAATTGAGACCTTTGTACGTGTTGAGGTAAGTGGTGCATTACAAGTTCTTTCCTTCAAGTCAAAGAGTGTAAATAAATCTTTGGAGGATGTAGGTGGCATTCCTCTTTTGATTGGTGCAATTGCAGCACCTTCAAAGGAGTCTCTATGTGGAGAATCTGCCCAAGCCTTGCAAGAGAATGCCATGAGGGCTCTAGCTAATATTTTGGGCGGTATGTCTTCCTTAGTTCGCAGTCTTGGAGAAAGCATTAAAAGTTGCAGTAATGGTATTCATGTTGTTGACACCATTGGTGCTTTGGCTTATGCTCTGATGATGTTTTCTAAGTAAGACTCAGAAGATTCCATTAATGTGGTTGAATTAGAGGGCCTATTAATCACACAACTCAAGCTAGTCATGCCGAAGCTTGTGTAGAATCATGTAGTTGAAGCCCTGGCTAGTTTGTATGGCAATGCTCGCTTCCATAGACATTTGTATCATGCGGAAGAAAATAAGTTTCTCATTGGTGTACTTACAGGGGCTAGTATTAAAGTGCATAAAGAGCTTACACACTCATTAAAAATCTTGCGTACTACTAGTCCAGATATCTAGCAATCTCTTAGCGGATGAAAAGGGGTTCAACTCTTGATATCACTACCGAGTTTATCTAGTGAGCAAAAACAAGAATGTGCTGTTGCTTTACTTACTATTTTATCTCTAGAAGCTGATGAGGGCAAGTGGGCTATAACCGTTGTAGGTGGAATACCTCCGCTTGTGCAACTGCTTGAAATAGGCTCTGTGAAAGCAAAAGAATATGTTGCTCTAGTGTTACGAAATTTAAGTTTTCATAGTAGAGATATTCATGCTTGTGTCGTGAGTGCAGAAGCTGTTCCAACCTTCTTATGCCTACAGAAAGATTCCAGTACCAAAGGTCAAGAAATTGCTTCAGAGGCACGTAGGCAACTAATTGAGGATTCGAATCCCTGCACTTTCATCTTGTTGAGGACTTCACTTTCAGGAGATAGACCAGAGTTAAAGGTGCACATACTTGATGTCTTCAAGCATATGCTTTTATTGGCATCTCTTGAAGACCTGATTTCTGAAGGAGTTGCTGCTAACAAAAGCCTTCACGCGGTCATTAATTTGCTTGGGTCTTCTAATTTGGATATCCGAGGGAAAGTCGTGTCTGTTCATGCCGATGTTTTTGATCTTCACAAAGGCATTTCTGCAATTCTTAATAAACTGGAGATCGTTGGCCCTTTGATAAGTTTACTACACAGTGGGGCAGAGTCTATTGCCATTCAGTCTGCTCGAGTGCTTGCAGCCCTTTTTGTATCAATTGAAACTAATAAGCACATGCCGTTTCTTGCTAAAGATGCAATTATACCATTATTTAATCTCACAATGTCTCCAAGCATTTCTGCTGTAGAGATGGGAATAACTTCTTTAGCTAATCTTCTATTAAATGGACAAATTGTTGAAGAAGCTCTTGCAGATGATGTTATTCCTCCATTGAGGAAAGTATTGAGGTAAGGGACTCTCAGAGGAAAGCAACAAGCAACAAATGCATTAGCTAGGTTAATATGTCATGCGCCAGTTGATCATGTGTTCATTGGGGTAATTCACTGCTTTGGAACCGTTCTTCATAGATCTAGTCTCTTTCCTTTGTAAAAGAAATTTGGAAGGTAAGATTAAAGAAAAGGCACTTGAAGTATGCTGCAAAGAAAAACATGGTGGAGCAATGAGTCATCCTCTATGGGAAGTACTCATGGAAGCACCTAACTGCTTGGAGTGCACACTTGGTTTCATTGGAAAATATTGTGGTTTGCAAACCAATTAAAGTGCTGATAAGTTGTGTTGTGCCTTGCACACACAACCCATTTTGCCAATGGAGGCCCCCTTTATTTTTTCTATTTTGGCTTGGTCTCAAATATTTTCTTTACATTTGGGCATTTTGACCTCCTTGCTTGTGAGAGAATGAAATCTTGATCAATTGGATAATTTTCTTTACATTTGGGCATTTTGTCATGTTTGAGCTTCCTTTGATGTTGTAGTGATTGAACTAAAGTGTTTTGATTGGTGTTTTGCTCAAGAAATAACTCCTTGTGTACTTTACACTAAAATTGTGCTTCACTCAACTTTGCGCTATAATTTTACTTCAAACAAAACATTGAAAGTTCACTTCACATGACAAGTGCTAAAAACCTTAGTCACTAATCTGGTGTCAACCAAAAGTGTCGCTAACTTCAAGCTTAGTGTTGTCCATGGGTAAAAGCGGGACATTCACACATTGCTAGACATTGCACTGATATCATGTGGCACAAGACATATCCTGTGAAGTCCCATTTCTCTGCATGTCCTGTATGGAGACATTTCCCCACTTTTGGTTCAATACTGCCTAACAGTCTATCAGTTGACAGTGTCATTAATGGCATTTGTCAAAGCACATAAAGGGATGAATACTGTCATTAATCCCTCATTTGCATTCGAAATTTCTCGAAGAACCTAAGCTCCATGAATTTAGTGATTTCCCAAGCAATTTGCTACGTGATTTAGAGCTCCCCACGATGATATAGGAAGATTTGAAGGGTCGATTTGCAAGTGCATCAAGTGTTTTTTATATTTGCCAGGTCATCCTCCTTTGCAACTTCTTTTTTTTACTGATTGGAATTCCTTATTTAAACTTGGATTACTAAATTTATTTTTTTATTTCCTTTTCCTTCCAACGTGGATTCCCGTTGATTAAGTAAATCCTTTTTTGCTGTTATTTTCATTTAATTTGGTTTGAATTAGGGTTTGCTTGTTTCAATGAGTAAAGCTCCATGTGGGGTTGTATTTATTGCTTGGGATGGTGAATGCATTTGGCTGCATATTCTGATAGTAGGATTGTTAAGAGTATTTCATTTTATGGTGGGGAAGTTTAAAATTCAGTAGTTTCTAGATTAGGGCACAACATTTCCTATAGAGTTAATAGTTAAATGTGCCCTAGGTGAGAATTTGGACGTAGTGCAAATTTTGACCTTCAAAGGATATATCCCTTAGACATTAAAAATGATGTTGATCCTAGGAATAAGTTCTTTTCAACTTAACACTTAGAAAATTTTAGGGCTAGGATGCTTATGCGCTAATATCACTCTTCACTGGATATATCCAGTGAGGTCTCACTTCCCTGCATCCTCCAGTCAATCGTGGTTTCCCCGCTTTACCTTAGAATTTTTCAGAAGAAGGATTTGTGATATCTTCTTGTTGCGCCGAACATGTCCAATGAAGCCCCAAACCCCCACTATCTGGTGAAGTGCTTCCGACCTGCTTCTGAAATTCCTAAACACCTAGTGCCCCTTTAGAGCTAAAATGTTATTGCGCTAGATCTATCCTTCAACCTCCAATTTCCCCGCTATCTGGTAGGATGAGTTTTCGCTGCAAACTCTTAATATTACACCTTGCACCAATATACTAGGCATTGTCCTAAAACTCCACATGACTGAATTTATCCTATGAGGGCCTGGAAGCCCACATATTTAGTGAACCTTCAAAGCCCTGTTTTGTCCTGTCAGGGTCAAAAAGCCTACTCCTAAGCCAAAATGACTAATTTAGCTAAGTTTTCATCTTGCACTAGATGTATTGCACCATAATTGCTTATTTTTAGGTACTATCTTTCATGTCTAGTATGAATTTAAGGCATCTCTAATGGTTGAGAAGAAATTAGTTGCTATTTGCATTATGTGCCAATGTCCATTGACATGACAAAACCCTACTTTATGTTGTAAACAATTTAGTTCAATACCTAAACATGATCTAATAACCAAGCATAGCTAGAAACATGGTATTATGCATCTTTTCATGATACAAGAGTAGTCAACATGAAATACAGCTTCAAGGGAATTCCTCCAGTGACCAAGATCACCTCAGCTTGGAATAATATAGGAGATACATACTTGGGTCATATTGACAAAGATGAGTTCAGGGTTTTGAATATTTGGTGATAATCCAACCAAATGGGCCAAGAGGATCAGAGATAATGGAACAGCACAAGTTGCAGCCTTCCCCAGATTGGCGTAGTGTCTAGAGTTAATCATTTCCTATGGAGAGAGATATCATCCCGAGTCAAGATCAGTAGTAGCTCAAGATGGTAGTGTAGTGGCTAGCTTAATTGAGGAAGCTTTGGCTAAAGCATAAATGGCATTCCCCCTTCTCCCACTTTGATAGTAGTCACTAAAAATCACAATCAGATTATGTATGCCCAAGGACCAGAGGTCTGCAAGAGGCTCATGAATGAAGTATGGATGAAGAAGAAAAAATCTGCTATGTCAAAGCTTCCTCGGGTATTATATAGGAGTGAGTTTAAAGATGAAGTAGGTGACTTAGTTACCCTGCTAAGAAAATTCATGGGATTTCCCTCTACCTCTGCCTTTGAGGGCTAGATGTTTGGCTACATTGAGGAGATCCTCAAGGGAGAAATGAAGTTACACTGGGCTCACATCATTAGTGACAACATTCATGAGGGTTTCCTTGCACTTAACCAATACAAAAGTTTTCATTAGACATCATATGTTGGATACATGTTGGCAAGGGATTTTGTTTATCCTAGATTATCACAACTCAAGGCAATGTGAAATGCTGATGGTCAAATGAAAGTATATGAATTCTATCCTCAGCTAGAACTCTCACAATCTTTGGTACATTACAAGAGAGTCAATGACGCATTTACAATGCATATAACTAGAATGTTGCAGGGAGATATGTCTAGGAGACTATCTCTAGAAGCTACCAATGTAGTACAGACTTATGGCAATTGGTATATACAATTTCCCAAGTTTAGTTATATTAGAGTTCAAGGGTTTATGGGAGTCCCTTACAAATTGCCAAAATATCCAACAGATAAGGTTATACTCTCGAAGTTGACTAGGCAGTTGTGCACCTACCATGGGATGTTGAAACATCTACACAAAGCCTCTATCAAGTTTCCTATCATTTTGGGCAAGGTCTGTTCACTTGCATCACTATAGGTGCAACAGAATATTTTGACACTGAACTCCAATTGTTACATTTGAACTTCTACAAAAATAGAACTCATTTTGATCCATTTGGCACAATAGAGAAACATGTCAGTAGGAAGCTCTTTCATTAAGAGAATTTAGAGGATTTTTGGGCTAATCGCCTAGATGAGCATGAAGTTATCAGAAGAAAATGGTTAGGGTTGTCACTAGATTACATTATCATGTTCCACATTGCCCAAGTACCTGATCAATTGACTGACCATGGGGATGTGATTCAACAAAAAGAATGGATAGTAGTGTTTGGACAACCCACCCCACCTCCAAATTAGGCTAAGGTAGAGGAGAGCACCTTATATGAGATTATGAAACCTCCAATCAGTTACAACAGGATGTGGATGCAAAACCAAATAGCTCAACTGACTACAATAGGGGTTTCTCTCACATATACCAAAGATCCACAAGAAAGAGAGTGATGATGAGAAAGACAAGCCTATTGAGACCAAAGAAGAGCCAAAACTTGGTGCATCAGGAGATGTAGCTAGGGTAGTCGATGTTGATAGTGAAGGAACAAAAGATGACATACCAATTGCAAAGAAAAAGGATAAAGGAAAAGTTTCTAAGGAGCCAAAGAAGAAGCAAATGAGAGGCATCATTTCTCTTCCACAAACCAGAACTTAAAAAAAGGAGAACCATGCCAAGTGGAGAAGGAGAAAGCTTCAAGGTTAAGAAGTGAAATAAAACAAAGAAGGCACCTACTTTGAATATAGTTTCAGACTCTTAAGCTTCAGGAACTATCCCTATAGCACCACCTCCCTCTTCTACTAATCTATGTACTACATCAACTGTATCTGCTACCATTGTGTCATCTTCCCCTGCTGTTCCAAGCATATATCACCTCCTGTCTCCTCTAGTGCTCCTATCACCTCTTCTTCCCCTATTGTACTCTCTACTGCACTCTCTTCTTCGAGCTACCACCTTCTCCTTTATTACCATCCATTAGCCCCTCCACTTCCTCATCTTTCCTACCTTCCATTTCCATCTCATCCATCAATCCTCCTATCTCCTCATCATCTTCACCTCGTTTCCCCATTTCTTTTTCCATTTCCTCCATCTCATTCATTTTGCCTTTCATTATGTCTTTGCCTCCCATTTCCACTATCCTTTCACCACCATCATTTTCCTTACCACTCCTCAACCTTACCAATCCTATCATTCTTTCCTTCGTTCTTCATCTACCTTCTATTCCTCCTTCCTTAGGTTTTATAGCATTTTCAAACCTATCCTGAGTGCAGCTACCCAATGCCATAGTCAATTCCTTAATGGCTATAAATAATTCTTTAACCTAGCCATTTCGGGATAGAAAGGACGAACCTAAGCCCTCCTCCCCACAAGTGCCACTACTAGAAGGAATATAGAAGGTCTGTGCAGAAATGAACATGACGACTACAGAGGAGGTCATTATTGAGGATGCACTGGATAACTCTCCCACAAATATGAGCATAGTGGAGATAGTGAATTTAGATGGCAACCCTGTTAATTAAAATACAGATGACACTGTGTTAAATATTGCTGCACAGGACATTGTACAACACTTACAGCAATTGGATCATTCCAATTCACCTCCTAGGGTAGATATAGAGATTGCTGGGAATGAGGATGGTGTTGACAAAGGAGTGGGTTCAAGTGATGTGATTCTTTCAGATTCTTTGAATAAAGGAGATAGTCATATTGGTTCTCCTAGTCATTCAACAACAATCCCATCTTTGCTGCAATAGAGGATTCAGAATAAGCCTCCCCAAGTTGAGGTAGTCTTTTTCTGGGTTTTCATGGGATATGATTCCTTTCAAGAGAGGTGAAATATCCTATATTTCACTTGCGTTGTTGTGTGCTAAAACACCCATCAATATGTTGGCAAACATAATTCATTGGCGACTTCGGTACTTTGTAAACCTCACTATTGAAGGAAATACCCATCGGCAAATGATAACAATGGAGAACTCTTATCTCGGTGAATTGTTGGTTAGCCAAACCACATTCGACCCAATGACTATATTAGCAAATTTATAGTTCGTCAAACCACACTCTAGCCGATCATTAGTTTGGAGGTAGGTTCGAAAGATGATCAGCCGAAGGAAGGCTGTATATAGTGATATTCAAAATTAACTTCTTCCCATATAATGAGGATTCTATCAACATGCAAGCTACTAACTTTCCTGTCGTTCGGAGACAACATCAGCTTCTTGTCACTTTACTTCTTTGTAATGTTGCAACGATGGCGGCTCTTCCAATATATTTGGATAAGATGTTCCACCCTGTTGTTGTTGTGATTCTCTCTATTACCTTTGTTCTGGCTTTTGGTGAGGTTATCCCAGAAGAAATATGTTCACAATATGGCCTTGCTATTGGTGCAAACTTTGTTTGTCTTGTAAGTGTGCTTATGATTGTTTTCTATCACATCGCCTATCCTATTGGGAAGAAGGCCGGTAAAGGGGGAGCTTACACATGATGAGATGACAATAATAAGTGGAGCACTTGATCTGACTAAGAAGACTGCTCAAGAGAGAATGACACCGATTGAATCAACTTTTTCATTAGATGTCAATTCTAAGTTGGATTGGGAGGCAATGGGGAAGATCTTAGCTCGAGGCCATAGTCAGGTTCTTGTGTACTCTAGAGACCCGAAGAATATAATAGGGCTTATTTTGGTTAAGAGTCTCCTAATAGTTTGTGTTGAAACATAAACTCTTGTATGTGCTTTGTCAATTAGGAGAATACCCAGGGTTCCAATAGATACGCCACTTTATGATATCTTAAATGAATTATAGAAGGGATGCGGTCGCATGGCTGCAGTTGTCAAGACTAGAAAACAAAAGCCTCAACTTGATGTTGGTGAGAAGTCTCAGGAAAGTCTCAAGAAGAGAACAAAAGACTCAAGTTTTAATTCTTCTATGGTGCTGAGTCAGGTTGAGTCAGCTGCAGACATTGAGAAGGGTCAAGTTGGAAGTGCAGTATTGCCTACCAAGTATAATGCGCTAGACAAACAACAAAATCTTCTAGCCTGCTCTAAATGGCACATTGGAGGCTCAGTAGTGGTTAGCCACATTACAAGGAAATCAATCCTGAAAATGTTATCATGGACGACCGCAGAAGGAGAGTGGATGTTGGCAAAAATGATAAGTGAGTGGAAGACTCGGTTCTTCTTATCTACAAAACTACTCTTTTGTCACCTGACTTTAGTTCGAACTACAACCCCTACCACACTTCACAACATCTAGGATAGAATGGAAGCCAAAGGCACTAGTGAAGTATAGATTACCTAAACATCAAACAGACAGGATATCTTTCCTAGGAGATTTAATGCTCCAAGACAAGGAATGATTCTATCTTTTGAGTCATTAACAAGGTCTTTCTAAAATGTGCATTTTTTGGTTGATATACCTATAGAAATGAAAGACCCAGGTTCTAACAATTTTAATATGTGTCAATGAACCTGGAAAGACAACATTAATGGATGTCTTACCCGAAAGAAAGACAGGAAGTTATATATTTTTATATGCACAAGCACGTTCATGCGCGCACACATGTATATTCATATTAATACACACACACACACAATATATATATATATATATATATATATATATATATATATATATATATATATATATATATATATATATATATATATATATATATATAAAAACCTTTGTTAAGAGGGATATCAAAAGCTTTATGACATACTTCACTAATGTAATAGTCCTCCTTAAGTCATGAATAAACCTTTGTAAATAGGAATATCAAAAAGATTTATGACATACTTCACTAATGTAATAGTCCCCTGTAGACTGTTCAGGGACAAAGTCCCTTTAAACAAGATTGTGGATGTAATCTAAACATATACCCTTTTTCTCACTTGGAGATTTTTTCCCAGCTAATAATTTTTCAATATCTAAGATAGGAACAAATAGAAGTTTATTTCAATGCTCAACAGAGATATCGACACCATAAAATAGCTCAAGTCGATAGTTTCTTAGTAATGACTATCATATCTAATGGCCCTAATATGGTCGGACTGGGCATGAACAATAAAAACTAGGAAACTAAACCATAGTCCTTATTCATAATATAGACCTCTATTTATTCATTTAATAAATATCCCCAAATATTATCTTTCATATAAAATATTGACCTATATAAGGTCAAAATTATAAATAATCAAACTTATACATAATACAAAACTATAGTGGCTAGAATGATAATATCTAGAATCAAGAAGAATACAAACCTATATATGGTCGAAGCATTGATTTCATACTATCAATACAACTTCATTGCATAGACCACATTGTGGTCTTTAATACTTATATTTGTTAGAAATGAAGCCCAATCGTCACTGCCCTTTTGTCTTCCTCTTCCAATGTCTCTTCACTTGCCTGAAGAGTCTATATAATTTCCTTCTCATTCTCTTTTTGGTAGAGATGAAGACTGTTGTAATTGAGTTGATTAATGGAATAGAGTGTCCTGCTTTCCTTGGTGGATATAGCCATTTTGATGGTGAACCATGTTCAATCTGTGTCTCTATTTTTATCTATGTGTGATTGACTTTTTATCTATTTTAGTTTTCTGTTTAGCTGCATTTTATCTTCAACAATTGGTATCAGAGCCTTGGTGCTTGATCATTTGGCATGAGAGGTTTGAGTTTGAGTGGGAGCAATGCCGACTAATGAAGGAAGTCCTAGGAAATCACAAGGGAGGCTAAAATCTAGTGAGAGAGATATTGGTTGCTGGTATTGTGGCAAGTAAGGCCACATCAAGAAGAATTGTTGGTTTTTGAAGAAGGCTGAAAATCATCCAAAGGAAGATGAAGCAAATCCAGTACGTGAAGAGGATGTCGGTGCAATAATTGGTGTTCTTGTTTCAGCCTCGAAAGAAACATCACCAAATTTTTGGGTGCTCACTTCAGGAGCATCGCTTCATGCCACTCCATGCAAGGAGTACTTCATTAATCTACAAAGCGGTGATTTTGGTAAGGTTCTTCTTAGCAATAGTGAATCTTGTGATGTTATTAGCAAAGGGGATGTTTTATTAAAATTAAAAAATGGAAATAGTTGGCTGTTGCAAAATGTCAGATATGTCCCTCGGCTCAAACAAGATTTTATTTTAGTTGGACAATTATTTTCACAAGGATGTAGAGTCGATTTTGAATTGAATAGATGGAAAGTCACAAAAGGGTCCTTGGTAATTACTTAAGGCAGAAAAGTAGGCACCCTATATGGCATAGAAACTCTTGGTTCATGTGAAATGGATAGGTTAGATGATGTAGTTGATTCTGACATTGATGAATTTCTTAACCTATTGGAATCTGATCAAATATTTGTCCAAGAAAGTGCAAGTGTCTCTGCAGAAAATACATAAATTAAAAAGACAGAAGCTATGGAATGGGAACCTTATAAAAACATTAAATATTGTAAAAAAAGTTGTGACAACCTGTCAAAATCTGAAATGAAGCCCAAGTGCAAGAGAGAGGATATTTATCCCTGGAAGAAACATCACCATGGCAAGAAGATGAAGAAGTCTGTAGAAGGTTCATCTACATTTACAAGGCCTCCTCAAGCATCTGAAGGTGGCAGACGGCCTCAGAGACTTATTCTTCAATAAAATTTAGACGATGAAGATGACTATCCTCTGAGGACAAGAAAATGTTTACAAGAATCACTCCGAAAGGAAACTCCAGCCAATTAGGTTGCCCCTGCAATTGGGCCTTACCTAGAAACAGGTAGCAGTAGCTATGGGGATTCTTCACGTGGTATACTAGGGTACTCGAATACTACATGGAAGTCTAGTGGCAATGACTCTACAAGTGGAATTGGTGGATTTGGTGGGTATAGTAGTGGTAGTGGTGATGGGATAACAAATGAATATAAAGATTATTGAGGGACTTATGGTGCATCAGGAAAGCAAAGTTAGAGAGGCCCAAACACACGTTTTAGGCCATATCCAGACCGCAGAGGCAGTTATGGAGGTGTTGGATTTGGCCCTAATTTTGTAGGGTATGGGACAAATACAGCTATAAGTTATGGCTGCTTTGGTGGTGCACAGAGTCCTAGTGAAGCAAGTAAAGAAGTCATGTTTGTGTATGTGGTGGCTGACAGGGATGAGGAGGCAACTTTAGGGAGAATGCAATGCCTTGCTGCATTGGCTCGATGGGAAGAACTGAGCAATCTTTGTAAAGTGTTTTGGACTTCTGCAGAACCAGCTGCAAGATTGGAAATGGCCCCATTGGCTGCTAGTGCTGCATGGAACATGGCAGAATGGGATTAGATGGTAGAGTATGTTTCTCATCTAAATGATGGCGATGAAACAAAACTTCAGATGTTAGGAAATACTGGTGGCAGTGGTGATGGTAGTAGTAATGGAGCAATCTTCAGAGTTCTCTTTGTTCATCGCAAAAAGTATGTTGAATCCTGGGAATATGTTGAGCGTGCAAGGAAATGTGTGAGGAAGGATGATGAGGAGTCAGAATTGGGTTGTGATAAGAGGCAGAGTAAGAAGTTTAAGGGCGTGAGACAAAGACCATGGGGGAAATGGGCTGCGGAGATTAGAGATTCCTCTATGCGGGTTTGTTTGTGGTTGTGTACGTATGATACTGTTGAGGAAGGCATTGTTGTCGGTGATGAAGCTATCGCTGTCGCTGATTTTATTTCATTGCATATGCCATTAACTCCTGCCACAGACAAGATATTTAATGATGAAACTTTTGCCAAGATGAAGATGGGGGCACGCATAGTAAATGTTGCTAGGGGCAGCGTTATTGATGAAGAGGCACTGGTTACAGCACTTGATAGTGGAATTGTAGCTCGAAAGGTCCATAAGTAGTGGGTTCTTGACATCGAAAGGCTACCTTCTACCCTTGAGGGTCCTGGTGGCATTTGGTGTGATGTGGATGTTGTTGAGCTCTCATATTATGGGGCACCAGCAGCAACACCAAAAGAACAATTGTATACAGAACTGGTAGAAGGTCTCCGGGGAAGTGATCCAAGCATTGGTTCAGGTTCTCAGGTCGCAAGCTAGGAAACATATGGAACACTGGGGGCTATTGTTAGAAGTTGAACTGGCTCTCGTCAGGATGGCTTTCTGACCAACCGCCATGTAGCAGTAGATTTAGATTACCCAAACTAGAAGATGTTTCACCCGTTGCCACCAAACCTTGGACTGGGTGTCTATTTAGGTGCTGTTGAGAGGGCTACATCATTCAATACCGATGATCTGTGGTACGAAATTTTTGCTGGCATGAATTTAGAGACATTTGTATGAGCAGATAGGGCATTTATTCCATTTGCAAATAGCTTTGAAATTTCCAAAGTTCTTTTGCAAAGTTGGGAGTGCATGCAAATTGAACTTTTTGAAAAGTACACTCTTGGAGGTGTTAGTTTGGTTGACTTGGTTGGAATTCTCACCAAGATTGGTCAACTAATGGAGTGGTTACTTGGTATTGTAGTTAAGTAACATTGAGTTTCAAGGATAGTGGGGACAGCAGTGTGGTTTAGACTTCAGTGGGAGATTGTTGGAAATGAAGCCCAACTGTCACTGCCCTTTCATCTTCCTCTTCCAATGTCTCTTCACTTGTCTGAATAGTCTATATAATTTCCTTCTCATTCTCTTTTTGGTAGAGATGAAGATTGTTGTAATTGAGTTGATTAATGGAATAGAGTGTCTTGCTTTCCTTGGTGGATGTAGCCATTTGGATGGTGAACCACGTTAAATCCATGTCTCTATTTTTATCTGTGTGATTGACTTTTTATCTATTTTAGTTTTCTGTTTAGCTGCATTTTATCTTCAACAATATTAAGATATCCTCAACAAATAAACTAGTCGCAGTCTTTAAATCTTGGCATGATTTTGTCAATGTTCTAACCTAAAATGGTTTCTAATAATACCATTGTAATAACAACACATGGACTGAGTATAGTCTCAGGCATAGTTCACTTCTTTATCAATATGCAAACCAATCAAGGTTGCTAATGTATCACTAGTAATTTATAATACGTAGACCTATTATGGTCTCATAAATATATAACACTATATTTTTAGTATACATACTAATTATGGTCTCAGACATATGGCATTATGCAATATCAATACCTTGTCCCAGTATGGGTTCAAAATGAACTGGTTTCATAATAAATAAGCAAACTAATGAAGAACAGAGGTAAGCCCTCCTTTAAACAATTCCAAAATGCATTCCTTTTTAAAGAATGATTCACATGAAACCATAATTTACAGATGTATAGTTTTGAAGTTAAAAACATATATTCTATGCTTGAAAAAGCTACAAAACATACCCATGCCTCAAGAGTGTTTTCCTCTATTGAATCTCAAACCTCTCTTCCTCCTCTTCTTGTCTCCTCTTTCTTTCCACTCTCCTATTTTATTCCTTGCTTTCCATTCTTCACTGCATTTTGCCCTCATTTTTAGGTGATGAAAATGCCCCTAATTTCTCCATGGATATTAGAGATTTCTTTGAAGTTAAGTCCAATCCATCAAAATAAATGCCACACTAGAGTGAGTACACACTATGGTGTAGTGTGATGGGGTTATTTCCCAAGTTCTTTCAATTCCCTCACTCTCGCATTCAATGCATTCATCTCCACTTCGTGGAGTTCATCTCATAGTATTTTAATTTAAACATAAACCAAATCATGATCTATATAAATATATTTATTTAGATTTATATATTTAGATATCTACTTGTATAGATATGAATTCATATAGATATATATATTTATATATATGTATATATATTTACATAATTTCTTACATATATAAACTATCCCATGCACACAACTTGTGTAAGGTAGTTTATCACCTTTCTGACAAAAGCAATAGTGAGATATGCAAGGCAATAGATTGTCATCTAATCCATTTGAAGAATATTATGAAAAATTTAGTAATTCAAAGGATGACCAAAGCAATAGTTAAATGACAATGTAATGACGTAAAGTACTTTAGAGACTTATGACACACTAACACATCCAATGAAACATTCATATAACCTCTAACAACATGCATGTGTGCATTCTCAGAACATGATATCGTAGCCATTTTCCTGATCTGCTACACTCTCTTTGGCGATACTATCCCTCCTAATCAAGGAGAGAGAACTAATGATTCACAAGCACATCATTTAAGATTAATTGCTTTTGGATTTCACTATGTGTGTTTTTGTCTCAACATTTTGGATCACACTCAGTGATCCATCATAAGGAAGAGGATACAAATGAGTAGGATTGCCAAACTTTGCCTTATAAAAAGGAGAGAGAGGGATTAGCATTGAATAGAATGAATGGAATTTCAACATCTAATTAGAGGTAGAAGAAATAAAATTATAAAAATAACACTAAGGAACAAAGATAGGAAAGTCAAATTGGTATTATATTATAAAATAAAATGTAAGAAAAGTAATATATATGATAAATCATACAATATCTAAAAGATTAAATTTAATATGCATGAAACAAAGTAGATTAAAATGAAAGAGTGACAATAAATATAATAATAAAGGTTTAAGTATCAAAAAGAATGAATTAACAGAAAACCAATATAGGGTCAAACAATTTAATGTAATCCACCTCAAAAATTAAAGATTAAAGAGATAAAAATATAAAATTAGAAACAAAGGAACAAAGATTGGTGGGCGTGAAAATATAGTAATATATTATAATATGTAACAATGTAAATAGCATAAATAAGTAAAGTATCATGTAATAAATAAAAAAATATAATAAAACTGAATAAAGTAAAATATGTAATACATCTAAATAAAGCAATAAATGTACTATATCATGCAATATATAATATCTAATAAAACTAAATAAGCAATATATCAAGCAATATGTAATAAATTGCAAGATATAATAAATAAAGTAATATATATATAATATATCTATATGAGGCAATATATGTAATATATCTTGCAATATATAATAAAAACACACAACAAGTTAATGTGCAATATATTGTGCACTATGTATTAAATAAAAAATGTAAAAAATCAAAACTCATAAAAATAACTCAATAAGGTCAAGCCAAAGAAACATGAAAGTATCAAAAAATATAAATAGCAAGTAAATGTGAAAGAAATTTAGTAAAGCAAATTGAAAGAGCAACCTAGAAGGTAGAACACAGAGGAGAATTGAAAAATGTTAAAAAGAAAGACAAATCAAAAAAATATTATAAATCATGTAATGGAATAATAAATCATGTAATATGTAGTATATCATGCAAATAATAATAGTTAGAAAAATATAATAAATCTCACACAAGTAAATCAGTATTATATCATGTAATATATAGTAAATCAAAAGACATAATAAATAGCCCCAAAAAGGTCAAGCCAAAGAAACTTGAAAGTAAGACAAATTGAGAGATATTTTAATAAGTAAATGAGTAATAGACAAAGTAAATATATAGTAAATGAAAACATATAATAAATGGTCCAACAAAGTCAAGCAAAGAAACTTAAAAGAAAGACAAACAGAGAAAAAATTTTAATAAGTAATTGAGTAAGAGACAAAAGTAAATGACAATGAAAGTACTTAACATCCTAAATAAGCAAAAACTAGAAAGGAAATAATAATTGCAATATTTATGAAGAAAGTAAATCAATACATGTAATAAACAAGAGAAATAAAAGAAAATCCATAGGAAAGGACCACTCTATGAACAAAGAATGAAGCATAAAAAAAGGGAGAAGGGCAACAAGAATCACAAAATAGAAACACGACAATAAATGGAGTTAGCAAGGGAGGTCTTAAAACATAAAAATGGATGAAGGATAGGAAAGCCTAGTCACATAGAATGTAAGGAAACCGAAAAGGGAAGATTAGGGTTGACAAGGACTAAGCACCACGAGGAACTATGCCCCTAGATATAAAAGAAGGCCAATGACCCAACACAAAGGAGAAAACAGAGAGACATCAAAGAGGAAGAGAAACGAAAGGGGAGGAATGAGAGGGTGGTGAAAAGAGGCGAAGGGTATAAGAGAAGCTAAGAAGGAAAAAGGAGAAGGAAGAGAAGGAACAAGTTTAATGAGGGGAGGTGTGGAGAGAGTTCAATAGGGGTTGCCAAGCAGGACTTAGATGCCAACCTTCATCATGATTAAGATTCGTAGGGTCTTTCCTGATGAAGATGGATTTAAGGAGTTTTCTCCTGAAAAAAATATCTTCTTTGATGAGAACTTGGGTGTCCTCCAAACAAATATGGTGCTTGGTTTGAAAAGAGAGCTCTGCGAGGGCAGATTTTGAAAAATGATCATGCCTAATGTCAGCACTATCTTCTTTGATCCTCATGTTAATGGAATGACCAATTTCTCCAATATATGGGGTCCCACAAGAGCAAACAATTTTATAGACTCTTGAGTTGAGCATACTATGTCTAGGATCCTTGATAGAAGGGATGAGGTTCCTAACAGTGGACTCCTGAGTTGAGCAAACAATTAGATGCTGAAATTCCATTCATTCTCTTCAACCCTAATCCCTCTCTCTCCTTTTTATAAGGCAAAGTTGGGCAATCCTACTCATTTTACAATCTCCTTCCTGATGATGGATCACTGAGCGTGATCCAAAACGTTGAGACAAAAACACACGCAGTGAGATCCAAAAGCAATTAATCTTAAATTCTATGGACTATGGAAAGCTCATGCCTACTATTGCAGCCCTTGGGGAGGGAAATCATTTTCAAAGCAAAGCTTCTGAAGAAGCTGAGGATTAAACTCACAAAGCGGATTGCAGATTTAGCTTTCTTAAAAAGATGAATAGATTCCCGCCTTTTCTCCTCTTTTGTTCGTCTCCTCCACCACCTCCAGAACCATCGAACTTGTCATATCTTTGATCAGGCCAGTCTTTCACTTCTAAGATCAGTCATTAAAAGCACCAGAGCTATTATAGACCAGATATCAAAACGGCTGTTCTATCTCCATCTCGAGTTAGCAAGCTCGATTCGATGTGATGTCTGGTCGCTACCGGACACCCTTTCCCATGCTAGGGCGGAAGGTTTAAAATCGTCTTGGGAAACAAGGCAAAAAAGAAAATTTGCAAGGCTAGCCTCTAAAAAATGCCAGCCTTTCTCCGTGTCTTTCTCTCACTCTAGCCAGTACTCTTGTGAACCTATTACCTTCTCAGCATGTGTTGCTCATTCGACTGGTTTTAACGATAGCTTCTGTTTAAAACAGTCGGCGGTTCCCTCTGTCTTGCCCACCACATCTTCCACTTCTATTTCTCACTCTCTAACTTGCTCACTGGTGGCGGATAGGGAATGTAGATCTCACTGCAACAGTGTTAACTTTTCCAACAGTCTCATCAATCCTCCTCCTATGCCCTCAGTTTCGAATTTTTCCCCATACTGTTCAGAACGATGCCGAGCCTGTGGAGAACGTTGATGTCGGCGTCACAGTTCCGGTTCACAGACCACGCAGCAGCTTGTTGCCTTCTTCATTTTACAATGTTTGCGAGTCTGTCCAGCCTCCTCAAATGTTCTCAGCATCGATACCTCCTCCATTCTCTGGCGATCCAGTGGAGAACGATGCCGGTGAGTCACCATTGACCGTTGCAAGTGCTAACGTTCATTTTCTTCCTGGTAGTTTTACGTCCTCTCCTAGCATTAATTTTTCCTCCTCTTTCGATGTTCTTCCCAACAGCTCTCCCTATCCGGCCACTTCATCTAAACACGTGCCATCACCGCCTCTCAACTGCGCCAATCATCTTCCCCCCTGCCTCCGTCATTTAACTACACGTCCCATCAACCAGCCGTGATTGATTCGTCCTGTCCTCAGTCTGATCTCCCCTAACCCACCATTAATGATCACCAGTCATCTATTGTCTCGTCCCATCTCTGTCGCCATACCGTCATTGCCCATTCCTCCCCCGCTTTGATATGTGCTCTCCTTCCACCAATCACTGCACACCTCGTGGGTGCACTTTGCCCTCCTCAAACCTGCCCCCCTCCTTTTTCAATTTGTTCTGCCTCGGTCCCGTCTAAGTTTTTTCACCAATCACTTACTCCAAATATTATAGCAGACTGGGAAAACAAGCTTGTCCTCAACCTATCCTCATTTTTTATAGACCTACTAGCCATCAATTTTTTAAAAGGAGGCTTGGGTTTTTCTCTCGCTCTGTCTTCCATCCCCCATTTAGACTTCCTGGTTGAAATAGAGAATACCATTCATTCTCTCCCCAATACAGTCATTGATGAGATTTGACAAGATTGTATTGTAGCCCTCAGATGTACTAAACTCCCTAAGCAGAATGTTTCTAAAGAGGAGTTTTTTGTGTTCAAACAACTTTTGAGAAACAATGATGTTGTCATTGTTAAAGCCGACAAGGGAAATGCCACTATTATTCTTGACAAGAATGATTATGTCTCCAAAATGATCAACCATCTAATCGATAGTGGCAATTATAAAGTCCTCCCCCTTAACCCCGTTTCCAAGATCATGAGACTTGTTAAGAATGCCATTGCTCATTGTTCCTTTGATGACGTCACCAAGAAACGTCTCATTCCCTGCAAAGAAATTACCCCGCGTATTTAGGGCACACCTAAAATCCACAAACTTGGCATTCCTCTTAGACCTATAGTTGACACCAATCATTCCCCTACGTACAATCTAACTACCTTCCTTGCTAAACTAATCTCTCCCTTAGTAGGGAAGTCAGATTCTTTCATCAAAGAGTCTACCCATTTCATTGATTTCATCTGGGACAAGCACGTGGACGCTGCTGATATTCTTGTTAGTTTCGATGTGGTGTCCTTAATTACCAAAGTTCTCATGCGTGACTCCTTGGAATTGATTAGACGCAAAACCAATGATGAAATCACTTCTCTTAAAGAGTTGTGCCTTCGTTCAACATTCTTTACTTTCCAAGATGTAGTCTATGAACAATCCGATAGGGTCGCCATGGGTTCTCCCCTTTCCCCTATCATAGCCAACCTTTATATGGAGCATTTTGAAGAATCAACTCTTAACTCCTTTCCCCTCAAGCCTAGATGGTGGAAGCATTATGTTGATGACACCAGCATATGTTGGCCTCATGGCCATGAACAATTAGAACTCTTCCACTCCCATCTTAATAGTTTGGTCAATTGCATACAATTGACCAAAGAACTTGAAGCCAACAACCAACTTTCTTTTCTTGATGTCCTGAGCATTAGAAAAAAGGATGGTTCTCTAGGTGGCCAGGTCCATAGGAAATCTACCCACACTGATCTTTACTTCCATGCTTCCTCTCTTCACCAGCCCAGCCAAAAAATTGGTGTCCTTAAGACACTAGCCACTCATGCTTACTACATCTGTGATAAGGAGCACATTGACCTAGAGCTCTCTCACCTATCTCAAGTTTTTAAACTCAACGGGTTCAGCAACAAAGCCATCTCGAGAGCCTTTATCTTTACCAAAAATCATACCAACTCGAAACCTGAACCTGATGTTGTCAACCCTTCCTTTGTTAGCACTCTCCCTTACATAGAAGGCCTCTCTAATAAGATCTAAAAAATCTTACATAAGAAAAGCCTCAAGTGCACCTTTAAACCCTACTCCACTATTAGGAACCTCATCCCTTCTGTCAAGGATCCTAGATATAGTATGCTCAATTCAGGAGTGTATAAAATTGTTTGCTCTTGTGGGACCCCATCTATTGGAGAAACTGCTCATTCCATTAGTACAAGGATCAAAGAACATAGTGCTGACATTAGGCATGATCATTTTTCAAAATCTGCCCTCGTATAACACTCTTTTCAAACCAAGCACCATATTTGTTTGGAGGACACCCAAGTTCTCATCAAAGAAGATAATTTTTTCAGGAGAATACTCCTTGAAGCCATCTTCATCAGGAAACATCCTACGAATCTTAATCGTGATGAAGGTTGGCATCTAAGTCCTGCTTGGCAACCCCTGTTGAACTCTCTCCACACCTCCCCTCCTTAAACCTGTTCCTTTTCTTCCTTCTCCTTTTTTCCTCTTAGCTTCTCCTGTACCCTCTGCCTCTTTTCACCAGCCTCCCATCCCTCCCCTTCCGTTTCTCTTCCTCTTTGACGTCTCTCTATTTTCTCCTTTGTGTTGTGTTGTTCGCCTTCTTTTATGTCCGGGGGCATAGTTCCTCGTAGTGCTTAGTCCTTGTCAACCCTAATCCTCCCTTTTTGGTTTCCTTACATTCTATGTGACTAGGCTTTCCTATCCTTCATCCATTTTTATGTTTTTAGACCTCCCTTGCTAATGCCATTTATTATCGTGTCTCTATTTTGTGATTCCCGTTGCCCTTCTCCCTTCTTTTTTGCTTCATTCTTTGTTCATAGAGTGGTCCTTTCCTATGGATTTTCTTTTATTTCTCTTATTTATTACATGTATTGATTTACTTTCTTCATAAATATTGCAATTATTATTTCCTTTCTAGTTTTTGCTTGTTTAGGACAATGTTTAGGACATTAAGTACTTTCATTGTGATTTACTTTTGTCTCTTACTCAATTACTTATTAAATTTTTTTCTATGTTTGTCTTTCTTTTAAGTTTCTTTCGTCATTTACTTATTAAAATATCTCTCAGTTTGTCTTACTTTCAACTTTCTTTCGCTTGACCTTTTTGGGGGTATTTATTATGTCTTTTGATTTACTATATATTACATGATAAATTACTTATTTACTTGTGTGAGATTTATTAGATTTTTCAAACTATTATTATTTGCATGATATACTACATATTACGTGATTTATTATTGCATTACATGATTTATAATATTTTTTTGATTTGTCTTTCTTTTTAACATTTTTCAATTCTCCTTTGTGTTCTACCTTCTAGGTTGCTCTTTCAATTTTCTTTACTAAAATTTCTTTCACGTTTCTTTGGCTTGACCTTATTGAGCTATTTCTATGAGTTTTGATTTATTACATTTTTTATTTAATACATAGTGCATGATATATTACACATTAACTTGTTGTGTGTTTGTATTATATTTTGTATGATATATTACATATATTGCTTCATTTAGATTTATTATATATATTACTTTATTTATTATATCTTGTAATTTATTACATATTACTTGATATATTACTTATTTAGTTTTATTAGATACTATATATTGCATGATATAGTACATTTATTGCTTTATTTAGATGTATTACATATTTTACTTTATTTAGTTTTATTATATTTTTTTATTTATTGCATGATACTTTACTTATTTACGCTATTTAGATTGTTACATATTATAATATATTACTATATTTTCACGCCCTCCGAACTTTGTTCCTTTGTTTCTCAGTTTATATTTTTATCTCTTTAATCTTTAATTTTCGAGGTGGATTACATTAAACTGTTACACCCTATATTGGCTTTTTGTTAATTTTTTCTTTTTTGATACTTAAACCTTTATTATTATATTTATTGCACTCTTTCATTTTAATCTACTTTGTTCCATGCATATTAAATTTGATCTTTTAGATATTGTATGATTTATCATATATATTACTTTTCTTACATTTTATTTTATAATATAATACCAATTTGACTTTCCTATCTTTGTTCCTTAGTGTTATTTTTTAAATTTTATTTCTTTTGCCTCTAATTAGATGCTGGAATTCCAATCATTGTCTTCAACCCTAATCCATATCTCTCCCTTTTATAAGGTAAGGTTTGGCAACCCTACTCATTTGTATCCTCTTCCTGATGATGGATCACTGAGTGTGATCCGAAACGTTGAGACAAAAACACACATAGTGAAATCCAAAAGCAATTAATCTTAAATTCAATGGATTGTGGAAAGCTCATGCCTACTAAGCACATCATTACTGACAAGGAAGTTATTCCATTACATTTAATCATATGTATATACAAATGAATGAAACTAAATTATTTATCACATAATCATAGAATGAAGATAATATCTTTACCATTGATCATCATCATCTAATATTCACATGTTGCATACACATAAAATAATTAGAATATACTTAACACAAATAATCTCTAAATAGGGTAACTTCATAACTATAAGTTTAAAATACATGATAAAATGTCTACTAGAAAATTGTTTAAAATAACATAGTTTTAACTATCTAAAAATGGGCTGTGACAACACACAAATTGCAAGTTTCAAAAAAATAAAGTGCTTTGATCCCATCATGAGGCACACAACACAAAATACTCTCAAACGAAAATACAACATCCATCTCCTCAACTTAGCACTTGATGTGCCTTGGAGTGAGGGAAGATTTGATCAAATCAATCTTAGAAGAGATAAGGGATAAACTACTAGTCCAGGAAAATCCTACCAAGAAAACTACGGAATAACAAATGAAAATCTTAACAATAGATTCACTATAGAGATATTATGCTTCTCAAAGAACTCATTAAACTTAAACAAAGGAGATTAAACACATTTCACCTCTATGATGCAGGAGCATCTAGTGGTGTAAGGGCAATCTTGCATCACCCAAAAATATTTGAAGTTGTTTTGAATTTGTTTGCTTTTGTAGGTTTATTTAGTTGTGTTGGAGTCCATGTTGACACTTTATTGGTTTGGGAAATTCAGAAGTTCAGAAAGGGTAAAAATAGCAACCTATTATTTTTAGTAAGTTGGCTTATTAGTGTATGTACAGACTTGAAAATTTACCCTAAGAAGAAGAATTGTAAAAATAAGAAAATGGTGAAGAAATCATTTGAATATCATTTATAGTTTGAGAGATATTAATGTTTTCATCTTGGAAAATTTCTCTTAATGAACCTAAAATTTGAATTTAAGGCCTTTAGAAGCCTCACTGGGGTTTGAAAAGTGGACAAAATGATCTTTAGATATTTTGTGCATTGTAGACCTCTTCACAAGATTTACAACACATAGTTTTATTTGTTAATCAGACGCCCAGTTCAAAAGTTATGGCCCTCAGATGTTGTGTTACAAATTTTCAAAAACTTTAAAAATTTTAAATTGCTAATTTCTTGGGCAGAAAATGGATAGTTAGACTTGGCATCCAAAAGGGGAGTTACATTTTTCTAGAACATTTAGGAAGGTAGTGGAGAAGTGGCATGGAATTTATTGGTGCCAAATAAAAAATGGGAAACATAAAGGTTATGAAGGACAGTTCCATGTGTAGTTGTGGATTCAGATTGTAGAAGTCTCTAATAGAGGAGGGTTTTCTCTGTTGTGAAATAGTCCATGCTGTTGTAACATTTTTGTGGGAATATATGTTTTTTGTTTCATGTGTGTCAAGTGGTATTAGAGTGAGGTTTATTGAGTGTGTAGATAGGTTACTAACCATGAGGTAGTGGGTAGTAGGGATCAAAATGCTTGCATGAAGAAACCGTGGTAGTGGGAGAAATGTTTTTATAGAAGAGGGTTTGAGAGCCTTGTAAAGGTAAATCAATGCATTGCAAGAGGATCTATGAAGGGGGTTTGAGCTAGGGATTAGAGAACAAAGTAAACATGAAACTAAAGAAGAAGAATCATTCGAGGAAGAATAAGGTGTTCCAAGAGATCCTAAGCAAGATAGGTGGTTGAAGGCCATTTTGAAGATTGGAAAGAGGACCCTAGGGTTAAGTTTCCACCTATTCTAGAGATCTAAATCTGAAAGAGCACATTGCTTGGATAAATGATAAGGAGCAATATTTTGAGTTTAAAGTGGTGAAGGATTTAGATCGGGTCAGGTTTGCAAGCACAAAGTTGAAGGGTCATTCAAATATTTGGTGAAAAGGGGTCCAATTAGAGAGAAATAGAAGAGGAAAAGGAAAGATCACTAGATGGGATCAAATGGTGGATAAACTAAAGAAGTAGTTCATTCCTATGCACTATTAGTTGGAGTTGTTGAAGAAGCTATAAGGATTGAAATAAGGTAACAGGTCTGTTATGGAGTACATAGAAGAATTTAATAAAATTATTATCATAACAAGCCATGTAGAGGCTAGCAAGGAGAAGGTATCCCATTACATTAATGGGTTAAAGCCAAGTATTCAAGAGGAGCTGAGCCTAGTTAGAATGACCACCATAGAAAATGCATACTACTTTTCTCTGAAGGTGCAAGATAAGCTAGATAAAAGATTCAAAAGCAAGCAAAGAGGAAGGGGTTGTAGAGGAAAGATAGGTGGAATATCCTATGGAATTCTAAATGAAGATCAAAAGAAGAATGAGAATAAACCACCAGTCAAAATCAAATAGGAGATAATTCCTACCACCCTCGAGACAAAAATAATGGTGAACAAAGAGGAAAAGGAAGAGGAAGACCTAGACAAGGACCGAGAAGAGGAGTCTTCAAAGGAACCTATTTCCAATGTGGAGAAGAAGGACATCAAGCATACGAGTGTCCGTAACATCAAGGAAGGAAAAATAGAAGATGCAAGGTTAATGCATGAGTTGCACATGTGGATGAAGATGCCAAATCTAAGTTTGAAAATATGAAAAAAGAGGAGAATCTCTTGTCACAAGGAGAGACTTACTGACTGAGGAGAAAGGGCCAATTCAGAAGAAAAGTTTGTTCCGCACTAGATGTAAATTTGGAGGTAAATGTTTTGATGTTATCATTGACAATTGTAGTACTGAAAATCTTATTTCAGAAAAGATTGTTAACAAATTACAGTTGGAAAAAAGGAGACAACCACATTCGTATTAGATTTTATGGTTGCAGAAGGATTATAGAGCTTTGGTCAATGAGTAATGCTTAGTAAAGTTCAAGATTGGAAGTTACTCTGATGAGGTATTGTGTGACATCATACCTATGGATGCTTGTCATATATTATTAGGAAGGTCATGGCAGTTTGATAGGCATGTGGTACATGATGGCCATGAAAACACCTATACCCTAACTAAAGATGGGGTTCGTCACAAATTGAAGCCCTTGAAGGAGATAGAAGAGAATGTATGTAGTAGTGCTAGGATTTGTTTGGTTGATGGTAGGAAATTTTTTGATGGTATGACACATGAGCATATGTGCTATGTGTTGTGTTTGCACTAGAATATAGATTTTGTTGAATAGATTTTGAAGCTATTACAAAACCCTAAAATCTATACTATAAGCAACAGAAAAGATTAATGATAAAAACTATAAAAACCACACAGATATAGATGTTACCCAAGTATTAAAATGTGGTTGCTCATTATTTGCATAACTCCAATGTCAATGTTTGTCCCAGGTCATTAATGAAAATGAGTTTGATTTTTATAAAGTTTTGGGGACGGTTTCAAAAGTGGTTTGATCGGTTGAACGAGAAAAAGGTAGGTAAAAAGGTGGTTAGGGTTATGGTAATAGGTTTGTATTATTTTTGTGAAATAGATTTAGGTTAAAGTTTGGACAAAATAATAAATTAAGTTTATTTAATTTATTATTTTTTGGGAGGTGTTTTGGTTTATGGATAAATAATAAATAAATTGAATTTATTATTTACGAAATATGGTATAAAAGGTAAGATTTACTTAATTAATTAAAATTAATTAAATCTTTGGATGAAGCATAACTTAGGTCAATTTTGGATGTCTACATTTTGCCCCTCTTTGAGACGATGTTGCAAAAGCAATGTCGTTTCAAAGAAGAATAAAACATAGGTTTTGGATTAGATTTTGGGTAGGCTGGGGATCACATGGGGCTTATAAAAATGAAGCATTGGTAGGTAATGCCCCCTCAAGAGGATATGCAGGGACAAAGGAGATGGATAGGCTCTTGAAAAAGCAAAGGAAGGCAAGGAGATGGATAGGCTCTTGAAAAAGCAAAGGATGGAAAGGAGATGGAGTTATGCGAAGTAAACTTTGAGCAACCTGATGTTTGATATGGCACCTAACAGTATGCACCAAGGTATAAGGACCAAGGTGACTATGTATCATGTGCCCCAGCATAATACAACCTTGTCTAACATATGAGGAAGTCTCAAATTTTTCGGGAAGTGTTTTGGTTTATGGATAAATAATAAATAAATTGAATTTATTATTTACGAAATATGGTATAAAAGGTAAGATTTACTTAATTAATTAAAATTAATTAAATCTTTGGATGAAGGATAACTTAGGTCAATTTTGGATGTCTACATGTTGATCCCTAAGATAAAAAAAAGGAGGAATGTGGAGATGTATCAGCAGAAGTCTCAAATTTGTTGGAAGAATTTAAAGATATTATATCTGATAATGTACCAAAAGGTTTTCCACCAGTGAGGAAGATAAGTCACCAAATGGATTTGATACCAAGAGCTATTTTTTTGAATAAGGAAGCCCATAGAATGATTCTTGTAGAGAATGAAAAGCTGAACAAACAAGTTCAGGAGTTGTTTAAGAAAGGGCTGATAAGGGAGAGCCTAATCCATGTGCAGTACTTGCAATACTAGCACCAAAGAAGGATGGAAAATAAAGAATGTGTACAAACTTGATATACTTCAATAAGATCACGATCAAGTATCCATTTCCATTACCAAGGATGCATGGGATAATGGACTACCTAAGTGGAGCCAATTACTTGACAAAGATAGATTTAAACTGTAAATATCACCAAATCCAAATATGAGAAGGAGAGGAATGGAAGACAACCTTCAAGACAATGGAAGGTTCATAAGAGTGGTTAGTCATGCCATTTGGGGTAACCAATGCACCAAGAACATTCATGTGGCTCTTGAACATGGTATTAAAATAGTTTTTGGGAAAGTTTGTTATTATTTATTTAGATAACATTTTGATTTTCAATAAGACTTGGGAAGAGCATCTAATGCATATCAAAAGAGTTTTAGAGAAGCTAATGAGGGAGAAGTTGTTAATTAATCTGAAGAAATGCAGTTTTGTAAAGGAGTTGGTATACTTAGGATTTGTTGTCTCAACTAAGGGTCTTAAGATGGACCTAGAAAAAGTAAGGGCTATTGTTGAATGACCCATGCCAAGGAGTGTTACAAAGGTAAGATCTTTTCATGGTTTGGCAAGTTTTTATAGGAAGTTTGTCAAGAATTTCAGTAGCATTTGTGCCCCACTAACTGAATCAATGAGAGAAGATAAAAGAGAGTTCAAGTGGACCATAGGAGCAATGAGGATTTTTGATATGTTGAAGAAGAAAGTCATAGAGTAACATTTTTTGGCACTTCTGGATTTCAACAAGGTATTTCAGGTAGATTGTGATGCTAGTGGTAATGCCATAGGAGTTGTTTTGAGTCAAGAAGGTAAGCCCATTGCCTAGTTTAGTGACAAGTTTAAAGATTCCAAGAAAAAATATTATGTCTATGATCAAAAGTTTTATGCAATAATTTAGGCTTTATGTCTATGATTAGAAATAGACATTATTTGTTGCCAAAGAGTTTTTTCTATATATTGATCATTAGGATTTACAATATATTAATAGTAAAGGGAAGTTGAATCAAAGACACTTAAAATGGGTTGAGCTTTGAAGAGTTATACCTTTGTTTTGAAGGGGTGGAAGATCAAACAGAGTTGCAGATGCCTTAAACAGAAGGAAAAATTTGTTGATAGAGATGAATATAGAAGTTGTTGGGTTTAACAAACTCAAAAGTTTGTATCATGAAGATCTAGATTTTGCAAAGGCTTGGAAATATTTTTAGGAACCAATTACTTTGGATATGACAAGGTGGTTGGATTTCATGATCCAAGATGGTATGCTATTCAGAGGAAGCTAGTTGTACATTTTGAGGAGTTCCATGAGAGAGAATCTGATCAAGGAGAAACATAGTGGAGGATTGGGAGGACATTTTGGTCAAGATAAGACCATTTCTCTTGTTAGTGAGAATAACTACTAGCCATAGTTGCACCAGGATGTGAATAAGTTTGTGCAAAGATTCAAAATATGTTAGATAGACAAAGGGGTAAGTCAATATATAGAGTTGTATCAATCGGTACTTGTACTAAAGAGACAATGGGAATACATCAACATGGATTTTGCTCTTGGTTTGTTGAGAATGCAGAGAGGACATGACTCCATATTTGTGGTGGTTGAGAGGTTTTCAAAGATGACACTCTTCATTCCATGCCATAAGACTAGTGATGTTCATGTTGCAGAATTATTTTTTAGAGAGGTGGTAAGAATACATGGTCTACCAAAAAGCATAGTTTTAGATGTTATATGGAGCCTAATCAGACTCAGAGGTTAAATTTACGCCACTTTTATCGGTGCGGTTTCCCCCCAAATCATTTAATGGGGTCAAGGGGTAGTACCCCTTGCGGGGGTTTGGGGGCAGCTCCCCCAAGACGAGGTCAAGGGGTAGCACCCCTTGTGGGGTCTAGGGACAGCACCCATGGCATGCTCCCTATCGTGATACAAGGCAAGATCAAGGGATAGTGCCCTTGAAACCTCCAACATTTTTTTATTATTTTATTATGGCCTTAGGAGTTATTTTTTCTATTGGCTGATATAAAAAAACCCTATTTTTGTAACTGACATAAGGCTTGATAAAAGTGGCTAAGGGTTAGGGTTTTCAATGATGTATTGTAGCATTTTGCAACAGTATTGAGTTGCAAGGATTGCTAGTTGTGATCGGTTTGATTTACCGGATAATAATTTTGGACTCTCTATTGGTGGATGTAGCTCGTGTTTAGGTGAACCACGTTAAAATTTCTTTCTCACTGTTATGATTTCTGTGTATTTTTATTCCTGTGTTTAATCTTTATTTGCATTTAATTGATATCTTCTGCCGGCTAACCCTAACATTAGATGGAGATACAAAGTTTGTTGGGTATTTCTAGTTGACTTTATGGAAGAAGTTGAAGATTGATTTGAAGATCATTTGTGCACATCATCCATAGACTGATGGACATACAAAGGTGGTGAATAGGAGTTTAGACAACTTGCTAAGATGCTTGGTAGGAGATGTTGAAAGTATGTGCCTAACCGATGTTGTCATTGATGTAAACATATCAGTGTTGTCATTGGTGTCAACTATTCTCTTATTTTGATGCTTGCTTGTAATGAGTTAGATGCTTTGTATTTGCCTATGTAAGTGTTGGAAATCTTGATATTGAGGATATTGAGAAAATTTGCTCATTCGGTAGAAACAATTTATGTTGTAGAAGAATAGTCCAACAGATTGCTTTGCATTTCCTGTAGAATGAATATCTTTGTCTATAGATTGGAAGTTATTTATAGGCGTATCTAAAGATGCTATATCTCAAGTTTGAGCCTTCGGTATGAAGATCTGAGTGAGTTATGTTCACCAGAATAAAAGTTGCTTTTCCTAAGTATTCACTGGTGACAGCGAGAAGGTATTTAGCTCTGCATTCCTGCGCATTGAAGTATTATGATCTGTGGTTATATAGTTAAGTCTAGAATGATGATAAGTTCCTTCAACTCCAATGGTTCATGATTTGGTAGTCTGCAAGCTATCCTTTCTTTATGACAATGGCTGACAGTGTTATTTTTGTGCTTTGGTTTGAAGATTCTTCTTGACAGAGTGGTTAGGGATCATGCGGTTGTTCCTGATGATTTCAATGTGCTTGTGGATGTCTCTTGATCATGTTCCTACTTTTGGATTGGTCTGCAAACATAATTTTGGATCAAAGATAAATACTGTTCTTGAAAGTCTTAATGTGAACACCAGTCTTGGCCGACTTGGTTGCTTTCACTAATTGTGAAGATGCATTGAAGATTGTAGTAGCATGTTGTGGTGTTGAAGATTGTATTTGAGTCCCAGCTAAGGTGTTGTGTGATCCGCATACATCATTACATCCTTCCCTTAGCAAATTTTTTAATTAGGTCTAGACCTATTTTCTATCTATGTTTTTAATTCAGACCTTGGAGATTGCTCCAATGATTGATGAATGTAATGCCGACCTTGATGTACAATCCAAGGCTGATGAGTTGTATAAAAACATGTACTGTAGTTGCAAAAAATGTATGGAAGTGTGAAAATGAGAAGATAAGTGCGAAGGTGTAAACGAGAAGAGTAGAGGAGATATACTATGCTTCAATGGAACTGAACCTAGGCATGGAGTAGATGCTATCAAATCAGTTCACCAATCTTGGCAGTGAGCCTTAACATTTGCAGTGAACATTTTGGGCAGTGAGTCTCTATTTTTTGGTATTATTATAACTTATATATTTTTGTGGGCTAATAACCACTATGGTTTTTCCCTCATTAGGTTTTCCACGTAAAAATCTGGTGTCTCATGTATTGATTGTATTGTTGTGTCAAGTTTTTCAATTCATGCTTTCATTGTTATATCTAAATAACAATAATCAAGAGTTTGATTAGTTAATATTCATAAGAGGTTAAAGTTTTGGAGACAAATGATTCACCCCCCCTCTCAGTTGTCTGGTACATTTCAAAAATTGGTATCAGAGCTAGTTGTTCGGAAGAAAGTCTAACAGCTTGAGGAAGATCCAAGATATATTTTAAGAAGGAATCTCCATAGTTTTATGGGACAAATTATGCTCTATGGAAGGTACGAATGAAAAGCCATCTCCTTTGTCCTGGTTATAAAGTGTGGAAAGCTACAGAGACAAAATTTACCATGCCTCAAAATGGTTTGACAACTAAAGATGAAATAAAAGAGTATGAGTTGAATATAAAAGCTAGAGATGCCTTGTTAAGTGCCTTGAATGATATTGAGTTGATAAAAGTCATGGATCTAGAAACTACAAATGAAGTTTGGGAAAAGTTAAAAAATTTGTATGAAGGAGATTATTCTGTAAAAGAAGCCAAGTTGTAGGGTTTGAAAATGAAATATGGGGGTTTAAAGATGAATGAAGATGAAAACATAATAGCGTTCATGCAAAAGGTTGCTGATCTTGTAAATGGAATAAAAGGTATGGGAGGAACTATTAGTGAGAAGGAAGTTGTGATGAAAATTATTAGATCACTACCAAAATCCTACAGTGATAAGGTAGCTGCAATTGAAGAATTAATGACTATGAAAATGGTCACCAAGAATCAATTACTTGGAAAGCTTACAACCTTTGAGATGAGAGAATTTGGTAATGCTTTGCCAAAAGTTGAGATTGATTTCAAAGCCAGTACTTATGAAAAGATCTCTAGAGAAGAAAAATACAAAGTGGAGCCTCTTGATGACTTTGATAAAATTGAAGCTAACTTTGTTTACAGATTGCAAAGAGGATCTGATAAGCTCAAAGGTAAATTACCTTTGAAATGTTTTTCATGTGGTAAATTTGGTCATTATGCTTCTAGATGTCCTAAAAAATTGAAAGGAATAGAAAAAGATTTCAGAATAGACCTAGAGCTCCAAACAAATGCTACTATGTTAGGGATTTTTATGATGAAGGTGTGACTGATGATGAATCTGGTGATGCTAGTACTAGTGTAAATGAATGCTTGTTTATTGCTATTAAGGAAGAACATGTGTCTACTAATCCTACTAGTTGTGTGAAGGAAGAAAAACTAATGGAAGAAAGTGCTTTAGTTGTTTAGGTTGAGAAAGATAAGGATGAATGGATTATTGGTAGTGGATGGTCACATCACATGACTGGTGACAAAAGTAAGTTTGTGAGTTTGGAAAAGCATGATGGAGGATTGGTTAGGTTTAGACACAATGCAGCTGGTAAGATTTGTGGAAAATGATTTATTTCATTTGATGGAAATCACAACACTGATAATGTCCTATATGTGAAGGGCTTGAAGCATAATATTTTGAGTGTTGGTCAGATGTATGATAAAGGTTATAATTTGAGATTTAATGGCAATGGGTGCAAGATCATGGAAAGCTTCAGAACTATGATTACTACTGGTAAGAAGACCAGAGGTAACATCTATCAATTAAGAGGAACTAATGATTATTGTTTATTGGCCCAAATAGATGAGAGTTGGATGCGGCATAGAAGAATGTGTCATATCAATTTTGACAATTCGGTGAAGATAAGTTCTGCATAGGCTATAAGAGATCTATCAAAACTTGTGAAGCTAGCCAACAACATTTGCAAGGAGTGTCAATTTGGGAAACAAAAAAAACAAGTTTCAAAAGCAAAGAACAATTCTTTACTAGTTTGCTGGAGATAGTACATACAGACTTGTGTGGTCCCACAAGAACAAGAAGTCTGCAAGGTGACAGGTATTTTATGTTGCTTATTGATGACTATTCAAGAATGACTTGGGTCACCTTTCTAAAAGAAAAATCTGAAGCTCTAGACAAGTTCAAAGTGTTTAAAGCAATGGCTGAGAATGAGTTGGATTTGAGAATCAAATGCTCAAGGTCTGGTAGAGGAGGTGAGTTCAAATCACATGAATTCAATATTTTTTTTGAAGAACAAGGGATAATAAAATAATTGTCTGCAGCTAGGACTCCTTAGCAAAATAGAGTTGTTGAAGGGAAAAATAGGACAGTTCAAGAAGCTACCAGTACTATGTTAAAGGAAGATGACATACCTGAAGTATACTTGAAAGAAGCCATACATACTGCCGTGTACATCCTAAATAGAGTTCAAGTGAAAGGTAACAGTTCTAAAACTCCTTTTGAATTATTGTATGGAAGGATTCCTATAGTGAAGTATTTCAAAGTTTTTGGAAGCAAATGTTATATCAGAAGAGATGAAGAACTAGGCAAATTCAATGCTAGATGTGATGAATGAATTTTTCTTGGTTACTCTACCAAGAGTAAGGCTTACTAGTGCTACAATAATAGACTGAATAAGATTGTTGAGAGTGCTAATGTGAAGGTAGATGAAGGCAAGGAAAGAATATCAGATCTAAGTTGCTATGAACCAAATGAACTTGCAATTATAGCAAATGAAAAAAAATTGAGCAAGAAGATAGTCAAAATGAAGAAGAGGCTTCATAAAATGTTGTTAAGAATCCCAGGTATGTAAGGATTAATCATTCTGAAGATCAGATTATAGGTGACAAAAACAAAGGTGTGCTGACAAGAAAAAGAGCTGTAGAAGAACAAGTGAATTACTGTTTACTTTCAAAAGTTGAACGAAAATCTGGAAATGAAGCTTGCAATGATGGAAATTGGGTAAAATCCATGGAATAAGAACTGATGCAGATTGAAAAGAATGAAACTTGGGAATTAGTTCCTAGATTTGTTGAAAAAAATGTTATTGGAACCAAATGGATTTTCAAGAATAACCTGAATGAAAATGGAGAAGTCCTAAGGAACAAAGCACGACTTGTATGCAAAGGATATTCTCAAATTGAAGGAATAGAGTTTGAAGAGACTTTTTCTCCAGTAGCTCGAATTAAAGCAATCAGAATATTTCTAGCATTTACAGCTCACAAAGATTTCAAAGTGTATCAGATGGATGTGAAGTCTACATTTATGAATGGTGAGTTGGAAGAGGAAGTCTACATTGAGCAACCAGAAGGATTCCAACTATCAGATCAAGGTGATATGGTATATAGGTTGAAGAAAGCATTGTATGGACTCAAGCAAGCCCCTAGAGCCTGGTATGCAAGGTTGGATAAGTACTTATTGTAGTTGGGGTTCAATAAAGGTACTGTTGATTAGTAATTTTTTTAGTGGCCAATATTTTCTAATTGGGTAATAGTTGAAATTGGGAATTCAAAATTTGGCTAATATTACAAGTTGTAATGTGACGTGAATCGCCACATTTTTACAAAATTTTATTTTAGTCCTAGCTAAATCGCAAGAACAATTATTTTATTAAACTTTAAACCCAAAGATTCACCACAATATTCGATACTTGATTAGATTAGATTTGCCTAAATTTTATAACTTATAGTAGAAAACAAGATTAATTAGCCAATGATATTATATAATTATTGGTTGATTTAGGGCCATATCGCTAGTTTTTAATCACCACCATTGATTTTATTTATAATCTAACAATTGGGTTTGCATTCCATGGGTTAAAATTTACCCATGGAGCTTCAATGCCCACTGAGCCAAAAATTGTATTTGGGTCATTGATCTCAATTTATAATGTAATGGATGGGGTTAAATTATGCATGTCAGATTGTACCCGCGGAGTTCCAATGGCCATGGGGTCCGAAATTACATTTAGGCCATTTATCTCCATTGAGATCAACAACCTAAATGCAATTACGGGCTCTATGGGCATTGGAGATTCACGGGTACATTTCGGCCCATGGAATAGAACCCAAATCATTAGATAATAAATAAATCAAAGGTGGTCAAAAATAATTGAGGACTGTTTTAAAATATTCAATGTTTGGTTTAAAATATTAAAAATTAAGGAATTATAAACATGAGCACTACACCTTAAACTAGTCAATCACTGCCACCCTTAGGCACTTACTTTTCCATAGGAATTTAATTTTTTTTAAAAGGAAGGATTTGCCATGGTAATCAATGCATTTGCCTATTTTTTCATCAAGATTCGCCAGGATTTTCAACAAATTTCTTGTGATTTAAATAAATTCTCTAATAAAATTAATATGTTTTTCAAAAAAGGAAAGATTCACCAATAGAAATTAATATTTTTTTCCAAAAAAATGTAAGATTTGCCAGGATTTTATATCTTTTTTCAGGGGGGATTTCTTAAAGTTATCACTATTGCTGATAGTAATCTCTATTTCAAGATTAATGATGATCAAATTTTAATTGTCGAAGTCTTTGTTGATGACATCATCTTTCGAGGCAATGAAAGCATGTGCATGAAATTTGCTGGTGAAATGCAAAAAGAGTTCGAGATGTCTATGTTTGGTAAGCTAAATTTCTTTTTAGGTCTGTAAATTACTCAATCAGATAAAGGAATCTTCATATCTCAGTCTAAGTATGTGTAGGAGTTGTTGAAGAAGTTTGGAATGGAGGACTCTAAACCAGTATGTACTCCCATGGTGACTGGTTGCAAGTTGAGTAAAAATGATGAATCACCTAAGACTGATAATAGAAGGTACAAATCCATGATTGGAGGATTACTTTATCTAACTCAAGTCAGACCTGATATAATGCATATAGTTTGTCTTGTAGAAAGATTTTAAGAAGATCCTAGAGAGTCTCATGTGATGGCACTTAAGAGAATCTTGAGATATTTGAAAGGCACATTAGATCATGGCTTATGGTATCCAAAAGACAATGATTTCACTCTCAGTGCATATACAGATGTAGATTGGGTCAGAGATGTTGATGATAGGAAAAGTACAAGTGGAGGTGCTTTCTTATTGGGTAATAGATTCATTTCATGGTTGAGCAAAAAGCAAGATTCAATTTCCTTGTCAACTGTAGAAGTAGAGTATATTGTAGCAACATGTTGTTGTACTCAAGTATTATAGATGAAACAAATTTGAAAGGACATAAGGGTTGCGTATGAAGATCCAGTTGCAATCTTCTATGATAATACAAGTGATATAAACATTCAAGGAATCCAGTGATGCACTCAAGAACAAAGCATATATCAATAAGGTATCACTTTTTGAGAGAAAAGCTGACAGCGAATGAAGTAAAGATGGAATATGTGTCCACAAAGGATCAGATTGTAGACATATTCACTAAGCCTCTACCTAAGAATACCTTTGAGTACCTTAGAGAAAAGTTAGGGGTAATTACCCCTCTTGCTATAAACTAAGATGCATAAGAATGCATCAATCTAGTGGTGTCTAGAGTCTCATTCATTGATCTAGATTTATGTTTTGAGAGCTACCTCTTAGGGGGAGTAGCTAGATGTTCCTAATAAAGAAAGTGTTGATAACAAAGAAAATAAGAGAAAAGTTTAGTTGGATCAAAGCAGTAAAATGCAAGTATGTACCCTTTGCCAGTGATGTCGAAGGGGGAGAGAAATCATGTGAAAAACATAGAAAAGAGAGAGTGCAAATGTGTAAAGTGAAAGGGGGAGAATCTTGTCTTGATGGTCTTTACAAATTTTCACATCATATGTTGCCATCAATGACAAAGGGGGAGATTGTTGCAAGTATGTGCCTAACCGGTGTTGTCATTGATGTCAACATATCAGTGTTGTCGTTGGTGTCAACTGTGCTCTTGTTTTGATGCTTTTTTGTAATGAGTTAGATGCTTTGTATTTGCCTATGTAAATGTTGGAAATCTTAATATTGAGGATACAGAGAAAATTTGCTCCTCTAGTAGAAATAGTATGTTGCAAAAGAATAGTCCAACAAATTTCTCTGCATTTCCTGTAGAATGAATATCTTTGTCCGTAGATTGGAAGTTATTTAGAGGCATGTCTAAAGATGTTATATCTCAAGTTTGAGTCTTCGATATGAAGATTTGAGTGAGTTATGTTTACCAGAATAAAAGCTGCTTTTCTTGAGTATTCACTTTTTGACTGGGAGAATGTATTTTTCTCCACATTCCTCCGCACTGAAGTATTATGATCTATGGTTCTATAGTTAAGTTTGGAATGATTATAAGTGCTTTCAACTCCAATGGTTCATGATTTGGTGGTCCATAATCTATCCTTTCTTTATGACAGTGGTTGACAGTTTAATTTTTGTACTCCAGTTTGAATATTCTTCTTGACAAAGTGGTTAGAGATCGTGCGGTTGTTCCTGATGATTTCAATGTGCTTGTGGATGTCTCCTAATTGTGTTCCTACTTTTGGATTGTTCTACAAAGAGAAATTTGGATTGAAGATAAAGACTGTTCTTGAAAGTCTTAATGTGAACACCAGTCTTGGCTGACTTGGTTTCTTTCACTAATTGTGGAGATGCATTGAAGATTGTAGTAGCATGTTGTGGTGTTGCAGATTGTATTTGAAGCCTATCTAAGGCATTGTGTGATCCACATACATCGTTACATCCTTCCCTTAGTAAATTTTTGTATTAGGTCCAAACCTATTTTTTATGTATGTTTGTAATGTCGACCTTGGAGATTGCTCCAACGGTTGATGAATGTAATTCCAACATTGATGTACATTACAAGGTTGATGAGTTGTATAAAAACATGTAATGTGGTTGCAAAAAATGTATGGAAGTGCAAAAATGAGAAGATAAGTGTGAAGGTGTAAATGAGAAGAGTAGAGGAGATATATTGCACTTCAATGGAACTATACCTAGGCATGGATTAGATGCTATCAAATCAGTTCACCAATCTTGGCAGTGAGCCAACCCTTGGCAGTGAGCCACCCTTTGGCAGTGACCCAATCTTGGTAGTGAGCCTTAACATTTGTAGTGAGCATTTTAGGTAGTGAGCCCTAAGGCAATGAGCCTCTATTATTTGGTATTGTTATAACTTATATATTTCTATGGGCTAATAACCACTGTGTTTTTTCCCTCATTGGGTTTTCCACATAAAAATCTAGTGTCTCATAGGTTGATTATATTGTTGTAAGTTTTTTAATTCGTGCTTTCATTGTTATATCTAAATAATAGTAATCAAGAGTTTGATGAGTTAATGTTCATAAGAGGTTAAAGTTTTGGAGATAACTGATTCACCCTGTCTCTCAGTTGTTTGGTACATTTCAACAGGAGATAAGCCCAAGTGATGGGATTTGATGTTATCATAGGTGGAGTTTGCATAAAACAATTCCATCAATAGATGTACTAGTAAATCTCCATTCCAGATTGTATATGGTAGTAGTCCAATAAATGCTTCTAAGTTGAAAAAGATGGATAGAGGAGAAACAAGTAATTTTGAGGTCAAGGACTTTTTAGAGCACCTAAAGAACTTACATGAGGAGGTAAGAAATCATATCAATAAGACGAATTCACAGTACAAGTCTAAGGTAGATCAAAAGAGAATATTTAAGGAGTTAGACATTGGAGATAAAGTTATGGTTTACCTGAGGAAGGAAAAGCATCATGTGGGAACATGTAATAAGTTGAAGATGAAGAAATTTGGATCATGCAAGATCTTGTAGAAGTATGATTCAGGAAATGTATATGAAGTAGAGCTACCGAGTGAAATCAACATTTCCCTTATGTTTAACATTTCTGATTTGATAGAGTATCATGAAGGTGGTATAGAGGATGGACCAATAGAAGAACAATGGAGTATCTTGGCACCTACTTCAGAGGAGGTGATAGATGAAATCCTAGATAGCCGTGCGGGAAGATGTACTAGAAATAACCGATATGAAGAATACTTGGTTAAGTGGAAAGGAAGGTCTGTTGAAGATTCGTCATGGTTGTATAAGGAAAAGGTTAACTATCTTGGTTTTTGTCAAACACCTAATATATGACAAGGTTGCTTCTCAAATTATCCTGGGTGTCTAATGGAAGAGCATCTAGTGGTGTAAGGGCAATCTTGCATCACCCAAAAATATTTGAAGTTGTTTTGAATTTCTTTGTTTTTGTAGGTTTTGTTAATTGTGTTGGAGTCGATGTTGGCACTTTAGTGGTTTGAGACTGTTAGAAGTTTAAAAAGGCTAAAAATAGTAACCTTCTATTCTTAGTAAGTTGGCCTATTTTTGTATGTACGGACCTGAAAATTTTACCCCAAGAAATGAAATTGTAAAAATAAGAAAATGGTGAAAAAATCATCTAAATATCATTTATAGTTTGAGAGATATTAAAGTTTCCATCTTGGCAAATTACTCCTGATGAACTTGAAATTTGAATTTGAGGCCTTTAGGAGCCTTGTTGGTGTTCAAAAAGTGGACAAAATGATCTTTACATATTTTAGACATCATAAACCTATTCACGAGCTTTCCAACACCTGATTTTCTTGTCATTTAGATGCCTGATTCAAAATTTATGGCCCGCAGAAGTTGTGTTACAAAATTTCAAAAACTTTAAAATTTTTCAAATTGCCAATTTTTTGGGTGGGAAAATGGATAGCTATACTTGGTGCCCAAAAAGGGGAGTTACACTTTCTAGAACATTCAGGAAGGTAGTGGAGAAGTGGTGGGGAAGTTATTGGTGCCAAATAAAAATGAGAAACAGAAAGGTTACAAAGGACATCTCCATATGTGTAGTTGTGGCTTAGGATTGTAGAAGTCTCTAATAGAGTAGGATTTTCTATGTTGTGAAACATCCCATGTTGCTATAGCATTTAATACTAGATTTTGTATTCCATTTTATTGAAGAAATAATTTTTTCTTGATTTCATTCCTCACATTTTTGGTGGGAATCTATGTTGTTGTTTCATGTGTGTATGTTGGGTGTAGTCACCCTTCATCACCCTACATGGAAAACAAACTAAATTAACTAAGATAAAGTGACCCTTTGAGTGACAAGGATAATGACAACCACACTAATTTAATGCTTTCATCAACAACATCTAAACCACAAAAACTGCAACAATCAAAACATTCAATAACCATAGACTATCAAATCACATAATCAACATAACCACCATTTGTGATGTTCTTCTTCCCCACAAACATAACAACTGCTCGATCCCACCACTACTTTAATGGATCCTACCATGAGAGTAGGAGTGACTAGGAAGGTACCCCTCAATAAGGTTGTAGTTCATTTGCTATAAATTAGGGACTGACTCACTTGCATTGTTGTTTGGTTGATTCAAAACATCACAGCGTCTTACCAAACTCACTCCCAAGACTGCAAATCAACTAATTCTTGGAGATTTTTCACAAAAGTGAGATCTAGGTAGATGAAACTTATAATAAAAAATTAGCTTATGTTGACTTATTTTGAATAAGTTGAATTGTCATAAATATTTTGGTGGCATTATGAGAGGGCCACAATCTAGTGGTCAATGCAAGAATTCTTACACACCTAGAAAAAATCCTAAAAAGAAGGAAGTTCATTTTTGATGTGGTCTTTAGTATATGAAAAAGTGCACCAATTGGTAGTAGATATGTAGAATATGTTGCCTAAAATGAAGGGAGAAATAGCTAGTCTCAAATCTAAAATGAAAGAAGAAATGGCTAACATTAAGGAAATATTGTTCTAACTCCTTTCTATCAATCGAGATAGATTGTCTAGACAAGCCAATCCTAATCCAAATTCTAGTACTCATTCTAGATCTTATAACTTGTTATGGAAGATGGATATGTGAGAAGAAGAAGAAGTAGTGGTGCCAAAGGTAATAATATATTTCCATGCACTATCACTATTTGGAGAGATTCCAAAGAGCCTACCATCCAAGGGAGACCAAGATCAATCCATTCAACTAGTATCTAGAAACCATCTACCATCAATCACCTCTCCTTTGAAGGTAGTAGAAGAAGAAGAAGTGGCACCAAAGATAATAATATATTACCATGCACTATCACTATTTAGAGAGATTCCAAAGGGTCTACCATCCAAGAGAGACCATGATCAAGCCATTCAACTAGTACCTAGAAACCATCTACCATCAATCACCTCTCCTTTGAAGGTACACCAAAAGGTTAGAGTAGTGGAAGCACACGTGAAATACCAACAAGAGGAGCTCTTTAGACTTAAGAAGAATAAGGCAAAGGCACAAAATATAATAAAGAAAGAAATAATTTTAACATATACAGAGTTACAAGAGCTTGATGATGAGACCAAAGCTATTCTGGAACCTAAGAGTGTCCTTCAAACATACATTAAGAGGTTGCAGATGAGGACAATTATAGAGTATTTGATAAAGTTGAATAATCTAAAGCTAGTGAAGATGTGAGATGGGTAGATGAAGCATTCCTCAAGAACCTTTGAAAAATTGTCAACATTAGGGACAATGTTGGTTTTGAGGAGATGGGCACCATCAATATTAGAACAACCAAAAGTTAGAACTCATATTCAACGGGGTTTTACTTTATCAACTTCATCATATAATTGTATATAGTATAGTTTGGATATGGCTTACACTTACATGACTAGTCTAACATTCAGAGCACACTCTAGTAGAAACATAATCAATTACATACACATGATTACACTGAAATAAGGTGGATATTGAGCATCCAAGTCATCATGGATGTAATTATCTCTATATCACTTAACAACTAATTTAGCATCATTCTATATTAGAATTTTATGTAGTGTAGTTTGCATATGGCTTACATTTACATGACTAGTTTAACATTCAGAGCACACTCCACTAGAAACATAATCGAACACATAAACGTGATTACATTGAAATAAGGTGGAGATTGAACATCCAACTCATCATGAATGTAATTATCTCTATCAATTAATAACTAAATTGGCATCATGCCATAATTTTAATTTATGGGGAATGCACCATCAGTATTAGAACAACCAAAAGTTAGAACTCATATTCAAAGGGGTTTTACTTTATGTAGTATAGTCTAGATATGGCTTACATTTACATGACTAGTTTAACATTTGGAGCACGGCACTCCACTAGAAACATAATCAAACATATAAACATGATTACATTGAATTAAGGTGGAAATTGAACATCCAAGTCATCATGAATGTAATTAAGAACTTTTTTATTTATCACTTCAAAAACAATTACTAAAACAAGAATTATCCCACTAAAAGTATTTGAAGATTTCATTTAAAGACGTATGTGTGCATTTTCTTTGAAATAAAACTGTCCACGAAGGTCTTATAAGATTATAGAAAAAAGAAATTACATATACACTATGATTCAAAATGCTTTCAAATTTATTACCTTCAACTTCAAAGTTATCTAAAATAATATTCATAAATTTTAAAAACAAACTTAATATAACTACATGCTCTATATTTTGAATTGTTTATTTCAATATTTCTTATACATAGAAAGGTAACACATCTCATATTGTAAGAGATATATATGAAGGAAAATAGGAAGTATGCCATTATCTTGTTAATATTTAACTAATTATTTAACTAATTAGTATAAAAGCACTATCAAAGTAATGTAATTATTAAGATTATCTTTAGAAATCCATTTAAAAAATACACTATAAAATCTTTTTTGAAAACTATGTTACTATAAACATTATAGACAAGGGTTGTAACAAAATCTCAGATTATTTTGTAACAAATTACATATTTTATTTTTTAAATTTACCTTAAAAAGCTTCTGACAGTTTATATTGTAGTTCTGAAGTTGTAGGGTAAGGATATACCAGTTTTGAAGATTAATAATTTATAAAGAAAAAGCTTTTGTACTTTCTCAGCAGCAAAGGCTTTGCAAATTTTCTAAATTATGCCACAATAAAACTACTAGGCAAATCCATCATACTCTAAATTATAGACAACAAACTTAAAAAATCGCCATAAAATACTTCACTAGTGGATAGAAACACTGGAATAACAAGGAAAACATATTCCATTGAAGGAAATACAAAACCCTGATTACTACAAATTTCTGCAACTAAAATCTATACAAATATAAAATAGGGGCCGATCACTCATGTAATTGTAATACCACTTTCATTAAAAAAACATCTAAATCCACAAACAATTTTATTTATTTATTGTTACGTTGCTGCGTGTATTGAAGCTTTAGTGCTATCACATGCCTGCTTCAAAGACTCTTTCCGATTTGACAAAATCAATACGGCAATTCCAAATAATATCATATGATTTCAAGCGTTAACACAGAAACGACAATTATAGGTCTAACCCTTTCAAGATGTATAGTTAATATGATTATATTTTAACAGACATTGTAGCAGAAACACACCAATCTCCATTATTCACTAGGATGGCTACCTCGTAACATTACTCTTCTAACAGCTCTGATTACTATTATCGTAACAGTAACACATCGAATTAGAGCAATCTCCACCGTCAAGATGATCGAAATCTCTGCAGGTGCCGCTGCAGTTATTATTGTCAAGCCACTCAAAGCATGGCCCCATAAATGCACCGCTCGGGGCTCTACAGGGGTCACCTTGTAATGATGAACATATTACTAATCAGTAAGTATTTGAGAATTTTCAAAGGCAAAACAACAAATAAAATCCATGATAATATTGAAGAGAAGAACGGTAAATATTACCAGAAGCAAAAGGCGCTGTGAGCAATAGAAAGATGAGAAACACATAAATGCCCTTCTCCATGGAAGCAACTACAAATATTGTACTCTGTGACGAAAGGATTACTACTTATAGCTCACACACCACTTAATTTCCTTAGTGTGTTCCGTGCAATTGTTTTTTAATTTATTGTTACCTTGCCGCTAGCGTCGAAGCTTTATTGCTATCATACGCCTGATTCAAAGATTCTTTTGGATATGACAAAATCAATACGGCGATTCCAAATAATATCATATGATTGCCAGCGGTGTTAAACAGTGAAACGGCAATTATAGGTCTAACCATTTAAGGAGTTGAAAACAATGAAGATAAAATATATGAATGAGAACAACACTTTGCGCGTAGATCATGCAATATTAACAATGATAAATTACATCGATCACCTAGATCCAATGCATTGCTATCCACAACTCGCCAGAGATTTTTCTATGCAAGCTCAAATCTTACAAAACTAAAAACAATAAATAAGGCCTTGATTTATGTGTACCTATTGATATTTCAGAACAACACCCAAGCACTAGGTGTATGAGTCGAGCTCCAAAGCAATACATGGGGGATCGGGAACCCTTGTACAGGTGAACGCTCTAGTCACTCTTGTTACGACGGTAGCAACCAATGAAGCCAGGAAGACACTGAGGAGCTATTTGACTCGAGGGAGAATGAGACTTCGTGGGCCTCAATCACAGCAGCCACACTTGTTGGTGGGGCATCCTCGTCACCCTTACTGTGGTACATTATTGGGACACATAATATGTAAAAAAAGACTGATGGTAGACCATCTAAAGGTAGCGCTAATCATGAACTAACTGCCACCAAAAATAACATCTGAAGTCAAAGCCTTCCTTGGATATACTAGTGTATATGCAAAAATAGAAATCAAATAAGGAACAAATGCGTTAATGAACCTACTCCATATTCAACATCACATCAAGAGCAAGTAACTAAAGAAATGAAATAAAACAATATTATCAAAGTAGTCCTTGTTGCCCTTGATATTTAATAATGATCTTTGAATTGATAATGTTGATTGCTCACACTAGGAGCATGACAATACATGAAAGCTCATGTGATAGCCATGTGTTCTAGGTAGATCTTTGTTAGTAGAAATGACTTGATTGATAGTGATATTTATATGAACTTGGATGTGGGAAGGAAATGACCTATTTTTGTGATGTAAGCTAAGACTAATAGGTAAAAGTGTATAAGGATTAAAATAAGTAAAAGATAATTAATTAATTATAGGACAAGATGGGAGAAATAAAATAATTAAATTAATATAATTTATTTAATTAATTTAGAAAATGGACTAAGAGTAATTGAATAAATAAAGAAAATTTATTTAATTTATTGGACAATGAAAGGAGCCTAGGATGAAAGTGCCATAAGATGGTGTCTAGATAATGTCATAAGGACAAGGTCAAATTTTAGGTGTCTACATTTTGCCCCTCTTTGAGATGATGTTGTGACTAAAGAGAAGTAACATCACTACAAAGAAGATAAGGATATGAATGAAAAGGATGCATGGGATGGGATGCCCCTTTGAGAGGATAGGCGAGTAGGAACAACACCGGTAGACTCTCAAAATGGATAAGACAAGAAAAAGATGGAGAAAAATAAGTTATGCGCATTAGGTGAGCAATCATGATTTTTTCTATAACACTAGACATTATGCACCAAGGTATAAAGACTAGAGTGACAATGTGTCTCGTGCGTAAAAGGATGCCCTAATAAGGACACAAGCGACCCTATGCCATATAGCACCATGATATGAAAGACCATGATACCACTGTGGTAGGTAGGTTATTGGGACTAATAAAAATACAAAAATGATAAAGATGCAAGATAAAATGATAAAGAGAAAGGTCACAAGAAAATATATGCCCCTATGTGGCACCATGATATGGAAGACCATGATTTTCTTGTGACAAGGACTAGATACAAATGCAAGATAAAATGATAAACACACACAAGCAAGTAAGCGTGCACAAAATCACACAAAGACAAACAAGGTCTTGCCCTTGCCAAGCTGAAAACTTATGATAGATAGTCGATGATAGATTAAGAGTGTTTTTTATGAGGGAAGGACACATCCCAAACAACACAAAGAAAGGGAAAGACATATCCCGATGATGATGATGAGATGATTGATCAAAAGATTGGGTTAATAGCAAGGTTGGAAACAAAATCAAGGATGCATTTGGATGACTTGACAAGATTGCTTGACCAGATTGGTATAGACGAAGGACAACTCACATTTGAGTTCATAGCTTGAATTTTTGCATGTCTTGATTTTTGTGTATTTTTGGGATGTTTTTTATTTTTTTAGATTTTTGAAATATTTTTTATTTTTTTCTATCTTTGAAATATTTTTTGATCTTTTTTTTGGTTTTTTTTGTGCCAACACTACATTTGTAAGAATATGCAATATCATCATATGTCTAATGACATGAAACACACAAGTTGTAACATCCACATTCTATAAACATAGTAAAACTAGTAATTTACCATAGAGTAATTCAACAAGGTAAAAATGAGAGAAAATTTTTCTTTTATTTAACATATAATCAAGTAACTACAATCACAAGATTTCTCTTTACAAAATATAATAAATCATATTGTCTTTCTCATTTATAATAATTGCAAAAGTAAATCAAATTACATAAAGAAATTTGGAATAATTACTGCTTCTAAATATCTTACATCTTTATCACAAGTCCTGGCATGTTTCTTGCTTGGAGAGAGAGAGAGAGTATCTTTCCAGTGATTTACCTCCATTCACAAACCGGTGGTCTCCCACACATCTTTCACATAGGAAGTGGCCCTACCCTTCACGAGGGATATAGACCAAAGGTGACCAGTGGTAATTTGCCTTTCCTAAGTACATAGTGTTGTATCCTACACAACTCTATCAACCATACAAACCTAGATACCCTTTAGCTGAGTATGGTTTCTGATAGATTGTGCAATCTAGCTAAAGTGAACAAACAATGCATGCAGAAAACAAATGCATTACTTTGGCCAAATCTTTAATATCAATAATGTTCATAATGAACATGGTCGTAGTGTTCACCCACCCCTACTTGACTTGGATACTATCGTATTCTCATAGTTTATCCTCTCCAACTATGTTTACGTAAATAGTTTAAAATCTTGTCATGATAATAGTCTTCTTGACTTAGATAAGTCTATATGACATAACTAATCATTTGGTTTCATACTCGACTCTAGGGTTTTCATAATAACCCTTTGATCATCTGATATTTCAAAATATCCATATCTCATATCTATGAGACTAAGGTATATAAACGACCTTTGGTTTAATTCAACCAAGGTTAAGAATACTATGGTTCTATAATAGATAATAACTCCTATACAAAAGGAATATGAATGCTGTCAACTTACCTTTATGTGATGTCATTAACCATCACCACTTATATACTCATATATGATTCTATACAAGGTCATTTCTAGATAGAGTTAGTCTATTCCATCATAAAATAACTAAAATGAGTTATAACCATAAAGGTGTCATCAAATAATCTTTAACCTTCCTGGGTTGAACTAGGGTTTTATTATCCTTTTCCCAACATGATGGAATAACAATCCTACTCATTCTAGAAAGTAAGAATATCATAAGAAATGGTTATCTTCTAGTCTTCTTTTGACCAAGAGGTTGTTTAAATCTTTTGACCCATGTCTATTTCCTTAGAATTATCTAAACCAAAGGCTCAAATATGAATCTAAACTTTGTTTAGGTTTGACTCCAAAAGATGATAGTCTAATTCCAATTGCTATCCAACTAAAATTCATGTCAAGTTTCTCTCTTTTGGACTCAATGAGTTATGCCATAACTAAACATACAAGTGTTCTAGTCTAATCCTGATATAGAGAAATTATTGCTCCTTGAAGCACCATTAGAGACAAATTATACTTATTATGGTAAAGCTTATTATCTAGAACTTAAGTGTTCTTAATAATAGGAATACTATCTCCATGGATATCTAAGACATTCTACTTTTGACATATATATTCTATAAAAAATCATATGGTATAAAAGAGACATGAGATAAGCACATAAAATCTTACATAGTAACTTTATGACTTTTTCACAATGTAACCCACGACATAAGGTAATACATAGACATGCATACCTCTTTATTACATATTAGACTTTGTTCTTTTAACTGTCTTCGATTCTTATAATCAAAGATTAGCCTTTGGCCATAAAAATTGCATTTATGACTTATGGCTTTTAAGAGACGAAAACTTTGATTCTAAACTTTATCTTGAAGAAAGGTTATAATATCGACTAGAAATAGTATGTAGAGTAACATCGACCAAGTGTTCTTTAGTGAAAGTAAACCTTTAGACATTCTCAGCTTATAGTTAAAAGGCTTCATATGTTGCACTTTTATAACCGGGTGCCTTTTGCACAATTGTAAGCTATAATAATGTTAATTGTTCTAAGTATTCATAGCTAGATTTATCCAAATCATGGGATGACTTAATCATGGAAATGAGTATAATAGTCTCATGATAGCTACCTCAAAAGAATTCATTATATAATGAGCCTTATTAAAGCATAAGTCTGCAGCGATTATGTTTGTTCCAAGAGGTGTTCATTAACATGATAATGGAAATGAAGACATTTAAAATATATTTGCACTGAGTTGTCTGAAATATATAGGCACTGACAAAATAAGACTGAGATTATAATAATCTATAAAGGTTCCCTCGACATATGCCTTTGACCACATTTATTCCATAATTTGAATCAAGGCTAGTCTAAACCATATGATAATAGTTTAAAACATCTATCATATTGAAAAGATTCAATATTTCCTAATAGTCAACAAGAATCTAAGCACAGTTAATTCTTAGCACACACTAGATCTCCTAGCTTCAGCTATTTCATCATTCATGAATGCCAGCCTAACAAGAAAAGTGTAATGTCTCATATATATATATATATTTGACAGAAGGCTAAAATATAAGAACAAGTATTAAAAACCTTGCAGAGACTTCAAATTAGGAAAGAACCTAGTTTCTAATCGACTTCCAAAGATCCAACAATAGTTTTAAGCTCGTCACTATGCTCCACTCGTCGCCAACAACTAAAATTCACCTTCTCAATTATATTGCTCTATTATATCCCTCCTGGTTATGGTAGTGTAAACTAAGGAAGATTTGTAGAGGAGAATTCTACTGAGGTTGTCCAAGATAGACTACCTTCCTTCCTTTCTCTAACTCCTTATCCTTCTACCCATCGTACACAATCTACTTCCACTTTTTATCCCAATGATAATGACTATACAAAAATAGCCCGACACTCCATGATGCCACCAATGACTTAACTCAGTCATGGCTATAAGGACTCGGCATGACTCATAATGAGTCACCCCACTTCCATTTCCCACTCTTTGTAGTTGCAAAGCATATTGAATACAAAGCAGTCCACTTCATGATTCAGTTTCAACTGATAGCTACAAATTTGCATATCTCTAAACATGTTGACAGGAAGAACATTCTTTAAGGGGGCTTTAGCGAATGTGGTCAGCATCACCACCACTCTACTTTCAAAGAGGCCGACAAGGAATTAAACCTGCGTTTTCTCATTTAATAAACACTTAAAGTGGTTCGTTCCATCACTCAATATAATGAAGGCTCTCCTATTTGAGCCTTCGACTACTCAAGCATAACACCATCGACTCATTAGGAGGTATTATCCTCATCTGATGCTAAGGAATTTACATATTTGATTAAATCAAATATGATTCACATAACATCACCTCTATATTAGATAGTTATTATTTAATCAATAAAAAGATAATATTTAAACAAAGAATTACGAATAATGTGATTGGGTTGAGCTTGTCTCCCCATCACAACCCATCGACAATAATCACGTAATCTTAACTCGATGAAAATATCTTAATGTTAAGAATTGTTTATAACACCTCAAGTGACTTAATAACAATAAGAGAACCATTTTATGACACCAACGTCGTAATATTTATGTTAAACGTAAATAGCCAAAGTTCATCTTCAAACGACGTCGTTAACGCTACTAACGACTATGATGACTTTTTACGACTTACAAAGGTTCACAAGGTATCGACTTCTTGTCAATTGGGTTTATAAGTAAACTAGCAATTTAAGGCATACTTCCTACAACACATTGGTTCACACTTTTGTTACACATCTTACTCAATTTGGCAAATAAACCACTCGTAACCTGAGGTCTATATCTCTCTACTCAAAAGATACTCTCTCTCTCTCTCTCTCTTTTCTTTGAGAGTCATCCAAAAACCTATAATCCTATATCAAACTTGTTACCAAACAAATTAGGATCAGTGCATCATTATTTAAATAATAAATCAAATCGCATAATGCAAATATTAAATTAATAATAACATAATAATTTCCATAATTTCATAAATGACATTCAATATAATCCATGTCTTTCCTTGTCATTGATCTAAACATCTTAATAAATTTACTTGTGCCCAAGTAAAAGTAAAAAGTATAGCAGGACAAAAATTAGGGATGTAACACAAGTGGATAAATCCCAAAAGGGATGAAATTAGATGTACCTTGGACCAAAGATAGTTAATAAGAAGGCCTATGTCCAAAGTGAGAGACAATCCATTGCCCCCAAGTGTATGGTGAGGATGAGATCATGAGATGGATGTAATGGAAGTCTAGGACAATGCAAATGGAAAAAATGAGGATTGGTAAATGGATAGATGGAAGGCTAAGACATGAAATAGAGATGGAAGGATGGGTAAAAAGATAAATGACCTAGAGGACAACAAGATCTGGCAACTACACATGGCATCTACGAGTAGGTTTTCACCATGGTACTTATCCAAGATGCCACAAAAGTGGTTTTCAACATAGGACAAATTATTTATCCTTACTTATTTTTTGATTTTTTGATTTTTTTCTTTTTTTTTTTTAATTTTTTTGACAATTTGGAAGACTCTACAAGCTAAGTATGAGACCTTGTGAGATGGATGGTATCATGTGGATCTTTGAACTTTGGATTATTGGAAGTAGCAAGTGGATAATGAACTTGATGGTGATTGGAATATGCATAAGCCCATGTATGTCTAGGAAGCTTCTTTGTAAGGATAATGTTGTTGGCAAGAGACACTGTGTGGCTTCATGAGTGTTGTCATTGATGACAACAAAGTCTATCCCACACATCTACAACACATAGTATGCCTATATCGGAAGTCAGATTGAAGAGTGTTTTGGTCCCGTGAATAAGAACAGATCATGCAGCAAGGTCTGACATTCAGGTCTGGATCTCTTAGATGGTGTAACTTAGCAAGTTACGGACTTGGACAAGTCAAGAGGAGTATCATGACTACTATATTCCAAAGATTGAGCCTCCGGTGAGAAAACATGGAAAAGATATGAGCATCTGAGGGTTGGGTTCCAGACAGGCAGAGCAGACTAAGGAAGAATTAATCGGCAGAGTATCAGACTTCAATCCAGATGAGAAATTGATGGTAATCAAGCTATTTGAGGGTTCATACAATATTGGCTGACATGATTGATGACTCCAATATCTATGATTTTGATACACATCACATATCAAGTATGGATTCAGCTGATGGATCAGTAGTTTGCAAATATCTTGAGTATTCTGGTTGCCGACTAAAAAGTTGTTAAAATCCTTGGTGTGGATACATATACTAGATGGATTCCAGTATGAAGGAGTGGATGTGATGAAATAGTGTGCAAAAAAAATAGAGATAAGTGTGGAAGCAGTAATACAAGTTCGGTATATAACAGAGAAGCAACACTAGAGCAGAGGAAGAATGAAGTGCATTAGATCAGTATATTGAGCCTAACCAGAACTGAACTTCAGCATTTGTGGATGCCTCTCATCAGTTCAAACACCTAGTTATCTTCTATAAACTTTGTAGATAGTGACTCTCTTGTAGGAAGTGTGCCTCTTGTGAGCAGTGTGCTCAAGCAGTGAGCCCTAATTGGCAAGTGCCATTTTGTACTTCTTATTCTTTTAACAGAGAATACAATCTTGGGTTAGTCACCCCGTGGTTTTTCCTTTAATAGGGTTTTCCATGTAAAAATCCTTGTGTCATGTGTGTTGATTTTATTTCTGCTCTCATAATATGTATGCTTATATGTTTTGATGCTACACTAATTGTTAAAGGTAAAAACAAAGTTAAGATATTTGAGATAACTGATTCACCCCCATCTCAAGTATCTGCCTTATTTCCAACAATTGGTATCATAGCTAAGTTCCTCTAAACATAGCCTAACATCTTGAGGAAGATTTGGGAATCTCAATGGATATGTATGGTATGAAGGAACAACTTCAGTCTGCCCTAGATGATCTTGAGCAATCTCACTCTGAAGTCAATAACTTGAGAGAAAGACTCAAACAAGCTGATGATTTCATAAATGAGCTTAAAGAAAAATTGAGTATCTCTGTGGAAAAGAGAAATGAACTACTTCAAAAATTAGCAAGTCAGAGTGAAGCCAATGATACTAATGAAGATCTGAATGAAAACAACAAGCTTTGTGAGAAGCTATCAAAAGAGGTCATTATGGGAAGACATGAGATGGAATCAAGGGTTATGAGATTCACCCAATAAATTGAAGAGAAAAAGAAAATTGAAGATAATCTAAAACAATCTCTCAAGGAGAAGACAGAGGACTGCCACAAAATTGATAGAATAATCAGGCATATTGAATATGATCTTGAAGAAGCTAGAGATAATGAAAAACAACTTGAGAATCAGATAGACACTCTTAAACAAGATCTTCAAACAACAAATGAATACAAAGAGAAATTCAAGATAAGCTCATCTTAATTTGAAGTTCTTCTTGAAAGCCAAAAGAGGGTAGATGACAAGCGTGGCTTGGGATATGAGAAAGGTGAAAGCTCTGGATCCGGTTAGAAGAATTTTGGTTTAGGAAATCAAAGAAATAGGCCAAGAAGACCTCCGGTAAGGCAACCGAATGCTCAAAGATATCCATCCTTCAATGGATATTGCTACAATTTTAATAACTTCAGTAATAAAGTAACTCAGTGCAGAGGAAGAATGAATCATACTAATCCATCCTTCTCCAGATAGTGTTTCAACTGCAAAAGGTATGGTCACAAATCTCATGAATGTAGAAATATGCAAATAAACAATTCATTCAATGGTAGATGCTTTGCATGCAATAGAATGGGACATATGGCTAATCAATACAGATCAAGAGGATATCAGTCAAATATGCAAAGAAATGTTGTTTTCTACAATTGCAATAGATCCGGTCATATTGCCAAATTCTACAGAAGTAAGAATCAGGATAAAAAGGGTCCAGTGCATCATAATCAAAATCAAGATAAAGGAAAAGTGAATGCAGATGAAGTTCACAGGGAGACGAGCAAGATTTGGGTAAAGAAGAGTACAAAAAATGTTGGTGATGGATCCGCACTAGAATCTGGTGCTGATATTCCTTTCGAAAACTAAATAGATGTGCTCTGGCTCAGGGGGAGTCACAAATGAAAATAAAATCCCCCAGCCAGTCAATTGGTGCCTAAATTTGGCACATGAAATGGTGCGGATTAAAGGGTTCTCAAAAAGTCATCCATACAACCCTCGGTGAAAATATGAATGATTCGCATGGAGTCTTGCAAGAGTTTAATCATCCAAGATTAATCTGGTCTGATAGCCATCCAGTAAAAGTAGGATTTTCATAAACAGATCCGGTATGAGTCAAATTGAGATATCTTGATCTGCAGATTCATGACATGATTGGAGGAAAGAAGATACATTGTCAATTATCACTAAAATGATTCTAAGTGCATCTCAGTGATTCAGAAAGATCTCTCTCAGAACAAGGCAACCAGATGACTTAAGTTGTGTATTTATTGCAAAAGGAAATTAGGGTTTGCGTAGAGATAAAAGGGTTCTTTTACTCATCATTTGCACATTTGCATTTCGAGAAGAAGAAAAGAAGAGCTTTGCATCAAGTTTTGACAACTTTCTCAAAGATCAACCACAGAATCCAATTCAACCAACGATTTGTTCCAGCTCTTTTTCCTGAACCCTGAAGTGTAAAAAGGTACTTCCATTTTGAATATCTCTCTCTCTGAATCTTGTACAAAAATGGCTACTCTAATGGTTGTTAAGATCTCTGATAGGCTGCGTCCAATATTCAAGAAACACCCCTATAAATCCCTAGAAGTTGATCCATTAGGAACCTTTTCTAGCATTCCACATGGGGTTCTGCATGTAGAAGATGTTAGGGTTTACATCCATGCCAATATTGAAGAATTTGGAGAATCCAAGCTAATGGACATCTACCATAAACAATTAATAGATGAAAGTTTTGAACTTAAACCTCAATACAAGGCCCTCCGGGATAAGCACTTTGGACATTGCATCCACTTTCCCTGTTTTGCAGAAGATGAATGGGTCTGGTATGTTCTTAGTAGAATACATGACAATTTCATGTGGTTAATGAAGCCCTTCAAGATAACAAAAGATGCTATTAGGGTAGTAACTAGACTACACTCTTCTGGTGGATTACCTGCACTCAAATCTGTTAAGAACCAGACAGTAAGTGAAGCTACCAGATCTAAGTTTGACAAAAGAGCAATGACAATTGATGACATGACTGATCCGGATATCAAGTTTGATTCAATGATAATTGGATATAAGATCTATCATTCCAGCAAGGAGAATTCTGTATCCGGAACTGCAATATATACATCATATCAGATGTTAAGAGAAAACGTTGATTATGATCTATGTGATCTTCTAAACCAACTGTTAGAAAACTTGTAGAAGATCAAGAAGGATAAGAACTCATTCAAGTATGGTTGTTTGATACTATGTCTAAATTATTTTACTATATGAATGAGCTACCTGGATCAAGTGGTTGGGTATGGTAAAATGACAGATCAGTTGCCATACAAATCAGAGACTATATGTATGGGCTTGGTGATGCCAAGGCTCAAAGCACAGCGCTCTGGGGATACTTTAAGAACTTCCAATGATGCAGGCCAGAGAAAGAATTCCTCAATCCATAGTTAAAAAATACAAGGATACAGTGTGTTTTATGGTAGACACTGATCAATGCCTAATGGAGGTAGTTGAGCCCAGAACAGTTTGGATTATGCCAATGAGATATGAGGTTGATGAGAAAATCTTGGAGCTACATATCCAACACTTGCTAAGTTAGCATAAGGACCCTGAGGCAGAAAGGTTTGGAACCTTTGAAGAATTAAGTGTAAAGATTCATGTTGAACTGAGGCAACTGGAAATAAAAAGGAAAGTTAGAAGGGAAGTAGAGGAAATTGCCAAAAGATATGGCATATCAAAAGAGGTAGTTGATACAAATAGAGAGAAAATAGAAAGAGATGAGAAAGAGAAACAAGAAGTAGAAAAATAAAGTGTTCCAGTGCAAGCCTCCTCCCAGACTAGATCTTCTAAGAGCTCTGCACCTACCACCCCTAAGAGCTCAAGAGCCTCAAAACTGGAAGCCAAGACATCTGGAAAGGGAGAAAAGAGAACAAAATCAAAAGCCACAAGGTCTTACATAAGCCAAAAGGATGATGAAAAAATAGAGTCTGATGAGGAAGTTAATAAAATTAAGAAGAAGAAGAAAACATCCGAGGAACCCTCTGCTGGTAAAAATAAAGAAGAAAAGGTAGAAGAATTTGTTGAAAAGCCCACTCTTTCTATTGATGATATTATCAAGGCAGTCACAGTGGATGGGAACCTGCAACCACTCATAGAATTTTATGATGAATATAGTGATACTGACAAGAGGATCTTGGAAGATGCTACAATCAGTTACCTGAATATTTATAATAAAGTATTCATTGAAATCATTTCTCTAATTCCCAAAAGTCTAGAGAAGGTACTTGAACTCAGAAAAGAGAATGCCAAGGAAAAGGACTTAGAGATCTAACAATAGATTTCTATTTAGCTCTATCCTTCCATTACTCCAAAGAAAATGAACATGATTATCAAGGACTGCAAGGATGAATTCTGGAGCAAAGCTAGAATGAACAAACTAATGCTTGGAGAGACTGATCAGATAGCAAGAGAAATAGAGGACATCCTCCAGAATGCCTTTGAAAGATTCAATCTTCCTATCATAGAGGAAATAGATGAAGAACCTTCTACCACGGATGTCGATGGATTAAATGCATCAAAAGAAGAATCTACTGAGAAAAATGTAGAAGGGTCAAAAGAGATAGATGAGGAGAAGTCTAAAGACTTGGATTCCTCTACTCCAGAAGAGGAAGTTCATGAAGAAGTTAACATCTCTCCTTCTGATCCCACTGCAGACATCCCAGACTCAGGAACTGAAGGAGAAGGAAGAAAAGAAGAAAAAGTGAGCCAAGAAGAGGAGGTAAAGGGAAGAGAAGAAGAACAAATAGAGAAGATCTTTGATGATAGTTTAGAGATTCCTAAAGAAAATAAGACTCAGTCTCTGGAAAGAGACACTACAGAGGCAGTGAAGAAATTCTTGAACAAAGAATTGATGGAGATAGATGAACCGAAACTTTTTCAAGGACCACTAAATTTTGATTCCCTCTCTTCAGTCCAAACAATGAAGATAGCATCTTTTGCTCAAGCCAAGGAAAAAGAAAAATTTTTGAAGTCTCACATGGAAGACTGCGAGCTATTAGAGATTGCATCCGATATGCTGGAGAAGATCATGCCATCCTTTCAAAAGGATCCTTCGGCCTCTCCATTTGGTAACCTAAAATCTCTAGTAAACTCTGTTAGTACTCATTTTGATTCTTTAGAAAAATCAGCAGAAGAAAAGGTCTGGAAAGAATTTTTGGGAAAGAGATTCACTGAAGTACAGGGACTCATTACTAATGATAGGAGGAACTTAGATATTGGGATAAAGAGCCTAGAAAATGCTCTTAAAGATGGTGGAGAAATGTACAAATTTTGTCTATCCTGGTCTAAAGTAATAGAAGATATTGAAAAGAAGGTGAAAGAACAAGAAGGTAAACTGTCAAGTTTATCTCAGAATTTTGATCCCCTCACCACATCCATAATGAATCAAGAGTGCCAAGTTATTTCCATTATAAATGAAATAAAGAGGCTTTAAAAGGAGAAGAAGATTATAATAAGCAGGCTGAGTGAACTTAGAAGGATAATTATTCCTAAGTTAGAGGCAATGCATGAGGCCTTAACAGATGCTCAGAGCACAACCCGGACCAGTGATCTGGCAGACTTAAGAAGGGGAGAATATTATGCATTTTTGTTGAGTGGTCACATCTCCATTCTGGATAGGATGAAGTAAAGTTGGGCCACAGACTATGTACAGTTGAAGGCCACTTTTGCGGATATACTTAAGTATATGTAAGTATAACATGTATATATACTTATGCGGCTATGTATAGGTTGATTTTTGCAAATTTTGGTGTGCAGATTCCACCCTTTTCCATTGATGTCAAAGGGGGAGTGAGGAGTAGTGAAAAATGTGGAATCCAACTAAGGGGGAGCTCCAGTAAAACAATGCATAAGATAGAGCATCAGCCAAGGGGGAGTCTGCTGCGACACTTAGTCATTTTTCACTAAGTGTTGCCATCAATGCCAAAGGGGGAGATTGTTGGCAAGAGACACTGTGTGGCTTCATAAGTGTTGTCATTGATGGCAATAAAGTCTATCCCACACATCTGCAACACATAGTATGCCTATACCAGAGGTCAGATTGAAGAGTGTTTTGGTCTAGTGAACAAGAAGAGAGCATGTAGCAAGGTCTGACATTTAGGTCTGGATCTCTTAGATGGTGTAACTCAACAAGTTGCGGACTTGGACAAGTCAAGAGGAGTATCATGACTACTATATTCCAGAGATTGAGCCTTCGGTGAGAAAACATGGAAAAGATATGAGCATCTGAGGGTTGGGTTCTAGATAGGCAAAGTAGACTAAGGAAGAACTAACCAGTAGAGTATTAGACTTCAATCTAGATGAGAAATTGATGGTGATCAATCTATTTGAGGGTTCACACAGTATTGGCCAACATGATTGATGACTCCAATGTCTAGGATTTTGATACGTATCACATATCAAGCATGGATTCAGCTGACGGATCAGTAGTTTACAAATATCTTGAGTATACTAGAAAGTTGTTGAAATACTTGGTGCGGATACATATACCAGATGGATTCTAGTATGAAGGAGTGGATGTGATGAAATAGTGTGTGAAAAGAGATAGAGATAGGTGTGGAAGCAGTAATACAAGTCCGGTATGTAACAGAGCAGCAACACTAGAGTAGAGGAAGAATGAAGTGCATTAGATCAGTATATTGAGCCTAACTGGAACTAAACTTCAGCATTTGTGGATGCCTCTCATCAGTTCAAACACTTGGTTATCTTCTATAAACTTTGTAGACAGTGAGTCTCTTGTAGGTAGTGTGCCTCTTATGAGCAGTGTGCTCGGGCAGTGAGCCCTAATTGGCAAGTGTCATTTTTTAGTTCTTATTCTTTTAATAGAGAATACAATCTTGAGTTAGTCACCCCGTGGTTTTTCCTTTAACAGTGTTTTCCATGTAAACATCCTTGTGTTATGTGTGTTGATTTTATTTCTGCTCTCATAATATGTATGCTTATATGTTTTGATGCTACACTAATTGTTAAAGGTAAAAAGAAAGTTAAGATATTTGAGATAACTGATTCACCCCCCCTCTTAGTTATCTACCTTGATTCCAACAAATTTCACTAGTAAGGGCACTGGGGATACCACAATTCATCACTTTAATTATAGGATTGCCTCTTTTGTGTTTAGGTAATGTGAAAGGGACAATCAAAGCCTCTTGGGTGAATGACTTTAGTGGATGAAGTGGAGTGAGAAGCGTGGTGTAAAATGGACTTGTCATGATTATGAGATAAGTGGGATGGAAGTATTTGATCATGGAGGGTGATGGAAGTTTCATGAAATGGGGGTGATGTGGGACTAGCAATCGCACAAGTAGACATAGGTTTAGGAAATTCCTTTGGACTTTCCTTTGTACTTGATTTGATTTGATTTGATTTTCTTCAAGTAGATGCTTTTGTGATGCTAAGCAAAAGATGAATTTTTCTTTGTCTTTTGATGCCCCAAGGATAGGTATAGCATGATTTTTCTCTTTTGAGTCCTTCACATTTTTTCTTTTTGTGTTTTTTGCTTTTGTATTTGTAGGACTAAGGAACTCAAGATATTCTTCATCATTTTGACAAGTTGTGAGAGATATTGGATTTTGTTGATCCTAGGTAATGGCACTAGGAAGTGATGATGATGGTTAAATGGCTAAAATAGCATTGTCATCGAAAAGGCATAAAATATCTAGGTCTTTGGGAGAGGCACTAAGGCCCCATCGACGGTACTTTCAATGACATTAGGAGGTTCATCTTGACTTGTAGAGGTAACATGATGATCTTTGATTTTCAAACCAGGAGGCATGTATCCTAATAAAAAATGGTCATGATGTACCTATATTGGTATTGGCTCCATAATTCCTTTCACATGAAGCCCAAGGCCTTTACCTTTATATTTCATATTTTTACACATATGTGATGGAATAGGATAAATTTTCTTGAGATGGATAAGCAGAGATTCTTCATCATCAGATTAATCTTTATGGAGCCAAGAGTCTAGGGAGTCTTCAATTTGTTCTTCATCCAAGATTCATTTAGAGGAGAAAGCATTAGACCCAAAATTTTAGGGCTTGTCTTTTGCATAGAAGAACATTGTGGAGGATGACCATGAAACTTTGGCAATAGAGATAATTGACCTATATGAAATACATTATGTATCTCTTATTCAACACAACCTTTATCCATGATCTTGAGCTTTGTGACTTTATATGATGATTTAGATGGAAGGTCATTGGTATGGAAGTATGATGAAGATGGTGTATCCTTGACTTGAGTGGAAATATCATTAGTGGAACAAAAATTGGCTTTTTGATAAATGGCTTCCATAGCTCAACAATATGCATATGGTTTGGGATCCACTTTGATAGTAACTTCAACACCATTGTAAGGGAACTTGAAGCATTAATGGTATGTGGAGAGAATGGATTACATAACATGTATCCACGGGATGCCAAGTAAGATATTTTATGGAAGGTCAAGATCCCTGACATGGCATGCAATATTTTGTAGCATAGGTCCCACTTGTATAAGAAGACATTGTTGGCAAGAGACACTACTCTGATGATCAAGGTAGAGTCTTAAATGTTGTCATTGATGAAACAAATTTTGGCAAAGGTCTGAAATACTAACTTAGTCAAAATGGCTAAGTAATGGGCAAGCTACAGAGTATTGGAAATTGGGTCAGTATGCCTCCGCAGTTGAAGATCATTACATGTGGTTTAGGTATGTTGTTCATTGATATTTAGTGGTCACATCTTCCAGTGTTCAAGTTCATACTTCCTTCGAAAGTCATATGGTGAGTTGTCTAAGTTTGGATGAACAGAGTTAAGCCTGAAACAATGTAAAGCATCTGAGTATTTTAGTCCGCACACCTCCATTGTTGAGTATTTTGATTTGTAGTTCTAAGGCAATGTAGAAACATGTCATAAGCATCCAAATTCAAATTTGTAGTGCTTGAAGTCCACTAGATCATATTTGACAAGTTCTTCTTTATCAGCTTCCAGTTTGACAGTATTTCTCTATGACAGAATAATAGTTCTGAGATCTGTATTTCTCTATGAAAAAATATTATGCTCTATGATTCTGAAGGTATGCTAAGATATCCATAATGAATGCTGTCTATGATTTTCAGAGTCTCATATGGTCCACATTGGAAGTTTTGGCATGACAGTTGAACTGGTCAAGTGTGTACTTAAGGGATAATCCGACTGACAAGATAAATCTATATACGATAAGGATATATTGTTTGAAGAATTAATCCAAGTGGTTGAATGATTGATGCTGACCTATATGAAGACTATTGTATGTTTGTTTGGGTCCGCATTCCTATTTGTGCATGAGATCAAGCCGACAAAGTATAACACTTGTATACACATTTCATGTCTGGCTTGAAGACTTGATTATGAGATGAATCTTGTTGTAGGTATATATACTTGATTGATTATGATTTTTGGAGTGAGGAAGTGTGTGAATAGAATGTGAATTCCATGATTGTGTAACCTAAGGCAATTATGTGATTAGCTAAAGGATAGTAAAGGTAGAAGGACAAAAGTATATGTGAAGCAGAGTAGAAAAGTAGGGCAAACAAGAAGGAAAGCCCTTGATTCCATCACAAGGCACATGAATTGCAATATTCAAAGAAATGAAATCCCTTGATCTCATCATTGTTGAAAAGGGCAAGACAATTTAGAGGGTGGGGGTGAATCAATTGTAACCAATATTTCAAAACTATTACAGCATTATCCACTTAAACACTGTTACTATATTTTAACCATGAAAGCATGAAATCATAAACCTAACACATTCACACATTCAACACATGAGACATCAGATTTCTATGTGAAAAACAATAAGGGAAAAACCACGATGAGTGTTATCTCACAATATAATATGTCATAACAATACCAAAAATTAAAGGCTCACTACCTATGGGCCTCACTACCCAGATTACTCACTGCACAAGAAGAGGCTCGCTTCCAATGGGGTGGCTCACTACCATTGGATGGCTAACTACCAATGGGTGGCTCATTTCCAGATTTGGTGAACTAAGATAGAAGCATCTACACTATGCCAAAGTTTAGTTCCATTGAAGCGTAGTAAACATCCTCTGCACTACTCTACTTTTTCACTCCACTCTTATCTTTTTATATTTCACACTTGGATAAATTATCATGACTTTATTACAAGTATTTATACAATTCATAAACCTTGGAATGATCATCAAGGTCATCATTACAATCATCAACCATTGGAACAATCTCCAAGGTCGACAAACACATACATAAAAATAAGTCTGGACCTAAACAAATTAATGAAAGAGAAAGAATGAATGCAGACCAAACCACTCCTTAGCTAGGATTCAAATGCAATCTTCCATGCAACAACATGCTATCACAACCTCCAAAGCATAACCACAAGTAGTGAGAATAACCAAGTTGACTAAGACCAGTGTTAACACTAATACCTTTAAGAACACGCTTCATGCATGATCTAGATTACACTTTGTAGACCAATCAAAAGGTAGGAACATGATCTAGAGACATCCATAAGCACGTTACAATCACCAAGAACATCCGTACAACCTTTAAACACTTTATCCATAAGATTCTTTAACCAGAGCACTTGAACTTTATTGTCAGCCACTGTCATAAAAGAAAGATCGCTTGCGGACCACCAAATCATGAACCATTTGAACTAAAGGCATATATCCTATTTACAATCTTAATTCTAGAACCATAGACTGTAAGGCTTAAATGCAGAGAAATGCGGAGAAAAATACATTCTCCCTATCACCACTAAATGTACAGAGAAATAGTTTTTACTGTGGTGAACATAACTTGCTCAAATCATCACATTGGAGGCTAGAACTTGAAACATAGAAACTACAAACATCCTTCAACATAACTTCTAAACCATAGACAAAGATATTCAATCTACAAGATATGCGGAGCAAAACACTACACTATTCTTTTGCAAGCCAAGATACTTTGCAACACGTTGTTTCCATTAGGAGAGAAAATTTTCTCAAAAGCATTTGGAAACTCAGTATCAGAACACTTTTTCATTATCTTCAACACTTATGTAATCCAATACAAAGAAATTAACTCAACATTATTAAACATAAAAAAAAGCACAGTTGACACCAATGACAACACAGATGTGTTGACATCAATGACAACACCGGTAAGCACATACTTGCAACAATCTCCCCCTTTGTCATTGATGGTAACATTGATGTGAAAAATTATAAGAACCATTAAGACAATATTCTGCACAGATTACTTTCTCCCCTTTCTTTTCACACTTATGAATTCTTTCTCCCCTTGAGTTTTGTCACCTGATTTTCTCTCCCCCTTTGACATCAATGGCAAAGGGCATAATTTCTCTTCCTCTACACATACTTGCAAACTACTGCTCTAGTCAAAATGGAATTACTTTGTCAGTAACTCTGAACTACTTACTTCTCTTTATTAGGAAATAATATCAGCAACATCTACTTGCTCCCTCTGAGAGGTTGCCTTCAAACATCAATCCAGATGAAAGAATAAGACTTTGGGCACCACTGCACTAATTCACTTCTCTTGCATCTTAGTTTAGAATAGGAGGGGTAATAACCCCTAACTTTTCCCTGAGATACTCAAATGTCTCCTTAGGTAGAAGCTTTATAAAAATATCTGCAATCTGATCCTTTGTAGACACATATTCCATCTTCACTTAATTCTCTATTACCTTTTCTCTTAGAAAGTGATACCTTATAGATGTATGCTTTGTCCTTGAGTGCATCAATGGATTCTTTGAAATGTTTATAGCACTTGTATTGTTACAAAAGATTAAAATTGGTTCTTCATACACAACTCTTATATCTTTCAATGTTTGCTTCATCTAAAGCACTTGAGTACAACAACATTCTACAACAATATATTCTTCTTCTACAGTAGACAAAGAAACTGATTCTTGCTTCTTGCTCAACTATGAGACCAATTTGTTACCCAAAAAGAAAGCACTTCCACTTGTACTCTTTCTATCATCAGCATCTCTAGCCCAATCTGCATCTGTATAAGAACTAAGAGTGAAATCAATATCTTTGGGATACCACAATCCATAGTTTAAAGTGCCCTTCAAATATCTCATAATCCTCTTGATTGCCATCACATGTGATTCTTTAGGATCTTCTTGAAATCTTGCCACAAGATGGACTGCATGCATTATGTCAGGTCTGGTATGGGTTAGATAAAGCAGTCCTCCAATCGTAGACCTATACTTTTTCTGATCATTCTTGGGAGATTCATCATTTTTGCTCAGCTTGAAGCTAGTTACCATAGGATTACATACTAGCTTAGAATCCTCCATTCCAAAATTCTTCAACAATTCTTTCACATACTTGGACTGAGAAATGAAAGTTCCTTTTTCTGATTGAGTAATATGTAGTCCTAAAACAAAATGCAATTCACCAAACATAGACATCTCAATTTTTTTTTGCATTTTGTCTGCAAATCTCTTACACATACCTTCATTGCCTCCAAAGATAATATCATCAACAAAGACTACAACAATTAGAATTTGATCATCATTAATTTTGGAATAGAGATTGTTGTCAATAGTACCTTTACTGAACCCTAATTGCAACAAATACTTGTCGAATCTTGCATACCAGGCTCTAGGAGCTTTCTTAAGTCCATACAAGGCTTTCTTCAATCTACACACCATGTCACCTTGGTCAGATGACTAAAATCCTTCCGGTTGTTTAATGTGAACCTCTTCTTCAAAATCTTCATTCAAGAATGTAGACTTCACATCCATCTAGTACACTTTGAAATCTTTGTGTGCTACAAATGCCAAAAACATTCTTATTACTTCATTCCTTGCCATATGAGCATAAGTCTCCTCAAAATCTATGCCTTCAACTTGAGAATATCGTTTGCATGTACCAGTCTTGCTTTGTTTCTTACCACTTTTCAACTTTCATTCATCTAGTTTCTGAACACCCATTTAGTTCCAATCACATTCTTATCAGCAGGTCAAGGAACTAATTCCCAAGTTTGATTCTTTTCTATCTACATCAACTCTTCTTCAATAGCCTTTACCCAATTCTCATCTTTGTAGGATTCACTTACAGTTTTAGGTTCAATATTTGAAAGTAAACAATAGTTCACCTATTCTTCTGGAAGCCTTAACAACACTTTTCAGAGCCTTTTCTTCAACCTACACTTTCTTCATCTTTTTATTCTTCACTGCTTGAAGATGCATCTGATTCATAACCATTCAGTTTTTGAGTTCATCAAATGTGTTTAATCATCATGAAAAACGACTTTGTATTAGAAACAATTGTGTTCTGTCAACCTAAACTTTTGTTACTCATTACTCTCAAGCCAATTATTAAAATCAGACAAACTTCTAGATGTAGTTGTAATCAATTATCAATAACCATATGCCAGAACTATAGAGAATTATCTTCAATAGAGGACCAATGCAGACCAAATTACTGGAACACTGTAACTTGATTCTATCATATAGATACTTAGCCAAAATTCATAACCTGTCTTCTTTTCTGATAAAATCTTCTTGCATAGCAGACTTCTTAAACTACACAAATGTTCCTTTATCGTTTACAAACATAGTCTCTATCCTAACTTAAACTTTTGTAGCTAATCCTTAACCATGTCTCTTCTGTTGGATTTAAGGCATACAACTGAGAGGGGGGGTGAATCAGTTGTATAAAACTTCTTGTTCTTTCAAACACTTGATTCTTCGTTGTTAGTTAACAGCATATCAATTAATCATCCATGAAAGCATAATACATAAACACAAGAGCAGATAAACATCAACACATTGAACACCAAGATTTTGACGTGGAAAACCTAGTTAAGGAAAAAACCACGGGGTGATTAACCCAAGGATTATTCTCTGTTAGAAGAATAAGAAAAAGAATGGCACTTGCCAATTAGGGCTCACTGCCCGAGCACACTGCTCACAAAGAGGCCCACTGCCTACAAGGAGACACACTGTCTACAAAGTGATAAGAATCACAATCTTGAACTGGAGAATGACATCTCTACCATGTCCGGATCAGTTCCATTTAAGCCCAAAAACCTCTGCTCTGCCTTTCACACTTCTCTTCGCTATGCCACACTCATCCACACAATCCACACTTCGAAATGAACTCACAAACCATTATTTATACAAGACATCGACTTAGGAACAAACATCTAAGTCGGCAAACAACCATAAGAGTATCTGCAAGATGAATAACACATCTGGTCGGCCACCACAAGAACATTCGGAGGATGAACAACTCATCCGATCAGCTAAACAGAGCAAGAACTTCATCCAGAAGAATAACTTCAATTCCAGGCTCTACTATCAATGCGGACCAACAACACAACCTCAACATGATCCAAGAACCTTCACAAGCCTGCCTGAATGACCAGGTACATCCGCACTTTCTTTACTTACTGGAATCTCTTCTCTTCCTTATCTGGAACTTCAAGAACACTGTCTGTCGCCACTGTCATAATGCAAGAGGTACTTCCGGACCTCCAAATCATACACAACTTGAGATGGCACATCACAAGGACATCCCAAAGACTCCTTCCAATCCGCAGATTAGGATTATACAGTTCCGGACCTCACCGGACCTTTTTGTGATCCTCTGTCACCTCTGAATACTTGCCGGAACCAGTTCTACACCGACAGCCACAACTCCTTCAGATCTTCATGCGGACCTCTGAAATCTTAACTGAAGCATCTCAAGACTTATATCTACAAACCCTTTAATCCACATCCTCCAGTTCTCAACCTATACAATACATTTGCCTTCTTCTCATCACGGTTCTTCACTGTTCCTGACTGAGGCTAATTTTCTCAATATCCTCAGCACACAGCTCATCCAATCCTTCTTCTCAATGCAATATGAGTATGTTGACATCAATGACAACACTGGCTCACCTCATACTTGCAACAATCTCCCCCTTTGTCATTGATGGCAACATATGATGTGAAAAACCATCAAGACAAGAACTTCTCCTTTCTGTCACAGCTCCCCCTATCAACAACAACTTTTCACATGTCTTCTCTTCCTTTACTGCTCCCCCTTTGATCATCAACCACTTGTTTTTCACATGTCTTCTCTCCCCCTTTGACATCAATGGTAAAGGGCTCATACTTGCAATTCTCATACATCAGAATCATACCAGCTGCTCCCCCTTAGTTGCAGCTCCCCATCATCAATCCAGATCACAAGATATGACTGTGATATCCACCAGACTGATGCACATCAGTGCATCCTAGTTCATCACCGGAGGGGCCATGACCCCTAACTTCTCCCGGAGATATTCAAAAGAGTCCTTAGGAAGAGGTTTAGTAAAGATATCTGCAATCTGATCCTTTGAGGGAACATACTCCAATCTGACTTCTTCCTTGTTCACTTGTTCTCTCAAAAAGTGAAACTTGATAGATATGTGCTTAGTCTTAGAATGCAATACCGGATTCTTAGAAATATTAATTGCACTTGAATTATCACAGAAAATTGTGATAGGCTCCTCATATTCAACTTTAATGTCTCTTAGCATCTGCTTCATCCATAAGATTTGAGTGCAACTACCTGCTACTGCAATGTATTCTGTTTCAGTTGTAGACAGAGATATTGCATCTTGTTTCTTGCTTAGCCAAGAAACCAATCTCTTCCCCAAAAAGAATGGTCCACCACTAGTGCTCTTCCGGTCATCCACATCTCCTGCCCAATCTGCATCTGTGTAAGCATGAAGAGAGAAATCTGGATCTCTAGGGTACCATAGACCATACTCAACTGTTCCTTTCAGGTACCTAAAAATTCTTTTGATTGCCATAACATGAGATTCTCTAGGATCAGCCTGGAATCTTGCCACAAGACCAATAGCCTGCATTATATCTGGTCTAGTCTGAGTGAGATACAACAATCCACCAATCATTGATCTATACTTTATCTGATCTACCTTTGGGGAGTCATCATCTTTGCTCAACTTACATCCGGTTGCCATGGGAGTGTTCATTGGTTTTGAATCTTCCATACCATATTTCCTTAACAATTCTTTCACATATTTGGTCTGAGAAATGAAGATTCCTTTCTTTGTTTGAGTAATTTGTAGACCCAAGAAGAAATTCATTTCACCAAGCATAGACATTTCAAACTCACTTTTCATCTGATTTGCAAAAGTTTTGCACATACTATCTCTTCCTCCAAAAATGATATCATCCACAAACACTTCAACAATCAAAATGTTTTCATGAACAATTTTGAAATATAAGTTACTGTCAGCAGTACCTTTGTTGAATCCAATCTGCACAAGATGCTTATCCAACCTTTCATACCATGCTCTTGGGGCTTGCTTTAGTCCATACAATGCTTTCTTCAACTTGCAGACCATATCATCATTATCAGACAATTGAAATCCATCCGGTTGTTCAATGTAAACTTCTTCTTCCAGATCACCATTTAGGAAAGCAGACTTGACATCCATCTGATATACCTTGAAGTCTTTGAAGGTAGCAAATGCAAGAAATAATCTGACTGCTTCAATTCTTGCCACCGGAGCAAAGGTCTCTTCAAAGTCAATTCCTTCTATTTGAGAGTAGCCTTTGCAGATCAATCTAGCTTTGTTTCTGATAACTTCACCGGTTTCATTCAGTTTGTTCCGGAAGACCCATTTGGTTCCAATCACATTCCTGTCTCTAGGTCTCGGAACAAGATCCCAAGTATGATTTTTCTCAATTTGTATTAATTCATCTTTCATTGCTTTAGTCCAGTTTTCATCATTGCAGGCTTCATTTACTGTTTTAGGTTCAATCTTTGAAATCAGACAACATTCATCCTGATTTTGAGCAACATTCCTTCTAGTTTGCACACCTTTGCTTCTATCACCTATGATCTGATCTTCAGAGTGGTTTAGTCTTACATACCTTGGAATTTTGGGAATATCCTGCACTGTTGTTCCTTGATCAGGTTCATTCTAACCTATTTCTTCTTCCTGATTTACTGGATCAAGTTGATTCTGACTTACCGGAGGGGATTGAGTCCCTTGAACCTGAACACCATCTTGATCATCTTCATCAAACTCATAAAATCTTGAAGGCTTCTCAATTCCTTCATCAACTTTCACATTGGTGCTTTCTATCATCTTCCTCAATCTCTTATTGTAACACCGGTATGCTTTGCTTTGAGTGGAGTAGCCCAAGAAAATTCTTTCATCACTTCTAGCATCAAACTTTCCTAGATCTTCATCTCTTTTAATATAACACTTGCTACCAAATACTCTGAAATATTTCACAGTAGGAGTGATGCCAAACCAGAGTTCATAGGGGGTCTTACCGGTGTTGTTTCTGATTTGAACTTGATTGAGAGTGTAGACTGCAGTGCTGATAGCTTCTTTCCAAAACATCTGAGGAACATTTTCTTCCAACATCATTGCCTGGCAGCTTCCTGGATGGTCCGGTTCTTTCTTTCAACTACTCCATTCTGCTGTGGAGTCCTAGGAGCAGACAATTGTCTCCTTATACCCTGCTTCTCACAAAAGTCAATGAACTCACCAGATGTAAATTCACCACCTCTATCAGACCTTAGACACTTTAGTTTCAATCCAGTTTGATTCTCTACCATAGCTTTGAAGATTTTGAACTTCTCAAATGCTTCTGATTTTTCTTTTAGAAAGGTAACCCACATCATCTGGGAATGATCATCAATTAACAACATGAAATATCTATCACCTTGCAGACTCTTGATTCTTGTTGGACCACAGAGATCAGTATGTACTAATTCCAGCAATCTGGTAGAAGACTAATCTTTGCTTTTGAAAGAGACTCTGCTCTGTTTACATAGCTGACATTCTTTGCACAAACTATTTGTAGGTTTCACCAATTTTGGAAGGTCTCTTACAGCCTGAATATTGCTTATCTTGATGATGTTATCAAAATTCACATGACACATTCTTATATGCCATAACCAACTCTGATCAACTTGAGCAAACAGACAACTTTTGTTTGAACCAACCAGATGAAAGATATTACCTTTTGTTTGAGCACCGGATGCAATTTCAGTTCCGGAGCTTGTAAAGATTCTGCATTTTCCATTCTTGAATCGGAGATCATAGCCTTTGTCCACTAACTGACCAACACTGAGAAGATTGTGCTTCAATCCTTCAACATATAGTACATTACCTGTTTTGCTCTTTCCATCAAAGGAAATAGTTCCCCTACCTCTGATTCTGCCAGCAGAATTGTCACCAAACTTTACCATTCCTCCTTCATACCTTTCCAAATCTAATAACTTATTCTTGTCACCAGTCATATGGTGAGAACATCCACTATCAATAACCCAATCATCCTTTTCTTCCACTTGAGCAGCCAAAGCTCTTTCCACAACCTTGTGATTGACAGATTCAGAGGATATTGAATCTTCTTCCTTGATGGCAATAAACACCCATTCATTTCCAGATTTGCTTTCTAGTTCTGATTCATCATCTGTTACTCCTTCATTGTCATCTTCTTCATGAACATAATAGCAGTTCTTTTCAAACCTTTGTCTGTTAGTATTAGACCTTGCAGATCTTTCCAGACATCTTGAAGCAAAATGACCAATCTTATTGCAGTTGAAACACTTAAAGGGTAGTTTTCCTTCATACCTACCGGATCCTCTTGGCAGTCTCTTTGCAATGAGGGCTTCAAGTTGAGTTGTTTCTGCTTCTTCTTCTTCCATGTCTCTTCTTGCTTGATCATACCATGACATCTTCCTTGATGAGTTTTCTCCCAGATCAAATCTCTGTTTGCCTTTCACATAGGCACTGGCTTTGAAAGCAGATTCAGTCTGGGGAGGATCATCTCCAAACTCGGTCATTTCAAATGCAGCTAGTTTGCCAGCTAGTTGTTCTCTTGTGACAGTTGTGTGGGCTCTGAATTCATCAATGGCAGCAACCTTGATTTTGTAGGCAGGAGGAAGGGATCTTAGGATTTTGTAGACAATCTCATTTTCATCTAGAGTTCCACCAGCATTTCTAATTCCACATACCAGCTCATTCACTCTTGGCATAAAGGTAGTGATGTTTTCATCATCTCTCATCTTCAATCTTTCAAATTTCCCTTTCAGACTTTGCAACCTTGCACTTTTGACAAACTCATCTCCTTCATACAGAAGTTCCAGTTTAGTCAGGATCTCATATGCAGTTGGTAGGTCAATAACATTTGAGAGATCTGAATCATTCAATGCACTTAGTAGGGCTTCCTTGGTCCGCAGATTATTTTCAGCATCTGTGATTTCATTCAGAGTTGTCGGACCACCTTGTGGAGGTACATATGGTTTTGAGACCATAGCCAAGTATGCTTTTCCCATACATTCCAAGTGACACTTCATGCGACCTTTCCAGAGAGTGAAGTTGGTTCCATCGAACTTCGGACTATCCTTCTTGTATGACGACATCCTGGATCTCCTCAAGCGGTTAAGCTCCTTTCAGAGGAACTTGGCTCTGATACCAATTGTTGGATTTAAGGCATACAACTGAGAGGGGGGGTGAATCAGTTGTATAAAACTTCTTGTTCTTTCAAACACTTGATTCTTCGTTGTTAGTTAACAGCATATCAATTAATCATCCATGAAAGCATAATACATAAACACAAGAGCAGATAAACATCAACACATTGAACACCAAGATTTTGACGTGGAAAACCCGGTTAAGGGAAAAACCACGGGGTGATTAACCCAAGGATTATTCTCTGTTAGAAGAATAAGAAAAAGAATGGCACTTGCCAATTAGGGCTCACTGCCCGAGCACACTGCTCACAAAGAGGCCCACTGCCTACAAGGAGACACACTGTCTACAAAGTGATAAGAATCACAATCTTGAACTGGAGAATGACATCTCTACCATGTCTGGATTAGTTCCATTTAAGCCCAAAAACCTCTGCTCTGCCTTTCGCACTTCTCTTCGCTATGCCACACTCATCCACACAATCCACACTTCGAAATGAACTCACAAACCGTTATTTATACAAGACATCGACTTAGGAACAAACATCTAAGTCGGCAAACAACTATAAGAGTATCCGTAAGATGAATAACACATCCGGTCGGCCACCACAAGAACATTCGCAGGATGAACAACTCATCCGGTCGGCTAAACAGAGCAAAAACTTCATCCGGAAGAATAACTTCAATTCCGGGCTCTACTATCAATGCGGACCAACAACAGAACCTCAACATGATCCAAGAACCTTCACAAGCCTACCTGAATGACCAGGTACATCCGCACTTTCTTTACTTACTGGAATCTCTTCTCTTCCTTATCCAGAACTTCAAGAACACTGTCTGTCGCCACTGTCATAATGCAAGAGGTACTTCTGGACCTCCAAATCATACACAACTTGAGATGGCACATCACAAGGACATCCCAAAGACTCCTTCCAATCCGCAGATTAGGATTATACAGTTCCGGACGTCACCGGACCTTTTTGTGATCCTCTGTCACCTCTGAATACTTGCCGGAACCGGTTTTACACCGACAGCCACAACTCCTTCAGATCTTCATGTGGACCTCTGAAATCTTAACTGAAGCATCTCAAGACTTATATCTACAAACCCTTTAATTTGCATCCTCCGGTTCTCAACCTATACAATACATTTGCCTTCTTCTCATCACGGTTCTTCACTGTTCCTGACTGAGGCTAATTTTCTCAATATCCTCAGCACACAGCTCATCCAATCCTTCTTCTCAATGCAATATGAGTATGTTGACATCAATGACAACACTGGCTCACCTCATACTTGCAACATCTTCATACTGAGGCATCAGTATCAATCCTTTGGTAGGGGAGAAAGATTTCAAATAAGATTCCCCCTAAGCCAAAGCTCTAATCTTAGTTTCCAAAGGGAACATCTACACTAGATACTAGTACAAGCTCATCCTTGACTTCATCTAAGTCCTTCTTGATCCATATCTTGTTCATCTCCTTCTTGATTTTTTTTCATATCAACCTTTTGCACTGGTTTCTTTATTTCAACTAGATTATCCTTTTTTATATTTTTGCTTCTACACAATCTTGCAATATGTCCAGTCCTATTGCAATTGTAACACACAACATTCCTTTGACCAATATTCCTTTTATTCAATTTAGATGTGCATTGGTTAGCTTTGTGTCCAAATTTATTGCATATAAAATAGTTACCATTGAAAGATTGAACATTCCTTCCATTGTTATAATCCTTTCTTATCTAACTTTTGTATTCACTAGCTCTATGACCAAATCTCTTGCATGTATAATGGTAGCCTCTGAAAGATTTAACTATTCTATCCTTTCCATAGCCATTTCTCTTTTGACTCATGCACTCATTAGCTCTATGTCCCATCTTATTGCATTTAAAACACCTAATAGAGTTCTGATTCACTTTACTTCTACATTCAACAGTTCTATGACCAAATTTATTGCATGTGAAACATTTACCAGAGAAGTATGGAACATTTTGATACTTTTTACTTCTACATTCTATTGACTTGTGTCCATACTTATTGCATAAATGACAAAAGACATTGAAAGATGGATACCTTTGAGCATTTGGTTGCCTGACCGGTGGTCTTCTAGGTTTGTTTCTTTGATTCTGAGTCTGTTTGCCTTTGTTCTTCTTGATCTCATCATTCCTACCTTCACCAGTCTTGGAATTTTCTCCTTTCTAAAATCCCAAAACTTCTTTAGCATCAGGACTCTTTTGACTAGCAAGCATCTCATCAAGTTTTGCATAACTTATCTTAAACTTTTCTTCATAACTTTTTGCTTTCTCCAAATATAAGTTTAGGTTGCGAACTTTTTTTTCAATCTTATCACATTCTTTTGATTTTCCTTTCACTATTAGATTAAGGTCTTCCTTTACTTTTGCTCTTTCTACAACTTCTAATTTCAAATCATCCAAGGTTTCATTTGCTGATATCAATTGTTCACTAACCTCCTTATATTTTTCTTTGAACTTCTTAACTTGCTCTCTTAATTTTCAGATACATTCATTTGCTTCTTTGACATTCTCCTTTAGATCTCTTATTTCTTCTTTAGTTCTTTCCAGGCCTTTAAGATCAACCTTCTTGTGCAACATCCCTGATCTACCTCAAGCTATTAGCCTTTCATACAAGGAACCCTCGCTCTGATACCAATTGTTGAAAAGGGCAAGACAACTGAGAGGGGGGTGAATCAGTTGTAATCAATATTTCAAAACCATTATAGCATCATCCACATAAGCATTGTTACTGTATTTTAACCATGAAAGCATGAAATTAGAAACTTAACACATTCACACATGAGACACATTAGACACTAGATTTTTATGTGGAAAACCCAATAAGGGAAAAACCATGGTGAGTGTTAGCTCACAACATAATATGTAATAACAATACCAAAAATCAGAGGCTCACTACCTAGATTGCTCACTACAAAAGAAGAGGCTCAATGCCAATTGGGTGGCTCACTACCATTGGGTGGCTCACTACTGGTGGGTGGCTCACTGCCAAGTTTGGTGAACTGAGATAGCACCATCTACACTATGCCAAAGTTTAGTTCCATTGAAGCACAGTAAACATCCTCTGCTTTGCTCTACTTTTTCACTTCACTCTTATCTTTTCATTTTCACACAAATATATTTTCATGACTTTATTAAAAGTATTTATATAATTCATCAACTTTGGAATGATCATCAACTTCAGAATTTGAATCATCAACCATTAAAAATAGGTCTAGACCTAAACAGATAAATGAAAGAGAAAGAATGAATGTGGACCAAACCAATCCTTAGAAAGGACTCAAGTGCAATCTTCCATGCAACAACATTCTATCACAACCTCCAGAGCACAACCACAAGTAGTGAGAACAACCAAGTTGGCTAAGACTGGTGTTAACACTAAGACCTTTAAGAACATGCTTCATGCACGATCTGAATTACACTTTGTTGACCAATCAAAAGGTAGGAACATGATCTAGAGACATCCACAAGCATGTTACAATCACCAAGAACATCTACACAACTTTAAACACTTTATTCCTTAGATTCTTCAACCGGAGCACTTGAACTTTATTATCAGCCACTGTCATAAAAGAAAGATCACTTGCGGACCACTAAATCATGAACCATTTGAACTGAAGGTACATATCCTCATTACAAACTTAATTCTAGAACCACAGTCTATAAGGCTTAAATGCAAAGAAATGCAGAGCAAAATACATTCTCCCTATCACCACTAAATGCATAGAAAAATAGTTTTTACTCTGGTGAACATAACTTACTCAAATCCTCACACTGGAGGCTAAAACTTGAAACATAGCAACTACAATCATCCTACAACATAAATTCCAAACCACAGACAAAGATATTCAATCTACAAGATATGCAAAACAAAACACTGCAGTGTTCTTCTGCAAGACAAGATACTCTATTACACACTGTTTCCACTAGGAGAGTAAATTTTCTCAAAAGCACTTGGAAACTCAGTATCAAGAATAGTTTCTCATTATCTTCAACACTTATGTAAGCCAATACAAATCAATTAACTCAACATAATTAAACATCAAAACAAGAGCACAATTGAAACCAATGACAACATCAGTAAGCACATACAACAATGAGGCACATGACAAAAAATACTCTCAAATGAAAATTGAACATCTATCTCCTCAACTTAGCACTTGATGAGCCTTGGAGTGAGGGAAGATTGGATAAAATCAATCTTAGAAGAGATAAGGGAAGAACTACTATTTAAGGGAAACCCTACCAAGGAAATTAGCTAATAAAAAAAGAAAATCTTGAGGCTAATAGAACAACATAACAAACAAAGAAAATGAAGAGAGGAGATTCACATTAGAGAACTTACACTCCTCAAAAAACTCATTAAACTTGAACCAAGGAGATTAAACACATTTCACCTCTATGTAGAAAATGAACTAAACAAACTAAGAGCAAGTTACCCTTTGGGTGACATAAGGATAACAACAACCACACTAATTTAATTCTTTCATTAACAACATTTAAACCTAAAAAATTGGGACAATCAAATCCATCAATAACCATAGACAATCAAATCACACAATTAATATAACCACCATTTGTGATGTTTCTCTTCCCTACAAACATAAAAATGCTTAGTCTCATCACCATTTGATTGGCTTCTGCCATGAGAGTAGGAGTGGCTAGCTAGGTACCCTTTAATAAGGGTGTAGTTCATGTGCCACAAACTGGTGTTTAACTCTCTTGCATTGTTCTTGAATTGATTCTAGACATCATAGGGTCCTACCCAAATTCACTTCCAAGATCATAAATCAACTAATTTCTTGGAGATTTTTATCACAAAAGTGAGGTCCAAGTAGAAGTTACAATAATTTTTTTAGCTTATGTTGATTTATTTTGAATAAATTAACTTGTCATAAATATTTTGGTAGAATTATGACAAGGCCACACACTAGAGGTTAGGGAAAGAATTCCTACACACTTAGAAAATATCCTAACAAAGAGGAAATTTATTTTTGATGTGGTCTTTAGTAGATGAAAAAGTTCACCAATTGGAAGTACGTATGTCGAATATGCAGTCTAAAGTGAAAGGAGAAATAACTAGTATCAAATCTAAAATGAAAGGAGAAATGACTAACATTGAGGAAATAATGTTCCAACTCTAATAATTTATGAAAAAGATATTTATCTTCCAACAAAGGGAGAATACCATGTTTCAATCAATCAAGATGGATTGTCTGGACAAGCCAATACTGATCTAAATTCTAGTACTCATTCTAGATCTTAGAACTTGTAATCAAAGATGGATATGTGAGAGAAAAAAAGGAGGAGAAGGAGATGACGACGACGACGACGACGATGACGACGATGATGATGATGATGATGATGATGACGACGACGACGACGAAGATGATGATGATGATGATGATGATGATGATGATGAAGTGGTGCCCAAGATAATAATATATTACCATGAACTATCACTATTTGGAGAGATGGCAAAGGGTCTACCCTCCAAGTGAGAACAAGATCAAGCCATTCAACTAATACCTAGAAACCATCTATAATCAACAACCTCCCCTTTGAAAGTACACAAAAATTTTAGAGTAGTGGAAGCACACATGCAACACCAACAAGAGACACTCTTTAGACTCAAGGAGAAAAAGGAAAAGGCATAAAATATTTAATCAAAGAAGAAATAGTTTTAACACATAAAGAGTTACAATATCTTGGGCAAGCCCAAAGTTATTCTAGAACCTACGAGAGTCCTTTAGACACACATTAAGAGGTTGTAAATGAGGATGATTATAGAGTATCTGATAAAGTTGAATAATCTCGCTATTGAATATGTGAGATGGGTAGATGAAGCATTCCTTGACAAGCTTTCAAAGTTTGTCAACATTAGGGACACTATTTGTTTTAAGGGGATGGACATGATATGTATTTAGCCTATAGTGTTCTTGGGGATATGTGTAGCTAACTTGTGGCTAGCATAATGCTTAATTAAGTTATATAATCATTTATATAGTCTTATAATCATTGAATATTATTCAAGGTAGCCCCCTCCAAGTGGCATCATTTTGGAGGTATCCATCTTAAAGTGGCTTATTATTATTAATTATTTGCAGTATATTTCCTATTATATTATTCTCTTGTGCAATTTATTTCAATAGAATGTGTCTACTCCACAAGATTATAATCATGGGAATTAGGGGCTACATGAAAGGTAGATGCAACATAGAAATAAGTCATATTGATAGAGGATGAATTAGGATCGAAAGATAAATCATGGGAAAACATTTCTATGCCCATACTATCCTCATGTCAACAAGGGATAGAAAAATAGGTAGTGGAAGCATGAACCAAATTCATCAAGGAAGTGTAAAGAAAATAAGATGAATAAAACCATTTGAAAGATAGAAATTACTTGAGAGTAATCTAAACTCACTAATTAATAATATATCATCATCTAAATGTTCATAATTAATAAGTAAAAATGACTTTACATGTAAAGAGTGAAATAAGGCAAACTCTTTATTTATTCGATATGATAAAATGCAGATACAACAATGTATATAAACTTTGAGGGAGTTGAGTTGATAGTTACAATAGTTATATGGCTATATGAAACTGACAGTTGAAACTGAACCAACGGAACCATAACAATGTAACCAATAATGTAATAGAAACACTAACATTCCCCCCTTATTACATTGTTCCTACAATAGTACCAAGGGACCCCCCTGAATGCTAACATACTAAAAAGAGTTGATTACATAATATGAATACATATTTTATGGAAGATCTTCTCCCAAAGAACAAATCCTAAACCAAGCGGGGCTTTGTCATGCTATCTCATCTACCCTCAAAAAGACATAGCTTCGAACTGTGTTCTTGAGCTCTTTAGTCCCAAGCTCTTAAATCACAAATTCTTGAATTATTCGATAATGAACCCTAAGAGATACGAGAGATCTCTGCCATTGTCTAGTGACCGCGAAAGGGTATAATTCAAGATCATATACTCTTTGAATCCCGCTAGACAACAATCCATATTGAGCTCAACACCAAATCCCAAACCTGTCTCCAAAACAAAATCTTCACAAAACATACATTCTTCAAATCTATCAGCATCAACAAAGAAAAGAAAAACAACCAAAACCAAAAATGCTTCTCATGCAAAGCATCATCTCAAAGAGAGAATCTAACTTGAGATGATGGAAAATCCTCCATCCTCTGATGTCGCATGCCTGCAATATGACCCTCTTAGTCCTTACCCTCCAAAGATAACACTAGAGGAAGTACTACAATCCTTGAAAGCCTCCAAATATATGTCAGTAGGAACAACCAATTTATTTCCATCCATGGTACAAAAAGATTGCATGATATTGAATAGATTTTCTCCAACCTTCATTAGTAGATGCTCCTTAATCTCAAATGATTCTACATATAGGTCATCCGACCTCAAAAGTGCAATGGCATCAGATACATCAAAACCAAGCATATATGCAGGGACAAAATAAGCAGATTTCCAGAGGTTACTAATTTCTAGGGTGTCTGGGCGTGTCTTCAATTCAACTCTACGGGCCTAATATTCATCCAAATGTCAATCTTCATCTACTCATAAATAGGATTGTAAATTTCCATGCAAATTTTCTTCAGAGGTGTAAAACGATGAGGTGGAATAGAAACTTCGCTTGAAGCTCCATGGTGAGAATCAAGCTTCCAAGCGGTACTGGAGACTAGTTTCTTGTGGTACTAATATTTTTTCGGCTCTTTGATCCTCTTCAGATTTGCACCTCTTTTCATTAAACTTGACAGACCCTTTTCTTCAAACAAAATACCTTCTAAAATTCTAACTTCATGGATTTTCTTGTTGAAAGGACATCTTATCTCCCAAAAATATAATATATGAAGCGCAAAAAAATATGGTCTATGATTTTTAGTGATTATATAAATAACTATCACTTCTAAAGAAGAGGCTTAATGATAACTAAATCCAAACAAAAATTAAAGCAGCTTTAACTTGGCTTTGTCTTGTCTCCTCTGCTCATAACTCTTTTCATTAGGCATCCATTTTGGCCCAAATTTTGCAAAGAAATGCACAAAATTTTAGCAGACCTCAAAATGCCCAGCGTAAATGCCCACACATAGGTTCACCAAGATAACAAGCCTCTCATAAAATTCTTCTAATGCACAGACCAGTGGAGAGAAGAGAAGTTTATGCTTCCATATATACTTGTCTAATATGAAATGCTCCTGCTATGATATATCGCGATTCCTCTATCCTTTATGTATTACAACAACAATAACCAAAATGAGCATGAATATCAATCCCTTGTAGACATAACCGGCCATGGCTCACATTTTTCTCTCTCAACGAATTTACGCAGCAAAGTGACATCGTCCTCACATTGCAGAAGCTCTAATACCAAATGAAATAAGGCAAACTTTTTATTTATTCAATATGATAAAATGCAGACACAATGATGTATATAAACTAGGAGGGAGTTGGGTTGATAGTTACAATAGTTATATGGTTATATGAAACTGACAGTTGAAACTGAACCGACCGAACTAAACCAATCGAAACCATAACAATGTAACAAACAATGTAATACAAATGCTACCAAAGAGACATTTGTATGACCATCATAATCATCATGTAAAATCTCTTCACTTAGGATCATAATGTCATCATGTCACATTGAATATGAAGGTGTAACATCACCACAAACATCCAAATGAGTAGCCAAAAATATATCATTAAAGGATATGGCATCATTATGGCCAGTATGAGTAAATAAAACATGAGATCTAAAATATAGATGGTCATGCATCATACCGTCATCTAAGAGAAGGGATGCCATCTAAAAAGCTAGATTTTATGGATATAAGATTATCATGACATGTGAAAGAAATATTATTATGATGTTCCATTGTGTTATGAATAGGTGAAGGAAATAGAACTATATCATCTAAGTCCATCCTAAGAGGTGTGCCACAAGCTAAAACCTTGCTAATCATGTTCTCATCACTATTACAATCCATACGATCATCAGTAAGCTTATGGAAAGATGGCATTTAAGGACTATAAATATTAAAAAGAATTTAGGGAAATTGTCCAATTACGAGGATCTTGTTTTCCTAGGTTGATTGCTTGATTAAACTAGCTTGACAATCATGGAAATGATTGAAGGCATCACTCTTCAATCATGCAAATTCCTTAGAATGATTTAATGCAAAATTAAATTTCTTTGTGAAAGAAAACATCTCATATATTGTAAGAGATATGTATGAAAGAAAAGAGGAAGTATACCATTATCTCATTAATATTTAACTAATTAATATACAAGCACTATCAAAGTAAAGTCATTTCAAACTCTTTTGGAAGCTATGTTACTATAAACATAATAGGCAGGGGTTGTAACAAAATCATACATTATTTTGTAACAAATGACATAATTTACTTTTTAAATTTACCTTTAAAAACTTATGCTAATTTATATTCTAGTTCTAAAATTGTAGTGTAAGGATATATATGGGTTCTATGCCCTTTGATACTTTGTTCTAGATCTTTCTCAGCTTAGCCCATGTGACTATCGGGGTGTGCCTTTTTACCACCCATTATTTTTTTGTGAAGTGTTATTTTATTTTAATAAATAACTTGCATTTTCATAAAAAATAAAATAAAAATTGTAGCGTAATGATATAATAGTTTTGAAAATTAATAATTTATAAAGAAAAGGTGTCTGTACTTTCTCAGCAACAAAGGCTGTATAAATTTTCTAAATTATGCCACAATAAATCCATTATACTCTAAATTATAGACAACAAACTAAAAAAGTCTCCATAAAATGCTTCACTAGTGGGTAGAAACACTGGAATAACAAGGATAATATATTCCATGAAAGAAATACAAAACCCTTATTACTGCCAATTTCTGCGACTAAAATCTATACAAATATAAAATAAGGGCCGATCACTGATGTAATCATAATACCACTTTCATTAAAAAAAACAGATAAAGCCACAAACAGTTTTATTTATTTATTTTTACGATTGAAGCTTTAGTGCAATCATATGCCTGCTTCTAAGATCCTTTCCGAAACACACCAATCTCCATTATTCATTACGATGGCTACCTCGTAATATTAGTATTCTAACAGTTCTGGTATCTATTATCGAAACAAAAACACTTCAAATCATAGCAGAATCCACCGTCAAGATGATCTTTATTTGTGCATACCCTGTCGCAGTTGTCATCGTCAATCAACTCAATGCATGGCCCCGCGTATGCACCGCTCGCGAATGCACAGGTGGCACCTTGTAATGATCAACATATTACCAATCAGTAAGTATTTCAGAGTTTTCAAAGGCAAAACAACAAATAAAATCCATGATAATATTGAAGAGAAGAACGATAAATATTACCAGAAGCAAAAGGCGCTGTGAGCAATAGAAAGATGAGGAACACATAAATGCCCTTCGCCATGGAAGCAACTACAAATACAGATAATGTACTCTGTGACGAAACGATTACTACTTATAGCTCACACACCACTTAATTTCCTTCGTGTGTCCCGTGCAATTTTATTTATTTATTGTTACTTTGCCGCTAGCGTTGAAGCTTTACTGCTATCATACGCCTGATTCAAAGATTCTTTCGGATATGACAAAATCAATACGGCGATTCCAAATAATATCATATGATTTCCAAATAACATCATATGATTTCCAGCGTTAACACCGAAACGGCAATTATACGTCTAACAATTTCCAGAGTTGAAAACAATGAAAGAAAAAAATAAAAGAATTAATATATGGAAATGGATGTTTTTATAGTTTAATCATACTCCCACTGTATTTCAAATATGAGGAATACATACCCTACCCCTTAAGAGATTTGAACTTCTGACCTTTCTTTCAAGAGGGCAAGTTTTTCACCAATAGGCGAAGTCAGACTATATCTAAATATGAATGAGAGAATCAAAGACACAAGCAACAAAGATAAGTGAGTTAGATAAATGGGGAAGCCATACTCTTTTTTACTCTAGAGGTTCTGTCTTTTGATGTGGGCTAGATTTTACTATGCCTCCTTGCTTGTTCTGTCTTTTTGTAGACCCATCGTAAACAGTCGGCACATTGTGTGACGACTGTTTTTTTGGATTTTCAACTTCTTCATCCAACTAGTTCAACTCATAGTCCTCTATGTTTTTGACAGTAGAAGTCAATAGGATTTTGACACAAAATGGATGAGCTAGCAGGTTTTGACAAGATTTCAGTGCCAGTACGTTGACAATGTACCGGCTATTTAAGCACATCCCTTTTTACACATCATAGAAAGGGGAAGAAGGATATTTATTAGGGAATGCCTTGAATCCAATTGCAAATCACCTTTCAGAACAAATAAGGCCTGCATTTATGTGTACCTGTGATATTTCAAAACAACTCCCAAGCACTAGGTGGATGAGTCGAGCTCAGAAGCAATACATGGCGTATCGGGAACCCTTGCAAATGTAAACCCTCTAGTCTCTCTCGCTCTGACGGTAGCAACTAGTGAAGTAGGGGAGAAACTAAGGAGCTATTTGATTAATGAATGGAATCTACTTTTGTGATGCAAATCTACTTTTGCACATGCAAATTGATTAATGGATGCAAGAAGTAATCTATTTCTAAAACGATTACTACTTATATCTCTCACACCACCTACTTTCCTTGGTGTGTTTCGTGCAATTTTATTTATTGATTGTTACATTGCGCTAGTGTTGAAGCTTTATTGCTATCATACCCCTGATTCAAAGATTCTTTCGGATATGACAAAATTAATACAACAATTCCAAATAATATCATATGATTTCCAAATAACATCATATGATTTCCAGCATTAACACTGAGCCCTGGCCGCCTCCGTGCCGGCCATGGGGGGCCAAGGTCGGGGACCTCGTTCCCATAGAGAAGAGTCACGAGAGAGAAGCGACCATGGGGGGCCAAGGTCGACGACCTCGTTCCCATAAAGAAGAGTCACGAGAGAGAAGATTTAGGTCACTCAAAGAGATTTTCCCTAGTAGACTAGGTGGCCTATCCAAAATGTTTTCATATGACAATTTTTATGATTTGGTGTATCTAATGCTTGATTTCATTTAATTTCATCTATTTCTTGATGGCAATTTCTTTAATATATATATATATATATATATATAGAGAGAGAGAGAGAGAGAGAGAGAGAGAGAGAGAGACTTTATAATGTTTTGTATTTTTTTTTGACTTTTGGGAGATCCAACTTGACATTTCTTGTGTTTAATAGGATGGACATGTTTGATGCAACATGTAATCATACTTGCTTTGTTGATGTTTATAGGTCTTTGTCTTTTCCAGTGATCATGCTATCCTTAAGAGGGCAGGTGTGGATCTAGTGGCTAGAGTTCTGATTGTTCATCCTCCTTCATGGATTTACTATGATATTTTGACCTATTGGGATGTAGATAGGAACACTTTCAGGTTTCCCTAGGTATCAAAAGAGTGGACCATTACCTTGTATGATGTTTATGGCATACTAGGTGTTCCTATGAGAGGAGAGCACCTTCAGGTCCTTGACAGAAAATTAGAGAGAGATTGTCTTGGGCTACTATCATGGTGGTCACTCTCCCTTGAGATCAAACATGTGTTCAACTTACTTCAATTCTTGATCTTGACATCTCACCTTTACATAAGGTTCTTATCAGATTGATTGCTTCTAGATTGTCAGGGGACAAGGGAGCTTGGATGCTCAAATGGTGTTGGGCACCAATTATATAGACTTGAACAAGGCACTACTTTCACATGGGGGATTGACATTATTGCCATGGTCTATAGAGATTTGTACCATATTTTGAGGCAAGGGGCACTCGCTTTTAGTCATCCTTCTTTTGTTATGTCATGGATTTAAGAGCATATCATACCATATTAGAGAGATGTGCCTTTTCCTGGTCTGAGATTGTTGAGAGTTATGTGATGGGTCCTGTGATTAGGAAAATCAAATCAAGGTGAAACACAAACTAAAATGCGTAAAACAAGATAGTTATACCTAGACATGAAAACTCAATCTCATCAAAGGGAGAAGAACTTTTAGACCCAAGAAACTCCTAAGATATGATATACCCTATTTGATGAATACAATGTGAAATACTATCCTAATTTGCAACTCACAATTCTAGCTGATTAGAGATTTTGGCATGATAACACTACTTGAAGAATGGATCCCAAAATGGGTTGGAGGATGTTCTATTTATAGATTTTTGGAGGGATTTTGGTCCAAGGGTGGAGATTGGTTTGGAAGAACAATGGTGGAGGATAAAAGTGATGTGGAGGGCTTATATTTGATCTTAGAGAAATAGAGGGCTGGGAATAAATGTAAATCTTTTATTCATTTTGGGAAGAGGGTGAATTAAATGAGTATGGGTGAGATGGAATATTTATGAATTAAAGATTCATATGGGAAATGTAAAATGAATTAAAAATTCATTTGGGGATAAGTGGAGATAAATGAGGTATGGCATGGGTAAGGGTTTGTAAGAGGAATTAATTGTGATGTGAGATATATTAATTAAAAAATTAACTTATGTGGATATATTTTAAATTTTTATTTGGAGGATGTGGGGAAGGTTGTTAAGCTGGATTTGACCATCTTAATGAGAGGTTCAAGATTAATTAAATAAGGTTGTATTTAATTAATCCTATGGCTAGGATGAAGTAGGCTAGGGTAGGCAATTAAATAATAGCTATTTAATTACCTAGGGTAGGGATAGGTCAATTAATTGGCTAAATTAATTAGTTAAACATGATTTAGCTAATTAATTGGTTTTAGTGAGGAGGTAGAAATTGACCAAATAAATATTACATATTTATTAAATCAATTGGCTAAGGCTTGAACTATTGAATTAATAAAATTAATTCAATTGTTGGGGATGGCATGATGAAAAAATGGGTGATGAAGGGATAATAAATTAAATGAAAATTTAATTAATTGAATAGAAGGGAAATTGATATGTTTAGGGATGTCAGGAGTCGGTTTGATGGTAAGAGATATTTTTAGGTGTCTACATTTGCCCCTCTTTGACCTAGCGTCCGGACCTAGTAGGGAAGTGGCATCAAGTCAAAGAAAAATATGCCCCAACTACCAGGAAGGAATAAGATGGGTGAGGGATGCCCCCTCGAGAGGTTGGTGGAAAAAATTAAAAAAAAATTTAGGGTGACCTAGCGGAAAGATACGACGGGAGTGAAAGTTGGATAGGGGATGGAAAAAGAAGATGGCAGGAAGAAAAACATAGGAAAAAGGTTGGGATCTGCAGCCTGGAGGAGAAAAAGAGTGGGCAGAAGGATGACATGGCCCACTATATTAGGACTAGTGGGCCCTAAGCATGCCACATTTGCACACATTGACTTGGTGAGAAGAAGAAGTAGAGGAGAGATGGCAGAGCACAATCCCTAATTCCCATGACTTCGACACATTTTTGAGCAGTTTCGATCATTTGGCCTAGCATCGGAGGCTAGACCCCAGGTAGGGCCTAACCCTGACTTTGTGATTTTTGATATTTTGTCACATTTTTTGGTTTGGGAAATGGGTTTGGGGATTGTATCGCTATCGCAAGATCGGGCAATGTGAAAAAAGAGTGGATTAGTGCAATCCTCTAGATTGGCGCTATCAGCCGAGGTAGCATAGGGGTGGATTGGCGCCATCTATGTAGCATTTTGGCGCTATTGTCTGAAATAGCGCAATGTGTGGAAGAATAGGGTTTTAGTGTTTTAGTGCTAAATGCATAGGAGGGTAGCACTATGTTCTCGAGTAGCGCTATTCTAAGTAGTAGTGCTATACGGTGTTTTAGTGCTATGTAGGGGATTAGCGCAATATATAGAATATGCGCGTTTGGGAGAATTGGTTCTATTCCTTAAATTAGCACCAAGAGATGGGGTGGCACCATTTGTTAAAATGGCACTAAGTGTATTGCGCAGTAGTGCTATGTATGAAAGTGGAGCAATGTGTTTTGCGCAGTAGTGCTATTATCTATAACAGCGCCATGAAAAGTAGTAGTGCTATTTGTAAAATGGCGCGAAGCATGGTTTGTTTTGGCACCAAATGATTTTGGCATTCAACATTAGAAGAAAGGGGGTGATTTGGAAGAAAGATAGATAGATTTCTGACCAGAAAGTTGTGGATGCAGGATCTAAATTCATTTATAGTGACCTCGCGGGAGTAACACATGCCATCTATGATGGCACTGTTTGACCAGTTTGATGATGCCATTGGGGCCTGACTTGTTAGGGTTAGCCGGTAGAAGATATCAATTAAAAGAAAATAAAGATTAAACAAAGAAATAGAAATACACAGAATTAATAACAGCGAGAGACAAGATTTAACGTGGTTCACCCAAACTCGGGCTACATCCACCAAATAGAGAGTCCAATATTATTATCCGGTAAATCAAAATGATTACAATCAGCAATCCCTGCAACTCAATACCGCTGCAAATGCTACAATACAATACCCAAACCCTAACCCTTGGCTGCTTTTTATCAAGCCTTTTTGTCGGTTACAAAAATTAGGGTTTTCTTATGTCGGTCATAAAAAATAGGATTTTTTAAGTCAGCCCTAAAAAAATTTAGTGTTTAATACTTTCCTGATCAGTCGCCACCTACCAACAATCTCCCACTTGGAGACTGATTAGGCTCCACACCAAACAATCTCCCACTTGGAGACTGATCCTGGACAACACCGCTGCGCACGCAGCTCCCACTGGAAATAAGCACCCTGGACTCTACTGTTCTATTTTTGTTGTTGTCAATCTAGAAGACCAACCGAAGCTGAAGAGGAGCTCAGCTTCTCCCTTGTCACTGCCTTTGTAAACATATCTACTAGATTTTCATCTGTATGTATCTTTTCCAGCCTTAACTAACCATTTTCCAACACTGACCGAATGAAGTGATACCTCAACTGTATGTGTTTGGTCTTTGAATGCAAAGCAGAATTCTTTGCAAGATGTATGACACTCTGACTGTCTGTATACAAAGAACTGTTAGCCTGTTGTTTACCTAATTCTTCCATGAAAGATTGCAGCCATATCATCTCCTTGCTTGCCTCTGTTGTAGCTACATATTCTGCCTTTATGGTGGATAAAGCAACCACCTTTTGCAACCTGGAAATCCAACTCACCAATGTTCCACCTACAGTAAAGACATAACCTGTAGTACTCCGCCTGGTATCAATATCCCTTGACAAATCTGAGTCTACATAACCTGCTAAATCAGTATTAGAGCCCCCAAAACATAAGTGTTTATTAGATGTACCTTTCAAATATCTGAGAATCCATTTGACCGCATTCCAATGCTCAAATCCGGGATGACTCATATACCTACTAACGACTCCGACAGCATGTGCAATATCCGGTCTCGTGCATACTATGGCATACATTAAACTTCCTACAACTGAAGTGTATGGTACCTTGGACATTTTTTCTTCCTCCTCTTGTGTCTTTGGACACATCTCCTTAGTCAATTTCAAATGACTAGGCAAAGGTGTGCTGACAGCTTTTGCATTCTCCATATGGAATCTCTGCAACACCTTTTCAACATAAGCAGTCTGAGATAGAGTCAATTTTCTGTTCTTCCTATCTCTGCAAATTTTCATACCAAGGATTTGTTTTGCTGCCCCCAAATCCTTCATATCAAATGACTGTGCTAACTGATATTTTAACTCTCTGATGTGATCCATGTTAGACCTAGCTACAAGCATGTCATCAACATATAAACATAAAATAATGTAGCTGTCATTATCCAACCTCTTAAAATAAACACAATGGTCAGAATTACACCTGTTGTAGCCTTGCTCAGCCATAAAACTATCAAATTTCAAATATCATTGTCGAGGTGCTTGTTTCAGGCCATACAAACTCTTCTTCAATCTGCACACTTGTTTCTCCTTACCTTTGACCTCAAATCCCTGTGGTTGTGCCATGTATACCTCCTCCTCCAAATCACCATGGAGAAAGGTAGTTTTCACATCTAGCTGTTCCAAATGCAAATCGTCAGCAGCCACAATACTTAAAACAGTATGAATAGAAGTCATCTTGACAACCGGAGAAAATATCTCATCAAAATCAATGCCCTGTTTCTGTGCAAATCCTTTTACAACTAACCTGGCAGGTTAAATCTTTTCTTACCTCTATCTTCCTCTTTCAACCTATAAACCCATTTGTTTGGTAAAGCCTTTTTACCTGCAGGTAACTTACATAATTCCCAAGTCTGATTTTTCAGCAAGGAGTCCATTTCTTCTTTCATGGAAAGGTCCCACTGAACTTGTGTATTCACCTGCATAGCTTCATCATAGCCTTCTGGTTCACCAGCATCTGTTAATAAAATAGAATACAAAGAGGGAGAAAACCTTTCAGGAGGTCTACTTATTCTTGTTGACCATCTAACATTCACTGGAGTTTGTGGTATTTCTAGTTGCTGTTGTGGAGCATTAGGAGCCACTGGAACATCACTATTTGGAGTATCATCTAGCACCACATAATCATTTTCTTTCTTCTCATGCTGCTGCAACTAATCTTTGTACAACACCTTCTCATTGAATATAACATCCCTGCTTCTCACAATTTTCTAATTTTTAAAATCCCAAAGCCTATAACCAAATTCATCGATGCCATATCCAACGAAGGTACATTTTTTTGATTTTGCATCTAGCTTGGTTCTATTTTTAAAATCTATATGTGCAAATGCTTCACAGCCAAAGGTGTTCAGAAAAGAATAACTCAGCTTCTTGCTAGTCCATGCTTCCTCTGGAATACCACAGCCCAAAGGAACTGAAGGACCTCTGTTAATTAAATATACAACAGTGTTAACAGCCTCTGCCCACATGTTTAAAAGTAGTCCAACATGCAATCTCATGGTCCTTGCACGCTCCATTATTGTCCTATTCATGCGTTCAGCCACTCCATTTTCCTGTGGAGTCCCTGGAACCATTTTCTGCATACGAATTCCATTAAAGGAACAATAATCTTCAAATTCTTTGCTGCAATAATCACCGCCATGATCGATGACTCCAATGTGTATTATTTTGATACGCATCACATATCGAGTATGGATTCAGCCAACGAATCAATAGTTTGCAAATATCTTGAGTATTCTTGTTACCGACTAGAAAGTTGTTGAAATCCTTGGTGTGGATACATATACCAGATGGATTCCAGTATGAAGGAGTGGATGTGATGAAATAGTGTGTGAAAAAAGATAGAGATAAGTGTGGAAGCAGTAATACAAGTCCAGTATGTAACAGAACAGCAGCACTAGAGTAGAGGAAGAATGAAGTGCATTAGATCAGTATATGGAGCCTAATCGGAACTAAACTTCAGCATTTGTGGATGCCTCTCATTAGTTCAAACACCTGGTTATCTTCTATAAACTTTGTAGATAGTGAGTCTCTTGTAGGCAGTGTGCCTCTTGTGAGCAGTGTGCTCAGGTAGTGAGCCCTAATTGGCAAGTGCCATTTTGTACTTCTTATTCTTTTAACAGAGAATATAATCTTGGGTTAGTCACCCTATGGTTTTTCCCTTAATAGGGTTTTCCATGTAAAAATCCTTGTGTTATGTGTGTTGATTTTATTTCTGCCCTCATAATATGTATGCTTATATGTTTTGATTCTACACTAATTGTTAATGGTAAAAAGAAAGTTAAGATACTTGAGATAACTGATTCACCCCCCCCTCTCAGTTATCTTTCTTATTTCTAACAATTGGTATCAGAGCTAAGTTCCTCTAAACAGAGCCTAACAGCTTGAGAAAGATCTGGGAATCTTAATGGATATGTATGGTATGAAGGAACAACTTCAGTCTACACTAGATGATCTTAAGTAATCTCAATCTGAAGTTAATTTTTGAGAGAAAGACTTAAACAAGCTAATGATTTCATAAATGAGCTTAAAGAAAAATTAAGTATCTCTGTGAAAAAGAGAAAGGAACTACTTCAAAAATTAGCGAGTCAGAGTGAAGCCAATAATACTAATGAAGATCTAAATGAAAAAAACAAGCTATGTGAGAAGCTATCAAAAGAGGTCATTATGGTAAGACATGAGATGGAATCAGGGGTTATGAGATTCACCCAAGAAATTGAAGAGAAAAGGAAAATTGAAGATAATCTAAAACAATCTCTCTCCTTGAATCTTGTGCAAAAATGGTTACTCCAATGGTTGTTAAGATCTTTGATAGGCCTCGTCCAAAATTCAAGAACACCCCTATAAATCCCTAGAAGTTGATCCATTAGACGCTTTTTCTAGCATTCTGCATGGGGTTTTGCACGTAGAAGATGTTAGGGTTTACATCCATGCCAATATTGAAGAATTTGGAGAATCTGCAAGCTGATGGACATCTACCATAAACAATTAATAGATGAAAGTTTTGAACTTAAACCTCAATACAAGGCCCTCCGGGATAAGCACTTTGGACATTGCATCCACTTTCCCTGTTTTGCAGAAGATGAATGGGTCCGGTATGTTCTTAGCAGAATACATGACAAATTCATGTGGTTAATGAAGATCTTCAAGATAACAAAAGATGCTATTAGGGTAGTAATTGGACTACACTCTTCTGGTGGATTACCTGCACTCAAATCTATTAAGAACCAGACAATAAGTGAAGCTACCAGATCTATGTTTGACACAAAAGAAATGACAATTGATGACATCATAGATCCGGATGTCAAGTTTGATTTGATGATAATTGGATATAAGATCTATCATTCCAGCAGGGAGAATTTTGTATCCAGAACTACAATATATACAGCATATCAAATGTTAAGAGAAAATGTTGATTATGATCTATGTGATCTTCTTCTAAACCAACTGTTAGAAAACTTGCATAAGATCAAGAAGGATAAGAAGAACTCATTCAAGTATTGTTGTTTGATACTATGTCTCTTCTTTTACTATATGAACGAGCTACCCGGATCAAGTGGTTGGGTATGGCAAAATGACAGACCAGTTGCCATACAAATCAGAGACTATATGTATGGGCTTGGTGATGCCAAGGCTCAAAGCATAGTGCTCTGGGGATACATTAAGAACTTCCAAAGTATGATGCAGGCTAGAGAAAGAATTCCCCAATCTATAGTTGAAAAATACAAGGATACAGTGTGTTTTATGGTAGACACTGATCAATGCCTAATGGAGGCACTTGAGCCTAGAACAGTTTGGATTATGCCAATGAGATATGGGGTTGATGAGAAAATCTTGGAGCTGCATATCGAACACTTGCTAAGTCAGCCTAAGGACCTTGAGGCAGAAAGGTTTGGAACCTTTGAAGAATTAAGTGTAAAGATTCATGGTGAACTGAGGCAACCAGAAATAAAAAGGAAAGTTAGAAGGGAAGTAAAGGAAATTGCCAAAAGATATGGCATATCAAAAGAGGTAGTTGATGCAAACAGAGAGTAAATAGAAAGAGCTGAGAAAGAGAAACAAGAAGTAGAAAAAGAAAGTGTTCCAGTGAAAGCCTCCTCCTGGACTAGATCCTCTAAGAGCTCTGCACCTGCCACCCCTAAGAGCTCAAGAACCTCAAAACTAGAAGCCAAGACATCCGGAAAGGGAGAAAAGAGAACAAAATCAAAAGCCACAAGGTCTTACATAAGCTAAAAGGATGATGAAAAAATAGAGTCTGATGAGGAAGTTAAGAAAATGAAGAAGAAGAAGAAGAAAACATCTGGGGAACCCTCTGCCGATAAAAATAAAGAAGAAAAGGCAGAAGAATTTGTTGAAAAGCCCACTCTTTCTATTGATCATATTATCAAGGCAGTCACAGTGGATGGGACCCTGCAACCACTCACAGAATTTTATGATGAATATAGTGATACTGACAAGAGGATCTTGGAAGATGCTATAGTTAGGTACCTGAATATTTATAATAAGGCATTCATTGAAATCATTTCTCTAATTCCCAAAAGTCTAGAGAAGGTACTTGAACTCAGAAAAGAGAATACCAAGGAAAAGGACTTAGAGATCTGACAATAGATTGCTATTCATCTCTATCCTTCCATTGCTCCAAAGAAAATGAACATGATCTTCAAGGACTGCAAGGATGAATTCTGGAGCAAAGCTAGAATGAACAAACTAATGCTTGGAGAGACTGATCAGGTAGCAAGAGAAATAGAGGACATCCTCCAGAATGCCTTCAAAAGATTCAATCTTCCTATCATAGAGGAAATAGATGAAGAACCTTCTACCACAGATGTCAAAGGATTAAATGCATCAAAAGAAGAATCTACTGAGAAAAATGTAGAAGGGTCAAAAGAGATAGATGAGGAGAAGTCTAAAGACTTGGATTCCTCTGCTCCGGAAGAGGAAGTTCATGAAGAAGTTAACATCTCTCCTTTGGATCCCACTGTAGAGATCCCAAACTTAGGAACTGAAGGAGAAGGAAGAAAAGAAGAAAAAGTGAGCCAAGAAGAGGAGGTAAAGGGAAGAGAAGAAGAACAAATAGAGAAGATCTCTGATGATAGTTCAGATATTCCTAAAGAAAATAAGACTCAGTCTCCAACAAGAGACACTACAGAGGCAGTGAAGAAATTCTTGAACAAAGAATTGATGGAGATAGATGAACCGTAACTTTTTCAAGGACCACTAAATTTTGATTTCCTCTCTCTGGTCCAGACAATGAAGATATCATCTTTTGCTCAAGCCAAGGAAAAAGAAAAACTTCTGAAGTCTCACATGGAAGACTGTGAGCTGTTAGAGATTGCATTCGGTATGTTGGAGAAGATCATGCCATCATTTCAAAAGGATCCTTTGGCATCTCCATCTGGTAACCTAAAATCTCTAGTAAACTATGTTAGTACTCATTTTGATTCTTTAGAGAAATCAGTAGAAGAAAAGGCCTGGAAAGAATTTTTGGGAAAGAGATTCACTGAAGTATAGGTATGCATTACTAATGATAGGAGGAACTTAGATATTGGGATGAAGAGCCTAGAAAATGCTCTTAAAGATGGTGGAGAAATGTACAAATTTTGTCTATCCTGGTCTAAAGTAACAGAGGATATTGAAAAGAAGGTGAAAGAACAAGAAGGTAAACTGTCAAGTTTATCTCAGAATTTTGATCCCCTCACCACATCCATAATGAATCAAGAGTGCCAGGCTATTTCCAATATAAATGAAATAAAGAGGCTTGAAAAGGAGAAAAAGATTATAATAAGCAGTATGAGTGAACTTAGAAGGATAATTATCCTTAAGTTAGACGCAATGCATGAGGCCTTAACGGATGCTCGGACCATAGCCTGGACTAGTGATACGGCAGACTTAACAAGGGGAGAATCTTATGCATTTTTATTGAGTGGTCACATCTCCATTGTGGATAGGATGAAGTAAAGTTGGGCCACAGAGTATGTACAGTTGAAGGCCACTTTTGCAGATATACTTAAGTATATGTAAGTATAACATATATATATATATACTTATGCGGCTATGTATAGGTTGATTTTTACAAATTTTGGTGTGCAGATTCCACCCTTTCCCATTGATGTCAAAGGGGGAGTGAGGAGTAGTGAAAAATGTGGAATCTAGCTAAGGGGGAGCTCCAGTAAAACAATGCATAAGATAGAGCATCAACCAAGGGGGAGTCTGATGCGACACTTAGTCATTTTTCACTAAGTGTTGCCATCAATGCCAAAGGGGGAGATTGTTGGCAAGAGACACTGTGTGGCTTCATGAGTGTTGTCATTGATGGCAATAAAGTCTATCCCACACATCTACAACACATAGTATGCCTATACCAGAAGTCAGATTGAAGGGTGTTTTGGTCCGGTGAACAAGAACATAGCATGTAGCAAGGTCTAAAATTTAGGTTTGGATCTCTCAGATGGTGTAACTCAGCAAGTTGCAAACTTGGACAAGTCAAGAGGAGTATCATGACTACTATATTCTAGAGATTGAGCCTCCGGTGAGAAAACATGGAAAAGATATGAGCATCTAAGGGTTGGGTTCTAGACAGGCAAAGCAGACTAAGGAAGAACTAACTGGTAGAGTAGCAGACTTCAATCCAGATGAGAAATTGATGGTGATCAAGCTATTTGAGGGATCATACAATATTGGCCAACATGACTGATAACTCCAATGTCTATGATTTTGATATGCATCACATATCAAGCACGGATTTAGCTAACGGATTAGTAGTTTGCAAATATCTTGAGTATTCCAGTTGCCAACTAGAGAGTTCTTGAAATCCTTGGTGTGGATACATATCTGGATTCTAGTATGAAGGAGTGGATGTGATGAAATAGTGTGTGAAAAAAGATAGAGATAAGTGTGGAAAAAGTAATACAAGTCCGGTATGTAACAAAGCAGCAACACTAGAGTAGAGGAAGAATGAAGTGCATTAGATCAGTATATTGAGCCTAACTGGAACTAAACTTCAGCATTTGTGGATGCCTCTCATCAGTTCAAACACTTGGTTATCTTCTATAAATTTTGTAGATAGTGAGTCTCTTGTAGGCAGTGTGCCTCTTGTGAGCAGTGTGCTCGGGCAGTGAGCCATAATTGGCAAGTGCCATTTTTTACTTCTTATTCTTTTAACAGAGAATACAATCTTGAGTTAGTCACCCCATGGTTTTTTCCTTAATAGGGTTTTCCACGTAAACATCCTTGTGTTATGTGTGTTGATTTTATTTCTGCTCTCATAATATGTATGCTTATATGTTTTGATGCTACACTAATTGTTAAAGGTAAAAAGAAAGTTAAGATATTTGAGATAACTGATTCACCCCCCCTCTCAGTTATCTACCTTGATTCCAACAAATTTCACTAGTAAGGGCACTGGGGATACCACCATACATCATTTTAATTATAGGATTGCCTCTTTTGTGTTTAGGTAATGTGAAAGGGACAATCAAAGCCTCTTGGTTGAATGACTTTAGTAGATGAAGTGGAGTGAGAAGCGTGGTGTAAAATGGACTTGTCATGATTATGAGATAAATGGGATGGAAGTATTTGATCATGGAGGGTGATGGAAGTGTCATGAAATGGGGGTGATGTGGGACCAACAATCGCACAAGTAGACATAGATTTAGGAAATTCCTTTGGACTTTCCTTTGTACTTGATTTGATTTGATTTGATTTTCTTCAAGTAGATGCTTTTGTGATGCTAAGGGAAAGATGAATTTTCTTTGTCTTTTGATGCCCCAAGGATAGGTATAGCATGATTTTTCTCTTTTGAGTCCTTCACATTTTTTCTTTTTGTGTTTTTTGCTTTTGTATTTGTAGGACTAATAACTCAAGATATTCTTCATCATTTTGACAAGTTGTGAGAGATATTGGATTTTGTTGATCCTAGGTAATGGCACTAGGAAGTGATGATGATGGCTAAATGGATAAAATGGCATTGTCATGGAAAAGGCATGAAATGTCTAGGTCTTCGAGAGAGGCACTAAGGCCCCATCGACGGTACTTTCAACAACATTAGGAGGTTCATCTTGACTTGTAGAGGTAACATGATGATATTTGATTTTCAAACTAGGAGGCATGTATCCTAATAAAAATGTTCATGATGTACCTATATTGGTATTGGCTCCATAATTCCTTTCACATGAAGCCCAAGGCCTTTACCTTTATACTTTATATTTTTACACATATGTGATGGAATGGGATAAATTTTCTTGAGATGGATAAGTGGAGATTCTTCATCATTAGATTAATCTTTATGGAGCCAAGAGTCTAGGGAGTCTTCAATTTGCTCTTCATCCAAGATTCCTTTAGAGGAGAAAGCATTAGACCCAAAATTTTAGGGCTTGTCTTTTGCATAGAAGAACATTGTGGAGGATGACCATGAAACTTTGGCAATAGAGATAATTGACCTATATGAAATACATTATGTATCTCTTATTCAACACAACCTTTATCCATGATCTTGACCTTTGTGACTTTTTATGATGATGTAGATGGAAGGTCATTGGTATGGAGGTATGATGAAGATGGTGTATCCTTGACTTGAGTGGAAATATCATTAGTGGAACAAAAATTGGCTTTTTGATAAATGGCTTCCATAGCTCAACAATATGCAAATGGTTTGGGATCTACTTTGATAGTAACTTCAACACCATTGTAAGGGAACTTCAAGCATTAATGGTATGTGGAGAGAATGGATTCCATAACATGTATCCACGGGATGCCAAGTAAGATATTTTATGGAAGGTCAAGATCCCCGACATGGCATGCAGTATTTTATAGCATAGGTCCCACTTGTATAAGAAGACATTATTGGCAAGAGACACTGCTCTAATGATCAAGGTAGAGTGTTAAATGTTGTCATTGATGGCAACAAAGTTTGGCAAAGGTCTGAAAGACTTAGTCAAAATGGCTAAGTAATGGGCAAGCTATTGAGTATTGGAGATTGGGTCAGTATGCCTCCGCAGTTCAAGATCATTACATGTGGTTTAGGTATGTTGTTCATTGATATTTAGTGATCACATCTTCCAGTGTTCAAGTTCATACTTCCTCCGAAAGTCATATGGTGAATTGTCTAAGTTTGGATGAACAGAGTTAAGCCTAAAACAATGTTAACCATCTGAGTATTTTAGTCCGCACTCCTCCATTGTTGAGTATTTTGATTTGTAGATCTAAGGTAATGTAGAAACATGTCATAAGCATCCAAATTCAAATTTGTAGTGCTTGAAGTCCACTAGATCATATTTGACAAGTTCTTCTTTATCGGCTTCCAGTCTGACAGTATTTCTCTGTGACAGAATAATAGTTCTGAGATCCGCATTTCTCTATGAAAAAATATTATGCTCTGTGATTCTGAAGGTATGCTAAGATGTCCATAATGAATGTTGTCTATGATTTTCAGAGTCTCATATGGTCCACATTGGAGGTTTTGGCATGACAGTTGAATTGGTCAATTGTGTACTTAAGGGATAATCCGACAGATAAGGTAAATCTATATGCGGTGAGGATATATTGTTTGAAGAAGTAATCCAAGTGGTTGAATGATTGATGCTGACCTATATGAAGACTATTGTATGTTTTTTTGGGTCTGCATTCCTATTTGTGTGTGAGATCAAACCGACAAAGTATAACACTTGTATACACATTTCATGTCTGGCTTGAAGACTTGATTGTGAGAAGAATCTTGTTGCAAATCTATATACTTGATTGATTTTGATTTTTGGAGTGAGGAAGTGTGTGAATAGAATGTGAATTCCATCATTGTGTAACCTAAGGCAGTTATGTGATTAGCAAAAGGACAATAAAGGTAGAAGGACAAAAGTATGCATGAAGCAGAGTAGAAAAGTAGGGCAGACAAGAAGGAAAGCCCTTGATTCCATCACAAGGCACATGAATTGTAATATTCAAAGAAATGAAATCCCTTGATCTCATCATTGTTGAAAAGAGCAAGACAATTGAGAGGGTGGGGGTGAATCAATTGTAACCAATATTTCAAAACTATTACAACATCATCCACTTAAACATTGTTACTGTATTTTAACCATGAAAGCATGAAATCATAAACTTAACACATTCACACATTCAACACATGAGACATCAGATTTTTACGTGAAAAACAATAAGGGAAAAACCATGATGAGTTTTATCTCACAATATAATAGGCCATAACAATACCAAAAATTAAAGGCTCACTACCCAGATTACTCACTGCACAAGAAGAGGCACTCTTCCAATGGGGTGGCTCACTGCCATTGGCTGGCTAACTACCAGTGGGTGGCTCATTGCCATATTTGGTGAACTAAGATAGAAGCATCTACACTATGCCAAAGTTCAGTTCCATTGAAGCATAGTAAACATCCTCTGCACTACTCTACTTTTTCACTCCACTCTTATCTTTTTATATTTCACACTTGGATACATTTTCATGACTTTATTACAAGTATTTATACAATTCATAAACCTTGGAATGATCATCAAGGTCATCATAACAATCATCAACCATTGGAACAATCTCCAAGGTCGACAAACACATATACATAAAAATAAGTCTGGACCTAAACAAATTAATGAAAGAGAAAGAATGAATGTAAACCAAACCACTGCTTAGCTAGGATTCAAATGCAATCTTCCATGCAACAACATGCTATCACAACCTCCAAAGCATAACCGCAAGTAGTGAGAACAACCAAGTTGACTAAGACCGGTGTTAACACTAATACCTTTAAGAACACACTTCATGCATGATCTAGATTACACTTTGTAGACCACTCAAAAGGTAGGAACATGATCTAGAGACATCCATAAGCACGTTACAATCACCAAGAACATCCGCACAACCTTTAAACACTTTATCCATAAGATTCTTAAACTAGAGCACTTGAACTTTATTGTCAGCCACTGTCATAAAAGAAAGATCACTTGCGGACCACCAAATCATGAACCATTTGAACTAAAGGCTTATATCCTATTTACAAAATTAATTCCAGAACCATAGACTATAAGGCTTAAATGCAGAGAAATGCGGAGTAGAATACATTCTCCCTATCACCACTAAATGCACAGAGAAATAGTTTTTACTGTGGTGAACATAACTTGCTCAAATCATCACATTGGAGGCTAAAACTTGAAACATAGAAACTATAAACATCCTTCAACATAACTTCTAAACTACAGACAAAGATATTCAATCTACAAGATATGCAGAGGAAAACACTACACTATTCTTTTGCAAGCCAAGATACTTTGCAACACGTTATTTCCATTAGGAGAGAAATTTTTCTCAAAAGCATTTGGAAACTTAGTATCAAGAACACTTTTTCATTATCTTCAATACTTATGTAATCCAATACAAAGCAATTAACTCAACATAATTAAACATAAAAAAAGGACAGTTGACACCAATGACAACACAGATATGTTGACATCAATGACAACACCACTAAGCACATACCTGCAATAATCTCCCCCTTTGTCATTGATGGTAACATTGATGTGAAAAATTATAAGAACCATTAAGACAATATTCTGTACAGATTACTTTCTCCCCTTTCTTTTCACACTTCTAAATTCTTTCTCCCCTTGAGTTTTTTCACCTGATTTTCTCTCCCCCTTTGACATCAATGGCAAAGGGCATAATTTCTCTTCCTCTACACATAATTGCAAACTACTGCTCTAGACAAAATGGAATTACTCTATCAGTAACTCTGAACTACTTACTTCTCTTTATTAGGAACTCATATCAGCAACATCTACTTGCTCCATCTGAGAGGTTGCCTTCAAATATCAATCTAGATCAAAGAATAAGACATTGGGCACCACTGCACTAATGCACTTCTCTTGCATCTTAGTTTAGAGTAGGAGTGGTAATAACCCCTAACTTTTCCCTGAGATACTCAAATGTCTCCTTAGGTAGAGGCTTTATAAAAATATCTGCAATCTGATCCTTTGTAGACACATATTCCATCTTCACTTCATTCTCTATTACCTTTTCTCTTAGAATGTGATACCTTATAGATGTATGCTTTGTCCTTGAGTGCATCACTAGATTCTTTGAAATGTTTATACCACTTGTATTGTCACAAAAGATTAAAATTGGTTCTTCATACACAACTCTTATATCTTTCAATGTTTGCTTCATCCAAAGCACTTGAGTACAACAACATTCTGCAACAATATATTCTACTTCTGTAGTAGACAAAGAAACTGATTCTTGCTTCTTGCACAACCATGAGACCAATTTGTTACCCAAAAAGAAAGCACTTCCACTTGTACTCTTTCTATCATCAACATCTCTAGCCCAATCTACATTTGTATAAGAACTAAGAGTGAAATCAATATCTTTGGGATACCACAATCCATAGTCTGAAGTGCCCTTCAAATATCTCATAATCCTCTTGATTGCCATCACATGTGATTCTTTGGGATCTTCTTGAAATCTTGCCACAAGACGGATTATGTCAGGTCTGGTATGGGTTAGATAAAGTAGTCCTCCAATTGTACACCTATGCTTTTTTTGATCATTCTTGGGAGATTCATCATTCTTGCTCAGCTTGAAGCTAGTTACCATAAGATTACATACTAGCTTAGAATCCTCCATTCCAAAATTCTTCAACAATTCGTTCACATACTTGGACTGAGAAATGAAAGTTCCTTTTTTTGATTGAGTAATCTGTAGTCCTAAAACAAAATTCAATTCACCAAACATAGACATCTCAATTTTTTTTTGCATTTTGTCTATAAATCTCTTAGACATACCTTCATTGCCTCCAAAGATAATATCACCAACAAAGACTACAACAATTAGAATTTGATCATCATTAATATTGGAATAGAGATTGCTATCAGTAGTACCTTTACTGAACCCTAATTGCAACAAATACTTGTCCAATCTTGCATACCAGGCTCTAGGAGCTTTCTTAAGTCCATATACGGATTTCTTCAATCTACACACCATGTCACCTTGGTCAGATGATTGAAATCCTTCCGGTTGTTCAATGTGAACCTCTTCTTCAAACTCTTCATTCAAGAATGCAAACTTCACATCCATCTAGTACACTTTGAAATCTTTGTGTGCTGCAAATGCCAAAAACATTCTTATTGCTTCAGTTCTTGCCATATGAGCATAAGTCTCCTCAAAATCTATGCCTTCAACTTGAGAATATCCTTTGCATGTACCAGTCTTGCTTTGTTTCTTACCACGTCTCGACTTTCATTCAACTAGTTTCTAAACACCCATCTAGTTCCAATCACATTCTTATCAGCAGGTCAAGGAACTAATCCCCAAGTTTGATTCTTCTCTATCTGCATCAACTCTTCTTCGATAGCCTTTACCCAATTCTCATCTTTGCAGCATTCACTTATAGTTTTAGGTTCAATATTTGAAAGTAAACAATAGTAAACCTATTCTTCTGGAAGCCTTAACAACACTTTTCAGAGCCTTTTCTTCAACCTACACTTTCTTCACTTTTCTATTCTTCACTACTTGAAGACCCATCTGATTCATATCCATTCACTTCTGAGTTCATCAAATGTGTTTAATCATCATGAAAAACTGATTTGTATTAGAAACAATTGTGTTCTGTCAACCTGAACTTTTGTTACTCATTACTCTCAATCCAATTATCAAAATCAGACAAACTTCTAGATGTAGTTGTAATCAATTATCAATAACCATATGCTAGAATTGTAGAGCATTATCTTCAATAGCAGACCAATGCAGACCAAATTACCGGAACACTGTAACTTGATTCTATCATATAGATACTTAGCCAAAATTCATAACCTGTCTTATTTTCCTGATAAAATCTTCTTGCATAGCAGACTTCTTAAACTACACAAATGTTCCTTCATCATTTACCAACACAGTCTCTATCGTAACTTAAAATTTTGTAGCTAATCCTTAACCATGTCTCTTCATACTGAGGCATCAATATCAATCCTTTGGTAGGGGAGAAAAGATTTCAAATAAGATCCCCCCTAAGCCAAAGCTCTAATCTTAGTTTCCAAAGGGAACATCTACACCAGATACTAGTACAAGCTCATCCTTGACTTCATTTAAGTCCTTCTTGATCCATATCTTGTTCATCTCCTTCTTGATTTTTTTTCATATCAACCTTTTGCACTGGTTTCTTTATTTCAACTAGATTATCCTTTTTTATATTTCTGCTTCTACACAATCTTGCAATATGTCCAGTCCTATTGCAATTGTAACACACAACATTCCTCTGACCAATATTCCTTTTATTCAATTTGGATGTGCATTGTTTAGCTTTGTGTCCAAATTTATTGCATGTAAAATAGTTACCATTGAAAGATTGAACATTCCTTCCATTGTTATAATCATTTCTTATCTAACTTTTGTATTCACTAGCTCTATGACCAAATCTTTTGCATGTATAATAGTAGCCTCTGAAAGATTTAACTTCTCTATCCTTGCCGTAGCCATTTCTCTTTTGACTCATGCACTCATTAGCTCTATGTCCCATCTTATTGCATGTAAAACACCTAATAGAGTTCTAACTCACTTTACTTCTGCATTCAACAGTTCTATGACCAAATTTATTGCATGTGAAACATTTACCAGAGAAGGATGGAACATTTTGATACTTTCCGCTTCTACATTCTATTGACTTGTGTCCATACTTATTGCATAAATTAAAAAAGATGTTGAAAGATAGATACCTTTGAGCATTTGGTTGCTTAACTAGTGGTCTTCTAGGTCTGTTTCTTTGATTCTGAGTCTGTTTGCATTTGTTCTTCTTGATCTCATCATTCCTACCTTCACCAATCTTGGACCTTTCTCATTTCTTAAATCCCAAACCTTCTTTGACATCAGGACTCTTCTGACTAGCAAGCATCTCATCAAGTTTTGTAGAACTTATCTTAAACTTTTCTTCATAACTTTTTGCTTTCTCCAAATATAACTTTAGGTTGCCAACTTTTTTTTCAATCTTATCACATTCTTTTGATTTTCCTTTCACTATTAGATTAAGGTCTTCCTTTACTTTTGCTCTTTCTACAACTTCTAATTTCAAATCATCCAAGGTTTCATTTGCTGATATCAATTGTTCACTAACCTCCTTATATATTTCTTTGAACTTCTTAACTTGCTCTCTTCATTTTCAGATACATTCATTTTCTTCTTTGACATTCTCCTTTAGATCTCTTATTTCTTCTTTAGTTCTTTCCAGGCCTTTAAGATCAACCTTCTTGTGCACCATCCCTGATCTGCCTCAAGCTGTTAGCCTTTCATACAAGGAACCCTTGCTCTGATACCAATTGTTGAAAAGGGCAAGACAACTGAGAGGGTGGGTGAATTAGTTGTAACCAATATTTCAAAACTATTACAGCATCATCCACATAAGCTCTGTTACTTTATTTTAACCATGAAAGCATGAAATTAGAAACTTAACACATTAGACACTAGATTTTTATGCGGAAAACCTAATAAGGGAAAAACCATGGTGAGTGTTAGCTCACAATATAATATGTAATAACAATACCAAAAATCAAAGGCTCACTACCTAGATTGCTCACTACAAAAGATGAGGCTCACTGCCAATTGGGTGGCTCACTACCATTGGGTGGCTCACTGCCGGTGGGTGGCTCACCACCAAGTTTGGTGAACTGAGATAGCACCATCTACACTATGCCAAAGTTTAGTTCCATTGAAGCACAGTAAACATCCTCTGGTCTGCTCTGCTTTTTCACTTCAGTCTTATCTTTTCATTTTCACACGGATATATTTTCATGACTTTATTAAAAGTATTTATATAATTCATCAACTTTGGAATGATCATCAATGTCAGAATTTGAATCATGAACCATTAAAAATAGGTCTGGACCTAAATAGATAAATGAAAGAGAAACAATGAATGCGGACCAAACCAATCCTTAGAAAGGACTCAAATGCAATCTTCCACGCAACAACATGCTATCACAACCTCCAAAGCACAACCACAAGTAGTGAGAACAGCCAAGTTGGCTAAGACTGGTGTTAACACTAAGACCTTTAAGAACACGCTTCATGCACGATCTGAATTACACTTTGTCGACCAATCAAAAGGTAGGAACATGATCTAGAGACATCCACAAGCATGTTACAATCACCAAGAACATCCGTACAACCTTTAAACACTTTATTCCTAAGATTCTTCAACCGGAGCACTTGAACTTTATTGTCGGCCACTGTCATAAAAGAAAGATCACTTGCAGACTACTAAATCATGAACCATTTGAATTGAAGGTACATATCCTCATTACAAACTTAATTCTAGAACCACAGTCTATAAGGCTTAAATGCAAAGAAATGCAGAGCAAAATACATTCTCCCTATCACCACTAAATGCATAGAAAAATAGTTTTTACTCTGGTGAACATAACTTACTCAAATCTTCACACCAGAGGCTAAAACTTGAAACATAGCAACTACAAACATCTACAACATAAGTTTCAAACCACAGACAAAGATATTCAATCTACAATCAATCTTAGAAGAGATAAGGGAAGAACTACTCTTTAAGGGAAACCCTACCAAGGAAACTAGCTAATAACAAAAGAAAATCTTGAGGCTAATAAAACAACATAACAAACAAAGAAAATGGAGGAGATTCACATTAGAGAACTTACACTCCTCAAACAACTCATTAAACTTGAACCAAGGAGATTAAACACATTTCACCTCTATGTGGAAAATGAACTAAACAAACTAAGAGCAAGTTACCCTCTGGGTGACATAATGATAACAACAACTACACTAATTTAATTCTTTCATTAACAACATCTAAACCTAAAAAACTAGGACAATCAAATCCATCAATAACCATAGACAATCAAATCAAACAATTAATATAACCACAATTTGTGATGTTTCTCTTCCCTACAAACATAAAAATGCTTAGTCCCACCACCATTTGATTGGCTTCTACCATGAGAGTAGGAGTGGCTAGCTAGGTACCCTTTAATAAGGGTGTAGTTCATGTGCCACAAACTGGTGTTTAACTCTCTTGCATTGTTCTTGAATTGATTCTAGACATCATAGGGTCCTACCCAAATTCACTCCCAAGATCATAAATCAACTAATTTCTTGCAGATTTTTATCGCAAAAGTGAGGTCCAAGTAGAAGTTACAATAAATTTTTTAGCTTATGTTGATTTATTTTGAATAAATTAACTTGTCATAAATATTTTGGTAGAATTATGACAAGGCCACACACTAGAGGTCAGGGAAAGAATTCATACACACTTAGAAAATATCCTAACATAGAGGAAATTGATTTTTGATGTGGTCTTTAGTAGATGAAAAAGTTCACCAATTGGAAGTAGGTATGTAGAATATGCAGTCTAAAGTGAAAGGAGAAATAACTAGTATCAAATCTAAAATGAAAGGAGAAATGACTAACATTAAGGAAATAATGTTCCAACCCTAATAATTTATGAAAAAGATATTTATCTTACAACAAAGGGAGATTGAAGGAGAAAAAACTGGAGAAAATCGAAAAGATGGCGTTCGCGTGCTCTGCAAGCCGAGTTAGGGTGACCGTGCCCTAGCTCGTTCTCTATGTGTTGCTCGCTTCTGCGTTGTCGGGGGGTTTTTTGAAGCTTTCGGGGTGGTGGTGGTGGGTTTTTTTCTTTTCTGGAGGCCTTCTTGCTGCCGTTTGGGTGGCTTGTGGGTGGAAGGGTTTTGATCCTTCCCTTGGGGTTTTGTCTTTTTCCATTTCTTGCAAACATGCCCTGGGGGTTTGCATGCCTGCTGGGGTTCTTGTTTTTTGCTATGCAGGGTGGGGAAACATCTGGGGCTAGCCCCAAATTGGATTTCTGATTAGCAGTTGGTTTGAAGCCTTCGGTGCATGGAGTGAATGTTTTTGATAACACGCTGTTTTCTTCAGAGATGGAGATGAATGATCTAGGATCAGCTAGTGGTTCCCGTATAACGAAGATTAATGGGTGTTTGGAAAGATACAAAGAGTGACCGAAGTTGATTATCCCGATGGAAATGCTTGCAGATGATATTGAATACTATTCAAGGCACTCTTTTTATTGCAAGTTCATGGGTTTGAGAGTCTCGTTGCAATTTTTGGAATCCTGGGCTTAGCGGACTTGGATGCCAGAGGGGGAGATGGAGATTAGGCTCCTTGCGAACAACTTTTTTATGGTCTCTTTTGATTGCATGGCAGATCGGAATAAGGTCTTCGAGGGCGGCCCCTATTTTTATAACCAGGTCAGTTTATTTATCAAGCCATGGCACGCTGGCTTCAACCCGACTGAGGCACTACCAAGTCGGATCCCAGTTTGGGTTCGGTTGCCATGGTTTCTAGTTGAGTGTTGGCAGGATGACGTGTTGCATTTGGTGGCTTCAATGCTTGGTAAACCTATTGGGTCTTCACAACAGATGCAGTATAAAAAGGTAATAACTTTTGCTCGTATCTGTGTAGAAATTGATTTAAGCAAGCCACTGCCAGATTCTATTGAAGTGAGTGCTGGATCATATACTTGGGTGCAACAACTAGATTACGAAACCCTACCTTTTCGGTGTCGTCTTTGTCATGAATATGGTCACTTGCAGCATAGGTGCCCTAGGGCTAAGCCTGTGGTGCCCCAACCTTCCCAGCCTTCTCGTAATCCACCTAGGGTTGATAATGGTAAGGAGCCTATTCCGGGTGATGGTAATGGAGATGATGGCTATGTCCCTGTCAAGGCTCGCAATAGGAATCAGGGCTAGAAGCGGACCTTGAGGGAGAGGCAGGTTGATGAAACTTTGAATAGGTTTGAGGTGCTGGATGATCTCAGCCAGGGGGAAGTGAATCTGGGGTTGCTAAACTTGGATCAGGGAACTTTGGGTACAGGACAAGATGGGCCACCATTGGAGGCCATGTAGGTTGTGCAAGAGATTGGGGTTGGGCAGATGGATACGGATCAACAATTGAGTGTCCAGACTGAACAAGAATCTTCTATTGGAGCTTCGAAGAGTGGTGGAGGTGTTTCCCCATTGCCCCTAAAAGGAGGCAAGACTGTGGGGAAGAGCTCTTTGGCCTCCCCTCTTTTGGGTATTCAGCAAATTGAACTGAAGAAAGGGATTGGTGACAGGACTTCCAAGCTGGGAAGGAAGAAGGATATGGAGAAGATTAAATTAACTGGGTAAACTTTGGTGGAGTTAGGGTCAGTCAAGTCTCTGGATTCACATTTTTCATGCCCCCAGAAATGATTATTCTCTCATGGAATGTAAGGGGCTTGAACAGTGGCCCTCGACAAAAAGCTGTTCGTGATTTGGTTAGGAATCATTCTCTGGATGTTCTTTTTCTTCAGGAGACTAAATTATCTATAGATAATATGTTGGCCATGGCTCCTAAGTTGTGGAAATATGGTGAATGCTAGTGTATGGGGGCTCTTGGTGCTTCTGGAGGGGTGGCTTGTTTTTGGAACCCTCGGAAGATTTTCCCTCTCTGGTGGATGTCCTCTAGATCCTCTATATCCCTAGTCGCCTCTTGGTATGAGATTGGTGAGTGTATTCTCCTCTCTAATGTGTATGCTCCTGTTGAGTTTTCGGGTAAACAACTTCTATGGTCCCATCTTCATTTTGTTCGTAACTTAGCTCCTTACCATCCATGGGTTATGGCTGGCGATTTTAATGCTATTGTGGAGTTGTCTGAGAAAAAAGGTGGTATTCCTAGGTTGGAGCCTTCTGCTCTGTTATTCAGAGATAGCATTTCTGAATTAAATCTTATTGATGTTCTACCAAGTAATGGTCACTTCACTTGGAATAATAGGAGAATTGGTGAGAGTTGTGTTGCTGAGAGGCTTGATTGATTCTTGGTTTCCTGTTATTGGGTTGGAGACTTATGGTCCACTCGATCTGAAATTCTTGATTGGAGAGGCTCTGATTATTGGCCTATTAAGCTTAGCATTATCTCTGCTCGGGGGACTCGTTCTCCCTCATTCAAGTTCCAGATTATGTGGTTACGGGATCCTCCTCTTCATGAACTTGTGGTTGAGTGGTGGCAGATTGGTAGACCAACTTTTGGTACGACAATGTACACATTCTCCAAGCTTCTTCAGTTTGTCAAATATCAGCTTAAAAGGTGGAATCGGTGATGTTTTGGTAATATCTTTCATGCTAAGGTTGCTGCCTAGGAGGAGTTGAATAATATTACGCGGTTGATTCGTGAGAATGGGGCCTCTAAGGATCTTCTAAGGGAGGAGGCTAAGACTTTGAGAGTGGTTGAAGAATTTGAATTGCGGGAAGAAATCTATTGGAAGCAAAAGGCCCGGGTTGAATGGTTACAGGAAGGTGATAAAAACACCGCCTTCTTCTTCAATTCTGTGAAGGACAGGAGACATGGTAATTCCATTCCTTTTTTGGTGAATGATAGGGGTGAACGTCTTGCCTTGTTTCAGGAAATCTCTGCTGAGGCATCTCAGTATTTTTCTACTTTATTTAGGGAGGATTCTTGAGGGGGCTCTGTTGAGGAAGCACATGTTCTTTCTTGTATTCCTCAGTTGGTCTCCAGGGAGGCGAATGAGTATCTGATGAAAGATATCTCTCTTGATGAGCTAGAGGGGATTGTGTTTTAGATGAAGAAGGGTAAAGCTCCTGGTCCCGATGGTTTCCTGATTGAATTTTTTCAAGAATTCTGGGATATCATAAAGTTGGATCTTCTGGCGGTTGTCCTTGAGTCCCAGAGGAATAAGAAAATGCTTCGTGCTCTGAATTCCACCTTCCTTGCTCTCATACCCAAGTGTGAAGGGGCTGATAGGTTATCTCAGTTCCGGCCTATCTCTCTTTGCAATGTGGCTTACAAAATCATTTCTAAGTTATTGGCTGAGAGATTGAAGAAGTGGCTTAAAGTGCTGATTTCAGAGAACAGAGTGGATTTGTAGCTGGTCGACAGATTCTTGATGGGGTTGTCATTGCTACGGAGACCATCCACTCCATGGACAACTCCCACGAGAAGGCTATGTTCATTAAGCTGGATATGGCTAAGGCTTATGACAGGGTTAGATGGTCTTTTTTGCAGAAGATCCTTGTTTCTTTTGGTTTTGGTGAGGAGTGGATCCAATGGGTCATGAGCTATGTCACGTCTGTTTCCTTCTTAGTTTTGATAAATGGAGATCATTTTGAACTTTTTGGTACCTCAAGGGGCTTGCGCCAAGGGGATCCTCTTTCTCCGTATCTTTTTTTGCTTCTTGTGGAAGGCCTTGGACATTTGTTGAAAAGAAGGGTGGAGCTTGGCACCATTCAGGGTTGGCGATGGGGTGGAGACTTGCCTCCGCAATCTCATTTACAGTTTGTTGATGATACTGCCTTGATGGGGTTGGCTACTGTTAGGGAAGCTACTAACTTGAGGTAGGTGTTGGACATATATCTTGTTGCTTCAGGATAATTGATTAATGAGGAGAAGTCATCCATATTCTTCTTCAATACGCCGACCCCCATTCAGAGAAGAATTGCTAATATCTTGAGGTTTCAGATAGGGGTTCTCCCTTTGAGGTATCTGGGTTTCCCAATTTCTGTTCGCCATCTTCCCAAGGGTTCTTGGCAGAATATTATTGATAAGCTCCGTGCAAAAGTTAATCATTGGACCCATAGATGGTTGTCTTTTGCGGGGCGGGTTCAGCTTCTCAAGTCGGTGGTGCAGGCTCTTCCTACCTACCGATGTATGCTTCAGGTGGATCCAATGCGTTTTATGAGGGAGTTGGATTCTCTTGCGAGGTAGTTCTTATGGGCGGGAAGTTTGTCATCCTCCAAGTGGAGCCTGGTCAGGTGGGATGTTGTGTGTAGCCCAAAGCAATTTGGTGGTCTTGGTCTTCGATAGTCTACGTTTTCTGGAGTGGCTGTGGCTACTAAGCTTTTTTGGAGATGGTGTGTGGAACCGGATTAGCCGTGGGCCAGGATATTATCTCATAAGTATTTCCCAGGGATTCCACGGTAGGATCTCCCTCGTTACCCTCTTGAGGGGAAAGGTTCAGTGATTTGGAATACTCTTCAGAAGGGTGCAAAGCTTATCAAGGAAGGTTTATTTTAGATTTGTAGACGGGGAACTGAAGCTCTCTTCTGGTCAGATTCTTAGGATGGATTCCCTCCACTTACTTCTCAGTTCCCCAACCTTCTTCCTTTGTGCCAAAGATTTCTTGAGGCTGGCTGGGCTAGGGCGAGTGACTTCAAGTCTGTTGCTTCTTTTGGTCAATTGGAGGTAGCTCATTGGAAGGATCCCGCAATGTGGCTAGATTTGGGACTTGCGGAAGATAGTGCTGAGCTTCACAAGATTCTTCATAGTAGGAGTTGTAGTTCTCTTCTGGAAGAGGATATTCTTGCTTGGACCCATAATCCTAAGGGGGTTTACTCTGTTGCTTCTAGTTATCAGGTGTTATTGGCTCAGAAGCTAACTGGGGTAGAGGTTCATTGGTGGAAAAGGGTGTGGAATAAACTCTCGTGGCCTAAATGCAATTGCTTTGTTTAGACTTTGGCTTGGAATAGGTGTTTGACATGGGATAACATTCGTAAACGGGGATTTCAAGGACCTTCAATTTGTGTTTTGTGTGGGGGAGCAGAAGAGGATTCTTCGCATTTGTTCTTCCGGTGCCCCTTTGTTGTGCAACTTTGGCATTGGTGGTGGGAGGTATGGAAGCTTCCTTGTATTCATGCGTGCTCTTTGGTTGAATTCTGGGATAGTATGGGAAGACCTCCTTCTATGGCTTCCTTTTTGTAGGAAGTTTGGTTCGTGGGTCCTACCTTTCTGCTTTGGCAGATTTGGCTGGAGCGGAACCACCAAATTTTTCGTGATCAGAAGTTGGTGGGTCGGCAAGTCTAGCTACATATGCTAGGAATGGTGCAGGAGTCAGTTTCAGCTAAATGTGATTTGGTTTTTCCCTTGGAGAGAGGTGATGATGAGTTGGTGGCCAGACTGGGTCTTCAAGAAATTCATTCTTCTTTTGTCAGTTCCAGGAACTGTAGGCAAGGGAAAAAGAGGGTTCAACGGGTTGGAAGGTGCTTACCTCCTCCCAATGGATTTTTAAAGATCAATACTGATGGTTCTTCTAGGGGCAATCCTGGGCCTGCTGGAATTGGTGGAGTTAGTAGGGACTCAGCTGGGTCAGTGATTTTCCTGTTCTCTATACATGAGGGGGTGAATACTGTTAATTTCATGGAGGGTCTGGCAATTCTACATGCTATTGATTGGGCCCTTGTTTTGGGCTGGAGAAAAGTTATATGTGAAGCTGATTCACAGATTTTGATTAATCTCTTGAATGAGTGAAAGATATCTGATATTAATTGGCAGTTGGCTTCGGTTGTTCAATGGATTCTTCAGGTTAGTTCTCGATTGGAGGAGGCATCCGTTGTTCACATCCCGAGGGAGTGGAATCAAGCTACCGACTGCTTGGCCAAATGGGCCTCTGAGCATGATAGTGGTTGGAAAGTTGAGGATTGGGATCAGGTTAACCCTGAGCTGCATCTGGATTTAGACCGGTTCTTGGAGGAGGATAGGAGGATACATGAGGATAGTTGATGTTGTTTTTGCTATGGGGTTTTCACCTTGTTTTCTGGGGCTGGGTCCCTTGGTTATTATTGTAATGCTCTTTTCTGATTTCTAATAAAGTTTTTACCCCTTTGTTTTAAAAAAAAAAAAACAACAAAGGGAGAATACCATGTTTCAATCAATCAAGATGGATTGTCTAGACAAGCCAATACTAATCCAAATTCTAGTACTCATTCTAGATCTTAGAACTTGTAATCAAAGATGGATATGTGAGAAAAAAAAAAGGAGAAGGAGAAGGGGAAGATGATGATGATGATGATGATGATGATGATGAAGTGGTGCCCAAGATAATAATATATTACCATGAACTATCACTATTTGGAGAGATGGCAAAGGGTCTACCCTCCAAGTGAGAACAAGATCAAGCCATTCAACTAATACCTAGAAACCATCTATAATCAACAACCTCTCCTTTGAAAGTACACAAAAAATTTAGAGTAGTGGAAGCACACATGCAACACCAACAAGAGACACTCTTTAGACTCAAGGAGAAAAAGGCAAAGGCATAAAATATTAATCAAGGAAGAAATAGTTTTAACACATAAAGAGTTACAATATCTTGATGGCAAGCCCAAAGTTATTCTAGAACCTACGAGAGTCCTTTAGACACACATTAAGAGATTGTAAATAAGGATGATTATAGAGTATCTGATAAAGTTGAATAATCTCGCTATTGAATATGTGAGATGGGTAGATGAAGCATTCCTTGAGAAGCTTTCAAAGTTTGCCAACATTAGGGACACTGTTTGTTTTAAGGGGATGGACATGATATGCATTTAGCCTATAGTGTTCTTGGCAATATGTGTAGCTAACTTGTGGCTAGCATAATGCTTAATTAAGTTATATAATCATTTATATAGTCTTATAATCATTACAGATTATTCAAGGTAGCCCCCTCCAAGTGGCATCATTTTGGAGGTATCCATCTCAAAGTGGCTTATTATTATTAATTATTTGTAGTATATTTCCTATTATATTATTCTCTTGTGCAATTTATTTCAATAGAATGTGTCTACTCCACAAGATTATAATCATGGGAATTAGGGGCTACATGAAAGGTAGCTGCAATAGAGAAATAATTCATATTGATAGAGGATGAATTAGGATCGAAAGATTAATTATGGGAAAACATTTATATGCCCATACTATCCTCATGTCAACAAGGGATAGAAAAATAGATAGTGGAAGTATGAACCAAATTCATCAAGGAAGTGTAAAGAAAATAAGATGAATAAAACCATTTAAAAGATAGAAATTACTTTAGAGCAATCTAAACTCACTAATTAATAATATATCATCATCTAAATGTTCATAATTAATAAGTAAAAATGACTTTACATGTAAAGAGTGAAATAAGGCAAACTCTTTATTTATCCGATATGATAAAATGCAGATACAATGATGTATATAAACTACAAGGGAGTTGAGTTGACAGTTACAATAGTTATATGGTTATATGAAACTGACATTTGAAATTGAACCAACCGAACCATAACAATGTAACCAATAGTGTAATACAAATACTAACATTCCCCCCCTTATTACATTGTTCCTGCAATAGTACTAAGGGACCCCCCTTGAATGCTAACATACTAAAAAAAGTTGATTACATAATATGAATACATATTTTATAGAAGATCTTCTCCCAAAGAACAAATCCTAAACCAAGCGGCGCTCCATCATGCTATCTCATCTACCCTCAGAAAGGCATAGCTTTGAGCTATGTTCTTGAGCTGTTTAGCCCCAAGCTCTCAAATCACAGATTCTTGAATTATCTGACAATGAATCCTAAGAGATATGACAGATCTCTGTCATTGTCTAGTGACCGCGAAAGGGTATAATTCAAGATCATATACTCTTTGAAGCCCGCTGGACAACAATCCATATTGAGCTCAACACCAAATCCCAAACCTGTCTCCAAAACAAAATCTTCACAAAACATACATTCTTCAAATCCGTCAGCATCAACAAAGAAAGGAAAAATAACCAAAACCAAAAATGCTTCTCATGCAAAGCATCATCTCAAAGTGAGAAGCTAACTTGAGATGATGGAAAATCCTCCATCCTTTGATGTCACCTGCCTGCAATATGACCCTCTTAGTCCTTACCCTCCAAAGATAGCACCAGAGGAAGTACTACAATCCTTGAAAGCCTCCAAATATATGTCAGTAGGAACAACCAATTTATTTCCATCCATGGTACAAAAGGATTGCATGATATTGAATAGATTTTCTCCAACCTTCATTAGTAGATGCTCCTTAATCTCAAATGATTCTACATATAGCTCATCCGACCTCAAAAGTGCAATGGCATTAGATACATCAAAACCAAGCATATATGCAGGGACAAAATAAGCAAATTTCTAGAGGTTACTAATTTCTAGGGTGTTTGGGTGTGTCTTCAATTCAACTCTATAGGCCTAATATTCATCCAAATGTCAATCTTCATCTACTCATAAATAGGATTGTAAATTTCCATCCAAATTTTCTTCAGAGGTGTAAAACGATGAGGTGGAACAGAAACTTTGCTTGAAGCTCCATGGTGAAAATCAAGCTTCCAAGCAGTACTAGAGACTAGTTTCTTGTGGTACTAATATTTTTTCGGTTCTTTGATCCTCTTCAGATCTACGCCTCTTTTCATTAAACTTGACTGATCCTTTGCTTCAAATAAAATACCTTCTAAAATTCTAACTTCATGGATTTTCTTCTTGAAAGGACATCTTATCTCCCAAAAATATAATATATGAAGAGCAAAAAAATATGGTCTATGATTTTTAGTGATTATATAAATAACTATCACTTCTAAAGAAGAGGCTTAATGATAACTGAATCCAAACAAAAATTAAAGCAGTTTTAACTTGGCTTTGTCTTGTCTCCTCTGCTCATAACTCTTTTCATTACGCATCCATTTTGGCCCAAATTTTGCAAATAAATGCACAAAATTTTAGCAGACCTTAAAATGCCCAACATAAATGACCACACGTAGGTTCACCAAGATAACAAGCCTCTCATAAAATTCTTCCAACGCACAAACTAGTGGAGAGAAGAGAAGTTTATGCTTCCATATATACTTGTCTGATATGAAATGCTCCTGCTATGATGTATCACGATTCCTCTATCCTTTATGTATTACAACAATAATAACCAAAATGAGCATGAATATCAATCCCTCGTAGACATAACCGGCCATGGCTTACATTTTTCTCTCTCAATGAATTTACGCAGCAAAGTGACATCGTCCTCACATTGCAGAAGCTCTAATACCAAATGAAATAAGGAAAACTTTTTTATTTATTCGATATGATAAAATGTAGACACAACGATGTATATAAACTAGGAGGTAGTTGGGTTGATAGTTACAATAGTTATATGGTTATATGAAACTGACAGTTGAAACTGAACCGACTGAACTAAACCAATCGAAACCATAACAATGTAATCAACAATGTAATACAAACGCTAACAAAGAGACATTTGTATGACCATCATAATCATCATGTAAAATCTCTTCACTTAGGATCATAATGTCATCATGTCACATTGAATATGAAGGTGTAACATCACCACAAACATCCAAATGAGCAGCCAAAAATATATCATTAAAGGATATGGCATCATTATGGCTAGTATGAGTAAATAAAACATGAGATCTAAAATATAGATGGTCATGCATCATACCATCATCTAAGAGAAGGGATGCCATCTAAAAAGCTAGATTGTATGGATATAAGATTATCATGACATGTGAAAGAAATATTATTATGATGTTCCATTGTGTTATGAATAGGTGAAGGAAATAGAACTATATCATCTAAGTCCATCCTAAGAGGTGTGCCACAAGCTAAAACCTTGCTAATCATGTTCTCATCACTATTACAATCCATATGATCATCAAAAAGCTTATGGAAAGATGACATTTAAGGACTAGAAATATTAAAAAGAATTTAGGGAAATTGTCCAATTACAAGGATCTTGTTTTCCTAGGTTGATTGCTTGGTTAAACTAGCTTGACAATCGTGGAAATGATTGAAGGCATCACTCTTCAATCATGCAAATTCCTTAGAATGATTTAAATTTAAAATTAAATTTCTTTGTGAAAGAAAACATCTCATATATTGTAAGAGATATGTATGAAAGAAAAGAGGAAGTATACCATTATCTCATTAATATTTAACTAATTAATATACAAGCACTATCAAAGTAAAGTCATTTCAAACTCTTTTGGAAGCTATGTTACTATAAACATAATAGGTAGGGGTTGTAACAAAATCATACATTATTTTGTAACAAATGACATAATTTACTTTTTAAATTTACCTTTAAAAACTTATGCTAATTTATATTTTAGCTCTAAAATTGCAGTGTAAGGATATATATGGGTTCTATGCCCTTTGATACTTTGTTCTAGATCTTTCTGGGCTTAGCCCATGTGACTATCGGGATGTGCCTTTTTACCACCCATTATTTTTTTGTGAAGTGTTATTTTATTTTAATAGATAATTTGCATTTTCATAAATAAATAAATAAAAAACTGTAGCATAAGAATATAATAGTTTTGAAAATCAATAATTTATAAAGAAAAGGTGTCTGTACTTTCTTAGCAACAAAGGCTGTACCAATTTTCTAAATTATGCCACAATAAATCCATTATACTCTAAATTATAGACAACAAACTAAAAAAGTCTCCATAAAATGCTTCACTAGTGGGTAGAAACACTGGAATAACAAGGATAATATATTCCATGAAAGAAATACAAAACCCTTATTACTGCCAATTTCTGCGACTAAAATCTATACAAATATAGAATAGGGGCCGATCACTGATGTAATCATAATACCACTTTCATTAAAAAAAACAGATAAAGCCACAAACAGTTTTATTTATTTATTTTTACGATTGAAGCTTTAGTGCAATCATATGCCTGCTTCTAAGATCCTTTCCGAAACACACCAATCTCCATTATTCATTACGATGGCTACCTCGTAATATTAGTATTCTAACAGTTCTGGTATCTATTATCGAAACATAAACACTTCAAATCATAGCAGAATCCACCGTCAAGATGATCTTTATTTGTGCATACCCAGTCGCAGATGTCATCGTCAATCAACTCAATGCATGGCCCCGGGTATGCACCGCTCGGGAATGCACAGGTGGCACCTTGTAATGATCAACATATTACCAATCAGTAAGTATTTCAGAGTTTTCAAAGGCAAAACAACAAATAAAATCCATGATAATATTGAAGAGAAGAACGATAAATATTACCAGAAGCAAAAGGCGCTGTGAGCAATAGAAAGATGAGGAACACATAAATGCCCTTCGCCATGGAAGCAACTACAAATACAGATAATGTACTCTGTGACGAAACGATTACTACTTATAGCTCACACACCACTTAATTTCCTTCGTGTGTCCCGTGCAATTTTATTTATTTATTGTTACTTTGCCGCTAGCGTTGAAGCTTTACTGCTATCATACGCCTGATTCAAAGATTCTTTCGGATATGACAAAATCAATACGGCGATTCCAAATAATATCATATGATTTCCAAATAACATCATATGATTTCCAGCGTTAACACCGAAACGGCAATTATACGTCTAACAATTTCCAGAGTTGAAAACAATGAAAGAAAAAAATAAAAGAATTAATATATGGAAATGGATGTTTTTATAGTTTAATCATACTCCCACTGTATTTCAAATATGAGGAATACATACCCTACCCCCTAATAGATTTGAACTTCTGACCTTTCTTTCAAGAGGGCAAGTTTTTCACCAATAGGCGAAGTCAGACTATATCTAAATATGAATGAGAGAATCAAAGACACAAGCAACAAAGATAAGTGAGTTAGATAAATGGGGAAGCCATACTCTTTTTTACTCTAGAGGTTCTGTCTTTTGATGTGGGCTAGATTTTACTATGCCTCCTTGCTTGTTCTGTCTTTTTGTAGACCCATCGTAAACAGTCGGCACATTGTGTGACGACTGTTTTTTTGGATTTTCAACTTCTTCATCCAACTAGTTCAACTCATAGTCCTCTATGTTTTTGACAGTAGAAGTCAATAGGATTTTGACACAAAATGGATGAGCTAGCAGGTTTTGACAAGATTTCAGTGCCAGTGAGTTGACAATGTACCGGCTATTTAAGCACATCCCTTTTTACACATCATAGAAAGGGGAAGAAGGATATTTATTAGGGAATGCCTTGAATCCAATTGCAAATCACCTTTCAGAACAAATAAGGCCTGCATTTATGTGTACCTATGATATTTCAAAACAACTCCCAAGCACTAGGTGGATGAGTCGAGCTCAGAAGCAATACATGGCGTATCGGGAACCCTTGCAAATGTAAACCCTCTAGTCTCTCTCGCTCTGACGGTAGCAACTAGTGAAGTAGGGGAGAAACTAAGGAGCTATTTGATTAATGAATGGAATCTACTTTTGTGATGCAAATCTACTTTTGCACATGCAAATTGATTAATGAATGCAAGAAGTAATCTATTTCTAAAACGATTACTACTTATATCTCTCACACCACCTACTTTCCTTGGTGTGTTTCGTGCAATTTTATTTATTGATTGTTACATTGTGCTAGTGTTGAAGCTTTATTGCTATCATACCCCTGATTCAAAGATTCTTTCGGATATGACAAAATTAATATAACAATTCCAAATAATATCATATGATTTCCAAATAACATCATATGATTTCTAGCATTAACACTGAGCCCTGGCCGCCTCCGTGCCGGCCATGGGGGGCCAAGGTCGGGGACCTCGTTCCCATAGAGAAGAGTCACGAGAGAGAAGCGACCATGGGGGGCCAAGGTCAGCGACCTCGTTCCCATAAAGAAGAGTCACGAGAGAGAAGATTTAGGTCACTCAAAGAGATTTTCCCTAGTAGACTAGGTGGCCTATCCAAAATGTTTTCATATGACATTTTTTATGATTTGGTGTATCTAATGCTTGATTTCATTTAATTTCATCTATTTCTTGATGGTAATTTCTTTAATATATATATATATATATATATATATATATATATATATATATATATATATATATATATATATATATATATATATATATATATATATATATAGTGAAACTTTATAATGTTTTGTATTTTTTTTTTGAGTTTTGGGAGATCCAACTTGACATTTCTTGTGTGTAATAGGATGGACATGTTTGATGCAACATGTAATCATACTTGCTTTGTTGATGTTTATAGGTCTTTGTCTTTTCTAGTGATCATGCTATCCTTAAGAGGGCAGGTGTGGATCTAGTGGCTAGATTTCTGATTGTTCATCCTCCTTCATGGATTTACTGTGATATTTTGACCTATTGGGATGTAGATAGGAACATTTTCAGGTTTCCCTAGGTATCAAAAGAGTGGACCATTACCTTGTATGATGTTTATGGCATACTAGGTGTTCCTATGAGAGGAGAGCACCTTCAGGTCCTTGACAGAAATTTAGAGAGAGATTGTCTTGGGCTACTATCATGGTGGTCACTCTCCCTTGAGATCAAACATGTGTTCAACTTACTTCAATTCTTGATCTTGACATCTCACCTTTACATAAGGTTCTTATCAGATTGATTGCTTCTAGATTGTCAGGGGACAAGGGAGCTTGGAGGCTCAAATGGTGTTGGGCACCAATTATATAGACTTGAACAAGGCACTACTTTCACATGGGGGATTGACATTATTGCCATGGTCTATAGAGATTTGTACCATATTTTGAGGCAAGGGGCACTCGCTTTTAGTCATCCTTCTTTTGTTATGTCATGGATTTAAGAGCATATCATACCATATTAGAGAGATGTGCCTTTTCCTGGTCTGAGATTGTTGAGAGTTATGTGATGGGTCCTGTGATTAGGAAAATCAAATCAAGGTGAAACACAAACTAAAATGCGTAAAACAAGATAGTTATACCTAGACATGAAAACTCAATCTCATCAAAGGGAGAAGAACTTTTAGACCCAAGAAACTCCTCAGATATGATATACCCTATTTGATGAATACAATGTGAAATACTATCCTAATTTGCAACTCACAATTCCAGCTCATTAGAGATTTTGGCATGATAACACTACTTGAAGAATGGATCCCAAAATGGGTTGGAGGATGTTCTATTTATAAATTTTTGGAGGGATTTTGGTCCAAGGGTGGAGATTGGTTTGGAAGAACAATGGTGGAGGATAAAAGTGATGTGGAGGGCTTAGATTTGATCTTGGAGAAATGGAGGGCTGGGAATAAATGTAAATCTTTTATTCATTTTGGGAAGAGGGTGAATTAAATGAGTATGGGTGAGATGGAATATTTATGAATTAAAGATTCATATGGGGAATGTAAAATGAATTAAAAATTCATTTGGGGATAAGTGGAGATAAATGAGGTATGGCATGGGTAAGGGTTTGTAAGAGGAATTAATTGTGATGTGAGATATATTAATTAAAAAATTAACTTATGTGGATATATTTTAAATTTTTATTTGGAGGATGTGGGGAAGGTTGTCAAGCTGGATTTGACCATCTTAATGAGAGGTTCAAGATTAATTAAATAAGGTTGTATTTAATTAATCCTATGGCTAGGATGAAGTAGGCTAGGGTAGGCAATTAAATAATAGCTATTTAATTACCTAGGGTAGGGATAGGTCAATTAATTGGCTAAATTAATTAGTTAAACATGATTTAGCTAATTAATTGGTTTTAGTGAGGAGGTAGAAATTGACCAAATAAATATTACATATTTATTAAATCAATTGGCTAAGGCTTGAACTATTGAATTAATAAAATTAATTCAATTGTTGGGGATGGCATGATGAAAAAATGGGTGATGAAGGGATAATAAATTAAATGAAAATTTAATTAATTAAATAGAAGGGAAATTGATATGTTTAGGGATGTCAGGAGTCGGTTTGATGGTAAGAGATATTTTTAGGTGTCTACATTTGCCCCTCTTTGACCTGGCGTCCGGACCTAGTAGGGAAGTGGCATCAAGTCGAAGAAAAATATGTCCCAACTACCAGGAAGGAATAAGATGGGTGAGGGATGCCCCCTCGAGAGGTTGGTGGAAAAAATTAAAAAAAAATTTAGGGTGACCTAGCGGAAAGATACGACGGGAGTGAAAGTTGGATAGGGGATGGAAAAAGAAGATGGCAGGAAGAAAAACATAGGAAAAAGGTTGGGATCTGCAGCCTGGAGGAGAAAAAAAGTGGGCAGAAGGATGACATGGCCCACTATATTAGGACTAGTGGGCCCTAAGCATGCCACATTTGCACACATTGACTTGGTGAGAAGAAGAAGTAGAGGAGAGATGGCAGAGCACAATCCCTAATTCCCATGACTTCGACACATTTTTGAGCAGTTTCGATCGTTTGGCCTAGCATCGGAGGCTAGACCCCAGGTAGGGCCTAACCTTGACTTTGTGATTTTTGATAGTTTGTCACATTTTTTGGTTCAGGAAATGGGTTTGGGGATTGTATCGCTATCGCAAGATCGGGCAATGTGAAAAAAGAGTGGATTAGTGCAATCCTATAGATTGGCGCTATCAGCCGGGGTAGCATAGGGGTGGATTGGCGCCATCTATGTAGCATTTTGGCACTATTGTCTGAAATAGCGCAATGTGTGGAAGAATAGGGTTTTAGTGTTTTAGTGCTAAATACATAGGAGGGTAGCACTATGTTCTCGAGTAGCGCTATTCTGAGTAGTAGTGCTATACGGTGTTTTAGTGCTATGTAGGGGATTAGCGCAATATATAGAATATGCGCGTTTGGGAGAATTGGTTCTATTCCTTAAATTAGCACCAAGAGATGGGGTGGCACCATTTGTTAAAATGGCACTAAGTGTATTGCGTAGTAGTGCTATGTATGAAAGTGGCGCAATGTGTTTTGCACAGTGGTGCTATTATCTGTAATAGCGCCATGAAAAGTAGTAGTGCTATTTGTAAAATGGCGCGAAGCATGGTTTGTTTTGGCACCAAATGATTTTGGCATTCAACATTAGAAGAAAGGGGGTGATTTGGAAGAAAGATAGATAGATTTCTGACCAGAAAGTTGTGGATGCAGGATCTAAGTTCATTTATAGTGACCTCGCGGGAGTAACACATGCCATCTGTGATGGCACTGTTTGACCAGTTTGATGATGCCACTGGGGCCTGACTTGTTAGGGTTAGCCGGCAGAAGATATCAATTAAAAGAAAATAAAGATTAAACAGAGAAATGGAAATACACAGAATTAATAACAGCGAGAGACAAGATTTAACGTGGTTCACCCAAACTCGGGCTACATCCACCAAATAGAGAGTCCAATATTATTATCCGGTAAATCAAAATGATTACAATTAGCAATCCCTGCAACTCAATACCGCTGCAAATGCTACAATACAATACCCAAATCCTAACCCTTGGCTGCTTTTTATCAAGCCTTTTTGTCGGTTACAAAAATTAGGGTTTTCTTATGTCGGTCATAAAAAAATAGGATTTTTTAAGTTGGCCCTAAAAAAATTTAGTGTTTAGTACTTTCCTGATCAGTCGCCACCTACCAACAATCTCCCACTTGGAGACTGATTAGGCTCCACACCAAACAATCTCCCACTTGGAGACTGATCCTGGACGACACCGCTGTGCATGCAACTCCCACTGGAAATAAGCACCCTGGACTTTACTGTTCTATTTTTGTTGTTGTCAATCTAGAAGACCAACCGAAGCTGAAGAGGAGCTCAGCTTCTCCCTTGTCACTGCCTTTGTGAACATATCCACTAGATTTTCATCTGTATGTATCTTTTCCAGCCTTAACTATCCATTTTCCAACACTGACCGAATGAAGTGATACCTCAACTGTATGTGTTTGGTCTTTGAATGGAAAGCAGAATTCTTTGCAAGATGTATGACACTCTGACTGTCTGTATACAAAGAACTGTTAGCCTATTGTTTACCTAATTCTTCCATGAAAGATTGCAGCCATATCATCTCCTTGCTTGCCTCTGTTGTAGCTACATATTCTGCCTTTATGGTGGATAAAGCAACCACCTTTTTCAACCTGGAAATCCAACTCACCGATGTTCCACCTACAGTAAAGACATAACCTGTAGTACTCCGCCTGGTATCAATATCCCCTGCCAAATCTGAGTCTACATAACCTGCTAAATCAGTATTAGAGCCCCCAAAACATAAGTGTTTATTAGATGTACCTCTCAAATATCTGAGAATCCATTTGACAGCATTCCAATGCTCAAATCCGGGATGACTCATATACCTACTAACGACTCCGACAGCATGTGCAATATCCGGTCTCGTGCATACTATGGCATACATTAAACTTCCTACAACTGAAGTGTATGGTACCTTGGACATTTTTTCTTCCTCCTCTTGTGTCTTTGGACACATCTCCTTAGTCAATTTCAAATGACTAGGCAAAGGTGTGCTGACAGCTTTTGCATTCTGCATATGGAATCTCTGCAACACCTTTTCAACATAAGCAGTCTGAGATAGAGTCAATTTTCTATTCTTCCTATCTCTGCAAATTTTCATACCAAGGATTTGTTTTGCTGCCCCCAAATCCTTCATATCAAATGACTGTGCTAACTGATATTTTAACTCTCTGATGTGATCCATGTTAGACCTAGCTACAAGCATGTCATCAACATATAAACATAAAATAATGTAGCTATCATTATCCAACCTCTTAAAATAAACACAATGGTCAGAATTACACCTGTTGTAGCCTTGCTCAGCCATAAAACTATCAAATTTCAAATATCATTGTCGAGGTGCTTGTTTCAGGCCATACAAACTCTTCTTCAATCTGCACACTTGTTTCTCCTTACCTTTGACCTCAAATCCCTGTGGTTGTGCCATGTATACCTCCTCCTCCAAATCACCATGGAGAAAGGCAGTTTTCACATCTAGCTGTTCCAAATGTAAATTGTCAGCAGCCACAATACTTAAAACAGTATGAATAGAAGTCATCCTGACAACCGGAGAAAATATCTCATCAAAATCAATGCCCTGTTTCTGTGCAAATCCTTTTACAACTAACCTGGCAGGTTAAATCTTTTCTTACCTCCATCTTCCTCTTTCAACCTATAAACCCATTTGTTTGGTAAAGCCTTTTTACCTGCAGGTAACTTACATAATTCCCAAGTCTGATTTTTTAGCAAGGAGTCCATTTCTTCTTTCATGGAAAGGTCCCACTGAACTTGTGTATTCACCTGCATAGCTTCATCATAGCCTTCTGGTTCACCAGCATCTGTTAACAAAATAGAATACAAAGAGGGAGAAAACCTTTCAGGAGGTCTACTTATTCTTGTTGACCATCTAACATTCACTGGAGTTTGTGGTATTTCTAGTTGCTGTTGTGGAGCATTAGGAGCCACTGGAACATCACTATTTGGAGTATCATCTAGCACCACATAATCATTTTCTTTCTTCTCATGCTGCTGCAACTAATCTTTGTACAACACCTTCTCATTGAATATAACATCCCTGCTTCTCACAATTTTCTAATTTTTAAAATCCCAAAGCCTATAACCAAATTCATCAATGCCATATCCAACGAAGGTACATTTTTTTGATTTTGCATCTAGCTTGGTTCTATTTTCAAAATCTATATGTGCAAATGCTTCACAACCGAAGGTGTTCAGAAAAGAATAACTCAGCTTCTTGCTAGTCCATGCTTCCTCTGGAATACCACAGCCCAAAGGAACTGAAGGACCTCTGTTAATTAAATATACAGCAGTGTTAACAGCCTCTGCCCACATGTTTAAAAGTAGTCCAACATGCAATCTCATGGCCCTTGCACACTCCATTATTGTCCTATTCATGCGTTCAGCCACTCCATTTTCCTGTGGAGTCCCTGGAACCATTTTCTGCATACGAATTCCATTAAAGGAACAATAATCTTCAAATTCTTTGCTGCAATAATCACCGCCATGATTGATGACTCCAATGTCTATGATTTTGATACGCATCACATATCAAGTATGGATTCAGCCAACGAATCAATAGTTTGCAAATATCTTGAGTATTCTTGTTGCCGACTAGAAAGTTGTTGAAATCCTTGGTGTGGATACATATACCAGATGGATTCCAGTATGAAGGAGTGGATGTGATGAAATAGTGTGTGTAAAAAGATAGAGATAAGTGTGGAAGCAGTAATACAAGTCCAGTATGTAACAGAACAGCAGCACTAGAGCAGAGGAAGAATGAAGTCCATTAGATCAGTATATGGAGCCTAACCGGAACTAAACTTCAGCATTTGTGGATGCCTCTCATTAGTTCAAACACCTGGTTATCTTCTTTAAACTTTGTAGATAGTGAGTCTCTTGTAGGCAGTGTGCCTCTTGTGAGCAGTGTGCTCAGGTAGTGAGCCCTAATTGGCAAGTGCCATTTTGTACTTCTTATTCTTTTAATAGAGAATATAATCTTGGGTTAGTCACCCTATGATTTTTCCCTTAATAGGGTTTTCCATGTAAAAATCCTTGTGTTATGTGTGTTGATTTTATTTCTGCCCTCATAATATGTATGCTTATATGTTTTGATTCTACACTAATTGTTAATGGTAAAAAGAAAGTTAAGATACTTGAGATAACTGATTCACCCCCCCTCTCAGTTATCTTTCTTATTTCTAACAATTGGTATCAGAGCTAAGTTCCTCTAAACAGAGCCTAACAGCTTGAGAAAGATCTAGGAATCTTAATGGATATGTATGGTATGAAGGAACAACTTCAGTTTGCACTAGATGATCTTAAGTAATCTCACTCTGAAGTTAATTTTTGAGAGAAAGACTCAAACAAGCTAATGATTTCATAAATGAGCTTAAAAAAAAATTAAGTATCTCTTTGAAAAAGAGAAAGGAACTACTTCAAAAATTAGCGAGTCAGAGTGAAGCCAATGATACTAATGAAGTTCTAAATGAAAAAAACAAGCTATGTGAGAAGCTATCAAAAGAGGTCATTATGGTAAGACATGAGATGGAATCAGGGGTTATGAGATTCACCCAAGAAATTGAAGAGAAAAGGAAAATTGAAGATAATCTGAAACAATCTCTCTCCTTGAATCTTGTGCAAAAATGGTTACTCCAATGGTTGTTAAGATCTTTGATAGGTCTTGTCCAAAATTCAAGAACACCCCTATAAATCCCTAGAAGTTGATCCATTAGATGCTTTTTCTAGCATTCTGCATGGGGTTTTGCACGTAGAAGATGTTAGGGTTTACATCCATGCCAATATTGAAGAGTTTGGAGAATCTGCAAGCTGATGGACATCTACCATAAATAATTAATAGATGAAAGTTTTGAACTTAAACCTCAATACAACGCCCTCCGGGATAAGCACTTTGGACATTGCATCCACTTTCCCTGTTTTGCAGAAGATGAATGGGTCCAGTATGTTCTTAGCAGAATAAATGACAAATTCATGTGGTTAATGAAGATCTTCAAGATAACAAAAGATGCTATTAGGGTAGTAACTGGACTACACTCTTCTGGTGGATTACCTGCACTCAAATCTATTAAGAACCAGACAATAAGTGAAGCTACCAGGACTAAGTTTGACAAAAAAGAAATGACAATTGATGACATCACAGATCCGGATGTCAAGTTTGATTCAATGATAATTGGATATAAGATCTATCATTCCAGCAGGGAGAATTTTGTATCCGGAACTACAATATATACAGCATATCAAATGTTAAGAGAAAATGTTGATTATGATCTATGTGATCTTCTTCTAAACCAACTGTTAGAAAACTTGCATAAGATCAAGAAGGATAAGAAGAACTCATTCAAGTATTGTTGTTTGATACTATGTCTCTTCTTTTACTATATGAACGAGCTACCTGGATCAAGTGGTTGGGTATGGCAAAATGACAGACCAGTTGCCATACAAATCAGAGACTATATGTATGGGCTTCGTGATGCCAAGGCTCAAAGCACAGTGCTCTGGGGATACTTTAAGAACTTCCAAAGTATGATGCAGGCCAGAGAAAGAATTCCTCAATCTATAGTTGAAAAATACAAGGATACAGTGTGTTTTATGGTAGACACTGATCATTGCCTAATGGAGGCAGTTGAGCCTAGAACAGTTTGGATTATGCCAATGAGATATGAGGTTGATGAGAAAATCTTGGAGCTGCATATCCAACACTTGCTAAGTCAGCCTAAGGACCTTGAGGCAGAAAGGTTTGGAACCTTTGAAGAATTAAGTGTAAAGATTCATGTTGAACTGAGGCAACCAGAAATAAAAAGGAAAGTTAGAAGGGAAGTAAAGGAAATTGCCAAAAGATATGGCATATCAAAAGAGGTAGTTGATGCAAACAGAGAGTAAATAGAAAGAGCTGAGAAAGAGAAACAAGAAGTAGAAAAAGAAAGTGTTCCAGTGAAAGCCTCCTCCTGGACTAGATCCTCTAAGAGCTCTGCACCTGCCACCCCTAAGAGCTCAAGAACCTCAAAACTAGAAGCCAAGACATCCGGAAAGGGAGAAAAGAGAACAAAATCAAAAGCCACAAGGTCTTACATAAGCTAAAAGGATGATGAAAAAATAGAGTCTGATGAGGAAGTTAAGAAAATGAAGAAGAAGAAGAAGAAAACATCTGGGGAACCCTCTGCCGATAAAAATAAAGAAGAAAAGGCAGAAGAATTTGTTGAAAAGCCCACTCTTTCTATTGATGATATTATCAAGGCAGTCACAGTGGATGGGACCCTGCAACCACTCACAGAATTTTATGATGAATATAGTGATACTGACAAGAGGATCTTGGAAGATGCTATAGTTAGGTACCTGAATATTTATAATAAGGCATTCATTGAAATCATTTCTCTAATTCCCAAAAGTCTAGAGAAGGTACTTGAACTCAAAAAAGAGAATACCAAGGAAAAGGACTTAGAGATCTGACAATAGATTGATATTCATCTCTATCCTTCCATTACTCCAAAGAAAATGAACATGATCTTCAAGGACTGCAAGGATGAATTCTGGAGCAAAGCTAGAATGAACAAACTAATGCTTGGAGAGACTAATCAGGTAGCAAGAGAAATAGAGGACATCCTCCAGAATGCCTTCAAAAGATTCAATCTTCCTATCATAGAGGAAATAGATGAAGAACCTTCTACCACAGATGTCAAAGGATTAAATGCATCAAAAGAAGAATCTACTGAGAAAAATGTAGAAGGGTCAAAAGAGATAGATGAGGAGAAGTCTAAAGACTTGGATTCCTCTGCTCCGGAAGAGGAAGTTCATTAAGAAGTTAACATCTCTCCTTTGGATCCCACTGTAGAGATCCCAAACTTAGGAACTGAAGGAGAAGGAAGAAAAGAAGAAAAAGTGAGCCAAGAAGAGGAGGTAAAGGGAAGAGAAGAAGAACAAATAGAGAAGATCTCTGATGATAGTTCAGATATTCCTAAAGAAAATAAGACTCAGTCTCCAACAAGAGACACTACAGAGGCAGTGAAGAAATTCTTGAACAAAGAATTGATGGAGATAGATGAACCATAACTTTTTCAAGGACCACTAAATTTTGATTTCCTCTCTCTAGTCCAGACAATGAAGATATCATCTTTTGCTCAAGCCAAGGAAAAAGAAAAACTTCTGAAGTCTCACATGGAAGACTGTGAGCTGTTAGAGATTGCATTCGGTATGTTGGAGAAGATCATGCCATCATTTCAAAAGGATCCTTTGGCATCTCCATCTGGTAACCTAAAATCTCTAGTAAACTATGTTAGTACTCATTTTGATTCTTTAGAGAAATCAGTAGAAGAAAAGGTCTGGAAAGAATTTTTGGGAAAGAGATTCACTGAAGTATAGGGACGCATTACTAATGATAGGAGGAACTTAGATACTGGGATGAAGAGCCTAGAAAATGCTCTTAAAGATGGTGGAGAAATGTACAAATTTTGTCTATCCTGGTCTAAAGTAACAGAGGATATTGAAAAGAAGGTGAAAGAACAAGAAGGTAAACTGTCAAGTTTATCTCAGAATTTTGATCCCCTCACCACATCCATAATGAATCAAGAGTGCCAGGCTATTTCCAATATAAATGAAATAAAGAGGCTTGAAAAGGAGAAAAAGATTATAATAAGCAGTATGAGTGAACTTAGAAGGATAATTATCCTTAAGTTAGACGCAATGCATGAGGCCTTAACGGATGCTCGGGCCATAGCCTGGACTAGTGATACGGCAGACTTAAGAAGGGGAGAATCTTATGCATTTTTATTGAGTGGTCACATCTCCATTGTGGATAGGATGAAGTAAAGTTGGGCCACAGAGTACGTACAGTTGAAGGCCACTTTTGCAGATATACTTAAGTATATGTAAGTATAACATATATATATACTTATGCGGCTATGTATAGGTTGATTTTTACAAATTTTGGTGTGCAGTTTCCACCCTTTCCCATTGATGTCAAAGGGGGAGTGAGGAGTAGTGAAAAATGTGGGATCTAGCTAAGGGGGAGCTCCAGTAAAACAATGCATAAGATAGAGCATCAACCAAGGGGGAGTCTGCTGCGACACTTAGTCATTTTTCACTAAGTGTTGCCATCAATGCCAAAGGGGGAGATTGTTGGCAAGAGACACTATGTGGCTTCATGAGTGTTGTCATTGATGGCAATAAAGTCTATCCCACACATCTACAACACATAGTATGCCTATACCAGAAGTCAGATTGAAGGGTGTTTTGGTCTGGTGAACAAGAACATAGCATGTAGCAAGGTCTGAAATTTAGGTCTGGATCTCTCAGATGGTGTAACTCAGTAAGTTGCAAACTTGGACAAGTCAAGAGGAGTATCATGAATACTATATTCTAGAGATTGAGCCTCCGGTGAGAAAACATGGAAAAGATATGAGCATCTAAGGGTTGGGTTCTAGACAGGCAAAGCAGACTAAGGAAGAACTAACTGGTAGAGTAACAGACTTCAATCCAGATGAGAAATTGATGGTGATCAAGCTATTTGAGGGATCATACAATATTGGCCAACATGATTGATAACTCCAATGTCTATGATTTTGATATGCATCACATATCAAGCACGGATTCAGCTAACGGATTAGTAGTTTGCAAATATCTTGAGTATTCCAGTTGCCAACTAGAGAGTTCTTGAAATCCTTGGTGTGGATACATATCTGGATTCTAGTATGAAGGAGTGGATGTGATGAAATAGTGTGTGAAAAAAGATAGAGATAAGTGTGGAAGAAGTAATACAAGTCCGGTATGTAACAAAGCAGCAACACTAGAGTAGAGGAAGAATGAAGTGCATTAGATCAGTATATTGAGCCTAACTGGAACTAAACTTCAGCATTTGTGGATGCCTCTCATCAGTTCAAACACTTGGTTATCTTCTATAAATTTTGTAGACAGTGAGTCTCTTGTAGGCAGTGTGCCTCTTGTGAGCAGTGTGCTCGGGCAGTGAGCCATAATTGGCAAGTGCCATTTTTTACTTCTTATTCTTTTAACAGAGAATACAATCTTGAGTTAGTCACCCCATGGTTTTTTCCTTAATAGGGTTTTCCACGTAAACATCCTTGTGTTATGTTTGTTGATTTTATTTCTGCTCTCATAATATGTATGCTTATATGTTTTGATGCTACACTAATTGTTAAAGGTAAAAAGAAAGTTAAGATATTTGAGATAATTGATTCACCCCCCCTCTCAGTTATCTACCTTGATTCCAACAAATTTCACTAGTAAGGGCACTGGGGATACCACCATACATCACTTTAATTATAGGATTGCCTCTTTTGTGTTTAGGTAATGTGAAAGGGACAATCAAAGCCTCTTGGGTGAATGACTTTAGTAGATGAAGTGGAGTGAGAAGCGTGGTGTAAAATGGACTTGTCATGATTATGAGATAAATGGGATGGAAGTATTTGATCATGGAGGGTGATGGAAGTGTCATGAAATGGGGGTGATGTGGGACCAACAATCGCACAAGTAGACATAGATTTAGGAAATTCCTTTGGACTTTCCTTTGTACTTGATTTGATTTGATTTGATTTTCTTCAAGTAGATGCTTTTGTGATGCTAAGGGAAAGATGAATTTTCTTTGTCTTTTGATGCCCCAAGGATAGGTATAGCATGATTTTTCTCTTTTGAGTCCTTCACATTTTTTCTTTTTGTGTTTTTTGCTTTTGTATTTGTAGGACTAATAACTCAAGATATTCTTCATCATTTTGACAAGTTGTGAGAGATATTGGATTTTGTTGATCCTAGGTAATGGCACTAGGAAGTGATGATGATGGTTAAATGGATAAAATGGCATTGTCATGGAAAAGGCATGAAATGTCTAGGTCTTCGAGAGAGGCACTAAGGCCCCATCGACGGTACTTTCAACAACATTAGGAGGTTCATCTTGACTTGTAGAGGTAACATGATGATATTTGATTTTCAAACTAGGAGGCATGTATCCTTATAAAAATGTTCATGATGTACCTATATTGGTATTGGCTCCATAATTCCTTTCACATGAAGCCCAAGGCCTTTACCTTTATATTTCATATTTTTACACATATGTGATGGAATGGGATAAATTTTCTTGAGATGGATAAGTGGAGATTCTTCATCATTAGATTAATCTTTATGGAGCCAAGAGTCTAGGGAGTCTTCAATTTGCTCTTCATCCAAGATTCCTTTAGAGGAGAAAGCATTAGACCCAAAATTTTAGGGCTTGTCTTTTGCATAGAAGAACATTGTGGAGGATGACCATGAAACTTTGGCAATAGAGATAATTGACCTATATGAAATACATTATGTATCTCTTATTCAACACAACCTTTATCCATGATCTTGACCTTTGTGACTTTTTATGATGATGTAGATGGAAGGTCATTGGTATGGAGGTATGATGAAGATGGTGTATCCTTGACTTGAGTGGAAATATCATTAGTGGAACAAAAATTGGCTTTTTGATAAATGGCTTCCATAGCTCAACAATATGCAAATGGTTTGGGATCTACTTTGATAGTAACTTCAACACCATTGTAAGGGAACTTCAAGCATTAATGGTATGTGGAGAGAATGGATTCCATAACATGTATCCACGGGATGCCAAGTAAGATATTTTATGGAAGGTCAAGATCCCCGACATGGCATGCAATATTTTATAGCATAGGTCCCACTTGTATAAGAAGACATTATTGGCAAGATGGGAGACCCATAGACAACAGAAAGCAACATTATTGAAAGGACACCCCTGACCCTCTTAAAAGAAATATGGCACATATGGTAGAAAATAAACCTTGGTGTTTGGTGTGCAATTTACCACATTTACCCGAATACTGTGAGGTAGCTAAATTGGTACAACAAGAAGAGATGTTATACAATTATAATAGAGACAACCACACCATAAATATGATGCAAGATACACCATGTGTGGTGACTGAAGATTACTCTTCTACAGAGGAAGAGGGATATGAATATGATGTAGGAAACCAGAGGCATCATGTTAACATGGGAGAACAAGAAGTGTTCTCAGATCAGGAGGATGGTTATGAGGAACCTACTTACTATAACAATCAGCCATATGAACCATGGAGAAAGCCTACTGAAGATGAAAGAGAAGCTCTTACAATGGCTGCAATAGCTCAAGCTAAAAACACTTATAACCTGAGGAATAGGACAGTAAACGCTAAACAAGGAACACATGGGAGTGTATTCATGAAAGATCAAAGTAACAAAAAGAATAATACACAATCATCATTTAAAGAACCAGAAAAGGGTGGTAAAGGTAAAGCGAAAGAAAAAGTACAAAATCAAGAAAAAGAAAATATAAAAATAGAAAAGAATGATCAGACTATGGCCCATTCTTTTGATATTGCTCATGCAGTATCTTAGGTAAAAATATCAGCTCCACTTTTAGAAATGATGACGATAGACAAATACAGGAATATAGTAGTTAAAATGATTTCAGATATACCAGGTCAAAAACACAAAGGATCTGAAAAAAGAACAAATAATGTTCATCAAGAAACATTCCAAATGCCTGAAGTATACCTAGGTGATACATTGACAAAAAATCCCTCACAGGTGGACCCTTTCTACACTACATTATTGATAAAAAATAGGATAGTAAGGAACTGCATGATTGATTTAGGTGATTCCATGAACATCATGCCAATAGTAGTTATGAAAGAGTTGGGAATGTGGGTTGATACTACATTTGGTAGGTGTTATGCAATGGATAATAGATCCATCCCAGTCGTTGGTATTATGAGGAATGTGGAGATAAAACTTGCTGCATACCCTTAAGCAACTTATAACATTGATATTACTATGGTTGACATCCCACCATATTATGGAATGCTTCTATCAAGACAATGGGCTGCTATGGCAGGAGGGAATGTCCAATTAGACTTATCATATGCTACAATACCAGTAGGAGGTAAAGAAATCAAGTTGTACAAGGAGCCAAGGTATGAAATCATTATAGAACGATTGGATCAGCATCAAATAAATTTCTTTTGTGATACAGATTTGGGAGCTTTCAAGGTTGGAGAAAATATGCCAGAATTGCATAATACTGATCCAATACATAATGAATCTATGAAATAAGAAAATGATGTGTGGAAGATGTATTTTGATGGTGCATGCAGCAAAATAGGAAATGGGGCTGGAGTAGTGTTTATTTCACTGGGAGGTAAAACTTTCAAATACTCTTTTCTATTAACATTTGATTGCAAAAACAATGTAGCAGAATACAAAGCTTTGCTCATTGGTTTGAACATAGCCACTAAGCATAAAATAAGAAAGTTAGTTGTATATGGTGATTTTGAATTGGTTACTTCCCAACTGAGAGAAAAATACGTGTTAAAAAACAAGAGGTTGAGATAGTATAGAAATGTAGTCTGGGATGATATTGAATTATTTGATGCCTTTTCAATCAATTATATTGATAGGTCCAAAAACATTATGGCAGATTTTCTGGCAAATATCGCATTAAAAAGGGATGATGTCACATTAGGAGGAATTACAAAGGTTGAATTCAAAACCAGACCCACCATCCCAGATAATATACATAACTGGCAAGTGTTTGATAACGATGCTGATATAATCAACTTCTTACATTGTGCTGATTTCTATGAAAATCAAGAGATTGATTTCAATGCATTCGTAGAAGAACATGATGGGAATGAAACCCTTTTTGGTCAAGAGATAGTTCAGTTGAAAACAAATAAGATACTTAAGGGACTTATAGTATTGGAAAAGGCATTCGATGGACATGATAGATTTAAAATGAAAGACACACCAGTGGCCCTGAATGACATTGAAGAAATCAATCTGGGGACACAAGCAACCCCAAAGAATGTGTATATTGGAAGAAATCTCAACCCAAAAATTAGGAGTCGAATCACCAATTTACTTCGGAAGTTTAGGCATGTATTGGCTTGGTCATATGATGATTTAAAAGCATATAGAGAGGATCTATTTCAGCATGAGATACCACTAAAACTAGATGCTAAACCATTTAGGCAAAACAAAGGCCAATCAATCCTATGTTAGCTCCTAAAATGCTATAAGAACTTACAAAATTAAGGGATGGAGCTATCATTAAGCCCATCAGACATTCCTCCTGGGTTTCTAATTTAGTGCATGTCAAAAAAAAGAATGGTGATATTAGACTATGTGTAGATTTCAGGAATTTAAACAAGTCTTCTCTTAAAGATAACTATCCCCTCCCCAATATGGAAGCAATATTACAAAAGGTTATTGGATGTCAATTGTTGTCAATGATGGATGGCTTCTCAGGTTACAATCAGGTGAAAGTCAAAGAATCGGAGCAATTTAAGACTGCATTCACCACTCCATGGGGAACATATGTATATTTGAGAATGCCATTTGGGCTCACTAATGCTGGAGCAACATTCCAAAAGCAATGGATGTGGCTTTTGCTGAGTTAATTAATAAGATCATGATAGTATATCAAGATGACTTGACAACATATTCTAAAAAGGTTGAGGATCATTGCACACATTTAGAGCAAATATTTATCAAAGCCCTAGAATATGGTGTTATGCCCTTACTTCTATAGTGTATATGGTTATGAATAGTCAGCTTGTGGCTATCTTAACTCTTAATTAAGTCATATTATCATTATTATATTGTTATTTAGTTGTTTAGGTTGGCCTAAGGCTTCTATAGGGCTATCTAGGTCAGCCATGGGTGATATCCTAGGCATAAATAGGTATATATAGGGGTAGTGAGTCTTATCGGATGATCATATTGTGTATTGTGTTCTCATTGAAGAATATTGGAGGTATCCCCCTCGAAGTGGATTAGGAGGTTGCCCCCTTGAAGTGGCATATTATTATCAAGTATTTGCAGAATAATTACTATTATATTCAGATAATGTGCAAGTTGTTTCATTACAAATGGTATCAGAGCATGATCTTGGCACTGTAGAGGCAAAATTTTTTCTCATCATTGGAGGCAATTTTGGGAAGAGCATAACTTTCAGGTTTTAGTGAATTTTTTAAAGATTTTTAAAGGGTTTTTGAAGACAATATTAAAGAAGATACAGTATAGATTTCAAAGGAATTGGATTAAAAATAAGTGAGTTATTGCAAAATTAGGGTTTCGAACAAATTCTCTCTCAAGGCAGTAAATTTGCTAATTTCTTGGATTTTTTTCTGGGTAAGTGGTATCTTGGCCTTAGTAAGTTACAGTAAAATTTTTAGAGAATTTGCATTTCATTTGTGTGATTTATTTCAAAAATATTGGTTTCCATCATGATGGGGCCTGCAACAAGAGGCAAAAAGAATGCTGTCACACTGGGGAAATCCACTGATAAGGATGAGGAAATAAGTAAGTTCAAGTTGGTGATGTGTGGCCTAAGAGGAGATATATCACACATACGAAGCATGTTAAGCACCTTAATGAATGAAACAAGAAAGGAGGTCTCAAGCAACCAAGAACCAGAAGAAGAAGAAGAACCAGAAGAAATAGAAGAAAAAGAAGAAGAAGAAGAAGAAGAATCAGCAGACAAAGAAGAAGAAGAACTAGAGGAAGAAGAAGAAGAAGAAATAAAAGGAGAAGAAGAAGAAGAAGCAGCAGCAGACAAAGAAGAAGAAACAGAAGAAGAACTAGAAGAAGAAGAAACAGAAGAAGAAGAAGAAGAAGAAGAAGAAGCAGCAGACAAAGAAGAAGAAGAACCAGAAGAAGAAGAACCAGAAGAAGAAGAAAAAGAAGAAGAACCAGAAGAAGAAGAAGAAGAAGAAGAAGAAGAAGAAGAAGATGAAGAAGATGATGAAGAAGAAGCAGTAGACAAAGAAGAAGAAGAACCAGAAGAAGAAGAAAAAGAAGAAGAACCAGAAGAAGAAGCAGAAGAAGAAGAAAAAGAAGAAGAACTAGAAGAAGAAGAAGAAGAAGAAGAAGAAGAAGAAGTGGACAAAGAAGAAGAAGAAGAAGAATAAGAAGAAGAAGAAAAAGAAGAAGTGGAAGAAGAAAAAGAAGAAGAAGAAGAAGAAGAAGATGAAGAAGAAGAAGAAAAAGGCAATGAAGAGGAAGAAGTGAAAGAAGAAGAAGAACTTCCTAGTCAAGATATTCAACCAACGCAAGGGTACCATGTACTATTCCTCACCTTTTCCTCTATGGCACATCAAAAGGTTCAAGTAAAGGAAGAATACATTCATCACCATCAAGAGCTAGATGCAAAGGGAAGACACATCTTGGAGTTGAAGTTAATTTTCCAAACACACATGAATAAGTTGAGGACATCAAGGAAATATCTTCTAGTTGAAGTTGCCACATGGGATGATGAAGATTATATGAAGAAACTACCACAATTGATCAGCGTTGAGGACAATGCTTTTGTAAAGGTGGGGGGCATGTTATGCCCTTACTTCTATAGTGTATATGGTTATGAATAGTCAGCTTGTGGCTATCTTAACTCGTAATTAAGTCATATTATCATTATTATATTGTTATTTAGTTGTTTAGGTCAGCCTAAGGCTTCTATAGGTCTATCTAAGTCAGCCTGGGTGATATCCTAGGCATAAATAGGTATATATAGGAGGTAGTGAGTCTCATTTCATATCATATTGTGTGTTGTGTTCTCATTGGAGACTATTGGAGGTATCCCCCTCGAAGTGGATTAGGAGGTTGCCCCCTCGAAGTGTCATATTATTATCAATTATTTGCAGCATATTTACTATTATATTCAGATATTGTGCAAGCTGTTTCATTACATATGGGATATCATTGAATCCTAAGAAGTGCCATTTTGCAGTGACAGAGGGGAAATTGCTTGGTCACATAGTTTCAAAGGAAGGAGTGAAAATAGATCCTGAGAGAGTAAAAGAAATTGACCAAGTCCCTATCCCCAAAAATGTGAAAGCTATACAGTCATTTTTTGGCCAAATTAACTTGGTTAGGAGATTTATATCAAATTTTGTAGAAATTGTTTGTCCTATATCAAAGATGCTGAAAAAGAACTCAGAGGTGAGATGGATGACATAAACAATAGAAGTGTTTGCTACTATTAAGAGAGCAATCAAAGAAGCTCTTATCTTGATATCCCCTGATTTCAATAAACCATTCCAACTATTTTCATTTGCCTCTTATCATACAGTTGTAGCAGTGCTATTGCAGAAAAAAACAATGATGAATATGAACAACCTATCTCATTTTTCAGCAAATCCCTTCAACATGCAGAGTTAAAGTATGACATTGTTGAAAAATAGGCATATGCATTGGTGAAAGTAGTAAAAACCTTTAGGCCATACTTGGTGGGAGCTGAAATCATAGCATATGTACCTAATGCTACAGTAAAGGATGTATTGGTCCAAACCGAAGTCACTGGTAGAAGATGTAGATGGATCAATAGAATTTAGGAATTCAATATTGAAATCCAGATCACTAAACTAGTGAGAGGACAAGGTCTTGCCAGATTGATGGCTGAAAGTAATCTCGAAGCTTCCCAGATATGTAGTGCTAATGATGTTGATAATGCAAGTTCTAGTATTGAGCATACTCCATGGTATTCTGACATTATATATTATCTAAAACATATGAAGTGTCCGGAGGGGTATGATGATAAAAAAAGGAGGACACCTAAATTACAAGCCTCAAAATATGTATTTATTGATGGGGATCTTTACTGGAAAAATAGAGATGGAATTCTACTATTATGCTTAGATGAGCATCAATCAAAACATATCATGAAGGAGTTACATGAAGGCATGTGCGGAGGTCATTTTCTAGCAAAGACTACAGCCCACAAGATCTTAAGGGTTGGATACTATTGGCCTAAAGTTTTTAATGATTCATATCATTACACTAGAAAATGTGAAGCATGTCAAAAGTTTTCAGGCAAGTTGAAATATCAGGGAGCATTACCCTTAAAACCCATGCAAGTCGAGGCTCCATTCTATCAATGGGGTATTGACTTCATAGGAGAAATTGCGGAGAAATCAAGTGGTGGACACAAATGGATTTTAGTGGCAACTGATTACTTCACAAAATGGGTGGAGGCAATTCCAACCAAATAATCAACAAGTAGGGTGGTGATTAACTTTCTCATGGAAAATATTATATTCAGATTCGGTACTCCAGTAAGGTTAATTACAGAGAATGGAATGTGTTTCAGATCTGATGAATTCAAAAAATTTTGTAGTACACATGGCATCACTGTGTCCTATGCTGCCCCTTATCATCCACAAGCAAATGGACAACCAGAATCAAGTAACAAAAGCCTCTTAAAAATCATAAAGAGAATGTTGGATAGAAATAAGAAAGCATGGGATTCAAAATTAAGAATGGCAGTATGGGCTGATAGGATTACTGTAAAAAGGGCAATTGGGAGATCTCCTTTTGAGCTAGTGTATGGAACACAGGCAAGAATACCGCTAGAAAATCTCATGCCAGTTTATAAGTTCATTCTTTAGCAAGATTTAAACATTCTGGAACCAATGGAGGAAAGGCTGGAACATCTTGCAGAACTTGATGAAACAAGGAGACTAGCTCAAAGGCAGAATATTAGGTTACAATCACAAGTGAAATACCTCTTTGACAAAAAGGCCAAAGATAGGAAGTTTGAAATAAACAATTTAGTACTGATGTGGAATGCTAGGTGCCAGGACAAAGGAAAGCATGGAAAATTTGAAGCTCTATGGTTAGGTCCTTTTGTTATAACTGGTAAAGGAGGTGATGATTCCTACCATTTGCAAAACATGTCTGGAGAAGAGCTGGAATTGCCTGTGCATGGGCAATATCTAAAACTTTTCTTTTCATAGAATATCATGCACGAAAAGAATTAAGTGTTGCCAGTGCATGGACAACCCTTTAAAATTCTTAAGATAATTTCATTCCATGAACAATAGTTTAAGGAAAACCAAAAGATATTAGGATCTGCCAGTACATGGACAATCCTATCAATCTCTATATAAAAAAAGGGCTTTTCCATGTACAATAGTATAGGATCATTCCCGTTCCCCATTATTATCACTCCCATTCCCCATTTTTCATACAATTCTCATAAAAATTGTCATCCTGAACAAATAAAACATGTGGTCAACTTCCCCAAGAGATCTGAATCCTTGTTATAGTCACAAAGAGTATACATCCCAGACAGAGCCACTGTTGGGACAATAAAATTTAAAATTTTCTTGTATTCTCACTTCTCCATATCTGACTGAATCATAAAACATTTCACCCAAAATCATAGTTAAAGTGATACATCCCATGAAAAAGTCCATGACAAAACAATGTAAAGGGCTTAAATTGCATACTATCAGCAAGACTTTATGTTATCTATGCTGATCTATAAAAAACTAGTTGAAATGACTATTGGCGTGAAAACAAGGATTGGAGAGAAGATTTCAAAAGTCACCGATGGAGGAAATGATACCGATGACTTTTTGTCGGGGAGAAGATCTATCAGTCACTCTGATTGGTATGACTAAAGGCTATCGGGTAACACTTCGAAGATCATCCCAACGGTATAGATCATACCAATGGAGTATTTCAGCGAAACTCTCACCGAGCATCCCATGGAATCAAAGGAACTAATGATCATCGGTAGGAGATGAATGTTGGAGAGAAAGATTAATAAGTCTCTGATACTCCGGTGTCTTGGCAAACAACAAAAGGTGCTTTCGGTATAAGTCATATCGACATACATAACCATCGGCAAAAGTAAGTGAATCAGAACAAGGTTTACAAGTCTGGCCTAAGCATTTCTCACGACGATGTCGGTAATATATTATGAAAGTCTTTTCGATCCAGGATATAAACGACTATTGGGAAGACGATGATGCTCAGGTAAACATAAATATGTTATCTCGATGACATAGATTACCCCGATAACAATGATAGTCACATTCATTGACGAGACTCTCACCGATAGTCATATCGGTAACACTTAACATATCGGAAAGGAATATCAATCACACAGCGATGAAATAGGTCAAGCCAATGGCAATTGTGCTCACTTTCACGTCGGATAAGGTATGGACATCTCATGCCGATACAATTTAATGTAACGTTGAGGAGACAATTGAAGGGTTACAGTGATTGATTGTTCGCACCATAAGGAGATATTAAGATCGCCCAGACATTATGAAAATCATGCCAATAAAAGGAGTTATGATGATGTGACATTTCACAGCAATCAAGGAAATTGAACTTCTCAAACAATTAAATGCAAACGGCAAAGAAATCCTCTAAGATCATTACAATTAAGATCGACATAATTGTTTGAGAAGAAACAACAGGGGAAAACTTGAAGCGCAAAATAGGGGAATTTGATCACAACCACCGATGATAGGTACATACATACAAACCTTTGTGTTGTAGCCTGTAATTTGATTTTTTGTCAAGAATTGAAAATGGAGACTCCGGGAAAAGGAAAGGGCAGAAAATCACAAGGGGATATGAGTAAACCTAAGAAACATAAAATTGATAAAACTCCTGAGGAGAAAACAAAGGACAGAAAACTCAATCAAGATTTGATTGATCAATTACTAGGGTCAACTCCCAAAGCTTGAAGATCTGCTCGACTTAGGGCGGAAGTAGAAAAATTAGAGGACAAATGTAAACACCTAGGGAACATTTGGACCCCAATTAGAGGGAATGAACTTTTAAAATTCCACGACAACAGAAGATTTAGGAATTCTCTAGTATCAAACCCATGGCATTTGAATTTGGGTAAATTAGTTGTACCTGATGTGTTCTTGAATGTTGAACTTCTCCAAATTCTTGCTAAACAATATAACCCAAGTCTTAAAGCTATATACAACGCACAAGGGGAGCCTGTTATACATTTGTCAAAGAATGCCATCTGTGAAGTATTCGACTTGGATGATTTATGCACTGTCCCCATTATTTATGAGGATTTAGAAAAGGAATACTAGAGAATGGATACAACTTACAATGGATGGAGGTTGCCTATTCATAGGCCCAAAGCTGAGGGAGAATTGGTGCCTCTCAATGAGGATGATGTTCCTCCTTTTCATGTATCAATATTTGAACCCTACATACAACATACCTATTATTCTATGGGCCAGGTCCTAAGATCTCAGGTCCCTAAATTTATGACAATCCCTTTGATGGTTATAGCTATTGACATCCAATGCCACAATGCAAGGCAGTTTGATTATGCTTCTTATATTGTTAATAGAATTGACTCTGGTCTGGCTGCAATAAAAAACAATGCCCCAGCAAGTTCTTTTGAACATTACTCACTTCTTATACACATGGTGCTCTATTATGGCCAGGAAGTGGGGTTATGGCCAAGTGAATTTAAGGTTGTTCCAGCAGACCAGAAGGGACATAAGTTACCAATACAGATATGGACCAGGATATGGGATAGCAGATATGCCCATTCTAGCTATATACAATTTGAAGAGTATTGTGTAAAAGTGCTGTATAGATATTTTAGTCACCCTTGTGAGTATTCAATCTCAACTGAGATAAAGAGGTTCCTTAGACCGAAAGACTTTGGTGGTCCTCCTACTATTATTCATAATTTGGGAGATTGGTACTGTTTTGAAGATACCACCATGGTTAGAGTATATGATTTTGAGGACACTCCATTTATCTTACCTAAAACTGTCCCTGATAGAATTGCCTACCTAGAAATAGTTAGGCAAATGCATTGTTCAAATGTGATGCATCTGAGTTCCCATGATAAACAGTCTTTCATGCCTAGTACTTTGTGTTTTGGAGATTTCACTGTGGTTTCCAAAGAAGGTTATAATCTCGTCCTAAATAAATTGATGCACTACAATATGAGGTGTGCTAAGGTGAGGAAAGGATTTGATCCTTAGGGTTTTATTGACTCTACTCGTAGGAAGAAAAATGTCAGTGGATACACACATATCCCCTATCCACATGATGATGTCATCATAAACCTGGAAAAGGCTAAGGTGGAATTGGTGGTGGAACAATATAATAGAGACCTAGATGAGAAAAGGAAGCAGTTGGCAAAAATTGAGGTCTTATCCTCTGGTGATGAAGAGCCAGCAGGGCAAGAAGAATCACGGGATAAAACAATAAAAATGTCAAAAAGAAAGATGCAACAGTATCAACCTCCTATCATAGTACATGATGAGGAGGGGTCTTCTAATGAAGACCCATGACAAATAGCATATGATTCTTTTATTACTGATGACAAATTCATTCATTCAAAAGAGTTTAAATCCTTTTTATATAAATACAAAGGGAAGGAAATCAGAGAGTCAGTGGATGATGTCTTTGCTAACAATGAGAGACAACTACTTGATATGTTGAAAACAATAGTGGATAATGAGCTACAAGATATGACTCCTAGCAAGGGTAGACAGTTGCTCAAAGATGCAGGGGTGATGATCTTTCCTGGGCTTGATTTAAATTCTGCTTTAGTCTTTGACAGTTTTCTAAATAATACAGATGATAGATATAAGCTCACTCCAGAAGGTGTCAATGAAGTATATATGGGCACCAAATATAATAATGATGAAAATTCATTAATGATATGGGCCCTATATCCTCCCCATAAAAAGACAGCTATCATAGACACTAAAAAGACTTTTGGCCATGTCATGACTCTGAAGGCAGGGGAGACTGATCCCTTGATAACTGTAGACATTGGCATCAACATTGCAAAATTGAATAAGGCACAGGATCAAATGTTGATTAAAGAAAGAGATGCGTATAAACTAAGCTGTGAAAGGTTGACAAAAGAAAATGATTATTTAAAAGATGCTGTTAAGAGTACCTTCGGGGGATCAACAAAGAGGTTAACCCAAGGTGAAAGTTCACAAAGTACCCAAGCACTATCCATAGATCAAGTAGCACAAATTCAGATGGATAGACTTGTCACAGTACTACAGAGCAGGCATGACAACATGGTGCATTGGTTAAACCAATTTTGGGATAATTACTCTCAAAATTATAAAGCAATTCAAGAACATGAAAGGCTTGAAAAAAGATTACAGGAGAAATTGAATGAGACACAAGGTAAAGATACTTTCGATATTGCAGGTGCCTCCAATGCAAAAGAGTTGCTCGAGCAACATCAGAAGTACTATGATCAACTTAAAAATGATGCTAAAGAATGTGCTAAAGCTTCAAAAGTAGAAGTGCCTGCATTATTCAAAAGTGATAAAGAACTAAATAGCAAAGAAGAGTGGAGTAGTGACTGTCAACTATATTACATGAAGCTTTGGGAGCTCTTAAGGACAAAGATTCTGCATCCAGGGAAGCCTGCAAACATTTGGAAAAGATGGTCACAATGGATGTGATTACAAGGAATGCCATTGAATTTATTGATTCCCATCGTAGCCAGGAGTACCTAGACCATGTGGCTAAACTTTACTTGTGGTTGAATAGAGCCTAATCATGGTTATGTTATGATTGTTAATCTTGTTAATTTCCCAAAAGACTTATTGAAGAGTTATGTCTCTTCACAAGAATATCTATATAAGTTCAAACATTTGATGCTGAAAGATCATCAGCAGTAAAATATAAAACATGCAATTTACAATGTTTTCAAGAGACCATGTTGCAAGTTTATTATTGAAGAAGTAGATTAAAGTTCTTTGATTTAGTGCTTCTATTCTGGCATCAATTGTTTGTTAAGATTATTCAATTGTGTGGTTGTCTCCAGTTCTGTATTTCCCTATTATTCAAATTAATATATCAAGTATATAGTTAATTTGTCAATGCACATTTGCTGTACTTGTGTGATTGAGTAAATTGGTTTCCATTAGAGGAATTAAAATCCTTCTAATCAGTCACAGTAACCTGGAAGTGTTAGTTTGGATTACTAAGAAGAACCATATAATGAGGATTGCCATTCTGTCTCCAAGTTAATATTATCTGTTATTCTTGCATATTCCATTCAATTGGTTCCTTCAAGAAAGGATTAAAATACCTTCTGGTGAATTACAAGATATCTAATTATATTGGTTGGATCAATAAGAAGAGTTTGTCAGTCATCTACCTGCACATTTATACAAGTTATAAACTAAAATTGTGCCAAACAGTTAGAATTACTGCCCTTTATAAGCCACTAGTCTTAGTCCTTTATTTTGACTCTGTTTACCCAACAAGGCACTGGTCTTATTTCTATTCATCATTTAAAATTCACCTTGATATTGCTTATACAATTTATACCAACCATTCATTTGATATAATAATTAGTTAACAAGCTTTCATCTATCCTACACCCTATGCCACTGTAGATAGATTTGATTAGTCAATACGTTTGCATTTAGTCTGCTTTAATTCCCAAGGTTCACCCCCCTAGGTTTAGCATGACCTAAAGTGAAGGAAATCATCAAACTTTGAAGGTTGATTTCGTCAAGTTAGTTCAAAAACGTTGTGAATCTAAGCATAGAGCCTAGCATTCTCTTAGGATTAGCAACCTGCATTTTTGAGACCTAACAAGAAGCATGAGTTTCCAAGGTATCGACAAATGCTTCTCCTTCATCCTAAGAGGACTTGTCAGAGTCTGAATCATAGTTTTTCTTGTTTTTCTTTTTCTCCTCCTTGCAGTCCTTGTGGAAGTGACTAGGTTTGCTATAGTTCTAACATAGAGCCTTAGACTTTTCGGTAGACTTAGATCTCCCATGGGATTTGGATCTTCCATTTTCTTCCTTCTTCTTATCCTTTTTCTTTCCCTTCTCTTTAGATCTACCACAAATCAAAAGAGCCTCCTTAGCCAATTTAGAATACTTTCTTTGTATCTCTTTAGACAATGGCGAAGAAACCACATTATCCATCTTGAATGTGGTAGTGGTACTCCCAATGGCCATAACAAGGTGATCCCACAAATCTGGTAAGGAACACGGTAATGTCATATATCGATCCTCCTCCTCCATCTTCAGACCAATAGAGGTCAACTGGGAAACTAGCATATTGAATGTATTCAGGTGATCGGTGACATATCCTCCATCTTCCATCCTCAAAGAATACAATTTCTTTTGTAGGAATAACTTGTTCACCAGGGATTTAGCCTGGTAAACATCTCCAATCTTCTTCCAAAGATCTTTTGCAGTCTTCTCTTCATGGACATTCAGCAGCACTAAATCAACCAAATAAAGTCTTATCAAACCCTTGGCCTTCTGATCCATTAGATCCCAATCTTCTTGTTTCATGCCTAATGGCATGGACCTGAATACTATGAGCTATAGATCTCTATCCACCAATAAGTCCTCCGTCTTGAGTTTCCACAACTCAAAGTTGCCTCCATTAAACTTCTCTATATGAAACCTCCAAAATGTGCTTGCCGTCTCTTTCCTACAACAAAGATTTCAAAATATGAGCTACATAAGATCCCACTCAAACAATGATTAGCTAAAAAAACCCTCTACCCAACAACTAGAGCCAAAGGTGATCAGGCTTTGATACCAACTGAAAGGAAGCAAGGTATGCGGAAATTCTTCCTACATTGATCTACTGAGGAAAGATTCATGCAAATTTCAAATTTTACAGTTACATGTTATTAGATGCACCTTAACAGAAAGGTAATAACAACATTCAAATGTAAATATAAAACTCACAACACAAGATATACATGGGGAAAACCATTTCAGGTGAAAAACCCTATACTCCAAAACTACTGAATATATTATTTAGGAATCAAGAAGATTACAATATACTTGTAGAGCACACTTTCATATGAGTATAACCAACCAAAGACCAAGAGGTAACTCAACATATATAAGACTCTTACATACAACCTCCGTCTCAAGCTCTTGATATATAGGAGATACAATACAGTAAACCGCCAACAGTAATTACAAAACCATGAGCAAGAAACCACCCAAAAGTGGTGCTAAAATTATCTCCAATCAAAGATACCTTGTGATGTGCCAAACCACACACCAACATGTGTAATTCTCCCCTTTACAGCTCTTTTATGTGTCCAACACATTTTTACATTTCCCAAAATAGAAGGTCCAACTTCCGGAGGTCATAACTTTTGATCCGACTGTCTGATTGACGAACTGTTTACTGCGTTAGAAAGTTCATGAAGAGATATAACATGTTTTACCAGTTACAACAAATTTTAGGACATTTATGGACCTCTAAGTGCCTCAAAACTGAGTTTGAAACTTTTTTTGACAGTTTCAAAAAATAGAAAATTTAATATCTCAGAATCCATATATGATCTTGAGTCAAAACTCACCTGAGATGTTTACTTAGTGTGATGTCAGAAAAATACACCCTTGGGGGCTTTTTCATAAAGGTTTAGCTCCTAGGTCTTTAGATTTACATTTAGAGAATTTTGCATGTTAAACTTGACTCCCGATGAAATAAACCCATGGGTCTTGTGGCAATTAGGACCTAGGGGGCTGTACTTTAATGATCCTTGAGCAAAGAAAGGGGGGTGGACAAGGGTGCTAGTGCCCTAGTCTAGACCTATTTTGGGTCTGACCTAATTTTAAATTTTAGGTTTGTGACTGCTATTTGGTCTCCAGGCTGACATCATAAGTTTCAAATACAAAATTCTTGGCGGGAATCTTAATAGTTGCATATATAAGCATGTTTAGGATTTTATTTGCAAACTAGAAGATGATTATATTAGATTATGATTGTGAGCTATTGGCATACTCAAGTGATATTCATTGTGTTGCAGAGCATAGCATTGTTATTGTGTTCAGTTTTGCAGATTGGATTACATCTTCTCCTCATGGCATTTAAGAGCCTCTTCCTTCCATGAGAGCTTCATCATCGAGGTGACATTTATTGTGCTTTATCAATCATTATCATTTGGTTTTTTGTTTTTGTCCCACAAGGGCACACACTCTCTCTCTGACAATGGTGTTTGGAAGGCTTGAATGTCCCTCCGGGCCTTGACTGAGGCAAGCCTCTAAACACCACAACCCCCTCCCACACTCCTTGTGATTGTAGGTTACTGGTATCGGATATGGAGAAAGTGGAGTTGCAGGGAAGGAAGGTAGACATTGAAGATTTTGGATCTAAAAAGAAGCGGACACTATGCGACATTTCCGGACAAGGGTGCCATCAACCTTGTCCTCTATTTTTGGATCATGAAAAATAGAAGACACAATAGAGATCAGTGCTAGAAGGAGATCGGGACTTTGCAGAAAAAGCAGCACACTAGACCAGGGCGCCATCACCATTGTCCTTGAGTTTTCTATTTCCCGGACTGCGAAAAATAGTGAGTTACGGTTCTCTACCCTCTGCTTATTTCTTGTAGCATTTGTCGTAATTTGCGTATTTGATTACTACTTTTCTTAAATTAGGGTTTCAAGAGCATAAAATCATTAATTAGCAATCTTGTGTGATCATATCTAAATTTCCTAGCAGAAAACAAAGTGGTAACTCAAATATGATAGTTGACTCTCATCTTGATAGGAGAAGCACTTGGTTGAAAAGCCCTTGGAATGTTTTATATGGAAAGGGGGGTTTGTGTGTATGGGGGTTTTAGTTGTTTTAGTTTGAATCCTCCATTCCATAAAACATTCCAAGGGCTTTTCAACTGAGTGCTTCTCCTATCAAGAGGAGAGTCAACTATCAGATTTGAGTTGCCACTTCATTTTCTACTATGAAATTCAGATATGATCACACAAGATTTCTAATTAATGATTTTATGCTCTTGAAACCCTAATTTAAGAAAACAATAATCAAATTTGTGAATTATGACAAATGCTACAGGAAATAAGTAGAGGACAGAGAACCTTAACTCACTATTTTTTGCAGTTCGGGAAATGAAAAAGTCAGGGACAATGGTGATGGCACCCTAGTCCAGTGTGTTTCTTTTTCCGCAAAGTCCTGATCTCCTTCTGACACTGATCTTTGTTGTGTCTTCTATTTTTTGCGATCCAGAAACAAAGGACAAGGTTGATGGCACCCTTATCTCTAAATGTCGCACAGTGTCCGCTTCTTTTTAGATCCAGAAACTTTAATATCTTCCTACCTTCCCTTCAACTCTACTTTCTCCAGACTTGATACTTGTAATCATAAGGAGTGTTGGAGGGGGTTGTAGTGTTTAGAGGCTTGCCTTGGTTAAGCCCTGGAGAGACATTCAAGTCTTTTGAACACTATTGTTAGAGAAAGTGCATGTCCTTGTGGGACAGAGGCAAAAACCAAATGATAATAATTGATAAAGCACCACAAATGTCACCTTGATGATGAAGCTCTCATGGAAGAAAGAAGCTTTTCAATGCCATGAGGAGAAGATGAGATCCAATGTGTAAAAACACACAATAATAATGTTATGCTCTGCAACACAATGATATCATAAGTATGCCAATAGTTCATAATCATAAAGCTTGCTAATGATCTTCTAGTTTGTAAATGAAACCCTAAACATGCATATATATGCAACTATTAAGATTCCCTCCAAGAATTTTGTATTTGAAACTTACGATGTTGGCTTGGAGACCAAATAACAGTCACAAACCTAACATTTAAATTTAGGGTCGACTCAAAATAGGACCAGACTAGGGCACTAGCACCCTTGTCCACCCCCTATCATTGCTCAAGGATCATTAAAGTGCAGCCCCCTGGGTCCTAATTGCCACAAGACCCATGGGTTTTCTCATCGGGAGTCTAATTTAACATGCAAAATGCTCTAAATGCAAATCTAGAGACCTGGGAGCTAAACCCTTAGGAAAAAGCCCCCAAGGGTGCATTTTTCTGACATAACATTTAGCCCCCACTTTAATGTATGTATTAAACATGAGGCCAATACATGCATTAAAGTAAGGTCGACAAACACAACAAATAGGCCAAGCATGGAGAAGACAAGCCAAACACATTGAAGACAATAACAAGCACGTAAAACACGAAGAAGATATTTACAAGCATGCAAAACATGAAGAAGACAACATTGCAGACACACAGAGAACATTGAATACAATGAGTACATTGATTATTTTCTTTTTGATTTTTCCATATAAAATGCATAATGCAAGTGCAAGGAAAACAAGCAAAGAAATCCCAAAAAGTGTAGAGGAGCTCATTGCTACCAGTCTTACACTTTTTGAGAACAGACACGCCAAACACAATCCCAAGGTGTAGAGGAGTTGTTCACCACCGGTCATGCACCTTGAGAACAAACACGCCAAACAAATCCCAAAGTGTAGAGGAGCTCATCACCACCGGTCTTGCACTTTGAGAACAAGCACGCCATACACACACACACTGAAGACATAGTGAAAACACGACAAACAAGCGATGGAGTTTTCCTATTGCTAGGTTCATCACCATCTCAGGCACATTACAAGCACACACCGATGATTGGGATTTTCCATAACAACTGCTAAAAACACACTTAAGGGTTGAGTTAGGCACAAAACCGCTCCCTGCGTCACGATGAGGACTTTTGAAAATGATAGAATAATGCAATCGCTCTGAGAAATACACCATCCTCGCCTCACGATGAGGGCTTAAGATAAAAGGATATGCTTGATATCCCACCTCTACAAAGGGATTAAATGATTGTGATTGATTTTCATATTGTTCAAACATGCTTTACTATGATCTAAAGTAGACAACTTACCTTATATATGCCCTCACCTTAAGGTGGATGATATCATGTACTGATATCAAGCACGTTAAGGTAGGAAGAAAACACACAAGGGAACATGAGCTCTCGCAAGGCCCATGCCCCCCAGAGGTGACATGTACTTTACAATCGCCGAATGTTCCCACAAACACCTCCCTACAAGAAAAGTGTTAGTGTCCAAATAATCATGATAAACAACAATGCATATGATCAACTACATGAAAGAGCCAAGAAAGGTGATATTCATGATAAACAAAGTGCACAGAGTAGCAGTATTGTTAAAGTGTTGTTAGCAAGATAAGATAACATCGACATCAACATCAAGATAGAGAAATCACGGAGTGATTTCACTAGCCAAGCGTTGGATAATTTGTTACAACCCTATCATTAATTGATCAATTTCTACAACATTTTCAAGCAAACATCAGACCCCAAGTCTCTCTGATTGATATGGTTCATTCCAAGTAAGGTCCAAAAGAGAAGTTGACTAAATTTATTAGCCAATATCAAGGACTTTATGCACAAATTCAATATCAGATGAAAGACAATGATGTTCAGAAGATATTTATAATAAATTTGCATCCTAACATCCATGATAAGATCCTCTTGATGAAGTATAACTCTTTTCAACACCTATGCACTACCCTTCGTGACTACCAACTTTCATCTAGCTAGTATGAAAATAAAAAATCATCATCTCAAGTTGGCCAATCTGAGGGTGGGTCATCACAAAACAACTTTAAGAGGAACAATAACAAGGGTTTCATTAAGGTTAATGGGTCGAATGACTTTTCTCAAGTATCTGCTATCACTAATCCAAAGAAGGCACCTTATCAGTAAAGAAAGTTCACTCCAATATCTGAGTCCTAGCATTCTATCATGAATCAAGCTCTGAGTAATAGTCTCTTAAAGCTTCCCCTGATTAAACCAGTGGATCCTAACATAATGGAAGGACCTTATTTTGATGCTAATGCCTTTTGTCACTATCATCAGACACAAGGACATGATACTGAATGATGTATGCATCTTAAACATGAAATACAAGACTTCATTGACTCGAATGTTATATAGGTATCTAGTGTGAATGATAATGGGAATAAGTTAGTTGCTCCACCAAATCAGAATTTATAGATTTTTACTAATCCTTTCCCTAAGCATACGAATAACAATTTGATGGAACAAAATACACTACAGGTAGAAGAGGATTATTTAGATTATGATGAGATAATTGCTACAATTGAAGTGGATAAGGAAAATACTCAAGTATCATCTCATCCAGGAGCAAGAGGTATCTACTTTGAAGTTCCTCCTCCGTTATCCCTTTAGGGATCAGGAGAGAATCAACATATACCAAAAAGACAAATGGAAAAATTGAAGCAAGATATTATGACAATAGAAAAGGCTGAAATAGTACAAGTAGTCCTTGTCGATACGATAGACAGAACCAACAGAACAAGAGAAATAAAAATTGGAAACTAAGTAGATGATTATCATCAGTTGGAAATAACAGTGGTTCTTCTCCTCACAAGCAACGAAAGATTTCACATAAACAAGAAAGTGTTGAGAACATACCACATGGACTCTTTGATAACAATGAACAAGCTAATAAGAATCACTTTAGCTTCTCACAAAACTTGGTCGAATACCTCTCCAAGAGGTTCGCAAGTTCCAAAATTAAGTACGATAACACTACAGGTAAGTATCTCTAACCCTCTATCTCTCGTTGTGTGCTTCCCCCGTGATGTGTTACATGTTGTTAGGCCTCCTAGGATTACCCTTGATTATGTTGTAAGGTCAAGGATACTAGGAGACCACCTCTGTTGTGACCTTCTTCTATTTGTATCATCATTCTTCTATATTTCCTCTCCTCTGATTTCATTGTTGTGTGTTGTGGCTTATGGACATAGCGTTGCGGTTGCTGACTTGGGGGCACCCTCCTATGTGACTATCCCTAAGACACTTGTTCTCCTCTTTGATTTATTGTTTAATACCTTCCTCTAGTGTTTCCATCTAGCTAGTAGATGACAAAAAACATATTATATTGATGCAGACCTAGTGTCCCTTTCGAGAGCAATAAAAAAATGGACTTAGTTCCTATATGATGATGGGGTTGTAACAAATTATTTGATGCTTGGCTAGTAGAATCACTCTGTGATTTCTCTATCTTGATGTTGATGTTGATGTTAGCTTATCTTGCTAACAACACTTTAACAATACTGCTGCTCCATGCACTTTGTTTATCATGACTATCACCTTGCTTGTCTCTTTCATGTAGTTGATCATATGCATTGTTATTTATCATGATTATTTGGATGCTAACACTTTTCTTGCAGGCATGTGTTTGTGGGAACATTCAACAATCATAAAGTACATGTCACTCTAGGGGGCATGGGCTTTGCTAGAGCTTGTGTTCCCTTGTGTGTTTTCTTCCTACCTTAATGTGCTTGATATTAGTACGTGATATTAACCACCTTAAGGTGGGGGCATATATAAGGTAAGTTGTCTTCTTTAGATTATAGTAAAGTGTGTTTAAACAATTTGAAAATCAATCACAATCATTTAATCCCCCTGTGGAGGTGGGATATCGAGCATATCCTTTTATCTTAAGCCCTCATTGCGAGGTGGGGATGGTGTACTTCTTATAGAGATTGCATTATCCTGTTATTTTCAAAAGTCCTCATTGCAATGTAGGGAGCGGTTCTGTGACTAACTCAACCCTTAAATGTGTTTTTGGCAGTTGTTGTGGTGAAGACCAATCATCAGTGTGTGTCTGTAATGTACCTAAGATGGTGATGAATCTAGCAATAGTTTCACTCCATCGCTTGTCTATCGTGTTTTCTCCATGTCTTCAATGCGTGTGTGTATGGCGTGCTTATTCTCAAAGTGCAAGACCGATGGTGATGAGCTCCTCTACACTTTGGGATTTGTTTGGCGTGTTTGTTCTCAAGGTGCAAGACTGGTGGTGAACAACTCCTCTACACCTTGGTATTTTGTATGGCATGTCTGTTCTCAAAAAGTGCAAGACCGGTGGTGATGAGCTCCTCTACACTTTTTGGGATTTGTTTGTTTACTTTCCTTGTACTTGCATTATGTAGTTCATATGGAAAAAATAAAAAAGAAAATAATCACTGCATTCATTATATTTTCTATGCTCTGCATGTCTTCAATGTTGTATTCTCCATGTTTTGCATGACTGTAACCATCTTCTCCGTGTTTTGCATGCCTATTATTGTCTTCAATGTGTTTGGCCCATGTCTTCTCTATGCTTGGCATGTTTGCTGTGTTTGTAGACCTTAATTTAATGCATGTATTGGCCTTGCATTTAATACATACATTAAAGTGAGGGCTAAATGTTATGTCAAAAAAAATGCACCCTTGGGGGATTTTTCCTAAAGGTTTACCTCCCAAGTCTTTAGATTTACATTTAGAGCATTTTGCATGTTAAACTAGACTCTTGATAAAAAAAATCCATGGGTCTTGTGGCAATTAGGACCTAGGGGACTTCACTTTAATGATCCTTGAGCAAAGACATGGGTGTGGACAAGGGCCCTAACGCCCTAGTCCAGCCCTATTTTGGGTCTGCCCTAATTTTAAATGTCAAGTTTGTGAACATTATTTGGTCTCCAGGTTGACATCATAAGTTTCAAATACAAAATTCTTGGTGGGAATCTTAATAGTTGCATATATAATCATGTTTAGGGTTTCATTTGCAAACTAGAAGAAGATTATGTTAGATAAAGATTGTGAGCTATTGGCTTACTTGTGATATTCATTGTGTTGCAGAGCATAGCATTGTTATTGTGTTTAGTTTTGCAAATTGGATTACATCTTCTCCTCATGACATTGAAGAGCCTCTTCCTTCCATGAGAGTTTCATCATCAAGGTGACATTTATTGTGCGTTATCAATCATTATCATTTGATTTTTTGCCTCTGTCCAACAAGGGCACACACTCTCTCTAATAATGGTGTTTAGAAGGCTTGAATGTCTCTTCGGGGCTTGACTGAGGCAAGCCCCAAAACACCACAAGCCCCTCCCCAACTCCTTGTGATTGCAGGTTACAGGTATCAGATATGGAGAAAGTGGAGTTGCAGGGAAGGTAGGCATACATTGAAGATTTTGGATCTAAAAGAAAGTGGACACTGTGTGACATTTTGGGACAATGGTGCCATCAACCTTGTCCTCCGTTTCTAGATCATGAAAAATAGAAGACACAATAGAGATCAGTGTCAGAAGGAGATCGAGACTTTGTGGAAAAAGCAACACATTGGACTAGGGCACCATCACCATTGTCATCCACTTTTCTATTTCTCAGACTGCAAAAAATAGTGAGATAAGGTTCTCTGCCCTTTGTTTATTTCCCGTAGCATTTGTTGTAATTCATAGATTGGATTACTTTTTTCTTAAATTAGGGTTTCAAGAGCATACAATCATTAATTAGCAATCTTGTGTGATCATATCTGAATTTCCTAGTAGAAAACTAAGTGTCAACTCAAATCTAATAGTTGAATCTCCTCTTGATAGGAGAAGTACTCAGTTGAAAATGCCTTGAAATGTTTTGTGGAAAGGAGGATTCAAACTAAAACCCCATACACACAAACCCCCCTTTCCATATATAAAACACTTAGCAGTTCCACACCTTTTGGTTAAATTTCAGGTCAATCTGAGATTAAATGTAGAGTTACTTAAAATAGTAAGTCCCCCCATTTTTAGTGCATTTGGAAACTATGAAAGTTCTAAACCATTCTTCAAGATAAAGGGTATTCAAAAAGACAAAAACTGGGAAGAATAGTAACATTTCATAGTTGCAAGGTTGAGACACTTTTCCTAACATTAAGAGTGATTTCGTCTATTAAATCTCAAACCTCTCTTTCTCCTCTTCTTGTTTCCTCTTTCTTTCCACTCTCCTCTTTTCTTCCTTGCTTTCCATTCTTCACCAAATTCTATCTTCATTTTGGGTGATGAAAATGCCCCTAATTTCTCCATGGATGTTGGATATTTATCTCGAGTTAAGTCCATCCATAAGAATAAATGCCAAACTAGAGTGAGTATGCACTATGGTGTAGTGTGATGGAGTTATTCCCTAGGTTCATTTAATTCCCTCACTCTCGCATACAATGCATTCATCTCCACTTCGTGGAGTTCATCTCATAGTATTTGAATTTAAACATAAACCAAATCATAATCTATATAAATATATTTATTTAGATATGTATTTTTATAGATATGAATTCATATAGATATAAATTTCCATATATTTATATATGTATATATTTACATAATTTCTTGCATATATAAATTATCCCATGTACACAATTTGTATAAGGTAGTTTATCACCTTTTTGACAAAAGAAATAGTGAGATATAGAAGGCAAGAGATTTTCATCTAATCTATTTGAACAATATTATAACAAATTTAGTAATTCAAAGGATGACCAAGGAAATAGTTAAATGACAACATAATGATGTAAAGTACTTCAGAGACTTATGACACACTAACACATCCAATGAAACATTCATATAAGCTCTGGCAACATGCATGTGTGCATTCTTAGAATATGATATCCTAGCCATTTTCCTAATCTTCTACCCTCTCCCTGGTGATACTCTTCCTCCTAATCCAAGAGAGGGAACTAATGGTTCTACAACCACCTCATTATTGAAAAGGAAGTTAGTTCGTTACATTCAATCATATGTATATCCAAATGAATGAAACTATTAAATTATTTATCATAGAATCTCATAATGAAGATCATATCTTTAAAATTTATCACCATCATCTGATATTCACACTTTGCATACGCATAAAATAATTAGTACATACTTAACACAAATAATCTCTAAAGAGAGTTTCATGACTATAAGTGACCTACTAGAAATTAGTTAAAAATAACATAGTTTTAACTATCTAAAAATGGGGTTCACACAAATTTCAAGTTTCAAAAAAATAAAATGCCTTGATCCCATCATGAGGCACACAACACAAAACACTCTCAAATGAATATACAACATCTGTCTCCTGAACTTAGGACTTGATGTGCCCTAGAGTGAGGGAAGATTCAATCAAATCAATCATAGAAGAGATAAGGTAAAAACTACTGGTTTAGGAAAACCCTACCAAGAAAACTACCCAATAACAAAAGAAAATATTAACAATAGAATCACAATAGAGAACTTATGCTTCTCAAATAACTCATTAAACTTAAACAAAGAAGATTAAACACATTTCACCTCTATGATGCATGAGCATCTAGTGGTGTAAGGACAATTTTACATCACCCAAAAATATTTGAAGTTTTTTTGAATATTTTTATTTTTGTAGGTTTCTTTAGTTGTGTTGGAGTCAATGTTGACACTTTAGTGGTTTAGGACTGTCAAAAGTTTACAAAGGCTAAAAATATTAACATTCTATTTTTAGTAAGTTGGCCTATTTGGGTACGTATAGACCTGAAAATGTACCCCAAGAAGCAGAATTGTGAAAATAAGAAAATGGTGAAGAAATAATCTAAATATCATTATAGTTCGAGAGATATTAAAGTTTCTATCTTAGAAAATTGCTCTTGATGAACTTGAAATTTGAATTTGAGGCCTTTAGAATCCTCATTAGGGTTCAAAAAGTGGACAAAATGATTTTTAGATATTACAAGTGTCATAGGCCTCTTCACAATCTTTACAACACTCAGTTCTATTTGTCAATTGGATGCCTGGTTCAAAATTTATGGACCCCAGAAGTTGTGTTCCAAAATTTCAAAAACTTTAAATTTTTAAAATTGCCAAGTTATTGGGCAGGAAAATGGACAACTGGACTTGGTGCCCAAAAAGAGGAGTTAGACTATCTAGAACATTTAGGAAGGTGGTGGAGAAGTGGAATGGAAGTTATTGGTGCAAAATAAAAGGGGAAATAGAAAGGTTACAAAAGATAATTCCATATGTGCAGTTGTGGCTCTGGATTGTAGAAGTCTCTGACAGAGTAGGATTTTCTCTATTGTGAAATAGCCCATGTTTCTATAGCATGTAATACTATAATTTGTACTCCATTTTATTAAAGAAATAAAATTTGCTTGATTTTAATCCTCAGATTTTTGGTGGGAATCTATGTTGTTGTTTCATGTGTGAGTGTTGGGTGGAGTAGCCCTTCATCAAGTGGTATCAGAGCAAGGGTTCTTGAGTGTGTAGATAGATCGCCAATTGTGAGGCAGTTTGCACCAAGTCCAGAGGTTGTGGGTTTGTTGTAGTGATCAAACTGCCTCCACAAAGAAACCATGGCAATGGGAGAAATACTTCAACAAAAGAGGGTTTGAGAGTCCTACAAAGGCAAATTGATGCATTGTAAAAGGAGCTGTGAAGGGGGTTTGAGCCAAGGAGAAGAGAAGAAAGGAAAGGTGAAATTCAAGAAGAAGAGTTGTTTGAGGAAGAATAAGGTGTTGCAAGAGAGCCTGAGCAAGATAGGTGGTTGAGGGTAATTTCAAAAATTGGAAAGAGGCATAGGGTTGAATTTTCCACCTATTTTGGAGCTTTTTATCCAAAAGAGCTCAGTAATTGGATAAATGATATGGAGGAATATTTCTAGTATGAAGAGGTGGAGGATCCAAAACGGGTTAGGTTTACAAAACAAAGTTGAAGGTCCATGCCAATATTTGGTGGAAAGAGGTCAAGTTAGAGAGAAATACAAGAGGAAAAGGAAAGATCACTAGATGGGATCAGATGCTAGATAGACTAAAGAAGTGGTTCATTCCTATGCACTATGAGTTGGAGTTGTTGAAGAAGCTACAAGGATTGAAACAAGGTAACAAGTCTGTTAACAAGTACATAGAATTATTTTATAAGATTATTATAAGAACATGCCATGCAAAGGCTAACAAGTAGAAGGTAGCCTATTACATTAATGGGTTGAAGCGAAGTATTCAAGAGGAGTTGAGCTTGATAAGAATGACCACCATAGAAGATACATAATAGTTTTCTCTAAAGGTGGAAGAGAAGATGAATAAAAGATTCGAAAGCAAGCAAAGAGGAAGGGGTCATATTGGAAAGACGGGTGGAAGATCCTATGGAATCCAAAATGAAGATCAAAAGAAGAATGAAGAATCAAGCACCAGTCAAAATCAAAGAGGAGATAATGCCTATCGCCCTCGAGACCAAAATAATGGTGAACAAAGAGGAAAAGGAAGAGGTAGACCTAGATAAGGACCTAGAAGAGGAGGCTTTAGAGGAACATGTTTCCAATGTGGAGAAGGACATCAAGCATACAAGTGTCCACAACATCAAGGACAAATAGAAGACCCGAGAGTAATGCATGAGTTGCACATGTAGATGAAGATGCCGAATATGAGAATTCTAAAGATGTAGAAAGAGGAGAAGATCATGTCTTAAAGAGAGGCTTATTGAATGAGGAGAAAGACCCAGTTCATAGGAAAAGTTTATTTTGCACTAAAAGTAAAGTTGGAGGTAAATGTTGTGATGTTAACATTGACAATGACAATACCAATAATCTTGTTTCAAAAGAGATGTTTAACAAATTATAGTTGGAAGGAAGGAGACACCCGCATCCATATTGGATTTATGGTTGTAAAATAATCATAGAGCTTTGGTCAATAAGCAATGCTTAGTAAAGTTCAAGATTGACAATTACCATGATGAGGTACTGTGTGACATTGTACCTATGGATTCTTGTCATGTATTATTAGGGAGGTTGTGGAAGTATGATAGGCATACGGTACACGATGGCCATGCAAACACCTATACCCTGACTAAAGATGGAGTTCATCACAAATTGAAGCCCTTGAAGGAGATAGAAGATCTAAGGTATGTAGTAGTGCCAGATTTGTTTGGTTGATAGTAGGAAATTTTTGGATGGTATGAGGCATGAACATATGTGCTACACATTGATCCCTAAGATAATAAAGGAGAAATGTGGAGGTGTATCAACAGAAGTCCTGGATCTGTTAGAAGAATTTCAAGATATTCTATCTGATAATGTACCAATAGGTTTGCCACCAATGAGGAAGGTAAGTCACCAAATGGATTTGATACTAGGAGCTAGTTTGCTACATAACACAACCCATAGAATGACTCCTATAGAGAATGAGGAGGCAAACATATAAGTTCAAGAGTTGTTGAAGAAACTATTGATAAGGGAGAGCCTAAGTCCATGTGTGGTACCTGCAGTACTAGCACCAAAGAAGGATGGAGAATGGAGAATGTGTACAGACTTGAGAGACATCAATAAGATCATGATCAAGTATCAGTTTCCATTGCCAAGGATGGATGACATAATGGATTGCCTATGTGGAGCCAAGTGCTTCACAAAGATAGATTTAAAGAGTGGATATCACCAAATTTGAATTAGAGGAGATGAATGGAAGACAACCTTCAAGACAAAGGAAGTTTTGTATGAGTGGTTAGTCATGCCATTTGGGCTAACCAATATCCCAAGCACATTCATGTGGCTCATGAATGAGGTATTGGCAGTGTTTTTGGCAAAGTTTGTTATTGTTTATTCAGATGACATTTTAATTTTCAATAAGATTTGGGAAGAGCATCTGATGCATATCAGAAAAGTTTTAGAGAAGATGAGGAAAGAAAAGTTGTTAATTAATATGAAGAAATGCAGTTTTGCAAAGGAGTTTGTATACCTGTGATTTGTTGTCTCAACATAGGGTCTTAAGATGGAACCAAAAAAGTAAGGGCTATTATTGAATGGCGCATGCCAAGGAGTGCTACAGAGGTAAGATCTTTTCATCGTTTGGCATTTTTTTATAGGAAGTTTGTCAAGAATTTCAATAGCATTTGTGCCCCACTAATTGAAACAATGAGGGGAGAAAAAAGAGAGTTCAAGTGGACCACATGAGCAATAAGGAGTTTTGATATGTTGAGGAAGAAAGACACAGAGCAACCTATTTTGGCACTTCCAGATTTCAACAAGGAATTTTAGGTAGATTATGATGCTAATGGAAGTGCCGTAGGAGTTGTTTTGAGTCAAGAAGGTAAGCTGATTGCCTATTTCAGTGAGAAGCTTAATGATGCCAAGAAAAAGTATTCTCTCTATGATTAGGAGTTTTATGCCATAGTTCAAGATTTGAAGAAATGGAGACATTTTTTGTTGCCAAAAGAGTTTGTTCTATATACTGATTATCAAGATTTACAATATCTTAATAGTCAAGGGAAATCGAATCAAAGGCAATTAAAATGGGTTGAATTTTTGTAGAGTTATACTTTTGTTTTGAAGCACAGGAGTGGAAGATCGAAAAGAGTTGCAAATGCCTTAAGCAGAAGGCAAAATTTGTTTACAGAGATGAAGATATAGGTTTTTGGGTTTAATGAACTCAAAATTTTGTGTCCTGAAGATCTAGATTTTGTAGAGGCTTGGAAAGCTTGTTTCAAACCTATTACTTTGGATAGAACAAGGTGGTTGGATTTCATGATCCAAGATGGTATGTTATTCAGAGAAATCTAGTTATGCATTTCGAGGAGTTCCATGAGAGAGAATTTGATCAAGGAGAAGCATAGTGGAGGATTGGCAAGACATTTTGGTCAAGATAAGACCATTTCTCTTGATAGTGAGAATTACTACTAGCCATAATTGCACCAGGATGTGAAGAAATTTATGTAAGCTATAGAATATGTCAGATGGCCAAAGGGGTAAGTCAAAATACAACATTGTATCAACTGTTACTTGTACCAGAGAGACCGTGGGAAGACATCAACATGAATTTTGTTCTTGGTTTTTTGAGAACATAGAGAGGACATGACTCCATATTTGTGGTGGTTGACAGGTTTTCAAATATGGCACACTTCATTATATGCCATAATACTAGTGATGTTGTTCATGTTGTCAAATTATTTTTTGGAGAGGTGGTAAGACTACATGGTCTACTAAAAAGTAGTTTCATATTGAGATACCAAGTTTGTTGGGTATTTCTGATGGATAGACATAGGTGGTGAATAGGAGTTTAAGCAACCTACTAGGATGTTTGGTAGGAGATAAGCCCAAGGGATGGGATTTGATGTTACCATAGGTGGAGTTTGCATACAAAATACTGGTAAATCTCCATTCCAGATTGTATATTAGTAGTCCAAAAAATTCTTCTGACTTGAGGAAGATAGATAGAGGAGAGAAAAGTAGTGCCAAGACTAAAGGCTTTGTAGAGCACCTAAAGAACTTGCATGAGGAGGTAAGAAAGCATATCAATAAGATGAATTCATAGTACAAGGATAAGGCAAATCAAAAGATAACATTTAAGGAGTTCAAGGTTGGAGATAAAGTTATGGTTCACCTGAGGAAGGAAAGGTATCCTATGGGAACATATAATAAGTTAAAGATGAAGAAATTTGGACCATGCAAGATCTTGAAGAAGTATGATTCAAGAAATGCATATGAAGTAGAGTTGCCAAGTGGAATCAACATTTCCCCTATGTTCAACATTTATGATTTGATAGAGTATCATGAAGGTGGCATAGAGGATGGACCAATAGAAGAACAATGGAGTATCCTAACACCTACTTTAGAGGAGGTGATAGAAGAAATCCTAGATAACCATGTGGGAAGAAGTACCAGAAACAAGCGATATGAAGAATACTTAGTTAAGTGGAAAGGAAGGCCTGTTGAAGATTCATCATGGTTGTCTAAGATAGAAGTTTACTATCTTGGTTTTTTTCAAACACATGTGATGTGACAAGGTCACTTCTCAAATTACCCTAAGTGTCTAATGCAGGAGCATCCAGTGGTGTAAGGGAAATCTTGCATCACCCAAAAATATTTGAAGTTGTTTTGAATTCCTTTGTTTTTGCAAGTTTCTTTAGTTGTGTTGGAGTCCATGTTGACACTTCAGTGGTTTGAGATTGTTAGAAGTTTAGAAAGGCTAAAAATAGTAAACTTCTATTTTAGTAAGTTGGCCTATTTGGGTACATATGGACTTGAAATTTTATTCTAAGAAGAGGAATTGTAAAAAGAAGCAAATGGTGAAGAAAAAATTTGAATTTCACTTATAGTTTGAGAGATATTAAAGTTTCTGTAATGAAAAATTGCTCGTGATGAACTTCAGATTTGAATTTGAGGCCTTTAGAAGCCTCGTTGGGGTTTGAAAAGTGGACAAAATAATCTTTAGATATTTTGGATGTCATAGACCTCCTCATGAGATTTCCAATTCTCGGTTCTATTTGTCAATCGGATGCCCGGTTCAAAAGTTATGGCTCTCGGAAGTTGTGTTACAAAATTTCAAAAACATAAAAAATTTCAAATTGCCAATTTCTTAGGTGGGAAAATGGATAGATGGACTTGGCACCCAAAAAGGGAGTCACACTTTCTAGAACATTTAGGAAGGTAGTGGAGAAGTGGCTTGGAAGTTATTGGTGCTAAATAAAAAGGGGAAAGAAAAAGGTTACGAAGGACAGTGCCATATGTGTAGTTGTGGCTTTAGATTGTAGAAATCTCTGATAGAGTAGGATTTCTCTGTTGTGAAACATCCCATGTTGTTGTAGCATGTAATACTATATTTTTAACTCCATTTTACTGAAGAAAAAAAAGTTTCTTGATTTTATTCCTCACATTTTTGGTGGGAATCTCTGTTTGTGTTTCATGTGTGAGTGTTGGGTGGAGTATCCCTTCATCACTCTCTGTGGAAAATAAACTAAATAAACAAAGAGCAAGTGACCCTTTGAGTGACAAGGATTATGACAACCACACTAGTTTAATTCTTTCATCAAAAACAACTAAACAATAAAACTTCAACAATCAAAACAATCAATAACCATAGACAATCAAATCACATGATCAACATAACCACCATTTTTATGTTCTTCCCCACAAACATAGCAACTTCTTGGTCCCACCATTGCTTGACTGGCTCCTACCATGAGAGTAATAGTGACTAGGAAAGTGCCCCTCAATAAGGTTGCAATTCATTTGCTACAAACTGGGGTCTAACTCACTTGCATTGTTCTTGGGTTGATTCCAAACATCATAGGGTCTTAACTAAACTCACTCCCAAGATTACAAATCAACTAATTCTTGGAGATTTTTTACAAAAATGAGATCTAAGTAGACCGAAGTTATAATACAAAATTGACTTATGTTGATTTATTTTGAATAAGTTAAGTTTTCATAAATATTTTAACAGCATTATGATAGGGCCACAAACTAGAGGTCAATGCAAGAATTCCTACACACCTAGAAAAAATCCTAACAAAGAGGAAGTTCATTTTTTATGTGGTCTTTAGTAGATGAAAAAGTGCACCAATTGGAAGCAAGTATGTTGAATATATTGTCTAAAATGAAAGGAGAAATAACTAGTCTCAAAATCTAAAATGAAAGAAGAAATGACTAACATTAAGGAAATAATGTTCCAACTCCTTTCAATCAATCAAGATAGATTGTCTAGACAAGCCAATCCTAATCCAAAATCTAGTACTCAATCTAGATCTTATAACTTGTTATCGAAGATGGATATGTGAAAAGATGAAGTGGTGCCAAAGATAATAATATATTACCATACACTATATCACTATTTGAAGAGATTACAAAGGGTCTACCATCCAAGGGAGACCAATATCAAGCCATTCAACTAGTACCTAGAAACCATCTACCATCAATCACCTCTCCTTTGAAGGCACACGCAGAAGAAGAAGTGGTGCCAAAGAAAATAATATATTACGATGTACTATCACTATTTAGAGAGATGCCAAAGGGCCTACCATCCAAGAGAGACCAAGATCATGCCCTTTAACTAGTACCTAGAAACCATCTACCTTCAATCACCTCTCCTTTGAAGGTACACCAAAAGGTTATAGTAGTGGAAGCACACATGCAACACCAACAAGAGGAGCTCTTTAGACTTAAGAATAATAAGGCAAAGACACAAAATATAATAAAGGAAGAAATAATTTTAACATATAAAGAGTTAGAAGACCTTGATGATGAGACCAAAGTTATTTTGGAACCTGAGGGTGTCCTTCAGACACACATTAAAGAGGTTGAAGATGAGGATAATTATAGAGTATCTAATAAAGTTGAATAATCTCGAGCTAGTGAAGATGTGACATGGGTAGATGAAGCATTCCTTAAGAAGCTCTAAAAGTTTGTCAACATTAGGGACAATGTTGGTTTTGGGGAGATGGGCACCATCAGTATTAGAACAACCAAAAGTTAGAACTCATATTCAAAGGGGTTTTACTTTATCGACTTCATCATAGAATTGTATATAGTATTGTTTGGATATGGCTTACATTTACATGACTAGTTTAACATTCAGAGCACACTTCACTAGAAACATAATCAAACACATAAACATGATTAGATTGAAATAAGGTGGAGATTGAACATCCAGGTCATCATGATTGTAGTTATCTATATCACTTAATAACTAATTTAGCATCATTCTATATTAGAATTGTATGTAGTATAGTTTGGATATGGCTTACATTTACATGACTAGTTTAACATTTAGAACACACTCCACTAGAAACATAATCGAACACATAAACATGATTACATTGAAATAAGGTGGAGATTGAACATTGAAATCATCATGAATGTAATTATCTCTATCAATTAATAATTAAATTGGCATCATGCTATAGTTTTAATTTATGGGGAATACACCATCAATATTATAAAAACCAAAATTTAGAACTCATATTCAAAGGGGCTTTACTTTATCAACTTTATCTTAGAATTGTATGTAATATAATTTGGATATGGCTTACATTTACATAACTAGTTTAACATTTAGAGCAAACTCCACTAGAAACATAATCAAACACATAAACATGATTACATTGAAATAAGGTGGACATTGAACATCCAAGTCATCATGAATGTAATTAATAACTTTTTTTTTAATTTATCACTTCAAAAATAATTACTAAGACAACAATTATCCCACTAAAATTATTTGAAGATTTTATAACAGTCCACGAAGGTCTTACAAGGTTATGGAAAAAGAAATTACATATGTACACTATGACTCAAAATGCTTTCAAATTTATTGCCTTCAACTTCAAAATTATCTAAAATAATATTCATAAATTTTAAAAACTTGCTTAATATAACTACACGCTTTATATTTTGAATTGTTCATCTCAGTTAGCACTTAAATCTTTGTTATACATAGAAGGGTAAAACATCTCATGTTATAAGAGATACATATGAAGGAAAACAAGAAGTATACTATTATCTTGCTAATATTTAACTAATTAGTATACAAGCAAGTTATCAAAGTAATGTAATTTTTTTTTTTAACCAGAAAAAGGGGAGTGAACACCCGTATATTAAGAGATAATAAAAGTATTACAGAAAACATGGCCGAAGCCCAGTCCAGAGGAATAAAACCAAAAACACCCCAAGCCATCACAGAAACTAACAAAAGAAAAACGAATGAGAAAAAGTCACCCATTCGATCACCACTTAGGCCACCACTACTCAGATGGGCAAAGAGAAAATACCGAGGAAAACAACCCACAGCACCCGAAGTCACCACCAAGGCAAGAGCGGAAAAAATGAAACCAGCCATCCACCCACGCCAGACGCAGTCGAAGAAACCGCCAGAGCCACCCCCACACCGACACCAAACGAACAGACATGGAGACCGCCAACAACCCATGCACTCCCAACCACAAAAAAGGAATCCCACCACCCTCGCAACACGCTGCAGCCAACACAGGACCACCAGTAGCAAAAACATCTGGACACAGACCATGAACCCCACGAGAAACATCACGCCGCTGGTGGAGCAGCCGATAGAGCTTGTGCGTCCATCTCCATAGAAGGCTCAGACTGGCCACCCTCCTCCACCTCAGATAGTGCGTAAAAAGGCATTCCCGGGGCCAGGTCCAAAGCATGGATCCTAAGAAAGCGAATTGCTGTGAAAACATCCTTGATTCGCTCGGACCGTTTCTTGGAGAAAAGAAAGCAATAGGACCGAAGCGCATCATCCAATTCCGCACTACATAGAGATTTAAGACTAGATTGCATTGCCCTATAAATCACCTGCTGAGGAGGGGAATTCCACAGGGAAGTGAGGTTAAAAATCCCACCGATGAGGGCGTCTCCTTGGTCCATCTTATAATTAGCTACTGCCACCTCCCATCATTCCATCGTATAAATGTTCTTGAAGAACAAACCTACCGCAAGAGAGTGGACATAGACACCATCCATCACTAGATCCATTATGTTGGAGAGGAGCTGCGAAATGACATCTGAATAGTTTAGGATGCGACCCTCATATCCCCTGATCCAGGCATGCCCCACAATGTTCCAGACAGCAAACTGAATAAGAGTGCAATCCGAATCAATCAAAGTCATAAAGTCGATTGCCTTCACGCGCCCCCTTATCTCCGGTTCCCAATCCAAAGAAGGAAAAAATAACCTCTGGTTTAGCCGCGTATCCGCCATCACCAAGCGCCAGAAGACCAAGCCTTGGAAGAAGTTGGAGCGACAGAGACTGAGAAAAGCTAGCCAAATGAAACTGAGGGCTGGCGAAGAATAATAAAATCGTTTGCTTCAGCCACACATGAAGATAGGGAAGTATGCAGCCAGCTAATAGAAAAACCAGAAGCGGTAGCCATGTGTCCTGTAAAATACGGAGCAATCGGGATGGAGAGGCCGTTGCGCTGTCAAAGAATAATATCAAACCAGGGAGGGCTGCCACTGCAAAAGATATTAATGAACATACAATGAAGACAGATTCGCAATCTTTCTCATGCGGGCAGGACAAGTGAGAAAACTGGAACTGTCTAAATACACTCAAACTCACTATTAAAACCCGATCCAACGTCCCTGCAGAGTGTCAGACGTCCTTCCCTCACAGTAAATGCAAAAATAAATGAGGCGGTTCCCCAACTTAACGCAAAACAACACCGGTAGCCTGGGAAGGGACACCTCAACCATCAAAGTAATGTAATTATTAAGATTATCTTTAGAAATCCATTTCAAAATTACACTATCTAATCTCTTTTGGAAGCTATGTTACTATAAACACAATAGACAAGGGCTGTAACAAAATCTCAGATTATTTTGCAACAAATTACCTATTTTATTCTGATAGTTTATATTCTAGTTGTAAAATTGTAGGGTAAGGATATAACAGTTTTGAAAATTAATAATTTATAAAGAAAAAGTTTTTGTACTTTCTCAGCAGCAAAGGCTGTGCAAATTTTCTAGACTATGCCACAATAAAACTACTAGGCAAATCCATTATACTCTAAACAACAAACTGAAAAACTCGCCATAAAATGCTTCACTAGTAGGTAGAAACACTTGAATAACAAGGAAAACATATTCAATTGAAGGAAATAGAAAACCCTTATTACTACCAATGGCTACCTCGTAACATTCGTCCTCTAACAGCTCTGATTACTATTATCGTAACAGATACACTTCCAATTATCGCATTCTCCAACGTCAAGATGATCGAAATCTCTGCAGGTGCCGCTGCAGTGATTATCGTCAATCCCCTTAAAGCATGGCCCCATAAATGTACCGCTCGGGGTTCTACAGGCGCCACGATGAACATATTACTAATCAGTAAGTATTTCAGAATTTTCAAAGGCGAAACAACAATTAAAAACCATGATAATATTGAAGAGAAGAACGGTAAATATTACCAAAAGCAAAAGGCGCTGTGAGCAATAGAAAGATGAGGGACACATAAATGCCCTTCGCCATGGAAGCGACTACAGAATGTACGTTGAAGCTTTATTGCTACCATACGCCTGATTGAATGATTCGTTTGGATATGACAAAATCCATACAGCGATTCCAAATAATATCATATGATTGCCAGCAGTGTTGACAACCGGCAATTATAGGTCTAACCATTTCAGGAGTTGAAAACAATGAAGAGAAAATATATGAATGAGATAATCAAAGCCACAAACAAGAAAGATGAGCGAGTCAGAATAAATGGGGAAGCCATACTCTTTTTACTCTAAAGGTTTGGTCTTTTGATGGGAAGAGCTTAAACAGTTTGTATGGACGTCGAAATTCAATAGACTGAATGTTTTTTTGACAAATTGATTGACTAAAGACATGGTCGAAGAGGTCAAGGCACTTGCATAGGTCGATAGTAGATGTCGGCATCATATTGGGTCGAAAAATCAATATAAACAGTCAGCACGACAATGTGCTGACTGTTTAGGTGGGCGCTTTTGATATGGGATAGATTTTACGATGTCTTGTTTGTTCCATACCATTATCCTTAAATATTATCCACTTCAACAATCAAAAAATAATTTTGACAAATAAAAATAGAACAAATATTTATCACTTTTATTGAATGAATAGAACAAAACTTTGAGTGTAGATCATGCAATATTAACAATGATAAATTACATCGATCACCTTGAACCAATATATTTCTATCCACAACTCTCCAGGCATTTTCCACCGGAGAAATAATATGACATCTGGATGTCTCAATCGACTCAAAATAGATAATTCATTTCGAAAAAACTTCCACGTTCTACATTTCTACTTTCACACCATAGCGGATGAAATACTTTTTATAGGTTATTCTCTACTCCTACATTTGTCCTCCTTTAGCTGGTGATGTTCTGCCCACGGTAGTCTCTTTTTATTGTAGACACACTTTTTAATCGTATGTGCACCAAAATGTGCCTCATCAACCATCCAATCTCCACAATGGGTAAACTAAATCGAGTTCATGTATTAGACCCGCCACATGGAATGTACTGAGTTGTATTCTTTCATGCCACTGCAAGAAATGTACTTAACTATCTTCTTTCATGCGTGTGCTTTGATTCCATGTTGGAAATGGAAGAGTATATAGAATAGTGTAGCGAACTAGTAAAAATATATAAAATATTATTATAAATTTTTTGGGATGATTTTACATTCATTACAATATGGATTTTATAAAGATTTTCCAACAAACAATTTTCTAAACTATTCCATGGGAATAATTTCCAACTAATTACTAGCTATATACTAACAATACTATTTAAAAATTTAAATAAGTCACCAAGGTAACTTTATTTCAAATGTAAACCTTAATATTCTAATGTTTGGTTGTTCTAGTGAGGATTTCTAAGATTACATTTTCAAAAGCATATATATCACTTTTGAATTGCATGGATCCCACATTGACATACTTTGGAATTCTAGGATGGAATACATTATGTTGTCCACCAAGATTCTCTCTAAAGAATAACCTAAAAGATGAGGTTTGTTCACCGAATCCAATTGAATATTTGGGACAAAAATATTAGATGTACAATTATCCCCACAATGCCTTTATGCAAGCTTACTCAAATCTTAAAAAACTAAAAACAATAAATAAAGCCTTCATTTATGAGTACCTATGATATTTCAAAACAATACCCAAGCACTAGGTGGATGAGTTGAGCTTCGAAGCAATACACAGGGGATCAAGAACCCTTGTAGAGGTGAACCCTCCAATCACTCTCATTCCAATAGTAGCAACTAGTGAAGCGGGGAAGACATTGAGGAGCTATTTGACTTGAGGCAGAGTGAGACTTCATGGGCCTTAGTCATGGCAGGCACACTTATTGGTGGGGCATCCTCATCACCCTCATAGTGGTCATTTCATATGTTTCTTGTTCTTGTTCTTCTTTCTCTTATTGTTGTTGTTGTTGTTGTTGTTGTTGTTGATTTAGTTCACTTAGTACAAGAGTGTAACTTGCTCTATGGAAAGCATGTTCATTTGCATTGTAGAGTAAAAAAACTTCAAGTCATGTTCATTCTTGCTCAAGGATTTCCTTGAGGAGTCTATGCTCTTGATTTCTATGTTCTTCTAAATGTCTTCTTTCATTTTCCAAGTGGACTTTCCTAAGGATGGTTTGTTGTTCTTGGATTTATTCTTTGAGTGATTGCTAAGGTTCTTGAGTTTCTATGTTGTCAGAAAGTTGTGTTTCAGGAAGATTCTCTTTGATCTCATCTAATTCTTGTTCTATCTAATTTTTCCTCACATCTAGGCACATCAAATGCTTGGTAGAGTGAATATGGATGTTAAAAAGTTTGGTGTTGTGTGATGTAGTTTTCTATGCCTTGTGACAAGAATGAGGTCTTGAATGTTGGTGTTTTGTTTCTTTTAGTTGTTTTCCTCTTGATGGAAATGAGAGCTTGAATGCTCTGAGATGAATTTTAGATTTTATTTGATATGAGGTTTCTAGATGCAATGTAACTATATGCATGTGCACATGATTCCTTTTGTCTTCTTTTTCTATTTTTTGATGGTAGCTAAATACTATGAAAAGTAAATTTGTATGCAAGCTAAATGATTCCTTTCCTAAATGTAGTTTCACTATGTTTTTTTGTTTTTCAATTTAATATCGCAATAACTTTAAAGCAATCTAATATGCAATCTTTCCCTATACTAATGCAAGTTTCATTGCAAGTCTACTTTTCACTTAATCTATGAATGTAAAGGGAAGAAGCAATCTTTTCTAAAACATTCTTTTGTAATTCAAATCTACTTTTGCACATGCAAATCGATTAATGAATGCAAGAAGTAATCTTTTTCTAAAACTTTATTTTACAATGCAAATTTACTTCCCTAAATGAATACAAGAAGGAAAAGTAAATTTTTAGTCTAGCATATGAAAAAAAATATTCAAAGTTTTTAATCAAAATACAATCACTTTTCTAAATGCAAAATAATCTAAGAAGTGAAATGCAAGTAATCTAGAAAAGACTTTTCTTCTATATTAAAAACATTTTTTAAATGCAAAATATCATATTTCCTATATGTAAGATATTCTCTAACTACCTCTAAGATGAGAAAACAAAAGGAACCTATATACAAATTGTGCCAATGCCCTAAAAATTGTCCTTAGAGGTCTAGCTAGTATCCATATGTCCTCTTTCATAGCAGGAAGAATACAAAGATGCAAATAAATTGAAGTATCAAGAAGCTCAGTGGGTTGTGGGAAAAATAAAATGAAGAAATCTCCAAGCTTGTAAGGATAATAAGGAAAGGCTTGAGGCATATAATAGAAGCTTGAGTATACTAAAGCTTCTAGAGATATCTATGCTAGAAGATATCTTAAACTAAAAAAACAAACAAAAGGCTTGAAGCCTATGTAGAAGCTTGCAAGAAACTTGAAAGCAAAAAGAAGATGTGAAGAACTCAAGCAATTGAGAGAGTGTGAGAGCATGTTTCAACAATTAGTTGAATTCTTGTATTTATAGATAAAAATGGGTGGCAAGAGAAGACAATCTAGACAAGATCAAAATAAAGAATTAAAAAAAAAAAGAAACAATCCATAAATATGCAAAGAAATAAAGGAGAAATCAAAGAGTTAAATAAAGAGATAATTCAATCAAGATAAAAGGATAAACCTCAATAAAATGTTCAAAATGGAAAGAAAGAAAGGAAAGGAGTGAGTTGGCATGAAAAAATTGTTAGAGTAATAGGTTCTTTACTTAATTAATTTAATCATATTGATTAATTAATATGTCACCTTTACTTTATTTCACTTAAGCTAAACTTAGGCACTTTAATAATTTATTATTAATCCTAGGATTCTCACTTTTAGGGTTTCAATCTCCTTTCATAAGGATTGATCTTATTGTAATTATTCATTCTTTATGCATTTTGCTTTACGTATGCAAAGTACCATTATTGTGCCTCTTTGTGTGATAGGTTATTTTCTTGTAGGTGTTCATTGGGATATGTGAGGTTGGTTTATCAACTTCAACATGGTATCAGAGCTCCAGATCTGCAAGCCCCTCTCAAATTTGGAGAAAACTTTGAGCAAGAGACATTTTCTTGGTGCATTTTTGTGTAAAACAGAGTATTCCATTGGATTTAGAGCAGTCAAAGTAGTCAGATTAGCCTTTTATTTGGCTTGATTTGAGCTTCGTAGGCCAGATCTGCAAGGGTTTCAATGGGTACTTTTTTTTGGGGATTTGGAGGAAATCTATTTTTCGGAGCAGTTTGGGCCAAGACAAACCTTACCATCACGCTGAGAAGGCCCAAAAACCTTAATATCGACTATCAAATTGCCAAAAATGAAGATGAGTGTTTCTGAGGAAATTTTTTTTCTAGGGAAGCCGTACGACGTCCCCAGCACGCAGTTCAAGGCGCAGGTAAAAAACGAAAAAAAGTAGAGTAATATTTTTTTGTTTTAAAAAAAAATCTATATTAAAAAAATAATAATATATGGGGGTTCGAGGGTTTATACCCCATCCCCTTTCCCATGTAGAGGGGGGTATCCGAGGGTACCTTGCTCCCTGCCACTACTTTGCTGTGACAGGGTGGCAGGCCCTCAAACCCCGCCATTCCCTGTTGGGGTGGTACCAAGTGTACTGCCCGTATCCATGACCTTGGCCGTGGTAGGGTGGCGGCCCTTGGGCCCCACCCCTTTAAGGGGTAGTGGTGGGGGGATTTTTTCCCCCATGCCTATTATAATATATTTTTTTAAAATAATTTGTTTTGGATATAATTTTTTTTTTAAGTTTTTTTTATTTACAATAAAAAACATTTTCAATATTTTTTTATGCTTTTTTAATATTAAAAAAGCACATACAATAAAATCCATGTACATGTGTACTTGCATGCTACATTGAAATGCATGCCCAACTTTTGGTGATTATTTTAGCAATGGCTCTATATTTGGCGGTTCCCCACAGTGAGCAGGTCTTCTAATTTGTCTGGAGGCTCCTCTAGTTTGATAGAGGGATAATTTTATTTGGCAAATCACTATTTTGGTAGTTGCTCCAAAGTTAGCAGCAATTCCTCTAAATTTGGCAGTGGTTTGTTTTATGCCTTGTCTACCCCTCTCCATTGGGCTTTTCAATTTTGCACTCCATCTTCCAGAGACCATATCTTGGTCATACGGTGGTATGTTTTAATGTATTTTTTTTTGAATAGGGGTAGAATTTCATGCTCTTCATAGTGGTGTAGGTGATTTTCTGTTTTGACTTCTAGTTTTTTCTAGAAATCAGTTTTTTTAGTGCTCTAGCTGTGTAGTTCTCATTTTGGAGACTTTGACGGGCCATATCTTCTATATCTAGACTCCTTTTTGGGTCCCATTTTTTTTAAAGTGCATGTTTTTCTATGTACTTCATCATGGTGCTCTTGGTTTCCTCACTTTATGTCAAAGAATTGTATTTTTAGCATGTGGTCCTTTTTAGACATTGTGAACTTTCATTGTAAGCACTTCTCACATGTACACACACTGAAATAAAGTGCCACTTCTTGGTTTCACATAGTTTGAGTGTACCTGTCATGGCTCTCCCTTATCTGTTTTATGGGTGGGTTTCTACTGTTGGTGCTAATGCTTCCTTAGTTTCGCGTTGGAGTGAGTTATGTATCTAGTATTTGTTCCTATGTACTAGGTGGATGTAGTGGTACATCAATGGTTGGTTACCCATGCATTTTGGTGAGATGGAGCATTTACCATATGGACACTCTTGCATTCCTTTTGTGGAGGCGACCTTGTATTTTCACTTGATCATTTCTTCAAACTTTTGGTACCTGTGTCATCTGTATCTTCGAGTTCCAAATATTTTTCCTTTGTTTTCCATCTAATTTGAGTAGTGTCATTGGGGGCACTCATGGAGATTCTTGTCTTCCTTATTCAGATCTTCATCTTATTTTATAGGAGGTTCTTCTTTCAGCACTATAGCAGCTAGTCTTCGACAGTGTTTGCATCTTCTTCATGCTAAATAGTGGGGTTCTTCATGTTCCTATTTTTTTGGGACATTTTTGTGGAGGCTTCTTAGTCTCTCTCTCTCTCTCTCTCTCTCTCTCTCTCTCTCTCTCTCTCTCTCTCTCTCTCTCTTGTCGGGAGGTTTGTTCTCTCTTTTGGGAAGGATTTTTTCCCACATGGTTTTCTCCTTTTCTCTATTTGTGAGAGACTTTTTTGTACATGGGTACCTCACCAGGCCTAGTGGCCAAGACCCATCTTTTCTTTCATGCATTTTTGCTTAGTTTTTTAGCTTCTCCCTAAGTTCATCAACTTAAGGGGGGTGTTAGAGTAATAGATTATTTACTTAATTAATTTAATCATATTGATTTATTAATTAAGTCACCTTTACTTTATTTCACTTAAGCTAAACTTAGGCACTTCAATAATTTATTATTAATCCTAGGGTTCTCACTTTTACGGTATTGATCTCCTTTCATAAGGATTGATCTTATTGTAATTATTCATTCTTTATGCATTTTGCTTTAGTTTTACAGAGCACCATTATTGTGCCTCTTGGTCTCTTTTGTGTGACAGGTTATTTGCTTGCAGGTGTTCATTGGGATCTGTGAGGTTGGTTTATCAACTTCAACAAAAATGTGGGTTAAAATGTGCTAAAAATTAAGTTATAAAGCCAAAAATATGAAATTTCACATACATGAAAAATGAGTGTTTACTATTTTTCTAGTCAAGGTCATCTAGGAGATGCTAGATCACTATGGATGATCTTGAAGTAACTAGGGTTGATCTTAGTTAGGAAATTAGGGGAGTTAGTTAGGCAATGAAAAAGATAAGAGAGGTGGAAAGAAAGGAAAACCAAGAAGGGGAAAAGACGACAAAATGAATAATAAAGTCATCAAGGCATGAAACTTCAGGGAAGAGATAAGATCACACCATCCTTCCATCTCATCATAGGACTGCCACATTAGAATGACATATTTTTTGTGTATATAGTTACTGTTCTTCCTTTTATGGGATGTGTGGACCCTCTTTATATGTGATCAAATTATAAGAAAATACACTTGTTCTAGAACATAGAAAATTGACATAATTAAAAGAACATGAGGCCAAAATAATTATTAGAACATTGACAAATTATAAAGTAGGTCTATTAGTCTAAAAAAGATTGATGGTACACTAATTCAAGAAAATTCAAAAAATATAGATGGACTAAAAATAGAAAATCAACAAGAAAGGATGAACCCTCCAAACCCCATAGATAGGGAAAATCAATTGTTCTCTTGAAGATTTACATGCTTTGAGTGTTAGAGGTAATGTTTGGCATTATGTTAAAAAATGAACCAAGAAGTAAACCACTTAAAACAAATAGCAATTGCATTTTGAAGTGATCAATCAAGATTTTGGAGTTAGATTCAAAAATAATATTGGTAAAATGTCTTTTATTTAACTCATAAAGAGCTTGATGAATTGTCATAGCCTCAACAAATTTATTAGAGCCAACACCAAGACTACTAAAAAACCAAAACATAACCTTGCCATTATGGTTACAATAAATGCCTCTCGTGCCAACATTTCCAAGATTATCTCTTGAAGCTCCATCAACATTAATTATAACCAAGCTCAAAGGAAAACATTTTGATTTAGTAAGTTGATCTTCTTGAAGATTACTATTGGAAGATGTAGAAGAGGGAGAAACCAAATGAATACCAAGTCTTATAAGAACTTTGAAATCCCACAAAGAACTCACTTGATAATCCTAAATCCAAACTTGACTAGTTTCTTTCAGATTGGCCATAATTTTACCCAGAGCTAATTGATATACCTAATTGTACCATTGAAAATACTTTAATTCTCTTCCCATTAGATATTTTAGTAGATAAGACTAGGACCAATATCATATAAGAGATAAAGGGATTTTGGTTTCAAAGAGGGATACAATTGATTCACAAGAGAGTCTAGGATAAAATCATAACTATTCCATGAAATTGAAAATAGATAGCACCATAAAAAATCAAGGAAAGTGGCAAAACGAAAGGCTAAAAAGAATATGTTTTCCATTCTCTTCATCATGAAGAAAGAGGATACTTCTATATGGAAAAAACAACCTCATATTTTTGGATATTATTGTGATGAAATTTTTTTATCTTAAGCTACTAGTTGTTGGGATACATAGGTGTGCACATTCATCTATGTTTAGCCATGAGCTATTCTTGGTGTGCCTAGATTATCTTTGTCTAAGTTAATTGGTTTCTTTTCCTATTCTTGGAGAACCACTATTCTTAGTGAGCTTTTCCTATTATTGGCTAGACTATTCTTAGTCAATTATGCCCTATACGTACTACATCTTGTAAGATAATTCATCATCCCATTATTTTGCATTCATATTGAGTCTATTACTTTGCCTACTTGTTTTCTTGTAGATTGAGCATGCTCTTGTTCATCTCGAGTGGCTTGAATTTGTACTCGGATGCACTCAATGTTCCTAGTTTCTACATGGTATCATAGCAAAATTGTTTGAATGTTGTTTGAAATTTTTGTGAGATCTTGAAAGTATTTGCATTATTGGATCTAGTTGAATGACTTGCGGTATCTCTACCTTTGGAAAAATATGGCAAATCTGAAGGCATTTGTTTTTCTATTAGAGAAACAATTTGACATCAAAGAGACCCCTATTTTGAAAGGCCCATGGTCTGTTGAAAGACATCTAATCGGTTGGGGATGTTGATAGCTTGTTGAAAGGGTGGCCTACCTATGGAAACTTCATGGAAAGGGTGGCCTTCTTGGGGAAATCCTGTGTCCAAACTCAAATCCCATGTTTGGAGATTGTTGGGGCACCAAATACTGCATCTAAACCCAAATTGACTTGTATTTGTTTTGAAATTGACCTATTTTTTTGTTTGTTTGTAGGCAAGGCGTTGTTTATTCTCTGCAGAGGAAGTAAGATGGTTGACCTCTAAGGAAAGAGAGGGCATCAATTTGCCAAAGGAAGAGGCATTTGGAAACCCCTAATTCAAACCAGAAAGAGGCGTAGATAGGTATTTTTTTTAAAGTAGAGCCAATTCTCCCTTGTTGAAAACCCCATTTTTTATCTTGACTCTATTGAGTGTGATTCATTTTTGCAGAGAGGAGTGCCAATTTCTATATTGGAAGGCTTGAAGTGTAAACTGGCCAGAGCAAAGGGTAAAAAGAGGCATCCAAAGTAGGTCAACCCCTGCCTCATCGAATTGACCCTTGCCTAAATCAAAATGATCTCTATTTTGGAAGGAATAAAAGGCTAGATCTAGGGACAAACCTGTTTGAGCAAGGCATATGAAGGCATGAATCAGGTAGGAAGACTACTAGAAGAGTTCATGGCTTATGGTAAGGGCTCAAAACTAGAGCAAGACACCAAAAATAGCACCCTAAATTTGCCTTCATCCTAAAAAGGTTTTGACGTCCTCCATCGCGTCAAGTTTAGCATGTCTCCTCTTTTTGTGAAAGGCATTTATTTTTTCTTTTTCTTAGTTATTTATAGGAAAATTTGTAATTCTTATATTGGCAACTCAAATTGAGTGTCCAAATTAGAAGGATTGCTATTTTTCAAGATAAGTATTAGAGGTTGATCACGCATTATCATAAAGTGCCATTTTATTCGATCCGATTAAACTCACCTATGCACTAGAAGTATAAAGTGTCAAACTCAAGCGGATTTGGATATTTTGAATGAAGGGGAGGTGTATTGGTGTCATGCCTTGTGTACTTCTGAATCTTCTCCATAATTTTCCTTTCCACACTTATTTTTTTGCAAAATTACTTCAACAACATGGATTCACAGCAGGCAATCAAGCCGCTAACTCGGTTTAATTATCATGAGTGGAAATCTACAATTGAACTTGGGTTAATGAATAATGGGTTACACAGGGTAATGATGAGCACTAAAAAAAGAACCCACTATTGATACAGAGAAGGATAAATTGTTTAATTTAAGTGTGATCAAGCCTTTGGTTTTCTGTGTCTAAATGTATCTCTTGAACAATTGTTTCACATAGAAGCCTTGAAAACACCCAATGAAGTTTGGCTAGCATTATAAAAACTCTTTGGGAAGGTTGATGGGGTGAGAGATCATGAGTTGGAGAATGAGCTAATTAGTTTGAGTCCAAGTACATTTGACACCTTAGAAGACTTCTTAACCAAGTTTAAATTTGTAAGTTTGCAATTAAAAGAGTGTCGAATCGACAAGAAATATGATCAACTTGTTCTTTCAATTCTATCCAAGTTAGGACCTGAGTATTTAGTATTTGTATCTATTTTCTACTCCACTAAAAGAGATCTTAGAGGTGCATGGACAATGTCATCCTTAGATGACTTCATTGCAAACTTAACTAGGGAGTGAGATAAGTTAATACACATGTGTACCCTGAAGACATCAAAACCTCAAGCTCTCTTTGCTAGGAATGGGGAACACAATGCTTCAAATAAAAAAGGGGAGAAGAATAAAAAATACAAGGAGATCAAGAAAGAACAAAAATTTGAGCCCAACACAAAATCTTCTTCAAATCAAGGGAAACCTAAGAAAGAGAATGTCAAGTGCCCCTATTGTAAGAAACTTGGGTATGATAAGCACATATGTATGAAGAAACAGATGGACCACCTCACTCATCTTATAAAGAAGCATAACATAGGGGTCCGTGAATCTATGAAAGAGTCCTAATCAACCCAAGAAAATTCTAAGAGAAAGGAAAAAGGAAAAGATAAACTTAAGGGCAAGGCACTAGTTGCAGTAGCATCTTAATCAACTCCATCTTAGATTATTGACTCTAGTGCTTCACACCATATGGCTTCTTCATAGGTTGAGTTTTCATCCATAGAGCCTTATAACATGTCTAGCATCACCTTGGGTAATGACACACCAAAAATAGTTATAGGGACAGCGTATGTTGAAGTTGAAAGTGGAACATTCACAAATGTTCTAAGTGTACCTTCACTTTCAACTAATCTGATATCAGTGTATTAGATTACTCACATAGGGAAGGACATGCGAGTTGAGTTTACTCAAAATTCAATTGAGATTAGAGAGTTGCATAGAAAAAACTTAGTGGCTTTGGGAAGGATAGATCACCATGCTAGGTTATACACCTTGTCACACTTTGCCCTTGATATTTCTCTTTCCGACCATCCATAGAAGATTCCTAAGGTAGAGTCTTCTTCTTCTTCCAGTTTAAATAGTGAGGATAGTGATGGGGTGTCATCTCCATCCATCTCTAGATTTGTTTTGGAGGATGAGCATTTTGTTGCAAGTATGTGCAGTCGGTGTTGTCCTTGATATCAACAAGATTGTGTTGTCATTGGTGTCAACTGTATAATCTAGTTGAACATAAATGAAGTTGGTTGAGCAGAGATAAGGTATGAGGTTGGTTGAGCAAAGATAAAGTATGAGTAGAGATAAGGTATGATGTTGGTTGAGCAAAGATAAAGTATGAGGTTGGTTGAGTAGAGATGAGGTTGTTGCAGTGGATATTATCTCTGATAATGAGGTTGGTTGAGTAGAGATGAGGTTGTTGCAAAAGTATGAGCTGTTTGGTTGAGTTGCTTTGATGAGGATGATTTGGTTGTTTTGAAGAAGTGCTAAATATGTCAAGAATATGATTTTGTTGGTTGGTTTCCAAGAGCTTTTGAGAAAAAATAATTAATAAAGGAAACAATGTGTTGTAGTAGCTTTTTGGGTTATAGAGTAGTGTTTTGATTTTGCTCTACATTTCCTCTATGTTAATGATCTAACTTTACAGTTTGGAAATATTTTTTAGAGATGTTTAGACATGTTATAATCTGAATTTGGTTTTTTGGTTCGTTGTACAGAGGAAGTTGTGTTCACCAGTATGAAGATTGTATTTCTGAGGTTTGCACAAGTGTCTAGGAGAAACTATTTTGCTCCGCGTTTCTCTACAAGGTAGTTTTAGATCTTGCGGTTCTAGATGCATGCTTATAAGGTTCATATCTCTCTCTAGTCAAAGTAGTTCATGGTTTGGTGCTCTAGAAGAGGACTTATTGAGTTGCAATGTATGATAGAGACAGTTGAGTTTGGCAGGTAAATAGGATAAGGTTGTGCGGTAAGTGAAAGATGTTGCGAAGGAATTTGTTGATATTCATGATGTTTGTGAGATATTATGGATTGATCTCAAGCATAGCATGTAGTATGCAACTCGTCTTTGGGTTTGAGGAAGCATGTAATCAAAAGTTTATTATATTACACAGGTTTGGCCGATCTTGTGTGTTTACACTAATTGCAGAGTTGCTTTGGTGATTATGAAAGCATGAAGTGGCATGCTTGGATGAATTTAGGTCTGAGCTAAGATGTGTTGTGGCTGGCACTCATTCCTTTCCACCATGTGAATGTTTTGGTGTCGACCTAATTTGAATTTGCATGATCAAGGTACTGTGCCGACCTTGGAGAATGTTTTCAAGGTTGATGATGGTATAAATAAGTGTCAAGGAATCATGAAAAGTGTGCGAGCAATGGATGTGATGTGAATAGTAGAGTGGTTGAATGTGTGGTGTAGTACAAGCATTCATGTGTTAGATTACTGGATGCATTGAGTAGAAGGTGTCTACAATTCTTCAGTGATACTGCAGAGGTGATGTTGGTGTTGTGATGGATATTGGTTCTATACTTTGAGCTTCATTGGAACTATACTCCTTCCATAGGTTAGATGCAATTATAATAGTTCAACTTTGGTAGTGAGCCACCTCTTCTATCTCTTTTTTTCAGGACAATGAGTCCTTTGGCACTGATCCCCTTGACAGTGAGCCCTTCTTCTGGGCATTGACCCCTCCAATAGTTAGCATAAATTGTAATTAAGTATTTATACTACTTTATATTGTGAGCTAATCCTCACCGTGGTTTTTTCCTTCTTGGGTTTTCCATGTAAAATCTGGTGTTCTCTTGTGTATGGTGTTGTTCTGATTTAGTTTTGTTATTTTCTTTTCAAGCTTTAATCATCATAAGAGTTGAAGAGTTAATTGAATCATTGTGAATTTGTCTGTGTATGAGGGTTTTGGATTTTTAAGTTGCAATTGATTCACCAGGCCCTCTCAGTTGTCTTGTGCATTCAACAATTGGTATCAGAGCAAGGTTCCTTGGAAGAGAGCTTAACAGTTTAAGGTAGATCTAGAATGGTGCACAAGAAGGATGTTCCCCATTTTAATGGATCTAGCTATGCATTCTAGAACGTAAGGAAGAAGAAGAAGAAGAAGAAAATATCTTACCATGCACTATCACTATTTGGAGAGATTCCAAATAGTTTACCATCCAAGAGGGACCAAAATCAAGCTATTCAACTAGTACCTAGAAAGCATCTACCATCAATCACCTCTCCTTTGAAGGTACAAGAAGAAGAAGAAGTGGTTCCAGAGATAATAATATATATTACCATGCACTATCACTATTTAGAGAAATGCCAAAGGGTCTACCTTCCAAGAGAGGCCAAGATCATGCCATTCAACTAGTACCTAGAAACCATCTACATTCAATCACCTCTTCTTTGAAGGTACACCAAAAGGTTATAGTAGTGGAAGCACACATGCAACACCAACAAGCGGAACTGTCTAGACTTAAGAAGAATAAAGCAAAGACACAAATTATAATAAAGGAAGAAATAATTTTAACATATAAAGAATTACAAGAGCTTGATGATGAGACCAAAGTTATTTTGGAGCTTGAGAGTGTCCTTCAGACACACATTAAGAGGTTGAAGATGAGGATAATTATAGAGTATCTAATAAAGCTAAATAATCTCGAGCTAGTGAAGATGTGAGATGGGTTGATGAAGCATTCCTCAAAAATCTCTCAAAGTTTGTCAACATTAGGGACAATGTTGGTTTTGAGGAGATGGGCACCATCACTATTAGAACAACCAAAAGTTAGAACTCATATTCAAAGGGGTTTTACTTTATCGACTTCATCATAGAATTGTAGATAGTATAGTTTGGGTATGGCTTACATTTACATGACTAGTTTAACATTTAGAGCACACTCCACTAGAAACATAATCAAACACATAAACATGATTAGATTGAAATAAGGTGGAGATTGAACATCCAAGTCATCATGAATGTAATTATCTATATAACTTAATAACTAATTTAGCATCATTTTATATTGGAATTGTATGTAGTATAGTTTGGATATGGCTTACATTTACATGACTAGTTTAACATTTAGAGCACACTCCACTAGAAACATAATCAAACACATAAACATGATTACATTGAAATAAGGCAGAGATTGAACATCCAAATCATCATGAATGTAATTATATCTATCAATTAATAACTAAATTGGCATCATGCTATAGTTTTAATTTATGGGGAATACACCATCAGTATTATAAAAACCAAAACTTAGAACTCATATTCAAAGGGGTTTTACTTAATCAACTTCATCTTAGAATTGTATGTAGTATAATTTGGATATGGCTTACATTTACATGACTAGTTCAACATTCACAACAAACTCCACTAGAAACATAATGAACACATAAATATGATTACATTGAAATTATTTGAAGAATTTAAACCTGTCCATGAAGGTCTTACAAGGTTATGGAAAAAGAAATTACATATACACTATGACTCAAAATGCTTTCAAATTTATTGCCTTCAACTTCAAAATTATCTACAATAATATTCATAAATTTTAAAAACAAGCATAATATAACTACACACTTTATATTTTGAATTGTTCATCTCAGTTATTGAGTATTTCAATCTTTGTTATACATAGAAGGGTAAAACATCTCATGTTGTAAGAGATACATATGAAGGAAAACATGAAGTATACTATTATCTTGTTAATATTTAACTTAGAAATCCATTTCAAAATTACACTATAAAATCTCTTTTGGAAGCTATGTTACTATAAACACAATAGGCAAGGGTTGTAACAAAATCTCAGATTATTTTGCAACAAATTACCTATTTTATTCTGATAGTTTATATTCTAGTTGTAAAATTGTAGGGTAAGGATATAACAGTTTTCAAAATTAATAATTTATAAAGAAAAAGTTTTTGTACTTTCTCAGCAGCAAAGGCTGTGCAAATTTTCAAAACCACTAGGCAAATCCATTATACTCTAAACAACAAACTGAAAAACTCGCCATAAAATGCTTCCCTAGTGGGTAGAAACATGAGGAACACATAAATGCCCTTAGCCATGGAAGCAACTACAGATAATGTACTCTGTGACGAGACGATTACTACTTATAGCTTCCACACCACTTCATTTCCTTCGTGTGTTCCGTGCAATTTTTTTTAATATATTGTTACGTTGCCGCTAGCGTTGAAGCTTAATTGCTGCTATACGCCTGATTGAATGATTCTTTTGGATATGACAAAATCAATACGGCGATTCCAAATAATATCATATGATTGCCAGCGGTGTTGACACCCGGCAATTATAGGTCCAACCATTTCAGGAGTTGAAAACAATGAAGAGAAAATATATGAATGAGATAATCAAAGCCACAAACAACAAAGATGAGCGAGTGAATAAATGGGGAAGCCATACTTTTTTTACACTAAAGGTTTCGTTTTTTGATGGGAAGAGCTTAAACAGCCAGTATATATGTCGAAATTCAATAGACTGAATGCTTTTCGACAAATTGATTGACTAAAGACATGGTCGAAGAGGTCGAGGCACTTGCATTAAATAGGTCGACACTAGATGTCGGCATCAAACTGGGTCGAAAAATGTATAAACAGTCGACAACGTGCCGATTGTTTAGATGGGTGCTTTTGATGTGGGATAGAGTTTACAATGTTTTGCTTGTTCCATACCATTATTCTTAAATATTATCCACTTCAACAATCAAAAATTAATTTTGACAAATAAAAATAGAACAAATATATATCACTTTTTGTTAAATGAATAGAACAAAACTTTGGGTGTAGATCATGCAATATTAGCAATGATAAATTATATCAATCACCTTAATCCATTACATTTCTATCCCCAACTCTCCAGGCATTTTCCACTGGAGAAATTATATATCTGGATGTCTCAATCGACTCAAAATAGATAATTCATTGCCAAAAAGCTTCCACGTTCTACATTTCTACTTTCACACCATAGCAGATGAAACACTTTTTATAGGTTATTCTCTACTCCTACATTTGTCCTCCTTTAGCTGGTTATGTTCTGCCCACGGTAGTCCCTTTTTATTATAGACACCCTTTTTAATCGTATGCACCAAAAATGTTCCTCATCTACCATCCAATCTCCACAATGGGTAAACTAAATCGAGTTCATGTATTAGACCCGCCACACGGAATGTACTGAGTTGTATTCTTTCATGCCACTGCAAGAAATGCACTTAACTATTTTCTTCCACGCGTGTGCTTTGATTCGGCAACGTATATCCAACCGTCAGGATGCAAATTTGACCGTATTTATTAATTAATTGAGATTTCAATTAATTAGTAAATACGGTTAAATGTGCATCCTGAGGGTTGGATAGACAATTCGCTTTGATTCCATGTTGGAAATGGAAGAGTATATAGAATAGTGTAACGAATTAGTAAAAATATATAAATATTATTATAAATTTTTTGGGATGATTTTACATTCATTACAATATGGATTTTATAAAGACTTTCCAACAAACAATTTCCTAAACTATCCCATGGGAATAATTTCCATCTAATTACTAACTATTTACTAATAGTACTATTTAAAAATTAATATAAAGGTGACTTTATTTCAAATGTAAACTTTAATATTCTAACGTTTGGTTGTTCTAGTGAGGATTTCTAAGACTACATTTTCAAAAGCATATATATCACTTTTGAATTGCATGGATCCCACATTGACATACTTTGGAATTTTAGGATGGAATACATTATGTTGTCCACCAAGATTCTCTCTAAAGAATAACCTAAAAGATGAGGTTTGTTCACCTAATCCAACTGAATATTTGGGACAAAAACATTAGATGTACAATTGTCCCCGCAAGGCCTTTATGCAACCTTACTCAAATCTTAAAAAACTAAAAACAATAAATAAGGCCTTCATTTAAGAGTACCTATGATATTTCAAAACAACACCGAAGCACTAGGTGGATGAGTCAAGCTCTGAAGTAATACACAGGGGATTGAGAACCCTTGTAGAGGTGACCCCTCCAATCACTCTCATTCCAATAGTAGCAACCAGTGAAGCAGGGAAGACATTGAGGAGCTATTTGACTTGAGGGAGAGTGAGACTTCGTGGGCCTTAGTCATGGCAGGCACACTTATTGGTGGGGCCTCCTCATCACCCTCATAGTGGTCATTGCCATATGTTTCTTGTTCTTGTTCTTGTTCTTCTTTCTCTTGGTGTTGTTGTTGTTGTTGTTGTTGATTTAGTTCACTTAGTACAAGAGTGTAACTTGCTCTATGAAAATCATGTTCATTTGCATTGTAGAGTCAGAAAACCTCAAGTCATGTTCATTCTTCCTCAAGGATTTCCTTGAGGAGTCTATGCTCTTGATTTCTATGTTCTTCTAAATGTCTTCTTTCATTTTCCAAGTGGATTTTCCTAAGGATGGTTTGTTGTTCTTGGATTTATTCTTTGAGTGATTGCTAAGGTTCTTGAGTTTCTATGTTGTCAAGAAGTTGTGTTTCAGAAAGATTCTCTTTGATCTCATCGAATTCTTGTTCTATCTAATCTTTCCTCACATCATCAAATGCTTAGCAGAGTGAATATGGATGTTAAAAAGTTTGGTGTTGTGTGATGTAGTTTTCTATGCCTCGTGAAAAGAATGAGGTCTTGAATGTCGGTGTTTTATTTTTTTTAGTTGTTTTCCTCTTGATGGAAATGAGAGCTTGAATGCTCCGAGATGAATTTTAGATTTTATTTGATATGAGGTTTCTAGATGCAGTGTAACTATATGCATGCACGTGATTTCTTTTGTCATCTTTTTCTAATTTTTGATGTTAGCTAAATACTATGAAAAGTAAATTTGTATGCAAGCTAAATGATTCCTTTCCTAAATGTAGTTTCACTATGTTTTTTTGTTTTTCAATTTAATATCACAATAACTTTAAAGCAATCTAATATGCAATCTTTCCCTATACTAATGCAAGTTTCATTGCAAGTCTACTTTTCACTTAATCTATGAATGTAAAGGGAAGAAGCAATCTTTTCTAAAACATTCTTTTGTAATTCAAATCTACTTTTGTACATGCAAATCGATTAATGAATGCAAGAAGTAATCTTTTTCTAAAACTTTATTTTACAATTCAAATTTACTTCCCTAAATGAATACAAGAAGGAAAAGTAAATTTTTAGTCTAGGCTATGAAAAAAAACATTCAAAGTTTTTAATGAAATTCAATCACTTTTCCAAATGCAAAATAATCTAAGAAGTGAAATGCAAGTAATCTAGGAAAGACTTTTCTTCTATATTAAAAAAAAATTTAAATGCAAAATACTATATTTCCTATATGTAAGATATCCTCTAACTACCTCTAAGATGAGAAAACAAAATGAACCTATATACAAATTGTGCCAATGCCCTAAAAATTGTCCTTAGAGGTCTACCTAGTATCCATATGTCCTCTTTCATAGTAGGAAGAATACAAAGATGCAAATAAATTGAAGTATCAAGAAGCTCAGTGGGTTGTGGGAAAAATAAAATGAAGAAATCTCCAGGCTTGTTAGGAGGATAAGGAAAGGCTTGAGGCCTATAATAGAAGATTGAGTATGCTAAAGCTTCTAGAGATATCTATGCTAGAAGATATATTAAACTAAAACAATAAAAAAAAGGCTTGAAGCATGTGCAAAAGCTTGCAAGAAACTTGAAAGCAAAAAGAAGATGTGAAGAACTCGAGCAATTGAGAGAGTGTGAGAGCATGTTTCAACAATTAGTTGAATTCTTGTATTTATAGGTAAAAATGGGTGGAAAAAGAAGACAATCTAGATAAGATCAAAATAAAGAGTTAAAAAAAAAAGAAACAATCCATAAATAGGCAAAGAGATAAAGGAGAAATCGAAGAGTTAAATAAAGAGATAATTCAATCAAGATAAAAGGATAAAACTCAATAAAATGTTCAAAATGGAAAGAAAGAAAGGAAAGGAGTGAGTTGGCATGAAAAAATTGTTAGAGTAATAGGTTCTTTACTTAATTAATTTAATCATATTGATTAATTAATATGCCACCTTTATTTTATTTCACTTAAGTAAACTTAGGCACTTTAATAATTTATTATTAATTCTAGGGTTCTCATTTTTAGGGTTTTGATCTCCTTTCATAAGGATTGATCTTATTGCAATTATTCATTCTTTATGCTGTTTCAGGTTTGCAAAGCACCATTATTGTGCCTCTTGGTCTCCTTTGTGTGACAGGTTATTTGCTTGGAGGTGTTCATTGGGATATGTGAGGTTGGTTTATCAGCTTTAACATGGTATCAAAGCTCCATATCTGCAAGCCCCTCTCAGATTTGGAGAAAATTTTGAGCAAGAGCCATTTGCTTGGTGCATTTTTGTGTAAAACAGAGTATTCCATTAGATTTAGAGCAGTCGAAATAGTCAGATTAGCCTTCTATTTGGCTTCATTTGAGCTTTGTAGGCTAGATCTGCAAGGGTTTCAATGGGTGCTTTTTTTTGGGATCTGGAGGAAATCTATTTTTCAGAGCAATTTGGGCCTAGACAAACCTCACCATTGCACTGAGAAGGCCCAAAAACCTTAAGATTGACAATTAAATTGCCAAAAAAGGAGCTGGGTGTTTCTGAGGCATTTTTTTTTGCCAGGGAAGCCGTACGACCTCCCCAACATGTAGTTGAAGGCGCAGGTAAAAAAACAAAATATTTTTTAAAAAATAGAGTAATTTTTTTTCTGTTTAAAGAAAAATCTATATTAAAAAAATAATAATATGTGGGGGATTGGGGGTTTATACCCTATTCCCTTCCCCATCTAGAGGGGTGTATCTGAGGGTACCCTGCCCCCTGCCACGATTTTGTCGTGACAGGGTGGCCGGCCCTCGGACGTCGCCATTCCCTGTTGGGGTGGTACCAAGGGTACCGTCCCCTATCCATGACCTTGGTCGTGGTAGGGTGGCAGTCCTTGGGCCCTACCCCTTTAAGGGGTAGCAGTGGGGGGGATTTTTTCCCCCATGCCTATTATAATATTTTTTTAATATATATTTTTTTAAAACAATTTTTTTTGGATATAATATTTTTTTAAATTTTTTTATTTACAATAAAAAACATTTTCAATATTTTTTTAATGCTTTTTTAATATTAAAAAAGCACATACAATAAAATCCATGTACTTGTGTACTTGCATGCTACATTGAAATGCATGCCCAACTTTTGGTGATTATTTTAGCAATGGTTGCTATATTTGGCGGCTCCCCATAGTTAGCAGGTTTCTAATTTGTCTGGAGGCTCCTCTAGTTTGACAGAGGGATAATTTTATTTGGTGGATCACTATTCTGGCAGTTGCTCCAAAGTTAGCAGTAGTTCCTCTAAATTTGGCGGTGGTTTGTTTTATGCCTTGTCTACCCCTCTCCATTAGGCTTTTCAATTTTACACTCCATCTTCCAGAGACCATATCTTGGTCATACGGTGGTATTTTTTAATGCATATTTTTTTGAAAATGGGTAGATATTCATGCTCTTCATAGTGGTGTAGGTGGTTTTCTATTTTCACTTCTAGTTTTTTCCATCAATCAGTTTTCTCAGTGCTCTAGCTGTGTAGTTCTCATTTTGGAGACTTTGACGGGCCATATCTTCTACATCTAGACTCCTTTTTGGCTCCCATTTTTTTTGAAAGTGCATGTTTTTCTATGTACTTCATCATGGTGCTCTTGGTTTCCTCACTTTATGTCAAAGAATTGTATTTTCAGCATGTGGTCCTTTTTGGACATTGTGAGCTTTCATTGTAAGCACTTCTCATATGTAAACGCACTGAAATAAAGTGCCACGTCTTGGTTTCACATAGTTTGAGTGTACTTGTCATGTCTCTCCCTTGTCTGTATTATGGGTGGGTTTCTACTATTGGTGCTAATGCTTCCTTAGTTTTGCATTGGAGTGAGTTATGTATCTAGTACTTGTTCCTATGTACTAGGCAGATGCAGTGGTACATCAGTGACTGGTTACCCATGCATTTTGGTGAGATGGAGCATTTACCATATGGACACTCTTGCATTCCTTTTGTGGAGGTGACCTTCTATTTTTACTTGATCAGTTCTTTAGACTTTTGGTATGTATACCATCTATATCTTCAAGTTCCAACTATTTTTCCTTTGTTTGCCATCTAATTCGAGTAGTGTCATTGGGGGCACTCATGTAGATTGTTGTCTTCTTGATTTTGATCTTCATCTTATTTTAGAGGAGGTTCTTCTTTCAGCGCTATAGTAGCTAGTCTTCGACAGTGTTTGCATCTTCTTCATGCTTTAGTGGGCTTCTTCATGTTCATGTTCATGTTCCTATTCTTTTGGGACATTTTTGTGGAGGCTTCTTAGTCCTTCACTTTTTCTCTCTCTTGTCGGGAGGTTTATTTTCTCTTTTGGGGAGGATTTTTTTCCACGTGGTTTTCTCCTTTTCTCTATTTGTGAGAGACTCTTTTGTACATGGGTAGCTCATCAGGCCTAGTTGCCAAGACCCATCTTTTCTTTCATGCATTTGTCCTTAGTTTTTTAGCTTCTCCCTAAGTTCATTGACTTAAGGGGGGTGTTAGAGTAATAGGTTCTTTACTTAATTAATTTAATCATATTGATTAATTAATTAAGTCACCTTTACTTTATTTCACTTAGGCTAAACTTAGGCACTTCAATAAATTATTTATTAATCCTAGGGTTCTCACTTTTAGGGTTTCGATCTCCTTTCATAAGGATTGATCTTATTGTAATTATTCATTCTTTATGCATTTTTCTTCAGGTTTGCAGAGCACCATTATTGTGCCTCTTGGTCTCTTTTGTGTGACAGGTTATTTGCTTGTAGGTGTTCATTTAGATCTTTGATGTTGGTTTATCAACTTCAACAAAAATGTGAGTTAAAATGTGCTAAAAATCAAGTTATAAAGCCAAAAATATGAAATTTCACATACATGAAAAATGAGAGTGTTTACTATTTTGCTAGTCAAGGTCATCTAGGAGATACTAGATCACTATGGGTGATCTTGAAGTAACTAGGGTTGACCTTAGGAAAATTAGGGGAGTTAGCTAGGCAACAAAAAAGATGAGACAGGTGGAAAGAAAGGAAAAACAAGAGGGGGAAAAGATGGAAAAATGAATAATAAAGTCATCAAGGCATGAAACTTCAGGTAAGAGATAAAATCACACCATCCTTCCATCTCATCATAGGACTGCCACATTGGAATGACATATTTTTTTGTGTATATAGTTACCGTTCTTCCTTTTATCAAATGTGTAGACCCTATTTATATGTGATCAAATTATAAGAAAATACACTTGTTGTAGAACATAGAAAATTCACATAATTAAAAGAACATAAGGCCAAAATAATTATTAGAACATTGACAAATTATAAAGTAGGTGTATTGTTCTAAAAAAGATTGATGGTACACTAATTCAAGAAAATTAAAAATATAGATGGACTAAAAATAGAAAATAAACAAGAAAGGATGAACCCTCCAAACCCCATAGATAGGGAAAATCAATTGTTCTCTTGAAGATTTACATGCTTTGAGTGTTAGAGGTAATGTTTGGCATTATGTTAAAAAATGAACCAAAAATTAAACCACTTAAAACAAATAGCAATGATAGTTTTAAACATATGGTAATAAACAAGAATAACACCATAAAAACCATCACACTAGCAAGAAGTAAGAATCCAGAGAAGCATGATACTCAGCATTCACAAGAGCACTAAAGTCTCTTCTCAAGTCCCAAGAAGGGCAATCTTGATTGTTTCATATATCAACCTTGATGTCATTTCAATTAGAAGCAAATTTAACCAAGGAATCAACAACATGATCTCATTCCCTTCTAGTATGGTTCCACTTAATAAAATTAAAACTAAAAATCAATATGTTGATATGTGTGTTACATTTATTTAACTACCACTACTAGAAGTGACAAGAAGATTGCATTTTGAAGTGATCAATCAAGATTTTGGAGTTATATTCAAAAATAATATTGGTAAAATGTCTTTTATTTAACTCATAAAGAGCTTGGTGAATGGTCATAGCCTCAAAAAATTTATTAGAGCCAACACCAAGACTACTAAAAAACCAAAACATAACCTTGCCATTATGGTTACAGTAAATGCCTCTCATGCCAACATTTCCAAGATTATCTCTTGAAGCTCCATCAACATTAATTATAACCAAGCTCAAAGGAAAAAATTTTGATTTAGTAAGTTGATCTTCTTGAATATTACTATTGGAAGATGTAGAAGAGGGAGAAACCAAATGAATACCAAGTCTCATAAGAACTTTGAAATCCCACAAAGAACTCACTTGATAATCCTAAATCCAAACTTGACTAGTTTCTTTTAGATTGGGCATAATTTTACCCAAAGCTAATTGATATGCCTATTTGTACCATTGAAAATACTTTAATTGTCTTCCCAATAGATATTTTAGTAGTTAAGACTAGGACCAATATCATATAAGAGATAAAGGGATTTTGGTTTCAAAGAGGGATGTAGTTGATTCACAAGAGAGTCCAAGATAAAATCATAACTATTCCATGAAATTAGAAATAGATAGCACCATAAAAAATGAAGGAAAGTAGAAAAATGGAAGGCTAAAAATAATATGTTTTCCATTTTCTTCATTGTGAAGGAAGAGGATACCTCTATATGGAAAAAAAACAACCCCATATTTTTGGATATTATTGTGATGAAATTTTTTATCTAAAGCTACTAGTTGTTGGTGTATATTAAGATTACTTAGGTGTACACAATCATCTATGTTTAGCCACGAGCTATTCTTGGTGTGCCTAGATTAGCTTTGTCTAAGTTAATTGGTTGCTTTTCCTATTCTTGGAGAACCACTATTCTTAGTGACCTTTTCCTATTATTGGCTCGACTATTCTTAGTCGATTATGCCCTATATGTACTACATCTTGTAAGCTAATTCATCATCCCAATATTTTGCATTCATATTGAGTCTATTACTTTTCCTACTTGTTTTCTTGTAGATTGAGCATGCTCTTGTTCATCTCGGGTGCCTCAAATTTGTACTCGGATGCACTCAATGTTCCTAGTTTCTACATGGTATCATAGAAAAATTATTTGAATGTTTGTTTGAAATTTTTGTGAGATCTTGAAAGTATTTGCATTATTGGATCTAGTTGAATGACTTGTGGTATCTCTACCCTTGGAAAAATCTGACAAATCTGAAGGGATTTTTTTCTATTATAGCAACAATTTGACATCAAAGAGACCCCTGTTTTGAAAGGCCTACAGCCTATTGAAAGACGTCCAATTGGTTGGGGATGTTGATAGCTTGTTGAAAGGGTGGCCTACCTATGGAAACTGCATGGAAAAGGTGGCATTCTTGGAGAAACCCTATGTCCAAACCCAAATCCCATGTTTGGAGATTGTTGGGGCACCAAATACTGCATCTAAAACTAAATTGACTTGTATTTGTTTTGAAATTGACCTATTTTGTTGTTTGTTTGTAGGCAAGGCATTTTTTATTCTCTGCAGAGGAAGCAAGGTGGCTGATCTTTAAGGAAAGAGAGGGCATCAAGTTGCCAAAAGAAGAGGATTTTGAATCCCTTGATTCAAACCAGAAAGAGGCGCGGATAGGTATTTTTTTAAAGTAGAGCCAATTCTCCCTTGTTGAAAACCCCATTTTTTATCTTGACTCTACTGAGAGTAATTCATTTTTGCAGAGAGGAGTGCCAACTTCTATATTGGGAGGCTCGAAGTGTAAATTAGCTAGAGTAAAGGGTAAAAAGAGGCATCCAAAGTAGGTCGACCCCTGCCTCATCGAATTGACCCTTGCCTAAATCAAAACAACCTCTAATTTGGAGGGAAGAAAAGGCTGGATCTAGGAACAAACCTATTCGAGCAAGGGATGTGAAGGTGTGAATAGGAAGGCTGCTGGAAGAGCTCATGGCATATGGTAAGGGCTCAAAACTAGAGCAAGACACCAAAAATAGCACCCTAAATTTGCCTCCATCCTAAAAAGGTTTTGATGTCCTCCATCATGTTAAGTTTAGCATGTGTCTCCTCTTTTTCTGGAAGGCATTTATTTTTTCTTTTTCTTAGTGATTTATAGTAAATTTTGTAATTCTTATATTGGCAACTCAAATTGAGTGCCCAAATTAGAAGGATTGTTATTTTTTAAGATAAGTCTTAGAGGTCGATCACACATTGTCATAAAGTGCCATTTTATTCAACCCGCTTAAACTCACCTATGCACTAGAAGTATAAAGTGTTGAACTCAAGTAGATTCGGATATTTTGAATGAAGGGGGGGTGTATTGGTGTTGTTCCTTTTGTACTTCCAAATCTTCTCCATAATTTTCCTTTCCACACTTATTTTTTTGTAAAATTACTTCAACAACATCGATTCACAGTAGGCAATCAAGCCACTAACTCGGTTTAATTATCATGAGTGGAAATCTACAATTGAACTTGGGTTAATGAATAATGGGTTACATAAGGTAATGATGGGCACTGAAAAAGAACCCACTGTTGATACAGAGAAGGATTTTAAATGGTTTAATGTAAGTGTGATCAAGCCTTTAGTTTTCTATGTCTAAATATATCTCCTAAACAATTGTTTCACATAGAAGCCTTGAAAAAACCTAATGAAGTTTGGCTAGCATTATAAAAACTCTTTGGGAAGGTTGATGGGGTGAGAGATCATGAGTTGGAGAATGAGCTAATTAGTCTGAGTCCAAGTACATTTGACACCTTAGAAGACTTCTTAACCAAGTTTAAATTTGTAAGTTTGCAATTAAAAGAGTGTCGAATTGACAAGAAATATGATCAACTTGTTCTTTCAATTCTCTCCAAGTTAGGACCTAAGTATTCATTATTTGTATCTACTTTCTACTCCACTAAAAGAGCACTTGGAGGCAAATGGACAATGTCATCCTTAGATGACTTCATTGCAGACTTAATTAGGGAACAAGATAAGTTAATACACATGTGTACCCTGAAGACATCAAAACCTCAAGCTCTCTTTGTTGGGAATGGAGTGTTGGAATTAGGCCGGACAACTAAGAGCGGGGGGGTGAATTCATTGTCCCACAACTTTAATCTTTTCTAATTTTAATCTTCTTTCACAACTTACAAACAGATTAATGATGTAAACATTAAAGCACGAATCAACAACACATGAGAAGAAACAAAATGAACACACTTGACACCAAGATTTTTAACATGGAAACCCGGTTAAGGGAAAACCACGATAGGGGTTAACCCATAAGATTCGTACCCTATTAAAAGTACTTGAAAGAAATGGGAAGGTACTTGCCTTCGGGCACACTACTCAGAGCTCACTGCTCATAGAGGCTCACTACCTACAAGAATTTATATTAAATACAAAAAGATTTAACTGAGAAATAGCATCTTCATCATTCCTAGTTTAGTCTCATTGAAAGCTCACAAAAACTTCTACTCTACCCCCAAACACTTCTTCACTATCTCTTCATCCTTTACTGCTCTTGTTCTTCTACTCCTCTTCTCTGCTCTATCTCTAAACCTTTCTTAGTATTTTATCATTTTCACACAAGGATGATGATCCACAACTGAACTACACGCCTTTATATACTTCATCAACCTTGGAACAAACATCAAGGTCAGCACTACAAGCAACTGACTTAATGCGAATCACTAAGCTGCCAACCAAACATAAATGGGACTCAAATCTTCCTTGATCAACATGCCATGCTCCATAGAATTGCTCTTAGATCATCCGCAACATGCTTGAATCAACCGGTCGACCAAGACTAGGAAGAACAGTAACACCAAGGAATAAATCTTCAACAATGAGCTCAATCTTTAATGCGGACCTCCAACATAGCAGACACACGATCCAAAGACTTTCACAAGCACATTGAATTCAACAATAACATCCACACTACTCCAAATCATTAGAATCACTTGCATCTTCATCCAGTACCTCAAGAACATTATCTGCCATGACTGTCACACTAGAAAGATTGCTTGCGGACCTCCAAACCATGAACCACTTGAGTTGAGGATACACACTGATTTCCCAAACATGCCTCTAGATCCGCAGATCATAGTGTTTTATTTGCAGGGTAATCCAGACCAATTTCCTTACTCTATCTCTTCTGAAAACTATAAAACCTGGTTATACTCAGATGGCCATAACTTCTTCAAATCTTTATGTGGACCTCTCAAATCTTAACTGGATCTACTTTAGAAAATCCTCTACATAGCCATATGGTCCGAGTACTTATATCTTCATTAATTTTCTCAATGATAATAAAATAGGATACAATTGACATCAATGGCCACAAGGATATGTTGACATCAATGAAAAGACCACTTAGGTACCTATTTGTAACAATCTCCTCCTTTGTCATTGATGGCAACATATGATGTGAAAAAATGATTCAACCATCAAGACAAGAACTTCTCTTGAAATCTTTATAAGCAACAAATGCAAGAAATAATTTGACTGCTTCTATTCTTTCCACTAGAGCAAAACTTTCTTCAAAATCAATTCCTTCCACTTGAGAGTATCCTTTCCACACCAACCTTGCTTTGTTTCTCACAACTTCACCATCCTCATTTAGTTTATTCTGGAAAACCCATTTAGTTCCAATCACATTTTTTTCAGGTCTAGGAACAAGATCTCAAGTGTGATTCTTTTCAATTTGCATTAACTCTTATTCCATTTCTTTTACCCAATTTTCATCATTGCAAGCTTCACTTACTGATTTTGGTTCAATCTTTGAAATCAAACAAATCTCCTCTTGATCTTTAGCAATTCTTCTTCAAGTTTGAACATCTTTATTTCTATCTCCTATGATCTAATCATCCGAGTGATTCAACCTTACATACTTGGGTATTTTGGGAATTGTTTGAAATTTTGATCCTTGAGCTTGTTTCTCAACATCTGTACTAACTTCTTGAGTTATTGGATATTCCAGATCAATCTGGATCTGAGTTTGAGGTTGAACTTGCTTTCCTTGATTTTGACTTTCATCTTGTTCATCTGAATCATAACTGCAAGACCTGAAAGATCTTTCTTTGCTCTCATCAACTCTAACATTAGCACTTTCAACAATCTTTTTCAATCTCTTATTAAGGCACTGGTCTGCCTTGCTTTGAGTAGAGTAACCCAAAAATATTCCTTCATCACTTCTTGCATCAAACTTGCCTAGATCCTCATCTCTTTTGATATAGCATTTACTACCAAAAACTTTGAAATATTTCATAGTAGGAGGATGACTAAACCATAGTTCATAAGGTGTCTTACCAGAATTGCCTTTGATCTACACCTAGTTAAGAGTGTAGACAACAATACACACAACTTCTCTCCAATAGACTTGTGGAACATTTGCTTCCATCATCATGGTCCTATCAACTTCTTAAATGGTTTGGTTCTTTCTTTCCACAACTCCATTCTGCTGAGAAGTCCTAGGAGCCGATAACTATCTTTTTATTCCATGATTTTCATAGAATGTATCAAACTCACCGGAGGTAAATTCTCCATCTCTGTCAGATCTCAGACACCATTTTCTCACCAATCTCATTTTCCACCATAACTTTGAACACCATGAACTTGTCTGAGATCTTAGACACTTTATTTTATCACCTTGAATGAAGTTTTGTTCTGTTTACCTAATTGACATTCTCTACACATGCTATCAACAGGTTTGACAAGTTTTGGAAGATCTCTCACAACCTAAGTAGAACTTATCTTGACAATGTTATCAAAATTCACATGACACATTCTCCTATGCCATAACCAACTCTGATCAATTTGAGCAATCAAACAACTTTTGCCAGTACTACTTAAATGAAATATGTTACCTCTAGTATGAGTACCAGATGCAATTTTAGTTCCGGAGCTTGCCAAGATTTTGCATTTACCATCCTTGAATTGGAGATCATAACCCTTTTCAACCAATTGTCCAACACTAAGAAGATTATGCTTCAATCCTTCCACATATAGAACATCATTAGTGTTATTCTTACCATCAAAAGAGATGGATCCTCTACCATGGATTCTACCAGCTGAGTTGTCTCTAAATTTCACAATTCCACTTTCATATTTTCAAAGCTTACAAACTTACTTTTATAACCAGTCATATGATGAGAACATCCACTGTCAATCACCCATTAATCTTTTTCTACAACTTGAGAAACCAAGGCACTTTCCACATTTGCACAGCTAGCAGATTCAATAAGCACTAAATCTTCTTCTTTGATAGCAATGAACACCCAATCACTTTCAGTGGAAACTCCATGATCAGATTCATCATCTGTGACTCCTTCTTCAGCAGCTTCTTGGACATAGTAGAATTTCTGTTGCAAGTATGGCCCTAACCAGTGTTGTCATTGATGTCAACATACTCCTGTTGCATTGATGTCAAGGATTGGATGAGTTGTATGCTAAGGATATTGAGAAAATTAGTCCTATCAGGAATAGAGAAGAACACTGAAGACAGTGAGGTAAAGATCCTAGCTAAGATGAAGGTTAGAGGATACACATCAAAGGGTTCGTAGATATGTGTCTTAAGATGATCCAGTAAAGTTTTGAAAGGTCCGCATGAAGATTTGAAGAAGTTATGGCCATTTGAGTAAAACTGGTTCTGGTAGTTGTTCAGAGGTGACAGAGTGACACAAATAGGTTCGGTGAGCTTTGAAAATGCAATATCTTGTTCTGCGGATTTGGTGGAGTGTTTAGGAAGTCAATGTGAATTGACAACTCAATTGGTTCATGGTCAGGAGGTTCGCAAGCATCTATTCCATTATGACATTGATGACAGATTGTGTTCTTGAGGTTTCAGATGAAGGAGAGAATGATTTCAGTAAGCAGAACTAGTGTGGATTTTCTTGGTGATTCAGGCAAGCTTGTGGAGGTCTTTGGGTTGTGTCCAGTTTGTGTTGGTGGTCTGCATTGAAGATTGAGCTTGTAATTGAAGCATTACTTCTGAATGATGATGTTCTTCCTAAGTTTGGCCAACCGGATGAGTTACACATCTTGTGGATGATCTTGAAGATGTTTTGTGATGCATGGTGTGTTCTTCAAAGAAGATTGAAGTCCCAGATCTATGTGGCCGACAGTGTGATGATCCGCATGAAGTCTTTTGTAATTAGTCTAGTTGTATTTGTGTATTTGCTCTATAAAGTATGCCGACTTGGATGATTATCCCAAAGTCAATGTCTTGTATAAATAAGAGTTGTGAAGTCATTTCAAATGCATCTTGGTGGAGATGAGAGTGTGGTAGAGAGGAGCAGAGCCAAAGGTAGAGAAGAACTATTGAGCTTAAATGGAACTAACTCAAGCATGGTGAAGATGATATTCTTTAGTTCAAGTATGTAATACTTATTATTTTGTAAACAGTGTGTCTCCTGTATGTAGTGTGCCTCTTGTGAGTAGTGTGCTCAAGCAGTGAGCCCTAATTGACATGTGCCATTTTGTTCTTCTTATTCATTTAACAGAGAATACAATCTTGGGTTAGTCACCCCATGGTTTTTCCCTTAACCAATTTTTTCATGTTAAAATCTTGGTGTCATATGTGTTAATGTGCTTCTGCTCTTAAATTATTGCATTAAGTTTCCATGATTGATTTATTATTATTGAATTACAAGAAGGATTTAAGTGATTAATAAGAAGAAAGTTTTGAGACAATTGATTCACCCCCCTCTCAGTTGTCTGTCTTGATTCTAACAATTGGTATCAGAGTTGAGTTCCTCTAAAAGAGCTTAACTGCTTGAGAAGATCTAGGATGTCTTCCTATAAGAAGGATAGCCTGAGGTTTGACAGAACCAATTTCACTCTTTGGAAAAGCCGCATGGAATGTCACTTGCAATGTATGGGAATGCAATATTGGATCATGGCTTCAAAGAGGTACGTTCCTCCAAAGAATGGTCTGAGAACTGTAGATGAAATCAGAGACGTTGAAAATAATCTTTGGGCTAAAGAAGCTCTACTAAGTGCCTTATCTTATTCAGAGCTGACAAATGTTATAGATCTAAAAACTGCATATGAGATTTGGGAAAAAGTAGAACTTCTGCATAAAGGAGACAAGTATGTTAAATGTGCCAAGCTACAAAGTCTAAAAGGAAATTCAAAAACCTGAAGATGAGTGAAGATGAAAATATCACTACATTTATGCCAAGAGTAAATGAGCTTGTTTGTGGCATTAGATGTGCTGGTGGAATCTTGGATGAAGATGAGATTGTTGCCAAAGTTCTCAAATCCCTACCTCCTTACAAATACAATGTTGCTGCTATTGAAGAATTCAAATCTTATTCAAATATCACAAGAGATCAATTGGTTGGAAAATTAGCTACATTTGAATTGGCCAAGTTTGGAGATGCACCCCCCAAGACTGAATCTGCATTCCAAGCTAGTGCTTTTGTAAAAGGCAAACAAAAGTTTGATCTAGGAGAGAACACTTCAAAGAAACTATCATGGTATGAAAAAGCAAGGAAAGATCTAGAAGAAGATGAAGCAGAAGCTGCTCAACTTGAAGCCCTTATTGCAAAAAGATTGCCAAGAGGATCCGGTAAGTATGAAGAAAAATTGCCCTTCAAATGTTTCAACTACAATAAGATTGGTCATTTTGCCTCAAGGTGTCCGAAAAAATTTTCAAGGCCAAATCCTAACAGATCAAGATTCCAAAAGAAATGTTACTATGTTCATGAAGATGATGATGATGAAGGAGTAATAGATGATGAATCAGAGACAAGAAACAAATCTGGAAGTGACTGGATGTTTATTGCCATCAAGGAAGAAGATCCAATGCCCTCTGAATCTGTCAATTATAAAATGGTAGAAAGAGCTCTAGCTACCCAAGTTGAAGAAAAGGATGATTGGGTCATTGATAGTGGGTGCTCCCACCATATGACAGGTGACAAAAATAAGTTTATAGATTTGGAAATATATGAAGGTGGAGTTGTAAAATTTGGTGATAATTCTATTGGCAAGATCAGAGGTAGAGGAACTATTTCTTTTGATGGAAAGAACAAAATCAGTAATGTATTGTATGTTGAAGGTCTAAAGCACAATCTTCTCAGTGTTGGACAGTTGGTGGACAAAGGCTATGATCTCTGATTCAAAAATGGAAAATGTAAGATCTTTGAAAGTTCTGGAACAGAGATTGCATCTGGTACTCAAAGAAAAGGTAATATCTTCCACATGGTTGGTACTGGTAAAAGTTGTTTATTTGTTCAAATTGATCAGAGTTGGTCTGGCATAGGAGAATGTGTCATGTGAATTTTGATAATATCATCAAGATAAGCAACACTTAGGCTGTAAGAGATCTTCCAAGACTGATGAAACCTACTAATAGTTTGTGCAAAGAATGTTAGTTGGGTAAGCAAAGCAGAGTCACATTCAAAAGTAAGGAACAATCTTCTACCAGATTATTGGACTTAGTTCATACTGATCTAGGTGGTCCGGCAAGAATTAGGAGTTTGCAAGGTGATAGATACTTCATGTTATTAATTGATGACCACTCCCAGATGATGTGGGTGACTTTTCTGAAAGAAAAATCTGAGGCTTTTGAGAAATTCAAAATATTCAAAGATATGGTAGAGAATGAAACCAGATTAAACATAAAATGTCTGAGGTCTGATAGAGGTGGAGAATTCACATCCGGTGAGTTCATAAAATTATGTGAAAAACATGGGATAAAAAGACAGTTGTCTGCTCCAAGGACTCCACAGTAGAATGGAGTAGTGGAAAGAAAGAACTGGACCATTCAGGAAGCATCTAGAACCATGATGATGGAAGCAAATGTTCTTCATATCTACTAGAGAGAAGATGTAAGCACTGCTATCTATACTCTTAATTAAGTACAAACCAGAAGCAATACTGGTAAGACCCCTTATGAACTTTGGTTTGGCATCACTCCCACTGTGAAGTATTTTAGAGTCTTTGGTAGAAAATGTGATATTAAAAGAGATGAATACCTTGGCAAATTTGATGCTAGAAGTGATGAAGGAATATTCTTGGGTTGTTCTACTCAAAGCAAAGCATATTGGTGTTATAACAAGAGATTGAGAAAGATTATAGAAAGTACAAAAGGTTGATGAAGGTGTTGAAAAACCCTCAAGGTTTTATGAATATGATGAAGATGATCAGAATGATGTTTTGGTCTAAGCCCCTTCTAAAATTTAGATCCAGACTGATTTGGAGAATCAGGAAGAAGAGATAAGTTTGAATGAACTTGTTCAACAAATAGAAGTGCAAGAAACTCCCAAAATTCTCAGGTATGTAAGACTGAATCACTCTGAAGATCAGATCATAGGTGATAAAAGCAAAGGTGTTCAAACAAGAAGAAAGATTGCTCAAGACTCAGAAAAGTATTGTCTGATTTCAAAGATTGAACCAAAGAAAGTGAATGAAGCATGCAATGATGAAAGTTGGACTAAAGCAATCAAGGAAGAGCTGATGCAAATTGAGAAAAATCACACTTGGGATCTTGTTTCTAGACCTAGAAACAAAAATGTGATTGGAACCAAATGGGTCTTCTAGAACAAACTAAATGAAGATAGTGAAGTAGTCAGAAACAAAACTAGATTGGTCTACATTCCCAAGTAGAAGGAGTTGATTTTGAAGAAACTTTTGCTCTGGTGACAAGAATTGAAGCAGTCACATTATTTCTTGTCTTTGCTACCTTCAAGGATTTCAAGGTATATCAGATGGATGTCAAGTATGCCTTCCTGAATGGTGACTTGGAAGAAGAAGTATACATTGAGCAACCAGATGGATTCCAATTGTCTGATCATGGTGATATGGTCTGCAAGTTGAAGAAAGCACTGTAAGGACTCAAACAAGCCCCGAGAGCCTAGTATGAAAGACTAGATAAGCATCTTTTGAAGATTGGTTTCAACAAAGGTACTGCTGACAGTAACTTGTACTTCAAAATTGATCATGAAAATATCTTGATTGTTGAAGTATTTGTTGATGATATCATTTTTGGAGGAAGAGATAGCATGTGCAAAACTTTTGCAAATCAAATGAAAAGTGAATTTGAGATGTCCATGTTTGGGGAAATGAATTTCTTCTTGGGACTGCAAATCATTCAAACAAAGGAAGGAATATTCATTTCACAGACCAAATATGTGAAATAATTGTTGAAGAAGTTTGGGATGGAAGACTCAAAACCAATGAGTACTCCCATGGCAACTGGATTTAAATTGAGCAAAGATGATGACTCTCCTAAGGCTTACCAGAAAAAGTACGAGTCAATGATTGGAGGACTATTGTATCTTACTCAAACTAGACCTGACATTATGAATGTTGTTGGTCTTGTTGCTAGATTCCAAGCTGATCCTAGAGAATCTCATGTCATGGAAATCAAGAGGATTCTCAGATATCTAAAAGGGACAGTTGAGTATGGTTTATGGTATTGTAGAGATCATGATTTCTCACTTCATGCATATACAGATGTAGATTGGGTAGGATATGTGGATGACCGGAAGAGTACCAATGGTGGAGCATTCTTTTTAGGGAAAAGATTGGTTTCTTGGCTAAGCAAGAAATAAGAGGCAATATCGTTGTCCACTGTAGAAGCAGAATATATTGCAGCAGTAGGTAGTTGCACTCAAGTATTGTGGATGAAGCAAATGCTAAGGGACATTAGAGTGGAGTATGAGGAACCTATCACAATCTTCTATGATAATTCAAGTGCAATAAATATATCAAAAAATCTGGTGTTGCATTCAAAGAGAAAACATATATCCATCAAGTTTCACTTTTTGAGAGAGCAAGTGAACAAGAATGAAGTCAAATTAGAGTTTGTGCCCTCCAAGGATCAGATTGCAGACATTTTTACTAAACCTCTACCTAAGGACTCTTTTGAGTATCTCAGGGAGAAGTTAGGGGTTATTACCCCTCTGGTTCTAAATTAAGGTGCACTGATGTGCATTAGTCTAGTGGATCTCATAGTCATATCTTGTGGTCCAGATTGATGATGGGAAGCTGCTACTCAGGGGGAGCAGTTGGTATTGATGCAAGTATGTGCCCTTTTCCATTGATGTCAAAGGGGGAGAGAAGACATGTGAAAAATAAAAAGTGATTGTTGATCAAAGGGGGAGCAGTAAAGGAAGAGAAGACATGTGAATGGTTGTTGTTGATAGGGGGAGTTATGTCAGTCAGTAAGGAGAACTTCTTGTCTTGATGGTTAAAATAGTTTTTCACATCATATGTTGCCATCAATGACAAAGGGGGAGATTGTTGCAAGTATGGGCCTAACCGGTGTTGTCATTGATGTCAACATAGTCCTGTTGCATTGATGTCAAGGATTGGATGAGTTGTATGCTGAAGATATTGAGAAAATTAGTCCTATCAGGAATAGAGAAGAACAGTGAAGACAGTGAGGTAAAGATCCCAGCTAAGATGAAGGGTAGAGGATGCGCATCAAAGGGTTTGTAGATATGTGTCTTAAGATGATCCAGTAAAGTTTTGAGAGGTCCGCATGAAGATCTACAGAAGTTATGGCTACTTGAGTAAAACTGGTTCTGGCAGTTGTTCAGAGGTGATAGAGTGACACAAATAGGTCCGGTGAGCTCCAGAAATGCAATATCTTGTTCTGTGGATTTGGTGGAGTGTTTAGAAAGTCAATGTGAATTGAAAACTCAATTGGTTCATGGTCTGGAGGTCCATAAGCATCTATTCCAATATGACAGTGATGACAGACTGTGTTCTTGAGGTCCCAGATGAAGGAGAGAATGATTTCAGTAAGCAGAAGTAGTGTGGATGTTCTTGGTGATTCAGGCAAGCTTATGGAGGTCTTTGGATTGTGTCCAGTTTGTGTTGGTGGTCCACATTGAAGATTGAACTCATAATTGAAGAATTACTTCTGAATGATGATGTTCTTCCTAAGTTGGCTGACCGGATGAGTTACACATCTTGCAGATGATCTTGAAGATGTTCTACAATGCATGGCGTGTTCCTCAAAGAAGATTGAAGTCCCAAATCTATGTGGCTGACAGTGTGATGATCCGCATGAAGTCTTTTGTAATTAGTCTAGTTGTATTTGTGTATTTGCTCTGTAAAGTATGCCGACTTGGATGATTATCCCAAAGTCAATGTCTTGTATAAATAAGAGTTGTGAAGTCATTTCAAATGCATCTTGGTGGAGATGAGTGTGGTAGAGAGGAGCAGAGCCAAAGGCAAAGAAGAAGTATTGAGCTTAAATGGAACTGACTCAAGCATGGTGAAGATGCTATTCTTTAGTTCAAGTATGTAATACTTATTATTCTGTAGACAGTGTGTCCCCTGTAGGCAGTGGGCCTCTTGTGAGCATTGTGCTCAGGCAGTGAGCCCTAATTGGCATGTGTCATTTTGTTCTTCTTATTCTTTTAATAGAGAATACAATCTTGGGTTAGTCACCCTATGGTTTTTCCCTTAACTAGGTTTTCCACATTAAAATCTTAGTGTCATATGTGTTAATGTGTTTCTGCTCTTGCATTGTTGCATTAAGTTTCCATAATTGATTTATTATGATGCTACTGAATTACAAGAAGGATTTAAGTGATTAATAAGAACAAAGTTTTGAGACAACTGATTCACCCCCCCCTCAGTTGTTTGTCTTGATTCTAACAATTTATTCTAAACTCTAGGTTTGTTAGGGTTTGGCTTTGAACCCCTCTCCAGACACCTTAAGGCAAAATGACCAATCTTATTAAAAGAAAAACATTTGAATGGCAACTTTCCTTCATACTTACAAGATCCTCTTGGAAATCTTTTGGAAAAAAGGCTTCAAGTTCATCGAACTCAGTTTCATCATCTTCAAGATCCTTCCTTGTCTTGTCAAATCTGTTTGATCTTCTTGAAGAGCTTTCACCTGAATCATATCTTTATTTTCCATGATTACTGGCTTTAAATGCAGATTCAAACTTAGGATGAGAATAACCAAACTCACTCATTTCAAATGTTGAAAGATTACCAACCAACTGATCCCTTGTAGCAATTGTCACAGTCCTGATCTCTTCAATGGTAGCAACTTTATGCTTGTATGCCGGAGGTAAGGATCTGAACACTTTGGAAACAATCTCTGATTCATCCAATACTCCACCAACACTCCTGATACTAGTCACAAGTTCATTTGCCTTCTGCATGTAGGAAGTAATCTTTTCATCTTCACTCATCATCAACCTTTCGTATTTACCCTTCAGGTTCTATAGCTTGGCACATTTGACATGTTTATCACCTTTATATAGAGTTTCCAACTTTTTCTAGAATTCATGAGTAGTTTTCAATTCTAGGATATTTGTCATTTCTATATCAGTCAGGGCACTCAACAATGCTTCTTTGGCTTGAATGTTGTGTTCAGCATCCTTGAGTTTGTCTAGAGTTGAAGGGCCTTTTTCTAGAATCTTATACTCATCCTTAGTTATGAGCCAAAAGACATCACCCATACATTGCAAATGACATTGCATGCGCACCTTCCAAAGGGAGTAATTTGTTCCATCATATCTCAGACTTTCCTTCTTGTAAGTCGACATCTTGGATCTCCTCAAGTGGTTAAGATTCTTTTAGAGGAACTTGCTCTGATACCAATTGTTGAAATTAGGATGGACAACTGAGAGGGGGGAGTGAATTAGTTGTCCCAAAATTTTAATCTTTTCTGATTTTAATCTTCTTTCACAACTTAAAAATAGATTAATTATGTAAACATTAAAGGATGAATCAACAACACATGAGCAGAAATAAAATGAAGACAATTGACACCAAGATTTTTTAATGTGGAAACCTGATTAAGGGAAAACCACAGTGGGGGTTAATCCATAAGATTTGTACCCTGTTAAAAGTACTTGAAAGAAATGGGAAGGCACTTGCCTTTGGCCACACCGGCCAGAGCTCACTGCTCAAAGAGGCTCACTACCTATAGGAATTTATGTTTAATACAGAAAGATTTAACTGAGAAATAGTATCTTCATCACACCTAGTTCAGTCTCATTGAAAGCTCACAAAAACTTCTTCTCTGTCCCCAAACACTTCTTCACTATCTCTTCATCCTTTACTACTCTTGTTCTTCTACTCCTCCTCTTCTCTACTCTACCTCTAAACCTTTCTTAGGATTTATCATTTTCTCATAAGGATGATGATCCACAACTGAACTACCTACCTTTATATACTTCATCAACCCTGGAACAAACATCAAGGTTGGTACTACAAGCAACTGACTTAATGGGAATCACTAAGATGTCGGACAAACATAAATGGGCCTCAAATCTTCCTTGATCAACATGCCACACTCTATAGAATTGCTCTTAGATCATCTGCAACATGTTTGAACAACTGGTCAGCTAAGACTGGGAAGAACAACACCAAGGAAGAAATCTTCAACAACAAGCTCAATCTTTAATGCAGACCTCAAACACAATAGGAACATGATCTAGAGACTTCCACAAGCACATTGAATTCAACAATAACATCCACACTACTCCAAATCATCAAAATCACTTGCATCTTCATCCGGTACCTCAAGAACACTATCTACCATGACTGTCACACTAGAAGGATTGCTTGTGGACCTCCAAACCACTAACCACTTGAGTTGAGGATACACACTGACTTACAAAACATGTCTCTAGATCCGTATATCATAGTGTTCTATTTGTGGGGCAATTCAAACCAATTTCCTTACTCTATCTCTTCTGAAAACTATAAAACCTGGTTATACTTAAATGGCCATTAATTCTTCAAATATTTATGCGGACCTCTTAAATATTAACTGGAGCTACTTTAGACAATCCTCTACACAGCCATATGGTCTGCGTACTTATATCTTCATTAATTTTCTCAATATCCTCAACATTTCAGTCTTCTAACCAGGCAATAAAATAGGATACAGTTGACATCAATGGCAACAATAATATGTTGACATCAATGACAACACTACTTAGGCACCTATTTGCAACATGGGGAACATAACGCTTCAAATAAAAAAGGGGAGAAGAATAAAAAAGACAAGGAGATCAAGAAAGAACAAAAATTTGAGCCCAACACAAAATCTTCTTCAAAGCAAGTGAAACCTAAGAAAGAGAATGTCAAGTGTGCCTATTATAAGAAACTTGGGCACGATAAGCACATATGTATGAAGAAATAGATGGACAACCTCACTCATCTTATAAAGAAGCATAACATAGGGCTCCCTAAATCTATGAAAGAGTCCTCATCAACCCAAGAAACTTCTAAGAGAAAGGAAAAAGGAAAAGAGAAACTTAAGGGCAAGGCACTAGTGGCAGTAGCATCTTCATCAACTCCATCTTAGATTATTAACTTTGGTGCTTAACACCATATGGCTTCTTCATAGGTTGAGTTTTCATCCATAGATAACATGTCTAGCATCACCTTGGGTAATGACACACCAAAAATAGTTACAGGGATAGCGTATGTTGAAGTTGAAAGTGGAACATTCACAAATGTTCTAAGTGTACCTTCACTTTCAACTAATCTAATATCAGTGTATCAAATTGCTCACATTGGGAAGGGCATGCGAGTTGAGTTTACTTGAAATTCAATTGCGACTAGAGAGTTGCATAGAAAAAACTTAGTGGCTTTGAGAAGGGCAGATCACCATGCTAGGTTATACACCTTGTCACACTTTGCCCATGATATTTCTATTTCTGACCATCCATAGAAGATTCCTAAGGTAGAGTCTTCTTCTTCTTCTAGTTTAAATAGTGAGGATAGTGATGGGGTGTCATCACCATCCATCTCTTGATTTTGTTTTGGAGGATGAGCATTTTGTTGCAAGTATGTGCAGTCGGTGTTGTCATTGATGTCAACAATCTTGTGTTGTCATTGGTGTCAACCGTATAATCTGGTTGAACATAGATGAAGTTGGTTGAGCAGAGATAAGGTATGAGGTTGGTTGATCAAAGATAAAGTATGAGTAGAGATAAGGTATGAGCTTAGTTGAGCAAAGATAAAGTATGAGGTTGGTTGAGCAGAGATGAAGTTGTTGCAGTGGATATTGTCTCTGATAATGAGGTTGGTTGAGTAGAGATGAGGTTGTTGCAATAGTATAAGCTGTTTGGTTGAGTTGCTTTGATGAAGATGATTTAGTTGTTTTAAAGAAGTGCTAAATATGTCAAGAATATGATTTTTTTGGTTGGTTTCCAAGTGCTTTTGAGAAAAATTGATTAATAAAGGAAACAATGTGTTGTAGTGGCTTTTTGGGTTATAGAGTAGTGTTTTGGTTTTGCTGTACACTTCCTCTATGTTGATGATCTGACTTTGTAGTTTGGTTATTTTTTTAGAGATGTTTAAACATTTTATACTCTAAATTTCATTTTTTGGCTCATTGTGCAGAGGAAGTTGTGTTCACCAGTATGAAGATTATATTTCTGAGGTTTGCATAGGTGTCTAGGAGAAACTATTTTGCTTTGTGTTTCTCTACAAGGTAGTTTTAGATCTTACCATTCTGAACACGTGCTTATAATGCTTATATCTCTCTCCAGTCAAAGTAATTCATGGTTTGGTGCTCTAGAAGAGGACTTATTGAGTTGCAATGTATGACAAAGACAGTTGAGTTTGGCAGGTAAATAGGATAAGGTTGTGCGGTAGCTGAAAGCTGTTGTGGAGGAATTTGTTGATATTTAGGATGTTTGTGAGATATTATGGATTGAGCTCAAGCATAGCATGTAGTCTGCAAGTTGTCTTTGGGTTTGAGGAAGTGTCTAATCAAAAGTTTATTATATTACATAGGTTTGGCCGATCTTGTGTGTTTACACTAATTACAGAGTTGATTTGGTGATGGTGAAAGCATGAAGTGGCATGCTTGGATGAATTTAAGTTTGAGCTAAGATGTGTTGTGTCTTGAATTCATTCCTTTCCATTGTGTGAATGTTTTAGTGTTGACCTAATTTGAATTTGCATGATCAAGGTACTTTGCGAACCTTGGAGAATGTTTTCAAGGTTGATGATGGTATAAATAAGTGTCAAGGAATCATGAAAAGTGTGCAAGCAATGGATGTGATGTGAATAGTAGAGTTGTTGAATGTGTGGTGCAGTACAAGTGTCCATGTGTTAGATTACTGGATGCAATGAGTAGAAGGTGTCTACAATTCTTTAGTGATACTATGGAGGTGATGTTCTTGTTGTGATGGATATTGGTTCTGTACTTTGAGCTTCATTGGAACTGTACTCCTTCCATAGGTTAGATGCAATTATAATAGTTCAAATTTGGTAGTGAACCACCTCTTCTATCTCTTTTTTTCAGGACAGTGAGACCTTTGGCACTGATCTCCTCCAACAGTGAGCCTAAATTGTAATTAAGCGTTGATACTACTTTATATTTGTAGACACCTAAAATTAACTTGCTTCGCAAACTAATTTCCCATGTCTCTACACCACCAATTATCCCTCCTATTAATTAAATAAATTCATTTTATTTAATTAATTTATCCCTAATCATCTACCCTTAACTATTTACCCATCCCTTGTGATCAATTAATTCATTTCATTTATCACTGTACATTACAACACTATATCCTCATTAATTAAATAAATATTCTCAATATTTATTTAGTTAATTTGTCCATCTCTCTAATCCTTGTTAATTAGATAAATCCTACTTATCGAATTAATCTAGCCTATTAATCAACCTATCCCTATCCTAGTTAATTAAATATCAATTATTTAATTAGCTACCCTAGCCTACCTATCCCCTAGACCTAAATTAATTAAGCTAAACACTTAACTAACCTTGTTTAGCCCATCCTACCACACACGTTTGAATAAAAATTGATTTTTTATTCAAAGGGTCAAATCTTCCTTACACCTCATTTATCACCCTCTTACACATGTAAATGTACATGTGTCCTTCAACCTTCATATCTCTAGATAAAAGTGAATTTTTAATTCACAGTCCCCCATGAGTTGATCTTTTAATTCACTTATCATATCCACACTTTCTTAAAATGAATTTTTAATTCATTTTTATCCTCCACACCTTTCCCCATGAGAATTTAAAATTCACAAATAATCCTCACCCTCCAATCTCATTTGACCAAACCTCAACCCTTGATCTCTCTCATCCACTCCCCTTGTGACACTTGTCACAAGGCTATGACTTCAATCCAAACCCTAACTCTCAATCATTCCTATCCCTTGATCTCAACTTTTAATCCTCACCGTCCATCCATTTTCCAAAAATCTATAAATGAAACCTTCACCCAAGCCATTTACAACAACTTCTTCTTGCATCAAGATAATGCCAAAATCTCTCCAAAATCTTCTTATCCCAACATCATAATGCCAAAATCATTCCTCATCCCCATCTCAATCTCCATCTAAATCCAAAATCCCTCATCCTATTGTGTTGAACCTCAAAGAGCAATCCACATACATCAACTTGGGCAAATCTAGGAGAGCCTTTGGGTGCACTCTCCTCCACCCTATCTTGGATTTGTGGGTCATTTGTGAAGGTATATCATTTGTTTTTGCATTTGATTTATAATTTTGGCTTTCAGTTTGACTTCATAGATCACATTTGGCACGCCCGGTGGGACCCACAAGGTCCCTATCTAACATCTTTTGTGAGTTTTGCATGTGTTTCTAGACATTTTGCAGGTATCGGCGCTATTTCTCTGCACAGTGGCTCCATTTCTGCTAGAATTGGCGCTATCTATGGCTGTATTGGCACTATCTTCACACGACAAAACCACTAACATTTTGGGTTGAATGTTTTGTGTTTTTCTTGCTTTCTGTCATTTTTAGCATCTATAACTCTTGGTTTTTGCACAAAATACATAGAGACAAGGGAAAACTATGGCAAAATTTTCCTAAAATCTATCCAATATCTTGTTTCTAATCCTTGTTTATTTGGTTGTGTAAAACATCATTTGAGGCATTGTTTATAATGTTTTCATGATTAGGGACTGAAAACAACCACTAACCCCTTTGGTCAATCATTTTTGTAACTAAAATCAATCCTTTTGAGATCTTTGACCCTCACTATCTCGTATTGGCACTAACTGGGCCTAGATCAATGCCTTTTTTTGTAAAAATCAAGCAAACTACATCTTCAGCCACAGTGGCGCTATTTCTTGTTATTGTGGCACCTTTTTGTATATTGGCACTATTTTCTATTTGGCACTATTTTGTATATTGGTGGTATTTTGTATATTGGCGCTATCTGCTCCCGTATTGGCACCATTTACTATTTTGGCACTATTTTTGTCATTAGCGCCATTTTATCTCTGTTTTGGCACCTTTTAATGATAGTGTTTTTTGAGATCTGTGTAGGAATCTAACTCATCTTTGTAGGTATCAAAATAGTAGTCAAAGTTCAAAATCAAAACTACTGACAGTTTTTGCAGTGTTTTTCTAATCCAAACACATCTGTTTTGGTGCATTAAAACTAACCTTGTGTGCTTAGCTTAAAGAACAATAATCTTTGGTGCACGTAAAATGAATCTTGCTTCCAAACAATCTACAATCAAACATTTCATTTTGGTGCACCTAAAAAGAATCCTTGTGTGCCTTAGTGTAGAAAATATTTGATTTTGGTGCTCTTAAATTAATCATTGCTTGCAACAAACAACTTTAGGAACATTTCAATTTGGGTTTAAAAAGAACATTAGAGAAGTGTTTGCCGTGTTTGATGCACTTGCACATTTGTGTTATCCCATAGGGTAGAATCAAAGTATCCTCTCCCCTTACCTTCAAAAGGATCTTGGGTGAAGAGAAATGGTTCTATCCTCTTTTTTCTAGGAAGTGGGCCTGCCCTTGAGATACATCCATTCAGAGAACTCATTGGTGACCCCAAGCGGTACTTTCATCTGGTCCGCTATATGTAAATTGAGGATAAGGCGAAAGCCAAGTCTAATCGGTATGAGCTCTTAAAATTTGGTGCTAGCTTGAAAGGGAGTAGTACCTTGTGTATATGAAACCCCTAGTAGAGCTAGTCAAAACCTTAAGTGGTTTATTGGATGCTCGTAAGGTGTCGATCCCTTAGATGTACCTCCACTATGAACCATTGTTCTAGAAGCCAAAATCCCTCTACTTGTTCAACAAGTATTGTCCTTGCTTCACCTTAGGTTGTGCATGCTTGATAAATCTTTCACAAACAAAACCTTTGGCCATTGTGTTTTCTTTCTTGATTATTTGTCTACTTGCCAAGAAAAATCAAATTCATCCATCAATCCAACCATTTGAATCCTTTAGTGCCATTCCTCTCTGTTTTAGTGCCATTTCCATCTGTTTTAGTGCCTTCCTCATCCATGTCCAAAAATCAAAATTTCCCATCAAAAATATCAATTTTATAAGCCCATTTTTCAAAAAATTCCAATCGAGGGCTATGACCCAGAACCCCTATCAATGGGGGGTCACGTCTGGCCCCTCGCACCCCCCCTCATGTCAGGTTAGGTTCTCCTCCCAACACTGCTAAACCATCCCCACATTTATCAAAGCCCATAAGTTGAGCTTATCCAATCCCTTTATTTGAGCTTGATCAAATTCTAATCCACTTCCTCTCTAGTCATAATCTATCTTCATCATCCTAATCATTCTTATCCACTTCATCTTAATTCAATCACCCATCTATCCTAATCATCCTAACCACCTATCTTATCCACATCATCATCCAAATCATTCAATCCAATCTTATCCTAATCACCCTCATCATCCTTAATCCAATTCATCAACATCATTCTAATCCCATCTCATCCAAATCAAATTCAAAATCCAACCAACATCAATCCATAATTTTCCAAACCATATTCCAAATCCAATCCAAAATCAACATCGATCCCAATCAACATCCAAGTCCCCCAACATCACTATCAAACTCCAAATCCAAATCAACCCAATCAAAAATCAAGACCTTAATTGATCATCCAATCAAATCAACCAAATCAATTCTATTACTTAAGTGTCATTAGTCCACCTTAAGTATAGAAAATCATCCATCCTTTGAAGCAAATTCAATCACCCTAAGGTCTTGAAATTTGATCCCCAACATCACAATCATCCATCATCCTCCATCATCCCATACCTCCCCAATAAAATGGATCCTTATGTAGCAATGCAACAATTACAAATACTTAGAAAAATCTATGAGAACATGGATCCTAATGCTAAGGAAAAATGTAAAAATGACATTAGGGATATACCCTTAGCACACCTCATCATAGAGAATCCCAAGCCCCTACCCAACAAATACCCTACATGTCATCCCCATCCACATCATATCAACCTTCATCATACCAACCTACATCTTACATATCCACACCATCAACCTCATACCAACCTCCATCATACCAACAAACACCCTATCTTTCATCCCCACTAACATCATACCAATCTTCATCCCCTTATACATCCATACCATCATACCTATCCAACCAATAAATACCTCCAACTTATCCATCCCCCAACCTTTGTCATGCTAACTTTGATCAAGGGAACACCAATCTAGCACACCTTATATCTGAAATCCAAAGCTTACATCAACAACCATTCCCCCATGCAAATCCCCATCCTCCAATCCCCCCATCACAATATCACCCCAATCTTATCAACCTTAATCCATCATCTTATGTATCTCCCGATCCACCAACCCCTATCACCCATACACCATCTAATCCACCATCAAATCTTCCAAATCCTAAGCCCACGACATCCAAAGAATCCTTGTGGGATTTCCTCCAAAGAACATCACCAAGAAAAGCAATGGAATCCCCCAAATTCTCCAACCCTCCTACACCACCATCTACTCCAACGCCTATCCTTGAACCCACCCAATAACCATCACTACCTAATCCCATCACCCACCTATCCAATCCCAATCCTAATCCCACACCAACCACCCTTACTATTAATCCATTATATTGTTCTTCAACCCATACACTCATGAAGGATGCCATCCATTGGCTATTAGCAAGGAATCAAACACCCTCATGCAATCCAACACCGACCAAACCTCTTGAACAATCTCCTAGCATAAGTCAAGCACCTATCACATCCATCCAAGAACCTACCATCACCTCTACTTCTATCCAAACACACGAGCCATGTCAAGAATCAAATCCAAAGCATGTTGAAATATCAACCCCTTCTCCTAATCAAGATCTAACCATCCTATCTAATCCGATCCCCAATCCTCTCCCATCTATTGATCAACTTATTGATCCTACACCATCTTCTACCACCCCTTCACCATCCCCCATTAATCCTTTACCTCCATCAACCAATCCCATCCCAAATCCATCTTCCTATTCACTTGGGCAAGGTATCTTCATCTGTGGTGACTCCCTCATAGGAGGTGAACAACTTCCATCCACCACCTATCCTTCTCCAACAAATAATGGACTCGCGTGTTGTTTCCAAAGCACCAAACATCCCATTGTATGTAGCAATGCTCCAACACATGAACTATCAAGGCAAAGGCTTAGGCCTTCACGAACAAGGCATCTTAGAGCCCATCCACACCACATTCCATCCATCCTCGCATGGTCTTGGCTATACATCCCAAGGCAAACAAAATAAACATGTTGGTACCACCCACACATCCTCCAAAATCCATTCACCCATTTCCAAATCCGATGCATCACATCGCACTCCTAAATCATATGTCGCCATCCCTCCTCCATCGTCATATCATTTGCAAAAGCATGTGACCATCCATCTTCATCCATCAAATTTACCTCCACTACTTCCAACTCCAAATATCTTTATCAAATCCACTTTACCTCCTATCCTACCTACGCCAAACACCCCTATCCATAAATCCTCTCATTCTCCTATCCTCCCAACTCCTAATATCGCCATCCTCAAATCTCCTCCTCCATTTATCCATAAATCCAGTTTTAACCCCTCCACCCATAAACCCCCTAAAATTCCCAATCAAGACCAACAAAAGTACACATCTTTCAAACATGAAGCTTCCCCCAAATCCATGGGATTCAAAAGTAATAATTTGAATTCCTCAACGCATAAAGCACAAAATCCTAAAGATGTTATCCCTTCCTAGCAAAATCCAAAATCCAAAAGGCTATTAAATCCCACACTGTCAAAAGAAAAAGTAAAAACAAAAATTGTGTGGGTCCCTAAAACACCAAACTCTAATGAGGCATTCACCTCCCAATCTACCGCAAAATCCCATAATTTCTAAGTTCATTTGAGTCCCTAAAATCCCAAATCGACCATCTAAAAATCTCCTATCCCGATCCCCATTACTACCCACTCCCATCCAAAACATAGGCCTCAAAATCCAAAATGATGTGTGCAACCCTTGGTCTTGGTTCCCCTCCACCACTTGACATTCCCACATACCTCCATCTCTCCATATTTCATTCACTATCCTACATATCTTCCCCATCACATTCTTGTGGTCCATGCTTTCACATAATCCACATCATAACCTGCATAATCCACAACATAATCCGCATAATCCACATCATAATCCACTACCCACCATACATTCCATCTTCTCCTATCTACCAACATCTATGCAATCATCATCCATAATGCTATCCAACATGGGACCATCTTCGCCTTGCTATGGAAACATATGCTAGAGTCCCCATTCCATCAAAAAAGAAAAAAATAAAATAAAAAAATCAAGTAAATAGTAAAGAGAAAAAATCCATCCAATGGTGAAAACCACTCCTTGTGGCACCTTAGGCAAGTACCATGATGAAAACCCCTTGTGGGCATCATGCGTAATCTCTTCTCCATCTATTTTGTATCCCTACACTTGGGGGAAAAACCATATCCTTCATCCACATCAATAATATCCTTTGCACATCTTATCTACTATCTTCTCCTTATCCTATCATATTCCTATCCACTATCCCCTATTTAACCTATCATGTAAATATCCTGGTCTTTCATACCTTGGTGAAAATATCCACTTTGCTATAACAAACCTAGGATTTCTCTAAATCATTTTTAACACAATGATCATCCATTTTCCAATCCATCTATCATCTAATCATCAGTCCATCATCATTCTTTCATATCACCCCTTATCCTCCAACCAGTTCAACCAATATCTTTCATCCATTTCGAGAGCACACCCGTGTTCTTGTAACCCGTCTATCCTCTCAAGGGGGTATCACCCTTACCAATCATCCCTAGACCTTACCCTATTCTTCTAAGCCAAAAACTTTTTTCTATCCAATCCAACTCTATGTTTTAACTTCTTTGAAATAATGTTACTTAGCCACAACACCATTTCAAAGAGGGGCAAATGTAGACACCTAAAATTGACTTGCTTTGCAAACCAATTTCCCATGTCTCTACACCACCAATTATCCCTCCTATTTATTAAATAAATTTATTTTATTTAATTAATTTATCCCTAATCATCTACCCTTAACCATTTACCCATCCCTTGTGATCAATTAATTTATTTAATTTATCACTATACCTTACAACACTATATCCTCATTAATTAGATAAATATTTTCAATATTTATTTAGTTAATTTGTCCATCTCTCTAATCCTTATTAATTAGATAAATCCTGCTTATCTAATTAATCTAGCCTATTAATCAACATATCCCTATCCTAGTTAATTAAATATCAATTATTTAATTAGCTACCCTAACCTACCTATCCCCTAGACCTAAATTAATTAAGCTAAATACTTAATTAACCTTTCTTAGCCCATCCTCCCACACACCTTTGAATAAAAATCAATTTTTTATTCAAAGGGTCAAATCTTCCTTACACCTCATTTATCACCCTCTTACACATGTAAGTGTACATGTGTCCTTCAACCTTCACATCTCCACATAAAAGTGAATTTTAATTCACTCCCCATGAGTTGAATTTTTAATTCACTTGTCATATCCACTCTTCCCAAAAATGAATTTTTAATTCATTTTTATTCTCCACACCTTTCCCCCTAAGAATTTAAAATTCACAAATAATCCTAACCCTCCAATCTCATTTGACCAAACCTCAACCCTTGATCTCTCTCATCCACTCCTCTTGTGACACTTTTCACAAGGCTATGACTCCAATCCAAACCATAACTCTCAATCATTCCTAGCCCTTGATCTCAACTTTTAATCCTCACCATCCATCCATTTTCCAAAAATCTATAAATGAAACCCTCACCCAAGCCATTTACAACAACTTCTTCTTGCATCAATATAATGCCAAAATCTCTCCAAAATCATTCCTCATCTCCATCTCAATCTCCATCTAAATCCAAAATCCCTCATCCTATTGTGTTGAATCTCAAAGAGTAATCCACATACATCAACTTGGACAAATCTAGGAGAGCCTTTGGGTGCACTGTCCTCCACCCTATCTTGGATTTGTGGGTCATTTGTGAAGGTATATCATTTGTTTTTGCATTTGATTTATGTTTTTGGCTTTTATTTTGACTTCATAGATCACAATATTGTGAGCTAATCCTCACCGTGGTTTTTCCCTTCTTGAGTTTTCCATGTAAAATCTAGTGTTCTCTTGTGTATGGTGCTATGATTTAGTTTTGTTATTTTCTTTTCAAACTTTAATCATCATAACAGTTGAAGAGTTAATTGAATCATTGTGAATCTGTCTGTGTGTGAGGGTTTTGGATTTTTAAGTTACAATTGATTCACCCCGCCCTTTCAGTTGTCTTGTGCATTCAACAATTGCTATTAGAGAAAGGTTCCTTGGAAGAGAGCTTAACAATTTAAGGTAGATCTGGAATGGTGCACAAGAAGGATCTTCCCCATTTTAATGGATCTAACTATGCATTCTAGAAGAAGAAGAAGAAGAAGAAGAGCCAAAGATAATAATATATTACCATGCACTATCACTGTTTGGAGAGATTCCAAATGGTCTACCATCCAAGAGCTATTCAACTAGTACCTAGAAACCATCTACCATCAATCACCTCTCCTTTGAAGGCACAAGAAGAAGAAGAAGCAGTTCCAATGATAATAATATACATTACCATGCACTATCACTATTTAAAGAGATGCCAAAGGGTCTACCTTCCAAGAAAGACCAAGATCATGCCATTCAACTAGTACCTAGAAACCATCTACATTCAATCACCTCTTCTTTGAAGGTACACGAAAAGGTTATAGTAGTGGAAGCACACATGCAACACCAACAAGTAGAACTCTTTAGACTTAAGAAGAATAAGGTAAAGACACAAAATATAATAAAGGAAGAAATAATTTTAACATATAAAGAGTTAGAAGAGCTTGATGATGAGACCAAAGTTATTTTGGAACCTGAGAGTGTTCGTCAGACACACATTAAGAGGTTGAAGATGAGGATAATTATAAAGTATTTGATAAAGTTGAATAATCTCGAGCTAGTGCAGATGTGAGATGGGTAGATGAAGCATTCCTTAAAAAGCTCTCAAAGTTTGTCAACATTAGGGACAATGTTGGTTTTGAGGAGATGGGCACCATCACTATTACAACAACCAAAATTCAGAACTCATATTCAAAGGGGTTTTACTTTATCGACTTCATCATAGAATTGTGTATAGTATAGTTTGGATATGGCTTACATTTACATGACTAGTTTAACATTCAGAGCACACTCCACTAGAAACATAATCAAACACATAAACATGATTAGATTGAAATAAGGTGGAGATTGAACATCCAAGTCATCATGAATGTAATTATCTATATAACTTAATAAATAATTTAGCATCATTCTATATTAGAATTGTATGTAGTATAGTTTGGATATGGCTTACATTTACATGACTAGTTTAACATTAAGAGCACACTCCACTAGAAACACAATCGAACACATAAACATGATTACATTGAACTAAGGCAGAGATTGAACATCCAAATCATCATGAATGTAATTATCTCTATCAATTAATAACTAAATTGGCATCATGCTATAGTTTTAATTTATGGGGAATACACCATCAGTATTATAAAAACCAAAATTTAGAACTCATATTCAAAGGGGTTTTACTTAATCAACTTCATCTTAGAATTGTATGTAGTATAATTTGGATATGGCTTACATTTACATGACTAGTTCAACATTCACAGCAAACTCCACTAGAAACATAATCAAAAACATAAACATGATTACATTGAAATAAGGTGGAGATTGAATATCCAATTCATCATGAATGTAATTAATAACTTTTTTTATTAATTTATCACTTCGAAACCAATTACTAAAACAACAATTATCCCACTAAATTTATTTGAAGATTTTATAACTGTCCATGAAGGTCTTACAAAGTTATGGAAAAAGAAATTACATATACACTATGACTCAAAATGCTTTCAAATTTATTGCCTTCAACTTCAAAATTATCTACAATAATATTCATAAATTTTAAAAACAAGCATAATATAACTACATGCTTTATATTTTGAATTGTTCATCTCCATTATTGAGTATTTCAATCTTTGTGATACATAGAAGGGTAAAACATCTCATGTTGTAAGAGATACATATGAAGGAAAACAGGAAGTATGCTATTATCTTGTTAATATTTAACTAATTAGTATACAAGCACTATCAAAGTAATGTAATTATTAAGACTATCTTTAGAAATCCATTTCAAAATTACACTATAAAATCTCCTTTGGAAGCTATGTTACTATAAACACAATAGGCAAGGGTTGTAACAAAATCTCATATTATTTTGAAACAAATTACTTATTTTATTCTAATAGTTTATATTCTAGTTGTAAAATTGTAGGGTAAGGATATAACAGTTTTGAAAATTAATAATTTATAAAGAAAAAAGTTTTTGTACTTTCTCAGCAGCAAAGGCTGTGCAAATTTTCAAAACTACTAGGCAAATCCATTATACTCTAAACAACAAACTGAAAACTTCACCATAAAATGCTTCCCCAGTGGGTGAAACACTTGAATAACAAGGAAAACATATTCAATTGGAGGAAATACAAAACCCTTATTATGACCAATGGCTATCTCCTAACATTCCTCTTCTAACAGCTCTGATTACTATTATCGTAACAGATACACTTCCAATTATCGTATTCTCCACCGTCAAGATGATCAAAATCTCTGCAGGTGTCGCTGCAATGATTATCGTCAATCCCCTTAAAGCATGGCCCCATAAATGTACCGCTCAGGGTTCTACAGGTGCCACGATGAACATATTACTAATCAGTAAGTATTTCAGAATTTTCAAAGGAAAAACAACGATTAAAAACCATGATACTATTGAAGAGAATTGCTAAATATTACCTGAAGCAAAAGGCGCTGTGAGCATTAGAAACATGAGGAACACATAAATGCCCTTCGCCATGGAAGTAACTACAGATAATGTACTCTATGACAAGATGATTACTGACAGCAAATATCTTGAACATGTGCAGCAGCTATCTTGGACTTTTTTGTAATGTCCATTGGGCTTATTTATTTTGTAGCTATCCTTTCTTGACTTTGTTGGTTTAGTATTTAGTTTTGTGGTTGAGTTATTGGCATTGTGGTTGTGTACCATAACTCCTTTGTGTTTCTCAATCTCTATATATTGATGCCCTGTCTCTTCATCTCTGAGGCAATCTGGGCTTTTGTAATTTGTTGTTTTGTGATCAGCAAATCACTAGTTTTGTCTAATTTTCCTTCATCTAATATCAGAGCCAGACATCTCTATCTATTGTTTTGTGCAGGACTAAAGTGGAGCTGTTGCAATAGAGTCTACATCCTTGTTCTGGTCTAATAAAAAAGAGCCCATTTGTAGTTGCGTTGGCCTTTACTCTTATCCGTGTGCAGGCATGGACAGAGGAGGCGTTAGAAGTAACACACCGAAGCAGTGGATTGCAGTGTGAAGAAACGCAGCCAAAATATTTGATGGGCATGTGAAGAGGGTGTAGGCATGTGAAGAGAGCGCAAGCCGAGGAAAGAAGGCTGCCTTTTAAGAAGTCAAAAGGAGGGTAAAGCCTTATGATGTGTTTAAAATATAAGAGTTTTTAACCTTTTGCATTAGATCTCAAAGAGCCCATGTGAAAGCTTTTTGTTTTTATCTTAAAAGCTTAAAGACTTAAAAGTATTTCTCTTAGAAGCCAGGTGAAAGGCTAAAGTCTTATTACTTCATTTTTTTCTACAAAAAAGTAAAAGTAGCAAGTAAAAGCTTTAATAGTCTATGTGAAAGTCCTCTTTACTTTTTTAAAAGGAAAAAGGTGAAAGTGAAAGTTTGGAAGGAAAATTGTATTTTTTTAAGTTTTAAAAAAGGTATTAAATATTTATGTTGCCTTTTTTATTCTTAACAAAAAAAACATATAGAAAGGTTGGTTAGCAGTGATATGTTTATCATTGGAATTTGTTTTTAGAGGGGTTATAAGTTCAAAACCTTTTAAGGTGTAATCATTTTGTAAAATGGTAAATGAATCTTTTGTAATTAAGTGCATTATTGGTTGAAACCGACACTTATACACCAAAACAATATAATATAAAATGATTTTTGGTGTGGGTCCTATTTGAAAGGACAGAGAGAGTGTCCATTTGCAGAGATCTCTCTAAGTTTTTTTTGTTGAGTCTTTGGGATATTTTGCATATTTCTCTTATGGAAAATATGGCAAGAAGTGTTATGTCTAACATGTTAATTCTCATGTTTGAAGGGGACAATTTCACATATTGGTGTACTAGGATGCAAACCCTACTCAAATCCAAAGATTTGTGGGAAATTGTACAAGTAGGCTATGTAGAACTAGATACAACTATATTTAATGCATTAAATGATCAACAAAAAATAGAATACAAAGCAAATGTAAAGAATGATAATGAAGCCTTATTTCTGATTCAAGGCACAATTAATCAGGCAATTTTTCCTAGGATAAGTGGTGCTAGTAATTCTAAGCAAGATGGATGTTTGGTTAATTTGTGTGTTTTATATTTGCATATTGTTGTGTCTGATTAATATTCTGTGTTTGTGCATTTTTGCACCCACCTTCAATTGGTATCAAACCTAGGTTATAGATTGTTCATGGCTCCTAGATTGGAGCATATCACAGGATGCACTTGTAGATGTAGTTTGTTTTATGCTTTTGTAGGTGAGTGAGAGGTGAGAAGAGCCTGGAGAGAGGGAGAATGAATCCCAGTTGATGTTTGAAGGCATCTGAAGAAGGTGATCACTAGTTTGAAACTGTTGTAGTAGTTAGAATCAGGAGATCGCTCCAGTAGAGGAGCCACAAAAAAATTTGTTGTTAAGAAGCTGCCAGATGTTTTTGGCACACAAAGGGTTTGCAGAAAAAGAATAGAGGCCGTAGCCTATCCAAGAGCCATCAAAAGAGGAGTTTTAAAGTGTTAAAATCGCTGTTGAGGAGCCCACTAGAGTTAATAAAGGGATCACCATTTTTTGTCCGAGGCTACATAAACCAGATTGTAGGAATCACAAGAAAGTTTTATGTTAAAAAGATGAGACAATAGCCATAATTCAAAGAAGATTTCTGCCAAATATCTATCAAGGAGAAGATTGTTGTTTTTGGGAAGCCGTTGAGGAAGAATAAGCCCCAACAGTGGACAAAGTGAAGTTTTTTTGGGCACCAGAGGAAAAAGCTGCAAAAAAAATGAAATAAGGAAATGAGAGCGCTGAGAAGATAGCCGAAGTCAATGGTATGTTAAAAGTTCTTTTACCAAGTTGCAGATTGCTAAAGGATAGGTCGCTAGCAATAAAGGAAATTGTAGGTGTTTGTTGAGCTGCCCAGGAGGAGTTGTGAGAGGAGAAAAAGGAGGAAGCTACCCGTGAGTTGATCGCTAGAAATAACTGAAGTCAAAGTATTGCATGGAGAAAATCAAATTGCAAGTTTATTGGCTGCTAGAAGGTAAAGACATTAAAAGTTACAGAAAAATACGAAAAGGTCTATTGATCCCAATAGAAAGGGTCATTGAATTCAAAGAAGAATAGGTGTCTAAAGTTGTAAAAAGAGTTGAGTGAAATTGTCAATGGATACGGAAATAATATGGTTGAATGCCGCAGTATTCTATATTTGTGTAATCCATGTATGAAGTTAGAAGAAGCAATTGAAGTTAGGATCCCAGAGCACTAGTAGTGTGACTCTATGGAAGGTGTTGAGGAAAGCAAGGTAATCACACCTGAACCTACGATGGAATGGTGACATTCATAGGTGACAAGAAGGTCAGAGCTCATGGATAGAGCATCCCTACAACAAAATGGGATTTCCTAGGTTCAATCCATAAAATTTGAAGATTGCAGATGCTGAAGCATCAATGGAAAAGGTAAAGAAAGTAATTGAAATTTGTGGTCAAAATTAAGGGGAAGTATGTTGGTATTAATTTCTCCCACCAACACCAGCAAACAGCAACCACTACTGATAGTCATTTATAATAGAAGCTTCTCACCTGTCCCTCACCGACCAAACAATTTCAAACCATGTGTGTTGAATGTTGATTGTATTCCAGTCTTTCACCATGTGCAAAAGTCTAGATTATTCTAAAGCCCTCTATAAATAGAGGCAAATGTAATGGTTTAATCATTAGGCAATTGTAATTTCCTTGATCACCAAGCAAGCTGGATGTTTGGTTAATTTGTGTGTTTTATATTTGCATATTGATGTGTGTGTTTAATATTCTGTGTTTGTGCATTTTTGCATAGGCAAATTAGATAAAACTAGTGATCTGCTGATCACAAAACAACAAATTACAAAAGCCCAGATTGCCTTAGAGATGAAGAGGTAGGGCATCAATATATAGAGATTGAGAAACACAAAGGAGTTATGGCACACAACCACAATGCCAATAACTCAACCTCAAAATGAAATGCTAAACCAACAAAGTTAAGAAAGGATAGCTACAAAATAAATAAGCCCAATGAGCATTACAAAAAAGTCCAAGATGGTTGCTGCACATGTTCAAGATATTTGTTGAAAATATTTGTTGTCATTCTCCCCCATAATGATCATTGGGAATAACTTGGAGTAGATCTCTAAGTGTCTCGAACCTTTCATGAGCTAGAGCGTTCGTGAAGATATCTACGATCTGATCATCTGTACTGCAGTACACAATCTCAATCAATCCTTGTTGAACCAACTCTCTGATGAAGTGATGTTGAATCTCAATATGTTTGGTCCTACTATGAAACACTGGATTTTTAGTCATTTGTATAGTACTCTTGTTTTCACAATACAACAAGGTAGGTCCATTTTGTATCTGATGCAAATCCTCTAATAGTCATCTCAACCACACTGTTTGGCATGCTGCAAATGTTGCAGCTTTATATTCTGCCTCTACTATAGAAAGTGATACAGTTGGTTGTTTCTTGGACTTCCAAGAGAATACTGCTGAACCAAGACTAAAAGTATAACCAGAAGTAGACTTCTGATCATCTATGGAACCTGCCCAATCTAAATCTGTATAGCTAATCAACTTACTATCCTCTGAATGCTGAAATCTAAGACCATAACTCGATGTCCCTCTGAAATATCTAAGAATCCTCTTAGTTGCGCTCTAATGTGTTTGCTTAGTTTCTGACATGAACCTAGATACCAAGCTCACTACATATGTGATATATGGTCGAGTAGTAGTTAAGTAGATCAAACTACCAATCAACTGCCTGTATATAGTGGGGTCCACTAGATCTAATACATCCAAGTTAGACAACTTAAGTCCAACTTCAATGGGTGTTGCAACTAGTTTGTAACTATTCATCTAAAATTTCTATAGGATGTCTGAACCATATTTTTTCTAAGACATGAATATTTCACCTTTGTTTTTCCATACTTCTATACCAAGAAAATAATTCATCTGCCCCAAATCTGTCATCTAAAATTCAGCAACCATAGCTGCTCTAAACTCTACAAATAAATCTGAATTGTTCCGAGTATAGATAAGATCATCAACATAGAGAAGTAAGAAAAAAATATCCTTAGCCGAGATCCTAATATAAAGATTCGGATTTGATTGACTTCTTAAGAAACCTTTCTGCTATAGGTATGAGTCTATCCTTGAATACCATGCTCTTGGTGCTTGCTTAAGACCATACAAAGTCTTCTTTAATCTGTAAACATAATGTTCTTTAGAAGGTATTTCAAAACCTCTAGGTTGAGAAACATACACTTCGTCATCAATATATCCATTCAAAAAAGCACTCTTTACATCCATTTGATAAACTATCCAACTCTACTAAGCTACCAAAGCCAAAACCAATCTGATAGTATCCATTCGTGCTACAAGTACAAATGTTTCAGTGTAATCAATACCTTCTTGTTGAGTGTATCTTTTGGCTACCATTCTAGTCTTATGCTTATCAATGCTTCCATCAGATTTATACTTAGTTTTATACACCCATCTTGTACCAATAATTTTCTTACCAGGAGGTAGCTGAACCAAATCCCATGTGTCATTCATTTCAATTGTTTCTATCTCACTATTCATTGCTTCAACCCACTCTTCTTTTTCTTGAGCTTGTTCAAATGTTTGTGGCTCATTACTTTCCATGATTTGAGTCATCAAAGCATAATTCACTTTTTCTCTTGATCTTGTTATCATTTTCTCAAAGTTTGAATCCAACATAAGAGTTGACGGATGATATATTTATGTCCTCCTTTGATATTTTTGATACTTTTTTGTTCCTATACTAGAAGAATCAGATTCATTTTCTTCTTCTTCTTCAACTTCATCAATCATTATCTCTTTTCCCCTTGTTTCATTTTCCTTGGTATATTCTGTTGCTTCATTGAATATCATATCTCTACTTATAACAAGCTTCTTTCCTATTGGGTCATACAATCTATATGTTTTATTTTCTAATCCATACCCAATAAAAATATATTTTAGGCCTTTATCATCTAGCTTAGACCTTTTTTCCTTTGGTATGTGTGCATAAGCAACACACCCAAATACTCTCAAATGTTCAATACTTGCCTTTACCCCAAACCATGCATGTTCATGAGTCATCCCCTTAACTGCTTTTGTAGGACTCCTATTGAGAAGATATACAGTTGTGCATACTGCTTTTGCCTGAAACATCTTATCTAAATTCTTATCTTTCATCATACTCCTTGCCATTTCAACAATGGTTCTATTCTTTCTTTCAGCGACTCCATTTTGTTATGGAGTGTAGGAAGTAGTGAACTCTCTCTTGATTCCATGATTTCTACAAAAATCTAGAAATTGATTTGATTTGTACTCACCTCCATTATCTGACCTTATCACCTTGATGTACTTGCCACTTTGTTTTTCAACCAACCTCTTGAATTCTATAAATTTGTCAAACACTTCTGATTTTGAAACCAAACAATATACCCAAGTTTTTCTTGAGTAATCATCAATGAAGGTTAAAAAATACATTGATTTAAATATTCAAAGAAGGTGTTTCCATAGGACCACACAAATCTGTATGGATTATCTCAAGATGTTTCTTAGCTCTACTAGACTTACCAATTGGAAAGCTAGCTCTATGTTGTTTGCCAACAACACATTCTTCACACACTTCTTTTATATTTTCAGTGAATGGTAAATCCTCAACTATTTTCAATCTCTTGAGTAAAATTAACCCACTAAAGCTGAGGTGGCCATATCTTTGATGCCAAATTCTACTTTAATTCATTTCACTAGACCTTAATGCTTGGTTTCCATGGGTGAAATGGAGAGGAAACATCCCATCACCTGTCATCTTTGCTCTTGCAACAACTGCATTTCTTTTTAATTTGTCTCTTATTATGCACTCTTTTTCATCAAAGGTCACCTGAAATTTTTTCTCTAACATTTGTCCAATGGACAACAAATTCTTTTTGAGTGCTAGAACTAATAATGTTTCATTGATATGTTTTACCTCATTGTCTGTAGTTTTGCAGTTTGTGCTCCTTGATAGGCATTATTGAGAATTTGCAGTTTGTGCTCCTTAATTTCTCCCACCAACAATTACTACTTATAGCTTCCACACCACTTCATTTCCTTCATGTGTTCCATGCAATTTTTTTTAATATATTGTTACGTTGCCGCTAGCGTTGAAGCTTTATTGCTAACATATGCCTAATTGAATGATTCTTTTGGATATGACAAAATCAATACGGTGATTTCAAATAATATCATATGATTGCCAGCAGTGTTGACACCTGGCAATTATAGGTCTAACCATTTCAGGAGTTGAAAATAATGAAGAGAAAATATATGAATGGTATAATCAAAGCCACAAACAACAAAGATGACCGAGTCAAAATAAATGGGGAAGCCATACTCTTTTTACTCTAAAGGTTTCATCTTTTGATGGGAAGAGCTTAAACAGTCAGTACGACGTCGAAATTCAATAGACTGAATGCTTTTCGACAAATTGATTAACTAAAGACATGGTCGAAGAGGTCGAGCCACTTGCATTAAATAGGTTGACAGTAGATGTTGACATCAAACTCGGTCAAAAAATCTATAAATAGTCAACACGACAATGTGCCGACTATTTATGTGGGCACTTTTGATGTGGGATAGATTTTACGATGTCTTGCTTGTTCCATACCATTATTTTTAAATATTATCCACTTCAACATTCAAAGATTACTTTTGACAAATAAAAATAGAACAAATATGTCACTTTTTGTTGAATGAATAGAACAAAACTTTGGGTGTAGATCTGCAATATTAGCAATGATAAATTACATCGATCACCTTAATCCAATACATTTCTATCCATAACTCTCTAGGCATTTTCCTTCGAAGAAATAATATGACATCTTGATGTCTCAATCGACTCAAAATAGATAATTCATTGCGAAAAAGCTTCCACGTTCTACATTTCTACTTTCACACCATAGCAGATGAAATACGTTTTATAGGTTATTCCCTACTCCTACATTTGTCCTCCTTTAGCTGGTGATGTTCTGCCCACGGTAGTCTCTTTTTATTGTAGACACACTTTTTAATCGTATGTGCACCAAAATGTGCCTCATCAACCATCCAATCTCCACAATGGGTAAACTAAATCGAGTTCATGTATTAGACCCGCCACATGGAATGTACTGAGTTGTATTCTTTCATGCCACTGCAAGAAATGCTGTTAACTACCTTCTTCCATGTTTGTGCTTTGGTTCCACGTTGGAAATGGAAGAGTATATAGAATAGTGTAATGAACTAGTAAAAATATATAAAATATTATTATAAATCTTTTGGGATAATTTTACATTCATTATAATATGGATTTTATAAAGGCTTTCCAACAAACAAGTTCCTAGACTACCCCATGGGAATAATTTCCAACTAATTACTAACTATATACTAGTTCAATAATATTTAAAAATTAATATAAGTCACAAAGATTACTTTATTTCTAATGTAAACCTTAATATTCTAACGTTTGGTTGTTCTAGTGGGGAGTTCTAAGATTACTTTTTCAAAAGCATATATATGACTTTTGAATATCATAGATCCCACATTGACATATTTTAGAATTTTAGGATGGAATATATATTATGTTGTTCACCAAGATTCTCTCTAAAGCATAACCTAAAAGATGAGGTTTGTTCACCTAATCCAACTGAATATTTGGGACAAAAATATTAGATGTACAATTATCCCCACAAGGCCTTTATGCAAGCTTAATCAAATCTTACAAATCTAAACATAATAAATAACGCCTTCATTTATGTGTACCTATGATATTTCAAAACAACACCCAAGCACTAGGTGGATGAGTTGAGCTCTGAGGCAATACATGGGGGATCATGAACCCTTGTAGAGGCGGACCCTCCAGTTGCTCTCAGTCTGATGGTAGCAACAAGTGAAGAGAGGAAGACACTGAGGAGATATTTTACTTGAGCGAGAGTGAGACTTTGTGGGCCATAGTCATGGAAGCCACACTTATCGGTGGGACATCCTCATCACCCTCACAATGATCATTGTCATATGTTTCTTGTTCTTGTTCTTCTTCCTCTTATTGTTCTTGTTGATTTAGTTCATTTAGTACAAGAGTGTAACTTGCTCTATGACAATCATGTTCATTTGCACCCTAGAGTTAGAAAACCTCAAGGCTTGGTCATTCTATCTCAAGGATTTCCTTGACGAGTCTATGCTCTTAATTTCTATGTTCTTCTAAATGCCTTCTTTCATTTTCCAAGTAGATTTTCCTAAGGATGTTTTGTTGTTCTTGGATTTATTCTTTGAGTGATTGCTAAGGTTCTTGAGCTTCTATGTTGTTAGGAAGTTGTGTTTCAAGAAGATTCTCTTTGATCTCATCTAATTCTTGTTCTATCTGATTTTCCCTCACATCTAGGCACATCAAATGCTTGGCAGAGTGAATATGGATGTTAAAAGGTTTGGTGTTGTGTGATGTAGTTTTCTATGCCTCGTGACAAGAATGATGTAAAGTACGCAATCCAAAACTATAATCATAGAAGTAAATAATCATCACATTCACATTAACTTAAATAAAAAGATAAACCTTCTATACAATAAGCAATAATGTCATAATGCATCTTACAAAAGCGTGTGCTATATCTAGGTCCCGTTTGTAATCAATAAGTGTCTAAAATTTCCATTTTAGGGATAGGTGCATACTGTATATCACAGTGCATTCTAACCCTTGTCCCTCCAAGGAAACTTTTCACTTGATTACTTCTAGCCACAGCTAGTTGAGCATGTTCAACCTCGCAATGATGTTTTGTTTCTCTCTTATAATAAATTCAAAGCAAGATGAATTACTCAATTTTCTATTAGTGCCTCCTCCCACACTATCCCAACTACCACCTTCGAGGTCCCTCAATCTTCTGTGGTTGTGACAGTAGTTCCCTCTGTTATGCAGGTGATGGACAAACAATAGCCTGAATTGAGAGTTGCTCCCTAACCCTGAGCATCTGGTGTCTATATTGAGGTTCCACCTTTGCCATCCTACCTAGGACCATGAGGTAAACACCCTGCACATCCTAGGTCTCCCTACACTTCAAGGATTATTTTTGTTCCTTCTACCTCTTTGGAATCTAGAAGAAAGCAATCCACTATATAGGAGATTTTTCTTGTGGTTTCTTGATTGTCTATGGATATCTCAGTACCTCCACTTGTTTTGTGGGTTGTGAGAGAAGGACAACCTACCTTGAGAAACCCTCCTCCCAATGTCTCCCAACCTCTAGTAGTTTCTTCCATTCCTCCTTCTGCTCCTCGAGTAGAGGAAGAAAAGGAACACATGTTGGGAAGCATCTCAATTCCCCCTGCAAATGCTCTAAACCATTCAAGATGAAATCAAAATGTGAAATAACACAAGAGAGGACGTTGGATTATGGCTTGCTATCTTGTTGCAAGGGGTTGAACCTCTTCCCCCTCCTAAGTGGTCGCCACCTTCACCACCATCGATTTCGAAGAGTTCTTCTATTCCTCCACTTGGAGCTTCCTCTTTTGTGATGGATATTTCTCAGGACCCTAAAGTTAGCACTATCATATCACCAATTGTGGTATATTCTGACAGTGATTTCAAAAACACACTTGAACCATTAGAAAATTTTTAGAATTGTCCTTGATTTTCACACAATCGATCGACTTGGCCTCTCTGGGTTTGCGTGAGGATCCTTCTCCACTGACTAATCCTTCATGTGATGAACCAGGGGTCGTTCCATGTACTGCGCTTGCCATAGTTCCTCTAGCATCTTGGCCCCCATCCCTTTATGATGAACAAGATTGGGAAGTAGATGATTTGCTATAGTTTGACTCACAGGCACAATACCTTTGTCTCATGTGTAATATTTGGGTTATGCTTGTATGTATTGTTACCCCTATATGTGCTACTTGGCATGTATTTTGTTTTTCAGTTCTCTTTAGATGACCCTTGACACTCTTGTTGGCAAAAGGATACAAGGGGAACAAATATGTCTCGATATTCCTCTTTATGCATCTTCATTCTTCTATTTGTCGTAAATGCAATTTTATGCTTTTTTGGGACGATGCAAAGCATTGGATGATTGAGCATCCTTCCATGTTGACCTACTTTTTTTATTTTCCTTTCATGTAATATTTCTTCTTTTGTCTTCATAATTCTACTGACTAGAGGATAATGACAGTTCCAAAAATGAGTGTCCCTTTGTATAACCATTCACATATTGACTCCAGTCAAGTACATCCCTTTGTACTATCGTATGATGCTGATTGATTTATGTGGCACCTTTTTACACTGCTTAGCATCATATCATGATTACAAAAGCCATTGTGTATCATGCTCGTAGCATCACTTCAGTTTTCCCATCCTGGGGGCAATCCTTTATCACGATGTAGCTTTTGGAAACATATCATTTTGGAATAGGGTAAGTGCATGGAAATGATATACAAAAAAGTGGCCAAATCAATAATTTTGCGAAGCGTTCTCATGTTATGTTTAAATGTCCATAACATGATCTCTCTTTGGCATAGTGAATACCAAGACAAAACATGAGTGTGTTTCGTGGACCAAAAAACATGAGCACATTTTTTGTTCCATGAAACACGAGTGTATTTTGAGTTGTACAAAATGTGCTCATGTTATATTTTTTTCAAATTTTTATCTTTCCTTTTTAGGCTTGGGATTGGCTTGGGCAACCGAGCCTAGGGATTGGACCTCTATGATACCTCCTAGAGATGTGTTTTTCACAATCAATAACATTTTTGAACTTCAATGTCGTCAGATTTATTCATTTGATAACGAAATTTAATGAAACCACTACCAAAATGATGAGCTAGTTCTTCGCTTTCTAACCATATAATTTTTTTAATTTTGAATAAGTTAAGATATTTATTTTTATTTTCCTTAAATAGTGTCCTCATATTCTTCAATCACATCTGTATTGATTTTTCTTTATAACTTTTGATCTGCTTATCAAAATTAAAAAAATTATATAGGATTTTTCTATACGTCATTCTTTATACATTCAAAAAAATTATATTTTTATTTATTTTTATGCAAGTTATGTGACACGCACGCTCAATGATGTAGTTTTCAGGATGCATCCACTTTGAAAAATCACAAAAAAAAATATTCAATAAAAAATTACAAAAAAATACACAACTTCTAGTACTCACTCTTAACTATATTTCTGCCAACTAGTTTTTAAAAATACTACATGCAACAATAAAATAGGGGGTGCACACCAGACACTATGTTATTTTTTAGTGAGAAAAATAGGAATACTTTTGTGTGCATGCAATATTTCACCATCTTAATGTTAAATATTTTTTTAAAACTTTAATAGTTTAGAAACTAGATTCAGAGTACTACAATTTGTGTTCTTTTCATTTCTTCAAATTTTGAGTGCATGCATCTCAAATTACTCATCCAAGTTTAGGTTTATCTAATTTCAAGAAAAAAGTGGCCACTTTTGACCCCCTTTTTGTATCCCATTTCCATGCACTTACCCAATATGTTTCTAGAAAGCTATTGTGCCTGTTTATCACTCTATCTTAAAGACAATTGCTCTCTGATGACGTTAGCAATTACTTTAAGGTGGGGGCATACACTTTTCTATACGCTTCACATTTTTCACATACCACATGGTCGGTCTTGCTAATGCAACACTTTTTGATCATCTTTATAGCACTTTACCATAGTTACCCAGTAAACAATGCATTTTCTTGGCCTATAATTCTTGATATTGACATGAAGCTCACCTAGTAAACTTGTGGATCTTACTAGTCTGCGATGTTTTTATTTTCTACTTGTTGACTTAGAACTCACCTAGTAAATCTATGGATCTTACTAGCTTGTGATGTTTTCAGTTGCCACTCATTCATGATCACCTAGTAAAAACATATTTTACTAGCATGTGGCTTGTGAAGCATGTTTTTTGGTTTGATTCCTAGCATAACATAGCGTGTAAGCCTAAGAATAATACCTTGTATACTTTGATTTACCTTGTATGTTTGTTGTTTTCCGTGTATTCTCCACATATGCTTCATGTATGTTTGGATTTCACCATATTACTTTGCTAACCATAGTTGTTCTAGCATATAATACTTAGTCTCATCTTATGTTTGGTAATATTCAGATATAGGCATATATGTACATGTGTGATTCATGCTATGTGTCTTGTGTATGTTTAACCTCTTTATCTAAGCATTGTAGACTCGTAGAATCCTAAACTTGGGGGCAATCACATCTCTCGACTTAGCGGCATTCTACGTCTTTGATGTTTGGGTAAAGGGATTTGGCTTCTCCTTACTTTAGTGTGAATATGAATGTAAGTTCATACCCCTACTAAAGAGGAGCTAAATGTAGCTTCATAAATTCCCACCACTTACAATTTTATGCTAGGTTTAACACTCAGTTTAGCATGTATGTTTGTTTTTTCTTAACATATGCCTTTTTTATCATTTTTCTGAGAACCAAGGTTAACTCCCTTTTTGATGGGCCCTTCAAGGACAAATTCCACCAGGAAACTAGCACCCAGTGCTAGCATCCTGTCGATTGGATCTAAAAGATTTTAAATCTCAAAATGTTAGCCTTGTTGTTTTGGATAGCACACCTTGTTGGCCTTACCCAATCGGGCCCCCAAAAGTACTTGGGATTCATATATATACAACTCTCTCTCTCCCTCATTTTGAGAGGATGATCAATCTATGAACAAAATCTCTTTACAACTTATAGGATATGAATTCTCTCTAGTGAACCTCTCTACTTGTGAAGATTATTTGTTCTTTGCACTAACACTTGCAAGTATTTGATGAAGCTTCTTCTTTTGTCCATCAACTCGTTGTGTGTGATTTATGTTGCCTCATCAATCAAACAAGGGTTTCATGCTTATGTTAAGATAATTTAATTTTATTTGATTACTACAATCTTATTCATTGGTTTTTCCTCTATTCATCGTGAAAATGCACTCTCTATCATCACCATCATTGCTATTGTGGAGGTACAAACACCAACATGGAGTTTGATTTAGGCAAGCCCCTATATAACACAACCATTTGTCCCTCTTGTGTGTGTGCAGATTGCAACAAAAAGTTTTAGACATCGAGGAATGACAGGAAGATGAAAGGACATATATTGACACCATCGAATAGAAGTGCAAACCATACAAAACCCTAAAGACACTAGTGCCTAGTGATATCATCTTTTCCTGTCTACTCCCACTTCTAGTCCTAGGTTCCCTTTGATCTTCTCTTTTTTGTTCTGCTCTTATTTTTTGGAAACTGTAATAGTAATATGTACTTTTTCTTAGTTAGTCGATTAGGTCTTCACATTGCATAGTTTAATCAAACCACTTGTCATCAATCTTTCATCTTTTCAACAAAGGAACAAATCCCCCACCAACCTATCTTGGCTCTTCTATGGGGGCAATATCCAAGCCTCAAGCCATTGGTGGCTTGTGTTCCAATGTTGTGTGTAGATAAAAGGATTGATCTAGGTTAGTTTATCAATTAGTCTAGATCTCTTTTCCCACATAACAATAACATATGGAATACATATATATAACATATGGAAACCTCAATATGGAAAAAGTTTTCAAACTTCCCACTGGGACAAATAGTCAAGCTTAATCTTCTGCCCTCTTAAAAGGTTTAGATTTGGTGCTATATATGAGAATAAAGAAACTATGGATTGAATGAGACTCACTAATACTCATCTATGCTTTGAAATCAAATAAATCCATGAATTGACATATGAATTACTTCATCCAAGTAGCATGGGAAAGACTTAATAGACTCTCTAATTTGAAGATTTCACACTCCTATAAGGAGGTGAATGGGGTGGTACATTGGTTGGCAAACCATGGGATTGATGATGATAAAAGTTCCAAGGTGTTTGATCCAAGGATTATGCCTTCAGGATTACAATCAATTATTGACAAAGATAGAAGGGGCTGAGTTGGCATTTAGGGACCCCTAATTTGATTACAAGTGGTATCCACTTATTATGATTAAGCAATTACTTTGAATGCTTTCAAACTTACTTCAAATGACTCCTATTGTCAAATCATATCTATCTCTTTCCCAACAATTCTCTTACATCATTTTGGCTTTTATGAGATTTGTTGTAGACCAACCTTCATTATACATGGAAAGGGACACTTGGCTGGCAAAAAATGAATGAGATCATTCTCAAGATTATGGGACTTAAACACTTGGATGCGTGTTTATTTCTCCACCCCTCTTTATCTATGTCACCTGTACCTCTCCCATTTGTAGTATGAAATAGGGATGGATCCATCTGGTGTCTTTTCCTCACTCAATTGAATGGTCAGTGAAGCACATGCCTACTTAGATGGGCATGAACTAGCATTTATTTCAGCATCTTTGGGTGATAGATTTAAGTACATCAATGCACTTGATTAATTAAGATCCAAGATTTCCTATTTGTGGCTTCCCTCTCTTTGGTGTTGTTGTTGTGTGTGTTTCTTCTATAGGTCTCCTATTGCAACCTTCATGGATAAAGATCGAGTCAAGTGGTGCCTATTTTCCTAGTGCTAAGTTGGGATGTGAAGATTCGTGGAAAGGTGGATGCAATGCAGATGCGAAAAGTCTTTGACATAGATTTCCCATTGGTCCACTTCTCCATTCACAATGTTTGGGGACAATGAATGTTGTTGGGTACCCCATATAGGATTATTCATTGGTCTGAAATAACATCCACCCTCCTCTAAAAGAGCATGGACATAGTCTAGGATCAAGAGTTTGTATCCATGCCACTGCTGCTAGTTTTGTTTTTATTACATCTTCACTATGGAATGATGGAGCATGGCGCTAGGGGGTTATGACCTTTTTAAGGGTTATGAAATGGTGTGTGGTCTCTTTCCTATTGATCTTCTACGCACTTCTTTGGCTGCTGAGTGTATCTACAATGCAATTCATGGAGGGTTGAGGTGTGGTTATATGAAGGTTCTTGACAAAGCACTAGATGGGTATTGCCTCCATTTCCCCTTGGAGGTGATACCTAATATGTGTGGAGTCTTCAAGGCCATACATTTCCTATCTATTCACGCACTGGATTTGACTCCTCATCCCCAAAGGATGTCAACCTCCTGGTTCCTAGTCCTTTTGCATTTGAAGCTGACTTGTTGGATTCCTTAGTTCCCTTGACTATTAATTTTGATGTTTTGTTATCCCTCAATTCTAACAATATCAGGTAACTTCCCTATTGTGTTTTGCAAGCAGGATAATTAAACATGTTAAAGGAGTGACATAGGTCTATAAATTACATTGCATTAATATATATATTTAATTCTTTTAAAAGAATTAAATATTATTTTATGGCACAAAGGTAATTAAGTTCACACTAAAGCCATGTAAAAATAAATCTACATATGCTTAGGTGACTTTAATATTTTCATGGTAAATTAGTTCTTTTAAAAGAATTAATTGATTTTACAAAGGGTTAACATTATTCCTGCTTGCCTTATAGGGGAATAATTAGCACTAGGTAGGTGATGTTGGTGAATTAATTCCTTTTAGAATTAATTAATGTAAAAAGAATGAGGCGATTATTGTTGTTTGGTTGGAAAATCTCCGTGAAGGGAAAAGTGGAAAAACCATTCAAAGAATGGGAGTAGGTAAAAGAAGTTACAAGTAGTTTTAAAACTACTTGTGTGGGATAAAATGTTATAAAAGGGGATAATTTTATTTTACAGGGGTTCCTTCCTCTCTCTAGAAAATTATTTTCAGGAAGGAAGAATAGGGATCTTTTGACAAACTTTGCTTTGTTGATGGGTCATGTTATTTGATTTAAAACAAATCGAGATATTTTCATATGTGCATGAGTGGAAGTTTGGAAGAATGGATTTAAACTTCTTGTAAACTTTGATTTGCAGTTTCTATGTTGTGTTTTCTTCATATGTTGGATATGCAATCTCTATTCACATAAATATCTTGATTGGTATTTGAGAATATAGAATGATCTTTATATAGCTCACTACTATGAATTAATTTCTCCTATGTTTGAGTGTTCAAGTGGTGATTTCATTCCATTTTAATACTTGAGTTCATAAATATACTATTGTTACAATGCTTTGTACTCGTTTTATTTTATTATATTTCAGAGAATCCCTTTTCATGCTTTCAGATTAAAAGCATACCCCTATGTATTTAGTTTTATCATATAAGGGAAGCTACTCCTTTTAAAAGAATGCAAAGAACAAAATGTAAAATTCATTTATAATTTGTTCAATTGTTAGTGCATTTGGCACCTCAAGTTAGGCAAAACATACAAAGATTTTTGGGTGACAAATCTATATACTAACAGATTTTTGGGAACTTTGATGGGGATCACGAATGAAGTACTAATGAATTTTTATTTCCTTAAAAATATAGAGGTACCTCCCCTAGGATGGAGGTTGGTGGCTCTATTGAAGATGAATAATAGAAGATGCTTGCAAAATATCTAGAAATATTGAAAGAATGGCTTCCTGCAAGTGATGAAAATTAAGAAGGTCTCTTTCTATTTATTGCCCCCTTCAAGACAAATCAAATCATTGAAGTAGTGGGTGATCTTGTAATTACAAAATTTCTATACCTGGTGGTGCCAATCAAAAGAAGAAAATATTTTTCACCTGAAGACCTAAACAAAGAAGAGCCTATGCATGAAGAAGAAGTCAGTATTATCCAACAAGAGAAAAAAAGAGGTCAAGAAGAAGAAAGTCCCGAAATTCATGAACATCTCGAAGTTCAAGCCCCAACCTTTCCATTGGAGGCATCCAAAGAAGATTCAATTCAGCTAGTCCCTGTTGAAGGATCCTAAGCATGGTCATTAAGCAACAATTTTGGAGGTATGGGAAAAGTTGTTGATATTCCTATTAAATTTATGGAGGAAAATATGATTGCCATATGTCTTTTTGAAGACACAAATAGTGTTGACATTCCAATAATTCAGGAGGAAAATAAGTGTCCATGTATTCAGTCATATAATATAACCGGTGTATTCCTGCAATTTGTAGTCAAACTTTTGAATCCCTATTTGTTGTGTTTGCTGCTCATATCCTTACAAAAACTTCCTCCATTTGGCCAAAAGTTGACCCAAAAGGCTCATATTTTATTCAACATGTTAGTGGTTATGTGTAGCCTTGTTCTTTCCCTCTTTCCCTTGTACATAGTTTCCTTTAAGTTTTTTCTTATTTTTGTGTTTCAATAAGTTGCTGTTACAATAGGGTATGTTGTTCCCCCCTTTCTCTTGTTGGATTTGTATATACTATGTAACAACCCTCCTTGTTGGCCCTTTGAGAAGTTGGTGAGTGAGTTTAAGAAGGAAGAAAATATTTGGCTGTCGTAGATGTTATGGGGTAGGATGAGTCAAATGCCTTGGGAAGAGGCTCTTGAAACAAAAAAAAGAGAAGTCAAATTCCATTTTTTAATTCTTCCTCTTTCCTTTGCGAGAGATGAATAGGAAAAAGTGGATGTATGAGTTTAATGATGGAGGAAAATATCTAGGGGGTAGATGGATGAGGGCATAGGGGTGAAGGGAAAGTCAATGATTATAAGAAAGGAGTGGGATGCTCTATTTTTGGCAGGTAAGAATATAGAACAGGGGATGGATAACCAAAAAAAAAGTGATCTATTTGTAGGTCTAAATCTAAGGCATCCAGGTCAGAGAGAGGGAACAGGGGTTTGAAGACCAGGTTTGGTAGAAATTTGTAGTCTTTTGTGGAGCAATCAGTGACCAATGAAGACTTTTGGTCGCTCACACCAGGATTCTTGTCTTCTGCAGCAACCCACACACCTTAAAAAGAAATTGTGGTCTTTCCTGAGGAGCTGCAGAGATCTAAAGAGGTTGCGGTCTTTTAAGGAGATTGTGAGCCACCCAAAAAAAACCTGATGCACAAGGGGTGGCAGTCTAAGATGGAGCGTAACCAAACTCCAAATAGGCTACTTGAACTCTCAGAGAAGCCGCTATATATTACAAACACACCGATATGTTTAAACTTTAAATAGAGGTATATGAAAGAACATGCCGCTAGTCTTTGGTGGAGGTGCCAACAAGGAGAGGTTGTGAGCCTCTAATATACGTTCTGCACACAATGAAATGCTTGCCCACAACACAAAACTAGATGAACCAACAACACCTATAAGCTAGGTAGGGAGCATCTAAGTAGAGATGTTTGAAGCCATATATGGAGGGTGCGGTTGTGGAGTCGCCTCTTTGCAAGCCAAATCGATTACAATAGCCAAAAATTGAGACTTGAACAGGTCATGGCCCTGATATACTAGGGTGCGTGCCTTAATTTCCTTTGAATTCAAGATCTTTGTTGTCATGCATGCCCTTCCAAATAGACTCGCCCTTTGTTGGGCATTGCAACAAGCGTCTAGGTTTCTTTACTACCTATTGTCCACCTTTGAAGAGGAGTGCGATCTGAGTCGACTGAGCAAAAAAAAGGTATTTGCCTCAGTTCTTTGTTTTTCTTGCACAAAAACTAAACTCTATTTGCTGCAATTTAATTAACCATAGAAAAAATGAACCCCATTTCTGCGTTGAAAGAGATATGTGAAAACTTATTTCAATGCAAGATATTTTCATTGCCTCTATCCTTGAAATTATTGTTAACATGTAGAACCATTTCCTTATTCTTTAGAAAAATGGGTTTTCAAGAAAGATCATGTGTTTTCCAAGTTATAATTTTAGGCAAAATTGGGGGGGTCAATCTTATAGAGAATATCATGAGTGCAACCACATTAAATATGGAACGCAATGATAGAATATGAAGAGACCTAAGTCCTATGGAACCATTTTGTTAGTCAATGACTTCTCTGCGAAGATCTTTCATTGCAACTCTTTTTAGGAAAATTGAATGGCCTTTTGTCTTGGTTATTCAGTCATTTTTTGCTAAATCTCTAGCCATGTGGAAACTATCATATGTAAGCTAAAGAATGTTATGGCACTAAAATACCCATGAGTCATCGATCTGTGTCTGTGTATTGAAATTTCGTTACATAATTCCTAGTAACGAATATCTATCACACAAAAGGGAAACCACTGGAGGAAGGAAAACTAAGATCTCCATTTTGTTATTCCTTTTAATGTCTTCTTTTGTGCTATGTTAAATATGGTAGACAATATATAATTTTAGGCCGTGAGTCGACTTGCAACACCAATTGCCATGCTTTTCTTATAATATCCTTGCATTCCTTTGTAAAGAGTGACCCAATTGGGGTCACTAGAGTTATTTCACAACTGACCTAATGGTCAAGGGCTATTTTCAATAAAATTACACTGTCGTCGAAAGCTTTTGTCTTGTAGATCACTTTGTTCTTGCTTGGCTGATTTGTATATTTAAATAGTGTTTGTTTAATTGTCAGATTTAATTGATGGTATCATGGAATGTGACCAGTTAGGGAATTTTTCTAGTTTGGTTTTGTATACCTCGTTGGATAAACGAGATGAGCCTAGGTCTAGGATATTGAGTCCTCGTGTATGGCCTTGAGCACTTGTAAAGGCTAAGGATTCATATGAGAAGGCCAATCCATCTGTGGGGTGTTGTTTCGGGCTTGATTGAGTCTCTTCATCTGTAGGAGAGGTGCACTTGAGTCCATGTGGTGCCACCCCTTCGAGCACACATGACGACACTCCATCTGATTTACACCCTAGTGTCTTGTACCTTTGTAGTCGTGAGTAGCACCTGACAGTATATTTGATGAGCATCTCTATGTTATGACTTTATCTTTATGCAATATTTTTTGTGTCTTCTCCATGATTGATGTGAGTGTTGGCCATCATGTATACCCTTAGTTTTTTACTTTTGTCTGGGCCTTGTGACTACCTCTGAGCATGGTGGGGTGGTCTATTTTGAGTCCACATGGTTGGGAGGCATTGCCACCACCATTGGGGACCGGTGAACAGGTTTTGGAGCACCAGTTGGATATGTTCTCTCTTGTATTTATTTTACCAGTTATTGTATCATATTCATGGCTACGCCATTGTTCTTGTATATTATTTTATGTAGTTGTACTCTTTAGAGAGAGAAAATGTAATCATGTAAAGTAGTGAGAAGAAGTGAGATGTTTCTTTTGGTTTACGGATTGCAGTGTGCGTATCGATCTGCTTGTACTATGATGATTGTGGATTCATGTTTACTTTTGGGAATGGGTATTAGGAACAATTGAATTGGTGTTTAAAAAGAATGTGGTTTTAATAATGTTTCCTCTGGAGAGTGATTTAGTCCTCTCCCATGGGTTGTACATTCATCCATACTTGGCCATGAATGTTGTTGACATATCAAGTCAGCAATCGTATTATGCATATGTTATCACTTTATGTTAAAAAAAAAATTATTCTTTCCCTCTTTTGGCTCTTACCCTTCGGGGTTGCATGGTGGGATGTTACATACTGAGTTTGCAAATGGAGAAACCCACATCTTTACTCACTTTGTTACTCATCTTCCTGCACCAAACTATGTAGTTGTATTTGTTCGTGACAAATACCTGCCAACACCTTTTTTTTTTCCTTTGATTGTGGTTGTTGTAGAGGCAAAATAGTTCAAGAAAAGGGTAAAATAGAATTAATATAGGATTGTAGGACATAATAACCCAGCCAAAATAACCTTGGATAGAATAACCCGGTCATAATAACCCAAGGACAAAATAACCTAGGGTCATAATAACTCAAGCCAAAATAACCCGTGGTCAGAATAACCCATGGATAGAATATCCCCGTAAGAATATAGAGAAAGGAAAACAAAATTTATAAATTACATGTATGTTGCTAAAAAACTTTATTATTCAAATTTTAAATTAAAGTTTCAAATTATGAGCGATGCCTCTTATATAATCTAAAATGTCATAACCATCAACCAATCTTTTTAGTCTTTCTTTGAGTTCACAGTATTTTTTCCTGCTTGGTTGCCCAGTGTATCCAGCCATATATTTCTCTATTTTATTCTCTTGGAGACCTTGTTCTTTTTTCACTGCTTTGATGAATTTCCAGATTGAGCTGTACGATGCTTGAAGCAATTCTCTAAATCCTCTGTGCCATCCCTCAATAGTATTATTGGTTTTGGGAAGATCATCTTGAATAGCTGAATAGCAATTCCACATTGTGATTGGAAACTTGCGTGATCGTCTGTTGCCTCTTCTGGTTAGTCTGCCAATCCATGTGTCTTCAAAATAATCAATTATGGGTTGCAGAGTCTCCTCTTGTTCTGTATAATAAGGAGATTGTTGAAGTGTTTCAAATGCATCAATTACATCTATCTGAGGCATGAAAGCTAATGCAGCAATTTTCTTGATCTCAAATACAAATACTTCATCGACACTGTAACGTGTTTATAGACCTTTTTCTTGAACTTTCCTCCACAAGCATTGAGAGAAATGGAAAAAACATCCCCGAATAGTGACTTTTGGAAAATTTTCAGAAATAGCTCCCATGAAACCTAATTTAAAATCAATAAGTATAGTTTTTGGGTTTAGATCAGGTTGAAGTTGTTTTAATTCCACAAGTACTTGTGTATAAGTGGTTCTTGTTTTGTTGGTCATAAGAATATAAATAAGTGGAAATATTGCATCAGTTTTCAAGCCATGAATTGTGTACAACTGTTGAAAAATATCTAAATTCTAATGTTCTAATTGATTTTATGTCAAATTTCTAGTTTACTAGCTTGATCTAAAATGACCACGGGTTATTCTGTCTATGGGTTATTTTGACCATTGGTTATTCTGTCCTTGGGTTATTATGACGGGGTTATTGTGTGTTATTTTGGCGGGTTATTATGTCCGGTAGGAGTTGATTTCTTTTGCTTTGGAATGTCATAAGAGAAGTCTGATGTCTAGACTTTCGCTTCAAATAGGAAAATGCCACGAGACGTCTGGAGAGTTTCTCAAAGCATACAAGATCATTTTACAGAATATTTCTTTGCTATTTTTCCATATCGATGGATTACCCTGTCTATGATCATTAATTAATGGTCATCATTGCCAGCAAAAAAATGTCCTAGATGAAGAATTCGTGTAGATATATTACTTATTGAATGTGCAACATTGATGTACCACATCAATTGCTTTCCTCTAAAGAAAAATCTCCCTGCATTATCACGGACCCAGTGCCACATTTCTTCTGAAAACCTGAGATCGTTCATGATTGGATGGTTGCATCATGCTTTTTTTGTAACCAGATGCATGCATTTCTTTAAAAGGTGTCAATATTACTGGCTATTGTTCATATGCCTTAAGCATCCGGTGGGCTATTTTCCGTACATGAGGATTATGTCAGCTATCTTTCTGGAAATCATTGGTCTGCATATGAGGTTATGGATGTAGTTACTGGGACCAAAATGGAATAGTACGGATGGAAGACCCTGATGGTATATGGGCAAATGTTGCAAAGTTCATTGACTAACTACGCACAAGTTCTTCAACAATTCATTAGTAGGAGCCGATAACCAACGAATTCTAAATATAGAAAAGGCAGGGAAGGATGCAAGGATAGCAATTTGCTCTGATTCATAGGCAATTCCTTTGCTCATTACACTCCTTAAATCTGGAACATCCACTGCCAAGGTCAATGTAGCTTCAACTTTAGGGGTCCTATGTCAAGGAGAAGAATTGAGAATCAAAGTTCTGCTTGGAGGTTGCATTCCTCCTTTGCTTGGACTTTTAAAACTTGGGTCAGTAGAAGCACAAAAAGCAGCTGGAGAGACCATATATGTTGTATCATATGGCAGTCTTACAGATCATGTCGGGAGCAAGATATTTGCGACTGAGGGTGTAGTGACTTGTCTTTGGGATCAACTTGGTATAAATTGCAATCGGTACAAGTTTATCAATGGTCTTCTAACTAGGGCATAAAATAATTTATGTAATAACACTAAAGGATTCTAGAAAGTAACTATTGAGGTTGGTGGAGTGGAAATCCTTGTGAGATTACTATTTCTGGAAATCCATTTGCTCAAGCCAATGCATCGTTTCTCTTGGCTAATCTGTTTCTGGCTTCTGAAGCTAGCGGTGTTCAAGTGGATGAAGCTGGTGCTATTAAATCTCTACTTGAGCTTTTAGGTTCCAAAATTGAGACCTTTGTACGTGTTGAGGTAAGTGGTGCATTACAAGTTCTTTCCTTCAAGTCAAAGAGTGTAAATAAATCTTTGGAGGATGTAGGTGGCATTCCTCTTTTGATTGGTGCAATTGCAGCACCTTCAAAGGAGTCTCTATGTGGAGAATCTGCCCAAGCCTTGCAAGAGAATGCCATGAGGGCTCTAGCTAATATTTTGGGCGGTATGTCTTCCTTAGTTCGCAGTCTTGGAGAAAGCATTAAAAGTTGCAGTAATGGTATTCATGTTGTTGACACCATTGGTGCTTTGGCTTATGCTCTGATGATGTTTTCTAAGTAAGACTCAGAAGATTCCATTAATGTGGTTGAATTAGAGGGCCTATTAATCACACAACTCAAGCTAGTCATGCCGAAGCTTGTGTAGAATCATGTAGTTGAAGCCCTGGCTAGTTTGTATGGCAATGCTCGCTTCCATAGACATTTGTATCATGCGGAAGAAAATAAGTTTCTCATTGGTGTACTTACAGGGGCTAGTATTAAAGTGCATAAAGAGCTTACACACTCATTAAAAATCTTGCGTACTACTAGTCCAGATATCTAGCAATCTCTTAGCGGATGAAAAGGGGTTCAACTCTTGATATCACTACCGAGTTTATCTAGTGAGCAAAAACAAGAATGTGCTGTTGCTTTACTTACTATTTTATCTCTAGAAGCTGATGAGGGCAAGTGGGCTATAACCGTTGTAGGTGGAATACCTCCGCTTGTGCAACTGCTTGAAATAGGCTCTGTGAAAGCAAAAGAATATGTTGCTCTAGTGTTACGAAATTTAAGTTTTCATAGTAGAGATATTCATGCTTGTGTCGTGAGTGCAGAAGCTGTTCCAACCTTCTTATGCCTACAGAAAGATTCCAGTACCAAAGGTCAAGAAATTGCTTCAGAGGCACGTAGGCAACTAATTGAGGATTCGAATCCCTGCACTTTCATCTTGTTGAGGACTTTACTTTCAGGAGATAGACCAGAGTTAAAGGTGCACATACTTGATGTCTTCAAGCATATGCTTTTATTGGCATCTCTTGAAGACCTGATTTCTGAAGGAGTTGCTGCTAACAAAAGCCTTCACGCGGTCATTAATTTGCTTGGGTCTTCTAATTTGGATATCCGAGGGAAAGTCGTGTCTGTTCATGCCGATGTTTTTGATCTTCACAAAGGCATTTCTGCAATTCTTAATAAACTGGAGATCGTTGGCCCTTTGATAAGTTTACTACACAGTGGGGCAGAGTCTATTGCCATTCAGTCTGCTCGAGTGCTTGCAGCCCTTTTTGTATCAATTGAAACTAATAAGCACATGCCGTTTCTTGCTAAAGATGCAATTATACCATTATTTAATCTCACAATGTCTCCAAGCATTTCTGCTGTAGAGATGGGAATAACTTCTTTAGCTAATCTTCTATTAAATGGACAAATTGTTGAAGAAGCTCTTGCAGATGATGTTATTCCTCCATTGAGGAAAGTATTGAGGTAAGGGACTCTCAGAGGAAAGCAACAAGCAACAAATGCATTAGCTAGGTTAATATGTCATGCGCCAGTTGATCATGTGTTCATTGGGGTAATTCACTGCTTTGGAACCGTTCTTCATAGATCTAGTCTCTTTCCTTTCTAAAAGAAATTTGGAAGGTAAGATTAAAGAAAAGGCACTTGAAGTATGCTGCAAAGAAAAACATGGTGGAGCAATGAGTCATCCTCTATGGGAAGTACTCATGGAAGCACCTAACTGCTTGGAGTGCACACTTGGTTTCATTGGAAAATATTGTGGTTTGCAAACCAATTAAAGTGCTGATAAGTTGTGTTGTGCCTTGCACACAGAACCCATTTTGCCAATGGAGGCCCCCTTTATTTTTTCTATTTTGGCTTGGTCTCAAATATTTTCTTTACATTTGGGCATTTTGACCTCCTTGCTTGTGAGAGAATGAAATCTTGATCAATTGGATAATTTTCTTTACATTTGGGCATTTTGTCATGTTTGAGCTTCCTTTGATGTTGTAGTGATTGAACTAAAGTGTTTTGATTGGTGTTTTGCTCAAGAAATAACTCCTTGTGTACTTTACACTAAAATTGTGCTTCACTCAACTTTGCGCTATAATTTTACTTCAAACAAAACATTGAAAGTTCACTTCACATGACAAGTGCTAAAAACCTTAGTCACTAATCTGGTGTCAACCAAAAGTGTCGCTAACTTCAAGCTTAGTGTTGTCCATGGGTAAAAGCGGGACATTCACACATTGCTAGACATTGCACTGATATCATGTGGCACAAGACATATCCTGTGAAGTCCCATTTCTCTGCATGTCCTGTATGGAGACATTTCCCCACTTTTGGTTCAATACTGCCTAACAGTCTATCAGTTGACAGTGTCATTAATGGCATTTGTCAAAGCACATAAAGGGATGAATACTGTCATTAATCCCTCATTTGCATTCGAAATTTCTCGAAGAACCTAAGCTCCATGAATTTAGTGATTTCCCAAGCAATTTGCTACGTGATTTAGAGCTCCCCACGATGATATAGGAAGATTTGAAGGGTCGATTTGCAAGTGCATCAAGTGTTTTTTATATTTGCCAGGTCATCCTCCTTTGCAACTTCTTTTTTTTACTGATTGGAATTCCTTATTTAAACTTGGATTACTAAATTTATTTTTTTATTTCCTTTTCCTTCCAACGTGGATTCCCGTTGATTAAGTAAATCCTTTTTTGCTGTTATTTTCATTTAATTTGGTTTGAATTAGGGTTTGCTTGTTTCAATGAGTAAAGCTCCATGTGGGGTTGTATTTATTGCTTGGGATGGTGAATGCATTTGGCTGCATATTCTGATAGTAGGATTGTTAAGAGTATTTCATTTTATGGTGGGGAAGTTTAAAATTCAGTAGTTTCTAGATTAGGGCACAACATTTCCTATAGAGTTAATAGTTAAATGTGCCCTAGGTGAGAATTTGGACGTAGTGCAAATTTTGACCTTCAAAGGATATATCCCTTAGACATTAAAAATGATGTTGATCCTAGGAATAAGTTCTTTTCAACTTAACACTTAGAAAATTTTAGGGCTAGGATGCTTATGCGCTAATATCACTCTTCACTGGATATATCCAGTGAGGTCTCACTTCCCTGCATCCTCCAGTCAATCGTGGTTTCCCCGCTTTACCTTAGAATTTTTCAGAAGAAGGATTTGTGATATCTTCTTGTTGCGCCGAACATGTCCAATGAAGCCCCAAACCCCCACTATCTGGTGAAGTGCTTCTGACCTGCTTCTGAAATTCCTAAACACCTAGTGCCCCTTTAGAGCTAAAATGTTATTGCGCTAGATCTATCCTTCAACCTCCAATTTCCCCGCTATCTGGTAGGATGAGTTTTCGCTGCAAACTCTTAATATTACACCTTGCACCAATATACTAGGCATTGTCCTAAAACTCCACATGACTGAATTTATCCTATGAGGGCCTAGAAGCCCACATATTTAGTGAACCTTCAAAGCCCTGTTTTGTCCTGTCAGGGTCAAAAAGCCTACTCCTAAGCCAAAATGACTAATTTAGCTAAGTTTTCATCTTGCACTAGATGTATTGCACCATAATTGCTTATTTTTAGGTACTATCTTTCATGTCTAGTATGAATTTAAGGCATCTCTAATGGTTGAGAAGAAATTAGTTGCTATTTGCATTATGTGCCAATGTCCATTGACATGACAAAACCCTACTTTATGTTGTAAACAATTTAGTTCAATACCTAAACATGATCTAATAACCAAGCATAGCTAGAAACATGGTATTATGCATCTTTTCATGATACAAGAGTAGTCAACATGAAATACAGCTTCAAGGGAATTCCTCCAGTGACCAAGATCACCTCAGCTTGGAATAATATAGGAGATACATACTTGGGTCATATTGACAAAGATGAGTTCAGGGTTTTGAATATTTGGTGATAATCCAACCAAATGGGCCAAGAGGATCAGAGATAATGGAACAGCACAAGTTGCAGCCTTCCCCAGATTGGCGTAGTGTCTAGAGTTAATCATTTCCTATGGAGAGAGATATCATCCTGAGTCAAGATCAGTAGTAGCTCAAGATGGTAGTGTAGTGGCTAGCTTAATTGAGGAAGCTTTGGCTAAAGCATAAATGGCATTCCCCCTTCTCCCACTTTGATAGTAGTCACTAAAAATCACAATCAGATTATGTATGCCCAAGGACCAGAGGTCTGCAAGAGGCTCATCAATGAAGTATGGATGAAGAAGAAAAAATCTGCTATGTCAAAGCTTCCTCGGGTATTATATAGGAGTGAGTTTAAAGATGAAGTAGGTGACTTAGTTACCCTGCTAAGAAAATTCATGGGATTTCCCTCTACCTCCGCCTTTGAGGGCTAGATGTTTGGCTACATTGAGGAGATCCTCAAGGGAGAAATGAAGTTACACTGGGCTCACATCATTAGTGACAACATTCATGAGGGTTTCCTTGCACTTAACCAATACAAAAGTTTTCATTAGACATCATATGTTGGATACATGTTGGCAAGGGATTTTGTTTATCCTAGATTATCACAACTCAAGACAATGTGAAATGCTGATGGTCAAATGAAAGTATATGAATTCTATCCTCAGCTAGAACTCTCACAATCTTTGGTACATTACAAGAGAGTCAATGACGCATTTACAATGCATATAACTAGAATGTTGCAGGGAGATATGTCTAGGAGACTATCTCTAGAAGCTACCAATGTAGTACAGACTTATGGCAATTGGTATATACAATTTCCCAAGTTTAGTTATATTAGAGTTCAAGGGTTTATGGGAGTCCCTTACAAATTGCCAAAATATCCAACAGATAAGGTTATACTCTCGAAGTTGACTAGGCAGTTGTGCACCTACCATGGGATGTTGAAACATCTACACAAAGCCTCTATCAAGTTTCCTATCATTTTGGGGAAGGTCTGTTCACTTGCATCACTATAGGTGCAACAGAATATTTTGACACTGAACTCCAATTGTTACATTTGAACTTCTACAAAAATAGAACTCATTTTGATCCATTTGGCACAATAGAGAAACATGTCAGTAGGAAGCTCTTTCATTAAGAGAATTTAGAGGATTTTTGGGCTAATCGCCTAGATGAGCATGAAGTTATCAGAAGAAAATGGTTAGGGTTGTCACTAGATTACATTATCATGTTCCACATTGCCCAAGTACCTGATCAATTGACTGACCATGGGGATGTGATTCAACAAAAAGAATGGATAGTAGTGTTTGGACAACCCACCCCACCTCCAAATTAGGCTAAGGTAGAGGAGAGCACCTTATATGAGATTATGAAACCTCCAATCAGTTACAACAGGATGTGGATGCAAAACCAAATAGCTCAACTGACTACAATAGGGGTTTCTCTCACATATACCAAAGATCCACAAGAAAGAGAGTGATGATGAGAAAGACAAGCCTATTGAGACCAAAGAAGAGCCAAAACTTGGTGCATCAGGAGATGTAGCTAGGGTAGTCGATGTTGATAGTGAAGGAACAAAAGATGACATACCAATTGCAAAGAAAAAGGATAAAGGAAAAGTTTCTAAGGAGCCAAAGAAGAAGCAAATGAGAGGCATCATTTCTCTTCCACAAACCAGAACTTAAAAAAGGAGAACCATGCCAAGTGGAGAAGGAGAAAGCTTCAAGGTTAAGAAGTGAAATAAAACAAAGAAGGCACCTACTTTGAATATAGTTTCAGACTCTTAAGCTTCAGGAACTATCCCTATAGCACCACCTCCCTCTTCTACTAATCTATGTACTACATCAACTGTATCTGCTACCATTGTGTCATCTTCCCCTACTGTTCCAAGCATATATCACCTCCTGTCTCCTCTAGTGCTCCTATCACCTCTTCTTCCCCTATTGTACTCTCTACTGCACTCTCTTCTTCGAGCTACCACCTTCTCCTTTATTACCATCCATTAGCCCCTCCACTTCCTCATCTTTCCTACCTTCCATTTCCATCTCATCCATCAATCCTCCTATCTCCTCATCATCTTCACCTCGTTTCCCCATTTCTTTTTCCATTTCCTCCATCTCATTCATTTTGCCTTTCATTATGTCTTTGCCTCCCATTTCCACTATCCTTTCACCACCATCATTTTCCTTACCACTCCTCAACCTTACCAATCCTATCATTCTTTCCTTCGTTCTTCATCTACCTTCTATTCCTCCTTCCTTAGGTTTTATAGCATTTTCAAACCTATCCTGAGTGCAGCTACCCAATGCCATAGTCAATTCCTTAATGGCTATAAATAATTCTTTAACCTAGCCATTTCGGGATAGAAAGGACAAACCTAAGCCCTCCTCCCCACAAGTGCCACTACTAGAAGGAATATAGAAGGTCTGTGCAGAAATGAACATGACGACTACAGAGGAGGTCATTATTGAGGATGCACTGGATAACTCTCCCACAAATATGAGCATAGTGGAGATAGTGAATTTAGATGGCAACCCTGTTAATTAAAATACAGATGACACTGTGTTAAATATTGCTGCACAGGACATTGTACAACACTTACAGCAATTGGATCATTCCAATTCACCTCCTAGGGTAGATATAGAGATTGCTGGGAATGAGGATGGTGTTGACAAAGGAGTGGGTTCAAGTGATGTGATTCTTTCAGATTCTTTGAATAAAGGAGATAGTCATATTGGTTCTCCTAGTCATTCAACAACAATCCCATCTTTGCTGCAATAGAGGATTCAGAATAAGCCTCCCCAAGTTGAGGTAGTCTTTTTCTGGGTTTTCATGGGATATGATTCCTTTCAAGAGAGGTGAAATATCCTATATTTCACTTGCGTTGTTGTGTGCTAAAACACCCATCAATATGTTGGCAAACATAATTCATTGGCGACTTCGGTACTTTGCAAACCTCACTATTGAAGGAAATACCCATCGGCAAATGATAACAATGGAGAACTCTTATCTCGGTGAATTGTTGGTTAGCCAAACCACATTCGACCCAATGACTATATTAGCAAATTTATAGTTCGTCAAACCACACTCTAGCCGATCATTAGTTTGGAGGTAGGTTCGAAAGATGATCAGCCGAAGGAAGGCTGTATATAGTGATATTCAAAATTAACTTCTTCCCATATAATGAGGATTCTATCAACATGCAAGCTACTAACTTTCCTGTCGTTCGGAGACAACATCAGCTTCTTGTCACTTTACTTCTTTGTAATGTTGCAACGATGGCGGCTCTTCCAATATATTTGGATAAGATGTTCCACCCTGTTGTTGTTGTGATTCTCTCTATTACCTTTGTTCTGGCTTTTGGTGAGGTTATCCCAGAAGAAATATGTTCACAATATGGCCTTGCTATTGGTGCAAACTTTGTTTGGCTTGTAAGTGTGCTTATGATTGTTTTCTATCACATCGCCTATCCTATTGGGAAGAAGGCCGGTAAAGGGGGAGCTTACACATGATGAGATGACAATAATAAGTGGAGCACTTGATCTGACTAAGAAGACTGCTCAAGAGAGAATGACACCGATTGAATCAACTTTTTCATTAGATGTCAATTCTAAGTTGGATTGGGAGGCAATGGGGAAGATCTTAGCTCGAGGCCATAGTCAGGTTCTTGTGTACTCTAGAGACCCGAAGAATATAATAGGGCTTATTTTGGTTAAGAGTCTCCTAATAGTTTGTGTTGAAACATAAACTCTTGTATGTGCTTTGTCAATTAGGAGAATACCCAGGGTTCCAATAGATACGCCACTTTATGATATCTTAAATGAATTATAGAAGGGATGCGGTCGCATGGCTGCAGTTGTCAAGACTAGAAAACAAAAGCCTCAACTTGATGTTGGTGAGAAGTCTCAGGAAAGTCTCAAGAAGAGAACAAAAGACTCAAGTTTTAATTCTTCTATGGTGCTGAGTCAGGTTGAGTCAGCTGCAGACATTGAGAAGGGTCAAGTTGGAAGTGCAGTATTGCCTACCAAGTATAATGCGCTAGACAAACAACAAAATCTTCTAGCCTGCTCTAAATGGCACATTGGAGGCTCAGTAGTGGTTAGCCACATTACAAGGAAATCAATCCTGAAAATGTTATCATGGACGACCGCAGAAGGAGAGTGGATGTTGGCAAAAATGATAAGTGAGTGGAAGACTCGGTTCTTCTTATCTACAAAACTACTCTTTTGTCACCTGACTTTAGTTCGAACTACAACCCCTACCACACTTCACAACATCTAGGATAGAATGGAAGCCAAAGGCACTAGTGAAGTATAGATTACCTAAACATCAAACAGACAGGATATCTTTCCTAGGAGATTTAATGCTCCAAGACAAGGAATGATTCTATCTTTTGAGTCATTAACAAGGTCTTTCTAAAATGTGCATTTTTTGGTTGATATACCTATAGAAATGAAAGACCCAGGTTCTAACAATTTTAATATGTGTCAATGAACCTGGAAAGACAACATTAATGGATGTCTTACCCGAAAGAAAGACAGGAAGTTATATATATATATATATATTTCAAAAGGTGCAAGAAATATTTGCCAAGATATTGGGGGTATTATGAACAAAATGGCATATATTCTCAAGTTACAGTCTATGAATCACTCATTTATTCAGTATCCTTATGTCCAACAACTAAAATATATGCAAAGGTTACAAAGCTTTTGACAATGGAAGGCATGAGGAGCTAAAGATTATGAATGTGGAGAAGTATGAAGAACCAACCAAATGGAAATGGAAAGGATGCTGATGACTCTACAGCCTAATGGATGAGGCACTGGTTGATATAGAGATTCTGGTGTTCTCTGCATTCCACCAGGGAATGCAGTCCCCAATTAGAGCCTATGTTACCCCTCAATTCTAACAATACTAGGTAACTTCCCTAGTGTGTTTTGCAAGCAGGGTAGTTAAACATGTTAAAGGAGTGACATAGGTCTACAAATTACAGGTTCCATTGATATATATTTTTAATTCTTTTAAAAGAATTAAATATTATTTTATGGCCCAAAGGTAATTAAGTTCACACTATAGCCATGTAAAAATAAATCTACATATGCTTAGGTGACTTTAATATTTTCAAGGCGAATTAATTCTTTTAGAAGAATTAATTGATTTTACAAAGGGGGTAAAATTATTCCCACTTTCCTTATAGGGGAATAATTAGCATTTGGGTAGGCGATGTTGGTGAATTAATTCTTTTTAGAATTAATTAATGTAAAAAGCATGAGGTGATTATTGTTTTTTGGTTGGAAAATCCCTATGAAGGGAAAAGTGGAAAAACCATTCAAAGAATGGGAGTGGGTAAAAGAAGTTACAAGTAGTTTTATTCCTACTTGTGTGGGGTAAAATGTTATAAAAGGGGATAATTTCATTTTACATGGGTTCCTCCCTCCCTCCAGAAATTTTTTTTTGGGAAGGAAGAATAGGGATCTTTTGACAAACTTTGCTTTGTTGATGAGTCATCTTATTTGATTTAAAACAATTCTAGCTTTTTTCATATGTGCATGAGTGGAAGTTTGGAATAATGGATTTCAACTTTTTGTAAACTTTGAGTTACAATTTTTTTGTTGTGTGCTCTTCGTATGTTGAATATGTAATTTCTATTCGGATAAATATCCTGATTGGTATTTGAGAATTTGGAATGATCTTTATATAGCTCACTGCTGTGAATTACTTTCTCCTATGTTTGAGTGTTCAAGTGGTGATTTCATTCCATTTTGATATATGAGTTCATAAATATATTGTTGTTACAAGGCTTTGTACTCATTTTATTTTATTATATTTTAGAAAATCTCATTTCCTGCTTTCAGGTTAAAATCATACCCATGTATTTAGTTTTATCATATAAAGGAAGCTTCTCCTTTAAAACAATGCAGAGAATAAATTGTAAAATTTATTTACAATTTGTTCAACTATTAGTTCATTTGCCACCTCATGTAGGGTAAAAGATACAAAGATTTTTGGGTGACAAATCTATATACTAACATGTTCCACTTGACTAATGATTCAGGTTTTTTATCTTTTGGTTGAATGGTTGTTTTTGTCGGGCTAGTAGTGAACGGTAACAACCTTTTTTAGGTTTTTGCTCAGGTGTGGATCGAGCTCATTTTTATTTAAACTTTTTATTATTATATATAGTATGCATGTTATCACCTTTTATTAAGAAAAAAAGTGTCTCTTTGTGATCAAGTCTTCAACATTCTTCTACTACAAGATGGAGGGCATCACTTGAGTGCTTTTCATCCAACCCTAGACTAGTGGTCCCTCGCAAACCTTCCTACTAGAAGTGGCCCTATCCTTCATGAGGGTAGCAGATAAAGAAAATTTGTATGAACATCATGCCATCCTAGAATTACTATGGTGTCCTATCACATACAATATTCCATACTACCCTAAATACCCTTTAGCTAAGTATGACAAATTTGACTTTCATGCAACTAAACAGATACTATGAACTAACAATGCAAGCAGCTAATTGTATTACTTTGGCCAAAGTTTTGATATATCAATAATATATTCCAAATTGGAAATGTACATCATTATTCACACACACCTCTATCTTAAACTTGTCAATAATAGTCACATTATTCACATACAAAGCATATTGCTTTTGACATAATCATTTCTAGACTATGTAAAATTGTCCTTCCACCACTAACTTGGTTGGTTGGTATTTAATACCCAATTCCAAATACAATCAAACTAGTCAACTAAGTGGTAAAGAGATATTCTCTATTAACTAGAAATGATTGAATCACTTTTACAATATCATGCTTTTACAATATGTAAGAGCCTTAATCGTATATTGATAATTCAAGGAAGATTCAAAACTCAAGACTGTGAGATAAATATTCATACCTATAGTACTATCTTAAATTCATATTAGAGAATTCATATTATTCCCTTATAAAGGATTTCTTTCCTTTGGAATCACATAAAAGTATATATTAGTATCAATTGATACCAAGTTTACAACAAGATAAATTATCATTTAACATCAATCTTCATACTATCTCAAGTTGAGTTTTACTACAAGTCTACATAGTTGGCTAAGTCCTCAAGTGTTGGTTTAGAATCCATCAAAATGTAATGACATAATAGTTTAACCCACTTGTTTCATCTTAGTTTTCTTTGTGTTTACATAATTTATGGTATAAAAGAAAACTATAATAAACTGTCTCCTTTCTTCATAGAACCATCTAAATGACCTATTTACACAAAGAGAAATATAGTATTCTATTATTAACACAATTCACAAGTTTTTCCCAAAAATAATTTGATGAACACATTATTCTTGTATCAAGAATGACCCTCAAATAATTATATTATTAAAGATGTTGTACAGACACCTCCTTCACAAGACAATTATTGAGTCAAAAAAAATTTCATATATTTTTATATGCACAAGCACGTTCATGCGCGCACACATGTATATTCATATTAATACACACACACACACACAATATATATATATATATATATATATATATATATATATATATATATATATATATATATATATATATATATATATATATATATATATATATATATATATATATATATATATATATATATATATATATATATATATATATAAACCTTTGTTAAGAGGGATATCAAAAGCTTTATGACATACTTCACTAATGTAATAGTCCTCCTTAAGTCATGAATAAACCTTTGTAAATAGGAATATCAAAAAGATTTATGACATACTTCACTAATGTAATAGTCCCCTGTAGACTGTTCAGGGACAAAGTCCCTTTAAACAAGATTGTGGATGTAATCTAAACATATACGCTTTTTCTCACTTGGAGATTTTTTCCCAGCTAATAATTTTTCAATATCTAAGATAGGAACAAATAGAAGTTTATTTCAATGCTCAACAGAGATATCGACACCATAAAATAGCTCAAGTCGATAGTTTCTTAGTAATGACTATCATATCTAATGGCCCTAATATGGTCGGACTGGGCATGAACAATAAAAACTAGGAAACTAAACCATAGTCCTTATTCATAATATAGACCTCTATTTATTCATTTAATAAATATCCCCAAATATTATCTTTCATATAAAATATTGACCTATATAAGGTCAAAATTATAAATAATCAAACTTATACATAATACAAAACTATAGTGGCTAGAATGATAATATCTAGAATCAAGAAGAATACAAACCTATATATGGTCGAAGCATTGATTTCATACTATCAATACAACTTCATTGCATAGACCACATTGTGGTCTTTAATACTTATATTTGTTAGAAATGAAGCCCAATCGTCACTGCCCTTTTGTCTTCCTCTTCCAATGTCTCTTCACTTGTCTGAAGAGTCTATATAATTTCCTTCTCATTCTCTTTTTGGTAGAGATGAAGACTGTTGTAATTGAGTTGATTAATGGAATAGAGTGTCCTGCTTTCCTTGGTGGATATAGCCATTTTGATGGTGAACCATGTTCAATCTGTGTCTCTATTTTTATCTATGTGTGATTGACTTTTTATCTATTTTAGTTTTCTGTTTAGCTGCATTTTATCTTCAACAATTGGTATCAGAGCCTTGGTGCTTGATCATTTGGCATGAGAGGTTTGAGTTTGAGTGGGAGCAATGCCGACTAATGAAGGAAGTCCTAGGAAATCACAAGGGAGGCTAAAATCTAGTGAGAGAGATATTGGTTGCTGGTATTGTGGCAAGTAAGGCCACATCAAGAAGAATTGTTGGTTTTTGAAGAAGGCTGAAAATCATCCAAAGGAAGATGAAGCAAATCCAGTACGTGAAGAGGATGTCGGTGCAATAATTGGTGTTCTTGTTTCAGCCTCGAAAGAAACATCACCAAATTTTTGGGTGCTCACTTCAGGAGCATCGCTTCATGCCACTCCATGCAAGGAGTACTTCATTAATCTACAAAGCGGTGATTTTGGTAAGGTTCTTCTTAGCAATAGTGAATCTTGTGATGTTATTAGCAAAGGGGATGTTTTATTAAAATTAAAAAATGGAAATAGTTGGCTGTTGCAAAATGTCAGATATGTCCCTCGGCTCAAACAAGATTTTATTTTAGTTGGACAATTATTTTCACAAGGATGTAGAGTCGATTTTGAATTGAATAGATGGAAAGTCACAAAAGGGTCCTTGGTAATTACTTAAGGCAGAAAAGTAGGCACCCTATATGGCATAGAAACTCTTGGTTCATGTGAAATGGATAGGTTAGATGATGTAGTTGATTCTGACATTGATGAATTTCTTAACCTATTGGAATCTGATCAAATATTTGTCCAAGAAAGTGCAAGTGTCTCTGCAGAAAATACAGAAATTAAAAAGACAGAAGCTATGGAATGGGAACCTTATAAAAACATTAAATATTGTAAAAAAAGTTGTGACAGCCTGTCAAAATCTGAAATGAAGCCCAAGTGCAAGAGAGAGGATATTTATCCCTGGAAGAAACATCACCATGGCAAGAAGATGAAGAAGTCTGTAGAAGGTTCATCTACATTTACAAGGCCTCCTCAAGCATCTGAAGGTGGCAGACGGCCTCAGAGACTTATTCTTCAATAAAATTTAGACGATGAAGATGACTATCCTCTGAGGACAAGAAAATGTTTACAAGAATCACTCCGAAAGGAAACTCCAGCCAATTAGGTTGCCCCTGCAATTGGGCCTTACCTAGAAACAGGTAGCAGTAGCTATGGGGATTCTTCACGTGGTATACTAGGGTACTCGAATACTGCATGGAAGTCTAGTGGCAATGACTCTACGAGTGGAATTGGTGGCTTTGGTGGGTATAGTAGTGGTAGTGGTGATGGGATAACAAATGAATATAAAGATTATTGAGGGACTTATGGTGCATCAGGAAAGCAAAGTTAGAGAGGCCCAAACACACGTTTTAGGCCATGTCCAGACCGCAGAGGCAGTTATGGAGGTGTTGGATTTGGCCCTAATTTTGTAGGGTATGGGACAAATACAGCTATAAGTTATGGCTGCTTTGGTGGTGCACAGAGTCCTAGTGAAGCAAGCAAAGAAGTCATGTTTGTGTATGTGGTGGCTGACAGGGATGAGGAGGCAACTTTAGGGAGAATGCAATGCCTTGCTGCATTGGCTCGATGGGAAGAACTGAGCAATCTTTGTAAAGAGTTTTGGACTTCTGCAGAACCAGCTGCAAGATTGGAAATGGCCCCATTGGCTGCTAGTGCTGCATGGAACATGGCAGAATGGGATTAGATGGTAGAGTATGTTTCTCATCTAAATGATGGCGATGAAACAAAACTTCAGATGTTAGGAAATACTGGTGGCAGTGGTGATGGTAGTAGTAATGGAGCAATCTTCAGAGTTCTCTTTGTTCATCGCAAAAAGTATGTTGAATCCTGGGAATATGTTGAGCGTGCAAGGAAATGTGTGAGGAAGGATGATGAGGAGTCAGAATTGGGTTGTGATAAGAGGCAGAGTAAGAAGTTTAAGGGCGTGAGACAAAGACCATGGGGGAAATGGGCTGCGGAGATTAGAGATTCCTCTATGCGGGTTTGTTTGTGGTTGTGTACGTATGATACTGTTGAGGAAGGCATTGTTGTCGGTGATGAAGCTATCGCTGTCGCTGATTTTATTTCATTGCATATGCCATTAACTCCTGCCACAGACAAGATATTTAATGATGAAACTTTTGCCAAGATGAAGATGGGGGCACGCATAGTAAATGTTGCTAGGGGCAGCGTTATTAATGAAGAGGCACTGGTTACAGCACTTGATAGTGGAATTGTAGCTCGAAAGGTCCATAAGTAGTGGGTTCTTGACATCGAAAGGCTACCTTCTACCCTTGAGGGTCCTGGTGGCATTTGGTGTGATGTGGATGTTGTTGAGCTCTCATATTATGGAGCACCAGCAGCAACACCAAAAGAACAATTGTATACAGAACTGGTAGAAGGTCTCCGAGGAAGTGATCCAAGCATTGGTTCATGTTCTCAGGTCGCAAGCTAGGAAACATATGGAACACTGGGGGCTATTGTTAGAAGTTGAACTGGCTCTCGTCAGGATGGCTTTCTGACCAACCGCCATGTAGCAGTAGATTTAGATTACCCAAACTAGAAGATGTTTCACCCGTTGCCACCAAACCTTGGACTGGGTGTCTATTTAGGTGCTGTTGAGAGGGCTACATCATTCAATACCGATGATCTGTGGTACGAAATTTTTGCTGGCATGAATTTAGAGACATTTGTATGAGCAGATAGGGCATTTATTCCATTTGCAAATAGCTTTGAAATTTCCAAAGTTCTTTTGCAAAGTTGGGAGTGCATGCAAATTGAACTTTTTGAAAAGTACACTCTTGGAGGTGTTAGTTTGGTTGACTTGGTTGGAATTCTCACCAAGATTGGTCAACTAATGGAGTGGTTACTTGGTATTGTAGTTAAGTAACATTGAGTTTCAAGGATAGTGGGGACAGCAGTGTGGTTTAGACTTCAGTGGGAGATTGTTGGAAATGAAGCCCAACTGTCACTGCCCTTTCATCTTCCTCTTCCAATGTCTCTTCACTTGTCTGAATAGTCTATATAATTTCCTTCTCATTCTCTTTTTGGTAGAGATGAAGATTGTTGTAATTGAGTTGATTAATGGAATAGAGTGTCTTGCTTTCCTTGGTGGATGTAGCCATTTGGATGGTGAACCACGTTAAATCCATGTCTCTATTTTTATCTGTGTGATTGACTTTTTATCTATTTTAGTTTTCTTTTTAGCTGCATTTTATCTTCAACAATATTAAGATATCCTCAACAAATAAACTAGTCGCAGTCTTTAAATCTTGGCATGATTTTGTCAATGTTCTAACCTAAAATGGTTTCTAATAATACCATTGTAATAACAACACATGGACTGAGTATAGTCTCAGGCATAGTTCACTTCTTTATCAATATGCAAACCAATCAAGGTTGCTAATGTATCACTAGTAATTTATAATACGTAGACCTATTATGGTCTCATAAATATATAACACTATATTTTTAGTATACATACTAATTATGGTCTCAGACATATGGCATTATGCAATATCAATACCTTGTCCCAGTATGGGTTCAAAATGAACTGGTTTCATAATAAATAAGCAAACTAATGAAGAACAGAGGTAAGCCCTCCTTTAAACAATTCCAAAATGCATTCCTTTTTAAAGAATGATTCACATGAAACCATAATTTACAGATGTATAGTTTTGAAGTTAAAAACATATATTCTATGCTTGAAAAAGCTACAAAACATACCCATGCCTCAAGAGTGTTTTCCTCTATTGAATCTCAAACCTCTCTTCCTCCTCTTCTTGTCTCCTCTTTCTTTCCACTCTCCTATTTTATTCCTTGCTTTCCATTCTTCACTGCATTTTGCCCTCATTTTTAGGTGATGAAAATGCCCCTAATTTCTCCATGGATATTAGAGATTTCTTTGAAGTTAAGTCCAATCCATCAAAATAAATGCCACACTAGAGTGAGTACACACTATGGTGTAGTGTGATGGGGTTATTTCCCAAGTTCTTTCAATTCCCTCACTCTCGTATTCAATGCATTCATCTCCACTTCGTGGAGTTCATCTCATAGTATTTTAATTTAAACATAAACCAAATCATGATCTATATAAATATATTTATTTAGATTTATATATTTAGATATCTACTTGTATAGATATGAATTCATATAGATATATATATTTATATATATGTATATATATTTACATAATTTCTTACATATATAAACTATCCCATGCACACAACTTGTGTAAGGTAGTTTATCACCTTTCTGACAAAAGCAATAGTGAGATATGCAAGGCAATAGATTGTCATCTAATCCATTTGAAGAATATTATGAAAAATTTAGTAATTCAAAGGATGACCAAAGCAATAGTTAAATGACAATGTAATGACGTAAAGTACTTTAGAGACTTATGACACACTAACACATCCAATGAAACATTCATATAACCTCTAACAACATGCATGTGTGCATTCTCAGAACATGATATCGTAGCCATTTTCCTGATCTGCTACACTCTCTTTGGCGATACTATCCCTCCTAATCAAGGAGAGAGAACTAATGATTCACAAGCACATCATTTAAGATTAATTGCTTTTGGATTTCACTATGTGTGTTTTTGTCTCAACATTTTGGATCACACTCAGTGATCCATCATAAGGAAGAGGATACAAATGAGTAGGATTGCCAAACTTTGCCTTATAAAAAGGAGAGAGAGGGATTAGCATTGAATAGAATGAATGGAATTTCAACATCTAATTAGAGGTAGAAGAAATAAAATTATAAAAATAACACTAAGGAACAAAGATAGGAAAGTCAAATTGGTATTATATTATAAAATAAAATGTAAGAAAAGTAATATATATGATAAATCATACAATATCTAAAAGATTAAATTTAATATGCATGAAACAAAGTAGATTAAAATGAAAGAGTGACAATAAATATAATAATAAAGGTTTAAGTATCAAAAAGAATGAATTAACAGAAAACCAATATAGGGTCAAACAATTTAATGTAATCCACCTCAAAAATTAAAGATTAAAGAGATAAAAATATAAAATTAGAAACAAAGGAACAAAGTTTGGTGGGCGTGAAAATATAGTAATATATTATAATATGTAACAATGTAAATAGCATAAATAAATAAAGTATCATGTAATAAATAAAAAAATATAATAAAACTGAATAAAGTAAAATATGTAATACATCTAAATAAAGCAATAAATGTACTATATCATGCAATATATACTATCTAATAAAACTAAATAAGCAATATATCAAGCAATATGTAATAAATTGCAAGATATAATAAATAAAGTAATATATATATAATATATCTATATGAGGCAATATATGTAATATATCTTGCAATATATAATAAAAACACACAACAAGTTAATGTGCAATATATTGTGCACTATGTATTAAATAAAAAATGTAAAAAATCAAAACTCATAAAAATAACTCAATAAGGTCAAGCCAAAGAAACATGAAAGTATCAAAAAATATAAATAGCAAGTAAATGTGAAAGAAATTTAGTAAAGCAAATTGAAAGAGCAACCTAGAAGGTAGAACACAGAGGAGAATTGAAAAATGTTAAAAAGAAAGACAAATCAAAAAAATATTATAAATCATGTAATGGAATAATAAATCATGTAATATGTAGTATATCATGCAAATAATAATAGTTAGAAAAATATAATAAATCTCACACAAGTAAATCAGTATTATATCATGTAATATATAGTAAATCAAAAGACATAATAAATAGCCCCAAAAAGGTCAAGCCAAAGAAACTTGAAAGTAAGACAAATTGAGAGATATTTTAATAAGTAAATGAGTAATAGACAAAGTAAATATATAGTAAATGAAAACATATAATAAATGGTCCAACAAAGTCAAGCAAAGAAACTTAAAAGAAAGACAAACAGAGAAAAAATTTTAATAAGTAATTGAGCAAGAGACAAAAGTAAATGACAATGAAAGTACTTAACATCCTAAATAAGCAAAAACTAGAAAGGAAATAATAATTGCAATATTTATGAAGAAAGTAAATCAATACATGTAATAAATAAGAGAAATAAAAGAAAATCCATAGGAAAGGACCACTCTATGAACAAAGAATGAAGCATAAAAAAAGGGAGAAGGGCAACAAGAATCACAAAATAGAAACACGACAATAAATGGAGTTAGCAAGGGAGGTCTTAAAACATAAAAATGGATGAAGGATAGGAAAGCCTAGTCACATAGAATGTAAGGAAACCGAAAAGGGAAGATTAGGGTTGACAAGGACTAAGCACCACGAGGAACTATGCCCCTAGATATAAAAGAAGGCCAATGACCCAACACAAAGGAGAAAACAGAGAGACATCAAAGAGGAAGAGAAACGAAAGGGGAGGAATGAGAGGGTGGTGAAAAGAGGCGAAGGGTATAAGAGAAGCTAAGAAGGAAAAAGGAGAAGGAAGAGAAGGAACAAGTTTAATGAGGGGAGGTGTGGAGAGAGTTCAATAGGGGTTGCCAAGCAGGACTTAGATGCCAACCTTCATCATGATTAAGATTCGTAGGGTCTTTCCTGATGAAGATGGATTTAAGGAGTTTTCTCCTGAAAAAAATATCTTCTTTGATGAGAACTTGGGTGTCCTCCAAACAAATATGGTGCTTGGTTTGAAAAGAGAGCTCTGCGAGGGCAGATTTTGAAAAATGATCATGCCTAATGTCAGCACTATCTTCTTTGATCCTCATGTTAATGGAATGACCAATTTCTCCAATATATGGGGTCCCACAAGAGCAAACAATTTTATAGACTCTTGAGTTGAGCATACTATGTCTAGGATCCTTGATAGAAGGGATGAGGTTCCTAACAGTGGACTCCTGAGTTGAGCAAACAATTAGATGCTGAAATTCCATTCATTCTCTTCAACCCTAATCCCTCTCTCTCCTTTTTATAAGGCAAAGTTGGGCAATCCTACTCATTTTACAATCTCCTTCCTGATGATGGATCACTGAGCGTGATCCAAAACGTTGAGACAAAAACACACGCAGTGAGATCCAAAAGCAATTAATCTTAAATTCTATGGACTATGGAAAGCTCATGCCTACTATTGCAGCCCTTGGGGAGGGAAATCATTTTCAAAGCAAAGCTTCTGAAGAAGCTGAGGATTAAACTCACAAAGCGGATTGCAGATTTAGCTTTCTTAAAAAGATGAATAGATTCCCGCCTTTTCTCCTCTTTTGTTCGTCTCCTCCACCACCTCCAGAACCATCGAACTTGTCATATCTTTGATCAGGCCAGTCTTTCACTTCTAAGATCAGTCATTAAAAGCACCAGAGCTATTATAGACCAGATATCAAAACGGCTGTTCTATCTCCATCTCGAGTTAGCAAGCTCGATTCGATGTGATGTCTGGTCGCTACCGGACACCCTTTCCCATGCTAGGGCGGAAGGTTTAAAATCGTCTTGGGAAACAAGGCAAAAAAGAAAATTTGCAAGGCTAGCCTCTAAAAAATGCCAGCCTTTCTCCGTGTCTTTCTCTCACTCTAGCCAGTACTCTTGTGAACCTATTACCTTCTCAGCATGTGTTGCTCATTCGACTGGTTTTAACGATAGCTTCTGTTTAAAACAGTCGGCGGTTCCCTCTGTCTTGCCCACCACATCTTCCACTTCTATTTCTCACTCTCTAACTTGCTCACTGGTGGCGGATAGGGAATGTAGATCTCACTGCAACAGTGTTAACTTTTCCAACAGTCTCATCAATCCTCCTCCTATGCCCTCAGTTTCGAATTTTTCCCCATACTGTTCAGAACGATGCCGAGCCTGTGGAGAACGTTGATGTTGGCGTCACAGTTCCGGTTCACAGACCACGCAGCAGCTTGTTGCCTTCTTCATTTTACAATGTTTGCGAGTCTGTCCAGCCTCCTCAAATGTTCTCAGCATCGATACCTCCTCCATTCTCTGGCGATCCAGTGGAGAACGATGCCGGTGAGTCACCATTGACCGTTGCAAGTGCTAACGTTCATTTTCTTCCTGGTAGTTTTACGTCCTCTCCTAGCATTAATTTTTCCTCCTCTTTCGATGTTCTTCCCAACAGCTCTCCCTATCCGGCCACTTCATCTAAACACGTGCCATCACCGCCTCTCAACTGCGCCAATCATCTTCCCCCCTGCCTCCGTCATTTAACTACACGTCCCATCAACCAGCCGTGATTGATTCGTCCTGTCCTCAGTCTGATCTCCCCTAACCCACCATTAATGATCACCAGTCATCTATTGTCTCGTCCCATCTCTGTCGCCATACCGTCATTGCCCATTCCTCCCCCGCTTTGATATGTGCTCTCCTTCCACCAATCACTGCACACCTCGTGGGTGCACTTTGCCCTCCTCAAACCTGCCCCCCTCCTTTTTCAATTTGTTCTGCCTCGGTCCCGTCTAAGTTTTTTCACCAATCTCTTACTCCAAATATTATAGCAGACTGGGAAAACAAGCTTGTCCTCAACCTATCCTCATTTTTTATAGACCTACTAGCCATCAATTTTTTAAAAGGAGGCTTGGGTTTTTCTCTCGCTCTGTCTTCCATCCCCCATTTAGACTTCCTGGTTGAAATAGAGAATACCATTCATTCTCTCCCCAATACAGTCGTTGATGAGATTTGACAAGATTGTATTGTAGCCCTCAGATGTACTAAACTCCCTAAGCAGAATGTTTCTAAAGAGGAGTTTTTTGTGTTCAAACAACTTTTGAGAAACAATGATGTTGTCATTGTTAAAGCCGACAAGGGAAATGCCACTGTTATTCTTGACAAGAATGATTATGTCTCCAAAATGATCAACCATCTAATCGATAGTAGCAATTATAAAGTCCTCCCCCTTAACCCCGTTTCCAAGATCATGAGACTTGTTAAGAATGCCATTGCTCATTGTTCCTTTGATGACGTCACCAAGAAACGTCTCATTCCCTGCAAAGAAATTACCCCGCGTATTTAGGGCACACCTAAAATCCACAAACTTGGCATTCCTCTTAGACCTATAGTTGACACCAATCATTCCCCTACGTACAATCTAACTACCTTCCTTGCTAAACTAATCTCTCCCTTAGTAGGGAAGTCAGATTCTTTCATCAAAGAGTCTACCCATTTCATTGATTTCATCTGGGACAAGCACGTGGACGCTGCTGATATTCTTGTTAGTTTCGATGTGGTGTCCTTAATTACCAAAGTTCTCATGCGTGACTCCTTGGAATTGATTAGACGCAAAACCAATGATGAAATCACTTCTCTTAAAGAGTTGTGCCTTCGTTCAACATTCTTTACTTTCCAAGATGTAGTCTATGAACAATCCAATAGGGTCGCCATGGGTTCTCCCCTTTCCCCTATCATAGCCAACCTTTATATGGAGCATTTTGAAGAATCAACTCTTAACTCCTTTCCCCTCAAGCCTAGATGGTGGAAGCATTATGTTGATGACACCAGCACATGTTGGCCTCATGGCCATGAACAATTAGAACTCTTCCACTCCCATCTTAATAGTTTGGTCAATTGCATACAATTGACCAAAGAACTTGAAGCCAACAACCAACTTTCTTTTCTTGATGTCCTGAGCATTAGAAAAAAGGATGGTTCTCTAGGTGGCCAGGTCCATAGGAAATCTACCCACACTGATCTTTACTTCCATGCTTCCTCTCTTCACCAGCCCAGCCAAAAAATTGGTGTCCTTAAGACACTAGCCACTCGTGCTTACTACATCTGTGATAAGGAGCACATTGACCTAGAGCTCTCTCACCTATCTCAAGTTTTTAAACTCAACGGGTTCAGCAACAAAGCCATCTCGAGAGCCTTTATCTTTACCAAAAATCATACCAACTCGAAACCTGAACCTGATGTTGTCAACCCTTCCTTTGTTAGCACTCTCCCTTACATAGAAGGCCTCTCTAATAAGATCTAAAAAATCTTACATAAGAAAAGCCTCAAGTGCACCTTTAAACCCTACTCCACTATTAGGAACCTCATCCCTTCTGTCAAGGATCCTAGATATAGTATGCTCAATTCAAGAGTGTATAAAATTGTTTGCTCTTGTGGGACCCCATCTATTGGAGAAACTGCTCATTCCATTAGTACAAGGATCAAAGAACATAGTGCTGACATTAGGCATGATCATTTTTCAAAATCTGCCCTCGTATAACACTCTTTTCAAACCAAGCACCATATTTGTTTGGAGGACACCCAAGTTCTCATCAAAGAAGATAATTTTTTCAGGAGAATACTCCTTGAAGCCATCTTCATCAGGAAACATCCTACGAATCTTAATCGTGATGAAGGTTGGCATCTAAGTCCTGCTTGGCAACCCCTGTTGAACTCTCTCCACACCTCCCCTCCTTAAACCTGTTCCTTTTCTTCCTTCTCCTTTTTTCCTCTTAGCTTCTCCTGTACCCTCTGCCTCTTTTCACCAGCCTCCCATCCCTCCCCTTCCGTTTCTCTTCCTCTTTGACGTCTCTCTATTTTCTCCTTTGTGTTGTGTTGTTCGCCTTCTTTTATGTCCGGGGGCATAGTTCCTCGTAGTGCTTAGTCCTTGTCAACCCTAATCCTCCCTTTTTGGTTTCCTTACATTCTATGTGACTAGGCTTTCCTATCCTTCATCCATTTTTATGTTTTTAGACCTCCCTTGCTAATGCCATTTATTGTCGTGTCTCTATTTTGTGATTCCCGTTGCCCTTCTCCCTTCTTTTTTGCTTCATTCTTTGTTCATAGAGTGGTCCTTTCCTATGGATTTTCTTTTATTTCTCTTATTTATTACATGTATTGATTTACTTTCTTCATAAATATTGCAATTATTATTTCCTTTCTAGTTTTTGCTTGTTTAGGACAATGTTTAGGACATTAAGTACTTTCATTGTGATTTACTTTTGTCTCTTACTCAATTACTTATTAAATTTTTTTCTATGTTTGTCTTTCTTTTAAGTTTCTTTCGTCATTTACTTATTAAAATATCTCTCAGTTTGTCTTACTTTCAACTTTCTTTCGCTTGACCTTTTTGGGGGTATTTATTATGTCTTTTGATTTACTATATATTACATGATAAATTACTTATTTACTTGTGTGAGATTTATTAGATTTTTCAAACTATTATTATTTGCATGATATACTACATATTACGTGATTTATTATTGCATTACATGATTTATAATATTTTTTTGATTTGTCTTTCTTTTTAACATTTTTCAATTCTCCTTTGTGTTCTACCTTCTAGGTTGCTCTTTCAATTTTCTTTACTAAAATTTCTTTCACGTTTCTTTGGCTTGACCTTATTGAGCTATTTCTATGAGTTTTGATTTATTACATTTTTTATTTAATACATAGTGCACGATATATTACACATTAACTTGTTGTGTGTTTGTATTATATTTTGCATGATATATTACATATATTGCTTCATTTAGATTTATTATATATATTACTTTATTTATTATATCTTGTAATTTATTACATATTACTTGATATATTACTTATTTAGTTTTATTAGATACTATATATTGCATGATATAGTACATTTATTGCTTTATTTAGATGTATTACATATTTTACTTTATTTAGTTTTATTATATTTTTTTATTTATTGCATGATACTTTACTTATTTACGCTATTTAGATTGTTACATATTATAATATATTACTATATTTTCACGCCCTCCGAACTTTGTTCCTTTGTTTCTCAGTTTATATTTTTATCTCTTTAATCTTTAATTTTCGAGGTGGATTACATTAAACTGTTACACCCTATATTGGCTTTTTGTTAATTTTTTCTTTTTTGATACTTAAACCTTTATTATTATATTTATTGCACTCTTTCATTTTAATCTACTTTGTTCCATGCATATTAAATTTGATCTTTTAGATATTGTATGATTTATCATATATATTACTTTTCTTACATTTTATTTTATAATATAATACCAATTTGACTTTCCTATCTTTGTTCCTTAGTGTTATTTTTTAAATTTTATTTCTTTTGCCTCTAATTAGATGCTGGAATTCCAATCATTGTCTTCAACCCTAATCCATATCTCTCCCTTTTATAAGGTAAGGTTTGGCAACCCTACTCATTTGTATCCTCTTCCTGATGATGGATCACTGAGTGTGATCCGAAACGTTGAGACAAAAACACACATAGTGAAATCCAAAAGCAATTAATCTTAAATTCAATGGATTGTGGAAAGCTCATGCCTACTAAGCACATCATTACTGACAAGGAAGTTATTCCATTACATTTAATCATATGTATATACAAATGAATGAAACTAAATTATTTATCACATAATCATAGAATGAAGATAATATCTTTACCATTGATCATCATCATCTAATATTCACATGTTGCATACACATAAAATAATTAGAATATACTTAACACAAATAATCTCTAAATAGGGTAACTTCATAACTATAAGTTTAAAATACATGATAAAATGTCTACTAGAAAATTGTTTAAAATAACATAGTTTTAACTATCTAAAAATGGGCTGTGACAACACACAAATTGCAAGTTTCAAAAAAATAAAGTGCTTTGATCCCATCATGAGGCACACAACACAAAATACTCTCAAACGAAAATACAACATCCATCTCCTCAACTTAGCACTTGATGTGCCTTGGAGTGAGGGAAGATTTGATCAAATCAATCTTAGAAGAGATAAGGGATAAACTACTAGTCCAGGAAAATCCTACCAAGAAAACTACGGAATAACAAATGAAAATCTTAACAATAGATTCACTATAGAGATCTTATGCTTCTCAAAGAACTCATTAAACTTAAACAAAGGAGATTAAACACATTTCACCTCTATGATGCAGGAGCATCTAGTGGTGTAAGGGCAATCTTGCATCACCCAAAAATATTTGAAGTTGTTTTGAATTTGTTTGCTTTTGTAGGTTTATTTAGTTGTGTTGGAGTCCATGTTGACACTTTATTGGTTTGGGAAATTCAGAAGTTCAGAAAGGGTAAAAATAGCAACCTATTATTTTTAGTAAGTTGGCTTATTAGTGTATGTACAGACTTGAAAATTTACCCTAAGAAGAAGAATTGTAAAAATAAGAAAATGGTGAAGAAATCATTTGAATATCATTTATAGTTTGAGAGATATTAATGTTTTCATCTTGGAAAATTTCTCTTAATGAACCTAAAATTTGAATTTAAGGCCTTTAGAAGCCTCACTGGGGTTTGAAAAGTGGACAAAATGATCTTTAGATATTTTGTGCATTGTAGACCTCTTCACAAGATTTACAACACATAGTTTTATTTGTTAATCAGACGCCCAGTTCAAAAGTTATGGCCCTCAGATGTTGTGTTACAAATTTTCAAAAACTTTAAAAATTTTAAATTGCTAATTTCTTGGGCAGAAAATGGATAGTTAGACTTGGCATCCAAAAGGGGAGTTACATTTTTCTAGAACATTTAGGAAGGTAGTGGAGAAGTGGCATGGAATTTATTGGTGCCAAATAAAAAATGGGAAACATAAAGGTTATGAAGGACAGTTCCATGTGTAGTTGTGGATTCAGATTGTAGAAGTCTCTAATAGAGGAGGGTTTTCTCTGTTGTGAAATAGTCCATGCTGTTGTAACATTTTTGTGGGAATATATGTTTTTTGTTTCATGTGTGTCAAGTGGTATTAGAGTGAGGTTTCTTGAGTGTGTAGATAGGTTACTAACCATGAGGTAGTGGGTAGTAGGGATCAAAATGCTTGCATGAAGAAACCGTGGTAGTGGGAGAAATGTTTTTATAGAAGAGGGTTTGAGAGCCTTGTAAAGGTAAATCAATGCATTGCAAGAGGATCTATGAAGGGGGTTTGAGCTAGGGATTAGAGAACAAAGTAAACATGAAACTAAAGAAGAAGAATCATTCGAGGAAGAATAAGGTGTTCCAAGAGATCCTAAGCAAGATAGGTGGTTGAAGGCCATTTTGAAGATTGGAAAGAGGACCCTAGGGTTAAGTTTCCACCTATTCTAGAGATCTAAATCTGAAAGAGCACATTGCTTGGATAAATGATAAGGAGCAATATTTTGAGTTTAAAGTGGTGAAGGATTTAGATCGGGTCAGGTTTGCAAGCACAAAGTTGAAGGGTCATTCAAATATTTGGTGAAAAGGGGTCCAATTAGAGAGAAATAGAAGAGGAAAAGGAAAGATCACTAGATGGGATCAAATGGTGGATAAACTAAAGAAGTAGTTCATTCCTATGCACTATTAGTTGGAGTTGTTGAAGAAGCTATAAGGATTGAAATAAGGTAACAGGTCTGTTATGGAGTACATAGAAGAATTTAATAAAATTATTATCATAACAAGCCATGTAGAGGCTAGCAAGGAGAAGGTATCCCATTACATTAATGGGTTAAAGCCAAGTATTCAAGAGGAGCTGAGCCTAGTTAGAATGACCACCATAGAAAATGCATACTACTTTTCTCTGAAGGTGCAAGATAAGCTAGATAAAATATTCAAAAGCAAGCAAAGAGGAAGGGGTTGTAGAGGAAAGATAGGTGGAATATCCTATGGAATTCTAAATGAAGATCAAAAGAAGAATGAGAATAAACCACCAGTCAAAATCAAATAGGAGATAATTCCTACCACCCTCGAGACAAAAATAATGGTGAACAAAGAGGAAAAGGAAGAGGAAGACCTAGACAAGGACCGAGAAGAGGAGTCTTCAAAGGAACCTATTTCCAATGTGGAGAAGAAGGACATCAAGCATACGAGTGTCCGTAACATCAAGGAAGGAAAAATAGAAGATGCAAGGTTAATGCATGAGTTGCACATGTGGATGAAGATGCCAAATCTAAGTTTGAAAAGATGAAAAAAGAGGAGAATCTCTTGTCATAAGGAGAGACTTACTGACTGAGGAGAAAGGGCCAATTCAGAAGAAAAGTTTGTTCCGCACTAGATGTAAATTTGGAGGTAAATGTTTTGATGTTATCATTGACAATTGTAGTACTGAAAATCTTATTTCAGAAAAGATTGTTAACAAATTACAGTTGGAAAAAAGGAGACAACCACATTCGTATTAGATTTTATGGTTGCAGAAGGATTATAGAGCTTTGGTCAATGAGTAATGCTTAGTAAAGTTCAAGATTGGAAGTTACTCTGACGAGGTATTGTGTGACATCATACCTATGGATGCTTGTCATATATTATTAGGAAGGTCATGGCAGTTTGATAGGCATGTGGTACATGATGGCCATGAAAACACCTATACCCTAACTAAAGATGGGGTTCGTCACAAATTGAAGCCCTTGAAGGAGATAGAAGAGAATGTATGTAGTAGTGCTAGGATTTGTTTGGTTGATGGTAGGAAATTTTTTGATGGTATGACACATGAGCATATGTGCTATGTGTTGTGTTTGCACTAGAATATAGATTTTGTTGAATAGATTTTGAAGCTATTACAAAACCCTAAAATCTATACTATAAGCAACAGAAAAGATTAATGATAAAAACTATAAAAACCACACAGATATAGATGTTACCCAAGTATTAAAATGTGGTTGCTCATTATTTGCATAACTCCAATGTCAATGTTTGTCCCAGGTCATTAATGAAAATGAGTTTGATTTTTATAAAGTTTTGGGGACGGTTTCAAAAGTGGTTTGATCGGTTGAACGAGAAAAAGGTAGGTAAAAAGGTGGTTAGGGTTATGGTAATAGGTTTGTATTATTTTTGTGAAATAGATTTAGGTTAAAGTTTGGACAAAATAATAAATTAAGTTTATTTAATTTATTATTTTTTGGGAGGTGTTTTGGTTTATGGATAAATAATAAATAAATTGAATTTATTATTTACGAAATATGGTATAAAAGGTAAGATTTACTTAATTAATTAAAATTAATTAAATCTTTGGATGAAGCATAACTTAGGTCAATTTTGGATGTCTACATTTTGCCCCTCTTTGAGACGATGTTGCAAAAGCAATGTCGTTTCAAAGAAGAATAAAACATAGGTTTTGGATTAGATTTTGGGTAGGCTGGTGATCACATGGGGCTTATAAAAATGAAGCATTGGTAGGTAATGCCCCCTCAAGAGGATATGCAGGGACAAAGGAGATGGATAGGCTCTTGAAAAAGCAAAGGAAGGCAAGGAGATGGATAGGCTCTTGAAAAAGCAAAGGATGGAAAGGAGATGGAGTTATGCGAAGTAAACTTTGAGCAACCTGATGTTTGATATGGCACCTAACAGTATGCACCAAGGTATAAGGACCAAGGTGACTATGTATCATGTGCCCCAGCATAATACAACCTTGTCTAACATATGAGGAAGTCTCAAATTTTTCGGGAAGTGTTTTGGTTTATGGATAAATAATAAATAAATTGAATTTATTATTTACGAAATATGGTATAAAAGGTAAGATTTACTTAATTAATTAAAATTAATTAAATCTTTGGATGAAGGATAACTTAGGTCAATTTTGGATGTCTACATGTTGATCCCTAAGATAAAAAAAAGGAGGAATGTGGAGATGTATCAGCAGAAGTCTCAAATTTGTTGGAAGAATTTAAAGATATTATATCTGATAATGTACCAAAAGGTTTTCCACCAGTGAGGAAGATAAGTCACCAAATGGATTTGATACCAAGAGCTATTTTTTTGAATAAGGAAGCCCATAGAATGATTCTTGTAGAGAATGAAAAGCTGAACAAACAAGTTCAGGAGTTGTTTAAGAAAGGGCTGATAAGGGAGAGCCTAATCCATGTGCAGTACTTGCAATACTAGCACCAAAGAAGGATGGAAAATAAAGAATGTGTACAAACTTGATATACTTCAATAAGATCACGATCAAGTATCCATTTCCATTACCAAGGATGCATGGGATAATGGACTACCTAAGTGGAGCCAATTACTTGACAAAGATAGATTTAAACTGTAAATATCACCAAATCCAAATATGAGAAGGAGACGAATGGAAGACAACCTTCAAGACAATGGAAGGTTCATAAGAGTGGTTAGTCATGCCATTTGGGGTAACCAATGCACCAAGAACATTCATGTGGCTCTTGAACATGGTATTAAAATAGTTTTTGGGAAAGTTTGTTATTGTTTATTTAGATAACATTTTGATTTTCAATAAGACTTGGGAAGAGCATCTAATGCATATCAAAAGAGTTTTAGAGAAGCTAACGAGGGAGAAGTTGTTAATTAATCTGAAGAAATGCAGTTTTGTAAAGGAGTTGGTATACTTAGGATTTGTTGTCTCAACTAAGGGTCTTAAGATGGACCTAGAAAAAGTAAGGGCTATTGTTGAATGACCCATGCCAAGGAGTGTTACAAAGGTAAGATCTTTTCATGGTTTGGCAAGTTTTTATAGGAAGTTTGTCAAGAATTTCAGTAGCATTTGTGCCCCACTAACTGAATCAATGAGAGAAGATAAAAGAGAGTTCAAGTGGACCATAGGAGCAATGAGGATTTTTGATATGTTGAAGAAGAAAGTCATAGAGTAACATTTTTTGGCACTTCTGGATTTCAACAAGGTATTTCAGGTAGATTGTGATGCTAGTGGTAATGCCATAGGAGTTGTTTTGAGTCAAGAAGGTAAGCCCATTGCCTAGTTTAGTGACAAGTTTAAAGATTCCAAGAAAAAATATTATGTCTATGATCAAAAGTTTTATGCAATAATTTAGGCTTTATGTCTATGATTAGAAATAGACATTATTTGTTGCCAAAGAGTTTTTTCTATATATTGATCATTAGGATTTACAATATATTAATAGTAAAGGGAAGTTGAATCAAAGACACTTAAAATGGGTTGAGCTTTGAAGAGTTATACCTTTGTTTTGAAGGGGTGGAAGATCAAACAGAGTTGCAGATGCCTTAAACAGAAGGAAAAATTTGTTGATAGAGATGAATATAGAAGTTGTTGGGTTTAACAAACTCAAAAGTTTGTATCATGAAGATCTAGATTTTGCAAAGGCTTGGAAATATTTTTAGGAACCAATTACTTTGGATATGACAAGGTGGTTGGATTTCATGATCCAAGATGGTATGCTATTCAGAGGAAGCTAGTTGTACATTTTGAGGAGTTCCATGAGAGAGAATCTGATCAAGGAGAAACATAGTGGAGGATTGGGAGGACATTTTGGTCAAGATAAGACCATTTCTCTTGTTAGTGAGAATAACTACTAGCCATAGTTGCACCAGGATGTGAATAAGTTTGTGCAAAGATTCAAAATATGTTAGATAGACAAAGGGGTAAGTCAATATATAGAGTTGTATCAATCGGTACTTGTACTAAAGAGACAATGGGAATACATCAACATGGATTTTGCTCTTGGTTTGTTGAGAATGCAGAGAGGACATGACTCCATATTTGTGGTGGTTGAGAGGTTTTCAAAGATGACACTCTTCATTCCATGCCATAAGACTAGTGATGTTGTTCATGTTGCAGAATTATTTTTTAGAGAGGTGGTAAGAATACATGGTCTACCAAAAAGCATAGTTTTAGATGTTATATGGAGCCTAATCAGACTCAGAGGTTAAATTTACGCCACTTTTATCGGTGCGGTTTCCCCCCAAATCATTTAATGGGGTCAAGGGGCAGTACCCCTTGCGGGGGTTTGGGGGCAGCTCCCCCAAGACGAGGTCAAGGGGTAGCACCCCTTGTGGGGTCTAGGGACAGCACCCATGGCATGTTCCCTATCGTGATACAAGGCAAGATCAAGGGATAGTGCCCTTGAAACCTCCAACATTTTTTTATTATTTTATTATGGCCTTAGGAGTTATTTTTTCTATTGGCTGATATAAAAAAACCCTATTTTTGTAACTGACATAAGGCTTGATAAAAGTGGCTAAGGGTTAGGGTTTTCAATGATGTATTGTAGCATTTTGCAACAGTATTGAGTTGCAAGGATTGCTAGTTGTGATCGGTTTGATTTACCGGATAATAATTTTGGACTCTCTATTGGTGGATGTAGCTCGTGTTTAGGTGAACCACGTTAAAATTTCTTTCTCACTGTTATGATTTCTGTGTATTTTTATTCCTGTGTTTAATCTTTATTTGCATTTAATTGATATCTTCTGCCGGCTAACCCTAACATTAGATGGAGATACAAAGTTTGTTGGGTATTTCTAGTTGACTTTATGGAAGAAGTTGAAGATTGATTTGAAGATCATTTGTGCACATCATCCATAGACTGATGGACATACAAAGGTGGTGAATAGGAGTTTAGACAACTTGCTAAGATGCTTGGTAGGAGATGTTGAAAGTATGTGCCTAACCGATGTTGTCATTGATGTAAACATATCAGTGTTGTCATTGGTGTCAACTATTCTCTTATTTTGATGCTTGCTTGTAATGAGTTAGATGCTTTGTATTTGCCTATGTAAGTGTTGGAAATCTTGATATTGAGGATATTGAGAAAATTTGCTCATTCGGTAGAAACAATTTATGTTGTAGAAGAATAGTCCAACAGATTGCTTTGCATTTCCTGTAGAATGAATATCTTTGTCTATAGATTGGAAGTTATTTATAGGCGTATCTAAAGATGCTATATCTCAAGTTTGAGCCTTCGGTATGAAGATCTGAGTGAGTTATGTTCACCAGAATAAAAGTTGCTTTTCCTAAGTATTCACTGGTGACAGCGAGAAGGTATTTAGCTCTGCATTCCTGCGCATTGAAGTATTATGATCTGTGGTTATATAGTTAAGTCTAGAATGATGATAAGTGCCTTCAACTCCAATGGTTCATGATTTGGTAGTCTGCAAGCTATCCTTTCTTTATGACAATGGCTGACAGTGTTATTTTTGTGCTTTGGTTTGAAGATTCTTCTTGACAGAGTGGTTAGGGATCATGCGGTTGTTCCTGATGATTTCAATGTGCTTGTGGATGTCTCTTGATCATGTTCCTACTTTTGGATTGGTCTGCAAACATAATTTTGGATCAAAGATAAATACTGTTCTTGAAAGTCTTAATGTGAACACCAGTCTTGGCCGACTTGGTTGCTTTCACTAATTGTGAAGATGCATTGAAGATTGTAGTAGCATGTTGTGGTGTTGAAGATTGTATTTGAGTCCCAACTAAGGTGTTGTGTGATCCGCATACATCATTACATCCTTCCCTTAGCAAATTTTTTAATTAGGTCTAGACCTATTTTCTATCTATGTTTTTAATTCAGACCTTGGAGATTGCTCCAATGATTGATGAATGTAATGCCGACCTTGATGTACAATCCAAGGCTGATGAGTTGTATAAAAACATGTACTGTAGTTGCAAAAAATGTATGGAAGTGTGAAAATGAGAAGATAAGTGCGAAGGTGTAAACGAGAAGAGTAGAGGAGATATACTATGCTTCAATGGAACTGAACCTAGGCATGGAGTAGATGCTATCAAATCAGTTCACCAATCTTGGCAGTGAGCCTTAACATTTGCAGTGAACATTTTGGGCAGTGAGTCTCTATTTTTTGGTATTATTATAACTTATATATTTTTGTGGGCTAATAACCACTATGGTTTTTCCCTCATTAGGTTTTCCACGTAAAAATCTGGTGTCTCATGTATTGATTGTATTGTTGTGTCAAGTTTTTCAATTCATGCTTTCATTGTTATATCTAAATAACAATAATCAAGAGTTTGATTAGTTAATATTCATAAGAGGTTAAAGTTTTGGAGACAAATGATTCACCCCCCCTCTCAGTTGTCTGGTACATTTCAAAAATTGGTATCAGAGCTAGTTGTTCGGAAGAAAGTCTAACAGCTTGAGGAAGATCCAAGATATATTTTAAGAAGGAATCTCCATAGTTTTATGGGACAAATTATGCTCTATGGAAGGTACGAATGAAAAGCCATCTCCTTTGTCCTGGTTATAAAGTGTGGAAAGCTACAGAGACAAAATTTACCATGCCTCAAAATGGTTTGACAACTAAAGATGAAATAAAAGAGTATGAGTTGAATATAAAAGCTAGAGATGCCTTGTTAAGTGCCTTGAATGATATTGAGTTGATAAAAGTCATGGATCTAGAAACTACAAATGAAGTTTGGGAAAAGTTAAAAAATTTGTATGAAGGAGATTATTCTGTAAAAGAAGCCAAGTTGTAGGGTTTGAAAATGAAATATGGGGGTTTAAAGATGAATGAAGATGAAAACATAATAGCGTTCATGCAAAAGGTTGCTGATCTTGTAAATGGAATAAAAGGTATGGGAGGAACTATTAGTGAGAAGGAAGTTGTGATGAAAATTATTAGATCACTACCAAAATCCTACAGTGATAAGGTAGCTGCAATTGAAGAATTAATGACTATGAAAATGGTCACCAAGAATCAGTTACTTGGAAAGCTTACAACCTTTGAGATGAGAGAATTTGGTAATGCTTTGCCAAAAGTTGAGATTGATTTCAAAGCCAGTACTTATGAAAAGATCTCTAGAGAAGAAAAATACAAAGTGGAGCCTCTTGATGACTTTGATAAAATTGAAGCTAACTTTGTTTACAGATTGCAAAGAGGATCTGATAAGCTCAAAGGTAAATTACCTTTGAAATGTTTTTCATGTGGTAAATTTGGTCATTATGCTTCTAGATGTCCTAAAAAATTGAAAGGAATAGAAAAAGATTTCAGAATAGACCTAGAGCTCCAAACAAATGCTACTATGTTAGGGATTTTTATGATGAAGGTGTGACTGATGATGAATCTGGTGATGCTAGTACTAGTGTAAATGAATGCTTGTTTATTGCTATTAAGGAAGAACATGTGTCTACTAATCCTACTAGTTGTGTGAAGGAAGAAAAACTAATGGAAGAAAGTGCTTTAGTTGTTTAGGTTGAGAAAGATAAGGATGAATGGATTATTGGTAGTGGATGGTCACATCACATGACTGGTGACAAAAGTAAGTTTGTGAGTTTGGAAAAGCATGATGGAGGATTGGTTAGGTTTAGACACAATGCAGCTGGTAAGATTTGTGGAAAATGATTTATTTCATTTGATGGAAATCACAACACTGATAATGTCCTATATGTGAAGGGCTTGAAGCATAATATTTTGAGTGTTGGTCAGATGTATGATAAAGGTTATAATTTGAGATTTAATGGCAATGGGTGCAAGATCATGGAAAGCTTCAGAACTATGATTACTACTGGTAAGAAGACCAGAGGTAACATCTATCAATTAAGAGGAACTAATGATTATTGTTTATTGGCCCAAATAGATGAGAGTTGGATGCGGCATAGAAGAATGTGTCATATCAATTTTGACAATTCGGTGAAGATAAGTTCTGCATAGGCTATAAGAGATCTATCAAAACTTGTGAAGCTAGCCAACAACATTTGCAAGGAGTGTCAATTTGGGAAACAAAAAAAACAAGTTTCAAAAGCAAAGAACAATTCTTTACTAGTTTGCTGGAGATAGTACATACAGACTTGTGTGGTCCCACAAGAACAAGAAGTCTGCAAGGTGACAGGTATTTTATGTTGCTTATTGATGACTATTCAAGAATGACTTGGGTCACCTTTCTAAAAGAAAAATCTGAAGCTCTAGACAAGTTCAAAGTGTTTAAAGCAATGGCTGAGAATGAGTTGGATTTGAGAATCAAATGCTCAAGGTCTGGTAGAGGAGGTGAGTTCAAATCACATGAATTCAATATTTTTTTTGAAGAACAAGGGATAATAAAATAATTGTCTGCAGCTAGGACTCCTTAGCAAAATAGAGTTGTTGAAGGGAAAAATAGGACAGTTCAAGAAGCTACCAGTACTATGTTAAAGGAAGATGACATACCTGAAGTATACTTGAAAGAAGCCATACATACTGCCGTGTACATCCTAAATAGAGTTCAAGTGAAAGGTAACAGTTCTAAAACTCCTTTTGAATTATTGTATGGAAGGATTCCTATAGTGAAGTATTTCAAAGTTTTTGGAAGCAAATGTTATATCAGAAGAGATGAAGAACTAGGCAAATTCAATGCTAGATGTGATGAATGAATTTTTCTTGGTTACTCTACCAAGAGTAAGGCTTACTAGTGCTACAATAATAGACTGAATAAGATTGTTGAGAGTGCTAATGTGAAGGTAGATGAAGGCAAGGAAAGAATATCAGATCTAAGTTGCTATGAACCAAATGAACTTGCAATTATAGCAAATCAAAAAAAATTGAGCAAGAAGATAGTCAAAATGAAGAAGAGGCTTCATAAAATGTTGTTAAGAATCCCAGGTATGTAAGGATTAATCATTCTGAAGATCAGATTATAGGTGACAAAAACAAAGGTGTGCTGACAAGAAAAAGAGCTGTAGAAGAACAAGTGAATTACTGTTTACTTTCAAAAGTTGAACGAAAATCTGGAAATGAAGCTTGCAATGATGGAAATTGGGTAAAATCCATGGAATAAGAACTGATGCAGATTGAAAAGAATGAAACTTGGGAATTAGTTCCTAGATTTGTTGAAAAAAATGTTATTGGAACCAAATGGATTTTCAAGAATAACCTGAATGAAAATGGAGAAGTCCTAAGGAACAAAGCACGACTTGTATGCAAAGGATATTCTCAAATTGAAGGAATAGAGTTTGAAGAGACTTTTTCTCCAGTAGCTCGAATTAAAGCAATCAGAATATTTCTAGCATTTACAGCTCACAAAGATTTCAAAGTGTATCAGATGGATGTGAAGTCTACATTTATGAATGGTGAGTTGGAAGAGGAAGTCTACATTGAGCAACCAGAAGGATTCCAACTATCAGATCAAGGTGATATGGTATATAGGTTGAAGAAAGCATTGTATGGACTCAAGCAAGCCCCTAGAGCCTGGTATGCAAGGTTGGATAAGTACTTATTGTAGTTGGGGTTCAATAAAGGTACTGTTGATTAGTAATTTTTTTAGTGGCCAATATTTTCTAATTGGGTAATAGTTGAAATTGGGAATTCAAAATTTGGCTAATATTACAAGTTGTAATGTGACGTGAATCGCCACATTTTTACAAAATTTTATTTTAGTCCTAGCTAAATCGCAAGAACAATTATTTTATTAAACTTTAAACCCAAAGATTCACCACAATATTCGATACTTGATTAGATTAGATTTGCCTAAATTTTATAACTTATAGTAGAAAACAAGATTAATTAGCCAATGATATTATATAATTATTGGTTGATTTAGGGCCATATCACTAGTTTTTAATCACCACCATTGATTTTATTTATAATCTAACAATTGGGTTTGCATTCCATGGGTTAAAATTTACCCATGGAGCTTCAATGCCCACTGAGCCAAAAATTGTATTTGGGTCATTGATCTCAATTTATAATGTAATGGATGGGGTTAAATTATGCATGTCAGATTGTACCCGCGGAGTTCCAATGGCCATGGGGTCCGAAATTACATTTAGGCCATTTATCTCCATTGAGATCAACAACCTAAATGCAATTACGGGCTCTATGGGCATTGGAGATTCACGGGTACATTTCGGCCCATGGAATAGAACCCAAATCATTAGATAATAAATAAATCAAAGGTGGTCAAAAATAATTGAGGACTGATTTAAAATATTCAATGTTTGGTTTAAAATATTAAAAATTAAGGAATTATAAACATGAGCACTACACCTTAAACTAGTCAATCACTGCCACCCTTAGGCACTTACTTTTCCATAGGAATTTAATTTTTTTTAAAAGGAAGGATTTGCCATGGTAATCAATGCATTTGCCTATTTTTTCATCAAGATTCGCCAGGATTTTCAACAAATTTCTTGTGATTTAAATAAATTCTCTAATAAAATTAATATGTTTTTCAAAAAAGGAAAGATTCACCAATAGAAATTAATATTTTTTTCCAAAAAAATGTAAGATTTGCCAGGATTTTATATCTTTTTTCAGGGGGGATTTCTTAAAGTTATCACTATTGCTGATAGTAATCTCTATTTCAAGATTAATGATGATCAAATTTTAATTGTCGAAGTCTTTGTTGATGACATCATCTTTCGAGGCAATGAAAGCATGTGCATGAAATTTGCTGGTGAAATGCAAAAAGAGTTCGAGATGTCTATGTTTGGTAAGCTAAATTTCTTTTTAGGTCTGTAAATTACTCAATCAGATAAAGGAATCTTCATATTTCAGTCTAAGTATGTGTAGGAGTTGTTGAAGAAGTTTGGAATGGAGGACTCTAAACCAGTATGTACTCCCATGGTGACTGGTTGCAAGTTGAGTAAAAATGATGAATCACCTAAGACTGATAATAGAAGGTACAAATCCATGATTGGAGGATTACTTTATCTAACTCAAGTCAGACCTGATATAATGCATATAGTTTGTCTTGTAGAAAGATTTTAAGAAGATCCTAGAGAGTCTCATGTGATGGCACTTAAGAGAATCTTGAGATATTTGAAAGGCACATTAGATCATGGCTTATGGTATCCAAAAGACAATGATTTCACTCTCAGTGCATATACAGATGTAGATTGGGTCAGAGATGTTGATGATAGGAAAAGTACAAGTGGAGGTGCTTTCTTATTGGGTAATAGATTCATTTCATGGTTGAGCAAAAAGCAAGATTCAATTTCCTTGTCAACTGTAGAAGTAGAGTATATTGTAGCAACATGTTGTTGTACTCAAGTATTATAGATGAAACAAATTTGAAAGGACATAAGGGTTGCGTATGAAGATCCAGTTGCAATCTTCTATGATAATACAAGTGATATAAACATTCAAGGAATCCAGTGATGCACTCAAGAACAAAGCATATATCAATAAGGTATCACTTTTTGAGAGAAAAGCTGACAGCGAATGAAGTAAAGATGGAATATGTGTCCACAAAGGATCAGATTGTAGACATATTCACTAAGCCTCTACCTAAGAATACCTTTGAGTACCTTAGAGAAAAGTTAGGGGTAATTACCCCTCTTGCTATAAACTAAGATGCATAAGAATGCATCAATCTAGTGGTGTCTAGAGTCTCATTCATTGATCTAGATTTATGTTTTGAGAGCTACCTCTTAGGGGGAGTAGCTAGATGTTCCTAATAAAGAAAGTGTTGATAACAAAGAAAATAAGAGAAAAGTTTAGTTGGATCAAAGCAGTAAAATGCAAGTATGTACCCTTTGCCAGTGATGTCGAAGGGGGAGAGAAATCATGTGAAAAACATAGAAAAGAGAGAGTGCAAATGTGTAAAGTGAAAGGGGGAGAATCTTGTCTTGATGGTCTTTACAAATTTTCACATCATATGTTGCCATCAATGACAAAGGGGGAGATTGTTGCAAGTATGTGCCTAACCGGTGTTGTCATTGATGTCAACATATCAGTGTTGTCGTTGGTGTCAACTGTGCTCTTGTTTTGATGCTTTTTTGTAATGAGTTAGATGCTTTGTATTTGCCTATGTAAATGTTGGAAATCTTAATATTGAGGATACAGAGAAAATTTGCTCCTCTAGTAGAAATAGTATGTTGCAAAAGAATAGTCCAACAAATTTCTCTGCATTTCCTGTAGAATGAATATCTTTGTCCGTAGATTGGAAGTTATTTAGAGGCATGTCTAAAGATGTTATATCTCAAGTTTGAGTCTTCGATATGAAGATTTGAGTGAGTTATGTTTACCAGAATAAAAGCTGCTTTTCTTGAGTATTCACTTTTTGACTGGGAGAATGTATTTTTCTCCACATTCCTCCGCACTGAAGTATTATGATCTATGGTTCTATAGTTAAGTTTGGAATGATTATAAGTGCTTTCAACTCCAATGGTTCATGATTTGGTGGTCCATAAGCTATCCTTTCTTTATGACAGTGGTTGACAGTTTAATTTTTGTACTCCAGTTTGAATATTCTTCTTGACAAAGTGGTTAGAGATCGTGTGGTTGTTCCTGATGATTTCAATGTGCTTGTGGATGTCTCCTAATTGTGTTCCTACTTTTGGATTGTTCTACAAAGAGAAATTTGGATTGAAGATAAAGACTGTTCTTGAAAGTCTTAATGTGAACACCAGTCTTGGCTGACTTGGTTTCTTTCACTAATTGTGGAGATGCATTGAAGATTGTAGTAGCATGTTGTGGTGTTGCAGATTGTATTTGAAGCCTATCTAAGGCATTGTGTGATCCACATACATCGTTACATCCTTCCCTTAGTAAATTTTTGTATTAGGTCCAAACCTATTTTTTATGTATGTTTGTAATGTCGACCTTGGAGATTGCTCCAACGGTTGATGAATGTAATTCCAACATTGATGTACATTACAAGGTTGATGAGTTGTATAAAAACATGTAATGTGGTTGCAAAAAATGTATGGAAGTGCAAAAATGAGAAGATAAGTGTGAAGGTGTAAATGAGAAGAGTAGAGGAGATATATTGCACTTCAATGGAACTATACCTAGGCATGGATTAGATGCTATCAAATCAGTTCACCAATCTTGGCAGTGAGCCAACCCTTGGCAGTGAGCCACCCTTTGGCAGTGACCCAATCTTGGTAGTGAGCCTTAACATTTGTAGTGAGCATTTTAGGTAGTGAGCCCTAAGGCAATGAGCCTCTATTATTTGGTATTGTTATAACTTATATATTTCTATGGGCTAATAACCACTGTGTTTTTTCCCTCATTGGGTTTTCCACATAAAAATCTAGTGTCTCATAGGTTGATTATATTGTTGTAAGTTTTTTAATTCGTGCTTTCATTGTTATATCTAAATAATAGTAATCAAGAGTTTGATGAGTTAATGTTCATAAGAGGTTAAAGTTTTGGAGATAACTGATTCACCCTGTCTCTCAGTTGTTTGGTACATTTCAACAGGAGATAAGCCCAAGTGATGGGATTTGATGTTATCATAGGTGGAGTTTGCATAAAACAATTCCATCAATAGATGTACTAGTAAATCTCCATTCCAGATTGTATATGGTAGTAGTCCAATAAATGCTTCTAAGTTGAAAAAGATGGATAGAGGAGAAACAAGTAATTTTGAGGTCAAGGACTTTTTAGAGCACCTAAAGAACTTACATGAGGAGGTAAGAAATCATATCAATAAGACGAATTCACAGTACAAGTCTAAGGTAGATCAAAAGAGAATATTTAAGGAGTTAGACATTGGAGATAAAGTTATGGTTTACCTGAGGAAGGAAAAGCATCATGTGGGAACATGTAATAAGTTGAAGATGAAGAAATTTGGATCATGCAAGATCTTGTAGAAGTATGATTCAGGAAATGTATATGAAGTAGAGCTACCGAGTGAAATCAACATTTCCCTTATGTTTAACATTTCTGATTTGATAGAGTATCATGAAGGTGGTATAGAGGATGGACCAATAGAAGAACAATGGAGTATCTTGGCACCTACTTCAGAGGAGGTGATAGATGAAATCCTAGATAGCCGTGCGGGAAGATGTACTAGAAATAACCGATATGAAGAATACTTGGTTAAGTGGAAAGGAAGGTCTGTTGAAGATTCGTCATGGTTGTATAAGGAAAAGGTTAACTATCTTGGTTTTTGTCAAACACCTAATATATGACAAGGTTGCTTCTCAAATTATCCTGGGTGTCTAATGGAAGAGCATCTAGTGGTGTAAGGGCAATCTTGCATCACCCAAAAATATTTGAAGTTGTTTTGAATTTCTTTGTTTTTGTAGGTTTTGTTAATTGTGTTGGAGTCGATGTTGGCACTTTAGTGGTTTGAGACTGTTAGAAGTTTAAAAAGGCTAAAAATAGTAACCTTCTATTCTTAGTAAGTTGGCCTATTTTTGTATGTACGGACCTGAAAATTTTACCCCAAGAAATGAAATTGTAAAAATAAGAAAATGGTGAAAAAATCATCTAAATATCATTTATAGTTTGAGAGATATTAAAGTTTCCATCTTGGCAAATTACTCCTGATGAACTTGAAATTTGAATTTGAGGCCTTTAGGAGCCTTGTTGGTGTTCAAAAAGTGGACAAAATGATCTTTACATATTTTAGACATCATAAACCTATTCACGAGCTTTCCAACACCTGATTTTCTTGTCATTTAGATGCCTGATTCAAAATTTATGGCCCGCAGAAGTTGTGTTACAAAATTTCAAAAACTTTAAAATTTTTCAAATTGCCAATTTTTTGGGTGGGAAAATGGATAGCTATACTTGGTGCCCAAAAAGGGGAGTTACACTTTCTAGAACATTCAGGAAGGTAGTGGAGAAGTGGTGGGGAAGTTATTGGTGCCAAATAAAAATGAGAAACAGAAAGGTTACAAAGGACATCTCCATATGTGTAGTTGTGGCTTAGGATTGTAGAAGTCTCTAATAGAGTAGGATTTTCTATGTTGTGAAACATCCCATGTTGCTATAGCATTTAATACTAGATTTTGTATTCCATTTTATTGAAGAAATAATTTTTTCTTGATTTCATTCCTCACATTTTTGGTGGGAATCTATGTTGTTGTTTCATGTGTGTATGTTGGGTGTAGTCACCCTTCATCACCCTACATGGAAAACAAACTAAATTAACTAAGATAAAGTGACCCTTTGAGTGACAAGGATAATGACAACCACACTAATTTAATGCTTTCGTCAACAACATCTAAACCACAAAAACTGCAACAATCAAAACATTCAATAACCATAGACTATCAAATCACATAATCAACATAACCACCATTTGTGATGTTCTTCTTCCCCACAAACATAACAACTGCTCGATCCCACCACTACTTTAATGGATCCTACCATGAGAGTAGGAGTGACTAGGAAGGTACCCCTCAATAAGGTTGTAGTTCATTTGCTATAAATTAGGGACTGACTCACTTGCATTGTTGTTTGGTTGATTCAAAACATCACAGCGTCTTACCAAACTCACTCCCAAGACTGCAAATCAACTAATTCTTGGAGATTTTTCACAAAAGTGAGATCTAGGTAGATGAAACTTATAATAAAAAATTAGCTTATGTTGACTTATTTTGAATAAGTTGAATTGTCATAAATATTTTGGTGGCATTATGAGAGGGCCACAATCTAGTGGTCAATGCAAGAATTCTTACACACCTAGAAAAAATCCTAAAAAGGAGGAAGTTCATTTTTGATGTGGTCTTTAGTATATGAAAAAGTGCACCAATTGGTAGTAGATATGTAGAATATGTTGCCTAAAATGAAGGGAGAAATAGCTAGTCTCAAATCTAAAATGAAAGAAGAAATGGCTAACATTAAGGAAATATTGTTCTAACTCCTTTCTATCAATCGAGATAGATTGTCTAGACAAGCCAATCCTAATCCAAATTCTAGTACTCATTCTAGATCTTATAACTTGTTATGGAAGATGGATATGTGAGAAGAAGAAGAAGTAGTGGTGCCAAAGGTAATAATATATTTCCATGCACTATCACTATTTGGAGAGATTCCAAAGAGCCTACCATCCAAGGGAGACCAAGATCAATCCATTCAACTAGTATCTAGAAACCATCTACCATCAATCACCTCTCCTTTGAAGGTAGTAGAAGAAGAAGAAGTGGCACCAAAGATAATAATATATTACCATGCACTATCACTATTTAGAGAGATTCCAAAGGGTCTACCATCCAAGAGAGACCATGATCAAGCCATTCAACTAGTACCTAGAAACCATCTACCATCAATCACCTCTCCTTTGAAGGTACACCAAAAGGTTAGAGTAGTGGAAGCACACGTGAAATACCAACAAGAGGAGCTCTTTAGACTTAAGAAGAACAAGGCAAAGGCACAAAATATAATAAAGAAAGAAATAATTTTAACATATACAGAGTTACAAGAGCTTGATGATGAGACCAAAGCTATTCTGGAACCTAAGAGTGTCCTTCAAACATACATTAAGAGGTTGCAGATGAGGACAATTATAGAGTATTTGATAAAGTTGAATAATCTAAAGCTAGTGAAGATGTGAGATGGGTAGATGAAGCATTCCTCAAGAACCTTTGAAAAATTGTCAACATTAGGGACAATGTTGGTTTTGAGGAGATGGGCACCATCAATATTAGAACAACCAAAAGTTAGAACTCATATTCAACGGGGTTTTACTTTATCAACTTCATCATATAATTGTATATAGTATAGTTTGGATATGGCTTACACTTACATGACTAGTCTAACATTCAGAGCACACTCTAGTAGAAACATAATCAATTACATACACATGATTACACTGAAATAAGGTGGATATTGAGCATCCAAGTCATCATGGATGTAATTATCTCTATATCACTTAACAACTAATTTAGCATCATTCTATATTAGAATTTTATGTAGTGTAGTTTGCATATGGCTTACATTTACATGACTAGTTTAACATTCAGAGCACACTCCACTAGAAACATAATCGAACACATAAACGTGATTACATTGAAATAAGGTGGAGATTGAACATCCAACTCATCATGAATGTAATTATCTCTATCAATTAATAACTAAATTGGCATCATGCCATAATTTTAATTTATGGGGAATGCACCATCAGTATTAGAACAACCAAAAGTTAGAACTCATATTCAAAGGGGTTTTACTTTATGTAGTATAGTCTAGATATGGCTTACATTTACATGACTAGTTTAACATTTGGAGCACGGCACTCCACTAGAAACATAATCAAACATATAAACATGATTACATTGAATTAAGGTGGAAATTGAACATCCAAGTCATCATGAATGTAATTAAGAACTTTTTTATTTATCACTTCAAAAACAATTACTAAAACAAGAATTATCCCACTAAAAGTATTTGAAGATTTCATTTAAAGACGTATGTGTGCATTTTCTTTGAAATAAAACTGTCCACGAAGGTCTTATAAGATTATAGAAAAAAGAAATTACATATACACTATGATTCAAAATGCTTTCAAATTTATTACCTTCAACTTCAAAGTTATCTAAAATAATATTCATAAATTTTAAAAACAAACTTAATATAACTACATGCTCTATATTTTGAATTGTTTATTTCAATCTTTCTTATACATAGAAAGGTAACACATCTCATATTGTAAGAGATATATATGAAGGAAAATAGGAAGTATGCCATTATCTTGTTAATATTTAACTAATTATTTAACTAATTAGTATAAAAGCACTATCAAAGTAATGTAATTATTAAGATTATCTTTAGAAATCCATTTGAAAAATACACTATAAAATCTTTTTTGAAAACTATGATCTCAGATTATTTTGTAACAAATTACATATTTTATTTTTTAAATTTACCTTAAAAAGCTTCTGACAGTTTATATTGTAGTTCTGAAGTTGTAGGGTAAGGATATACCAGTTTTGAAGATTAATAATTTATAAAGAAAAAGCTTTTGTACTTTCTCAGCAGCAAAGGCTTTGCAAATTTTCTAAATTATGCCACAATAAAACTACTAGGCAAATCCATCATACTCTAAATTATAGACAACAAACTTAAAAAATCGCCATAAAATACTTCACTAGTGGATAGAAACACTGGAATAACAAGGAAAACATATTCCATTGAAGGAAATACAAAACCCTGATTACTACAAATTTCTGCAACTAAAATCTATACAAATATAAAATAGGGGCCGATCACTCATGTAATTGTAATACCACTTTCATTAAAAAAACATCTAAATCCACAAACAATTTTATTTATTTATTGTTACGTTGCTGCGTGTATTGAAGCTTTAGTGCTATCACATGCCTGCTTCAAAGACTCTTTCCGATTTGACAAAATCAATACGGCAATTCCAAATAATATCATATGATTTCAAGCGTTAACACAGAAACGACAATTATAGGTCTAACCCTTTCAAGATGTATAGTTAATATGATTATATTTTAACAGACATTGTAGCAGAAACACACCAATCTCCATTATTCACTAGGATGGCTACCTCGTAACATTACTCTTCTAACAGCTCTGATTACTATTATCGTAACAGTAACACATCGAATTAGAGCAATCTCCACCGTCAAGATGATCGAAATCTCTGCAGGTGCCGCTGCAGTTATTATTGTCAAGCCACTCAAAGCATGGCCCCATAAATGCACCGCTCGGGGCTCTACAGGGGTCACCTTGTAATGATGAACATATTACTAATCAGTAAGTATTTGAGAATTTTCAAAGGCAAAACAACAAATAAAATCCATGATAATATTGAAGAGAAGAACGGTAAATATTACCAGAAGCAAAAGGCGCTGTGAGCAATAGAAAGATGAGAAACACATAAATGCCCTTCTCCATGGAAGCAACTACAAATATTGTACTCTGTGACGAAAGGATTACTACTTATAGCTCACACACCACTTAATTTCCTTAGTGTGTTCCGTGCAATTGTTTTTTAATTTATTGTTACCTTGCCGCTAGCGTCGAAGCTTTATTGCTATCATACGCCTGATTCAAAGATTCTTTTGGATATGACAAAATCAATACGGCGATTCCAAATAATATCATATGATTGCCAGCGGTGTTAAACAGTGAAACGGCAATTATAGGTCTAACCATTTAAGGAGTTGAAAACAATGAAGATAAAATATATGAATGAGAACAACACTTTGCGCGTAGATCATGCAATATTAACAATGATAAATTACATCGATCACCTAGATCCAATGCATTGCTATCCACAACTCGCCAGAGATTTTTCTATGCAAGCTCAAATCTTACAAAACTGAAAACAATAAATAAGGCCTTGATTTATGTGTACCTATTGATATTTCAGAACAACACCCAAGCACTAGGTGTATGAGTCGAGCTCCAAAGCAATACATGGGGGATCGGGAACCCTTGTACAGGTGAACGCTCTAGTCACTCTTGTTACGACGGTAGCAACCAATGAAGCCAGGAAGACACTGAGGAGCTATTTGACTCGAGGGAGAATGAGACTTCGTGGGCCTCAATCACAGCAGCCACACTTGTTGGTGGGGCATCCTCGTCACCCTTACTGTGGTACATTATTGGGACACATAATATGTAAAAAAAGACTGATGGTAGACCATCTAAAGGTAGCGCTAATCATGAACTAACTGCCACCAAAAATAACATCTGAAGTCAAAGCCTTCCTTGGATATACTAGTGTATATGCAAAAATAGAAATCAAATAAGGAACAAATGCGTTAATGAACCTACTCCATATTCAACATCACATCAAGAGCAAGTAACTAAAGAAATGAAATAAAACAATATTATCAAAGTAGTCCTTGTTGCCCTTGATATTTAATAATGATCTTTGAATTGATAATGTTGATTGCTCACACTAGGAGCATGACAATACATGAAAGCTCATGTGATAGCCATGTGTTCTAGGTAGATCTTTGTTAGTAGAAATGACTTGATTGATAGTGATATTTATATGAACTTGGATGTGGGAAGGAAATGACCTATTTTTGTGATGTAAGCTAAGACTAATAGGTAAAAGTGTATAAGGATTAAAATAAGTAAAAGATAATTAATTAATTATAGGACAAGATGGGAGAAATAAAATAATTAAATTAATATAATTTATTTAATTAATTTAGAAAATGGACTAAGAGTAATTGAATAAATAAAGAAAATTTATTTAATTTATTGGACAATGAAAGGGGCCTAGGATGAAAGTGCCATAAGATGGTGTCTAGATAATGTCATAAGGACAAGGTCAAATTTTAGGTGTCTACATTTTGCCCCTCTTTGAGATGATGTTGTGACTAAAGAGAAGTAACATCACTACAAAGAAGATAAGGATATGAATGAAAAGGATGCATGGGATGGGATGCCCCTTTGAGAGGATAGGCGAGTAGGAACAACACCGGTAGACTCTCAAAATGGATAAGACAAGAAAAAGATGGAGAAAAATAAGTTATGCGCATTAGGTGAGCAATCATGATTTTTTCTATAACACTAGACATTATGCACCAAGGTATAAAGACTAGAGTGACAATGTGTCTTGTGCGTAAAAGGATGCCCTAATAAGGACACAAGCGACCCTATGCCATATAGCACCATGATATGAAAGACCATGATACCACTGTGGTAGGTAGGTTATTGGGACTAATAAAAATACAAAAATGATAAAGATGCAAGATAAAATGATAAAGAGAAAGGTCACAAGAAAATATATGCCCCTATGTGGCACCATGATATGGAAGACCATGATTTTCTTGTGACAAGGACTAGATACAAATGCAAGATAAAATGATAAACACACACAAGCAAGTAAGCGTGCACAAAATCACACAAAGACAAACAAGGTCTTGCCCTTGCCAAGCTGAAAACTTATGATAGATAGTCGATGATAGATTAAGAGTGTTTTTTATGAGGGAAGGACACATCCCAAACAACACAAAGAAAGGGAAAGACATATCCCGATGATGATGATGAGATGATTGATCAAAAGATTGGGTTAATAGCAAGGTTGGAAACAAAATCAAGGATGCATTTGGATGACTTGACAAGATTGCTTGACCAGATTGGTATAGACGAAGGACAACTCACATTTGAGTTCATAGCTTGAATTTTTGCATGTCTTGATTTTTGTGTATTTTTGGGATGTTTTTTATTTTTTTAGATTCTTGAAATATTTTTTATTTTTTTCTATCTTTGAAATATTTTTTGATCTTTTTTTTTGGTTTTTTTTGTGCCAACACTACATTTGTAAGAATATGCAATATCATCATATGTCTAATGACATGAAACACACAAGTTGTAACATCCACATTCTATAAACATAGTAAAACTAGTAATTTACCATAGAGTAATTCAACAAGGTAAAAATGAGAGAAAATTTTTCTTTTATTTAACATATAATCAAGTAACTACAATCACAAGATTTCTCTTTACAAAATATAATAAATCATATTGTCTTTCTCATTTATAATAATTGCAAAAGTAAATCAAATTACATAAAGAAATTTGGAATAATTACTGCTTCTAAATATCTTACATCTTTATCACAAGTCCTGGCATGTTTCTTGCTTGGAGAGAGAGAGAGAGTATCTTTCCAGTGATTTACCTCCATTCACAAACCGGTGGTCTCCCACACATCTTTCACATAGGAAGTGGCCCTACCCTTCACGAGGGATATAGACCAAAGGTGACCAGTGGTAATTTGCCTTTCCTAAGTACATAGTGTTGTATCCTACACAACTCTATCAACCATACAAACCTAGATACCCTTTAGCTGAGTATGGTTTCTGATAGATTGTGCAATCTAGCTAAAGTGAACAAACAATGCATGCAGAAAACAAATGCATTACTTTGGCCAAATCTTTAATATCAATAATGTTCATAATGAACATGGTCGTAGTGTTCACCCACCCCTACTTGACTTGGATACTATCGTATTCTCATAGTTTATCCTCTCCAACTATGTTTACGTAAATAGTTTAAAATCTTGTCATGATAATAGTCTTCTTGACTTAGATAAGTCTATATGACATAACTAATCATTTGGTTTCATACTCGACTCTAGGGTTTTCATAATAACCCTTTGATAATCTGATATTTCAAAATATCCATATCTCATATCTATGAGACTAAGGTATATAAACGACCTTTGGTTTAATTCAACCAAGGTTAAGAATACTATGGTTCTATAATAGATAATAACTCCTATACAAAAGGAATATGAATGCTGTCAACTTACCTTTATGTGATGTCATTAACCATCACCACTTATATACTCATATATGATTCTATACAAGGTCATTTCTAGATAGAGTTAGTCTATTCCATCATAAAATAACTAAAATGAGTTATAACCATAAAGGTGTCATCAAATAATCTTTAACCTTCCTGGGTTGAACTAGGGTTTTATTATCCTTTTCCCAACATGATGGAATAACAATCCTACTCATTCTAGAAAGTAAGAATATCATAAGAAATGGTTATCTTCTAGTCTTCTTTTGACCAAGAGGTTGTTTAAATCTTTTGACCCATGTCTATTTCCTTAGAATTATCTAAACCAAAGGCTCAAATATGAATCTAAACTTTGTTTAGGTTTGACTCCAAAAGATGATAGTCTAATTCCAATTGCTATCCAACTAAAATTCATGTCAAGTTTCTCTCTTTTGGACTCAATGAGTTATGCCATAACTAAACATACAAGTGTTCTAGTCTAATCCTGATATAGAGAAATTATTGCTCCTTGAAGCACCATTAGAGACAAATTATACTTATTATGGTAAAGCTTATTATCTAGAACTTAAGTGTTCTTAATAATAGGAATACTATCTCCATGGATATCTAAGACATTCTACTTTTGACATATATATTCTATAAAAAATCATATGGTATAAAAGAGACATGAGATAAGCACATAAAATCTTACATAGTAACTTTATGACTTTTTCACAATGTAACCCACGACATAAGGTAATACATAGACATGCATACCTCTTTATTACATATTAGACTTTGTGCTTTTAACTGTCTTCGATTCTTATAATCAAAGATTAGCCTTTGGCCATAAAAATTGCATTTATGACTTACGGCTTTTAAGAGACGAAAACTTTGATTCTAAACTTTATCTTGAAGAAAGGTTATAATATCGACTAGAAATAGTATGTAGAGTAACATCGACCAAGTGTTCTTTAGTGAAAGTAAACCTTTAGACATTCTCAGCTTATAGTTAAAAGGCTTCATATGTTGCACTTTTATAACCGGGTGCCTTTTGCACAATTGTAAGCTATAATAATGTTAATTGTTCTAAGTATTCATAGCTAGATTTATCCAAATCATGGGATGACTTAATCATGGAAATGAGTATAATAGTCTCATGATAGCTACCTCAAAAGAATTCATTATATAATGAGCCTTATTAAAGCATAAGTCTGCAGCGATTATGTTTGTTCCAAGAGGTGTTCATTAACATGATAATGGAAATGAAGACATTTAAAATATATTTGCACTGAGTTGTCTGAAATATATAGGCACTGACAAAATAAGACTGAGATTATAATAATCTATAAAGGTTCCCTCGACATATGCCTTTGACCACATTTATTCCATAATTTGAATCAAGGCTAGTCTAAACCATATGATAATAGTTTAAAACATCTATCATATTGAAAAGATTCAATATTTCCTAATAGTCAACAAGAATCTAAGCACAGTTAATTCTTAGCACACACTAGATCTCCTAGCTTCAGCTATTTCATCATTCATGAATGCCAGCCTAACAAGAAAAGTGTAATGTCTCATATATATATATATATATTTGACAGAAGGCTAAAATATAAGAACAAGTATTAAAAACCTTGCAGAGACTTCAAATTAGGAAAGAACCTAGTTTCTAATCGACTTCCAAAGATCCAACAATAGTTTTAAGCTCGTCACTATGCTCCACTCGTCGCCAACAACTAAAATTCACCTTCTCAATTATATTGCTCTATTATATCCCTCCTGGTTATGGTAGTGTAAACTAAGGAAGATTTGTAGAGGAGAATTCTACTGAGGTTGTCCAAGATAGACTACCTTCCTTCCTTTCTCTAACTCCTTATCCTTCTACCCATCGTACACAATCTACTTCCACTTTTTATCCCAATGATAATGACTATACAAAAATAGCCCGACACTCCATGATGCCACCAATGACTTAACTCAGTCATGGCTATAAGGACTCGGCATGACTCGTAATGAGTCACCCCACTTCCATTTCCCACTCTTTGTAGTTGCAAAGCATATTGAATACAAAGCAGTCCACTTCATGATTCAGTTTCAACTGATAGCTACAAATTTGCATATCTCTAAACATGTTGACAGGAAGAACATTCTTTAAGGGGGCTTTAGCGAATGTGGTCAGCATCACCACCACTCTACTTTCAAAGAGGCCGACAAGGAATTAAACCTGCGTTTTCTCATTTAATAAACACTTAAAGTGGTTCGTTCCATCACTCAATATAATGAAGGCTCTCCTATTTGAGCCTTCGACTACTCAAGCATAACACCATCGACTCATTAGGAGGTATTATCCTCATCTGATGCTAAGGAATTTACATATTTGATTAAATCAAATATGATTCACATAACATCACCTCTATATTAGATAGTTATTATTTAATCAATAAAAAGATAATATTTAAACAAAGAATTACGAATAATGTGATTGGGTTGAGCTTGTCTCCCCATCACAACCCATCGACAATAATCACGTAATCTTAACTCGATGAAAATATCTTAATGTTAAGAATTGTTTATAACACCTCAAGTGACTTAATAACAATAAGAGAACCATTTTATGACACCAACGTCGTAATATTTATGTTAAACGTAAATAGCCAAAGTTCATCTTCAAATGACGTCGTTAACGCTACTAACGACTATGATGACTTTTTACGACTTACAAAGGTTCACAAGGTATCGACTTCTTGTCAATTGGGTTTATAAGTAAACTAGCAATTTAAGGCATACTTCCTACAACACATTGGTTCACACTTTTGTTACACATCTTACTCAATTTGGCAAATAAACCACTCGTAACCTGAGGTCTATATCTCTCTACTCAAAAGATACTCTCTCTCTCTCTCTCTTTTCTTTGAGAGTCATCCAAAAACCTATAATCCTATATCAAACTTGTTACCAAACAAATTAGGATCAGTGCATCATTATTTAAATAATAAATCAAATCGCATAATGCAAATATTAAATTAATAATAACATAATAATTTCCATAATTTCATAAATGACATTCAATATAATCCATGTCTTTCCTTGTCATTGATCTAAACATCTTAATAAATTTACTTGTGCCCAAGTAAAAGTAAAAAGTATAGCAGGACAAAAATTAGGGATGTAAAACAAGTGGATAAATCCCAAAAGGGATGAAATTAGATGTACCTTGGACCAAAGATAGTTAATAAGAAGGCCTATGTCCAAAGTGAGAGACAATCCATTGCCCCCAAGTGTATGGTGAGGATGAGATCATGAGATGGATGTAATGGAAGTCTAGGACAATGCAAATGGAAAAAATGAGGATTGGTAAATGGATAGATGGAAGGCTAAGACATGAAATAGAGATGGAAGGATGGGTAAAAAGATAAATGACCTAGAGGACAACAAGATCTGGCAACTACACATGGCATCTACGAGTAGGTTTTCACCATGGTACTTATCCAAGATGCCACAAAAGTGGTTTTCAACATAGGACAAATTATTTATCCTTACTTATTTTTTGATTTTTTGATTTTTTTCTTTTCTTTTTTAAATTTTTTTGACAATTTGGAAGACTCTACAAGCTAAGTATGAGACCTTGTGAGATGGATGGTATCATGTGGATCTTTGAACTTTGGATTATTGGAAGTAGCAAGTGGATAATGAACTTGATGGTGATTGGAATATGCATAAGCCCATGTATGTCTAGGAAGCTTCTTTGTAAGGATAATGTTGTTGGCAAGAGACACTGTGTGGCTTCATGAGTGTTGTCATTGATGACAACAAAGTCTATCCCACACATCTACAACACATAGTATGCCTATATCAGAAGTCAGATTGAAGAGTGTTTTGGTCCCGTGAATAAGAACAGATCATGCAGCAAGGTCTGACATTCAGGTCTAGATCTCTCAGATGGTGTAACTTAGCAAGTTACGGACTTGGACAAGTCAAGAGGAGTATCATGACTACTATATTCCAAAGATTGAGCCTCCGGTGAGAAAACATGGAAAAGATATGAGCATCTGAGGGTTGGGTTCCAGACAGGCAGAGCAGACTAAGGAAGAATTAATCGGCAGAGTATCAGACTTCAATCCAGATGAGAAATTGATGGTAATCAAGCTATTTGAGGGTTCATACAATATTGGCTGACATGATTGATGACTCCAATATCTATGATTTTGATACACATCACATATCAAGTATGGATTCAGCTGATGGATCAGTAGTTTGCAAATATCTTGAGTATTCTGGTTGCCGACTAAAAAGTTGTTAAAATCCTTGGTGTGGATACATATACTAGATGGATTCCAGTATGAAGGAGTGGATGTGATGAAATAGTGTGCAAAAAAAATAGAGATAAGTGTGGAAGCAGTAATACAAGTTCGGTATATAACAGAGAAGCAACACTAGAGCAGAGGAAGAATGAAGTGCATTAGATTAGTATATTGAGCCTAACCAGAACTGAACTTTAGCATTTGTGGATGCCTCTCATCAGTTCAAACACCTAGTTATCTTCTATAAACTTTGTAGATAGTGACTCTCTTGTAGGAAGTGTGCCTCTTGTGAGCAGTGTGCTCAAGCAGTGAGCCCTAATTGGCAAGTGCCATTTTGTACTTCTTATTCTTTTAACAGAGAATACAATCTTGGGTTAGTCACCCCGTGGTTTTTCCTTTAATAGGGTTTTCCATGTAAAAATCCTTGTGTCATGTGTGTTGATTTTATTTCTGCTCTCATAATATGTATGCTTATATGTTTTGATGCTACACTAATTGTTAAAGGTAAAAACAAAGTTAAGATATTTGAGATAACTGATTCACCCCCATCTCAAGTATCTGCCTTATTTCCAACAATTGGTATCATAGCTAAGTTCCTCTAAACATAGCCTAACATCTTGAGGAAGATTTGGGAATCTCAATGGATATGTATGGTATGAAGGAACAACTTCAGTCTGCCCTAGATGATCTTGAGCAATCTCACTCTGAAGTCAATAACTTGAGAGAAAGACTCAAACAAGCTGATGATTTCATAAATGAGCTTAAAGAAAAATTGAGTATCTCTGTGGAAAAGAGAAATGAACTACTTCAAAAATTAGCAAGTCAGAGTGAAGCCAATGATACTAATGAAGATCTGAATGAAAACAACAAGCTTTGTGAGAAGCTATCAAAAGAGGTCATTATGGGAAGACATGAGATGGAATCAAGGGTTATGAGATTCACCCAATAAATTGAAGAGAAAAAGAAAATTGAAGATAATCTAAAACAATCTCTCAAGGAGAAGACAGAGGACTGCCACAAAATTGATAGAATAATCAGGCATATTGAATATGATCTTGAAGAAGCTAGAGATAATGAAAAACAACTTGAGAATCAGATAGACACTCTTAAACAAGATCTTCAAACAACAAATGAATACAAAGAGAAATTCAAGATAAGCTCATCTTAATTTGAAGTTCTTCTTGAAAGCCAAAAGAGGGTAGATGACAAGCGTGGCTTGGGATATGAGAAAGGTGAAAGCTCTGGATCCGGTCAGAAGAATTTTGGTTCAGGAAATCAAAGAAATAGGCCAAGAAGACCTCCGGTAAGGCAACCGAATGCTCAAAGATATCCATCCTTCAATGGATACTGCTACAATTTTAATAACTTCAGTAATAAAGTAACTCAGTGCAGAGGAAGAATGAATCATACTAATCCATCCTTCTCCAGATAGTGTTTCAACTGCAAAAGGTATGGTCACAAATCTCATGAATGTAGAAATATGCAAATAAACAATTCATTCAATGGTAGATGCTTTGCATGCAATAGAATGGGACATATGGCTAATCAATACAGATCAAGAGGATATCAGTCAAATATGCAAAGAAATGTTGTTTGCTACAATTGCAATAGATCCGGTCATATTGCCAAATTCTACAGAAGTAAGAATCAGGATAAAAAGGGTCCAGTGCATCATAATCAAAATCAAGATAAAGGAAAAGTGAATGCAGATGAAGTTCACAGGGAGACGAGCAAGATTTGGGTAAAGAAGAGTACAAAAAATGTTGGTGATGGATCTGCACTAGAATCTGGTGCTGATATTCCTTTCGAAAACTAAATAGATGTGCTCTGGCTCAGGGGGAGTCACAAATGAAAATAAAATCCCCCAGCCAGTCAATTGGTGCCTAAATTTGGCACATGAAATGGTGCGGATTAAAGGGTTCTCAAAAAGTCATCCATACAACCCTCGGTGAAAATATGAATGATTCGCATGGAGTCTTGCAAGAGTTTAATCATCCAAGATTAATCTGGTGTGATAGCCATCCAGTAAAAGTAGGATTTTCATAAACAGATCCGGTATGAGTCAAATTGAGATATCTTGATCTGCAGATTCATGACATGATTGGAGGAAAGAAGATACATTGTCAATTATCACTAAAATGATTCTAAGTGCATCTCAGTGATTCAGAAAGATCTCTCTCAGAACAAGGCAACCAGATGACTTAAGTTGTGTATTTATTGCAAAAGGAAATTAGGGTTTGCGTAGAGATAAAAGGGTTCTTTTACTCATCATTTGCACATTTGCATTTCGAGAAGAAGAAAAGAAGAGCTTTGCATCAAGTTTTGACAACTTTCTCAAAGATCAACCACAGAATCCAATTCAACCAACGATTTGTTCCAGCTCTTTTTCCTGAACCCTGAAGTGTAAAAAGGTACTTCCATTTTGAATATCTCTCTCTCTGAATCTTGTACAAAAATGGCTACTCTAATGGTTGTTAAGATCTCTGATAGGCTGCGTCCAATATTCAAGAAACACCCCTATAAATCCCTAGAAGTTGATCCATTAGGCACCTTTTCTAGCATTCCACATGGGGTTCTGCATGTAGAAGATGTTAGGGTTTACATCCATGCCAATATTGAAGAATTTGGAGAATCCAAGCTAATGGACATCTACCATAAACAATTAATAGATGAAAGTTTTGAACTTAAACCTCAATACAAGGCCCTCCGGGATAAGCACTTTGGACATTGCATCCACTTTCCCTGTTTTGTAGAAGATGAATGGGTCTGGTATGTTCTTAGTAGAATACATGACAATTTCATGTGGTTAATGAAGCCCTTCAAGATAACAAAAGATGCTATTAGGGTAGTAACTAGACTACACTCTTCTGGTGGATTACCTGCACTCAAATCTGTTAAGAACCAGACAGTAAGTGAAGCTACCAGATCTAAGTTTGACAAAAGAGCAATGACAATTGATGACATGACTGATCCGGATATCAAGTTTGATTCAATGATAATTGGATATAAGATCTATCATTCCAGCAAGGAGAATTCTGTATCCGGAACTGCAATATATACATCATATCAGATGTTAAGAGAAAACGTTGATTATGATCTATGTGATCTTCTAAACCAACTGTTAGAAAACTTGTAGAAGATCAAGAAGGATAAGAACTCATTCAAGTATGGTTGTTTGATACTATGTCTAAATTATTTTACTATATGAATGAGCTACCTGGATCAAGTGGTTGGGTATGGCAAAATGACAGATCAGTTGCCATACAAATCAGAGACTATATGTATGGGCTTGGTGATGCCAAGGCTCAAAGCACAGCGCTCTGGGGATACTTTAAGAACTTCCAATGATGCAGGCCAGAGAAAGAATTCCTCAATCCATAGTTAAAAAATACAAGGATACAGTGTGTTTTATGGTAGACACTGATCAATGCCTAATGGAGGTAGTTGAGCCCAGAACAGTTTGGATTATGCCAATGAGATATGAGGTTGATGAGAAAATCTTGGAGCTACATATCCAACACTTGCTAAGTTAGCATAAGGACCCTGAGGCAGAAAGGTTTGGAACCTTTGAAGAATTAAGTGTAAAGATTCATGTTGAACTGAGGCAACTGGAAATAAAAAGGAAAGTTAGAAGGGAAGTAGAGGAAATTGCCAAAAGATATGGCATATCAAAAGAGGTAGTTGATACAAATAGAGAGAAAATAGAAAGAGATGAGAAAGAGAAACAAGAAGTAGAAAAATAAAGTGTTCCAGTGCAAGCCTCCTCCCAGACTAGATCTTCTAAGAGCTCTGCACCTACCACCCCTAAGAGCTCAAGAGCCTCAAAATTGGAAGCCAAGACATCTGGAAAGGGAGAAAAGAGAACAAAATCAAAAGCCACAAGGTCTTACATAAGCCAAAAGGATGATGAAAAAATAGAGTCTGATGAGGAAGTTAATAAAATTAAGAAGAAGAAGAAAACATCCGAGGAACCCTCTGCTGGTAAAAATAAAGAAGAAAAGGTAGAAGAATTTGTTGAAAAGCCCACTCTTTCTATTGATGATATTATCAAGGCAGTCACAGTGGATGGGAACCTGCAACCACTCATAGAATTTTATGATGAATATAGTGATACTGACAAGAGGATCTTGGAAGATGCTACAATCAGTTACCTGAATATTTATAATAAAGTATTCATTGAAATCATTTCTCTAATTCCCAAAAGTCTAGAGAAGGTACTTGAACTCAGAAAAGAGAATGCCAAGGAAAAGGACTTAGAGATCTAACAATAGATTTCTATTCAGCTCTATCCTTCCATTACTCCAAAGAAAATGAACATGATTATCAAGGACTGCAAGGATGAATTCTGGAGCAAAGCTAGAATGAACAAACTAATGCTTGGAGAGACTGATCAGATAGCAAGAGAAATAGAGGACATCCTCTAGAATGCCTTTGAAAGATTCAATCTTCCTATCATAGAGGAAATAGATGAAGAACCTTCTACCACGGATGTCGATGGATTAAATGCATCAAAAGAAGAATCTACTGAGAAAAATGTAGAAGGGTCAAAAGAGATAGATGAGGAGAAGTCTAAAGACTTGGATTCCTCTACTCCAGAAGAGGAAGTTCATGAAGAAGTTAACATCTCTCCTTCTGATCCCACTGCAGACATCCCAGACTCAGGAACTAAAGGAGAAGGAAGAAAAGAAGAAAAAGTGAGCCAAGAAGAGGAGGTAAAGGGAAGAGAAGAAGAACAAATAGAGAAGATCTTTGATGATAGTTTAGAGATTCCTAAAGAAAATAAGACTCAGTCTCTGGAAAGAGACACTACAGAGGCAGTGAAGAAATTCTTGAACAAAGAATTGATGGAGATAGATGAACCGAAACTTTTTCAAGGACCACTAAATTTTGATTCCCTCTCTTCAGTCCAAACAATGAAGATAGCATCTTTTGCTCAAGCCAAGGAAAAAGAAAAATTTTTGAAGTCTCACATGGAAGACTGCGAGCTATTAGAGATTGCATCCGATATGCTGGAGAAGATCATGCCATCCTTTCAAAAGGATCCTTCGGCCTCTCCATTTGGTAACCTAAAATCTCTAGTAAACTCTGTTAGTACTCATTTTGATTCTTTAGAAAAATCAGCAGAAGAAAAGGTCTGGAAAGAATTTTTGGGAAAGAGATTCACTGAAGTACAGGGACTCATTACTAATGATAGGAGGAACTTAGATATTGGGATAAAGAGCCTAGAAAATGCTCTTAAAGATGGTGGAGAAATGTACAAATTTTGTCTATCCTGGTCTAAAGTAATAGAAGATATTGAAAAGAAGGTGAAAGAACAAGAAGGTAAACTGTCAAGTTTATCTCAGAATTTTGATCCCCTCACCACATCCATAATGAATCAAGAGTGCCAAGTTATTTCCATTATAAATGAAATAAAGAGGCTTTAAAAGGAGAAGAAGATTATAATAAGCAGGCTGAGTGAACTTAGAAGGATAATTATTCCTAAGTTAGAGGCAATGCATGAGGCCTTAACAGATGCTCAGAGCACAACCCGGACCAGTGATCTGGCAGACTTAAGAAGGGGAGAATATTATGCATTTTTGTTGAGTGGTCACATCTCCATTCTGGATAGGATGAAGTAAAGTTGGGCCACAGACTATGTACAGTTGAAGGCCACTTTTGCGGATATACTTAAGTATATGTAAGTATAACATGTATATATACTTATGCGGCTATGTATAGGTTGATTTTTGCAAATTTTGGTGTGCAGATTCCACCCTTTTCCATTGATGTCAAAGGGGGAGTGAGGAGTAGTGAAAAATGTGGAATCCAACTAAGGGGGAGCCCCAGTAAAACAATGCATAAGATAGAGCATCAGCCAAGGGGGAGTCTGCTGCGACACTTAGTCATTTTTCACTAAGTGTTGCCATCAATGCCAAAGGGGGAGATTGTTGGCAAGAGACACTGTGTGGCTTCATAAGTGTTGTCATTGATGGCAATAAAGTCTATCCCACACATCTGCAACACATAGTATGCCTATACCAGAGGTCAGATTGAAGAGTGTTTTGGTCTAGTGAACAAGAAGAGAGCATGTAGCAAGGTCTGACATTTAGGTCTGGATCTCTCAGATGGTGTAACTCAACAAGTTGCGGACTTGGACAAGTCAAGAGGAGTATCATGACTACTATATTCCAGAGATTGAGCCTTCGGTGAGAAAACATGGAAAAGATATGAGCATCTGAGGGTTGGGTTCTAGATAGGCAAAGTAGACTAAGGAAGAACTAACCAGTAGAGTATTAGACTTCAATCTAGATGAGAAATTGATGGTGATCAATCTATTTGAGGGTTCACACAGTATTGGCCAACATGATTGATGACTCCAATGTCTAGGATTTTGATACGTATCACATATCAAGCATGGATTCAGCTGACGGATCAGTAGTTTACAAATATCTTGAGTATACTAGAAAGTTGTTGAAATACTTGGTGCGGATACATATACCAGATGGATTCTAGTATGAAGGAGTGGATGTGATGAAATAGTGTGTGAAAAGAGATAGAGATAGGTGTGGAAGCAGTAATACAAGTCAGGTATGTAACAGAGCAGCAACACTAGAGTAGAGGAAGAATGAAGTGCATTAGATCAGTATATTGAGCCTAACTGGAACTAAACTTCAGCATTTGTGGATGCCTCTCATCAGTTCAAACACTTGGTTATCTTCTATAAACTTTGTAGACAGTGAGTCTCTTGTAGGTAGTGTGCCTCTTATGAGCAGTGTGCTCGGGCAGTGAGCCCTAATTGGCAAGTGTCATTTTTTAGTTCTTATTCTTTTAATAGAGAATACAATCTTGAGTTAGTCACCCCGTGGTTTTTCCTTTAACAGTGTTTTCCATGTAAACATCCTTGTGTTATGTGTGTTGATTTTATTTCTGCTCTCATAATATGTATGCTTATATGTTTTGATGCTACACTAATTGTTAAAGGTAAAAAGAAAGTTAAGATATTTGAGATAACTGATTCACCCCCCCTCTTAGTTATCTACCTTGATTCCAACAAATTTCACTAGTAAGGGCACTGGGGATACCACCATTCATCACTTTAATTATAGGATTGCCTCTTTTGTGTTCAGGTAATGTGAAAGGGACAATCAAAGCCTCTTGGGTGAATGACTTTAGTAGATGAAGTGGAGTGAGAAGCGTGGTGTAAAATGGACTTGTCATGATTATGAGATAAGTGGGATGGAAGTATTTGATCATGGAGGGTGATGGAAGTTTCATGAAATGGGGGTGATGTGGGACTAGCAATCGCACAAGTAGACATAGGTTTAGGAAATTCCTTTGGACTTTCCTTTGTACTTGATTTGATTTGATTTGATTTTCTTCAAGTAGATGCTTTTGTGATGCTAAGCAAAAGATGAATTTTTCTTTGTCTTTTGATGCCCCAAGGATAGGTATAGCATGATTTTTCTCTTTTGAGTCCTTCACATTTTTTCTTTTTGTGTTTTTTGCTTTTGTATTTGTAGGACTAAGGAACTCAAGATATTCTTCATCATTTTGACAAGTTGTGAGAGATATTGGATTTTGTTGATCCTAGGTAATGGCACTAGGAAGTGATGATGATGGTTAAATGGCTAAAATAGCATTGTCATCGAAAAGGCATAAAATATCTAGGTCTTTGGGAGAGGCACTAAGGCCCCATCGACGGTACTTTCAATGACATGAGGAGGTTCATCTTGACTTGTAGAGGTAACATGATGATCTTTGATTTTCAAACCAGGAGGCATGTATAGTAATAAAAAATGGTCATGATGTACCTATATTGGTATTGGCTCCATAATTCCTTTCACATGAAGCCCAAGGCCTTTACCTTTATATTTCATATTTTTACACATATGTGATGGAATAGGATAAATTTTCTTGAGATGGATAAGCAGAGATTCTTCATCATCAGATTAATCTTTATGGAGCCAAGAGTCTAGGGAGTCTTCAATTTGTTCTTCATCCAAGATTCATTTAGAGGAGAAAGCATTAGACCCAAAATTTTAGGGCTTGTCTTTTGCATAGAAGAACATTGTGGAGGATGACCATGAAACTTTGGCAATAGAGATAATTGACCTATATGAAATACATTATGTATGTCTTATTCAACACAACCTTTATCCATGATCTTGAGCTTTGTGACTTTATATGATGATTTAGATGGAAGGTCATTGGTATGGAAGTATGATGAAGATGGTGTATCCTTGACTTGAGTGGAAATATCATTAGTGGAACAAAAATTGGCTTTTTGATAAATGGCTTCCATAGCTCAACAATATGCATATGGTTTGGGATCCACTTTGATAGTAACTTCAACACCATTGTAAGGGAACTTGAAGCATTAATGGTATGTGGAGAGAATGGATTACATAACATGTATCCACGGGATGCCAAGTAAGATATTTTATGGAAGGTCAAGATCCCTGACATGGCATGCAATATTTTGTAGCATAGGTCCCACTTGTATAAGAAGACATTGTTGGCAAGAGACACTACTCTGATGATCAAGGTAGAGTCTTAAATGTTGTCATTGATGAAACAAATTCTGGCAAAGGTCTGAAATACTAACTTAGTCAAAATGGCTAAGTAATGGGCAAGCTACAGAGTATTGGAAATTGGGTCAGTATGCCTCCGCAGTTGAAGATCATTACATGTGGTTTAGGTATGTTGTTCATTGATATTTAGTGGTCACATCTTCCAGTGTTCAAGTTCATACTTCCTTCGAAAGTCATATGGTGAGTTGTCTAAGTTTGGATGAACAGAGTTAAGCCTGAAACAATGTAAAGCATCTGAGTATTTTAGTCCGCACACCTCCATTGTTGAGTATTTTGATTTGTAGTTCTAAGGCAATGTAGAAACATGTCATAAGCATCCAAATTCAAATTTGTAGTGCTTGAAGTCCACTAGATCATATTTGACAAGTTCTTCTTTATCAGCTTCCAGTTTGACAGTATTTCTCTATGACAGAATAATAGTTCTGAGATCTGTATTTCTCTATGAAAAAATATTATGCTCTATGATTCTGAAGGTATGCTAAGATATCCATAATGAATGCTGTCTATGATTTTCAGAGTCTCATATGGTCCACATTGGAAGTTTTGGCATGACAGTTGAACTGGTCAAGTGTGTACTTAAGGGATAATCCGACTGACAAGATAAATCTATATACGATAAGGATATATTGTTTGAAGAATTAATCCAAGTGGTTGAATGATTGATGCTGACCTATATGAAGACTATTGTATGTTTGTTTGGGTCCGCATTCCTATTTGTGCATGAGATCAAGCTGACAAAGTATAACACTTGTATACACATTTCATGTCTGGCTTGAAGACTTGATTATGAGATGAATCTTGTTGTAGGTATATATACTTGATTGATTATGATTTTTGGAGTGAGGAAGTGTGTGAATAGAATGTGAATTCCATGATTGTGTAACCTAAGGCAATTATGTGATTAGCTAAAGGATAGTAAAGGTAGAAGGACAAAAGTATATGTGAAGCAGAGTAGAAAAGTAGGGCAAACAAGAAGGAAAGCCCTTGATTCCATCACAAGGCACATGAATTGCAATATTCAAAGAAATGAAATCCCTTGATCTCATCATTGTTGAAAAGGGCAAGACAATTTAGAGGGTGGGGGTGAATCAATTGTAACCAATATTTCAAAACTATTACAGCATCATCCACTTAAACACTGTTACTATATTTTAACCATGAAAGCATGAAATCATAAACCTAACACATTCACACATTCAACACATGAGACATCAGATTTCTATGTGAAAAACAATAAGGGAAAAACCACGATGAGTGTTATCTCACAATATAATATGTCATAACAATACCAAAAATTAAAGGCTCACTACCTATGGGCCTCACTACCCAGATTACTCACTGCACAAGAAGAGGCTCGCTTCCAATGGGGTGGCTCACTACCATTGGATGGCTAACTACCAATGGGTGGCTCATTTCCAGATTTGGTGAACTAAGATAGAAGCATCTACACTATGCCAAAGTTTAGTTCCATTGAAGCGTAGTAAACATCCTCTGCACTACTCTACTTTTTCACTCCACTCTTATCTTTTTATATTTCACACTTGGATAAATTATCATGACTTTATTACAAGTATTTATACAATTCATAAACCTTGGAATGATCATCAAGGTCATCATTACAATCATCAACCATTGGAACAATCTCCAAGTTCGACAAACACATACATAAAAATAAGTCTGGACCTAAACAAATTAATGAAAGAGAAAGAATGAATGCAGACCAAACCACTCCTTAGCTAGGATTCAAATGCAATCTTCCATGCAACAACACGCTATCACAACCTCCAAAGCATAACCACAAGTAGTGAGAATAACCAAGTTGACTAAGACCAGTGTTAACACTAATACCTTTAAGAACACGCTTCATGCATGATCTAGATTACACTTTGTAGACCAATCAAAAGGTAGGAACATGATCTAGAGACATCCATAAGCACGTTACAATCACCAAGAACATCCGTACAACCTTTAAACACTTTATCCATAAGATTCTTTAACCAGAGCACTTGAACTTTATTGTCAGCCACTGTCATAAAAGAAAGATCGCTTGCGGACCACCAAATCATGAACCATTTGAACTAAAGGCATATATCCTATTTACAATCTTAATTCTAGAACCATAGACTATAAGGCTTAAATGCAGAGAAATGCGGAGAAAAATACATTCTCCCTATCACCACTAAATGTACAGAGAAATAGTTTTTACTGTGGTGAACATAACTTGCTCAAATCATCACATTGGAGGCTAGAACTTGAAACATAGAAACTACAAACATCCTTCAACATAACTTCTAAACCATAGACAAAGATATTCAATCTAAAAGATATGCGGAGGAAAACACTACACTATTCTTTTGCAAGCCAAGATACTTTGCAACACGTTGTTTCCATTAGGAGAGAAAATTTTCTCAAAAGCATTTGGAAACTCAGTATCAGAACACTTTTTCATTATCTTCAACACTTATGTAATCCAATACAAAGAAATTAACTCAACATTATTAAACATAAAAAAAAGCACAGTTGACACCAATGACAACACAGATGTGTTGACATCAATGACAACACCGGTAAGCACATACTTGCAACAATCTCCCCCTTTGTCATTGATGGTAACATTGATGTGAAAAATTATAAGAACCATTAAGACAATATTCTGCACAGATTACTTTCTCCCCTTTCTTTTCACACTTATGAATTCTTTCTCCCCTTGAGTTTTGTCACCTGATTTTCTCTCCCCCTTTGACATCAATGGCAAAGGGCATAATTTCTCTTCCTCTACACATACTTGCAAACTACTGCTCTAGTCAAAATGGAATTACTTTGTCAGTAACTCTGAACTACTTACTTCTCTTTATTAGGAAATAATATCAGCAACATCTACTTGCTCCCTCTGAGAGGTTGCCTTCAAACATCAATCCAGATGAAAGAATAAGACTTTGGGCACCACTGCACTAATTCACTTCTCTTGCATCTTAGTTTAGAATAGGAGGGGTAATAACCCCTAACTTTTCCCTGAGATACTCAAATGTCTCCTTAGGTAGAAGCTTTATAAAAATATCTGCAATCTGATCCTTTGTAGACACATATTCCATCTTCACTTAATTCTCTATTACCTTTTCTCTTAGAAAGTGATACCTTATAGATGTATGCTTTGTCCTTGAGTGCATCAATGGATTCTTTGAAATGTTTATAGCACTTGTATTGTTACAAAAGATTAAAATTGGTTCTTCATACACAACTCTTATATCTTTCAATGTTTGCTTCATCTAAAGCACTTGAGTACAACAACATTCTACAACAATATATTCTTCTTCTACAGTAGACAAAGAAACTGATTCTTGCTTCTTGCTCAACTATGAGACCAATTTGTTACCCAAAAAGAAAGCACTTCCACTTGTACTCTTTCTATCATCAGCATCTCTAGCCCAATCTGCATCTGTATAAGAACTAAGAGTGAAATCAATATCTTTGGGATACCACAATCCATAGTTTAAAGTGCCCTTCAAATATCTCATAATCCTCTTGATTGCCATCACATGTGATTCTTTAGGATCTTCTTGAAATCTTGCCACAAGATGGACTGCATGCATTATGTCAGGTCTGGTATGGGTTAGATAAAGCAGTCCTCCAATCGTAGACCTATACTTTTTCTGATCATTCTTGGGAGATTCATCATTCTTGCTCAGCTTGAAGCTAGTTACCATAGGATTACATACTAGCTTAGAATCCTCCATTCCAAAATTCTTCAACAATTCTTTCACATACTTGGACTGAGAAATGAAAGTTCCTTTTTCTGATTGAGTAATATGTAGTCCTAAAACAAAATGCAATTCACCAAACATAGACATCTCAATTTTTTTTTGCATTTTGTCTGCAAATCTCTTACACATACCTTCATTGCCTCCAAATATAATATCATCAACAAAGACTACAACAATTAGAATTTTATCATCATTAATTTTGGAATAGAGATTGTTGTCAATAGTACCTTTACTGAACCCTAATTGCAACAAATACTTGTCGAATCTTGCATACCAGGCTCTAGGAGCTTTCTTAAGTCCATACAAGGCTTTCTTCAATCTACACACCATGTCACCTTGGTCAGATGACTAAAATCCTTCCGGTTGTTCAATGTGAACCTCTTCTTCAAAATCTTCATTCAAGAATGTAGACTTCACATCCATCTAGTACACTTTGAAATCTTTGTGTGCTACAAATGCCAAAAACATTCTTATTACTTCATTCCTTGCCATATGAGCATAAGTCTCCTCAAAATCTATGCCTTCAACTTGAGAATATCGTTTGCATGTACCAGTCTTGCTTTGTTTCTTACCACTTTTCAACTTTCATTCATCTAGTTTCTGAACACCCATTTAGTTCCAATCACATTCTTATCAGCAGGTCAAGGAACTAATTCCCAAGTTTGATTCTTTTCTATCTACATCAACTCTTCTTCAATAGCCTTTACCCAATTCTCATCTTTGTAGGATTCACTTACAGTTTTAGGTTCAATATTTGAAAGTAAACAATAGTTCACCTATTCTTCTGGAAGCCTTAACAACACTTTTCAGAGCCTTTTCTTCAACCTACACTTTCTTCATCTTTTTATTCTTCACTGCTTGAAGATGCATCTGATTCATAACCATTCAGTTTTTGAGTTCATCAAATGTGTTTAATCATCATGAAAAACGACTTTGTATTAGAAACAATTGTGTTCTGTCAACCTAAACTTTTGTTACTCATTACTCTCAAGCCAATTATTAAAATCAGACAAACTTCTAGATGTAGTTGTAATCAATTATCAATAACCATATGCCAGAACTATAGAGAATTATCTTCAATAGAGGACCAATGCAGACCAAATTACTGGAACACTGTAACTTGATTCTATCATATAGATACTTAGCCAAAATTCATAACCTGTCTTCTTTTCTGATAAAATCTTCTTGCATAGCAGACTTCTTAAACTACACAAATGTTCCTTTATCGTTTACAAACATAGTCTCTATCCTAACTTAAAATTTTGTAGCTAATCCTTAACCATGTCTCTTCTGTTGGATTTAAGGCATACGACTGAGAGGGGGGGGTGAATCAGTTGTATAAAACTTCTTGTTCTTTCAAACACTTGATTCTTCGTTGTTAGTTAACAGCATATCAATTAATCATCCATGAAAGCATAATACATAAACACAAGAGCAGATAAACATCAACACATTGAACACCAAGATTTTGACGTGGAAAACCTAGTTAAGGAAAAAACCACGGGGTGATTAACCCAAGGATTATTCTCTGTTAGAAGAATAAGAAAAAGAATGGCACTGGCCAATTAGGGCTCACTGCCCGAGCACACTTCTCACAAAGAGGCCCACTGCCTACAAGGAGACACACTGTCTACAAAGTGATAAGAATCACAATCTTGAACTGGAGAATGACATCTCTACCATGTCCGGATCAGTTCCATTTAAGCCCAAAAACCTCTGCTCTGCCTTTCACACTTCTCTTCGCTATGCCACACTCATCCACACAATCCACACTTCGAAATGAACTCACAAACCATTATTTATACAAGACATCGACTTAGGAACAAACATCTAAGTCGGCAAACAACCATAAGAGTATCTGCAAGATGAATAACACATCTGGTCGGCCACCACAAGAACATTCGGAGGATGAACAACTCATCCGATCAGCTAAACAGAGCAAGAACTTCATCCAGAAGAATAACTTCAATTCCGGGCTCTACTATCAATGCGGACCAACAACACAACCTCAACATGATCCAAGAACCTTCACAAGCCTGCCTGAATGACCAGGTACATCCGCACTTTCTTTACTTACTGGAATCTCTTCTCTTCCTTATCTGGAACTTCAAGAACACTGTCTGTCGCCACTGTCATAATGCAAGAGGTACTTCCGGACCTCCAAATCATACACAACTTGAGATGGCACATCACAAGGACATCCCAAAGACTCCTTCCAATCCGCAGATTAGGATTATACAGTTCCGGACCTCACCGGACCTTTTTGTGATCCTCTGTCACCTCTGAATACTTGCCGGAACCGGTTCTACACCGACAGCCACAACTCCTTCAGATCTTCATGCGGACCTCTGAAATCTTAACTGAAGCATCTCAAGACTTATATCTACAAACCCTTTAATCCACATCCTCCAGTTCTCAACCTGTACAATACATTTGCCTTCTTCTCATCACAGTTCTTCACTGTTCCTGACTGAGGCTAATTTTCTCAATATCCTCAGCACACAGCTCATCCAATCCTTCTTCTCAATGCAATATGAGTATGTTGACATCAATGACAACACTGGCTCACCTCATACTTGCAACAATCTCCCCCTTTGTCATTGATGGCAACATATGATGTGAAAAACCATCAAGACAAGAACTTCTCCTTTCTGTCACAGCTCCCCCTATCAACAACAACTTTTCACATGTCTTCTCTTCCTTTACTGCTCCCCCTTTGATCATCAACCACTTGTTTTTCACATGTCTTCTCTCCCCCTTTGACATCAATGGCAAAGGGCTCATACTTGCAATTCTCATACATCAGAATCATACCAGCTGCTCCCCCTTAGTTGCAGCTCCCCATCATCAATCCAGATCACAAGATATGACTGTGATATCCACCAGACTGATGCACATCAGTGCATCCTAGTTCATCACCGGAGGGGCCATGACCCCTAACTTCTCCCGGAGATATTCAAAAGAGTCCTTAGGAAGAGGTTTAGTAAAGATATCTGCAATCTGATCCTTTGAGGGAACATACTCCAATCTGACTTCTTCCTTGTTCACTTGTTCTCTCAAAAAGTGAAACTTGATAGATATGTGCTTAGTCTTAGAATGCAATACCGGATTCTTAGAAATATTAATTGCACTTGAATTATCACAGAAAATTGTGATAGGCTCCTCATATTCAACTTTAATGTCTCTTAGCATCTGCTTCATCCATAAGATTTGAGTGCAACTACCTGCTACTGCAATGTATTCTGTTTCAGTTGTAGACAGAGATATTGCATCTTGTTTCTTGCTTAGCCAAGAAACCAATCTCTTCCCCAAAAAGAATGGTCCACCACTAGTGCTCTTCCAGTCATCCACATCTCCTGCCCAATCTGCATCTGTGTAAGCATGAAGAGAGAAATCTGGATCTCTAGGGTACCATAGACCATACTCAACTGTTCCTTTCAGGTACCTAAAAATTCTTTTGATTGCCATAACATGAGATTCTCTAGGATCAGCCTGGAATCTTGCCACAAGACCAATAGCCTGCATTATATCTGGTCTAGTCTGAGTGAGATACAACAATCCACCAATCATTGATCTATACTTTATCTGATCTGCCTTTGGGGAGTCATCATCTTTGCTCAACTTACATCCGGTTGCCATGGGAGTGTTCACTGGTTTTGAATCTTCCATACCATATTTCCTTAACAATTCTTTCACATATTTGGTCTGAGAAATGAAGATTCCTTTCTTTGTTTGAGTAATTTGTAGACCCAAGAAGAAATTCATTTCACCAAGCATAGACATTTCAAACTCACTTTTCATCTGATTTGCAAAAGTTTTGCACATACTATCTCTTCCTCCAAAAATGATATCATCCACAAACACTTCAACAATCAAAATGTTTTCATGAACAATTTTGAAATATAAGTTACTGTCAGCAGTACCTTTGTTGAATCCAATCTGCACAAGATGCTTATCCAACCTTTCATACCATGCTCTTGGGGCTTGCTTTAGTCCATACAATGCTTTCTTCAACTTGCAGACCATATCATCATTATCAGACAATTGAAATCCATCCGGTTGTTCAATGTAAACTTCTTCTTCCAGATCACCATTTAGGAAAGCAGACTTGACATCCATCTGATATACCTTGAAGTCTTTGAAGGTAGCAAATGCAAGAAATAATCTGACTGCTTCAATTCTTGCCACCGGAGCAAAGGTCTCTTCAAAGTCAATTCCTTCTATTTGAGAGTAGCCTTTGCAGATCAATCTAGCTTTGTTTCTAATAACTTCACCAGTTTCATTCAGTTTGTTCCGGAAGACCCATTTGGTTCCAATCACATTCCTGTCTCTAGGTCTCGGAACAAGATCCCAAGTATGATTTTTCTCAATTTGTATTAATTCATCTTTCATTGCTTTAGTCCAGTTTTCATCATTGCAGGCTTCATTTACTGTTTTAGGTTCAATCTTTGAAATCAGACAACATTCATCCTGATTTTGAGCAACATTCCTTCTAGTTTGCACACCTTTGCTTCTATCACCTATGATCTGATCTTCAGAGTGGTTTAGTCTTACATACCTTGGAATTTTGGGAATATCCTGCACTGTTGCTCCTTGATCAGGTTCATTCTAACCTATTTCTTCTTCCTGATTTACTGGATCAAGTTGATTCTGACTTACCGGAGGGGATTGAGTCCCTTGAACCTGAACACCATCTTGATCATCTTCATCAAACTCATAAAATCTTGAAGGCTTCTCAATTCCTTCATCAACTTTCACATTGGTGCTTTCTATCATCTTCCTCAATCTCTTATTGTAACACTGGTATGCTTTGCTTTGAGTGGAGTAGCCCAAGAAAATTCTTTCATCACTTCTAGCATCAAACTTTCCTAGATCTTCATCTCTTTTAATATAACACTTGCTACCAAATACTCTGAAATATTTCACAGTAGGAGTGATGCCAAACCAGAGTTCATAGGGGGTCTTACCGGTGTTGTTTCTGATTTGAACTCGATTGAGAGTGTAGACTGCAGTGCTGATAGCTTCTTTCCAAAACATCTGAGGAACATTTTCTTCCAACATCATTGTCCTGGCAGCTTCCTGGATGGTCCGGTTCTTTCTTTCAACTACTCCATTCTGCTGTGGAGTCCTAGGAGCAGACAATTGTCTCCTTATACCCTGCTTCTCACAAAAGTCAATGAACTCACCAGATGTAAATTCACCACCTCTATCAGACCTTAGACACTTTAGTTTCAATCTAGTTTGATTCTCTACCATAGCTTTGAAGATTTTGAACTTCTCAAATGCTTCTGATTTTTCTTTTAGAAAGGTAACCCACATCATCTGGGAATGATCATCAATTAACAACATGAAATATCTATCACCTTGCAGACTCTTGATTCTTGTTGGACCACAGAGATCAGTATGTACTAATTCTAGCAATCTGGTAGAAGACTAATCTTTGCTTTTGAAAGAGACTCTGCTCTGTTTACATAGCTGACATTCTTTGCACAAACTATTTGTAGGTTTCACCAATTTTGGAAGGTCTCTTACAGCCTTAATATTGCTTATCTTGATGATGTTATCAAAATTCACATGACACATTCTTATATGCCATAACCAACTCTGATCAACTTGAGCAAACAGACAACTTTTGTTTGAACCAACCAGATGAAAGATATTACCTTTTGTTTGAGCACCGGATGCAATTTCAGTTCCGGAGCTTGTAAAGATTCTGCATTTTCCATTCTTGAATCGGAGATCATAGCCTTTGTCCACTAACTGACCAACACTGAGAAGATTGTGCTTCAATCCTTCAACATATAGTACATTACCTGTTTTGCTCTTTCCATCAAAGGAAATAGTTCCCCTACCTCTGATTCTGCCAGCAGAATTGTCACCAAACTTTACCATTCCTCCTTCATACCTTTCCAAATCTAATAACTTATTCTTGTCACCAGTCATATGGTGAGAACATCCACTATCAATAACCCAATCATCCTTTTCTTCCACTTGAGCAGCCAAAGCTCTTTCCACAACCTTGTGATTGACAGATTCAGAGGATATTGAATCTTCTTCCTTGATGGCAATAAACACCCATTCATTTCCGGATTTGCTTTCTAGTTCTGATTCATCATCTGTTACTCCTTCATTGTCATCTTCTTCATGAACATAATAGCAGTTCTTTTGAAACCTTTGTCTGTTAGTATTAGACCTTGCAGATCTTTCCAGACATCTTGAAGCAAAATGACCAATCTTATTGCAGTTGAAACACTTAAAGGGTAGTTTTCCTTCATACCTACCGGATCCTCTTGGCAGTCTCTTTGCAATGAGGGCTTCAAGTTGAGCTGTTTCTGCTTCTTCTTCTTCCATGTCTCTTCTTGCTTGATCATACCATGACATCTTCCTTGATGAGTTTTCTCCCAGATCAAATCTCTGTTTGCCTTTCACATAGGCACTGGCTTTGAAAGCAGATTCAGTCTGGGGAGGATCATCTCCAAACTCGGTCATTTCAAATGCAGCTAGTTTGCCAGCTAGTTGTTCTCTTGTGACAGTTGTGTGGGCTCTGAATTCATCAATGGCAGCAACCTTGATTTTGTAGGCAGGAGGAAGGGATCTTAGGATTTTGTAGACAATCTCATTTTCATCTAGAGTTCCACCAGCATTTCTAATTCCACATACCAGCTCATTCACTCTTGGCATAAAGGTAGTGATGTTTTCATCATCTCTCATCTTCAATCTTTCAAATTTCCCTTTCAGACTTTGCAACCTTGCACTTTTGACAAACTCATCTCCTTCATACAGAAGTTCCAGTTTAGTCAGGATCTCATATGCAGTTGGTAGGTCAATAACATTTGAGAGATCTGAATCATTCAATGCACTTAGTAGGGCTTCCTTGGTCCGCAGATTATTTTCAGCATCTGTGATTTCATTCAGAGTTGTCGGACCACCTTGTGGAGGTACATATGGTTTTGAGACCATAGCCAAGTATGCTTTTCCCATACATTCCAAGTGACACTTCATGCGACCTTTCCAGAGAGTGAAGTTGGTTCCATCGAACTTCGGACTATCCTTCTTGTATGACGACATCCTGGATCTCCTCAAGCGGTTAAGCTCCTTTCAGAGGAACTTGGCTCTGATACCAATTGTTGGATTTAAGGCATACAACTGAGAGGGGGGGTGAATCAGTTGTATAAAACTTCTTGTTCTTTCAAACACTTGATTCTTCGTTGTTAGTTAATAGCATATCAATTAATCATCCATGAAAGCATAATACATAAACACAAGAGTAGATAAACATCAACACATTGAACACCAAGATTTTGACGTGGAAAACCCAGTTAAGGGAAAAACCACGGGGTGATTAACCCAAGGATTATTCTCTGTTAGAAGAATAAGAAAAAGAATGGCACTTGCCAATTAGGGCTCACTGCCCGAGCACACTGCTCACAAAGAGGCCCACTGCCTACAAGGAGACACACTGTCTACAAAGTGATAAGAATCACAATCTTGAACTGGAGAATGACATCTCTACCATGTCCGGATTAGTTCCATTTAAGCCCAAAAACCTCTGCTCTGCCTTTCGCACTTCTCTTCGCTATGCCACACTCATCCACACAATCCACACTTCGAAATGAACTCACAAACTGTTATTTATACAAGACATCGACTTAGGAACAAACATCTAAGTCGGCAAACAACTATAAGAGTATCCGTAAGATGAATAACACATCCGGTCGGCCACCACAAGAACATTCGCAGGATGAACAACTCATCCGGTCGGCTAAACAGAGCAAAAACTTCATCCGGAAGAATAACTTCAATTCCGGGCTCTACTATCAATGCGGACCAACAACAGAACCTCAACATGATCCAAGAACCTTCACAAGCCTACCTGAATGACCAGGTACATCCGCACTTTCTTTACTTACTGGAATCTCTTCTCTTCCTTATCCAGAACTTCAAGAACACTGTCTGTCGCCACTGTCATAATGCAAGAGGTACTTCCGGACCTCCAAATCATACACAACTTGAGATGGCACATCACAAGGACATCCCAAAGACTCCTTCCAATCCGCAGATTAGGATTATACAGTTCCGGACGTCACCGGACCTTTTTGTGATCCTCTGTCACCTCTGAATACTTGCCGGAACCAGTTTTACACCGACAGCCACAACTCCTTCAGATCTTCATGTGGACCTCTGAAATCTTAACTGAAGCATCTCAAGACTTATATCTACAAACCCTTTAATTCGCATCCTCCGGTTCTCAACCTATACAATACATTTGCCTTCTTCTCATCACGGTTCTTCACTGTTCCTGACTGAGGCTAATTTTCTCAATATCCTCAGCACACAGCTCATCCAATCCTTCTTCTCAATGCAATATGAGTATGTTGACATCAATGACAACACTGGCTCACCTCATACTTGCAACATCTTCATACTGAGGCATCAGTATCAATCCTTTGGCAGGGGAGAAAGATTTCAAATAAGATTCCCCCTAAGCCAAAGCTCTAATCTTAGTTTCCAAAGGGAACATCTACACCAGATACTAGTACAAGCTCATCCTTGACTTCATCTAAGTCCTTCTTGATCCATATCTTGTTCATCTCCTTCTTGATTTTTTTTCATATCAACCTTTTGCACTGGTTTCTTTATTTCAACTAGATTATCCTTTTTTATATTTTTGCTTCTACACAATCTTGCAATATGTCCAGTCCTATTGCAATTGTAACACACAACATTCCTTTGACCAATATTCCTTTTATTCAATTTAGATGTGCATTGGTTAGCTTTGTGTCCAAATTTATTGCATATAAAATAGTTACCATTGAAAGATTGAACATTCCTTCCATTGTTATAATCCTTTCTTATCTAACTTTTGTATTCACTAGCTCTATGACCAAATCTCTTGCATGTATAATGGTAGCCTCTGAAAGATTTAACTATTCTATCCTTTCCATAGCCATTTCTCTTTTGACTCATGCACTCATTAGCTCTATGTCCCATCTTATTGCATTTAAAACACCTAATAGAGTTCTGATTCACTTTACTTCTACATTCAACAGTTCTATGACCAAATTTATTGCATGTGAAACATTTACCAGAGAAGTATGGAACATTTTGATACTTTTTACTTCTACATTCTATTGACTTGTGTCCATACTTATTGCATAAATGACAAAAGACATTGAAAGATGGATACCTTTGAGCATTTGGTTGCCTGACCGGTGGTCTTCTAGGTTTGTTTCTTTGATTCTGAGTCTGTTTGCCTTTGTTCTTCTTGATCTCATCATTCCTACCTTCACCAGTCTTGGAATTTTCTCCTTTCTAAAATCCCAAAACTTCTTTAGCATTAGGACTCTTTTGACTAGCAAGCATCTCATCAAGTTTTGCATAACTTATCTTAAACTTTTCTTCATAACTTTTTGCTTTCTCCAAATATAAGTTTAGGTTGCGAACTTTTTTTTCAATCTTATCACATTCTTTTGATTTTCCTTTCACTATTAGATTAAGGTCTTCCTTTACTTTTGCTCTTTCTACAACTTCTAATTTCAAATCATCCAAGGTTTCATTTGCTGATATCAATTGTTCACTAACCTCCTTATATTTTTCTTTGAACTTCTTAACTTGCTCTCTTAATTTTCAGATACATTCATTTGCTTCTTTGACATTCTCCTTTAGATCTCTTATTTCTTCTTTAGTTCTTTCCAGGCCTTTAAGATCAACCTTCTTGTGCAACATCCCTGATCTACCTCAAGCTATTAGCCTTTCATACAAGGAACCCTCGCTCTGATACCAATTGTTGAAAAGGGCAAGACAACTGAGAGGGGGGTGAATCAGTTGTAATCAATATTTCAAAACCATTATAGCATCATCCACATAAGCATTGTTACTGTATTTTAACCATGAAAGCATGAAATTAGAAACTTAACACATTCACACATGAGACACATTAGACACTAGATTTTTATGTGGAAAACCCAATAAGGGAAAAACCATGGTGAGTGTTAGCTCACAACATAATATGTAATAACAATACCAAAAATCAGAGGCTCACTACCTAGATTGCTCACTACAAAAGAAGAGGCTCAATGCCAATTGGGTGGCTCACTACCATTGGGTGGCTCACTACTGGTGGGTGGCTCACTGCCAAGTTTGGTGAACTGAGATAGCACCATCTACACTATGCCAAAGTTTAGTTCCATTGAAGCACAGTAAACATCCTCTGCTTTGCTCTACTTTTTCACTTCACTCTTATCTTTTCATTTTCACACAAATATATTTTCATGACTTTATTAAAAGTATTTATATAATTCATCAACTTTGGAATGATCATCAACTTCAGAATTTGAATCATCAACCATTAAAAATAGGTCTGGACCTAAACAGATAAATGAAAGAGAAAGAATGAATGTGGACCAAACCAATCCTTAGAAAGGACTCAAGTGCAATCTTCCATGCAACAACATTCTATCACAACCTCCAGAGCACAACCACAAGTAGTGAGAACAACCAAGTTGGCTAAGACTGGTGTTAACACTAAGACCTTTAAGAACATGCTTCATGCACGATCTGAATTACACTTTGTTGACCAATCAAAAGGTAGGAACATGATCTAGAGACATCCACAAGCATGTTACAATCACCAAGAACATCTACACAACCTTTAAACACTTTATTCCTTAGATTCTTCAACCGGAGCACTTGAACTTTATTATCAGCCACTGTCATAAAAGAAAGATCACTTGCGGACCACTAAATCATGAACCATTTGAACTGAAGGTACATATCCTCATTACAAACTTAATTCTAGAACCACAGTCTATAAGGCTTAAATGCAAAGAAATGCAGAGCAAAATACATTCTCCCTATCACCACTAAATGCATAGAAAAATAGTTTTTACTCTGGTGAACATAACTTACTCAAATCCTCACACTGGAGGCTAAAACTTGAAACATAGCAACTACAATCATCCTACAACATAAATTCCAAACCACAGACAAAGATATTCAATCTACAAGATATGCAAAACAAAACACTGCAGTGTTCTTCTGCAAGACAAGATACTCTATTACACACTGTTTCCACTAGGAGAGTAAATTTTCTCAAAAGCACTTGGAAACTCAGTATCAAGAATAGTTTCTCATTATCTTCAACACTTATGTAAGCCAATACAAATCAATTAACTCAACATAATTAAACATCAAAACAAGAGCACAATTGAAACCAATGACAACATCAGTAAGCACATACAACAATGAGGCACATGACAAAAAATACTCTCAAATGAAAATTGAACATCTATCTCCTCAACTTAGCACTTGATGAGCCTTGGAGTGAGGGAAGATTGGATAAAATCAATCTTAGAAGAGATAAGGGAAGAACTACTATTTAAGGGAAACCCTACCAAGGAAATTAGCTAATAAAAAAAGAAAATCTTGAGGCTAATAGAACAACATAACAAACAAAGAAAATGAAGAGAGGAGATTCACATTAGAGAACTTACACTCCTCAAACAACTCATTAAACTTGAACCAAGGAGATTAAACACATTTCACCTCTATGTAGAAAATGAACTAAACAAACTAAGAGCAAGTTACCCTTTGGGTGACATAAGGATAACAACAACCACACTAATTTAATTCTTTCATTAACAACATTTAAACCTAAAAAATTGGGACAATCAAATCCATCAATAACCATAGACAATCAAATCACACAATTAATATAACCACCATTTGTGATGTTTCTCTTCCCTACAAACATAAAAATGCTTAGTCTCATCACCATTTGATTGGCTTCTGCCATGAGAGTAGGAGTGGCTAGCTAGGTACCCTTTAATAAGGGTGTAGTTCATGTGCCACAAACTGGTGTTTAACTCTCTTGCATTGTTCTTGAATTGATTCTAGACATCATAGGGTCCTACCCAAATTCACTTCCAAGATCATAAATCAATTAATTTCTTGGAGATTTTTATCACAAAAGTGAGGTCCAAGTAGAAGTTACAATAATTTTTTTAGCTTATGTTGATTTATTTTGAATAAATTAACTTGTCATAAATATTTTGGTAGAATTATGACAAGGCCACACACTAGAGGTTAGGGAAAGAATTCCTACACACTTAGAAAATATCCTAACAAAGAGGAAATTTATTTTTGATGTGGTCTTTAGTAGATGAAAAAGTTCACCAATTGGAAGTAGGTATGTCGAATATGCAGTCTAAAGTGAAAGGAGAAATAACTAGTATCAAATCTAAAATGAAAGGAGAAATGACCAACATTGAGGAAATAATGTTCCAACTCTAATAATAAATGAAAAAGATATTTATCTTCCAACAAAGGGAGAATACCATGTTTCAATCAATCAAGATGGATTGTCTGGACAAGCCAATACTGATCTAAATTCTAGTACTCATTCTAGATCTTAGAACTTGTAATCAAAGATGGATATGTGAGAGAAAAAAAGGAGGAGAAGGAGATGACGACGACGACGACGACGACGACGATGATGATGATGATGATGATGATGATGACGACGACGACGACGAAGATGATGATGATGATGATGATGATGATGATGATGATGAAGTGGTGCCCAAGATAATAATATATTACCATGAACTATCACTATTTGGAGAGATGGCAAAGGTTCTACCCTCCAAGTGAGAACAAGATCAAGCCATTCAACTAATACCTAGAAACCATCTATAATCAACAACCTCCCCTTTGAAAGTACACAAAAATTTTAGAGTAGTGGAAGCACACATGCAACACCAACAAGAGACACTCTTTAGACTCAAGGAGAAAAAGGAAAAGGCATAAAATATTTAATCAAAGAAGAAATAGTTTTAACACATAAAGAGTTACAATATCTTGGGCAAGCCCAAAGTTATTCTAGAACCTACGAGAGTCCTTTAGACACACATTAAGAGGTTGTAAATGAGGATGATTATAGAGTATCTGATAAAGTTGAATAATCTCGCTATTGAATATGTGAGATGGGTAGATGAAGCATTCCTTGACAAGCTTTCAAAGTTTGTCAACATTAGGGACACTATTTGTTTTAAGGGGATGGACATGATATGTATTTAGCCTATAGTGTTCTTGGGGATATGTGTAGCTAACTTGTGGCTAGCATAATGCTTAATTAAGTTATATAATCATTTATATAGTCTTATAATCATTGAATATTATTCAAGGTAGCCCCCTCCAAGTGGCATCATTTTGGAGGTATCCATCTTAAAGTGGCTTATTATTATTAATTATTTGCAGTATATTTCCTATTATATTATTCTCTTGTGCAATTTATTTCAATAGAATGTGTCTACTCCACAAGATTATAATCATGGGAATTAGGGGCTACATGAAAGGTAGATGCAACATAGAAATAAGTCATATTGATAGAGGATGAATTAGGATCGAAAGATAAATCATGGGAAAACATTTCTATGCCCATACTATCCTCATGTCAACAAGGGATAGAAAAATAGGTAGTGGAAGCATGAACCAAATTCATCAAGGAAGTGTAAAGAAAATAAGATGAATAAAACCATTTGAAAGATAGAAATTACTTTAGAGTAATCTAAACTCACTAATTAATAATATATCATCATCTAAATGTTCATAATTAATAAGTAAAAATGACTTTACATGTAAAGAGTGAAATAAGGCAAACTCTTTATTTATTCGATATGATAAAATGCAGATACAACAATGTATATAAACTTTGAGGGAGTTGAGTTGATAGTTACAATAGTTATATGGTTATATGAAACTGACAGTTGAAACTGAACCAACGGAACCATAACAATGTAACCAATAATGTAATAGAAACACTAACATTCCCCCCTTATTACATTGTTCCTACAATAGTACCAAGGGACCCCCCTGAATGCTAACATACTAAAAAGAGTTGATTACATAATATGAATACATATTTTATGGAAGATCTTCTCCCAAAGAACAAATCCTAAACCAAGCGGGGCTTTGTCATGCTATCTCATCTACCCTCAAAAAGACATAGCTTCGAACTGTGTTCTTGAGCTCTTTAGTCCCAAGCTCTTAAATCACAAATTCTTGAATTATTCGATAATGAACCCTAAGAGATACGAGAGATCTCTGCCATTGTCTAGTGACCGCGAAAGGGTATAATTCAAGATCATATACTCTTTGAAGCCCGCTAGACAACAATCCATATTGAGCTCAACACCAAATCCCAAACCTGTCTCCAAAACAAAATCTTCACAAAACATACATTCTTCAAATCTATCAGCATCAACAAAGAAAAGAAAAACAACCAAAACCAAAAATGCTTCTCATGCAAAGCATCATCTCAAAGAGAGAATCTAACTTGAGATGATGGAAAATCCTCCATCCTCTGATGTCGCATGCCTGCAATATGACCCTCTTAGTCCTTACCCTCCAAAGATAACACTAGAGGAAGTACTACAATCCTTGAAAGCCTCCAAATATATGTCAGTAGGAACAACCAATTTATTTCCATCCATGGTACAAAAAGATTGCATGATATTGAATAGATTTTCTCCAACCTTCATTAGTAGATGCTCCTTAATCTCAAATGATTCTACATATAGGTCATCCGACCTCAAAAGTGCAATGGCATCAGATACATCAAAACCAAGCATATATGCAGGGACAAAATAAGCAGATTTCCAGAGGTTACTAATTTCTAGGGTGTCTGGGCGTGTCTTCAATTCAACTCTACGGGCCTAATATTCATCCGAATGTCAATCTTCATCTACTCATAAATAGGATTGTAAATTTCCATGCAAATTTTCTTCAGAGGTGTAAAACGATGAGGTGGAATAGAAACTTCGCTTGAAGCTCCATGGTGAGAATCAAGCTTCCAAGCGGTACTGGAGACTAGTTTCTTGTGGTACTAATATTTTTTCGGCTCTTTGATCCTCTTCAGATTTGCGCCTCTTTTCATTAAACTTGACAGACCCTTTTCTTCAAACAAAATACCTTCTAAAATTCTAACTTCATGGATTTTCTTGTTGAAAGGACATCTTATCTCCCAAAAATATAATATATGAAGCGCAAAAAAATATGGTCTATGATTTTTAGTGATTATATAAATAACTATCACTTCTAAAGAAGAGGCTTAATGATAACTAAATCCAAACAAAAATTAAAGCAGCTTTAACTTGGCTTTGTCTTGTCTCCTCTGCTCATAACTCTTTTCATTAGGCATCCATTTTGGCCCAAATTTTGCAAAGAAATGCACAAAATTTTAGCAGACCTCAAAATGCCCAGCGTAAATGCCCACACATAGGTTCACCAAGATAACAAGCCTCTCATAAAATTCTTCTAATGCACAGACCAGTGGAGAGAAGAGAAGTTTATGCTTCCATATATACTTGTCTAATATGAAATGCTCCTGCTATGATATATCGCGATTCCTCTATCCTTTATGTATTACAACAACAATAACCAAAATGAGCATGAATATCAATCCCTTGTAGACATAACCGGCCATGGCTCACATTTTTCTCTCTCAACGAATTTACGCAGCAAAGTGACATCGTCCTCACATTGCAGAAGCTCTAATACCAAATGAAATAAGGCAAACTTTTTATTTATTCAATATGATAAAATGCAGACACAATGATGTATATAAACTAGGAGGGAGTTGGGTTGATAGTTACAATAGTTATATGGTTATATGAAACTGACAGTTGAAACTGAACCGACCGAACTAAACCAATCGAAACCATAACAATGTAACAAACAATGTAATACAAATGCTACCAAAGAGACATTTGTATGACCATCATAATCATCATGTAAAATCTCTTCACTTAGGATCATAATGTCATCATGTCACATTGAATATGAAGGTGTAACATCACCACAAACATCCAAATGAGTAGCCAAAAATATATCATTAAAGGATATGGCATCATTATGGCCAGTATGAGTAAATAAAACATGAGATCTAAAATATAGATGGTCATGCATCATACCGTCATCTAAGAGAAGGGATGCCATCTAAAAAGCTAGATTTTATGGATATAAGATTATCATGACATGTGAAAGAAATATTATTATGATGTTCCATTGTGTTATGAATAGGTGAAGGAAATAGAACTATATCATCTAAGTCCATCCTAAGAGGTGTGCCACAAGCTAAAACCTTGCTAATCATGTTCTCATCACTATTACAATCCATACGATCATCAGTAAGCTTATGGAAAGATGGCATTTAAGGACTATAAATATTAAAAAGAATTTAGGGAAATTGTCCAATTACGAGGATCTTGTTTTCCTAGGTTGATTGCTTGATTAAACTAGCTTGACAATCATGGAAATGATTGAAGGCATCACTCTTCAATCATGCAAATTCCTTAGAATGATTTAATGCAAAATTAAATTTCTTTGTGAAAGAAAACATCTCATATATTGTAAGAGATATGTATGAAAGAAAAGAGGAAGTATACCATTATCTCATTAATATTTAACTAATTAATATACAAGCACTATCAAAGTAAAGTCATTTCAAACTCTTTTGGAAGCTATGTTACTATAAACATAATAGGCAGGGGTTGTAACAAAATCATACATTATTTTGTAACAAATGACATAATTTACTTTTTAAATTTACTTTTAAAAACTTATGCTAATTTATATTCTAGTTCTAAAATTGTAGTGTAAGGATATATATGGGTTCTATGCCCTTTGATACTTTGTTCTAGATCTTTCTCGGCTTAGCCCATGTGACTATTGGGGTGTGCCTTTTTGCCACCCATTATTTTTTTGTGAAGTGTTATTTTATTTTAATAAATAGCTTACATTTTCATAAAAAATAAAATAAAAATTGTAGCGTAATGATATAATAGTTTTGAAAATTAATAATTTATAAAGAAAAGGTGTCTCTACTTTCTCAGCAACAAAGGCTGTATAAATTTTCTAAATTATGCCACAATAAATCCATTATACTCTAAATTATAGACAACAAACTAAAAAAGTCTCCATAAAATGCTTCACTAGTGGGTAGAAACACTGGAATAACAAGGATAATATATTCCATGAAAGAAATACAAAACCCTTATTACTGCCAATTTCTGCGACTAAAATCTATACAAATATAAAATAAGGGCCGATCACTGATGTAATCATAATACCACTTTCATTAAAAAAAACAGATAAAGCCACAAACAGTTTTATTTATTTATTTTTACGATTGAAGCTTTAGTGCTATCATATGCCTGCTTCTAAGATCCTTTCCGAAACACACCAATCTCCATTATTCATTACGATGGCTACCTCGTAATATTAGTATTCTAACAGTTCTGGTATCTATTATCGAAACATAAACACTTCAAATCATAGCAGAATCCACCGTTAAGATGATCTTTATTTGTGCATACCCTGTAGCAGATGTCATCGTCAATCAACTCAATGCATGGCCCCGCGTATGCACCGCTCGCGAATGCACAGGTGGCACCTTGTAATGATCAACATATTACCAATCAGTAAGTATTTCAGAGTTTTCAAAGGCAAAACAACAAATAAAATCCATGATAATATTGAAGAGAAGAACGATAAATATTACCAGAAGCAAAAGGCGCTGTGAGCAATAGAAAGATGAGGAACACATAAATGCCCTTCGCCATGGAAGCAACTACAAATACAGATAATGTACTCTGTGACGAAACGATTACTACTTATAGCTCACACACCACTTAATTTCCTTCGTGTGTCCCGTGCAATTTTATTTATTTATTGTTACTTTGCCGCTAGCGTTGAAGCTTTACTGCTATCATACGCCTGATTCAAAGATTCTTTCGGATATGACAAAATCAATACGGCGATTCCAAATAATATCATATGATTTCCAAATAACATCATATGATTTCCAGCGTTAACACCGAAACGGCAATTATACGTCTAACAATTTCCAGAGTTGAAAACAATGAAAGAAAAAAATAAAAGAATTAATATATGGAAATGGATGTTTTTATAGTTTAATCATACTCCCACTGTATTTCAAATATGAGGAATACATACCCTACCCCTTAAAAGATTTGAACTTCTGACCTTTCTTTCAAGAGGGCAAGTTTTTCACCAATAGGCGAAGTCAGACTATATCTAAATATGAATGAGAGAATCAAAGACAAGCAACAAAGATAAGTGAGTTAGATAAATGGGGAAGCCATACTCTTTTTTACTCTAGAGGTTCTGTCTTTTGACGTGGGCTAGATTTTACTATGCCTCCTTGCTTGTTCTGTCTTTTTGTAGACCCATCGTAAACAGTCGGCACATTGTGTGACGACTGTTTTTTTGGATTTTCAACTTCTTCATCCAACTAGTTCAACTCATATTCCTCTATGTTTTTGACAGTAGAAGTCAATAGGATTTTGACACAAAATGGATGAGCTAGCAGGTTTTGACAAGATTTCAGTGCCAGTACGTTGACAATGTACCGGCTATTTAAGCACATCCCTTTTTACACATCATAGAAAGGGGAAGAAGGATATTTATTAGGGAATGCCTTGAATCCAATTGCAAATCACATTTCAGAACAAATAAGGCCTGCATTTATGTGTACCTATGATATTTCAAAATAACTCCCAAGCACTAGGTGGATGAGTCGAGCTCAGAAGCAATACATGGCGTATCGGGAACCCTTGCAAATGTAAACCCTCTAGTCTCTCTCGCTCTAACGGTAGCAACTAGTGAAGTAGGGGAGAAACTAAGGAGCTATTTGATTAATGAATGGAATCTACTTTTGTGATGCAAATCTACTTTTGCACATGCAAATTGATTAATGAATGCAAGAAGTAATCTATTTCTAAAATGATTACTACTTATATCTCTCACACCACCTACTTTCCTTGGTGTGTTTCGTGCAATTTTATTTATTGATTGTTACATTGCGCTAGTGTTGAAGCTTTATTGCTATCATACCCCTGATTCAAAGATTCTTTCGGATATGACAAAATTAATACAACAATTCCAAATAATATCATATGATTTCCAAATAACATCATATGATTTCCAGCATTAACACTGAGCCCTGGCCGCCTCCTTGCCGGCCATGGGGGGCCAAGGTTGGGGACCTCGTTCCCATAGAGAAGAGTCACGAGAGAGAAGCGACCATGGGGGGCCAAGGTCGGCGACCTCGTTCCCATAAAGAAGAGTCACGAGAGAGAAGATTTAGGTCACTCAAAGAGATTTTCCCTAGTAGACTAGGTGACCTATCCAAAATGTTTTCATATGACATTTTTTATGATTTGGTGTATCTAATGCTTGATTTCATTTAATTTCATCTATTTCTTGATGGCAATTTCTTATATATATATAGTGAAACTTTATAATGTTTTGTATTTTTTTTTTGAGTTTTGGGAGATCCAACTTGACATTTCTTGTGTGTAATAGGATGGATATGTTTGATGCAACATGTAATCATACTTGCTTTGTTGATGTTTATAGGTCTTTGTCTTTTTCAGTGATCATGCTATCCTTAAGAGGGCAGGTGTGGATCTAGTGGCTAGAGTTCTGATTGTTCATCCACCTTCATGGATTTACTGTGATATTTTGACCTATTGGGATGTAGATAGGAACACTTTCAGGTTTCCCTAGGTATCAAAAGAGTGGACCATTACCTTGTATGATGTTTATGGCATACTAGGTGTTCCTATGAGAGGAGAGCACCTTCAGGTCCTTGACAGAAAATTAGAGAGAGATTGTCTTGGGCTACTATCATGGTGGTCACTCTCCCTTGAGATCAAACATGTGTTCAACTTACTTCAATTCTTGATCTTGACATCTCACCTTTACATAGGGTTCTTATCAAATTGATTGCTTCTAGATTGTCAGGGGAGAAGGGAGCTTGGAGGCTCAAATGGTGTTGGGCACCAATTATATAGACTTGAACAAGGCACTACTTTCACATGGGGGATTGACATTATTGCCATGGTCTATAGAGATTTGTACCATATTTTGAGGCAAGGGGCACTCGCTTTTAGTCATCCTTCTTTTGTTATGTCATGGATTTAAGAGCATATCATACCATATTAGAGAGATGTGCCTTTTCCTGGTCTGAGATTGTTGAGAGTTATGTGATGGGTCCTGTGATTAGGAAAATCAAATCAAGGTGAAACACAAACTAAAATGCGTAAAACAAGATAGTTATACCTAGACATGAAAACTCAATCTCATCAAAGGGAGAAGAACTTTTAGACCCAAGAAACTCCCAAGATATGATATACCCTATTTGATGAATACAATGTGAAATACTATCCTAATTTGCAACTCACAATTCTAGCTCATTAGAGATTTTGGCATGATAACACTACTTGAAAAATGGATCCCAAAATGGGTTGGAGGATGTTCTATTTATAGATTTTTGGAGGGATTTTGGTCCAAGGGTGGAGATTGGTTTGGAAGAACAATGGTGGAGGATAAAAGTGATGTGGAGGGCTTATATTTGATCTTGGAGAAATGGAGGGCTGGGAATAAATGTAAATCTTTTATTCATTTTGGGAAGAGGGTGAATTAAATGAGTATGGGTGAGACGGAATATTTATGAATTAAAGATTCATATGGGGAATGTAAAATAAATTAAAAATTCATTTGGGGATAAGTGGAGATAAATGAGGTATGGCATGGGTAAGGGTTTGTAAGAGGAATTAATTGTGATGTGAGATATATTAATTAAAAAATTAACTTATGTGGATATATTTTAAATTTTTATTTGGAGGATGTGGGGAAGGTTGTTAAGCTGGATTTGACCATCTTAATGAGAGGTTCAAGATTAATTAAATAAGGTTGTATTTAATTAATCCTATGGCTAGGATGAAGTAGGCTAGGGTAGGCAATTAAATAATAGCTATTTAATTACCTAGGGTAGGGATAGGTCAATTAATTGGCTAAATTAATTAGTTAAACATGATTTAGCTAATTAATTGGTTTTAGTGAGGAGGTAGAAATTGACCAAATAAATATTACATATTTATTAAATCAATTGGCTAAGGCTTGAACTATTGAATTAATAAAATTAATTCAATTGTTGGGGATGGCATGATGAAAAAATGGGTGATGAAGGGATAATAAATTAAATAAAAATTTAATTAATTGAATAGAAGGGAAATTGATATGTTTAGGGATGTCAGGAGTCGGTTTGATGGTAAGAGATATTTTTAGGTGTCTACATTTGCCCCTCTTTGACCTGGCGTCTGGACCTAGTAGGGAAGTGGCATCAAGTCGAAGAAAAATATGCCCCAACTACCAGGAAGGAATAAGATGGGTGAGGGATGCCCCCTCGAGAGGTTGGTGGAAAAAATTTTAAAAAAATTTAGGGTGACCTAGCGGAAAGATACGACGGGAGTGAAAGTTGGATAGGGGATGGAAAAAGAAGATGGTAGGAAGAAAAACATAGGAAAAAGGTTGGGATCTGTAGCCTGGAGGAGAAAAAGAGTGGGCAGAAGGATGACATGGCCCACTATATTAGGACTAGTGGGCCCTAAGCATGCCACATTTGCACACATTGACTTGGTGAGAAGAAGAAGTAGAGGAGAGATGGCAGAGCACAATCCCTAATTCCCATGACTTCGACACATTTTTGAGCAGTTTCGATCGTTTGGCCTAGCATCGGAGGCTAGACCCCAGGTAGGGCCTAACCCTGACTTTGTGATTTTTGATATTTTGTCACATTTTTTGGTTCGGGAAATGGGTTTGGGGATTGTATTGCTATCGCAAGATCGGGCAATGTGAAAAAAGAGTGGATTAGTGCAATCCTCTAGATTGGCGCTATCAGCCGGGGTAGCATAGGGGTGGATTGGCGCCATCTATGTAGCATTTTGGCGCTATTGTCTGAAATAGCGCAATGTGTGGAAGAATAGGGTTTTAGTGTTTTAGTGCTAAATGCATAGGAGGGTAGCACTATGTTCTTGAGTAGCGCTATTCTGAGTAGTAGTGCTATACGGTGTTTTAGTGCTATGTAGGGGATTAGCGCAATATATAGAATATGCGCGTTTGGGAGAATTGGTTCTATTCCTTAAATTAGCACCAAGAGATGGGGTGGCACCATTTGTTAAAATGGCACTAAGTGTATTGCGCAGTAGTGCTATGTATGAAAGTGGCACAATGTGTTTTGCACAGTGGTGCTATTATCTGTAACAGCGCCATGAAAAGTAGTAGTGCTATTTGTAAAATGGCGCGAAGCATGGTTTGTTTTGGCACCAAATGATTTTGGCATTCAACATTAGAAGAAAGGGGGTGATTTGGAAGAAAGATAGATAGATTTCTGACCAGAAAGTTGTGGATGCAGGATCTAAGTTCATTTATAGTGACCTCGCGGGAGTAACACATGCCATATGTGATGGCACTGTTTGACCAGTTTGATGATGCCACTGGGGCCTGACTTGTTAGGGTTAGCCGGCAGAAGATATCAATTAAAATAAAATAAAGATTAAACAGAGAAATGGAAATACACAGAATTAATAACAGCGAGAGACAAGATTTAACGTGGTTCACCCAAACTCAGGCTACATCCACCAAATAGAGAGTCTAATATTATTATCCGGTAAATCAAAATGATTACAATCAGCAATCCCTGCAACTCAATACCGCTGCAAATGCTACAATACAATACCCAAACCCTAACCCTTGGCTACTTTTTATCAAGCCTTTTTGTCAGTTACAAAAATTAGGGTTTTCTTATGTCGGTCATAAAAAATAGGATTTTTTAAGTCGGCCCTAAAAAAATTTAGTGTTTAGTACTTTCCTGATCAGTCGCCACCTACCAACAATCTCCCACTTGGAGACTGATTAGGCTCCACACCAAACAATCTCCCACTTGGAGACTGATCCTGGACGACACCGCTGCGCATGCAGCTCCCACTAGAAATAAGCACCCTGGACTCTACTGTTCTATTTTTGTTGTTGTCAATCTAGAAGACCAACCGAAGCTGAAGAGGAGCTCAGCTTCTCCCTTGTCACTGCCTTTGTAAACATATCCACTAGATTTTCATCTGTATGTATCTTTTCCAGCCTTAACTATCCATTTTCCAACACTGACCGAATGAAGTGATACCTCAACTGTATGTGTTTGGTCTTTGAATGCAAAGCAGAATTCTTTGCAAGATGTATGACACTCTGACTGTTTGTATACAAAGAACTGTTAGCCTGTTGTTTACCTAATTCTTCCATGAAAGATTGCAGCCATATCATCTCCTTGCTTGCCTCTGTTGTAGCTACATATTCTGCCTTTATGGTGGATAAAGCAACCACCTTTTGCAACCTGGAAATCCAACTCACCGATGTTCCACCTACAGTAAAGACATAACCTGTAGTACTCTGCTTGGTATCAATATCCCCTGCCAAATCTGAGTCTACATAACCTGCTAAATCAGTATTAGAGCCCCCAAAATATAAGTGTTTATTAGATGTACCTCTCAAATATCTGAGAATCCATTTGACTGCATTCCAATGCTCAAATCTGGGATGACTCATATACCTACTAACGACTCCGACAGTATGTGCAATATCCGGTCTCGTGCATACTATGGCATACATTAAACTTCCTACAACTGAAGTGTATGGTACCTTGGACATTTTTTCTTCCTCCTCTTGTGTATTTGGACACATCTCCTTAGTCAATTTCAAATGACTAGGCAAAGGTGTGCTGACAGCTTTTGCATTCTCCATATGGAATCTCTGCAACACCTTTTCAACATAAGCAGTCTGAGATAGAGTCAATTTTCTGTTCTTCCTATCTCTGCAAATTTTCATACCAAGGATTTGTTTTGCTGCCCCCAAATCCTTCATATCAAATGACTGTGCTAACTGATATTTTAACTCTCTGATGTGATCCATGTTAGACCTAGCTACAAGCATGTCATCAACATATAAACATAAAATAATGTAGCTGTCATTATCCAACCTCTTAAAATAAACACAATGGTCAGAATTACACCTGTTGTAGCCTTGCTCAGCCATAAAACTATCAAATTTCAAATATCATTGTCGAGGTGCTTGTTTCAGGCCATACAAACTCTTCTTCAATCTACACACTTGTTTCTCCTTACCTTTGACCTCAAATCCCTGTGGTTGTGCCATGTATACCTCCTCCTCCAAATCACCATGGAGAAAGGCAGTTTTCACATCTAGCTGTTCCAAATGCAAATTGTCAGCAGCCACAATACTTAAAACAGTATGAATAGAAGTCATCTTGACAACCAGAGAAAATATCTCATCAAAATCAATGCCCTATTTCTGTGCAAATCCTTTTACAACTAACCTGGCAGGTTAAATCTTTTCTTACCTCCATCTTCCTCTTTCAACCTATAAACCCATTTGTTTGGTAAAGCCTTTTTACCTGCAGGTAACTTACATAATTCCCAAGTCTGATTTTTCAGCAAGGAGTCCATTTCTTCTTTCATGGAAAGGTCCCACTGAACTTGTGTATTCACCTGCATAGCTTCATCATAGCCTTCTGGTTCACCAGCATCTGTTAACAAAATAGAATACAAAGAGGGAGAAAACCTTTCAAGAGGTCTACTTATTCTTGTTGACCATCTAACATTCACTGGAGTTTGTGGTATTTCTAGTTGCTGTTGTGGAGCATTAGGAGCCACTGGAACATCACTATTTGGAGTATCATCTAGCACCACATAATCATTTTCTTTCTTCTCATGCTGCTGCAACTAATCTTTGTACAACACCTTCTCATTGAATACAACATCCCTGCTTCTCACAATTTTTTAATTTTTAAAATCCCAAAGCCTATAACCAAATTCATCGATGCCATATCCAACGAAGGTACATTTTTTTGATTTTGCATCTAGCTTGGTTCTATTTTCAAAATCTATATGTGCAAATGCTTCTCAGCCGAAGGTGTTCAGAAAAGAATAACTCAGCTTCTTGCTAGTCCATGCTTCCTCTGGAATACCACAGCCCAAAGGAACTGAAGGACCTTTGTTAATTAAATATACAGCAGTGTTAACAGCCTCTGCCCACATGTTTAAAAGTAGTCCAACATGCAATCTCATGGTCCTTGCATGCTCCATTATTGTCCTATTCATGCGTTCAGCCACTCCATTTCCCTGTGGAGTCCATGGAACCATTTTCTGCATACGAATTCCATTAAAGGAACAATAATCTTCAAATTCTTTGCTGCAATAATCACCGCCATGATTGATGACTCCAATGTCTATGATTTTGATACACATCACATATCAAGTATGGATTCAGCCAACGAATCAATAGTTTGCAAATATCTTGAGTATTCTTGTTGCCGACTAGAAAGTTGTTGAAATCCTTGGTGTGGATACATATACCAGATGGATTCCAGTATGAAGGAGTGGATGTGATGAAATAGTGTGTGAAAAAAGATAGAGATAAGTGTGGAAGCAGTAATACAAGTCCGGTATGTAACAGAACAGCAGCACTAGAGCAGAGGAAGAATGAAGTGCATTAGATTAGTATATGGAGCCTAACCGGAACTAAACTTCAGCATTTGTGGATGCCTCTCATTAGTTCAAACACTTGGTTATCTTCTATAAACTTTGTAGATAGTGAGTCTCTTGTAGGCAGTGTGCCTCTTGTGAGCAGTGTGCTCAGGTAGTGAGCCCTAATTGGCAAGTGCCATTTTGTACTTCTTATTCTTTTAACAGAGAATATAATCTTGGGTTAGTCACCCCATGGTTTTTCCCTTAATAGGGTTTTCCATGTAAAAATCTTTGTGTTATGTGTGTTGATTTTATTTTTGCCCTCATAATATGTATGCTTCTATGTTTTGATTCTACACTAATTGTTAATGGTAAAAAGAAAGTTAAGATACTTGAGATGACTGATTCACCCCCCCTCTCAGTTATCTTTCTTATTTCTAACAATTGGTATCAGAGCTAAGTTCCTCTAAACAGAGCCTAACAGCTTGAGAAAGATCTGGGAATCTTAATGGATATGTATGGTATGAAGGAACAACTTCAGTCTGCACTAGATGATCTTAAGTAATCTCACTCTGAAGTTAATTTTTGAGAGAAAAACTCAAACAAGCTAATGATTTCATAAATGAGCTTAAAGAAAAATTAAGTATCTCTATGAAAAAGAGAAAGGAACTACTTCAAAAATTAGCAAGTCAGAGTGAAGCCAATGATACTAATGAAGATCTAAATGAAAAAAACAAGCTATGTGAGAAGCTATCAAAAGAGGTCATTATGGTAAGACATGAGATGGAATCAGGGGTTATGAGATTCACCCAAGAAATTGAAGAGAAAAGGAAAATTGAAGATAATCTAAAACAATCTCTCTCCTTGAATCTTGTGCAAAAATGGTTACTCCAATGGTTGTTAAGATCTTTGATAGGCCTCGTCCAAAATTCAAGAACACCCCTATAAATCCCTAGAAGTTGATCCATTAGACGCTTTTTCTAGCATTCTACATGGGGTTTTCCATGTAGAAGATGTTAGGGTTTACATCCATGCCAATATTGAAGAATTTGGAGAATCTGTAAGCTGATGGACATCTACCATAAACAATTAATAGATGAAAGTTTTGAACTTAAACCTCAATACAAGGCCCTCCGGGATAAGCACTTTGGACATTGCATCCACTTTCCCTGTTTTACAGAAGATGAATGGGTCCAGTATGTTCTTAGCAGAATACATGACAAATTCATGTGGTTAATGAAGATCTTCAAGATAACAAAAGATGCTATTAGGGTAGTAACTGGACTACACTCTTCTGGTGGATTACCTGCACTCAAATCTATTAAGAACCAGACAATAAGTGAAGCTACCAGATCTAAGTTTGACAAAAAAGAAATGACAATTGATGACATCATAGATCCGGATGTCAAGTTTGATTCAATGATAATTGGATATAAGATCTATCATTCCAGCAGGGAGAATTTTGTATCCGGAACTACAATATATACAGCATATCAAATGTTAAGAGAAAATGTTGATTATGATCTATGTGATCTTCTTCTAAACCAACTGTTAGAAAACTTACATAAGATCAAGAAGGATAAGAAGACTCATTCAAGTATTGTTGTTTGATACTATGTCTCTTCTTTTACTATATGAACGAGCTACCTGGATCAAGTGGTTGGGTATGGCAAAATGATAGACCAGTTGCCATACAAATCAGAGACTATATGTATGGGCTTGGTGATGCCAAGGCTCAAAGCACAGTGCTCTAGGGATACTTTAAGAACTTCCAAAGTATGATGCAGGCCAGAGAAAGAATTCCCCAATATATAGTTGAAAAATACAAGGATACAGTGTGTTTTATGGTAGACACTGATCAATGCCTAATGGAGGCAGTTGAGCCTAGAACAGTTTGGATTATGCCAATGAGATATGAGGTTGATGAGAAAATCTTGGAGCTGCATATCCAACACTTGCTAAGTCAGCCTAAGGACCTTGAGGCAGAAAGGTTTGGAACCTTTGAAGAATTAAGTGTAAAGATTCATGTTGAACTGAGGCAACCAGAAATAAAAAGGAAAGTTAGAAGGGAAGTAAAGGAAATTGCCAAAAGATATGGCATATCAAAAGAGGTAGTTGATGCAAATAGAGAGTAAATAGAAAGAGCTGAGAAAGAGAAACAAGAAGTAGAAAAAGAAAGTGTTCCAGTGAAAGCCTCCTCCTGGACTAGATCCTCTAAGAGCTCTGCACCTGCCACCCCTAAGGGCTCAAGAACCTCAAAACTAGAAGCCAAGACATCCGGAAAGGGAGAAAAGAGAACAAAATCAAAAGCCACAAGGTCTTACATAAGCTAAAAGGATGATGAAAAAATAGAGTCTGATGAGGAAGTTAAGAAAATGAAGAAGAAGAAGAAGAAAACATCTGGGGAACCCTCTGCCGATAAAAATAAAGAAGAAAAGGCAGAAGAATTTGTTGAAAATCCCACTCTTTCTATTGATGATATTATCAAGGCAGTCATAGTGGATGGGACCCTGCAACCACTCACAGAATTTTATGATGAATATAGTGATACTGACAAGAGGATCTTGGAAGATGCTATAGTTAGGTACCTGAATATTTATAATAAGGCATTCATTGAAATCATTTCTCTAATTCCCAAAAGTCTAGAGAAGGTACTTGAACTCAGAAAAGAGAATACCAAGGAAAAGGACTTAGAGATTTGACAATAGATTGCTATTCATCTCTATCCTTCCATTACTCCAAAGAAAATGAACATGATCTTCAAGGACTGCAAGGATGAATTCTGGAGCAAAGCTAGAATGAACAAACTAATGCTTGGAGAGACTGATCAGGTAGCAAGAGAAATAGAGGACATCCTCCAGAATGCCTTCAAAAGATTCAATCTTCCTATCATAGAGGAAATAGATGAAGAACCTTCTACCACAGATGTCAAAGGATTAAATGCATCAAAAGAAGAATCTACTGAGAAAAATGTAGAAGGGTCAAAAGAGATAGATGAGGAGAAGTCTAAAGACTTGGATTCCTCTGCTCCAGAAGAGGAAGTTCATGAAGAAGTTAACATCTCTCCTTTGGATCCCACTGTAGAGATCCCAAACTTAGGAACTGAAGGAGAAGGAAGAAAAGAAGAAAAAGTGAGCCAAGAAGAGGAGGTAAAGGGAAGAGAAGAAGAACAAATAGAGAAGATCTCTGATGATAGTTCAGATATTCCTAAAGAAAATAAGACTCAGTCTCCAACAAGAGACACTACAGAGGCAGTGAAGAAATTCTTGAACAAAGAATTGATGGAGATAGATGAACCGTAACTTTTTCAAGGACCACTAAATTTTGATTTCCTCTCTCTGGTCCAGACAATGAAGATATCATCTTTTGCTCAAGCCAAGGAAAAAGAAAAACTTCTGAAGTCTCACATGGAAGACTATGAGCTGTTAGAGATTGCATTCGGTATGTTGGAGAAGATCATGCCATCATTTCAAAAGGATCCTTTGGCATCTCCATCTGGTAACCTAAAATCTCTAGTAAACTATGTTAGTACTCATTTTGATTCTTTAGAGAAATCAGTAGAAGAAAAGGTCTGGAAAGAATTTTTGGGAAAGAGATTCACTGAAGTATAGGGACGCATTACTAATGATAGGAGGAACTTAGATATTGGGATGAAGAGCCTAGAAAATGCTCTTAAAGATGGTGGAGAAATGTACAAATTTTGTCTATCCTGGTCTAAAGTAACAGAGGATATTGAAAAGAAGGTGAAAGAACAAGAAGGTAAACTGTCAAGTTTATCTCAGAATTTTGATCCCCTCACCACATCCATAATGAATCAAGAGTGCCAGGCTATTTCCAATATAAATGAAATAAAGAGGCTTGAAAAGGAGAAAAAGATTATAATAAGCAGTATGAGTGAACTTAGAAGGATAATTATCCTTAAGTTAGACGCAATGCATGAGGCCTTAACGGATGCTCGGACCATAGCCTGGACTAGTGATACGGCAGACTTAAGAAGGGGAGAATCTTATGCATTTTTATTGAGTGGTCACATCTCCATTGTGGATAGGATGAAGTAAAGTTGGGCCACAGAGTATGTATAGTTGAAGGCCACTTTTGCAGATATACTTAAGTATATGTAAGTATAACATATATATATACTTATGCGGCTATGTATAGGTTGATTTTTACAAATTTTGGTGTGCAGATTCCACCCTTTCCCATTGATGTCAAAGGGGGAGTGAGGAGTAGTGAAAAATGTGGAATCTAGCTAAGGGGGAGCTCCAGTAAAACAATGCATAAGATAGAGCATCAACCAAGGGGGAGTCTGCTGCGACACTTAGTCATTTTTCACTAAGTGTTGCCATCAATGCCAAAGGGGGAGATTGTTGGCAAGAGACACTATGTGGCTTCATGAGTGTTGTCATTGATGGCAATAAAGTCTATCCCACACATCTACAACACATAGTATGCCTATACCAGAAGTCAGATTGAAGGGTGTTTTGGTCCGGTGAACAAGAACATAGCATGTAGCAAGGTCTGAAATTTAGGTCTGGATCTCTCAGATGGTGTAACTCAGCAAGTTGCAAACTTGGACAAGTCAAGAGGAGTATCATGACTACTATATTCTAGAGATTGAGCCTCCAGTGAGAAAACATGGAAAAGATATGAGCATCTAAGGGTTGGGTTCTAGACAGGCAAAGCAGACTAAGGAAGAACTAACTGGTAGAGTAGCAGACTTCAATCTAGATGAGAAATTGATGGTGATCAAGCTATTTGAGGGATCATACAATATTGGCCAACATGATTGATAACTCCAATGTCTATGATTTTGATATGCATCACATATCAAGCACGGATTCAGCTAACGGATTAGTAGTTTGCAAATATCTTGAGTATTCCAGTTGCCAACTAGAGAGTTCTTGAAATCCTTGGTGTGGATACATATCTGGATTCTAGTATGAAGGAGTGGATGTGATGAAATAGTGTGTGAAAAAAGATAGAGATAAGTGTGGAAGAAGTAATACAAGTCCGGTATGTAACAAAGCACCAACACTAGAGTAGAGGAAGAATGAAGTGCATTAGATCAGTATATTGAGCCTAACTGGAACTAAACTTCACCATTTGTGGATGCCTCTCATCAGTTCAAACACTTGGTTATCTTCTATAAATTTTGTAGACAGTGAGTCTCTTGTAGGCAGTGTGCCTCTTGTGAGCAGTGTGCTCGGGCAGTGAGCCATAATTGGCAAGTGCCATTTTTTACTTCTTATTCTTTTAACAGAGAATACAATCTTGAGTTAGTCACCCCATGGTTTTTTCCTTAATAGGGTTTTCCACGTAAACATTCTTGTGTTATGTGTGTTGATTTTATTTCTGCTCTCATAATATGTATGCTTATATGTTTTGATGCTACACTAATTGTTAAAGGTAAAAAGAAAGTTAAGATATTTGAGATAACTGATTCACCCCCCCTCTCAGTTATCTACCTTGATTCCAACAAATTTCACTAGTAAGGGCACTGAGGATACCACCATACATCACTTTAATTATAGGATTGCCTCTTTTGTGTTTAGGTAATGTGAAAGGGACAATCAAAGCCTCTTGGGTGAATGACTTTAGTAGATGAAGTGGAGTGAGAAGCGTGGTGTAAAATGGACTTGTCATGATTATGAGATAAATGGGATGGAAGTATTTGATCATGGAGGGTGATGGAAGTGTCATGAAATGGGGGTGATGTGGGACCAACAATCGCACAAGTAGACATAGATTTAGGAAATTCCTTTGGACTTTCCTTTGTACTTGATTTGATTTGATTTGATTTTCTTCAAGTAGATGCTTTTGTGATGCTAAGGGAAAGATGAATTTTCTTTGTCTTTTGATGCCCCAAGGATAGGTATAGCATGATTTTTCTCTTTTGAGTCCTTCACATTTTTTCTTTTTGTGTTTTTTGCTTTTTTATTTGTAGGACTAATAACTCAAGATATTCTTCATCATTTTGACAAGTTGTGAGAGATATTGGATTTTGTTGATCCTAGGTAATGGCACTAGGAAGTGATGATGATGGTTAAATGGATAAAATGGCATTGTCATGGAAAAGGCATGAAATGTCTAGGTCTTCGAGAGAGGCACTAAGGCCCCATCGACGGTACTTTCAACAACATTAGGAGGTTCATCTTGACTTGTAGAGGTAACATGATGATATTTGATTTTCAAACTAGGAGGCATGTATCCTAATAAAAATGTTCATGATGTACCTATATTGGTATTGGCTCCATAATTCCTTTCACATGAAGCCCAAGGCCTTTACCTTTATATTTCATATTTTTACACATATGTGATGGAATGGGATAAATTTTCTTGAGATGGATAAGTGGAGATTCTTCATCATTAGATTAATCTTTATGGAGCCAAGAGTCTAGGGAGTCTTCAATTTGCTCTTCATCCAAGATTCCTTTAGAGGAGAAAGCATTAGACCCAAAATTTTAGGGCTTGTCTTTTGCATAGAAGAACATTGTGGAGGATGACCATGAAACTTTGGCAATAGAGATAATTGACCTATATGAAATACATTATGTATCTCTTATTCAACACAACCTTTATCCATGATCTTGACCTTTGTGACTTTTTATGATGATGTAGATGGAAGGTCATTGGTATGGAGGTATGATGAAGATGGTGTATCCTTGACTTGAGTGGAAATATCATTAGTGGAACAAAAATTGGCTTTTTGATAAATGGCTTCCATAGCTCAACAATATGCAAATGGTTTGGGATCTACTTTGATAGTAACTTCAACACAATTGTAAGGGAACTTCAAGCATTAATGGTATGTGGAGAGAATGGATTCCATAACATGTATCCACGGGATGCCAAGTAAGATATTTTATGGAAGGTCAAGATCCCCGACATGGCATGCAGTATTTTATAGCATAGGTCCCACTTGTATAAGAAGACATTATTGGCAAGAGACACTGCTCTAATGATCAAGGTAGAGTGTTAAATGTTGTCATTGATGGCAACAAAGTTTGGCAAAGGTCTGAAAGACTTAGTCAAAATGGCTAAGTAATGGGCAAGCTATTGAGTATTGGAGATTGGGTCAGTATGCCTCCGCAATTCAAGATCATTACATGTGGTTTAGGTATGTTGTTCATTGATATTTAGTGATCACATCTTCCAGTGTTCAAGTTCATACTTCCTCCGAAAGTCATATGGTGAATTGTCTAAGTTTGGATGAACAGAGTTAAGCCTAAAACAATGTTAACCATCTGAGTATTTTAGTCCGCACTCCTCCATTGTTGAGTATTTTGATTTGTAGTTATAAGGTAATGTAGAAACATGTCATAAGCATCCAAATTCAAATTTGTAGTGCTTGAAGTCCACTAGATCATATTTGACAAGTTCTTCTTTATCAGCTTCCAGTCTGACAGTATTTCTCTGTGACAGAATAATAGTTCTAAGATCCGCATTTCTCTATGAAAAAATATTATGCTCTGTGATTCTGAAGGTATGCTAGGATGTCCATAATGAATGCTGTCTATGATTTTCAGAGTCTCATATGGTCCACATTGGAGGTTTTGGCATGACAGTTGAATTGGTCAATTGTGTACTTAAGGGATAATCCGGCAGATAAGGTAAATCTATATGCGGTAAGGATATATTGTTTGAAGAAGTAATCCAAGTGGTTGAATGATTGATGCTGACCTATATGAAGACTATTGTATGTTTTTTTGGGTCTGCATTCCTATTTGTGTGTGAGATCAAACTGACAAAGTATAACACTTGTATACACATTTCATGTCTGGCTTGAAGACTTGATTGTGAGAAGAATCTTGTTGCAAATATATATACTTGATTGATTTTGATTTTTGGAGTGAGGAAGTGTGTGAATAGAATGTGAATTCCATCATTGTGTAACCTAAGGCAGTTATGTGATTAGCAAAAGGACAATAAAGGTAGAAGGACAAAAGTATGCGTGAAGCAGAGTAGAAAAGTAGGGCAGACAAGAAGGAAAGCCCTTGATTCCATCACAAGGCACATGAATTGTAATATTCAAAGAAATGAAATCCCTTGATCTCATCATTGTTGAAAAGGGCAAGACAATTGAGAGGGTGGGGGTGAATCAATTGTAACCAATATTTCAAAACTATTACAACATCATCCACTTAAACATTGTTACTGTATTTTAACCATGAAAGCATGAAATCATAAACTTAACACATTCACACATTCAACACTTGAGACATCAGATTTTTACGTGAAAAACAATAAGGGAAAAACCACGATGAGTTTTATCTCACAATATAATAGGTCATAACAATACCAAAAATTAAAGGCTCACTACCTATGGGGCTCACTACCCAGATTACTCACTGCACAAGAAGAGGCACTCTTCCAATGGGGTGGCTCACTGCCATTGGGTGGCTAACTACCAGTGGGTGGCTCATTGCCATATTTGGTGAACTAAGATAGAAGCATCTACACTATGCCAAAGTTCAGTTCCATTGAAGCATAGTAAACATCCTCTGCACTACTCTACTTTTTCACTCCACTCTTATCTTTTTATATTTCACACTTGGATACATTTTCATGACTTTATTACAAGTATTTATACAATTCATAAACCTTGGAATGATCATCAAGGTCATCATAACAATCATCAACCATTGGAACAATCTCCAAGGTCGACAAACACATATACATAAAAATAAGTCTGGACCTAAACAAATTAATGAAAGAGAAAGAATGAATGTAAACCAAACCATTGCTTAGCTAGGATTCAAATGCAATCTTCCTTGCAACAACATGCTATCACAACCTCCAAAGCATAACCGCAAGTAGTGAGAACAACCAAGTTGACTAAGACCGGTGTTAACACTAATACCTTTAAGAACACACTTCATGCATGATCTAGATTACACTTTGTAGACCAATCAAAAGGTAGGAACATGATCTAGAGACATCCATAAGCACGTTACAATCACCAAGAACATCCGCACAACCTTTAAACACTTTATCCATAAGATTTTTAAACTAGAGCACTTGAACTTTATTGTCAGCCACTGTCATAAAAGAAAGATCACTTGCGGACCACCAAATCATGAACCATTTGAACTAAAGGCTTATATCCTATTTACAAAATTAATTCTAGAACCATAGACTATAAGGCTTAAATGCAAAGAAATGTGGAGTAGAATACATTCTCCCTATCACCACTAAATGCACAGAGAAATAGTTTTTACTGTGGTGAACATAACTTGCTCAAATCATCACATTGGAGGCTAAAACTTGAAACAGAGAAACTATAAACATCCTTCAACATAACTTCTAAACTACAGACAAAGATATTCAATCTACAAGATATGCAGAGGAAAACACTACACTATTCTTTTGCAAGCCAAGATACTTTGCAACACGTTATTTCCATTAGGAGAGAAATTTTTCTCAAAAGCATTTGGAAACTTAGTATCAAGAACACTTTTTCATTATCTTCAATACTTATGTAATCCAATACAAAGCAATTAACTCAACATAATTAAACATAACAAAAGGACAGTTGACACCAATGACAACACAGATATGTTGACATCAATGACAACACCACTAAGCACATACTTGCAATAATCTCCCCCTTTGTCATTGATGGTAACATTGATGTGAAAAATTATAAGAACCATTAAGACAATATTCTGTACAGATTACTTTCTCCCCTTTCTTTTCACACTTCTAAATTCTTTCTCCCCTTGAGTTTTTTCACCTGATTTTCTCTCCCCCTTTGACATCAATGGCAAAGGGCATAATTTCTCTTCCTCTACACATAATTGCAAACTACTGCTCTAGACAAAATGGAATTACTCTATCAGTAACTCTAAACTACTTACTTCTCTTTATTAGGAAATCATATCAGCAACATCTACTTGCTCCATCTGAGAGGTTGCCTTCAAATATCAATCTAGATCAAAGAATAAGACATTGGGCACCACTGCACTAATGCACTTCTCTTGCATCTTAGTTTAGAGTAGGAGTGGTAATAACCCCTAACTTTTCCCTGAGATACTCAAATGTCTCCTTAGGTAGAGGCTTTATAAAAATATCTGCAATCTGATCCTTTGTAGACACATATTCCATCTTCACTTCATTCTCTATTACCTTTTCTCTCAGAAAGTGATACCTTATAGATGTATGCTTTGTCCTTGAGTGCATCACTAGATTCTTTGAAATGTTTATACCACTTGTATTGTCACAAAAGATTAAAATTGGTTCTTCATACACAACTCTTATATCTTTCAATGTTTGCTTCATCCAAAGCACTTGAGTACAACAACATTCTGCAACAATATATTCTACTTCTGCAGTAGACAAAGAAACTGATTCTTGCTTCTTGCACAACCATGAGACCAATTTGTTACCCAAAAAGAAAGCACTTCCACTTGTACTCTTTCTATCATCAGCATCTCTAGCCCAATCTACATTTGTATAAGAACTAAGAGTGAAATCAATATCTTTGGGATACCACAATCCATAGTCTGAAGTGCCCTTCAAATATCTCATAATCCTCTTGATTGCCATCACATGTGATTCTTTGGGATCTTCTTGAAATCTTGCCACAAGACGGATTATCTCAGGTCTAGTATGGGTTAGATAAAGCAGTCGTCCAATCATACACCTATGCTTTTTTTGATCATTCTTGGGAGATTCATCATTCTTGCTCAGCTTGAAGCTAGTTACCATAAGATTACATACTAGCTTAGAATCCTCCATTCCAAAATTCTTCAACAATTCGTTCACATACTTGGACTGAGAAATGAAAGTTCCTTTTTTTGATTGAGTAATCTGTAGTCCTCAAAACAAAATTCAATTCACCAAACATAGACATCTCAATTTTTTTTGCCATTTTGTCTGTAAATCTCTTAGACATACCTTCATTGCCTCCAAAGATAATATCACCAACAAAGACTACAACAATTAGAATTTGATCATCATTAATATTGAAATAGAGATTGCTGTCAGTAGTACCTTTACTAAACCCTAATTGCAACAAATACTTGTCCAATCTTGCATACCAAGCTCTAGGAGCTTTCTTAAGTCCATATAAGGATTTCTTCAATCTACACACCATGTCACCTTGGTCAGATGATTGAAATCCTTCCGGTTGTTCAATGTGAACCTCTTCTTCAAACTCTTCATTCAAGAATGCAAACTTCACATCCATCTAGTACACTTTGAAATCTTTGTGTGCTGCAAATGCCAAAAACATTCTTATTGCTTCAGTTCTTGCCATATGAGCATAAGTCTCCTCAAAATCTATGCCTTCAACCTGAGAATATCCTTTGCATGTACCAGTCTTGCTTTGTTTCTTACCACGTCTCGACTTTCATTCAACTAGTTACTAAACACCCATCTAGTTCCAATCACATTCTTATTAGCAGGTCAAGGAACTAATCCCCAAGTTTGATTCTTCTCTATCTGCATCAACTCTTCTTCGATAGCCCTTACCCAATTCTCATCTTTGCAGGATTCACTTATAGTTTTGGGTTCAATATTTGAAAGTAAACAATAGTAAACCTATTCTTCTGGAAGCCTTAACAACACTTTTCAGAGCCTTTTCTTCAACCTACACTTTCTTCATTTTTCTATTCTTCACTACTTGAAGACCCATCTGATTCATATCCATTCACTTCTGAGTTCATCAAATGTGTTTAATCATCATGAAAAATTGATTTGTATTAGAAGCAATTGTGTTCTGTCAACCTGAACTTTTGTTACTCATTACTCTCAATCCAATTATCAAAATCAGACAAACTTCTAGATGTAGTTGTAATCAATTATCAATAACCATATGCTAGAATTGTAGAGCATTATCTTCAATAGCAGACCAATGCAGACCAAATTACCGGAACACTGTAACTTGATTCTATCATATAGATACTTAGCCAAAATTCATAACCTGTCTTATTTTCCTGATAAAATCTTCTTGCATAGCAGACTTCTTAAACTAGACAAATGTTCCTTCATCCTTTACCAACACAGTCTCTATCGTAACTTAAAATTTTGTAGCTAATCCTTAACCATGTCTCTTTATACTGAGGCATCAATATCAATCCTTTGGTAGGGGAGAAAAGATTTCAAATAAGATCCCCCCTAAGCCAAAGCTCTAATCTTAGTTTCCAAAGGGAACATCCACACCAGATACTAGTACAAGCTCATCCTTGACTTCATTTAAGTCCTTCTCGATCCATATCTTGTTCATCTCCTTCTTGATTTTTTTTCATATCAACCTTTTGCACTGGTTTCTTTATTTCAACTAGATTATCCTTTTTTATATTTCTGCTTCTATACAATCTTGCAATATGTCCAGTCCTATTGTAATTGTAACACACAACATTCCTCTGACCAATATTGCTTTTATTCAATTTGGATGTACATTGTTTAGCTTTGTGTCCAAATTTATTGCATGTAAAATAGTTACTATTGAAAGATTGAACATTCCTTCCATTGTTATAATCATTTCTTATCTAACTTTTGTATTCACTAGCTCTATGACCAAATCTTTTGCATGTATAATAGTAGCCTCTGAAAGATTTAACTTCTCTATCCTTGTCGTAGCCATTTCTCTTTTGACTCATGCACTCATTAGCTCTATGTCCCATCTTATTGCATGTAAAACACCTAATAGAGTTCTAACTCACTTTACTTCTGCATTCAACAGTTCTATGACCAAATTTATTGCATGTGAAACATTTATCAGAGAAGGATGGAACATTTTGATACTTTCCGCTTCTACATTCTATTGACTTGTGTCCATACTTATTGCATAAATGAAAAAAGATGTTGAAAGATAGATACCTTTGAGCATTTGGTTGCTTGACTGGTGGTCTTCTAGGTCTGTTTCTTTGATTCTGAGTCTGTTTGCATTTGTTCTTCTTGATCTCATCGTTCCTACCTTCACCAATCTTGGAACTTTCTCATTTCTCAAATCCCAAACCTTCTTTGACATCAGGACTCTTCTGACTAGCAAGCATCTCATCAAGTTTTGTAGAACTTATCTTAAACTTTTCTTCATAACTTTTTGCTTTCTCCAAATATAACTTTAGGTTGCCAACTTTTTTTTCAATCTTATCACATTCTTTTGATTTTCCTTTCACTATTAGATTAAGGTCTTCCTTTACTTTTGCTCTTTCTACAACTTCTAATTTCAAATCATCCAAGGTTTCATTTGCTGATATCAATTGTTCACTAACCTCCTTATATTTTTCTTTGAACTTCTTAACTTGCTCTCTTAATTTTCAGATACATTCATTTTCTTCTTTGACATTCTCCTTTAGATCTCTTATTTCTTCTTTAGTTCTTTCCAGACCTTTAAGATCAACCTTCTTGTGCACCATCCCTGATCTACCTCAAGCTGTTAGCCTTTCATACAAGGAACCCTTGCTCTGATACCAATTGTTGAAAAGGGCAAGACAACTGAGAGGGTGGGTGAATTAGTTGTAACCAATATTTCAAAACTATTACAGCATCATCCACATAAGCTCTGTTACTTTATTTTAACCATGAAAGCATGAAATTAGAAACTTAACACATTAGACACTAGATTTTTATGCGGAAAACCTAATAAGGGAAAAACCATGGTGAGTGTTAGCTCACAATATAATATGTAATAACAATACCAAAAATCAAAGGCTCACTACCTAGATTGCTCACTACAAAAGATGAGACTCACTGCCAATTGGGTGGCTCACTACCATTGGGTGGCTCACTACCAAGTTTGGTGAACTGAGATAGCACCATCTACACTATGCCAAAGTTTAGTTCCATTGAAGCACAGTAAACATCCTCTGGTCTGCTCTGCTTTTTCACTTCAGTCTTATCTTTTCATTTTCACACGGATATATTTTCATGACTTTATTAAAAGTATTTATATAATTCATCAACTTTGGAATGATCATCAATGTCAGAATTTGAATCATGAACCATTAAAAATAGGTCTGGACCTAAATAGATAAATGAAAGAGAAACAATGAATGCGGACCAAACCAATCCTTAGAAAGGACTCAAATGCAATCTTCCATGCAACAACATGCTATCACAACCTCCAAAGCACAACCACAAGTAGTGAGAACAACCAAGTTGGCTAAGACTGGTGTTAACACTAAGACCTTTAAGAACACGCTTCATGCACGATCTGAATTACACTTTGTCGACCAATCAAAAGGTAGGAACATGATCTAGAGACATCCACAAGCATGTTACAATCACCAAGAACATCCGTACAACCTTTAAACACTTTATTCCTAAGATTCTTCAACCGGAGCACTTGAACTTTATTGTCGGCCACTGTCATAAAAGAAAGATCACTTGCAGACTACTAAATCATGAACCATTTGAACTGAAGGTACATATCCTCATTACAAACTTAATTCCAGAACCACAGTCTATAAGGCTTAAATGCAAAGAAATGCAGAGCAAAATACATTCTCCCTATCACCACTAAATGCATAGAAAAATAGTTTTTACTCTGGTGAACATAACTTACTCAAATCTTCACACCAGAGGCTAAAACTTGAAACATAGCAACTACAAACATCCTACAACATAAGTTTCAAACCACGGACAAAGATATTCAATCTACAATCAATCTTAGAAGAGATAAGGGAAGAACTACTATTTAAGGGAAACCCTACCAAGGAAACTAGCTAATAACAAAAGAAAATCTTGAGGCTAATAAAACAACATAACAAACAAAGAAAATGGAGGAGATTCACATTAGAGAACTGACACTCCTCAAACAACTCATTAAACTTGAACCAAGGAGATTAAACACATTTCACCTCTATGTGGAAAATGAACTAAACAAACTAAGAGCAAGTTACCCTCTGGGTGACATAAGGATAACAACAACTACACTAATTTAATTCTTTCATTAAAAACATCTAAACCTAAAAAACTAGGACAATCAAATCCATCAATAACCATAGACAATCAAATCAAACAATTAATATAACCACAATTTGTGATGTTTCTCTTCCCTACAAACATAAAAATGCTTAGTCCCACCACCATTTGATTGGCTTCTGCCATGAGAGTAGGAGTGGCTAGCTAGGTACCCTTTAATAAGGGTGTAGTTCATGTGCCACAAACTGGTGTTTAACGCCCTTGCATTGTTCTTGAATTGATTCTAGACATCATAGGGTCCTACCCAAATTCACTCCCAAGATCATAAATCAACTAATTTCTTGCAGATTTTTATTGCAAAAGTGAGGTCCAAGTAGAAGTTACAATAAATTTTTTAGCTTATGTTGATTTATTTTGAATAAATTAACTTGTCATAAATATTTTGGTAGAATTATGACAAGGCCACACACTAGAGGTCAGGGAAAGAATTCATACACACTTAGAAAATATCCTAACATAGAGGAAATTGATTTTTGATGTGGTCTTTAGTAGATGAAAAAGTTCACCAATTAGAAGTAGGTATGTACAATATGCAGTCTAAAGTGAAAGGAGAAATAACTAGTATCAAATCTAAAATGAAAGGAGAAATGACTAACATTAAGGAAATAATGTTCCAACTCTAATAATTTATGAAAAAGATATTTATCTTACAACAAAGGGAGAATGAAGGAGAAAAAGCTGGAGAAAATCGAAAAGATGGCGTTCGCGTGCTCTGCAAGCCGAGCTAGGGCGACCGTGCCCTAGCTCGTTCTCTGTGTGTTGCTCACTTCTGCGTTGTGGGGGGGTTTTTTGAAGCTTTCGGGGTGGTGGTGGTGGGTTTTTTTCTTTTCTGGAGGCCTTCTTGCTACCGTTTGGGTGGCTTGTGGGTGGAAGGGTTTTGATCCTTCCCTTGGGGTTTTGTCTTTTTCCATTTCTTGCAAACATGCCCTGGGGGTTTGCATGCCTGCTGGGGTTCTTGTTTTTTGCTATGCAGGGTGGGGAAACATCTGGGGCTAGCCCCAAATTGGATTTTTGATTAGCAGTTGGTTTGAAGCCTTCGGTGCATGGAGTGAATGTTTTTGATAACACGCTATTTTCTTTAGAGATGGAGATGAATGATCTAGGATCAGCTAGTGGTTCCCGTATAACGAAGATTAATGGGTGTTTGGAAAGATGCAAAGAGCGACCGAAGTTGATTATCCCGATGGAAATGCTTGTAGATGATATTGAATACTATTCAAGGCACTCTTTTTATTGCAAGTTCATGGGTTTGAGAGTCTCGTTGCAATTTTTGGAATCCTGGGCTTAGCGGACTTGGATGCCAGAGGGGGAGATGGAGATTAGGCTCCTTGCGAATAACTTTTTTATGGTCTCTTTTGATTGCATGGCAGATCGGAATAAGGTCTTCAAGGGCGGCCCCTATTTTTATAACCAGGTCAATTTATTTATCAAGCCATGGCATGCTGGCTTCAACCCGACTGAGGCACTACCAAGTCAGATCCCAGTTTGGGTTCGGTTGCCGTGGTTTCTAGTTGAGTGTTGGCAGGATGACGTGTTGCATTTGGTGGCTTCAATGCTTGGTAAACCTGTTGGGTCTTCACAACAGATGCAGTATAAAAAGGTAATGACTTTTGCTCGTATCTGTGTAGAAATTGATTTAAGCAAGCCACTGGCAGATTCTATTGAAGTGAGTACTGGATCATATACTTGGGTGCAACAGCTAGATTACGAAACCCTACCTTTTCGGTGTCGTCTTTGTCATGAATATGGTCACTTGCAGCATAGGTGCCCTAGGGCTAAGCCTGTGGTGCCCCAACCTTCCCAGCCTTCTCGTAATCCACCTAGGGCTGATAATGGTAAGGAGCCTATTCCGGGTGATGGTAATGGAGATGATGGCTATGTCCCTGTCAAGGCTCGCAATAGGAATCGGGGCCAGAAGCGGACCTTGAGGGAGAGGCAGGTTGATGAAACTTTTAATAGGTTTGAGGTGCTGGATGATCTCAGCCAGGGGGAAGTGAATCCGGAGTTGCTAAACTTGGATCAGGGAACTTTGGGTACAGGACAGGATGGGCCACCATTGGAGGCCATGCAGGTTGTGCAAGAGATTGGGGTTGGGCAGATGGATACTGATCAATAATTGAGTGTCCAGACTGAACAAGAATCTTCTATTGGAGCTTCGAAGAGTGGTGGAGGTGTTTCCCCATTGCCCCTAAAAGGAGGCAAGACTATGGGGAAGAGCTCTTTGGCCTCCCCTCTTTTGGGTATTCAGCAAATTGAACTGAAGAAAGGGATTGGTGACAGGACTTCCAAGCTGGGAAGGAAGAAGGATATGGAGAAGATTAAATTAACTGGGGAAACTTTGGTGGAGTTAGGGTCAGTCAAGTCTCTAGATTCACATTTTTCATGCCCCTAGAAATGATTGTTCTCTCATGGAATGTAAGGGGCTTGAACAGTGGCCCTCAACAAAAAGTTGTTCGTGATTTGGTTAGGAATCATTCTCTGGATGTTCTTTTTCTTCAGGAGACTAAATTATCTATAGATAATATGTTGGCCATGGCTCCTAAGTTGTGGAAATATGGTGAATTCTAGTGTATGGGGGCTCTTGGTGCTTCTGGAGGGGTGGCTTGTTTTTGGAACCCTCAGAAGATTTTCCCTCTCTGGTGGATGTCCTCTAGATCCTCTATATCCCTAGTCGCCTCTTGGGATGAGACTAATGAGTGTATTCTCCTCTCTAATGTGTATGCTCCTGTTGAGTTTTTGGGTAAACAACTTCTATGGTCCCATCTTCATTTTGTTCATAGCTTAGCTCCTTACCATCCGTGGGTTATGGCTGGCGATTTTAATGCTATTGTGGAGTTGTCTGAGAAAAGAGGTGGTATTCCTAGGTTGGAGCCTTTTGCTCTGTTATTCAGAGATAGCATTTCTGAATTAAATCTTATTGATGTTCTGCCAAGTAATGGTCACTTCACTTGGAATAATAGGAGAATTGGTGAGAGTTGTGTTGCTGAGAGGCTTGATCGATTCTTGGTTTCCTGTTATTGGGTTGGAGACTTATGGTCCACTCGATCTGAAATTCTTGATTGGAGAGGCTCTGATTATTGGCCTATTAAGCTTAGCATTATCTCTGCTCGGGGGCCTCGTTCTCCCTCATTCAAGTTCCAGATTATGTGGTTACGGGATCCTCCTCTTCATGAACTTGTGGTTGAGTGGTGGCGGATTGGTAGACCAACTTTTGGTACGGCAATGTACACATTCTCCAAGCTTCTTTAGTTTGTCAAATATCAGCTTAAAAGGTGGAATCAATGATGTTTTGGTAATATCTTTCATGCTAAGGTTGCTGCCCAGGAGGAGTTGAATAATATTACGCGGTTGATTCGTGAGAATGGGGCCTCTGAGGATCTTCTAAGGGAGGAGGCTAAGACTTTGAAAGTGGTTGAAGAATTTGAATTGCGGGAAGAAATCTATTGGAAGCAAAAGGCCCGGGTTGAATGGTTACAGGAAGGTGATAAAAACACCGCCTTCTTCTTCAATTCTATGAAGGACAGGAGACATGGTAATTCCATTCCTTTTTTGGTGAATGATAGGGGTGAACGTCTTGCCTCATTTCAGGAAATCTCTGCTGAGGCATCTCAGTATTTTTCTACTTTATTTAGGGAGGATTCTCGAGGGGGCTCTGTTGAGGAAGCACATGTTCTTTCTTGTATTCCTCAGTTGGTCTCCAGGGAGGTGAATGAGTATCTGATGAAAGATATCTCTCTTGATGAGCTAGAGGGGATTGTGTTTCAGATGAAGAAGGGTAAAGCTCTTGGTCCCGATGGTTTCCTGATTGAATTTTTTTAGAAATTCTGGGATATCATAAAGTTGGATCTTCTGGCGGTTGTCCTTGAGTCCTAGAGGAATAAGAAAATGCTTCGTGCTCTGAATTCCACCTTCCTTGCTCTCATACCCAAGTGTGAAGGGGCCGATAGGTTATCTCAGTTCCGGCCTATCTCTCTTTGCAATGTGGCTTACAAAATCATTTCTAAGTTATTGGCTGAGAGATTGAAGAAGTGGCTTAAAGTGCTGATTTCAGAGGAACATAGTGGATTTGTAGCGGGTCGACAGATTCTTGATGGGGTTGTCATTGCTACGGAGACCATCCACTCCATGGACAACTCCCACGAGAAGGCTATGTTCATTAAGCTGGATATGGCTAAGGCTTATGACAGGGTTAGATGGTCTTTTTTGCAGAAGATCCTTGTTTCTTTTGGTTTTGGTGAGGAGTGGATCCAATGGGTCATGAGCTATGTCACGTCTGTTTCCTTCTCAGTTTTGATAAATGGAGATCATTCTGAACTTTTTGGTACCTCAAGGGCCTTGCGCCAAGGGGATCCTCTTTCTCTGTATGTTTTTTTGCTTCTTGTGGAAGGCCTTGACGTTTGTTGAAAAGAAGGGTGGAGCTTGGCACCATTTAGGGTTGGCGATGGGGTGGAGACTTGCCTCCGCAATCTCATTTACAGTTTGTTGATGATACTGCCTTGATGGGGTTGGCTACTGTTAGGGAAGCTACTAACTTGAGGCAGGTGTTGGACATATATCTTGTTGCTTTAGGACAATTGATTAATGAGGAGAAGTCATCCATATTCTTCTTCAATACGCCGACCCCCATTCAGAGAAGAATTGCTAATATCTTGAGGTTTCAGATAGGGGTTCTCCCTTTGACGTATATGGGTTTCCCAATTTCTGTTCGCCATCTTCCCAAGGGTTCTTGGCAGAATATTATTGATAAGCTCCGTGCAAAAGTTAATCATTAGACCCACAGATGGTTGTCTTTTGCGGGGCGGGTTCAGCTTCTCAAGTCGGTGGTGCAGGCTCTTCCTACCTACCGATGTATGCTTCAGGTGGGTCCAATGCGTTTTATGAGGGAGTTGGATTCTCTTGCGAGGTAGTTCTTATGGGCGGGAAGTTTGTCATCCTCCAAGTGGAGCCTAGTCAGGTGGGATGTTGTGTGTAGCCCAAAGCAATTTGGTGGTCTTGGTCTTCGACAGTCTGCATTTTCTGGAGTGGCTATGGCTGCTAAGCTTTTTTGGAGATGGTGTGTGGAACTGGATCAGCCGTGGGCCAGGATATTATCTCATAAGTATTTCCCAGGGATTCCACGGCAGGATCTCCCTCGTTACCCTCTTGAGGGGAAAGGTTCAGTGATTTGGAATACTCTTCAGAAGGGTGCAAAGCTTATCAAGGAAGGTTTATTTTGGATTTGTAGACGGGGAACTGAAGCTCTCTTCTGGTCAGATTCTTAGGATGGATTCCCTCCACTTACTTCTCAGTTCCCCAACCTTCTTCCTTTGTGCCAAAGATTTCTCGAGGCTGGCTGGGCTAGGGTGAGTGACTTCAAGTCTGTTGCTTCTTTTGGTCAATTGGAGGTAGCTCATTGGAAGGATCCTGCAGTGTGGCCAGATTTGGGACTCGCGGAAGATAGTGCTAAGCTTCACAAGATTCTTCATAGTAGGAGTTGTAGTTCTCTTCTGGAAGAGGATATTCTTGCTTGGACCCATAATCCTAAGGGGGTTTACTCTGTTGCTTCTGGTTATCAGGTGTTATTGGCTCAGAAGCTAACTAGGGTAGAGGTTCATTGGTGGAAAAGGGTGTGGAATAAACTCTCGTGGCCTAAATGCAATTGCTTTGTTTAGACTTTGGCTTGGAATAGGTGTTTGACATGGGATAACATTCGTAAATGGGGATTTCAAGGACCTTCAATTTGTGTTTTGTGTGGGGGAGCAGAAGAGGATTCTTCACATTTGTTCTTCCGGTGCCCCTTTGTTGTGCAACTTTGGCATTGGTGGTGGGAGGTATGGAAGCTTCCTTGTATTCATGCGTGCTCTTTGGTTGAATTCTAGGATAGTATGGGAAGACCTCCTTCTATGGCTTCCTTTTTGCAGGAAGTTTGGTTCGTGGGTCCTACCTTTCTGCTTTGGCAGATTTGGTTGGAGCGAAACCGCCAAATTTTTTGTGATCAGAAGTTGGTGGGTCGGCAAGTCTGGCTACGTATGCTAGGAATGGTGTAGGAGTCAGTTTCAGCTAAATGTGATTTGGTTTTTCCCTTGGAGAGAGGTGATGATGAGTTGGTGGCCAGACTGGGTCTTCAAGAAATTCATTCTTCTTTTGTCAGTTCCAGGAACTGTAGGCAAGGGAAAAAGAGGGTTCAATGGGTTGGAAGGTGCTTACCTCCTCCCAATGGATTTTTAAAGATCAATACTGATGGTTCTTCTAGGGGCAATCCTGGGCCTGCTGGAATTGGTGGAGTTGGTAGGGACTCAGCTGGGTCAGTGATTTTCCTGTTCTCTATACATGAGGGGGTGAAGACTGTTAATTTCATGGAGGGTCTAGCAATTCTACATGCTATTGAGAGGGCCCTTGCTTTGGGTTGGAGAAAAGTTATATGTGAAGCTGATTCATAGATTTTGATTAATCTCTTGAATGAGCGAAAGATATCTGATATTAATTGGCAGTTGGCTTCGGTTGTTCAATGGATTCTTCAGGTTAGTTCTCGATTGGAGGAGGCATCCATTGTTCACATCCCGAGGGAGTGGAATCGAGCTACCGACTGCTTGGCCAAATGGGCCTCTGAGCATGATAGTGGTTGGAAAGTTGAGGATTGGGATCAGGTTAACCCTGAGCTGCATCTGGATTTAGATCGGTTCTTGGAGGAGGATAGGAGGATACATGAGGATAGTTGATGTTGTTTTTGCTGTGGGGTTTTCGCCTTGTTTTCTGGGGCTGGGTCCCTTGGTTATTATTGTAATGCTCTTTTCTGATTTCTAATAAAGTTTTTACCCCTTTGTTTTAAAAAAAAAAAAACAACAAAGGGAGAATACCATGTTTCAATCAATCAAGATGGATTGTCTAGACAAGCCAATACTAATCCAAATTCTAGTACTCATTCTAGATCTTAGAACTTGTAATCAAAGATGGATATGTGAGAAAAAAAAAGGAGAAGGAGAAGGGGAAGATGATGATGATGATGAAGTGGTGCCCAAGATAATAATATATTACCATGAACTATCACTATTTGGAGAGATGGCAAAGGGTCTACCCTCCAAGTGAGAACAAGATCAAGCCATTCAACTAATACCTAGAAACCATCTATAATCAACAACCTCTCCTTTGAAAGTACACAAAAAATTTAGAGTAGTGGAAGCACACATGCAACACCAACAAGAGACACTCTTTAGACTCAAGGAGAAAAAGGCAAAGGCATAAAATATTAATCAAGGAAGAAATAGTTTTAACACATAAAGAGTTACAATATCTTGATGGCAAGCCCAAAGTTATTCTAGAACCTACGAGAGTCCTTTAGACACACATTAAGAGATTGTAAATAAGGATGATTATAGAGTATCTGATAAAGTTGAATAATCTCGCTATTGAATATGTGAGATGGGCAGATGAAGCATTCCTTGAGAAGCTTTCAAAGTTTGCCAACATTAGGGACACTGTTTGTTTTAAGGGGATGGACATGATATGCATTTAGCCTATAGTGTTCTTGGCAATATGTGTAACTAACTTGTGGCTAGCATAATGCTTAATTAAGTTATATAATCATTTATATAGTCTTATAATCATTACAGATTATTCAAGGTAGCCCCCTCCAAGTGGCATCATTTTGGAGGTATCCATCTCAAAGTGGCTTATTATTATTAATTATTTGTAGTATATTTCCTATTATATTATTCTCTTGTGCAATTTATTTCAATAGAATGTGTCTACTCCACAAGATTATAATCATGGGAATTAGGGGCTACATGAAAGGTAGCTGCAACAGAGAAATAATTCATATTAATAGAGGATGAATTAGGATCGAAAGATTAATTATGGGAAAACATTTATATGCCCATACTATCCTCATGTCAACAAGGGATAGAAAAATAGGTAGTGGAAGTATGAACCAAATTCATCAAGGAAGTCTAAAGAAAATAAGATGAATAAAACCATTTAAAAGATAGAAATTACTTTAGAGCAATCTAAACTCACTAATTAATAATATATCATCATCTAAATGTTCATAATTAATAAGTAAAAATGACTTTACATGTAAAGAGTGAAATAAGGCAAACTTTTTATTTATTCGATATGATAAAATGCAGATACAATGATGTATATAAACTACAAGGGAGTTGAGTTGATAGTTACAATAGTTATATGGTTATATGAAACTGACATTTGAAATTGAACCGACTGAACCATAACAATGTAACCAATAGTGTAATACAAACACTAACATTCCCCCCCTTATTACATTGTTCCTGCAATAGTACTAAGGGACCCCCCTTGAATGCTAACATACTAAAAAAAGTTGATTACATAATATGAATACATATTTTATAGAAGATCTTCTCCCAAAGAACAAATCCTAAACCAAGCGGCGCTCCATCATGCTATCTCATCTACCCTCAGAAAGGCATAGCTTTGAGCTATGTTCTTGAGCTGTTTAGCCCCAAGCTCTCAAATCACAGATTCTTGAATTATCCGACAATGAATCCTAAGAGATATGACAGATCTCTGTCATTGTCTAGTGACTGCGAAAGGGTATAATTCAAGATCATATACTCTTTGAAGCCCGCTGGACAACAATCCATATTGAGCTCAACACCAAATCCCAAACCTGTCTCCAAAACAAAATCTTCACAAGACATACATTCTTCAAATCCGTCAGCATCAACGAAGAAAGGAAAAATAACCAAAACCAAAAATGCTTCTCATGCAAAGCATCATCTCAAAGTGAGAAGCTAACTTGAGATGATGGAAAATCCTCCATCCTTTGATGTTGCCTGCCTGCAATATGACCCCCTTAGTCCTTACCCTCCAAAGATAGCACCAGAGGAAGTACTACAATCCTTGAAAGCCTCCAAATATATGTCAGTAGGAATAACCAATTTATTTCCATCCATGGTACAAAAGGATTGCATGATATTGAATAGATTTTCTCCAACCTTCATTAGTAGGTGCTCCTTAATCTCAAATGATTCTACATATAGCTCATCTGACCTCAAAAGTGCAATGGCATTAGATACATCAAAACCAAGCATATATGCAGGGACAAAATAAGCAAATTTCTAGAGGTTACTAATTTCTAGGGTGTTTGGGTGTGTCTTCAATTCAACTCTACAGGCCTAATATTCATCCAAATGTCAATCTTCATCTACTCATAAATAGGATTGTAAATTTCCATCCAAATTTTCTTCAGAGGTGTAAAATGAAGAGGTGGAATAGAAACTTTGGTTGAAGCTCCATGGTGAAAATCAAGCTTCCAAGCGGTACTGGAGACTAGTTTCTTGTGGTACTAATATTTTTTCGGTTCTTTGATCCTCTTCAGATCTACGCCTCTTTTCATTAAACTTGACTGATCCTTTGCTTCAAATAAAATACCTTCTAAAATTCTAACTTCATGGATTTTCTTCTTGAAAGGACATCTTATCTCCCAAAAATATAATATATGAAGAGCAAAAAAATATGGTCTATGATTTTTAGTGATTATATAAATAACTATCACTTCTAAAGAAGAGGCTTAATGATAACTGAATCCAAACAAAAATTAAAGCAGTTTTAACTTGGCTTTGTCTTGTCTCCTCTGCTCATAACTCTTTTCATTACGCATCCATTTTGGCCCAAATTTTGCAAATAAATGCACAAAATTTTAGCAGACCTTAAAATGCCCAACATAAATGACCACACGTAGGTTCACCAAGATAACAAGCCTCTCATAAAATTCTTCCAACGCACAAACTAGTGGAGAGAAGAGAAGTTTATGCTTCCATATATACTTGTCTGATATGAAATGCTCCTGCTATGATGTATCGCGATTCCTCTATCCTTTATGTATTACAACAATAATAACCAAAATGAGCATGAATATCAATCCCTCGTAGACATAACCGGCCATGGCTTACATTTTTCTCTCTCAATGAATTTACGCAGCAAAGTGACACCGTCCTCACATTGCAGAAGCTCTAATACCAAATGAAATAAGGAAAACTTTTTTATTTATTCGATATGATAAAATGTAGACACAACAATGTATATAAACTAGGAGGGAGTTGGGTTGATAGTTACAATAGTTATATGGTTATATGAAACTGACAGTTGAAACTGAACCGACTGAACTAAACCAATCGAAACCATAACAATGTAATCAACAATGTAATACAAACGCTAACAAAGAGACATTTGTATGACCATCATAATCATCATGTAAAATCTCTTCACTTAGGATCATAATGTCATCATGTCACATTGAATATGAAGGTGTAACATCACCACAAACATCCAAATGAGCAGCCAAAAATATATCATTAAAGGATATGGCATCATTATGGCTAGTATGAGTAAATAAAACATGAGATCTAAAATATAGATGGTCATGCATCATACCATCATCTAAGAGAAGGGATGCCATCTAAAAAGCTAGATTGTATGGATATAAGATTATCATGACATGTGAAAGAAATATTATTATGATGTTCCATTGTGTTATGAATAGGTGAAGGAAATAGAACTATATCATCTAAGTCCATCCTAAGAGGTGTGCCACAAGCTAAAACCTTGCTAATCATGTTCTCATCACTATTACAATCCATACGATCATCAAAAAGCTTATGGAAAGATGACATTTAAGGACTAGAAATATTAAAAAGAATTTAGGGAAATTGTCCAATTACAAGGATCTTGTTTTCCTAGGTTGATTGCTTGGTTAAACTAGCTTGACAATCGTGGAAATGATTGAAGGCATCACTCTTCAATCATGCAAATTCCTTAGAATGATTTAAATTTAAAATTAAATTTCTTTGTGAAAGAAAACATCTCATATATTGTAAGAGATATGTATGAAAGAAAAGAGGAAGTATACCATTATCTCATTAATATTTAACTAATTAATATACAAGCACTATCAAAGTAAAGTCATTTCAAACTCTTTTGGAAGCTATGTTACTATAAACATAATAGGTAGGGGTTGTAACAAAATCATACATTATTTTGTAACAAATGACATAATTTACTTTTTAAATTTACCTTTAAAAACTTATGCTAATTTATATTTTAGCTCTAAAATTGTAGTGTAAGGATATATATGGGTTCTATGCCCTTTGATACTTTGTTCTAGATCTTTCTGGGCTTAGCCCATGTGACTATCGGGATGTGCCTTTTTACCACCCATTATTTTTTTGTGAAGTGTTATTTTATTTTAATAGATAATTTGCATTTTCATAAATAAATAAATAAAAAACTGTAGCATAAGAATATAATAGTTTTGAAAATCAATAATTTATAAAGAAAAGGTGTCTGTACTTTCTTAGCAACAAAGGCTGTACCAATTTTCTAAATTATGCCACAATAAATCCATTATACTCTAAATTATAGACAACAAACTAAAAAAGTCTCCATAAAATGCTTCACTAGTGGGTAGAAACACTGGAATAACAAGGATAATATATTCCATGAAAGAAATACAAAACCCTTATTACTGCCAATTTCTGCGACTAAAATCTATACAAATATAAAATAAGGGCCGATCACTGATGTAATCATAATACCACTTTCATTAAAAAAAACAGATAAAGCCACAAACAGTTTTATTTATTTATTTTTACGATTGAAGCTTTAGTGCTATCATATGCCTGCTTCTAAGATCCTTTCCGAAACACACCAATCTCCATTATTCATTACGATGGCTACCTCGTAATATTAGTATTCTAACAGTTCTGGTATCTATTATCGAAACATAAACACTTCAAATCATAGCAGAATCCACCGTCAAGATGATCTTTATTTGTGCATACCCAGTCGCAGATGTCATCGTCAATCAACTCAATGCATGGCCCCGGGTATGCACCGCTCGGGAATGCACAGGTGGCACCTTGTAATGATCAACATATTACCAATCAGTAAGTATTTCAGAGTTTTCAAAGGCAAAACAACAAATAAAATCCATGATAATATTGAAGAGAAGAACGATAAATATTACCAGAAGCAAAAGGCGCTGTGAGCAATAGAAATATGAGGAACACATAAATGCCCTTCGCCATGGAAGCAACTACAAATACAGATAATGTACTCTGTGACGAAACGATTACTACTTATAGCTCACACACCACTTAATTTCCTTCGTGTGTCCCGTGCAATTTTATTTATTTATTGTTACGTTGCCGCTAGCGTTGAAGCTTTACTGCTATCATACGCCTGATTCAAAGATTCTTTCGGATATGACAAAATCAATACGGCGATTCCAAATAATATCATATGATTTCCAAATAACATCATATGATTTCCAGCGTTAACACCGAAACGGCAATTATACGTCTAACAATTTCCGGAGTTGAAAACAATGAAAGAAAAAATATATGGAAATGGAAATATGAGGCATACATACCTACCCCTAGAGAATTTGAACTTGTTACCTTTGTTTCAAGAGGGCAAGTTTTTTACCAACAGGCCAAGTCAAACTATATCTAAATATGAATGAGAGAATCAAAGACACAAGCAACAAAGATAAGTGAGTCAGATAAATGGGTAAGCCATACTCCTTTTTACTCCAGAGGTTTCGTCTTTTGATGTGGGCTAGATTTTACTATGCCTCCTTGCTTGTTCTGTCTTTTTGCAGGTCCATCGTAAACAGTTGGCAAATTGTGTGACGACTATTTTTTCTGGATTTTTGACTTCCAACAATTTCAACTTCTTCGTCCAACTAGTTCAACTCATAGTCCTCTACGTTTTCGACAGTAGAAGTCAATAGGATTTTGACACAAAATGGATGAGTCGGTAGGTTTTGACAAGATTTCAGTGCTGATACGTTGACAATATACTGGCTGTTTAAGCTCATCCCTTTTTACACATCATAGTGAAGAAAGGGGAAGAAGGATATTTATTAGGGAAGGCCTCGAATCCAGCAGCAAATCACCTTTTAGAATAAACAAGGCCTTCATTTATGTGTACCTATGATATTTCAGAACAACACCCAAGCACTAAGTGGATTGCTGGGCTTAAACAACACACACTAAGCTTTGACTTGCTTAGGTGGCTGGTAGGCCCTTTCTCTTACTTTGTTTTGTTAATGTGTTAGTAAGAGAAGGGGCCCACTAGCCACCTAAGCAAGTCAAAGCTTAGTGTGTGCTGTTTAAGCCCAGCCTAGGTGGATGAGTCAAGCTCCGAAGCAATACATGGCGTATCAAGAACCCTTGCAAAGGTGAACCAACTAGTTCAACTCATAGTCCTCTATGTTTTCGACAGTAGAAGTCAATAGGATTTTGACACAAAATGGATGAGTCGGTAGGTTTTGACAAGATTTCAGTGCTGATACATTGACAATATACTGGCTGTTTAAGCTCATCCCTTTTTACACATCATAGTGAAGAAAGGGGAAGAAGGATATTTATTAGGGAAGGCCTCGAATCCAGCAGCAAATCACCTTTTAGAATAAACAAGGCCTTCATTTATGTGTACCTATGATATTTCAGAACAACACCCAAGCACTAGGTGGATTGCCGGGCTTAAACAACACACACTAAGCTTTGACTTGCTTAGGTGGCTAGTGGGCCCTTTCTCTTACTTTGTTTTGTTAATGTGTTAGTAAGAGAAAGGGCCCACTAGCCACCTAAGCAAGTCAAAGCTTAGTGTGTGCTGTTTAAGCCCAGCCTAGGTGGATGAGTCGAGCTATGAAGAAATACATGGGGTATCAAGAACCCTTGCAAAGGTGAACCATCTAGTCACTCTTGCTTTGACGGCAGAAACTAGTGAAGTAGGGGAGACACTAAGGAGCTATTTGATTAATGAATGAAATCTACTTTGGTAATGGAAATTTGCTTTTCCACATGCAAATTTATTAATGAATGCAAGAAGTAATCTGTTTTTGAAATGATTACTACTTATATTTCTCACACCACCTACTTTCCTTGGTGTCTTCCATGCAATTTTATTTATTTATTGTTATGTTGCTGCTAGCGTTGAAGCTTTATTGCCATCATACGCCTGATTCAAGGATTCTTTTAGATATGACAAAATCAATACAACAATTCCAAATAATATCATATGATTTCCAAATAACATCATATGATTTCTAGCGTTAACACTGAGCCCTGGTGCCCTGGCCACCCCGGCACCAGCCATGGGGCCAGGGTCAGGGACCCCGTTCCCATAGAGAAGAGTCATGATAGAGAAGATTTAGGTCACCCAAAGAGATTTTCCCTAGTAGACTAGGCAGCCCATCCAAAATGTTTTTGGATGACATTTTTATGATTTGATGTATTTAATGTTCAATTTCATCTAATTTCATCTATTTCTTTATGGCAATATCTTTAATTTATTGCTATATATATAGAGAAACTTTATAATGTTTTGTATTTTTTTTTGAGTTTTGGGAGATCTAACTTAACATTTCTTGTGTGTAATAGGATGGACATGTTTGATGCAACACATAATCATACTTGGTTTGTTGATGTCTGTAGGTCTTTGTCTTTTGGTGATCGTTCTATCCTTAAGAGGGCAAGTTTGGATCTAGTGGCTAGAGTTCTAATTGTTCATCCTCCTTCATGGATTTACTATGATATTTTGACCTATTGGGGTGTTGATAGGAACACTTTCAAGTTTCCCTAGGTATCAAGAGAGTGGATCATTACCTTATATGATGTTTATGGCATACTAGGTGTTCCTATGAGAGGAGAGCACCTTCAGGGCCCTAAGAGCGAAGCAGAGAGAGATTGTCTTGAGCTACTATCATGGGGGTCACTCTCCCTGGAGATCAAACAAGTGTTCAACTTAAGTTCTTGATCTTGACATCTCACCTTTACGTAAGATTCTTATTGGATTGATTACTTCTAGATTGTCCGGGGATAAGGGAAATTGGAGGATCAAATGGTGTTGGGTACCAATTATATAGACTTGAACAAGGCACTATTTTCACATTTGGGATTGTCATTCTTGCCATGGTCTATAGAGATTTGTACCATATTGTGAGGCAAAGGGGCACTCGCTTTTAGTCATCCTTCTCTTGTTATGTCATGGATTTATGAGCATATTATACCATATCAGAGAGATGTGCCTTTTCCTAATTTGAGATTGTTGAGAGTTATGTGATGGGTCCATATGGGATAATTTGATGCTACAACATGTGTTGTGGCCACTCTCACAAATATCAACTTCATTTGTGATCCTTACATTGATATGGAGGGTCAATGGTCAGGTGATAGTTAGATTCAAGCTTATTGACATTTTCTATAGATCTGCATAGGTATTGACAGAGTTCTCTAATAGTTTGGGGAGGAGCTTGAAGAGGACTTGTCCCATATCGACATTTTCTGTAGATTTGTATAGGAGATGGTGGATACTCAACAAAGAGCATCCTTTTAAGTTCCCCCTAACTCTTGGTGTTCCAATTACTATCATGGGGCTAGAAAGAAATGCATGAGGTCATGTTTTCATCAACAATTAGTGGTTGTGGAGGAGGTGCTTGAGGACTCCTCTGATGAGGATTATGATCCTAAGAGAGGAACATGATGAGGTTGACACAGGAGGAGATGAAAAGATTTCTTCAAATGAGGAGGTGGCTACACCTCCTACTCATGGTTCTTCATTAGATGATCTTACATGGAAAACTATTGATCCCTGTAAGAATATTTCTTTCTATTTCTTTTGTGCTTCACTTGTTTGTTTCTATCCTTTGACTAACACTTTTACCTCCTACTTCTTCTTAGGTACTGTATACTAAAAAACATGACTTGGTAGCTTGGGGTGGTTGCGTTAGCTTTGCTAAGCACATGGATCCCTCTCCTTGCCATAGGGCAAACCTCCACGTCACTCTCGCTCTTGTGGAAGTAGCCAGTCTAGAGGAAATGAGACATAGGGGTAGTCTAACTTGCTTGAGAGCTGGACTTCGTGGAGAGTGGTCGGTCGGTTCTAGGGCCTTTCTTTTGTGTTGATTCTGATTTGATGTTCTATGACTGTTGTGGTTGAAATAACTATGTGATCCAAAAGATCACTAGTCACTATTCTTCTGATTGGATTCCTGGGATTCCAATGCTATGTAGGTTGACAATTGTTCTCATTGATATTTATATTGAGTTGGAGTTGTTATACGAAGTGTTGGATGATAACCTATGTTTAGAAAATCCTCAACTAGTATTTTTTTGTTGAATTATTTGTTGATCTTGTTGTGGTCTAGGGTGAATCTCCTCAATCTCTTCAAGGATTACCCTCAACCACTCACCTATAAGCCCAGGGCATATTCATGAGCCCAAACCAAGAGAGAGTTGGCTGGTGTTGAACCTCGATTTGACTTAGGGTTTGTTGACCTTAGGTTTGACTTTGCATTGACCTTGTTGTAGGAATCAAGGGTTTGTGATCTTCTTGTGATACTAATTTTTTTGTGTTTTTTTCATTTTAGGATGCATGCAATCCTATATGAATGTAAAACAATGGTTTTTGTTCTTTTTTGGATCTTTAGGAAAATAAAGTGTTTTTTAATCTAGAAATTGAAATATGTATGCAATCTAGAATGTATTTAACTAATGCAATTTGATCTATGTTTTTTTTAATTTTTTTTCTGAATTTTTGGAATAATTACTGTAGAAAAATTAAATTGCTTTGAAAGTAAACTAATGTAAAGAACTTTGAAAGAAAACTAATCTAAGAATGCAAATCCTATTTAGCCTATCAAGGAAATGGCAACATGCATTTACTATTTCTAAGAGAAAATTGAGATTTTCTAATTACTATGAAAGAAAGGCTCTAAGGAACCTATGACATGAGACACATGAGCCTCGACTACCCTCATAAATCCTTGTGTCGGAAACCTCTCTATCCTCTTGCAACAGCTGGGATATCCTCTTGGAAACAATAAGAAAAGGGATGCAGAAAGAGCTTTTGAAATCTTGAACATGAGCTCAATGTGAGATTGTGAGCATTGTGGCTTGCAATTTGGGTAGCGTATCGACGATGTATGAATATTTTAACAAAGCTTAGATGAGATAATAAAATCAAAAGGATCAAACATCTTATATGAGCATATGGATGCTAGTTGGTGAGAAAAAACCAACAAAAGACTAGATGCACAAATGTAATTACCTCCCTTTGTGCTTGAGGGAGGGGGTATTTATAGGTTGAACAAGCTAAGACAGGTAGGAAAGGATGGGGAGTCAACTCCATTGATTGAATAGTTAACTCAAAAGACACAAGAGTGATTTGGGCTAATTATGGAGTGATCTAGCCAATATAGCTTATCACTAAAGAAGAAAATGAGTTAACAAGAATGCATGGCTGACAAGTTGAGTTAAAAAAGGAGCTAATTATGCATGCTTGGAGGATTGGAATAGTTAGCTTTATCTTTAGACCCAAAATTCATGCAAATAGGAAGAAAAATGGACCTAAATAGAGCTTTTTTGACCAAAAACTCAAGTTCTTTTGTAACTCGAAAAGATGACTGGGTCGCCCACTAGTCACCCCTTTCACTAGTCTTGGTCACTCGGGGGCAACCCATGGGCGACCCATAGAGGGGAAGTCATGGGTTGAAAAACATGATTTTACATAGCTAAGGAGGTAAAATGCCACTAGAAATTGGTCAAAAGGGAGTCAAAATCCAAATCCCCACTCGCAAAAGTTAAATCTCTTGGGAGAAATCCTGAAATAATAGGGGGAGATTTGTACTAGTTGACCAAAACTGAAAACCAAAAGTTGGAGATGGCTTGGGAGGTGCTCTAGAGGGCTCTTAGGGGTGGGAATGAATGAATAACACTAGGAAAAGGTTGAAACACAATAAATGGATGAATACAAGGCTTAGGGATGAAGTTAGAAGAACAAGAAATGAGAATCAACAAGTCTCAGAAAGCGTCAAAAGTGGGGAAAGGGTTAGCATGACAAAGAGGAAACAACAAGAGGAGGAAGAAACCACATGCTACCAAGAAAATCACTACTAAGAGGGCATTACTTCATACTGACATGTATGTGACAAGGATTATGAGTCATCATGGGGTTCTCATGGAGGTTGTGTGTGATTTTTGTTCTTACATATTTTCCCCTTCGTGGATGGTAGTCTACGTGAAGGGTAGGTACCATTCCCAAAATAGGCCTTACCTATTGTCAGTTTTATGCAATAGTACCTGCAATAACTAGCACTAGATTGACATAAAGATATATCAAAACAAGTAATGAAAACTATAATGACGAACATACCATAGATCCACGAGTTCGCCTAGTTATTTTTTTTTCGAGGAGACCTATAGGGATGAAAGCATGAAAAACAAGGATGTAAAAGCACTATAGAAATAAAAGACGTGCTAAGATAGAGAGGTGAAGAATAAATTCTCCTTTTATTACAAATTTTCAAGAACATATTCAAGTTTTAGGGATTTCCATGGTTTTATAATTTTTTTAGGTTTTTTTGATTTTCTAATTTTTATGTTTTTTTCTTGAGATTTTGCAAAGGCTTGATTTGACACTCTTTGAGGTCTTTTGAAGACCTATATTTATGGAGTAGATTTATTCCCTTTGCCCCTTGCATGGGGAGACTTGTGTACTTGATTACATAGTTTTGGTCTTTTGAATTGTTGGAGTGACTTGTGCTTAGACATTGTTTTACAAATGTGACCTCATTGGTTGAGATTTATACATGTAGCTTTAGTTGACATCTTGTACTTCACTTTCCCTCTCATGTATATGTTTGGCTAGAGCTTTTATTTTTCCTATGAGAATGCATACCTATGATGATAACATACAGATGATGTTATTTTGTTTTTGTCTTTTTCTAATATGAATGACATGCAGTGTGTTTGGATGTGATTCACAAGTATGAAATGCAAAGTATTGTGTTCTAAGTGTTATGAATGACATGATGTTATGACATGTTTTATTTCATTTGATTTTTTATGATAACATGTATGCAGGTGGAACAATGTGACTAGTCTCAAGTAGGATTTTTGAACTAGGGGATTGAGAGTTAACTTGGTATAAAGAGACTTATTGATCTTTGGGATAGGATTAGGGACTCAAGTGGGAGTGGAGAGGAGATACAATGCTTCTAAAGTTTTGAGCTTTGCTAGAGGCTAAACACTGATCCTTATCTAGATAAGATAATTTGACAAGCTTTCAACTTAGATAAGTAACAAATTTTATTGGTGTTCACTAAACTTAGATCATAGATGGAAAGCAAGATAGACCTGAGGTAAAGGAAAAGTGGGAAAGAACAAGGGTCCCTAAGTAGAAAATGGCCCTAAATACTACTAGACTATTGGCTTTGCTCAGCTAGTGCATGTGTGTGTTTTGTACCTTTCTCTTTAATTTTATCTTGTAGAATGTCACCCTTGAAACTTTGAGCTTAGATTTATATCCACCTAGGGGTATGAACATTCAACAATCTTCTCTCTATCACTCATTTTTTGTAACTCTCTTTTTTATATTTTTGCAATGTCTCACTTGATTTTCTCATTTTTTTGGATATTTGACTTTTGTGGAAATTAATGCTTTTGATCTTTGGATACACAACAATTAGATCTCTCTATTCTCGCTTTTCTCATCACTCTTAATTTTTTATCACTCATTTTTTTATTCACTCATAGTTTATATTGCTTCCTTCAGATTTTTGATCTTGTTAACATTTTTGACTTGCTCCCTCTGCGAGGTTGCCTTCAAACATCAATCCAGATGAAAGAATAAGACTTTGGGTACCACTGCACTAATTCACTTCTCTTGCATCTTAGTTTAGAATAGGAGGGGTAATAACCCCTAACTTTTCCCTTAGATACTCAAATGTCTCCTTAGGTAGAAGCTTTATAAAAATATCTGCAATCTGATCCTTTGTAGACACATATTCCATCTTCACTTCATTCTCTATTACCTTTTCTCTCAGAAAGTGATACCTTATAGATGTATGCTTTGTCCTTGAGTGCATCAATGGATTCTTTGAAATGTTTATAGCACTTGTATTGTTACAAAAGATTAAAATTGGTTCTTCATACACAACTCTTATATCTTTCAATGTTTGCTTCATCCAAAGCACTTGAGTACAACAACATTCTACACCAATATATTCTTCTTCTACAGTAGACAAAGAAACTGATTCTTGCTTCTTGCTCAACCATGAGACCAATTTGTTACCCAAAAAGAAAGCACTTCCACTTGTACTCTTTCTATCATCAGCATCTCTAGCCCAATCTGCATCTGTATAAGAACTAAGAGTGAAATCAATATCTTTGGGATACCACAATCCATAGTCTAAAGTGCCCTTCAAATATCTCATAATCCTCTTGATTGCCATCACATGTGATTCTTTGGGATCTTCTTGAAATCTTGCCACAAGACGGACTGCATGCATTATGTCAGGTCTGGTATGGGTTAGATAAAGCAGTCCTCCAATCGTAGACCTATACTTTTTCTGATCATTCTTGGGAGATTCATCATTCTTGCTCAGCTTGAAGCTAGTTACCATAGGATTACATACTAGCTTAGAATCCTCCATTCCAAAATTCTTCAACAATTCTTTCACATACTTGGACTGAGAAATGAAAGTTCCTTTTTCTGATTGAGTAATATGTAGTCCTAAAACAAAATTCAATTCACCAAACATAGACATCTCAATTTTTTTTTGCATTTTGTCTGCAAATCTCTTACACATACCTTCATTGCCTCCAAAGATAATATCATCAACAAAGACTACAACAATTAGAATTTGATCATCATTAATTTTGGAATAGAGATTGTTGTCAATAGTACCTTTACTGAACCCTAATTGCAACAAATACTTGTCCAATCTTGCATACCAGGCTCTAGGAGCTTTCTTAAGTCCATACAAGGCTTTCTTCAATCTACACACCATGTCACCTTGGTCAGATGACTAAAATCCTTCCGGTTGTTCAATGTGAACCTCTTCTTCAAAATCTTCATTCAAGAATGCAGACTTCCCATCCATCTAGTACACTTTGAAATCTTTGTGTGCTACAAATGCCAAAAACATTCTTATTACTTCATTCCTTGCCATATGAGCATAAGTATCCTCAAAATCTATGCCTTCAACTTGAGAATATCCTTTGCATGTACCAGTCTTGCTTTGTTTCTTAGCACTTCTCAACTTTCATTCATCTAGTTTCTAAACACCCATTTAGTTCCAATCACATTCTTATCAGCAAGTCAAGGAACTAATTCCCAAGTTTGATTCTTTTCTATCTACATCAACTCTTCTTCAATAGCCTTTACCCAATTCTCATCTTTGTAGGATTCACTTACAGTTTTAGGTTCAATATTTGAAAGTAAACAATAGTTCACCTATTCTTCTGGAAGCCTTAACAACACTTTTCAGAGCCTTTTCTTCAACCTACACTTTCTTCATCTTTTTATTCTTCACTACTTGAAGATGCATCTGATTCATAGCCATTCACTTTTTGAGTTCATCAAATGTGTTTAATCATCATGAAAAACTACTTTGTATTAGAAACAATTGTGTTCTGTCAACCTGAACTTTTGTTACTCATTACTCTCAAGCCAATTATCAAAATCAGACAAACTTCTAGATGTAGTTGTAATCAATTATCAATAACCATATGCCAGAACTATAGAGAATTATCTTCAATAGAGGACCAATGCAGACCAAATTACTGGAACACTGTAACTTGATTCTATCATATAGATACTTAGCCAAAATTCATAACCTGTCTTCTTTTCTGATAAAATCTTCTTGCATAGCAGACTTCTTAAACTACACAAATGTTCCTTTATCATTTACAAACACAGTCTCTATCCTAACTTAAACTTTTGTAGCTAATCCTTAACTATGTCTCTTCATACTGAGGCATCAGTATCAATCCTTTGCTAGGGGAGAAAGATTTCAAATAAGATTCCCCCTAAGCCAAAGCTCTAATCTTAGTTTCCAAAGGGAACATCTACACCAGATACTAGTACAAGCTCATCCTTGACTTCATCTAAGTCCTTCTTGATCCATATCTTGTTCATCTCCTTCTTTATTTTTTTTCATATCAACCTTTTGCACTGGTTTCTTTATTTCAACTAGATTATCCTTTTTTATATTTTTGCTTCTACACAATCTTGCAATATGTCCAGTCCTATTGCAATTGTAACACACAACATTCCTTTGACCAATATTCCTTTTATTCAATTTAGATGTGCATTGGTTAGCTTTGTGTGCAAATTTATTGCATATAAAATAGTTACCATTGAAAGATTGAACATTCCTTCCATTGTTATAATCCTTTCTTATCTAACTTTTGTATTCACTAGCTCTATGACCAAATCTCTTGCATGTATAATACTAGCCTCTGAAAGATTTAACTACTCTATCCTTTCCATAGCCATTTCTCTTTTGACTCATGCACTCATTAGCTCTATGTCCCATCTTATTGCATTTAAAACACCTAATAGAGTTCTGATTCACTTTACTTCTACATTCAACAGTTCTATGACCAAATTTATTGCATGTGAAACATTTACCAGAGAAGTATGGAACATTTTGATACTTTTTGCTTCTACATTCTATTGACTTGTGTCCATACTTATTGCATAAATGACAAAAGACGTTGAAAGATGGATACCTTTGAGCATTTGGTTGCCTGACTGGTGGTCTTCTAGGTCTGTTTCTTTGATTCTGAGTCTGTTTGCCTTTGTTCTTCTTGATCTCATCATTCCTACCTTCACCAGTCTTGGAATTTTCTCCTTTCTAAAATCCCAAACCTTCTTTAGCATCAGGACTCTTTTGACTAGCAAGCATCTCATCAAGTTTTGCAGAACTTATCTTAAACTTTTCTTCATAACTTTTTGCTTTCTCCAAATATAACTTTAGGTTGCCAACTTTTTTTTCAATCTTATCACATTCTTTTGATTTTCCTTTCACTATTAGATTAAGGTCTTCCTTTACTTTTGCTCTTTCTACAACTTCTAATTTCAAATCATCCAAGGTTTCATTTGCTGATATCAATTGTTCACTAACCTCCTTATATTTTTCTTTGAACTTCTTAACTTGCTCTCTTAATTTTTAGATACATTCATTTGCTTCTTTGACATTCTCCTTTAGATCTCTTATTTCTTCTTCAGTTCTTTCCAGGCCTTTAAGATCAACCTTCTTGTGCAACATCCCTGATCTACCTCAAGCTATTAGCCTTTCATAAAAGGAACCCTCGCTCTGATACCAATTGTTGAAAAGGGCAAGACAACTGAGAGGGGGGTGAATCAGTTGTAACCAATATTTCAAAACCATTACAGCATCATCCACATAAGCATTGTTACTGTATTTTAACCATGAAAGCATGAAATTAGAAACTTAACACATTCACACATGAGACACATTAGACACTAGATTTTTACGTGGAAAACCCAATGAGGGAAAAACCATGGTGAGTGTTAACTCACAATATAATATGTAATAACAATACCAAAAATCAGAGGCTCACTACCTAGATTGCTCACTACAAAAGAAGAGGCTCAATGCCAATTGGGTGGCTCACTACCATTGGGTGGCTCACTACTGGTGGGTGGCTCACTGCCAAGTTTGGTGAACTAAGATAGCACCATCTACACTATGCCAAAGTTCAGTTCCATTGAAGCATAGTAAACATCCTCTGCTTTGCTCTACTTTTTCACTTCACTCTTATCTTTTCATTTTCACACAAATATATTTTCATGACTTTATTAAAAGTATTTATATAATTCATCAACTTTGGAATGATCATCAACGTCAGAATTTGAATCATCAACCATTAAAAATAGGTCTGGACCTAAACAGATAAATGAAAGAGAAAGAATGAATGCGGACCAAACCAATCCTTAGAAAGGACTCAAGTGAAATCTTCCATGCAACAACATTCTATCACAACCTCCAGAGCGCAACCACAAGTAGTGAGAACAACCAAGTTTGCTAAGACTGGTGTTAACACTAAGACCTTTAAGAACATGCTTCATGCACGATCTGAATTACACTTTGTTGACCAATCAAAAGGTAGGAACATGATCTAGAGACATCCACAAGCATGTTACAATCACCAAGAACATCTATCGTTAAATGAGTGACTGATATTAGACTACATAGTTCCAGATAGAGCCTTGCTACCAGCAGACGTCCATAGCTCCAACAAGGTTATCGTTACAATTCTCCTAAGTAGAGCCCCACTGCGAGCAAGCGTCTATAGCCCGGTAGAGTTACTTAGATGACTTAATCTAGATTTTAAGTAAAATCTATTTTATTATTTTATATATTTTTTTGTATTTGATAAAGATTCCATAAGATATTATAGTTGTAACTTCATGATGCAAGGAATGATCACTTACTAAAATTAAGCTGAGAATTGTAATGGTAGCAAGGGTGACCTTTGATTTTTCACCTAATATCTACACTGGTATGTTCAACAAACCCAAGGATTTTAGGTGTGTCATTGTGAGAAACTTCCCTTCGATACTCAACCCATAGTTATTGAATACAAAATTTCACAAGGCAAACAACTTTCTACATTCATGACAATCACAACAAGTTATGCATAAATTTCAAATAATTAATCTGAATGTTCTAAATTTTCTATTGTTTTCAGTGGTTGTTAATATGCTCCTATATACTCTAAATCAAAATAAAGACCCCAGCACTTAGGAAAAAAATAAAGAAAATAAAACAAATGGACTGTACAAACAACTAACTATGAAAGGAAACAACACAAAGCAAGATAAGAAAACAAAGAAAAAAAATAGAACAACTATTGTACCAAACTATACACAAGCCTCTACAAGGCAAATAAAACCTAGGAAAAGACCCAAAGACACCTGTATTTGCATACTTCCTTAGATTGTGCAAGAGCATCAGGGCATTAGTTATGTTTCTGATCCTAGCAAACTCATCTTTGTATTCTGAAAAATGTTCTTGTATTCTACCCTCACTGTATTTAATAGAATAATCTCTAATTATCAACAATTGAGGCAGCCCATCACATTCATGATTAATCCATATGCATGTATTATCCCTTGAATTTCCATAATCAAAATAGTATTCAACATTATTCACTATGGAAGGGAGAAATACAACCTAGTGTATCTCCGATTCTGTTGGACATGCTTGTTCATTGACAGTTGGTCCTCCATTTAACTTTGCACTTTCATTGCTTAGCTCAACGTCTAGTCTCACTTCGAATTGAAGGATGTATGACTCTTGATGGACTATTTCTTCATCCTTATCCACATCTATCTCTTCATTTTGGATGTTCAATTTATCCTTAAGTTTAGGAAACGGTTCAATGTCCTCTTCAATTCTCTACACATCAGCATCTAAATGAGTACCATTATAATCTGTCATATCTAAATTTATCATTTCTAGATTATTCATCTGTGAATGCGAAACAACATTTGATTCATGAAAATACTTCCCTATTTCACTTTCAAAATAATGCTAGAGTGATGCTTGATTATGCACAGCAATAGCATAATCCTCTGTATCCTCCATTTTCAAGAATTGTTCCTCAAATAATTCAGTTCTACCATCCAGTGGAATGTTTGGTTCCATTGACCTACAACAACCTTGCACTTGATCACTCAATTTGAACAAGTTAGATAGTAAATCAACATTTATTTCCTTTTCTACAACTCCCTGGGTTTCTATCATAGGAATTTCTTCAGTAGCCATGCATTTAAATTCTTCCACCTATCTACATTTCTTTTTACCATAAAATGACTCAAGGAAAGATGTTTCACTATCCTTATCAAAAGTATTAGGATTAGAATCAAAGACTTTATCCTGACAAGTAGTTTTTTCTCTAAAAAATTTGAAAGATTTATACCTGCAATCCCCTTTACCTGTATTAGGAAGTAGAGAACTTCTATGAATCTCACCATAAAATGACTTAAGGAAAGATGTTTTTCTATCATTTCCCTCTAGAACTGATTTATCTATTGTATTTTCTAACCAACTAATATTTTCTAGTGTTGTATCTACTTGTTGCTCTAGAATTTCTTCATTTCCTGCCAACCTTTAGCCCTATACACATCTGAGAAAGAGATTAGTCCTTTTAAAGCCAAATCTAACCTAGTGAGGAAAGTTAAACAATTAATTTCACTGTGTTTCACAGACTTGTGTATCTTGCAACAACTGGATAAACCAAAGTTAGATAAACTTTGAGGATAAAGCTGCTCATTCAAAGTTTCCTGAAAGACAGAAATATTAACCTGAGAATTGTCCTGATACGAGTCGATTGAAAATGGCACTCTGCTTTCAATCCTTTTTTTTTTAGATTTTGAAATTTTATGAGATCTAACATATCTCAGAATAAAACATTAAAACTCAGAACAATCAGAATATTCCTTAAAGTTTGAGCACTACCTTTGCAAAAAACATTCATATTCTTTCAAATAGAAGATATTTGTAAACAGAACACTCAAATTTCTAAGAACTAAAATGATCCTTTTTGTCCAGCCTACACCAAATCTACCTTAAATCCTATCAGGCCCTCCTTCTAGCACCAAAAACTGTTGATGATTGTTTTTACACATTCATAACAAAAGTTAAAATTCACAAAATGAAGCTAATTGTCTTGAAAGATATGAAGAAATCAATTAAGATTGTTTAATCTCAAGTTTCTGTATGATCAGGTCTTGACCTTGTGGATAATTCAGTACGTTAATGTGAAGCTGTAATATGCAAGGGGCCTTACGTGATTTAAGATGTTTTATGACTCATTAGACTCTAATTATGCAAAATATCACAAATATCAACATTTTCTTAATTCCTTTGCATAAATTTGTTACTGTATTAGAAAGCTTTATATGATTTATATTAACACAAGCTTTTCTTCTTCAAATATTATGAAAACTATCAAATATCAACTTAGTTGTTCATGTTTCCTCAAATATCAGACAATCTCCTTTAAATTTATGCATTTAAGCTAAGTATTTCAAATGGTTTGGGAAAAGTTAAAGAAATCTAAACTAAGTTCATTCTGCTATAGGATCTAAATGCTCTGTCATGCATGTTGTAAGAAGTACAATAAACCTAATCAAATCCACAGACTAAACCTTCAAATGTAAGCCCTGAGTATTTTCATGAACACACATTCAAGATTGCAAGCTTTAAGAGATATTGTTTGAAGTACAAAGAAGAGCTAGAAGAAACTCTAAATATAGATGCAAAATTCTAGATTCATTTGTATTCAAAATGCACAGTCATATATGATTTATAATGTATTAATGACTCTTAGCTTCATTAATCAACTTATAGAAAACTTACAATGCTTTACAGATATAGTAAGGAAGCTAGATGTTCCACGCATTCCTTATTGTAGACATAGGTGCCCTCCTCTTATTCTAAACTAAATTGTTCTTCTACTCAAATGCTAAGACAAATTACAACTTCCAGCTATATTCTAAAAATCCCTGTCCTACAAATCCCTATGTAAGTCATTACAGAGTAAAGGGGCTCAATATATAGCTCTCACTATCCCCATTATAGTTGCAGAACCCTAATTAATCAACGGTCTATATCTCAAGTGCAGTAGCAACGATGGAAAACAAATCCTGCCAAAAAAATCTCTGAGAAGCATACTCATACTAAGCATAAAGATCCTACATGGAAACCCTAACAATCATCAAAATATCTTTCATCTCTTTTGTTGTGATCCATTCCACCCTTTGAGATGTCATCACTATTAAGGCTCCGCCTTAATATCTACCTGCAAACCTACAAAACAGACATAAAAAATGGATTTAAAATTCACGCCGCCTTCATCAATTTATACCTTGTTAGAATGTTAGATGGGCACTAACTACAGTAATTAATATGCCATTAATTCGGCCCTTAGTTGCAGTGTTTTATGTTTTTTAAAATTCTCTTTTACCGCTAGTTAATTCTGCATACACCTTTTGTATGCTTTGTTTGTATCTCACGTTCTACCTTGTATACCATGTTATATATACCTTCATCATCGGCATGTCTTACTTAATCAGGGCGATCCAAAAAACTCCCACCGATCGCATATATCTGGCCGATGTAATCTTATTACTAGTGTTTCCCTTGTCATCGGCATGACCTTCTTCGTCAGGGTGATCTAATAATTTCCCACCGATCACACTACTCTGGCCGATGCAACTCTTTATCTGGGCTTGCATTTTCACCATCGACGTGACCCATATGGTCGGTATGATCTAAAAAAACTTCCGCTGATGATGAATATCTATCCAATGCAATTCCTTATACCTTTGTGATACCTTTTATTCTTTTGTATATCGGATATGTATGTCATGAACATACAAGCATTTAAATATACAAAGACTCTTCTATTTTTAATTCTTTTTCACGTCTGAGAATGCACTTTTAACTTTGCATCTTTTCTTTTGCATACAAGGCCTGTATCTATCGCTTTTATATTTCTCTGCATATCAGCTTGTATATTCCTTTGTATACAAGGCCCCATACATACAAACACCTTTGTACCATCCTTTGGGACTTATCACCTTTTTATAAACCACATTTTACTTACTTTCATCTCCGGGACATGTATATAATGCTTTGTATATCAGCTTGTATGTAAGATACATACAAACCCCAATATACAAACTGGAGGACTTATCGCTCTTATAGACCATAGTTTATTTACTTTTCGGTTCCGTCTCTTGTATAAGTGTAATGCATATCCACTTTGTATGTAAGATACATACAAAGCACAAAGCATACAATGACTTTTCCATCTTTAATAACCTATTCGGTTCTGTGGCTTGCATATGGCCCATTGTATATCGTAATGTATGTTTCCTTGTATATTTCTTTTTACTCGAATATACAAACCCCGATATACAAACTACAGATTTAACAAAATATACATTTTAATTCTCAACTCTATCAGGTCCGTGACTTGCATAAGTACAATGCATATCACAATGTATAAAGCTTTGTATAACTTGAAACATACAAGGCATGAAACATACAATAATAAAGCCCAATTTAATAATCCCTTTAGTTCCACAGCATGTATAAAGAAATGCATATGGGCTTTGTATGTTTAAACATACAAACATAAAGTGCATTCAATGGATTTAAACAATTATTCACTTAAACTTTGAATTCTTTCGGGCCTGGTTTGTATGTAAAAATAAAGTGCAAGCGAAATACATACAAGTATAAATGTATAAAAACCCGATGATTCCCACATACGACTTATATGCAACTCGATATGCAAACGACCTTGCATATGAGCAACTTTGCATATACAAAGAACTTTGTATATGAGACCTGATATACAAAGGACTTTGTATGCAAGCAACCTTGTATACAAAGGACCTTGTATATGCAACCCGATATACAAAAGAACTTGTATATGCAACATACAAACCCTCTCATTGTATATTTTACCAAAACACTCATAACTTACAAAATATTGCAAATTTTAACTTGGTTCAAAAAGCAACCCTCACTCATTTTTGACAAGAAATTCACCCATATTCTGCTCTGGTACTTAATGCAATTTTTTCTTTATTTTCCACAAGGTTTGTAACTTTCACTCCCTTTTCCCTTTTACCACCAAACAGACCCACACACAAAAGCAAAAAGTAAAGCCACAACAGGGGTCCTCATTTCGCTAAGGAGTAAAATGGGGTGTGTTGTGAGCATCACAATAGTATACTTTGTGGATATAATTCTTTTTCAACATAAGGTGTCTATGCGATATAGGTGGGGTTGCATTTTGAAATCCCTTATACAGAAGGTGGGATTATGTCTTCACTTGAGTGGTTGCACATCCTTTTGAAAGTTCTCTATGGAGGTAGGGTTGGATCTTGAGTTATTCACCCTTTAGCATGTCTTTAGCGGTTGTGGTAGCATAGCTCAACCATCAAGTGTGCTTGACATGTCTTAGATGGTGGAGCATAGCAATGATCTCTTCTCCATAACTTTTGTTTTCTATGTATAAGATGAATAGTGTGTTGATGACATATTCTATGGTGCTTGTGTACTTTATGTGTTTTCCATGTGTCTTCCCTATGTGTTTTGCATCTTTTAGTGGTGGCACATAGTGATGAGCCCCCCACACCATGCATCTTTCATGTTTTGTGGTGGTGCGTAGCAATGCGCTCCCTCCACATTGTTTGTTTTGTGTGCCTTTGATGATGGTGCATAGTGATGATCTCCCCCCATCAACTAGTTAGTGTTGTTTAGTTGTTAAATCATGTCTTCCCTTATTGTATGCTTTGTGTGTTACATGCTTTTCATGTGCCTTCTTCATGTGTCACGTACCTTCTCCATGTATTGCATGCTTATTTACTATCTTTATTGTGTTTTACATGACTCTCATGTGTCTTCTCATGCTTGCCTAAGATTGGGGGCTAGAGAGAGCCATCCAACCTTTGGGTGTGCCTTTGGCTCAGTGCTTGGCATGTTTGATGTGTTCCAACCATACTTTAATCAATGTACTAATCGTAAGATCATACACACATTAAAGTGGGGGCTAAATTTTATGGATTAAAAAGTTTCCACTTATCTTTTTAACTCCTTATTTAGCTCCTAGGTCCCATTTATCTCATTGTGCATTATAATTGATCATCCTAAAGAAAATTTCCTGACACCCATGACAATTTGGGACCTTGGACCCTCACTATTCTTATCTCAAACTAAAAATGGGCCCTTGAACTTGGACACCAACTGCCCAAGTCCTCCCTAATTGGTTAGGGAAAATTAGTTGCATGTTAGCCTAAGACCTTTTAAAAGGTTTCTCTTTGTTGGCTCTTGTGGTTTAATTTGATGAATGTTAGTAGGAAATCATATATAAGTGAGTTTTTGAATTCATTTTGAGGTAAGAAAGAGATAGAAAACTTATGATCTTGAAGCAAGGAGCATTCAAAGTATTAATTATGTTTCTAGAGAAGATTTGTGTAGTCATTATGTGTGTTAATGTTGGTTTGAAGTCATCATCTATCTCCTTATGAGTTGAAGGATCTTCATTCTCCTAAGGGCTTCACCACATAGGTGATATCATCATTTTTTGAATCATTCTATCATGATTTTTATTTAGCCTCTACCCTACTAGGCCACACTCTCTTTATCTATAAATGGTGTTGGAAAGCTTGAATTCTATTCTAGGGTTTGACTGAGGAAAATCCTTATACACCATAACCCCAAACCCTCTCTTTTCATCTTGTGTGTAGGTTGCAAGTGCAATATTTAGGAAAGGTGAAGATAGAGGAAGACTATGTAGGAATTAGGGTTTTAGGATCTGATAGAAGTTTAGTAATATTTCCCTAGAAAGACTTGGCCACCTGGCTCCTTTGTCTTTTGGGCCTTTTGACACTAGATCTGGCATCTGAGCATCATTTACAACACATCTACAGTTTATTGACCTGACAGATTCCAACTTAAAGGACTTGAGAACCTCCTATTTCATCCTCTAACACTTCAAATTTTCAAACATAGGTTTCAATATCTCTTTGATCATCTTTGTACATTTAGATTCTAGGTTTTAGGACTCATTTTCTATCTTTTATAAGATGATCATCCTAGAACTAGGGTTTAGTTCTTATTTGACCTAGGGTTTGATAAAAGGGTTGGTTAAATCTGATCTTCCATAGAAAATAAGAGTACAAGATCTATAGTTGAGTCCTCCTACATTTGGTAGTGATTTGGCTTGGCCTTGTCCTTGAATGTTATTGTGAAAGAGGGGTTGATCTAGTGTGCATGCTATTCTTCTTCACTCTCTTTTGCACACTTCACAATGGTAATAAACAATAATAACACCATAAAAACCATCCCCCTATCAAGAATCAAGAATTCAAAGAAGCATTGTAATCTGTTCTCAAGTCCCAAGAAGAGCAATCTTGATTATTTCAATTATCAACCTTGATGCCATTTCAATTTGAAGAAAATTTAAGTAAGGAATCAACAATATGATTATGTTCCCTTCTAGTATGGTTCCTCTTAACAACATTAAAACTACAAATCAATATTTTGATATGTTTCTTACATTCACTCAAATGGCATTGCTAGAAGTGAGAAGAAGACTGTATTTTGAAGTGATCAGTCAAGATTTTAATGTTATATTCCAAAATAATATTGGTAAAATGCTTTCTCTTAAATAATTCAAAAAGAGGTTGTGAATGGTCATAGCCTCAACAAATTTATTAGAACGAACACCAAGACTACTAACAAACCAAAACATAACCTTGTCATTATGGTCACACATAAACACCTCTCATACCATCAATTCCAAGATTGTCTCTTGAAGTTCCATCAACACTAATTATAACCAAGCTCAAAGGAGGAAATTTTGATCTAGTAAATTGACCTTTTTGAAGGTTACTATTGGAAAATGTAGAAGAGGGAGAAACCGAATGAATACCAAGTCTCGTAAGAACTTTGAAATCCCACCAAGAACTCACTTGATAATCCTAAATCCAAACTTGACTAGTTTCTTTTAGATTATCCATAATTATATCCAAAGATAATTGATATGCCTAATTTTACCATTGAAAATACTCTAATTGTGTTCCCACTAGATATTATAGTAGATCCAACTAGGAGCAATATCATGTAATAGATTAATAGATTTTAGCTTCAAAGAGGGTTGTAATTGACTCATAAGAGAGTCCAAGATAAATTCATAACTATTCCATGAAATTCCCAAAAGATAACACCATAAAATATGAAGGAAAGTGGCAAAAGGGAAGGTTAAAAAGAATATGTTTTCCATTATCTTCATCTTGAATGAAGAGCATACCTCTATTTGGACAAGCAACCCCATGTTTTTTGATATTATCATGATGAAATGTTTTATCTCTAGCTACTAGCCACATGCAAACATTAACCATTGGCCACATTTAGGATGCCAAACCCTTTTCCAAAGCTTAGAGTTCTTAACTTCAAGGTTTTCTACCAAAAGAGTTTTATAACTGGTTTGCAACATGTAAATCCTAGAACCTCTTAGTACTCATCCAAGTTATCATATTGCCCATGTAAAGAGATATTTTAGGATGCTAAAATATGAGCTTATTAGTCAATGAGAAGTGGGAATTATTAACATGTATAAAGATATTTAGGTTTATATTTCCAAATCCTCACACCATTCTACATGGCTTTGTTGAGAAAATAGATAGTTCAGATATATACAAATAAACATGGTGAAAAGCACCAAACCATACAAATAACAAAACACAAATTTATGTGGAAACCTATTTATGTACTTGTGTTTATTGAAAATGTAACTCAAGAACTGTTGGCAAGAGACACTGTGTGGCTTAATGAATATTGTCATTGATGGCAACAAAGTCCATCCCACTTATCCACAGCACATGGTATGTCTATACCGAAAGTCAGATTGAAGAGTGTTTTGGTCTGGTAAGCAAGAATAGAGTATGTGGCAAGGTCCAACAATCAGGTCTAGATCTCTAAGAGGAAGTATCTCAGCAAAGTGCGGACTTGGGGAAGTCAAGAGGAATTCCATGACTTCTGCATTGCAGAGTTTGAGCCTTCAGTGATGAAAGCATGAAAAGATATGAGCACCTAAGTGTTGGGTTCCTATTTGGCAGAGTAGACTGACCGACAGAACATCAAACCTTAATTTGGATGGGAAATTGGTGGTGATCAAGTTTCTTGAGGGATCATTCATGGTTGGCTGACATGATTGATGACTCCTATAACTATCTTTTTGATACGCATCTCTTAGTATGCATGGATCTAGCCAACAAACCAGAGTTTGGGAAAATATTGAGTATTCCAAATGCCGACTAGAAAGATGTTGAAATCCCTTGTGCGGATATATATACCAGATGGATTTCAATGTGAAGATGTGAGTGGTGTGTTGTGAAGTGTGAAGAAAAGTAGAGAGTAGTGTGGAAGTAGCAATACAGGTTCGGTATGTGACAAAACAACAACACTAAAGTAGAGGAAGAATGAAGTGTAGTAGATCAGTATATTGAGCCTAACCGGAACTGAACCTCAGCATATGTGGATGCTTCTCATCAGTTCAAGTACCTGGTTTCTTTCTATAAACTATTGTAGGCAGTGAGCCATAATTGGCAAGTGCCATTTTTGTACTTCTATTCTTTTAATAGAGAATACAATCTTGGGTTAGTTACCCCATGATTTTTCCCTTAACAATGTTTTCCATGTAAAAATCCTTGTGTTATGTGTATTGGTTTCTTTCTGCTCTCATGTTCATGTATGCTTATATGTTTTGATACTGCACTAATTATTAAAGAAGAAAAGAAAGTCAAATAATTAAGATAACTAATTCACCCCCCCTTCTCAGTTATCAACAATTGGTATTAGAGCTAATTTCCTCTAGATAGAGCCTAACAACTTGAGGAAGATCTGGGAATCTCAATGGATATGTACGGTATGAGGGATCAACTTCAGTCTACCCTAGATGATCTTGAGAAATCTCACTCTGAAGTCAATAACCTGAGGGAAAGACTAAAACAAGATGATGATTTCATAAATGAACTCAAAGAAAAACTAAGTATCTCGATAAAGAAAAGAAAGGAACTACTTCAACAATTAGCAAGTCAAAGTGAAGCCAATGATACTAATGAAGATTTGAATGAGAAAACAAAGTTATGTGAGAAGTTATCAAAAGAGGTCATTATGGTAAGACATGAAATGGAATCAGGAGATATGAAATTCACCCAAGAAATTGAAGAGAAAAGAAAAAGTGAAGATAATCTGAAACAATCTCTCAAGAAGAAGTTAGAAGACTACCACAAAATGGATAGAATAATCAAGCATCTAGAATCTGATCTTGAAGAAGCTAGAGACAATGAAGAACAACTTGAGAATCAGATAGACACTCTTAAAAGGGATTTTCAAACCGTAGATGAATACAAAGAGAAATTCAAGATAAGCTCTGCTCAACTTGAAGTCCTTCTTGAAAGCCAAAAGAGGGTAGATGATAAGCAAGGCTTGGAGTATGAGAAAGGGGAAAGCTCCAGATCCAGTCAGAAGAACTCTGGATCAAGAAATCCAAGGAACAGGCCTAGAAGACCTCTAGTAAGGCAACCAAATGCTCAAAGATATCCATCCTTCAATGGATACTACCACAACTGCAATAACTTCGGTCATAAAGCAAATCAATGTAGAAAGAGAATGAACTAGACTAATTCATCCTTCTCCGGACAATGTTTTAACTGCAAAAGGTATGGTCACAAATCTCATGAATGTAGAAATATGCAAATAAATAATTCATTCAATGGAAGATGCTTTGCATGCAATAGAATGGGACATATGGCTAATCAGTGTAGATCAAGAGCATATCAGTCAAAAATGCAAGAAATGTTGTTTTCTACAATTGCAATAGATCCGGTCATATTGCCAAATTCTGCAGAAGTAAGAATCAGGGTAAAAGGGGTCTGGTGCATCATAATCAAAATCAAGACAAAGGAGAAGGAAAAATGAATACGGATGAAGTTCAAAGGGAGATGAATAAGATTTGGGTGAAGAGAAGTACAGAAAATGTTGGGGATGGATCCGCACCAGAATTTGGTGCTGATATTCCTTCCAAAAATTAAATAGATGAGCTCTGGCTCAGGGGGAGACACAAAGGAAAACAACTTCCCCCAGCCAGTCAATTGGTGCCTAAATTTGGCACATGGAATGCTACGGACTAAAGGGTTCTGAGAGATATATCTAAAGTAACCCTTAGTAAAGATATGGAAGATCTACAAGAAGATTTGAAGAGTCTAATCTTCCAAGATTGATCCAGTTTGACAGCGTTCTCGTAGAAGCAGGACTTTCATAGTTTGATCTGATGTGATTCTAAATTGAAACATCTTGATCTATGGATAAATGGGATGATTTGAGGAAAGGAGAGACATTGTAATTCATCACTAAAAATAGTTCTAAGTGCATCTCATTGATATGAATAAATCTCTCTCAAAACAAGGCAACCAGAATGACTTAAAGTTGTGCATTTATTACAATATGAAATTAGGGTTTGCACAGAGATAAAAGATTTTCTTTGCTCATCATTTGCACATTTGCATTCAAGAAGAAGATAGAAGGAGATCTACAACAAAATTGCCTTGAAACCTCTCAAAGATCAACCGTAGAAGTTGATTCAACCAACAATCTTATCCAGCTCATATTGTGAACTCTAGAGGCATAAAAATGTATTTTCGCTCTTGAATATTTCTCTCTAAATATTTTGAAAGATGGCTACTCTAAATGTTGTCAAAATCACTAATAGGTCATGCCCTAAGTGCAAGAAACACCCTTACAAATCTCTAGAAGTTGATACTTTAGGCACCTTCTCTAGCATTCTGCATGGGTTTTTGCATGTAGAAGATGTTAGGGCATACATTCATGCGAATATTAAGGAATTTGGGGAATCCAAACTGATGGATATATATCACAAGTAGTTAATAGATGAATCATTTGAACTCAAACCTCAGTACAAGGCCATCTGGGACAAGCATTTTAGACATTGCATCCATTTCCCCTATTTTTGTAGAAGATGAATGGGTTTGGTATGTTCTGAGCAGAGTGCATGACAACTTCATGTGGTTGATGAGGCCATTTAAGATCACAAAAGATGTTGTTAGGGCTGTAACTGGATTGCACTCATCTAGTGGGTGACCTACTCTCAAATTAGTCAAAAACCAAACTGTAAGTGAGGCTACTAGATCAAAATTTGACAAGAGAGCAATGACAATAGAAGATATCACTGATCCAGATATCAAGTTTGCCTCCATGATAATTGGCTACAAGATATATCACTCCAGCAGGGAGAATTATGTATCCAAAACAACAATTTTCACTGCTTATGAAATGCTAAGGAAAAATGCTGACTATGATCTTTGTGAGCTCCTTCTGAACAAACTATTAGAGAATTTGTAGAAAATAAAGAAGGATAAGAAGAATTCTTTTAAGTATGGTGGCTTGATACTCTATCTATTCTTTTACTACATGAATGAGCTGCCCGGATCCAGTGGTTTGGTATGGCAAAATGATAGATCGGTTGCCATACAAATCAGAGATTACATGTATGGGCTTGGTGATGCCAAGGCTCAAAATATAGCACTCTGGGGATATTTTAAAAACTTTCAAAGTATGATGTAGGCCAAAGAAAGAATCCCCCAATCATTGGTTGAGAAATACAAGGATATAGTGTGCTTTATGGTAGACACTGATCAATGCCTAATGGAGGTAGTGGAGCTAAGGATAGTTTGGATTATGCCAATGGGTTATGAAGTAGACAAGAAAATTATGGAGCTACATGTTCAACACATGCTAAGTCAACCAAAGGACCCTGAGGCAAAAAGGTTTGGAACCTTCCAAGAGTTGAGTGTAAAAATTCACGTTGAACTAAGACAACCTGAGATCAAGAGAAAAGTGAGAAGAGAAGTAGAGGAAGTTGCCAAAAGATTTGGTATTTGTAAAGAAGCAGTTGATGCAAACAAAGAGAAGGTAGAAAGGGCAGAGAAACAAAAGGTAAGAAGCAGAAAAAGAAAGTGCTCTGGTGGAAGCCCCCTCCTAGACTAGATCCTCCAAGAGCTCTACACCAGCCACTACTAAGAGCCCAAAAGCATCAAAACCGGAAGCAAAGTCATCTGGAAAAGGAGAAAAGAGAAGAAAAACAAAAGCTAGAAGGTCCTATACAAGTCAAAAAGATGATGAAGAGATAGAATCAGATGAGGAGGTCAAGAAAATGAAAAAGAAAAAGAAAAAATCTGTGGAATTCTCTACTAGCAAGAATAAAGAAGAAGAAGCAGAAGCATTTGTTGAAAGGCCTACTCTCTCCATTGATGATATCATCAAGGCAGTCACTGTGGATGGAAATATGCAACCTATGATAGAATTCTATGATGAATACAATGAACTTGACCAGAAGATCTTGCAAGATGCTACATTTAGGTATCTAAACATTTATAACAAAGCATTCATTGAAATCATATCTCTAATTCCCAAAAGCCTAGAGAAGGAACTTGAAATGAGAAAGAACAATGCTAAGGAAAAGGATATGGAGATCTGGGAATAGATAGCTATTCAGCACTATCCTTCCATCACTCCAAAACAAATGAACATGATCTTCAAGGATTGTAAGGATGAGTTCCAGAGAAAAGCAAGAATGAATCAGCTTATGCTTGGAGAGACTGATAAAGTGGCAAAAGAAATTGAAGACATCTTCCAGAATGCCTTCATGAGATTCAATCTCGCTATTATAGAGGACATAGATGATGAACCTACTGAAAAAAATGTAGAAGATCCAGAGGAGATAAGTGAGGAGAAGACTAAGGACTTGGATTCCTCTATCCCAGAAGAGGAAGTCCATGAAGAAGAAAATATCTCTCTTCCGGATACCCCAGCAGACTCTGGAACTGAAGGAGAAGCAATAAAAGAGGAGAAAGCAAGTCCAGAAGAAGGGAAAAGGAGAAGAGAAGAAGAACAAACAGAGAAGGTCTCTATTGACACCTCTGAGGCTGTAGAAGGAAAGAATACTCTATCTCCGGTAAGAGACACTGTAGAAGCCATCAAATATTTCTTGACCAAGGAAATGATGGAATTAGATGAACCAGAGCTAATTCAAGGACCATTCAATTTTGATTCCATCTCACTGGTTCAGACAATGAAGATAGCATCCTTTGCCCAAGCAAAGGCAAAAGAAAAACTTTTAAAGTCTCACATGGAAGACTATGAGCTGATAGAGATTGCATCCAGTGTGTTGGAGAAGATCATGCCATCCTTTCAGAAGGATCCTACAGCCTCCTCATCTGGCAATCTAAAATCCCTTGTTAATTCTGTTAGCACACATTTTGATTCTTTGTAGAAGTTAGTAGAAGATAAAGTCTGGAAAGAGATTCTCTGAAGTACAAGGGCTAATAACAAATGATAGCAGAAATATGGATATTAGGATAAAGAGCTTAGAAAATGCTCTTAAAGATGGTGGAGAGATATATAAATTTTGTCTATCCTGGTCTAAAGTGACAAAGGATATTGAGAAGAAAGTAAAATAACAAGAGGGTAAACTGTCAAGTTTATCTCAAAATTTTGATCCTCTCACCACATCCATAATAAACCAAGAATGTCAGACTATTGCCATTCTAAATGAACTAAAGAAACTTGAAAAGGAAAGGAAGAATATAATAAGTAGGATGGGTGAACTTAGAGGGATAATTATCCCTAAGTTAGAGGCCATGCATGAGGCCCTAACTGATGCTCAGACCACAGCCTGGACTAGTGATCCGACAAATCTAAAGAGGGCAGAAGCTTTTGCATTCTTGTTGAGTGGTCACATCTCAATTTTGGATAGGATGAAGCAGAGTTGGGCAATAGAATTTGTCCAGTTGAAGACAACTTTTGTAGATATACTTAAGTATATGTAAGTATACACTTGTATATATACTTATGCGGCTATGAATAGGCTGATTTTTGAAATTTTAGTGTGTGGATTCTACCCTTTGCCATTGATGTCAAAGGGGGAGTGAGGAGTAGCAAAAAATGTGGAATCCAACTAAGGGGAAGCTCCAGTAAAAGTGTACATAAGATAGAGCATCAGCCAAGGGGGAGTTTGTCATAACACTTAGTCATTTTTCACTAAGTGTTGCCATCAATGCCAAAGGGGGAGATTGTTGGCAAGAGACACTGTGTGGCTTCATGAGTATAGTCATTGATGGCAACAAAGTTCATCCCACTCATCCGCAACACATGGTATGTCTATACCGGAAGTCAGATTGAAGAGTGTTTTGGTCCAGTAAGTAAGAACAGGGCATGCAACAAGGTCTGACAGTCAGGTCCGGATCTCTCAGAGGAAGTATCTCAGCAAAGTGCAGACTTGGGGAAGTCAAGATGAATTCCATGACTGGTACATTCTAGAGTTTGAGCCTCCGGTGATGAAAGAATGAAAAGATAGGGTTCCTATTTGGTAGAGTAGACTGACCGGTAGAGCATCAAACATCAATCTGGATGGGAAATTGGTGGTGATCAAGTTTCTTGAGGGATCATTCATGGTTGGCCGACATGATTGATGACTCCTATAACTATCTTTTTGATACACATCTCTTAGTATGCATGGATTCAGCTTACAGACCAAAGTTTGGGAAAAATATTGAGTATTCCGGATGCTGACTAGAAAGATGTTGAAATCCTTTGTACAGATATATATACTAGATGGATTTTGATGTGAAGATGTGAGTGGTGTGTTGTGAAGTGCAAAGAAAAGCAAAGAGCATTGTGGAAGTAGCAATATAGGTTCCGTATATGACAAAACAACATCACCAAAGCAAAGGAAGAATGAAGTGCAGTAGATTAGTATATTGAGCCTAACCGAAACTAAACCTCAGCATATGTGGATGCTTCTCATTAGTTCAAGTACCTGGTTTCTTTCTATAAACTATTTTAGGCAGTGAGCCTCTTGTGAGCAGTGTGCTCGGGCAGTGAGCCCTAATTGGCAAGTGCCATTTTTGTACTTCTATTCTTTTAACAGAGAATACAATCTTGGGTTAGTCACCCTGTGGTTTTTCCCTTAACAAGGTTTTCCACATAAAAATCATTGTGTTATGTGTATTGGTTTCTTTCTGCTCTCATGTTCATGTATTCTTATATGTTTTAATATTGCACTAATTATTAACGAAGAAAAGAAAGTCAAATAATTAAGATAACTGATTCGCCCCCCTCTCAGTTATCAACAAGAACAACATAAATGAGTCAGCCTTGATGTCATAGATGAACCTTCTCCTTGCTACAGGTGACCTCCAAGTCACTCTCACTCTCGCGGCACAAGCCAATTGAGTAGATGTAAGATCTAGGGGTGGTTAAATGTTCATGGTGAAGTAGGACTTTGCAGAGAGTGGTTGGCTAGTATGTGAGCCTACTATGGATTTCTATTTGTCAAGCTCTTTATAGGGCTATGGTCATGAAGATAATTATATAACCTAAAGGGTCACTAATCCTATGTCTCCTATTTGGATTTCTAAGGTTCCAATGTCTAGTGGGTAGACTTTTTTGCTCATTGATGAGTCTAGAGCACTATAACCTTTCTTCATTTGCCCAAATTATTCATTATATTTTATTTTCTTGCTATATGACCCTAAGAACATGTTCCTACTATTCTATCACTTGTTGTGCATGATCTGGTCTTGGATCAATCTCGTCTATCTCTTCAAGAATATCCTTAATCCAATCTAGTCTAACCCCTAGGCACATATAATGCTTTGGAGTGAGTTTGTTGACTAGTTTTGACCTAGTTTAATTTGAGTGGACTTTGATGTGAGGTCAAAAGTTTGTTTTTCTTTGATGGAATATTGAACATGAGATATACCTTGTGATGGGATCAAGGGTTTGAACTTCCTAAGTTTCCTAATTTCTTTTTATTTTTTTATGCATGCGGCTATATGAATGCAAATTGATTTTTTTGTTTATTTTTTAAACTTCCAAATAAAAGTTATCTAATCAACTAAGAATTGAAACATGAATACAACTAATATGAGTTTTTCAAATGCAATTTAAACTATACTTTTGTGTTTTTTGAGATGATTTTTCAATCTAATCTAAGAATTGAAATTGCTTGAATAAAAATTTAATCAATGAATTACAATGAATTTAATCTAGGCTAAGCTAACCAAACCAAATCTACATGTATCAAGGACAAATAAAACATGTAGATTAATTCTCTAAGAGAAAATTTGTGTGATCTAATTAACTATGAAAGCATGTAGAGAACCTATATTTTCTTTTGGTGAATGAGACTGGCATATATCCATAGAAGTCTTTATGACAAACTCCTCTCCTCTATAGTAGTGGGGAAATCCTCTTGGCAATAGGGACGGATTGAAATTAATTGATTGATTTGATCTATTGAAGCTATGAAGCACTAAGGATTTGCAATTGGCTTAGAAATTCATGAGCATAACAACACTATTGAAGCTTTTGGAAAGTGAGGGAACAATACTACTAAAGAAAAAGGCTCATTCATCCTATGGAGAGCATAAATATGCTATGGAGAGCAAAAAGCATATCTAGGCATGATTTTGCAACAATGAATTTGCCTCCCTTATTAGTTATGGGAGGGGGGTACTTACAGGCTAGGAGAGGATCGTAGGAGGTGGAATTGATTTAATATTTAACTCAATTGATTGATGAGTTAACATTCATGATTGGAGAGTAGACTGGATTTGATTGGGAATGAACAAGCTTGATTGGATAGTGGACTAAGATTGAAAGCTTATCACTCATAGAGGAAGGTGTGTTAGCATGACATTAAAGGAAGATAAAAATATTTTTCTTAGAGATAAGAATAAAATTATGGAGAGTGGAGATGGAGTTAAAGATAGATTAGGTTTTTTAGAGTGAATAATTTATCTACTCACTATAGTTTAAGTGTACTTAGGTTGATGAGGTTAGACAGCATATTATCAAACTAAATATACAAGATTTTAGAGGTTAGAGATTACTTAGTTGTTTGGTAAACATCATGTGCATACCTTTTGAGGTTGGAAGACTTTCCATCTCACCTCAAAAAGCACTTTGTAGTCATCCAACACTTGTCATACAAGGTTGTTAGTTTGCACATTCCAAGTGATCCAAATGCTAACACCTATATAGCACTTGTCTACTTGCATGTGCCACATCATGGGGCACTTGTCAATCCATATGCAAGGTGGATTGTTTCTTCCATGCCTATAAAATGAGGCATTATCATGTAAATTGGTAAGTGAGATTGATATATGTTTATGCTCAAATTATGTTCACCAATATCATTGATTTCTTATCTCTATTTGTTAGTTTCCATATTGTGAGAGTGAATATCAAGTGTTGCAAATAATCCTTGGCTATTACAACATGGTATCAAAGCCATGCTTTAGACACACTCTTCATTTTGAGGGGATCATGAGGTGAGGTGAAAATCAGTACATCCTAGAGTGAAACTAATTTCACGAGAAATTTGGAAAAAGAAAAAAATATAGAAAAATTATTTTTGTAGTGTAATTTTGTGAAATGTTTTTGTTTTTGTATGCTCAAAATCATGACTCTAGGTAATTGGGGTTGTCGGGTCAGATTTCGACACGCACACGAACCCTTCCCTCCTTGTCACGAGGTGATCTGTCATGCCATCATCGCTCTCATGGAAGTAGCCAGTCAAAACAAGGTGAGACATGGCAGGGGTCTGGTTCATTGAAGAGATAGACTTCGTAGAGAGGGGTTGGCAAGTCCTATGGCCTTTGTTGTTGTATGCTAAGTTAAATGTTTCATTTGATGGTAGTTGATGTTGAGATAACCCTATGACCTGAAGGGTGACTAGTTTCTCTTCTCCTGTTGGGGTTTCTTCTATTCCACCTTTGTGTGGGTAAGTAGTTTCCTTCATTTATATTCTCTTGTCTTTCTATGTGTTTAATGAGTTCTCATTGTATTTGGAGTTGTCTAGTTTCTTCCAATAACAAGAGGACAAATGGGTCTCCTAGAGGTAGAGTAAATGTCTCTTATTGTTGTCGTGGATTGATTTCCATGATCTAGTCATGGATAACCCTCACCCACTCTCTTCTCACTCCTAGGCACATTCGTGAGCCAAGATAGAGGTAAATATGTGATGATCGATCTATAACTAGACTTAGGGTTTCAACCTAGGGTTTAGTTGACCTAGGGTTTGGCTATGTTTTGACTTATTTTTAAATTGTGATGTGATCAAGGGTTTAATTGAATCTTTTAATCATGGTTACCTTGTGACGGTATTAAGGGTTTGCAAGTTTTGTCTTTTCTAGGTTTTCTATATGCATGCAAAGGTAAATGATATGCAAATATTTTATTGTGCTTTTTTAGTATTTCAGAAATGAAAAGTACTTTAATAAATGAAAGGGAAATATGAATGCAAGCTAATATGATTTTCCCTAATGCAAGTTTAATCTATGTTTTTGGGTTTTCGATTGCTTTGAATTAATCTAATTGAAAAACAAAAATTGCTTCTTCAAATTATCTAGATCCAGGAATCTGAAAATAATCATTATAACATGCAAGATCTAACTATCAAGGAAAAGCAAAGATTTATTGTTCCCAAGAGAAAATTTTGTTTTCTAATTACTATGAATTGAATAAAACAATGAAGGAACCTGAAAGAAATAAATATTTATGTGACTCCACTACCCTCAGAATTCCTTGATATTGGCAACCTTGAGTCCTTTTGTAGCAGTGAGAAGACCTCTTGATGGCAAAATGACACAAAGAAGAAAAAGAAGCTTTTTGAATCTTGAAATAATTCAATGAGAGCTTTGGTTGAGCACAATGGCATTGAATGAAGAAGCATAACGATGCTTGGTTGATCAATGAATAAAGAAAAAGGCACCTTCATCTTGTGAGAGCATTTGAATGCTATGTTGGAGAGTAAAAACTGGTAGGAGTTGTGTGCACAATGAATTTACCTCCCTTTGTGCTTGAGGGAGGGGGGTATCTATAGCTTTGAGGAATGGGATTGATTGAGAAGTTAACTCATTTGATTGATCAGTTAACAAAGATTGATTGGGGAGTTAACAAGGTTGATTAAACAGTGAACTTAATTGATTAGAGAGTGATGAAGCAATGATAGCTTATTACTGAAGAGGAATTTGAGTTCAGAGAATGCATGAGATTGATTGAGTTGTTAATTTTATATCAAATGGAGCTAATTATGCATGTGTGGGTGCATGAAATAGTCAGCTCCATATTAAGAATAAAAAATCATGCAAACTGGAAGAAAAAACAAGCAAAAATGAAGCTAAAACAAGTGAGAAACTCAAGTTTTTCTGTGGTTGTAAACATGGTAGGGTCACCCCTTTTGCCAATAGGGTCAGCCAAGGGGCAACCCTAGGTCACCCGGGGGAGATCCAGGTTGGACAGAGGTTTTTGGGAAAAAGCAGAGTTGAAGATAATAGAAGAGAAGAAAAGGAGGGGTTCTACCTCCGGAAATAGGTCAGTCATGTGCAAGAATCCAAATCTCCACTTGAACCTATAGGATCTCCTAGGGGAGATCTAGAAATAATAGGGGGAGATTTGGATTGGTTGAGCTAAACTAAAAACTAAAAGTGAGAGATAGATAGGGGGGACCTCTAGAAGGCTTATAGTGGGTACAAAGGATAAAAAACATAGGGGAAAGGTGAAAAATCACCTACAAGATGCTTACAAGGCTTAGGAGCAAGGTTGAAAGCTCAGAAAATACAAATCGACAAGTGTTGTAAAAGGTGTCAAAAAGCATTGTAGATGGGGAGAGAGAGAAATCAACAAAGAGGAAACAACACAAGACAAGAAAAAAGACATGTCATTAAGAGGTTTGCTACTTAAAGGACATTATTTGACACTTACATGTACATGACAAGGATTAAAATCATCATAGGGGTCCTCATGGAGGCTATGTGCGATTTTTGTACTTACATATTTGCCCCCTCGGGGACACTAGTTTGCATGATGGGTAGGTATCGTTATCAAACTAGGCCTTACCTGTTGTCTATTTTTCTACATTTGTACCTGTAATAACTAGTATTAGTTTGGAATTTAATTATATTAAACAAATAATGAAAACTAAAATGATGAACTTACCAATGATCATTTGAGTTCGACTAGTTGTTCGCTTTTGTTGGTTTGGACCTATAGGAATGAATGCATGCAAAATGACAAATGAAAGAGATGCATAAAAGCAAAGAAGTAATCTAAAATGCACAAATGAAGCTAAGCTAAGGAGAAACAAAGTAAGCCAAATTGTGAGATCAGAGTGAAACAGTGATGAAATCACCCTTTAAGAAGTTGTTGGAAAGGTATCATCGAGGAGATCACAAATATGGCTGCCTCTTCTTCAACCATGGAGAATCAGGTATGTAATCAATGAAAAACCCATCTCTAAACCCTAGTTTGAATTTTATGAAAAATCTCTTGAATTTGTCTTCTTTTGTCAATTTTTCTTGTTGCATTGTATTTGTCTCATTGTTTAGAGCAAGATAGGTTTTTTGTTTTTTGAAATTGGTGGAAAAATGAAGCTTTTAGAGCAGTTTTTGATCAGGGATCTCCCTCTAGGGTCACCCCTTTTGTCAGGTAGGGTCACATATGGGAGATCATGTCTGACAGCAGGGTCGCCCAGGGGAGATCCTACAAAACAATAGGATCACACGGGAGAGATCCTGCAAAACACCTGGGTCACCTAGGGGTGACCTTGTTGGGTTAATTTTGGCTGAAATTTCATGTTGCTTATTTCTTGTTTTACTCTGATCTGACATATTTTGGCTACTGTATTCACCTTTTTATTGCAATTTTGAGGAGTTATATGCTTTTTGGTGTAAGGTTTTTGTAGAATTTTATGATTTTTAGGGATTTTTACGAGTTTACAAGATCTAATCTAAAGTTCTTTTCAAATCTTGTAGGACATGCATATTTGATGGAATACCTGCCAAGAGCAAGGATGGATCTCAAGGATGTTTCCTTCATTGAGTAGCGAGGATCATGCTATTTTGAAGAGGGCATGTCTAGCTAGAGTTTCTCATGTGCCTGTGATTCATCTTGTATCCTGTATATGCTATGACATTCTAACCTACTAGGATGCAGACAGAAACACATTCAAGTTCTCACAAATCTCTAGAGAGTGGACCATCACTCTTTATGATGTCTATCATATACTTGGGGTTCCTGTGAGAGGGCATCATTTAGTCCTTCCAACTAGCAAGTCCTTCAAGGACAAGGCATCTTGGGTAGAGTTCATGGGGGTTAGTGATGTAGAGTGGTACAAGGGAAGCAACAAAGTTAACTCTTTTCTTTGTCCACTCATCCACTTCACCTAGTCTTCAACCAAAGTCACATCCAAGGGCATATGAAGGATTTGTAAACCAGGCTATTGTTCAACCCTCAAGACTCCTTCCACACCTTGAGACAGGTCTACAAACACCTTCCCCATAGTTGGTTTGATCCCCAACTTCACACAACTCTCCAACCCTTACTTGGCCTAGTGATGCTACTAGCCCTCCTAATCTAGTTTTCACAATATAACTTGACAAAACCCTGAATGACTAGACAAAAAAATGGTGGATTCTAATACCCTCTATGGGACTCTAACAAACCTCCAAGCCTTCAGTTCCAATTCTACTCCAGCAACTCAAAACACCCACTAGGTCTCTAGGCCTAATTGATTAGTTTAGGTCTAGGTTACATAGCAAATGGTCTAATTTGGGGTCATAAAACTGGGATATGAACTTGGATCACCTCTACCACATGTAAACATCTCAAAACCACCACCCATTCACTCATCCTATCCGTATTTTGTCATATACAACAGCAAATTGCATAATTTTGGTCAAATGCATATGAATACTTGACCTAGGGCATCACTCCAAAAATCAAGGACTGTCTTTCCTGGCCAAAAGCTTTTGGAATCTATCAATATACAACCCTAGCTTGCATTTCACTGAGTGGCATGAGATTTCACTGGTTGGAATGCATTCTAGGGTGAATTTTGTATGACAACCCCTAGAAATCAGGGTTTTAGACCAGTCTTAAATAAAAATGCAATATCTCCCTATAGAAATCACTTCAAAACCTCAAACTTGTTGCATTGGAATCTAGACTCAAACTAGTTTCAGAAATTCCACATCAGTCCCCTCTGCCAATCCGTACAGTCCATACAACAACAGAAACTTAGGGAAAAATAGTCTATTTTTATTGATTTTGTGCCCAAAACTCCATACAGAAACTCCTCCCTGCCAACTAGAGTAAGAGAACAGTAATATCAACCCATCCAAGTTGGTATGCAACTTGCAAAAATAGTTTCAACCATCAAAAGTGGGTTGGGACCGACCAAATGTGTCATGGCACATTAACAACATTGGCATCTTGCACAAACACAAAGATTCTGATTGGTTCAACATGCCCAATGGAACTCAAACATCTACCATACCCTCTAGAACATACCAAAACATTAGAATAATCTAATAGACTCAAAAAACATCAATAGACCTTCTAGGCCTAAGTGACATAACTAGGGTCCAAATGGACTAAGAATGACTGAGGTTTATATGATTACCCCAATCATCTTGACCACACAAAAAGGGACCTTACAACCATGGCTAAAAAGCCTTATTTCAAACATACTGAACAAAAACCACAACTTTTCAAAAATGCTACCAAAATGCTTGTAGGTACCCTGCACCATACACCCACTATCAAACAGAACTCAAGTCTCTTGAGTTGGGAATGCTGTTAAATGTGAATCTTGCCTTCTTAATGGCTGCCCTGCTCATCCAAGTTGCATCTTCCTGAGGCTTATTGAGCCACTTCACCAAATACTCATAATAGGTGTGCCTTCTAGTCTATTTTACAATCCGGTGATCCAAAATGTATTCAATCTGATCAGGAGATGAAGGAATCAGGTCTTGAAGTGTTTGATTAGTTTGTTCCTCTACCACAGCTATCTAAGGATCAGATCCCTTATAGGGATAGAGGTCTGCTATATTGAAGATTGGTGACAAACCAATACCATCTGGCAGTTTGATTTTGTAGGCATTTTCTCCACATTTCCTTAGCACTTCACAAGGCCCAATCTTCTTCATAGTTAACTTAGTGTATTTACCTGCAGGGAGTCTCTCCTTTTTTAGATGTACCATGACCAAATCCCCTTCCTTGAACTGCAGATCCCTTCTCTTTCTATCAACAGACTATTTGTACTTTACAGAGGTAGACTGTAACTTCTCTTTTACTTGCTCATGGACATCTCTCATCACTTGGACAAAATGTTTAGCCAAGGCACTACTCTTCTCCAGTCCTCTAACCTCTCTGAGTTCAAAAATACCCCTTGGGTGAGTGCCATAAACAATTTGAAAAGGTGATAGGCCGGTACTCCTATTCACAGTGTCATTGTAGGAGTATTCTGCCTGAGCCAAAACTGAATCCCAACTAGTACCCTGCTCCTTAGTTAGGCACCTTAGGAGGTTGCCAAGTGACCTGTTAATCACCTTAGTCTGACCATCAGATTGGGGATGATAGGCTGATGATAATGACAAGTTTGCACCTACTCTTTTCGAAAGTGTCCTCCAGAAGTGTCTTATGAACTTGGGGTCTCTATTAGAGATTATGGACAAAGGCAAACCATGTAATCTGACTATTTCTTTGAAGAAAAGACCTGCAATATGTGAGGCATCATGTGTGGTTTTACATGGAATGAAATGGGCCATTTTAGAGAACCTTTCAACAACCACAAAAATGCTATCATGTCCATTCTTGGTCCTAGGCAAACCAAGTACAAAGTCCATGCTTATGGAATCCCAAGGCTTTGAAGGGATAGGTAGTGGAGTGTATAGACCTGCATTTGATGTATGTCCCTTGGCTCTTTGGTAAATTTGACAAGTTTCTACAAACTTTCTTACATCAGTTGGCAACTTTGGCCAATAGTAGTATCTTCTAACCAAGTCTAGGGTCTTATCAATGCCAAAGTGGCCTGCCATGCTACTACAATGCTTCTCCTGAATAATATTCTCTCTAACAGACCCTCTTGGAATACACAATAGGTTGCCTTTAAAAATAAATCCATCTTGTATCAGAAAATCAAAAAAATCAGTGTTATACCTGCCTGTCATGGCTTTGCAAGATTGGTAAGGTTCCTTGAAGTCTTCATCTTCTGCATACTAATCTTTGATGGCATGTATACCTGTACTTTCCAACTAAATGGTTTGAACAACAAGATTCCTCCTACTTAAGGCATCAGCTACCTTATTGGAGACTCCTTTCTTGTGCTTAATTGAGAAAATGTATGCTTAGATGTACTCCATCCACTTGATATGTCTGTGGTTTAACTTCTCCTGCCTGTTCAAGAAGCTCAAAGCATGGTTATCAATAAAAACAACAAACTCCTTGGGTAATAAATAATGTTTCCATTTTCTCAATGATTGGACCATTACATATAATTCTAGGTCATAACTAGAATAGTTCTGTTTCACTTCATTTAACTTCTCACTAAAGAAGGCTACATGCCTCCCATCTTGACTTAGGACTCCCCCAACAGCCCTCTTACTTGCATCACTCTCAACAATAAAGGTCTTATCAAAATTAGGTAGCACAAGGACTGGTTGTTCTAATATTTTCTTCTTTAATAGTTCAAAGGCTTGATTGGCCTCATTTGTCCACACAAATACACATTTCTTGCCCCCTTTTATAGTGTCAACAAGTGGAGCACAAATAGCACTAAACCCTCTAATGAACTTTCTATAAAAACTACACAAACCATGGAAACTCCTTACCTCAGTGGCTGTAGTAGGTGTTGGCCAATTAAGAATGGCTTCCACCTTGCTTGGATCCATCTTGAGGCTGCCCTTAGAGATGACAAACCCCAAGAATGTCAATTCTTCTTGTAGGAAGACACACTTGTCAAGGTTAATTCTCAATTTCTGCTCTTGAAGCCTCCTAAGTACTTAATGGATATGTCTTATGTGATCTTCCTTGCAATCACTAAAAACCAATATATCATCCAAATATACAACAATGAACTTATTAAGGAAAGGTTTTAACACTTCATTCATCAACCTCATGAAGGTGTTTGGTGCATTTGATAAGCCAAAAGGCATCACAACCCATTCAAATAGCCCTTCATTGGTTTTGAAGTCCATTTTCCACTCATCCCCTTCCCTTATCCTAATTTGGTGATAACCACTTTTTAGATCTATCTTGGTAAAATATTTAGCCCTACCCAAGAAATCCATTAAATCTTCTATCCTAGGCATTGGAAATCTATACCTGATAGTAATCTTGTTGATGGCCCTGGAATCAGTGCATAGTCTCCATGTGCCTTCTTTGGTGCAAATACTGCAGGTACTGCACATGAGCTAATACTCCTCCTTATAAGCCCTCTATCCAACAAGTCTTGGATTTGTCTTGCCACTTCTGTATTTTACTCAGGGGTCATCTTGTAGGCTGCTTGGTTTGGTAGGGTGGATCCAGGGATGAGATCAATGCAATGACTAATCTCCCTCTTTGGTGGAAGGGCATCCTTACCTTCATCAACTATCACAACATGAAACTTCTCCAATAGTTCCTCCACCTCTTTTGGTCCAATCCTCCTAAGAGGCTGCTACACTTTGGTCTTCTTAGGATTTGTATCCTTGGGCTTGATGACCACTGCAAAACATGGCACTTTCTCCTCCTTGAGGTTAGCCAAAAACTCCTTTTCACCTACCAACATAACTAAACTAGGAATGGTCTTTTCCTTGCTGTCATCAATCAAAGGAGTCATTGTGAAAGTTTCACCATTTTTAGACAAATGAATTACATTTTGCTTACCATCATGTTGGGCACTTGTGTCATGTTGCCAAGGCCTTCCAAGAAGAAGGTGGCATGCATCCTTATCCACTATCTCACAAAGAATCCTATCATGATATTCACCTATATTGAATTCAACCCAACATTGTTCTTTCACCACAATTTGTTGGTCCTTGGTTAACCAAAAGACTCTATAGGGGTTAGGATGAGGTATCCTTTGCAATCCTAACTTATTCACCATTTCATTAGAAGCTAGATTTTTAGAAGAACCTGAGTTAACAATTACCTTGTAGACTTTCCCTTTCACCTTGCAAGTGATTCTAAACAAATTGTTTCTTTGGGGCTGCTCCTTGGTGGTAGGCATGATGAGAGACCAGTTGAACATGATGCACTCTCCACTCTCTAGTGCTACAAGCTTGGAAGAGGTAGTTTGGTAAGATGTGGTGATTTGATAGTCATCCTCTTGAAGGAGCTGCACCCTTCTATCTTTCTGATTTGCAGAGTTGTTTCCCATCTTCTCCAGGCACCTAAAGGACTGATGTCCTATCTGATTACAGGAAAAACACCTTCTAGTGAACACAATGGAATCCCTGCCTCCACTTCTTCCTCTAGCATTACCTCACCCTCTAAACTGGCCCTGATTAGCACTGTTTCTGTTAGCCTGCACTTGACTTCCCTCTTGTGATCTACCATCTTGGGGTCTTGAAAAGTTGTCCCTGTTCTGAAATTTGCCTCTGCCCCTACAGTTTGAATCACCTTTCCTTCTTTTTTTGTCCTCAATCCTTAATGCCATTTGAAAACACTTATGCACTGTCTCAGGGTTAAAGAGAATTAATTCATCTTGAATGGAGAACTTAAGACCATTTAGATACCTTGCAAGCTTTTGCTTTTCATTCTCAGGCATTTTGGCTTTCAAAGACATCTTGTGAAACTCCTCGGTGTATGTGCTCACATCCATGTCCTTTTGTCTCAAGTTTTGCAACTTTTTGTGCAAGTTGACTTCATAGTCTTTAGGAACAAATTACTTCTTGATTTCAAGCACCATCTTCCTCCATGTAGTGATAGGGTTCCTATCATCCTCTATCCTCTCATTTTGAATGAAGTTCCACCAACTCAAGGCTGGCCCTTTCATTCTAGATTTGGCAATCCTCACCTTTTGATTTTCTACCACTTCCTCACATTCAAAATAGTTCTCCATTGCCTCTATCCAAGCTAGGCACTCCTCTAGATTCATCTTACCAGGAAACATAGGTAAATCCACCTTATTGTCCTTCCTACTCAACTTTCCAAGTGCATCTAGGAATTGCCTTTCTGACATGCCTCCTTGTGGCTCTTCCATTGGCACTTCTTTTTCTTCACATTGATCCTCTTCATCTAAATCCAAGATGACCTCTAGTTTCTTCTTCTTATCCTTATCCTTCTTCAACTTCTCTATCTCAGCCTCCATCCGTTTGTTCTTGGCTACATGCTCTCTCACTATCTTTGCTAATTCGACATTAGTCATCCTTTGAGGAACTTCCTCCTCTTCTTCTCTATCTCCCGTCTCTTTGATGGCTCTGATACCACCTGATGCCTGATGCAGAGTGGCACAAGGGAAGCAACAAAGTTAACTCTTTTCTTTATCCACTCACCCACTTCACCTAGTCTTAAACCAAAGTCACATCTAAGGGCATATGAAGGATTTGTAAACCAGGCTATTGTTCAACCCTCAAGACTCCTTCCACACCTTGAGACAGGTCTGCAAACACCTTCTCCATAGTTGTTTTGATCCCCAACTTCACACAACTCTCCAACCCTTACTTGGCCTAGTGATGCTACTAGCCCTCCTAATCCGGTTTTCACAACATAACTTGACATAACCCTAAATGACTAGACAAACAAATGGTGGATTCTAATACCCTCTATGGGTCTGTAACAAACCTCTAAGCCTTCAGTTCCAATTCTACTCCAGCAACTCAAAACATCCACTAGGTCTCTAGGCCTAATTGATTAGTTTAGGTCTATGTTACAAAGCAAATGGTCTAATTTGGGATCATAAAACTGGGACAGGAACTTGGATCACCTCTACCACATGCAAACATCTCAAAATCACCACACATTCACTCATCCTATCCAGATTTTGTCATTTACAACAACAAATTGCATAATTTTGGTCAAATACATATGAATACTTGACCTAGGGCATCACTCCAAAAATCAAGGACTGTCTTTCCTGGCCAAAAGCTTTTGGAATCAAGCAATATACAACACTAGCTTGCATTTCACTAAGTGGCATGAGATTTCACCAGTTGGAATGCATTCTAGAGTGAATTTTGTATGACAAACCCTAGAAATCAGGGTTTTAGACCAATCTGAACTAAAAATGCAATATCTCCCTATAGAAATCACTTCAAAACCTCAAACTAGTTTTAGAAATTCCACATCAATCCCCTCTGCCAATCCGTATAGTCCATACAACTATAGAAACTTAGGGAAAAATAGTCAGTTTTATTGATTTTATGCCCAAAACTCTGTACAGAAACTCCTCCCTGCCAACTGGAGTAAGAGAACATAAATATCAACCCATCCAAGTCGGTATGCAACTTGCAAAAATAGTTACAACCATCAAAAGTGGGTTGGGACCAACCAAATGTGTCATGGCACATTAACAACATTGGCATCTTGCACAAACACAAAGATTTTGATTGGTTCAACATGCCTAGTATCCTCTACATCTACCATACCCTCTAGAACATGCCAAAACATTAGAACAATCCAATGGACTCAAAAAACATCAATAGACCTTCTAGGCCTAAGTGACATAACTAGGGTCCAAATGGACTAAGAATGACTAAGGTTTATATGATTACCCCAATCATCTTGACCACACAAAAAGGGACCTTACAACCATGGCTAAAAAGCCTTATTTCAAACATACTGAACAAAAACCACAAATTTTCAAAAATGCTACCAAAATGCTTGTAGATGCCCTGCACTAGTTAGTCACCCTAGGGATTAGACAGGAGTTCAACTCACTTCTGTGCCATGACTTTGTATCCCACTTTTGAGGAGATTCCTGATTGGGTTGCTTGCATTGAGCTTGTTGGGAGACAACGCCTTGACTCATTTGAGATGGTGTTGGGCACCCATCATTTGTGGTACTGAGGAGGGCATAGTTTATACTTGGGGACTGGACATCTTGGCTATGGTTTACAGAGACTTTTATCGTATTTCATGATGAGGGGCTCTAGCTTTTAGCCTCTCTTCTTTGGTCATGACATGGATATTTGAGCACATGAGGCCTTATCAAAAGCTCATTCTAATTCCAGATAAGCATTTACTGAGAGTAGCTAGGTGGATGCACATTGGCCATTTTGATGCTTCTTTAGCCACTGTTACTACTCTTACCAATAAGGACATAATATTTAATCCTTATCATGACATGGAGGGATCCTGGGCCCAAGATGGAAATATTAGGGAGTAATGTTGTGGAGTATCCAAGATTTCAGACTGTAATGGTCTAGTTGAGGCCCATCATGTTGATCATGTTTCATAGTAGTTCGATGAGGATATTCCTGAGGACTTTCCCTTAGTGTCCACTTGCTATAGGACTATCCAAGAGATGGGTGAGATCAGATAGCGGTTATTTTTTTGGACTCCCTTGACTATTGGAGTCTTCATTAGTAGAGTTTCAAGAGGAAGACATAGGGGAGGGAGAGGGACTCCTTCCCGATCTCTCATCGTGGCTATGGACACAAAGTCTACTGACGAGGACTATGTTTTGGATGATAATGATTCGTCAGACAAGGGCTTTCCCAAGGATGAGGATTTTGATGACACCGATGATGCAGATGATGTTCTTGATATCCTTTAGGGTTGTCCTATTATTCCCCGACCTCCTCATTCAGATGAGGTGATGCAACAATTTTTCCCTGATTGGCAGCCTGGTGATCCACATAAGTTTAGTCTATTTGTTTTTCATACTTTTGTCCTTTCTCTTTTCATGGGGAACTAACTTGTTTTTTATCTTTTGATTTTCTCTTTTAGGTAATGCCAGAGAGTGGAGGGACTCTGTTCATGAAATTAATGTTGGATTGGCTTCTTCCTTCACTAGGATGACTCGTGACCACCTCTTATTTGATCCTAGTGTGCCCCCTACTGCTAGGTGACACACTAACATTTTCACTCCTATCTACCATGGATTTCAGGTGAATGTAGAGTTGAAGACCGAGGTTGACACCCTTAAGGGTGAGAATCAGGTACTCTGAGATATGGCTCACCTTAGTTTTGAGTGACATGATGCTAGCATGGTGGGACCTTCACATTCACATGCTCATAGTAGAGTGCCTCACTCCCATAGGTCTCATGGAGCAACAAGTGGTATTTTTAGATAGAGGAGTTGGATTCTTGAGGATTCCATTAGAGGGTACTACCCTTGACTCCCTTTCTTGAAATCGTGCCCCTTTGCATGTGGACTCTCTACCTCTTTTGAGAGCATTTTATCCTAGCTCTTTGATATCCTTGTATATGTAAACTTTGGATGTATCTATGATAGTTTATCCTTTTATGGTTTTTTCCTATTAGATTTGTACTCATCTCTTGTGCATGTTTGGAGGTTTGGGAACTTTTTGACTATGTTTTTTATCTTTTCAACTATTTTAACGATGCAAGTATGACAACAATGACATTTTTTTGTTATTTTTTGTGGCATATATATGAGATGCAGTGCACGATATGATAATGAAAGAACATTAGAAATGCTGAAATGAAACATTTAATGTTAATGAATATCATGAGATATAACACTTGACTTCATTGCTTTCAAAACTCTTTTTCCAATTTTTGGCACGAATGCAATGTGGAACGAACAATGTGACTACTCTTAAATACAATTTTTGATTCAGGGGATTGCAAGTTGTCCTGATATAAGAGACCTATTCAAGGCTGTGAGATAGGATTTAGAAAAAACTCAAGTGGGGAGTGGGAATGAATATGGAGTGTTTCTGATTTCTAGACTTTGCTAAAGGCTAAACATTGATCCTTATCTAGATAAGACAATTTGATAACCTTTCAACTTGACAAGTAACAAATTTTATTAGTGTTCACTAGACGTAGATAATAGATAGCAAGCAAGGTAGACCTGGGGTAAAGGATAATATAGGAAAGAACAAGGGTCCCTAGGCAAAAGATGATCATAGAGACTACTAGACTCTTGGTTTGTCTCAACTAGTGCATGTTTGTGCTTTGTGCCTTTCTTTCTCTATTAGAATGTCACCCTTGAGGCTTCAAGTTTAGACTAATCTCCACCCAAGAGTAAGGACATTCAACAATCTTCTTGCTTTCACTCTTTTTTTTGTATCTCTTTTTTTTTTCTTTTTACATTTTTTTTTTGTATTTTCCTCACTTGAACTTTCTCATATTTTTGGATTTTTGACTTTTCAAGAAATGAATGCTTTCATAACCTTTGATATGTAGTACTTTGATCTCTCAATTCTCACTTTTTAATACTCTTATTTTGATCACTCTTTTTTTATTCACTCAAATTTTAGATTGTTTCCTTCAGAGTTTTGATCTTCCTAACGTTTTTGGCCAAGAAAGATAAGGGGTTGAGTGCCACCTAAAGTTTTTGTAATCTAGTTGGACTTCTCTAATACTAGGGAAGAATTGGGAAGGTCTACTTGCAATCTTCCTTTGAACACTGTAGGTTTTAATACTAACTTTGTTTAGACCTAACACTTTGACTCATTAAGATTGGGATCATTGTAAATCTAAGAGATAGGTTTTGATTAGAATCACTAGGAATGAAGGGGGATAATGGTGATTGTGAAAATGGGGGATCTCTAGGTCCTGAAAGGATGACATATATCTAGGCAACATTAGACTCCTTACTAAAAAGAAAATAGTACAAGAGCAAGTCATTGACTGTGATGCAAGATGAACAAAATGATGCAGAAATGCAAGAAATAAATTATTTCTTGATATTTTTATTTTTTTATGATTTTTTTGTATTTTTATGTTTTGTGATTTTTTGATTATTAGACATAATATTTCTTGAGGTGAAAGGCATTGATTGTTTCACCAAATTCCTCTCCCTCCATTGTGTACAAGAGACAGGCACCATTTCCAACATCTTCTTTGACCATGTAAGGACCTTTCTAGTCTTCCAAAAAGGCTTTTTTCATTTTATTTTCTTGTTCTTTGTGCTACCTCTTCTATGGACAAGTTCTCCTATTCTGTATGGTTGGTTATTTGAATTTATTGCTACCAACTCGGTGGTTTCTCTTGGCATTGTGAGATGAAGTAAGTCTTGAAAGGCTTGTTGATGAGAAGGAGTCCAATATAGGACTCTATCACAATTCAGTAATTTTGCTAACATGTCAAATTGTTCTTGCATGTAGATTTTCACATCTCGTCTCTCTTGGATTCTTTGTAAAAATTGGAACAACTCAAAGGGAGTTTGCATCTCCCTTTTCTTGTCAGGAGGGACAAAGCTTATACCCATCTTCCCGTTTGGTTCTAGTCTTAAATCCACGACATATCCAATGTAAGTCTTTAGAAATTCAAAAATGATAGGTTCATCAATGCCAACCGAGACTCTCATCCTCCATTCTCTATGAAAAATACCTTCACATTCTTCATCCTTGTCATGAAGTATTTCAACCATTTTGATTTGTACTAGAGGTGCTTCCCACTCACTAAGTTCATTTGATTGAATTGAGGCAGAGGTAGTTGGCTTCTCTTGCGGTTGAGATACCATGAACATCCTAGGTAGCATTCCTATCGCATTAGTTGATTCATTATTAGAAGAATATGCCTCCTCCATGGGTGTCGATGGTTGATGTGAATCCTCTATTGGGCTGAGAGGTTCATAAGATTCTATTTCTTCTGGTGTCTCAAGGACACGTGATTCACTTAAGGGTCTCAGTGGAGTGCAACTTTTTGTCATGTCCTCCTCAGCATCTAAGAAAGCATGTGGGTCTGCATTTGTCAAGTCTAACGTGGTTGTCTCAAATATCAAACCTTCAGTTTTGTGTTGTGTTGATCATGATGTTAGTCATGAATGAACATAGATAAAGAAATCTTGAAAGATACAATGAATTTAGAGAATTCATGATCCCAATGCTCCATGGATTAGTTCATAATCATCTGATGTTGCTCAGTGATTTGATGTGCATTGATGTTTCCTTTTAAGGAGCCTTACATTTCTAATTCCAAGAAATTCATGTCTTGATAACCTCCATTTCATCTACTATCTGTGAATTCTTAATAAGCAGAGTTAAATCCTATTGTATTTAACTAGATGATGCAGATATTTTGCAATTTTGATCAATTCTTCTACATGTCACTTCATACTGACTAGATTTCACCTCTGCACTGTAAATTTATTTAAATGTTGTGCTTATAGGTATATATTTCCATGATTACTATCATTGTTTATGTTCATTTGCATGATATTTTCATTTCGAAATGCTATTTATTCAAATATACTAAAGATGTTCAGTTATCTACGATGTATCAGCATATTCTCTTACATCTGCTTAAGATTTCCTCTACATTTAGAGTTATGATGATGATAAAATGAAATTAAATAAATTTAGATGAATGCTTTCTAACTTTAGTAAAATGAGTGAATATTTAGCCATTGATTCATATACATTCTTGATACTATCATGAAGAGAAGGAATTAAACCAAATGTTCACTAGGATGTTCCACAGCTAGATATGATTGATGCTAACTTCAATGGAAATGAATGAAAACAACATGTACAGAATGAAAAGCACTCCAAGGGATGCAGCAAATCAAAGCACATATCTAGAATCCATTCACAGATTACTCAAAGTTTACAATTGTATGTAATCAAGGAACTTCTTCATTAAGCATGCAAAATAAAATGTACATTCACAATTAGCCTTGAGAATTAGTCTTGGTGTTTCAACAATCTACTCTCAATTAAGTTTTGAATGAATTACAAGGAGCACTCCATAACCTTTTATAGGACAAGAAGAGGAGGTGGTTACAAATGATCCTATGATCAAGATTTGTCTCCTAAGATCAATGGTTCATAATCCTCTTTGACTAAATCAATGGGAAGATACGTGGCACAGGTTGCTAGTTGACAACCATCTGGTAGTACACAGTTGTCTTCCTTGACACATCATGCATATCACCTTGTCACACTGCATATGTATTTATTCTTTTTCCTCCTCATCAGTGAATGAGTCATCTTCTACATGTACACTAATAATCCCTCTAATAGGTTCATATGCTTGCACAATTCCTTCTACTGCTCCCCCATCTTGTAATTTATCCTTTGTAACTGCATGCCCTTGTGATTGGAACTAGGCTTGTAAAGTAGTCCACTTGGTCTTCTTGCTATTCAACATTTCATTATTTTTCTCCACTTTAGCCCTCATACTCATGGATTTATCTATTATATCTTCAGATAAGTGGCTAAGTGGGTCATATGCTGCAAGCTTAAAATTATCCTAAAAAGCCTTAATTGTAAAATCAACATCTTGAGTTTCTCTCTTTGCTTCAATTTTCTCCTCAAGGGCTTCTATAATTTCCACCTTTTCAGACAAAAGCTCATGTAATTTGCTACTGATATTCCTAAGCTTGGTATTACACTTCTTCAGAATATCCACTTCAAACTTGGTATCTTCATACCATATACCTAGCAATTGTGATGTCTAGTTGGTCAGGGTTTTATTCAATATTAGGACATTCACATCTATGTGCTTCATTTCAGAGAGGGCAGTTAATTGTTTCTCAATTTTTATTGACCTCTATGTAGCCTATTTCTATAATTTATGCACCTTGCTTCTCAATGTGCTAAGCAAACTCCAATTGGCAAGGGAGGTCTTTATTACCTTTTCTACCTTAGTGATGAACCAGATAAACCACTTATCCATCACCTATGATCTGTGTTTCATAATATCCAACCCTGTCATTTCATCTTGGGATATTATGGTTAGTGGGGTGGATGTGCTAATAGGAATATTGGTAGCAGCTACCAATCCCTTTATAAATGCTTGCATTTGAGCAATATGCTCTTTATGCACTTTATTTTTATCCTCCTCTTTCTGTATTGGTTCCAACAATGTATCTATTATGTCTTTGGCCTCTTGGGCCCCTTGCTGCTTCGTGGCAAAGCCCAAATCTATGGTGGTTATTTGAAACTCATTGGCACTTATTTCTCCCTTAGCTTTGTCCACAACAAGTACAACCACTTGAGCTATTCTTTTGCATGTTGCCTAATCTCTCTTTATTGTAGAGGTGACTCTAGCCCTCATCTTTAGTTTGGCTATTTCAATCAAAAATAATGTAGATATATCAAAATTTGAAGAAACACTTGGTGGGGTGGATTTACCTCATGATGTAGCATATATGGCACCTTAGCTCCAGATCCTTCCTAGTATGTATGTTCAAGGTGAACATTTGATAACCCTATATTCTGCTCCACCCTTTGTGGTGACTGTTCCATTTGTTCCTAATTGTGAACCTCCTCATTTGTTACCTTTGCATTTTTGTCAGGTTCATCCTAAGGTGATGGGTTCACATTAGACTTTTGGTGGCCTAGATCTTGGACATCCTTATGATTCAACATTTTCCTCTTCTTTATTATCTTCACCAATTTGTGGACCTTGTTACCCAGCTTTTGGTACTTTAATATCTTTAGGACCTTGGGATTCAACTGTCCTAACCTCCTTTACCCCTTTATCATGCAATTGCTCAATATCTTTAGCATTAGGCTATCCAGGTACCCCTGCATCTATATCCATGGGTGTATTATCTTCTAATTTATTCTACTCTAGAGGTGTATCCTCATCTTTATTTTCATCTTCCTCAGTTTAATAATCCAAGTCAATAGTTGTTGAGCTGGTGGCTTGATCTACTAGTCCTCCTAGGCCAATTTTCTATGCTGCAACCTCTGGACTATTCTCTTCTACCTCTTCTTCTTTCTTCTCTAATTGTGCAGTGGGGATACACTAGGGAATCATCTTCATATTTTTCACCAGTGTCTCCATAGTGCTAGTAGACATTGCCTTTACCACTTCATCATCTTATAATTCCACTATTTCTTCTAAGGGGAGGGATTGATCAACCTCTTTATTCTTTATCTCCCCTCTCTTCTCTTCACCCATCTTAGTTTTGAACTTTACTATAGTAGGGATAAGGACATCATGTTGTAGATCCCATCTGATTCCCTCACCCCCTTAACCTTTCAATACAATACCAGGAGGCCCATCTATTGACCCCCTCATTGTTGGTACTGGGCCTTTCTTTTGTGGTACTTCTTGAGTCTTCTTCCTTCTCTTCATTATGAGGAGATCTTCTTCATTAGATCTTTCCTCTACATTCTCATAAGTGATATCAGACTCTGTGGTAGGTTCCTATTGTTTTGCATGTTCTTGGGATGTTGTAGCAGTAGAGGTTGAGGCTGGATTCTCTTTAGGTGGGGTTTGGTGAATGATTTTTACACCTATATTCAGGCTGCCTTTCTTGGTTTCTTTAGGTGTACTTCCTTGCTTTCTTTCCCCTTTGGATTCCCTCTTCTCTTTGAGGAAATCATCATATTCCTCCTCTATTGGGTCTTGCCTCTTCCTATTTTTGTCAATGGTGAGAGCGACTCCTTTGGCCTTAAGAGCAGTAACCTCTCTATCCATCCATTATTTGGTTAATTGTATGACCTTTTGTGTTATTATTTTCAGTGAAGTCTCCTGTTGTTGACTCCAGTCAGGGGATGAGATTGTTACATTATATATTTTCTTATCTTCATATTCTTATGACATGACAATTTCATCAACTTCATGTAATTGTACTAGAACTGGTATGCAATCCAATGTGCAAATATGCCTCAGAGTAAGCCTTTTGTAGCTTCTCCTCCTCACTTCTACTTCATCATCACAATCATTCTAGTAATCTCCAACATGCACCTGGTGCATTGGCTTCTTGTATAATGCCTAGATTTTGTTGTAGGAGTCATATTGTCAGGATACAGGGAAGGGCTGTAAGGACATCAAGTGTAATCCCCCTATTGCTTCTTTAGAAGACTCCCTATTAGCACACATGTACCACCCAATTATGAGTGGAAACAAGACATTGGGTTTCTTATTTTTCTGAATAAAAGTATCCAAAGATGGCAATATCTGTCTAGCCAGCTCCATCAGTATGACCTTGTTTGTAAGATATCTTGGCAACATGAGGGGTTGCCTAGTGAAACCTTCTATCCTTATGTATGTGAATGTAGGGAATTGGATAAACCAAACCCCATTCCTGTATATCACTGCTTGAGCTTCCATGCTCAGCCTCTTTGCTCTATCTTCATCCATGGTTCTTACCAAATGCATAATAAAAGAATCATTTTCTCTCCTTTAATGTTGGAGAGATGCTCTCTTCTTTAATTGTGGCTAATGGTCCCATATATTCACTTCCCCAAGATTGAGACCAACCCTACCCATTGTCTACAAACCATTAAATGTCCCTTGAGATGCACATGCATAGACCACATATGAGGTCATGTGAAACATATTTACCTTTTCCCCAAGCCCCTTCATGCCTTCATCAAGGCTATCACTAATAATCTTTGCCCATTGGGGTTTCTCATTTGTAGTTTCCACCATTATCATAAGACCATACATCCAATCCTCAAAATATCCTACATTTGGCCTTCCCCTCAAGTGGCTGAGCATAACCATTAAGTATTAATACTTAGGGGTAAAGTCAAATTTATACATGTGCACAGACAATTTTGCTGAAGCTTTGTATGTGCTCTCACTTGTCCTCCATGAGAACATGATCTTTCTACAATCCTTTAGGCTACAATTATATTGCTTTTCTAACCCCTCCAAATCTATTTTGCATATGTGGGGCCTTGATGAAAAATTAAAAGCTAAAGTGATGCCCTTGATTGACAAATCAACGTACACCCGACCAAGTTTCTTACACCCTTCTATTATTAGCATTGTAATTTTGATCACACTCCACCACTAACTCGATGGATTTTGTTGTGTAGGTAAATCCTCTAGCATGCCACATGCCTGAATTGTATACATTGATGAGCATAGGCTTCACACTGCACTTTTCTAATAGTGTCATCCATGCATCCAGATCAATGTTTCCTGGATGTATTTCATTTATTTGACCATACTTGAATGAAGTCCCTCTGGGTTGGGTACTCATGGGATTTAAGTATTTGGTGTTTGACTGGTTCTTACAGACTTCCATTATATCCTACAATAAAGAATGTATGTATATTTTAGCCCTATCATGAATTATATGCATTCAGATTTAAAAATTACATGAATATCATAACAATTTGACTTTTAGAAGAGATAATCTAGACATCCTCATATTAATTTACCCTGGTAAAAACCAACATTTACGTATTCATCTATCCATAAATGACAAAGCGAGGGTTTTATCGTTACATACCTAATATTTGTGCCTTTTAAACTCTTAGATCTATATTCAGATATTCATACTCACTTTGTGATTACCCTCTTCTGTTGGCCGTTTGAAAGTGCACTATACTCCATTGCATTCACAGGTTGCTGTAATGGCGCCTTAATCACACATGAGCTCTGCAATTTCATCTTGAATACATGATAAACTTAACATGAACTCCAAATTCTAATTTTAATCAATAAATCTAGCAAATTAGGGTATAATTAATGTTAAATAGTTCTTATCCCTAGATCTACACCTTAAGCTTTTGAGATTTAAACAGGTGGCATGATGTAATTTGAAATTTTGAATGTTCACCTACCATTGAAAAAGCATTTATTACAAGATCTGCATATTCACAAATGTTAGGGATACTAAGTAATATACATTAGGATGTGCTGATATGGATCTATCGGTGCCATGTGGCAGCATCTCATTGGTTAGTAGAAATCCACATGTCATGTGTCCCAATAATAAATATGGGATATTAAGAAATATCTAGAAGTTCAATTATATGAAATATCCCCTTTCTCTCTAAAGATAGTAGTCATGTCCTCACATCATCACATTCGTGAAAATTAGGGATCTAAGTTAATGTGCAGGATATTAAGATTTGCCTTCATATTGCATTGGATCAGGATATTAGCAAATATCTGGGATATTAAGAGTGAGATGACCCTTTTTAATGTTGGGGACCATGACGACATCATCATTATATCAGGTTTCCTTTAGAATGGTTTAAGGTGACATCATCGTCTCATTAAAAAATGTCTAAGATATTAAGTTAATGTGTGGGATATTAAGAAATATGCTGACATTTGGTATTTTCATTATATTTGAGGTAAGTCCACACATTAATGAATATTAGGGATATTCAAGTAAAAGTATACCTTCGGGGAATATACATGGATATTGATGGGTGACTCCCTCCTGAGCTGAAATTTGATGTCTGCATATTAGTGAATATGCAGACATTGGGATTTTCTTTTTTAAAAACCTATGTCTGGGATATTGGTGAATATTAGTGTCTTTAGGGAATGTGATGACCTCCCTCATGAGTGACTAGTTTTGACCAACTTTGACCCAACTTAACTTCTTATCCTTAATGAATTTTGGGGTGATCTAAAAGGAAAACCTAACTAAACTTTTACATTCTTTCATTTGATGAGGTTTGTGATAACAAAACCTGACCTTGGCACTTAACCTTTTTATAGGGTCTTTGCATGCATAGGGTGATATCCTATCAATGCATCTGATACATAACTTTAACCATATCACTGAAAGTAAAGGGAGCAAAAAAAAGCAAAAAAAGGTTGGGTGCCTATTTTTCTAAGGCAAAATGGGGCGTGTTGTGTAACCACAAAACTTGTAGTTTTTCTCCTATGCAAGGGAAAAGGTTGTAGACTTCTTTGATGTCAATCATAAGTACCTCTAGTGGGAATTAGAGTGGTCCATCCCACTCAATCAATTCCATGATCTCAATAGTCTTATCTTTGGGAACCATTTCCTTTTGTTTTGGTAATGTCTCATTCTCGAAAGTTTTGATCTCTGTGATGTTTATGGTCTCTTCTAGGATTTCCATTCATTTGATGCATATCGACTGAGGTGTAGGATTACGGAAATTTAATTTTTTGCTAGGGAGTTCATAGTCTATAGGGATACCTATATGTTTGTTTGGCATGTTTGATTTTAACATGTTGAAAGGTTTTGGATCTCCCTTTGCGACGTACACTTTCCCTAAGTGTAAGAATCAAGCTTCTTGGAATAAGGTGAATGGCACAACTTTCATCCTGTGTATCCATGGTCTTCAAAGACTCAAGTTATATCCCGTGTCTTTATCTATGACATAGAATGTGGTAGAAATGCTTTTAGGTCCCAAGGTCACTAGAAGGGTAATCTTACCTATAGTGTCAACTTTTAGATTATCATACCTACTTAGAGTATCTTGTGAGGCAGTGATCTTAGTGTGTCCATAGCTCATCCTCTCTAATAAGGAGAAAGGGACTATATTGACTATTGCCCCATCATCGATTACGGTCTGCTTGATGCATGTATCGTAGATCCATACTTGAAGATATAGTGCAGGGTCTCCTTTTTTGTTAACTCTACCTCAGAAGGCATTTGTTGTAAGTCAAAGAAAAACACTAGATCTTTGAGTTCTAAGTTTTGTGGACTAATGTCATAGTCCACATGATTGATTTGATCACTAGGTGGTGGTGTAATTTGGTCAAGGTATTTTAGACATATTGCTTTTACTAACGTTGAGCCATATGAAGGGGAGTTCCTGAGTAAGTCAATGAATGAAATGTGAGTATATGTTTTCTTTAACTCTTTTATGAGCTCATAGGGTCTAATTGGAGCCGGTATAGGTTCTACTATCAAGATGATACCTTCATAGGCTCCTATTTGCTCATTTTCATCCTCGTCATCTTCCTCTTGTTCTTCGTTGTGCATAATCTCAACTAATCCCATCATCCTAGCTTCTCCTTTTTGTCCCAGTTGAGGTGGAACTTCGAGGTTACTACTATGAGACGTCTTGTTTTGTCTTGTTGTTTCTATGTCTTTATGTGCGGGGAACGGGTCTTGATAAATACTCATATTAGCATTTTGTGGAGCTATTGGGGCTTGATTTTATCTTATATCCTTGTTATCTGGTGTGACTTCCTATGGGTTCAAGAACATCTCTATGAACAAATGTTTTTGGTCTTTAGGTGGCCTTGTTATGAATCTATTGTACTCTCTACAAGATTTTGTGTTGTGCCCCCTTGTTCTATGAAAATAACAAAATTGATTGAATTCATATGGGGACCTTTCATACCTTCTATCATTTTCGTTCCCATTTCCATTGCGGTTCCAACTTTGCTAACTATCTCAAGGCTAGTACCCATTGTTTCTAGGTTGATCTATGGCATTTATGTTAGGGGGATAGTAATATCTCCCATTGTAATTATCTTTTATATTCATTATTGGGGGTTAATCCGTCACCCCATCTATGGTTGCACTCCTATTGTTTTTAAGGATCTTAATGATGGAGGAATTGTTTCCCATGTCCTCCTTTATTTGCTTTCCATTTGACCCATATATTTTTCTACCACTGGGTAAGTGCAAAAAGATGGGGGGCCAAAAAGTGGCCAAATTATTTTTTTTTAAAATAATACAAAACACGAGTGCGTTATAACATGCTGGCATTTTGACTTGCTATAAATAAAAAAAAGGTTTCTATCTAATTTCATTTCTTTCTTCTCCTCTATGCCCACGTCCTGCAAACCCTAGAAAGCACGCTCGCATTTTGCAAAGCTCCATTCAACACAAAAACCTTATCGATTTGTCACCAAAATTTCGCCACGACATCGAGCATGCCAAAGGAGTGAGTTATATTTTTTTTATTTGAATTTGTTTCTAAATAGGTAAGTTTGAGTTAATTTTTTATGTATAATTCATTAATTGTCAGGAAATGTTAATGCACCTCCTCCTCCTCCTCCTCAAAATCTACAAAATTCTGAGGAGGAAATACCTGTAGAACAACAACCTCCTCCATCCATTCCTCGACATGCCCCTGGAACACAAGAAAATATAATAGGGCAAATTGAAAACAACAAAAAAGAAATTGAAGATATAATTGCAAGGTTGAAAGATCCTTCCACTTCAACCTTGCATAGGTCCATGCTTGCTGAATCTCTTGAATCTATGTTATAAAATGTAGATTCAATTAGCAAGCAAATAACTAGTTGGATAGATAAGAGGAGAGAGTTCAGAGATTATTATACAGACAAGTTGTCATACCAAGATGTGAAAAAATTACAAATCACAAAATAGGACTTGTGTTCTATTTTCACAAACCCACAAACAAATCAACCTCCACCCATTATATGCAAGAGGTTCCCTATCCATTGGTGCAACAACCAAGTGATAAGGGACAATTTTGGGCAGAGGTGCTGGATGGTTTTTGACCATCCTCCATGCAATAATAATGAGGTCTCGCAATAGTTTTTGAGGAAACTCTACTGCGAGTTTGTCCTCAATAAAGTGCCAAACTATTTTGATATGCGAGACTTCCAGGGTAGAGGCGGGGGGTCAGCACAAGATAGACCAGGGGCACGTCTTGACCCACAATAGGTAATGAGATGAGTAATCAGTAGAGCAGCCCATGAGCATGTTTCTATCCCTTCCATTGTGAAAGAGAGTGTTGAGGTTGATACACTTCAGTCCATTAGTGCCTTGATCCAGAGCATCATAGAGCATGCCGGTCCTGCAGCACAGAGTGGGTTGGGAGATAGTGCAAGGAGTAGGGTCCCACCCCATGCTTGTCAGGCTTGTGGGTTAGCCTATGGTTATGACCCCATGGATAGTCAGGACGCAGGTGCACAAGCTACATCTGTAGCTGAGAAGATGGTGATGACAGATACCCTCCTAAGTGAGACTTTCGGCCTTGATACTCAGGTAAATATTAACAAGTTTATTGAATTTAATTTATTAAATTTTATTTTTGAAATGCAAGGTTAACTAATTTAAATTGATGATTTTAATGAAATATCAGGGTCATAGCGTCGATGCAGTTTTTAGTGGTTCTCAACCTGCATTTTACACTAGATCATCTACTGTTAGGGTATGTAACTAGTAAACAATTATAAATATTACATGTGAATAGCATCGTTATATGAATGGTATTCTAATATCTGATTTTAGATGTTGAATAGGTTAATACTGTAGATTTCATGGCAACACCTGCCAGCAGTGGTGGACTTCAAAGCTTTACGAAGGTAATAAAATAAATAGTTTAATGAATGAATTGTACTTATTAGATTTTTGTATGTGACTTGTGTGCTTTATTGTGTATTTCCAGATGATGTAGGCTGCGAAGACACCTCCCCATGTTCATAGGGCAATGGAGCAGGGTGTGGCCTCTACGATTCATAGCTCCATGGCATTGATAGGGGTATGAGGTAGATCAGTAAATTTCAATTTACATTCATTCTTATAGTTGTCTATTTTTGAAAAATCAAAAGATTATTGATTTGAAGTTTAATTTCTATATGGATGGTTTCTATAGGACATGACATCACCAAGGCCTATTCCTGCTACTGAGGCAAGTGAGGAGATAGATTATATGTTAGCAATAAGTGATTATTTTGTTAAATGTTTCATTTTTTATAGCATGTAATTTCTATATATTAATGTCTATACTTTTTATTGTAACAGCTAAAGATGCAAGAAGAACTAAATAGAAGGAGTAGCCCTTGGGTTCGTAGTTGACCACCCACATGCGCATCTCCATCCCCTAGAAGATCAAAGGCTGCTCATGATCTATTCTCTTCACTAGCCAGAGGGGAATGACTTTTTATTGTGTTCCTTTGTTGTATGCCTATATGGCATTTGTGGACATATATTTTGTATTGTATATAGTTGACATTGTATGTCTATATGGCATTCTTGTAAGCCTATATGGCTATTTTGTATATATGTTATACTTATATCGATAGATATTGATGTATGCCTATATGGATATTTGGTTAATACAAATCTTTTTTTATTGATGGCGTCCATACTTGCATTATAAATCCATGTTTGAATGGATATTTGTAGATGGCTACTTCAAATATATAAAGTCCAATTGTATTACATAGGATGTTTGTTGATCCAATAAGCAAGCTATTATTATTCAAGTATCACCTAAACCTCATTTTGGAACTAAAAGATAAAAGTTGTATTTAAAAAAAAATGAATCATCATGTTGAAGAGAAAATATTAATATTCTTTATGAGTAGCATACAATGTCAACTATATGCAATACAAAAAAATGAATCATCATGTTATTCTTTATGTTTGAGATCCTAAAAATGACTATGTCTGGTAGCCTGATATCCTGAAACACTAGGATGAATATCCAAGTCATTAGGATGATTGTGCCTTGAGAAAAAGTCATTAAGATGAGCGCCTAAAGGAGACTTTCTTAAACATTCAAACATTAAGCAATAAGCATGAAGGGTTAAGGTGCAATTTGCAACTCATAAAGCCTCAAAAGGGTGCCCAACTTAGAGAGAGCATTCATTTAAGACAAGGCGCCCATTGAAACCTATTCCACCATAAAAGTGCACCTAAGGTGGAGGAGAACAAGCCTCTAGTAAGTGAAGTACACCTATTGTCTAAACCACTTCATTATGGCACCCTAGCATGAGGAGGAGTGTATAAGTCAATAGGAAATGGCACCTAGAATGCAAATGAAGGACTAAGTGGCATTTTTAATAAGCATCAATTCACCTTGAGCTTTCAATAAATACATCAAATTGAGCCCCATAAGCCTAGGCACCCTTTGCCATCAAAAGAACCTTGTATCGATGTCAAGAGTTGGTCATATCGGAGTATCAGTAGACCTTGGTTAGGCTTTGCCGATAGTGGTCTATCTTGCTGACGAGTGTGGTTAGAAGTCGAAGACATCGATGTATTTGAAGATAATCCCATCGGCGCATCAGAAGAGCAGTTGAGAGATTCATTGATGAAGGGGGTCACACCAACAGTCAAAATCCATCGGTGTATCCGCCCAGCAAGATTAGAGTTCACTGATGTTTGGAGTCTCACCAATGGGTGTGGTCCGAAGGTTGTCATCGATGAGATCGGTGTGTCGGCAGAAGAGTTTTTGAGTGTACCGATGGTATTAAGTTCTACCAATAGGTGAGGGACTTAGAGTCTCATATAGGAGTGACAAAGAAATTAGTGTGAAAGGATATAAAGTCACCGATAGCAGTCTGTCTGACCGATAAGAGTCAATGATGGGATGTTTGTTAGAAGTGAAATCAAATAGAGTCATGGTGGCATCGGCCTATCAGCTGATGAAATTTTAAGCTCTCCGATGGTATGTTGTCTCGCCAATAGTGAGTTTGAAGGTTCAAAAGTTGATAATTCTATGCTTCCACTGTGTGCTCTGCATTAGACACTCATCCCTACTACAGTCTAGCATTCTCTAGTTGTGTTCTCCCCTTTGTTTTTGTGAACACCTCTGGAAGTAATATTGAGTTACTTGTGATGTCCTTGTTCCTTATAGTCTATTGTCTACCTGACTATTTACTGTAACTTATTGAACCACTATGATTTTGAATATTTAGATTTAGAGGGCATTAGACACCAAAACTTCTTGACCTTTAACAACCCAACCTAGAATCAATAGATTTTTGTCCATCCCAACTATTCTAGTCAAGACAATGCATGTTGATTCTCATTTGATCCAAAGTTCTTTAATATGATTATCTTATCATAATATTTAGGGAAATGATCACCTAGATAGACAATGATGTGAGCTATCTATAAAGAAACTTGCAAGAAGTATAGGAGGCATGAGAATCCCTCCATATTGTTTATCAAGTTGAATGATCTATGACACATCATGTATCATTAGAAAATACTCTCGAAGAGAAAGCAAGTGAAAATACTCAAAAGAACCCATAACAAGGTGGAGAAGTTTAAAGGATGGAGGTTGCAACACTTTCCAACCTCATAGTCACACTAGTCCAATGGATCAGGATAATACTATCAAGCATCCACATAATAGTAGATAATCTTATCAAAAGTCACAGATAAATTTCTGAGGACCATAGTGTTATCTGTATGACTTGACACATACTGCTTGTTTCATAAAGCAAAGGGACATGATATAAATATTGTTGTTATATCGAGCCTAATCAGACTCGGAGGTTAAATTTACCCAACTTTTATTAGCGTGGTTTCCCCCCAAATATTTTCCTACTAGTTTTGGCACCTTGAAGTCTAAGTGCATGAAAATCATTCTGAGTTGGCAACCTAATCCAATGACTTGACATGGATCCCAAAACCACCTATTGGACCAATAGGATCCTAGGCACTCACTTCATGCATTATGATTTCTAGGTGTCAGTTTGATGCTCCATCACAAAGAAAGTGCACCCACACTTGCAAGTGTTTTTCTTCAGGATCTAGGTGCTAGTTGAAGGTCGTAGTTGCCAAGAAGAGCGCCTAGCAAGAGGAAGTCTTTTGGAGTCTCCAAAACACATCAAACACTTGACTAACAACAAGATAACTTTTTCCCAAGTTAGGCACTTCAAGAGGGAAGTTAAAACATGAATAAACACCAACTTGTCTAGGTGCAAACTCAAGCTTGTTGAGGATACACATGGCGCCCAACATTCCTTGGTGATTTCACGAACTTCAAATGCTCAAAATAATTCAAGGAATTCCCAATGACCCTTCTTGATGATAGGCACCAAAGTGAGGGTGGAATTGTGCCTTGATGGCATTAGGCACTATCTAGAGTATGCTACTTAATGGAAATGCATCTTTTTGCTTAGAGTAATTCAAACACTCCAAGGTCTTCAGTGATCAATTCCCCAACTTATGAAATGTCCTCCTTCATTTTAAAATACATTGTAATGCTCCAGAGAGATGACTATACCTAGGCGTCAATCTGGGTTAGAAATGCCTCCAAAGTGTGCCTTCTCTTTCAGAATGCAAAACAAGGTCCAAAGGTGCTAATAAACTGAATCCCTTCTTTGGAAAAGTCCCAGAGGTTAAGATGCGCCTTGTCTTAATGAGGTGCAACTCTTGGGTAAGAAAGCTTGTAAAGTGTGCCTAACTTAGTGAAGAGGTTGATAACTTCTAAACCCTTCCTGGAACTTAGATTGCTTTAACTGAAGATCATCTTGCACCAATACATCACCAAACTTTCAATCACAAGATCAATTCAAACTTAGGCACTCATTAAGAGTCTTTCTAATGTTGGTGCATCTGAGAGGTTGAACTAGCAAGAGATGGCGCCTAGCTTCCTAGACCTTGTTTCAATATGTTTGAGTTCCAAAGTTGACTCAATGGTATCAAGATGGTGCCATAGAGTCTTTGGACTAGTTCCTTAGAGTTTCAAAAACATTCTGGCTCCTTGAAAATTCCTCCTACATGCTTGGGCGCCATTTCAAGGTCCTGGAACCATGATGTAGCACCTTATTTCTCTAGGTTTCCATTCATGATTGTGCAACTTGAGATTGGCACCTAGAGTGAATAGGCTTTCATCCTGACTTAATACACTGTCTCCTTCTGACAATTTTTTGGGTAGCAGAAAACCTTTCACCACAGGCAAATGTCTTAGAGATATAAAAAACTAAGAGAGGTTATTGTAGAGGCACTCTACCTGATCATGTTGCCTTAGATGGAATGCTTCTAAGTGACATAGTTTTTGAGTAACATCTTGTCAAAGATTGCTGCCTTTTTGCACTTTGGACTCTTCAGGGATATCGTCGGTACAATGTAGCTCAGACTATTTTGACATGTTTGGGTGAAAAACAGGACCATGCCTAGTGTAAATGTACCCATTTGGACATGTTGGAATAGTCATTTTGGTCACATCAGGAGCAGGATGAAAGTTACACTCCTTTGTAACTTTACACTGCCTCCTTCTGATGATTTTTGGGGCAGTAGAAAACCTTTCACCACAGGCAAATGCCTCAGAGATATAAAAACCAAGAGAGGTTATTGAAGAGGCACTCTATTTGATCATGTTACCTTAGATGAAATGTTTCTAAGTGACATGGTTTTTGAGTAACATCTCGTCAAAGATTGTTGCCTTTTTGCACTTTGGACTCTTCAGGGATATCATCGGTACAATGTAGCTAGGACTGTTTCGACATGTTTGGGTGAAAAATAGGACCATGCCTAGCATAAATGTACCCATCTAGACACGTTGGAATAGTCAGTTTGGTTGCATCAGGTGCAGGACAAAAATTACACCCCTTTGCAACTTTACACTACCTCCTTCTGATGATTTTTGGGGTAGCAGAAAACCTTTCACGACGGGCAAATGCCTCAGAGATATAAAAAAATGAGAGAGGTTATTGTAGAGGCACTCTACATGATCATGTTTCCTTAGATGGAATGTTTCTAAGTGACACAGTTTTTGAATAACATCTCGTCAAAGATTGCTACCTTTTTGCACTTTGGACTCTTCACGGATATCGTCAGTACAATGTAGCTCAGACTGTTTTGACATGTTTGGGTGAAAAATAGGACCATGCGTAGCATAAATATACCCATCCAAATGTGTTGGAACAATCAGTTTGGTCGCATCAGGAGCAGGACGAAAGTTACACCCCTTTGCAACTTTACACTACCTCCTTCTGATGATTTTTGGGGCAGCAAAAAACCTTTCACCACAGGCAAATGCCTCAGAGATATAAAAAATTGAGAGAGGTTATTGTAGAGGCACTCTACATGATCACGTTTCCTTAGATGAAATATTTCTAAGTGACATGGTTTTTTAGTAACATCTCGTCAAAGATTGCTGCCTTTTTGCACTTTGGACTCTTCAGGGATATAGTCAGTACAATGTAGCTCGGACTGTTTTGACATGTTTGGGTGAAAAATAGGACCATGCCTAGCATAAATGTACCCATCCGAATGCGTTGGAATAGTTAGTTTGGTCGCATCACAAGCAAGACACCAAAAATATAAAAGATGCTTTATGTAACTTGACAACATTGACACTTTTTTGCAACATGACTCAAAGACTCAAACTAACCCCAAATGACTGAAAGTGACTTAAAATCACCTTGATTTTGGTGCTCAATGTACATTATAGAGGTCGAGGTGCTACTTATCATTCAAACATCTTAGATGAGCGCATAGGAAAGCAAAAAGCTCTAAGTTTCATCATCATGATCACCTAATATCAAGAGACTTTAATGGCTCAAACCTTAGCATGGAGTCCTAAGGTGCATTTCATGTCTCCTTTAATCCATTTTGGCACCCTTATGTAGATTTTTCAACTTGATTTGGCACCCTATATGTGAAGGAAGATCTAAAGGCATGAAAGTGGATGTCATTTTGCAAGAGTTTGTATAATCAAAATTGAAAGAAATAAGTCTATTAAGCTTGGGCGCCCTTGCTCTTCTTTTCATTCATTATGAGCACCTTGGGAGAATGGTATATAGGTCATCATCATGATTGGGTGCCCTAGATCCAGAGTGTTGGAGAGATCATCAAATGGTGTCTAGAGGAAGTAGGGTGAGTTATGAGTTTGGTTGTATTAGGAGCAGGACACCAAAAATGTATAACATGATGATGTAAAAATGTGTATATGTGTAAAAATACAGGAGGAAATAAAAAAAAAGACAAACCTTACAAATTAATGTGCATACTTAGAACTCAATGTAACATGACTTTACAAAATTAATGTGAATACTTACAAATTAATCCAATGAACCATCCGAGTCTGCTCTACTCTTTATTGTGTCAAGTATTACTTCATGGTCAAACTCACGCACCTTCCACAAGATTTTGTTCAAAGGTCTATCCCGATACTTTATCAAATGAACATTGGATGCCACGACAAGGTTCAAGTAATGAAGAATCTTCCGATGCATGTCAAAGTCCTGAAATAGCCAAATATTAACACTCTTATGTGGGTACCTTCTAAGCCATGTTCCACTAATAACCACTGAGCCTATAGGGTATTCGATGTTTTCTCCATCTGTAACAAGGGCCTCTAATTTCTTTTTGGCCTCAACACAACAACATAAGTAATAATTTGTTCCCTCTTCATTATCTTTATCTGCAATAACTCCATATATGTGCCCTACATTGATATGTGTAGCAAATTAGATGAAATTAGTCAGCATTACAAAAACACTACAAAGTAAGATGACATTACCTAGTTGAACTAGATGTAATTAGATGCATATACATGCCCTATATTACCTGGTTGAACTAAATCTGATATGTGGTCAAAGTCAACTGATGATTCCATCTGTGTTAGTTTCTATGCCGTCGGGGGTTGATACATGTCAATTGGGCTAAGATAACTTAACTGCCATTCATCAACCCACTCCATTGACTCGTACTCATCCCAGACTTGAATTGTATAGGAAGAACAAAAGCATGATATCTTTTGTGTATGGATACTCCATGAACCTGTAATTGAGCTTCTGAAAAAGTGCTTCTCATTTGATCTAGTCAGTGTACAATAGTTCTCATATGGTGCAATGTTAGTATCATCTATCAACCAAAAAAATCTACAAGCTAAAGACTTACCTTCATTACCTGGACCCATGGAAGCATTACACCACTCGACAATCGATTTTGCATCTATCAACTTTGCATTGTCTTTATACTTTAACTCTTCTTGTGCTATGGCTCTTTTGATACATGCTTCCCCTTTCCATGCTCGGCCTCACAAAAGTTCCACATATGTTGAATACTTGTAAAATTATGCCTCCTACTTAGCCAATAGAAATTCTACGAGTTCTTGAATTGTGATGCACAGTTATCTGACCATATGATATGTTGACTAAACGATATGCCCCTTCTAGCCAAACCATTGTAGAACACCTAAAAGCAAACTTGCACGAACTCCGTAGAATGCATGCGATCATCACTAATATAGAAATTATACTCCCTTATGATCTTTCTGTCATCCTCTGTACTATCATTCACATGAATGAATGTGATGTGCACAAATATAGAAACCTATGTGGAGTTGTAATATTATGATTGCACCTCATGCTATGGCTGTAGACTATAGTTCTCTGCAAAGACGATGACTAAAACAATGCTACCAACTGAAAATGTGTCCTTACATAACTTGAATTGCAAGTCCAACCATCAAGCTCTATGGGCATGTCTTGCATACTCATACACTATGCTGTCACAAAATATAGGCAGAAACTGCTAGAATCTTTTCAATAACCAATTCACACCTCTTTGCTTCTTTACCATCTTTTGTATTGTATGCCACTGTTTTATACTTGCCAAACTCTACTAGTTCATTTCCAACCGCATGTGTTCTTTCCATATGTTCACATATTGGCAAATGTTGCAAGCCACCACAACGATGACATGTGCCATCCAAGCATAATTTCTTGTAGAATATTTGACCTTCCTCTTTTTCACATAAAATTCTTGATATGAAGTATCTTGAAGATGTTGGTGGGGCACATATGGCATAACCCTGCAAATCATTGTTAGTATGCATATCTAAACATATAGACCTATAAGCATCATAATGGTTAGAAAATTCAATATGTAATCTAGAACAACAAGTAGTGCGTGTGTGATTTATCTTAACATAGAAAGGTTTTAACATTTCAAAATATCTTTGACAAATTTTAATTTGAGGATACTTCTCTAGAAATTTACCATAAAACTGTGTTTGAGTCTCATCCAAAAAATGCTTTGGATGTGGCTCACGGTTATGACTACTGATTCTCCTTCTTACCACATCCCTTTGATTTAGAGATACCCTTGTGTAATTCTTCCAAAAGTCTTCAATTATTGATCTCAATGCTTCAACAATTGGTTTATTTTTTCGTGGTAGTCTCCTCGAGAATGCCCATAATTCATTGGCATTAGTGTCCTCAATTCTTTAGCATCTTCCAACAGCTCTTGATAAAGTTTTCCTATTAATTCTCAATTCTTGACTTGTCTTTCTAATGAGACAAGCTTTCTTCATTTGACTACTTACTATAGTTGATGTAATCACATGCCGTGTTGCATTACTATCTTTTGTGCGTGAGGTGTTACCCACACTCTCATACGTACTCATTAGATTCTTGACAATAGATTTTTCACTTGATGCCTCTAATGTTCTCAACCGAAGAATCTTCATGATAGACCTATACTTTATACTTCACATCATTTCAACGAATAGTTGACATCTTGCAGTCTCATTTAACTTTTCAAAGATCAATCTCCAAATCTTATTAGCATATCTTCTACAAATGTGTTTTGGAATCTTACCTTCCATTGGCTACAAAATATTCTCATCAATATCAATCAAATACTTTGGCTTTCTATGCAAAATTCTAGGTGGTGTTAAGTTAGGTAAATTCACCTCAACATTGGGAATTTCATCAATATTTAAATGAGATGGGTTAGATGGCATACCTTCGATCAAAGATGGAATAGATGACATACCTTGAGGTTGAGGTGGGAACGATGGCGTACCTCCTTCATCACATGTGAGTGATGATGTACTCTCAACTTGAGATGTGGTAGATGGTGTCCCTACATGTTGACTTGCGGTAGAGGACGTGTCTCCAACTATGGTATTCAAATCTCTCGTACCATGAAGTTTTTGCATTCGTTCTCTTTGTGCTTCCAATGCCATATCTCTTTGTGATGGTTGTGGTTCCTCTTCAATTGGTATGTCTTCATTTATCATGTCCAATTTCCTCTTCTCACGAAGTTACCTCATAGCCACTGCTTTCTTTGCATTCTTAGCTTCTATCTCTTCCTGTGTTGGTTTAATTCTTGATCATTTCCTCGGGATGACGGATAATTTGTCTATAGCATGATAGAGAGACCAATATTAGTTCCTAAGAAATGAATACAAGATAATAGTGGGATTGTATTTTTTTTATGTTGTAAGGATTTATTCTTGTATAGTTTGACATCATGGTATGTTAAGGTTTGTTTATTACACATAATTATTAAAGAGCCCAAGTGTAGAAAATATACATGGCATCATGTGAGATTGTAGGCTGCTTTCTTGATTGGGAATGTGTCTATTTTAAACATGTATGATAAAGCATGATAAAGTAATTCAATCTGAAATAAGGAAAATGTAAAGAACATGCATGTAAAGACTTAACATACCTAAAAAATGAAGATTCGAATGGAGAGAGAACCCAATTATGTAGTGTTTTTTTCTTCTTGCATCAAACTCCTCAACAATTTGAGTTTTGTACCACTTGCTTCCTTTTCAATGTTAAAAGGAATAACACTCAAATATAATTACTAACAACAATACTATTAACCAATCTATAATGTTAAATTCTTAAAATTGAATCACACTACAAAAATTGAAACTTGAATAGATATATATCAAACTTGGTGTGAAAACTATGTTATTTCCTCCTTCTCAAGTTGGCAAAGCAGAAAAGGTGGTGGAAATATCATGCAAAGGTGGTACAATGTGTCAAATGTGCATGTGAACTTCCCAACAGCATGAAAACACTTCTTTTTTGTTGGAGCACATGCAGAATCAGTAAGAAAATAGAGCATGTGGGCCTAGATCACGGGAGTCAACACTTTTTTACCATTTCAATAGCAAGACAAAATGTGAGCGCGTTACAACATGTTCACGTTATAATGTGCTCACATTTTGTCCTGCTATAGATTGATCACATCTCTTTCCAAACCTTCCCCTTAAGACTTGAATGACCACAAGGTTTTTGAGGGAGAACTTTTCTTGTTTCCTACAAGAGCTTGCCAGATGCTTTGCCATATGATAGGCATAACAATGAAGGGGCAAGCCCTCATAATCAAGTTCTTGATAGAAAATGCCCATTAAGGAAGAAAGACAGATCTTCTTTGGAAGTAGAAGTTCTAGTTTGTGACAAATCCTTATCCTAGCATAAATAGCAGGGGTTCTGTTAAGTGATTTCCAATCCACTTCCACAAAGTCTCCTGAAGACTTCCTGATTGATTCCAAAACATCCACACCCCAAAACTACAGAGGCAATGAATATAATCGAACCCATAAATCTACATTTGATGAAAGAAACCCTCAACACTATACCTTAAACCCTAATCCTTCAACCCTAAAACTTATCCCTAAACCTTAATCCCTCAACCCTCAACCCTAATCCATCATCCCTCAACTCTAATCCCTCACCCCTAAACCCTAAATGCTATCCCTATTCCTAAACCCTCAATAGACTCAATACTATACCTTAAACCCTAATCCCTCTACCCTTGACACTCTTATTTAACCCTAATCCCTTCACCATTAACCCTATCCATCAACCTCAACCCTCAACCCTCAACTCTCAACATTAAACCCTAATTCATCAACCCTAAACCCTAATCCCTCAAAGCTAAACCCTATCCCTAAACCATCAACCCTCAACACTATACCTTAAACCCTAATCCCTATCCCTCAACCCTTAACCCTTAAAACTTAAACCCTATCCCTACACCCTCAACACTTGACACTATATCTTAAGCCTTAAACCCTCATTCCTAAAGCCTCAACCCTCAATCCTTAAACCTTTAACCCTAAACCCTATCCCTAATCCCTCTACCCTTGACACTCTAACCCTAACCTCGACATTAAATGCTAATCTGTCAACCCTAAACCCTAATCTGTCAACCCTAAACCCTATCCCTAAACCCTCAACCCTCAACACTATACCTTAAACCTTACTCCCTCAACCCTCAACCCTAAACCTTATCCCTAAACCCTAATCCCCCAACCCTCAACCCTAATCCATCATCCCTCAACTCTAATCCCTCATCCCTAAACCATAAAGCTATCCCTATTCCTAAACCATCAACAGACTCGATACTATACCTTAAACCCTAATCCCTTATCCCTAAACCCTCCAACCCTATCCCTAATCCTTATACCCTCCACACTCTACTTTAACCCTAATACCTCGACCCTCAACTCTATCCCTAAACCCTTGATCCTCAAACCTCAACACTCAACCCTCAACATCAAACCATAATCCCTCAACCCTTAACTCTGATCCCTCGACCCTCAACCCTATCCCTAAACCCTAAACCCTAAACCCTTAACCCTCAATGTCAACTCCTAATCCCTCAACTCTTCACTCTAATCCCTCAACCCTAAACCCTATCCCTAAACCCTCAACACTATACCTTAAACCCTAATCCCTCAGCCCTCAACTCTAAACCTTATCCCTAAACCCTATTCCCTCAACCCTCAACCCTAATCCATCATCCCTTAACTCTAATCCCTCATCCCTAAACCCTAAATGCTATCCCTATTCTTAAACCCTCAACAGACTCAATACTATACCTTAAACCCTAATCCCTTATCCCTAAACCCTCCAACCCTATCCCTAATTCTTATACCCTCCACACTCTACTTTAACCCTAATCCCTCGACCCTCAACCCTATCCCTAAACCCTTGATCCTCGAACCTCAACCCTCAACCCTCAATATCATACCCTAATCCCTCAACCCTTAACTTTGATCCCTCGACCCTCAACCCTATCCCTAAACCCTAAACCCTAAACCCTAAACCCTCAACCCTCAACGTCAAATCCTAATCCCTCAACCCTTCACTCTAATCCCTCAACCCTCAACCCTAAACCTTATCCCTAAACCCTAATCCCTCAATCCTCAACCCTAATCCATCATCCCTCAACTCTATTCCCTCATCCCTAAACCCTAAATGCTATCCCTATTCCTAAACCCTCAATAAACTTGATACTATACCTTAAACCCTAATCCCTTATCCCTAAACCCTCCAACCCTATCCCTAATCCTTATACCCTCCACACTTTACTTTAACCCTAATCCCTCGACCCTCAACCCTATCCCTAAACCCTTGACCCTCGAACCTCAACCCTTAACCCTCAACGTCAAACCCTAATCCCTCAACCCTTAACTCTGATCCCTCAACCCTCAACCCTATCCCTAAACCCTAAACCCTAAACCCTCAACCCTCAACATCAAATCCTAATCCCTCAACCCTTCACTCTAATCCCTCAACCCTAAACCCTATCCCTAAACCCTCAACATTATACCTTAAACCCTAATCCCTTAGCCCTCAACCCTCAAACCTTATCCCTAAACCCTAATCCCTCAACCCTCAACCCTAATCCGTCATCCCTCAACTCTAATCCCTCACCCCTAAACCCTAAATGCTATCCCTATTCCTAGACCCTCAATGGCCTCGATACTATACCTTAAACCCTAATCCCTCTACCCTCGACACTCTTATTTAACCCTAATCCCTTCACCATTAACCCTATCCCTCAACCTTGAACCTCAACCCTCTACCCTCAACTCTCAACTCTCAACATTAAACCCTAATTCATCAACCCTAAACTCTAATCCCTCAAACCTAAACCCTATCCCTAAACCATCAACCCTCAACACTATACCTTAAACCCTAATCCCTATCCCTCAACCCTTAACCCTTAAAACTTAAACCCTATCCCTACATCCTCAACACTTGACACTATGTCTTAAGCCTTAAGCCCTCATCCCTAAAGCCTCAACCCTCAATCCTTAAACCTTCAATCCTAAACCCTATCCCTAATCCCTCTACCCTCAACACTCTAACCCTAACCTCAACATTAAATGCTAATCCATCAACCCTAAACCCTAATCCGTCAACCCTAGACCCTATCCCTAAACCCTCAACCCTCAACACTATACCTTAAACCCTAATCCCTCAACCCTCAACCCTAAAACTTATCCCTAAACCCTAATCCCTCAACCCTTAACCCTAATCCATCATCCCTTAACTCTAATCTCTCTCCCTAAAACCTAAATGCTATCCCTATTCCTAAACCCTCAACAGACTCGATACTATACCTTAAACCCTAATCCTTTATCCCTAAACCCTCCAACCCTATCCCTAATCCTTACACCCTCCACACTCTAATTTAACCCTAATCGCTCCACCCTCAACCCTATTCCTAAACCCTTGACCCTTGAACCTCAAGCCTCAATGTCAAACCCTAATCCCTCAACCCTATCCCTAAACCCTAAACCCTCAACCCTCAATGTTGAATCCTAATCCCTCAACCCTTCACTCTAATTGCTCAACCCTAAACCCTATCCCTAAACCCTCAACACTATACCTTAAACCCTAATCCCTCAACCCTAACCCTAAACCTTATCCCTAAACTCTAATCCCTCAACCCTAATCTGTCATCCATCATCCCTCAACTCTAATCCCTCATCCCTAAACCCTAAACACTATCCCTATTCCTAGACCCTCAACAGGCTTGATACTATACCTTAAACTCTAATCCCTTATCCCTAAACCCTCCAACCCTATCCCTTAACCCTAATCTCTCGACCCTTAACTCTATCCCGAAACCCTTAACCCTCAAACCTCAATGTACTCAACCCTCAACGTCAAACCCTAATCCCTCAACCCTTAACTCGGATCCCTCGACCCTTAACCCTTAAAACTTGAACCCTAAAACCTATCCCTACATGCTCGACACTCGACACTATATCTTAAACCCTAATCCCTTAACCCTCATCCCTAAAGCCTCAACCCTAAATCATTATTTACCTTCAACCCTAAACCCTATCCCTAATCCCTCTACCCTCAACACTCTACCTTAAACCTAATCCCTTGACCCTTAACCCTAAACGCTATCCCTAAAGCCTCAACCCTAAACCCTAATCCCTAATCCCTCTACCCTCAACACTCTACCTTAAATCTAATCCCTCGACCCTTAACCCTAAATGCTACCCCTAAAGCCTCAACCCTAAACCCTAATCCCTCAAGGTCCTAAACTCTAATCCCTTATCCCTAAACTCTAAATCCTATCCCTAAATGATCAACCCTCAACCTTAAACCTTAATCACTCAATCCTTATCCACCCCTCTCCTCCCCTATCTGGCTCACTCACATCTCTACCCTCCTCTACCCTCGACACTATACATACATACATATAGGCATACATAGATACATACATACATACATATTGGCATACATAGATATATACATACATACATATAGGCATACATAGATACATACATACATATATATAGGCATACATAGATACATACATACATATAGGCATACATACATGATTAATAGCCTTGAACATAAAAAAAATTTAAGGGGAACATTATGTGAGCGCATTATAACGCGCTCGCGTTATGTCAAACATGACAAACAACAGACTTGCAGAAAAGGAAAAATGTAAATCAAAACATAATGTGAGTGCGTTATAATGCACTCGTGTTATGTCTTGCTTTGGGAATCCCAAGCCTTGGGCTTGGGATTTGCTTTGGATTTCCAACCCAAAGGCTTGGAGTGCCTTTTGAACAGTCACAGATGTGTTTTTCCAGATTCTTCAAGATTTCACATAATTTCGTTCATGCTAACCCTCAGATTTGCACGTGTTTCAATGTCGAACAAATCAAACACCTAGATAATGTTAGGCTTTCTCTTAGCTATTTGACGATGTGATTTTTTTTTACATTTTAACAATGTTAAGCCTTTCATCTTTAATTTCTTTTGTTTGTGTGTCCATTTTTGGGCAAAAACCATTGTTTGGTCTTTTTTTCATTGTAAATTAACTATTCATTGAAATTTCAAAAAAATTACATATTTAGAAACTAGACTCCATTCTACGAATATTAAAAAAAGAAAAAAATGATTTTTAATTAGTTTTCAAATTTTATAGGGGTAGCACGACCAAAATTCTATTTTTTAGGATGTGTCCACTTTGAAAATTAGTAAAAAAATCAAATATTCATAAAAAAATTATCAGAAAAATTGGGCATAAACTACATGCTATTAGCTAATTTCTCACTGAAGTGATTTTAAAAATACTAAAAAAAAGTTGACCTTTTGAGGGAGCCACAAAACATGCTATGTTATGTTTTTTGACAAAAACAACACCAATTTCTGTGGCTCCCTCTTTTGAACCCCTTAATCTATGCCATTTAAAAAAAATAGTAGTTTAGAAAGTAGACTCAAAGGACTATGAACATTGTTTTGGTTGCATCTCCAAATTTTGAGTGTAACTATGCTCAATTTCTCATCCAAGGCTAGTATTTCCTGATTTCAAAAAAAAAAGTGGCCACTTAAGACCCCTTTTTGTCCCCCCATCTTCTTGCACCTACCCCACTGTTAATGGTGGCTTGGTCAATCCTTAAAGAACTTTCCAATATCTCTTCGTAGGATTTGTATGGTAATTTTTGAACATCTTCTCTCATGTCTTTGTTAAGGGCATGCAAGAAGAGCTCACATAGTTCTTGATGATCCATGTTTGAAGCATGTCATGCTCGCATTTTCCATGTGGTCACGACACACAACACATGTGTCATGTCCACTTTTGCCATGTGGTCATGACATGAATTACGAAAAAAATTTCTATCTATCCCTAGGAAGCCCTTCACACACGTCTGCGTGCTCGGTGGCAATACGCGTAAGGTGTAAACATGTCAACATAAATTGGGGAGGTATGTTGTCCCACGCAGTCCCCTGCGTGATGATAGCCATCTAGGGGGTATGTGACATGAAGTGTGTCATTTTTAGGGTTAGAATGGTTTTAATTTGAACCCTAAGTTTCCTAGGTGTGAAGATGATTCTTCCAGCATCAAAACCTAACTCTAATTCAGGTCCAAAATGAATTTGAAATAATGATTGTGTAAAATGGCATGATGACGCATAATTGAAGTGGAGTGATGGAATGAAATTTAATAAAATAATGTAAAATTAAAACCCTAGAAATCTAGGAAAAATTTGACAACATAACGCATTTTTAATAAATGCAAAATTAAAAAAAATAAAATAAATCAAATAAGAAATTAAATAAAATTTAATAATAAAAATCAAAACTTAAGAACAAAATTAAAACAATTGAAAATGACAAAAATAAATATCCTCCAAGGTCTAATAAATCGACCTTGCATAAAAGATTAGAACTTTGAAATAAAATAAAAAAATAAAATAATAACAAATGCCAAATCGGATTTCAAAATTGAATCCGTTAATAAATATAATTTCAACATTACATTTATTAACGAACTCAGAATAATGAGGAGGAAGGAGATTAAAATACTCCTTTTCGTAAAATAATAATAAAATAGATAAATAATTAAAATAATAAATTCCCGCTGGGAAAAAAATAATAAAAGTAATTATTCCAACAGAAATGAATTAATAACAAAGGGGATAGTCATCCCAATAAAAATAAAAAACTCAAATTCCCCAAAATAAAATTTAATTCCCAAGGTAAATAAACCAAATGCAAGGACCCCATTTTAGAATAAAACATATTTATAAGATCACAAGAAATGAATGAGGGCAAGGTAAAAATAAAGCATTTAAAAAAATAATAAGGCAAACTTAACAATAAGAATAAACCATCTCCTCACAATAAAATGTTGCTTCAAAAATAAGAAAAAGCCTTAACAGTATTTTATTGTTTTCACAAATGCCCTAACTTCTCTTATCATTCTTTCTTTTCCTTTGTTTTGTTTTCTTCTAGTTTTCAGGTTTGCCCTAATCTCATATTCCATTCTTTCTTTTCCTTTGTTTTGTTTTCTTCTAGTTTTCAGGTTAGGGTTTGAACAAGGTGGAGGCCATGGATGGAAGCTACCTCTCACGGAGGCATACCTTCTGTTAGCAATTGTTCCATTATCCATTCATTTATACTGTATTCTTCTTTATTTTAATGACAAAATGATATATATATATATATATATATATATATATATATATATATATATATATACTTTTGTATGCAGATAACACAGCAAAAGTAGAAGGTAAGTATTAAGGTTTAAGTGTTAGTTGTAGAGGGCCGAATGGCGGAGGGCGGAGTGCAGTGATAATAGAGGGAAGTGGTGGTGTGACGGCGGCACCGCTAAGGGATTTGTAGAGCAGCAGTGGTGGGGAGGCCACGGAAGCCGGTGGGATCGAGGGCAGCGAACTGTTTTGAGGGCACTGCAGAGGTTGGGGTGCTGCGGTGGAGAGTATGGGGGTAACAGTGTGGGGAGGGGGGAGGCATGGCCCCCTCCCCACACCAACAAACATAGCAGAGACAGGGGCGGCGGCGGCTGGGCCGTCATCCCCTTGTTTCATTTGTTTTTCTTAAAACAAACACCAAACAATGTTCGGCATTAGTGTTTCGACCTAGAAACTTTCAATTAGCAGTTATCTCTTTTTTTTTGTTATTTATAAATTTTAGTTTAATATATATATATATATATGTTTATATGTGTATATATACATATATATATATATGTATTCTGAAAGATACATAGTTTATCTAAAAAAGAATATCACAAAAAAAACCTCTCCTTCCTATTTGTTGTATATAATATAGATATATACACATTATATATATACAAGTGTATATACATATTATAGTATATACAACAGTATGCAAAATATAAATTTTGTTCTAATCTTCTGTATTAAACACAGTATCTCTCTTTTTTTTTTGGGAAGAACAATAAATTAGATTTTAAAAAAATAGTAACCAAACAAATATATTTATATATGTATATACACCTATATATATACATATTGCACTTACTTTTTCAACCATGTTTTAAAACAGAATACTAACTTGCAAATTGTAACATAAATAAACCAATAACACTTCCTTTTTTTTGCATAAATATATATACAGAATATATTATATATCCTTTTTGGATGCAACAATAAACTAGAAACTACAATTTCATATGAATTTATAACAACTCTTTTCTCTTCTATAACAACAGCTAATAAAATAACCTTCAAAGTAATAAACATATAACTATTCTCAAACTTCCTCTTTCTTATATGCAATAGATTTCATTCCACAACAAATGAGTAATCTATTCCTTGAGAAGAATAATGACAGAAATAAATGTGCTTGAATTCAATGCACTTTTTTCAACATACCAACACCACAAAAATAGGGAATAAACAGCTTTAAAACTAGAAGGAATGTTTTTATTACAACATTTACCACAACTGCTTCAAGGCAAAGAGAACTTAACAAATTTTACAATAAGGCCACAATGGCCATCAGTCAAACAACCAATAAAATCACTACTATAGCCACACAAGAATGGGCTTCTTATCCACTCCAATACTTCAAAAAAAATGCACCTTCAAGTAATACACAACAAGAAGAACAACCCAGCCACTATGAAATGCCCTCCTCCCTACCGTAGACCCACAAGAGGGTCACCCCCGAGCTACGGAGGTAGGGATTCACACAGAAGTAATGAACCACAACAAGTAAAGCAACAAGCAACCCAAAAATACAAACCCAAGGATAAACACAAAACTTAACTCATGAAAATGAGTTTGGTGGGGGTAGGGAATGGACCCCTCTACTTCAAAATCCACCCAAAATACCAAAAATACCAATCTCATGGCCTCAAGCCAAAAATCTCCAAAAACCCCAACTCTCCAATATCACAAAATAATCTCCATGGCAATCTTGCCATTCAAATAATCTCCACAACAAGTAAAAGCCCTCAAGGCATGAATAACACAATATGGGAGAGACCTCAAGGAGCTTCCTTTCCCCTACCCCAAACAAGTTGAGCCTTACCTCCAAATGGAGGTGCTCTCACCATACTCCCATCCCACACAAAATAAAGAAACAACAACCAACAAAAAACACAAACACATCACAATATATAATCAAGGTTGAAGAAACATAGTTCATGAGGCTTACCTTCAAAGCCCTATAATGGAAGCATGTTTGGTGAAGAGCTCCAATATTTCCCAAACCTTCCAATCTCCAAGAATTCCTCTAACTTTCCCAAAGTTGCTCAAAAATAGAAAAGAACTCCCAAAAATGGAAGAACCCCCATACTCCTCAACAAGAGGAGATAATATAGGCCATAAATTTTGGCCTTGAGTGGTGAGAAGGTGACACTTGTCACCTTCTCCTTCCTCCTCCAATGCCACTTGCACAGGAGAGGAAGTGTGAGGGTGACAAGTGTCATCCTCCAATTTCCTCTCAATCCTCACCTTATCCACTTGTGCTCTCACACGTGTGTGAGAGAACAAGTGGTGAGGTGGCATTCCCATTCAAACCTCCAAGAGGATAAGGGACACCATATGGCATTCTCTTATTCTCTCAAAGAGCCATCTCCCTCCAAGATGCTCTCACATGTTTGTGAGAGTCTTTGAGGAAGATCCCACACACTTGGGAGTCTTGGATACCTCCCAAGTCTTCCTTGGGAAAGGATTCCCAAATTTTGAGAAGGGAGATGAGTCTTTCCCAAAGCATGACTCATCTCCCACCTTCTCTAATTTCAAATTTCGTCACTTTGACTAAACCATAGTTTAGGGTGACCAAAAGTGAGTTAATCCAAGGGTTAGTTAGTCAAAATTGACCCTAGACCCATGGGTAACCATCTAGGGTAAATTTTGGGACACTAAGGTTCACCAAGGGGGTCATAAATCCACTTTCAATGGCCTCAAAAATAAAAACAATTACCAAGTGACATAATTCAAATAAAAATTATACAACGCTTATTATTTTAATTAAACAAAAAGGGGTACTAGGCCAAAATGATAAAAATTAAATCAAGCACTTAAATCAATATTCAATTTCAAACGTGATCCTTATCCCTCTTGGGAATGGATTAGTTTCACAGGGGATAACATTGGTGTGAATTCTACCTCCAATTTCCTATGGCTTGGGAACGTAAACCTGCACATCTCAATCAAGTGTCAATCATATCATGATAATCATAGCCGAAGCAACTGGAATTAAATTCACGCCATAGAATACAACAATAATCATCAATAACATAATTCTGAATTAAACTGCATTTTTTAATCACATTTCAAATAGTCAACATCACATAAATAACTAAAATCTCATCACAAAGCATCATCAAATATATATATATCTCGTATGTCGAATCACAAAATAGCATCAAAATATGATCAAATTGAATCACCATATGTCTAAACAATGTCATATCAAAATCAGGAGATATAATGAATTCTGCATAATGAAACCATAGTCTCTAAAAGCCTGATAATTTCATCAACTGAAATGCATAACAATCAAAATAAGGAAGGAAAAATAATTAGCCTCACAAAGCACTAGTCGAAGAGTAAAGGACATGCCTCCATTGAGTGACAAAGTTGGCTACAGATTTGTTTGGCTCTTGTTTCATTGTGAGGAATTCTCTGATCCTTGTTTTAACAAGTTTGTTCATGTCAAATGCCATGACAAACTCTCTGAGTAGTTATCTAAATGAATAAAATGAAGCTTCTAGTAAACGATAATACCAATCTAGAGCGATGCCTTAAAGAGTTTTTGGAAACATTTTTGCTACAACCCCATCCCAAGGGAGGAGTTCTCTTATGGCCGTGGTGTAGGCTTTAATGTGGGAGCTTGGATCTCTATCTCCTTTGAACTTTAGTAGATCTAGAAATGGTTGAGGTAGTTGCATGCTTATGTTTTGATCCAAAGGTTCCTTGAAATACACAAGGTATGTTCTGAGGAATGCACTTTGAGATTGTAGGGTTCATAGCAACAACCCTATAGGTGGGTTTTGATAACCCATGGTTGGATTTGTTGGATTGTTCTGAATAGGAGGGTTCCCATTTAGACATGTGTCATTGTTGGCATTTCATGAATAGTAGTTGAGGTAGGGGGGATTTTGAGATGGCTCGTGGTCCTGTTCATGAGATTTCTGCCTTCTTTCAGGAGCATCTTGCTTTTCTTTTACGATTCTAATTCTTTGCACTAGAGTTGCAATTAAATCTACAGGAGTTGCAGCTCTTGGTGTTTCTTCATTTCTGGGATTTTCTCTTCAAGTATTTTCATGCTGATATGCTTCTTCACATGTAGTGTTCTCTTTTTGTTCTTCTTGTAAGGCAATCCTTAATGCCTCTTGAGCATCTTTGGCTTCTTGCAAGTGTTTTTCTAATTGTTTGACTTCCTCCTCAAGATGAGTACTTGATGTGCTTGTGGAAGGTTGATCAAGTTGACGTATTTCTGACCTTATCCTCCTAGATTTATGTGGCACATTTCGTATGGTCGAGTTGTTTTCCCAGGCTGGGTTGTTGAAAGATAGAGAATGTAGGGGTTTTCTTTGATCTTGTTCATAATTGAAATCTTCATAGTAATTACAGTTGGTGACTGGTGCATCAGGATGCAGTGGTACATACCTATCGAAGGACAGAGTTTCTAGTTCTCTTAAGGGAATATTCCCCTACTTTAAGTTAGGTTCTCTTATGTTTGAGGGTACCATAGACACCACAAAACAAATGGAATAGATTATGGCATAAGAGATAGAAGCTAAAGTGGCTATGAGGAGTAGTAAAAGAATGTTTTGAAGATTTTGTTAAATGTTTTTGAAGCATTTTGAGATGGGAACATAAACTATAAAACCAAAAGATTATGTAATTCATGTTGGGTTCACCAAAACATGTACACTCAAAATCATCACTCTGGTTGCCTGAGGCTGTCGGGTCAGATTTCGCCATGCACATGGACCCTTCTCTCCTGGCCATGGGTTGATCTGCCACATCACTCTCACTCTTGTGGAAGTAGCTAGTCGAGAGGAGGCGAGACATAGGGAGGGTCTGGCTCATTGGAGAGATGGACTTTGCAGAGAGGGGTCGCCAAGTCCTGTGGCCTTTGTTGTTGTATGTTAAGTTGAATGTTTCGTTTGATGGTACTTGTTGTTGAGATAACCCTATGACCCAAAGGGTCACTAGTTTTTCTTCTCCTGTTGGAGTTTCTTCTATTCCAGCTTTATGTGGGTAAGCAATTTCTTTCATTTATATATGTTGAAATGCACTAAACAATTGAAAAAGTGGGGTGAATTAGTTGTCAAAAAAACTTACACACTTCTTCTCTTACACATTAATCACTTATGCACAATTATTATGATATAATAATGAATGCATGAAATCAAAAACTTAAACACAGATGCAACATTATACACAAGAGACACCAGATTTTTATGTGGAAAACCGCAAGGTGGGGAAAAACCATGGAGAGGGTTAGCTCTCAAAATATATTGCAATCTTTGAAAAATGATGTTTAGGATTGGTCACTCCATGGGCCCAAAAGATACTGGCTCACTACCATGAAGTACAACTAGGTCTAGCAGGCTCACTGCCTCAACCCTAAACCTAGAAAAAATACAATAAGAGATGTTAAACCCTGAGGGCTATTAAACCCTACTGGTGGCTCACTACCAGGATCATTGCCATAATCACCATCCTCTTCATGTCTAAGATTAAAACATTGAAGTACAATGGGTCCTCTGCTTTGCCCTGCTCTGCCTTTCCACTTTCTTTCCTTATCTTCCCATCTTCGCATAAGGACATCTTTTCCATGACTTACCTACAAGTATTTATATACTTCATCAACCTTGGAATGATCATCAAGGTCAGCATTACAATCATCAACCATTCGAACAATCTCCACGGTTAGCATTACAAACATTTACAAAATTGGTCCTGACCTACTACAACATTATGCAAAGGGGATGAAGTAAATATGTATGTGAATCACACCATGCCTTAGCTGGGACTCAAACATGATCTTCCACGACAACACACTTCCACAATCTTCAAGGAATCTCTGTAATAACTAGAATTAACCAAGTTGGCTAAGATTGGTTACACGTTACACTATCTGGGAACAATCTTCAAATAAGATCTCAATTCCTTAATGAAAACCAATGTCAAGATAGGAACATGAATAGAAGACATCTCCAAGCATGTTATAATCATTAGAAGCAACTACATGAACCTTAACCACTTTACCCATAGGAATCTTCTCACCAGAACACACAAACTTCACTATCTTCAACTGACATAAAAGAAAGATAGCTTGCAGACCACCAAAATATGAACCACTGCATTTGTAGGCACTTATCATCATCCTAGACTTCCCTCTAGAACTACAGAGAAAAATACTTTATTGCGGAGGAGTGCGACACCAAATACTTTGTCCCTATAACTAGACAATAACTAGAGAAAGCACGTTTTACTCTGGTGAATGCCACTCACTCATTTATTTATACTAGAGGCTCAAACTCAGGATTTAGCATCTTCAAACATCCCTTTAAATAACTTCCAATCCAAAGACAAATATCTTCAAACAATAGGAAATGTGGAGTAATCTACCAGACTATTCTTCAGCATATAACTCACTGTCTATACTGCACTTCACTATAACTCACTTGTTTCTTTCGGAGAGGCCAATTTTCTTAATATCCTCAACATAAAAAGGTTCTAAGAAAATAATAGAATGGGACATAGTTGACACCAATGAAAACAAAGATATGTTGACATCAATGAGAACACCGATTAGGCACATACTTGCAACAATCTCCCCCTTTGTCATTGATGGCAACATATGATGTGAAAAACTGCAACAACCATCAAGACAGGATTCTCCCCTTATCTCTTTACACATCTGCACTCTTGCTTTCTGACCAAGATTCTCCCCCTATCTTTTTACACATCTGAACTCTTTCTTTCTAGGTTTTTCACATGAGTTCTCTTCCCTTTTGACATCAATGGCAAAGGGTACATACTTGCAATCTACTACTTCTGAACCAAAGTTTCTTCTAAACTCTTTCCATCTAACTACTCCCCCTTAATTTATGCTTTCTCTAACTGCAACTTTGGTCTTTCTCATGAACTTCTTTCTTTCTTCAGTTATTCAAATCTTGCTTCTATTACACTATTTTCTTTGTTAGTAATACTACAACACTTACTGCTCTTTATTAGAAACTCATATTGGCATTATCTATCTACTTCACCTAAGAGATAACCTCATAATCCTCTTATCTTCAGCAACCATCTTTGATTTCTACTTGCACTGCTACACCTTTTTCTTTTTACTAGTTTGAAAACTCCCTCTTAGTGGTACACATCAGATTGTATTTAGTTCACATTAAGACCTTCACATGCATATCTTGTCTTCTCAAATCCTTAGACTTGATGACATCCAACTATGAAATTCCATCTTTCATCAACTTTCATGACAACTTATGAGAATAATACATTTCCATAGATCAACACTTGTCTATAGCTTTTCTCTTACAACCTTCCCTAAACATCAATTACAACTATCATTTCCCCATTAGTAGATAAAATAATGTCTTCTTCACCTTGCCAAAATTCATGACCTATCAACCTATCCCTTAAGTGCATGTGTGACCAATTCATTTGTCACATCATAACTCCCAATGCAGACCATATGAGACTCTAGAATTCATATCCAAGATTCATCAGTGACCTCTTAACATACCTTTAGAACCACAAACAAAATATGCAATAGTGGAGAAATGTAGACCCTTGTACTCTGGTGCTGCACACTATCCTTGACTTAACTTTATTCATCATGGCTTAGACAATTCATAATGTGACTTCCTGGAAAATATGTTCACCAGGTGTTTATGAACAACATACCCGAACCACATATAATGATTTTTAACTGCAGAGGCATACTGACCCAATCTCCATCACTTACTTTGCATACTGCTCATACTTAGTCTTTTTAGGTTTCCGAACTAGAATCCCTTCAAGCGATCTGCCATATCATATCATTATGTTGGATCTCAATACTGACTATCTAGCTGGGGGATTTAGAATTTTCAATACGGCTCCCCCTAAGTTATAGTCCATAATTTACTTCCAAGAGGAAGTATCTATTCTAGAGTATGGTGCAGACTCATCTCCTGCTTCATTTACTCCCTGACCCAAACCATGTTCATCTCTTTTTCCACTAGTTTCCCCAATTTTAATTGATTATCCTTCTTCATATTCTTACTTCTGTGGGATTTTGCAAAATGTCCATGCTTGTTGCAATGAATCACATAGCATTTTTTTGACCATTGTTTCTTCCATTCATCCTTGACCTAAATAGGTTGGCCTTATGCCCAAAATCATTGCATGTATAACAGTAGCCATTGAAAGATTCAATTGTACTATTTGTGCCATAGCCTTTTCACACTTGACTTCTACACTCATTAACCATGTGTCCCATTTTATGGCATGCATAACACCTAATAGAATTCTAACTTACTTTACTTCTGCATTCAACAACTTTATGACCAATTTTATTGCATGTGAAACACTGACTAGAGAATGATGGAACATTTTGATTCATCCTGATTCTACATCAAGTAGCCTTGTGACCAAACTTTTTACATGAATTACAATAACCTTTGAAGGAGGGGTACCTTTGAGCATTTACTTTCCTAACTGATGGTCTTCTAGGTCTATTTCTTTGATCCTGAATCTATTTGCTTTTCTCCTTTTCCTCAACATTCTCTTCTTGAGCTGCTCTAGAACCTTTATCTTTTTCAAGTCTCATGCTTTCTTTGTCATCAATATTTTTTTGACTTGCCATTAGTATATCATACCTGGCAGCACTCACACTGAATTGATCTCATTTAGCCCATGCATGTTTTAGATGAGCTTTCAGATCCATAACTTCCTCTTCAAGCTTTATGCAGTCTTTAGTTTTGTCTTTTAGACATTCCTCAATTTTTTGCTTTTCCCTCATTGTCCTCTTTTAATTTTTGTTGAAGCTACCTAATTTGCTTTCTCAACTCTTTGATGTAATCATTTGCTTTTGTTATATTTTCCTTTAAATCCATATTTTCTTCTAATTTCTCAAGATTTTCAAGTGCAGTTTTGGAATTGTTATTGTCAATACTGGCAATCAAGCACAGATTCATTTGATTCACAGCAGCTCTGTGTCCTTCCACATCACACTTTGATTTGTCACTAATGGTCTAGGAACCTTCTTGTGCTTCATTTTACAAATCCTCATTGATTGAGTGAGAGTACTTTTGAATGTTCTCATTAACTTTGACATTAGTACTTTCAACAATCCTTCCCAATCTATTGTTTTAACAAAGGTAAGCTTTAGTCCAAGATGAATATCCAAGAAAAATGCCTTCCTCATACTTAGCATTGTCCTTTTCCATTTTAATGAGGCATTTGCTTCCAAAGATTTTGAAATATTTCACAGTGGGTATTGATCCATATCACAACTCAAAGGGAGTCTTTACTTCTTTGGTTTTTACCTAAACTCTATTTAATGTATAGATAGTGGTTTGAATTGCCTCCTTCCAAAATGTATCTAGTAGATTTACTTCTTCCATCATTAATTTTGTAGTTTCCTGAATAGTTCTACTTGCTTCTTCCATTATCTTATTTTTTGCAGAGAGTTGTTCTTCTATCCCATAGGTTTCACAAAACATATTGAAATCATTAGAGGTGAGCTCTTCTTCTTTGCCAATTCTCAGACTTTTGATTTTCATGCTTAGCTCATTTTCAACCATTTCTTTAAAAACTTCAAGTGCATCTAGAATCTCTAATTTATCGTTTAAAAAACTAGCCCAAGTCATTCTAGAACAATCATCAATAAAAAACATAAAGTACCTATCATCATGAAGACTTGGTAATCTTGTAGGACCACAAAATCTTGTATTAATCAATTACAATTGTCTAGTGGAAGATCTTTCTTTCTCCTGCAATATTTTTCTTGATAGTCTTTGACATTTCCTACAGGTGATGTTGCTCGAGTAATCAATTTCTAGTAGGTCCTTCACAATTTGAACTGAGCTTGTTTTTATTAAATCATAAAGATTTTTATGACAAAGTCTTCTATGCTAGACCCAGCTTTCATTGGTTTGAGATGTGAACCCAAGAAAGTTACTTTTTTTGAGATGATAAAGATTCTCTTTTGTTCTTTTTCTAATTGCTATTGTAGCTCCAGACTTTTCTTTGATTTCAAGGGAATCATTCTCAAACAAAAGCTTAAACCCCTTTTTTGCATAACTATCCAACACTTAAGAGGTTTTGTTTCAATTTTTTTACATAAAGAACATCTTTAGAAATTTTTTTGCTGTCAAAACTGATTGATCCTATTCCACAAATTTTAGTAGTGCAGGCATCTCCAAACATAACTATCCTTTCATTGCATCCTTCTAGACTTACAAACTTACTATAAATAACCCAACAATTTTCACTTTGAAACATGACTTCACCACTAGTGCATACTTTAGAACATCTTTGATGATTGACATTTGTTTCTCCATGAATTGCTTCCTTGGACAATCTTTCATTGATAATTGTTGATGAGCATTCATGTACACTCATGGGTACCTATTTTCCTTTTGACTCCATTTAGATCTCCTTTGAGCTGTTAGACTCTTTCCAAAGGAACTTGGCTCTGATACCAATTGTTGAAATGCACCGATCAACTGAGAGGGGCGGTGAATTAGTTGTCACAAAAACTTAAACACTTCTTCTCTTACACATTAATCACTTATCGACAATTACTATGATATAACAATGAATGCATGAAATCAAAAACTTAAACACAAATGCAACATTATACACAAGAGACACTAGATTTTTAAATGGAAAACCCCAAGGTGGAGAAAAACTGAGAGGATTAGCTCTCAAAATATATTGCAATCTTTGAAAAATGATGTTCAGGCTTGGTCAATCCATGGGCCCAGAACATACTGGCTCACTGCCATGAAGTACAGCTAGGTCTAGCAGGCTCATTGCTTCAACCCTAAACCTAGAAAGATTACAATAAGGGTTGTTAAACCCTACTGGTGTCTCATAGCCAGTGTCACTACCACAATCACCATCTTCTTCATGTCTGAGATTAAAACATTGAAGTAGAATGGGTCCTCTACTCTGCCCTTCCACTTTCTTTCCTTATCTTCCCATCTTCACATAAGAACATCTTTTCCACAACTCAATTACAAGTATTTATACACTTCATCAACCTTGGAATGATCATCAAGGTCATCATTACAATCATCAACCATTGGAACAATCTCCAAGGTTGACATTACAAACATTTACAAAATAGGTCCTGACCTATTACAACATTATGCAAAGGGAATGAAGTAAAGATGTATGTGGATCATGCCACACCTTAGCTAGGATTCAAACATGATCTTCCACACCACAACACACTTTCACAATATTCAAGGAATCTCTGCAATAACTAGAATTAACCAAGTTGGCTAAGACTGGTTACATGTTACACTATCTAGAAACAATCTTCAAACAAGATCTCAATTCCTTAATGCAGACCAATGTCAAGATAGGAACATGAATAGGAGACATCCACAAGCATGTTATAATGATCAGAAGCAACCATACGAACCTTAACCTCTTTACCCATAGGAGTCTTCTAACCAGAACACATGAACTTCACTATCTTCAATTGGCATAAAAGAAAGATAGCTTGTGGACCACCAAAACATGAACACTGCATCTATAGGCACTTATCATCACCCTAGACTTTGCTCTAGAACTATAAGCAAAATACTTTATTGCGGAGGAGCACGGAGCCAAATACTTTCTCCCTATCATGAGACAATAATTAGAGAAAGCATGTTTTACTCTAGTGAATGCCACTCTCTCAATTCTTCATACTTGAGGCCCAAATTCAAGATTTAGCATCTTCAAACATCCCTTTAAGTAACTTCCAATCCACAGACAAATATCTTCAAATAGTACAAAATGCAGAGTAATCTACCAAACTGTTCTTCAGCATACAACTCACTATCTATACTGCACTTCACTGTAACTCACTTGTTTCTTCTGGAGAGGCCAATTTTCTCAATATCCTCAACATACAAAGTTTCTAAACAAATAATAGAATAGGACATAGTTGACACCAATGACAAAAAATATATGTTTACATCAATGACAACACTAATTAGGTACATACTTACAACAATATCCTCTTGTCTTTCTATGCATTGAATGAGTTCTTGTTGTATTCAGAGCTGTCTAGATTCTTCTAATAATAGGAAGACAAATGAGTCTCCTTGTGGTAGAGTAAATGTCTCTTGCTATTGTCATGGATTGATTTTCTCAATTTCATCACAGATAGCTCTCACCCACTATCCTCTCACTCCTAGGCACATTCATGAGCCAAGATAGATGTAAATGTGTGATGACCAATCTGTAACTAGACTTAGGGTTTTGACCTAGGGTTTAGTTGACATAGGATTTGGCTATGTTCTGACTTGTTTTTACTTTGTGATGTGATCAAAGGTTTGATTTAATCATTTAATCATGGTTACCTCATGATGGTATCAAGGGTTTGCAAGTTTTGTCTTTTCTAGGGTTTCTATATGCATGTAGAGCTAAATGTAAACCATTTTTTGTGCTTCTTTAGTATTTCAAAAATGAAAAGTACTTGTTTAATCTATGAAAAGGAAATATGAAGGCAAGCTAATATGATTTTCCCTAATGCAAGTTTAATCTATGTTTTTGGTTTTTCGATTGCTTTGAAGTAATCTAATCTAAAAAGGGAAATTGCTTCTTCAAATAATCTATATCCAAGAATATGAAAACAATCATTCTAACATGCAAGATCTAACTATCAAGGAAAAAGCAAAGATTTAATGTTCCCAAGAGTAAATTTAGTTTTCTAATTACTATGAATTGAATAAAACAATGAAGGAACCTGAAAGAAATGAAGTTTTGTGTGACTCCAATACCCTAAGAAATCCTTGATAGTGGCAACCTCGAGTCCTTTTGCAGTAGCAGGATGACCTCTTGATGATAAAACAAAACAAAGAACTAAAAAGAAGCTTGTTGAACCTTTAAAGAACTCAATGAGAGCTTTGGTTGAGCACAATGGCGTTGGATGAAGTAGTGTAATGATGCTTGGTTGAACAATAAATAAAGCAAAAGGCACCTTCATCTTGTGAGAGCATTTGAATGGTAAGTTGGATAGAAAAAACTTGCAAGAGCTATGTGCACAATGAATTTACCTCCCTTTGTACTTGAGGGAGGAGGTATTTATAGCTTTAATGAATGGGATTGATTTAGAAGTTAACTCATTTGATTGATGTCTTAACAAAGATTGATTGGGGAGTTAACAAGCTTGATTACCCAGTGAACTCAATTGATTAGAGAGTGATGAAGAAATGATAGCTTATCAATAAAGAGGAATTGGAGTTGAGAGAATGCATGAGATTGATTTAGTTGTTAATTTTAGATCAAATGGAGCTAAATATGCATGTTTCAGTGCATGAAATAGTCAACTCCATATTAGGCATCAAAAATCATGCAAATTGGAAGAAAAATAGGTGAAAATAGAGCTAAAATGAGTGAGAAACTTGAGTTTTTCTATGGCTATAAACATGGTAGGGTCACCCCTTTTTCTAGTAGGGTCACCCCTGAGAGACCATGGGTCACTCAGGAGGACCCAAGGTCACCTATGGGAGATCTGGGCTAGATAGGGTTTTCTGGGAGAAGGCAGAGTTGGAGATGATAGAAGAGAAGAAAAGGAGGGGTTCTGCCTCTGGAAATAGGTCAGTCATGTGTAAGAATCCAAATATCTTCTTGCACCTACAAGATCTCCCAGGGGAGATCTAGAAATAATAGGAGGAGATTTGGTTTGGTTGGGCGGAACTAAAATAGAAAGTGGGAGATAGATAGGGGGACCTCTAAAAGGCTTCTAGAGGATGCAAAGGATGAAAAACATAAGGGAAAGGTGAAAAATCACCTACAAGACACTTACAAGGCTTAGGAGCAAGGTCAAAAGCTTAGAAAATGCAAATTGACAAGTGTCATAAAAGGTGTCAAAAAGTGTCGCAGACGAGGAGAGAGAGAAATTGACAAAGAGGAAATAACACAAGACAAGAAAGAAGACATGTCATCAAGAGGTTTTCTGCTTAAAGGACATTACTTCATGCTTACATGTATGTGACAAGGATTAAAATCATCATAGGGGTCCTCATGGAGGCTATGTGTGATTTTTGTGCTTACAGTTTCAAAGTGCAAAGTTTTTTTGTAAATTGAAGATTTGTAGGCATTTGAAGGGTTGGCTATCTCTACTCAATAGTAGAAACCCACGGCAAGAACTCTATTCAGGTGACAAGAACTTTGTTCAATGATAAGATCTCTATTTAGTGATAGAAACCTATGATAGGAACTTTGTTCAGGCAAGAGGAACTCTATTCAGCAACATGATCTATGTTCCATGATAGGAACTCTATTCAAGCAATAGGAACTCTATTTAGTGACATGATCATTGTTTAACAACAGGAACCCATGGTAGGAAATTTGTTCAGTGATAGGAACTCATGACAATAAATTTGTTGTGACAAAAGGCATATGGGATTCTGATAGTTAAGCCTCTCAATACTTCTAATATTATTCAAAAGATTCTAGAAATCTGTAAAAAAATTTGAACGACAATTTTTCACATGTTTTTTAGCAAGGATGAAAATTTCAAACCACTATAACTTTTCTCAGTAACTTGGATTTGACTTCCATTTCTTGCAAAAGTGCTTAAATTTTCACTGTGAATCCATTGGTCACATTTCAACACTAAAATTATAAAGTTCCATTTTATGTGAAAGCATAAAATTGCTAAATTGCCACATTATAGAGGGGGTAATCTAATTAGGGGGTTACCTAATGTGTTGATTTCTATTCTCTACAAGAATTAACCTATTTGTAATCATAGGATATCAAATTCAATCTTCTATAATCCACCTAAAACTAGGAAATTATAAGTCTTGGTGTGAAGTCATCCTAAAACATATTAGGTTCCACAATCTCAAACCCTATTTGTATGGTCGTGTCCTTGAACTAGGTAACCAATCTAAGAAGAACAAGTAGTTTAATAATCATGATCATATTGTTGGATTACTCATCTTACATATACCAGATGATGCATTGTATACCATCATGGATATTGATTATCCACTCACATGCTTCGAGTACTTCTTTGTAGAAGGATCGCATTTGTCTTCTTAGCATTGATGATTGGGATGTATATCTACATGACATTTGTGTTTGTTTGTAGAGTCTTGTATTGCTGGCATGGAATCACACATTCAGGACATTAGTCTTCTTTTCGATGACAACTTTGATGAAGTTGTATCAACCTTTTCTTCTTTAGATATGATTGCCCTTCCTTCGTTTACATTAGCTTCTATAGTAACAATGTCATATTCTTATGGTTCTAGTTATCACCATACATATTTAGTTCATGTGGTTCCTGTTACAAAATATTTTATGATACTTGATTTATTCCATCAGTAGTCATCACATGACATCATTGTCTTGGAGATTCTTGAGCATTTTTTGAAGACATCATGTGCCTCATCTGAATCTTTGAATCATATGTATAATTCAAAGACTTATCATCTTATTCTTCCATGGGAAGATTCATTTCACATATTTGTAGTTCTCTTTCTTCCTAAGGGGAGAAACATTGTTCAACTTTTAAGAAGTAGCTTCAACATACTTCATCGATCATCTATGAGTACTGCAGCATATCTTTGTTGCATATGGATTGTCATTAATGTCAACAGTGGTATGAAGTGTTGCAATATGGAAGAGTGTAAGTGATGTCAAAGGGAGATTGCAGTAGTATGTTATTATAAAATAAGTGATTAGAGGTATTGTGAAGCAAAGAGCAAAGAGATGAATATATGCTTTGCAGCCAAAGGAGTAGATCAAGAAAGAAGGCAAAAGGAGAAGGATCAGTATCATCTATACATGATCATACCATATCTTCTGAGGTTCACGTGTAAGTTCACATCCTTGTTATATTTATGTTTGAAGTATGTCTTGAGTAGAGTTGGGGCCTTGCTAAATGATGATGATATGAACTCATGATACTTATTGCATGATAAAGAAAGTTTTAAAAGATTGAACAAAATTGTCTAAGTATAATGCAAGTCAGGGAAGGAGTCACAAACTCACATGAAGGTACCACATTGTACCATAGTTGAATGTAAGGGCCTACAGATTGGACTAATGGCTAGGTATTGCATTGAGATACCTATGTTTTGGGTTTGAAGTCATCAAGCTTACTACAAGATGTTTTAGAGATAGAAGTGTGAAGATAGTGTTGAAACAGGGAAAGTACAGACACATGGAGACAAGATAATGTGCCGCACTTGTCCACAAATGAAGATATGGTATTGTAGCTAGGAGGATAGGTAGATATGAGTTAGACGTATTTGTGCTTCAATATTTAGGTGACAATATGTATCGTTGTTGCATATTCAGAGTGAACTATTTGAAGACATGCCTTGGTGCTAAATGAAGCAACCAAAGGAAGATAGTTGTGGCCACCGTAGTTCACTACACAATGGTAATTGGTCTTTCTAATTGAGTGATAAGATCATAGGGTTAATTGTTATGCACTATTCAAGTTTCGAACAATCTTGTTCACCACAAGTATGGTTTTCATTGTTTTATCTTAAGACTATGAAGAAGAGGTTGTTAAGGACACCCACATCAGAGTTCAAGTGTTTGTGCCAGCATGAAATATCCTGAGATAATAAGAGAAGTGCACATGAATGTTTTTCAAGTCATATATTATTTATTATGTCATCCATATGATGTAATTTTTTCTCCTTTGGTACCACTTTGGGTCTGAAGATAAATACAAGGAAAAGCATTTGTGGAGCTAACTTGATGTATAATGAATATTTTTCCATGTGTGTGGAGTGTGCACTAGCTTGGAAGAGTGTGGTAAGGTAAATTAGGACATGATCATGCTTTTTTTTGAACTACACTTGATTTCTACTTAATGCATATGTTTTGGAGTCTACTGTTGTGGCCACTACACATTTCATGTTATGTGTTTCATCTTTGCCAATCAAGAATAAGGATTTTGGAGCTTGCAAAGGATATAAATCTAACATCAAATGTTTCAAGTGATGTATGAGTTGTGAATTGTGTGAAACCATTGGAAATGTGTGGATAAACATACTGCTAAAGTAGATATAATGATGAAGTGTGATAAGGATCAGTTCATTTGATATAATATTGTTGCAAAGGTGATTATAGAAATTATAATGATAGAAAAGAGTTCTTGAAGATGTTCTGATGTTGCAAAACTTTGTATTGTTGTTGTGAAGAGGTGAAATAGTTATATAGAAGCTTAAGTGATTAGCAAAAGGCTGGAGTAGTCAGTACGTGTGAAAGGAATAGTTGAGTCAGACAAGTGTTGTATTGCAATGGTTGAAGATTCTTTGTAAAAATTGTACATGTTGTATTTGTTCATGGAGTTGCAACTTCATTTCGGTTGTAGCTGATAAATTTTAAATTAATCATGTTTTATTTGTGAGTCTAGATTTGGACAATAGATCCAAGCAGCTTGCTCACTGTGGTTTTTCCCTTCTTGGGGTTTCCATGTAAATCTAGTGTTATGGTTGTGTCTTATTGTATTCTTGTGTTTCTCATCCTTTAAATGTTTACATTAGCTTGAATGTTGTTGGAAGTAAATAAATTTGATTAAGTATTCACCCCCCTCTTAGTACTTTTGTGTGAACTCAACAATCTTATGGGGGGCTTCCAACTTTCTTTGTATCTCCTATTTTGGGGAAATTCATTATACACATGTGATAGAAGTTTTCCTAGGGGGTAACTATATAATCCCATCCTTCTTCTTCTTTTGTTTTATTTTTCATGCATTTTGTTTCTCTTTTTGAAGAGGAGTTTTTTACCCATTGGGTTTTCTCCTTTACTCCACTTTATGAGAAACTTTGTACATGGGTACCTAACATGGTTGAGACCCATATTTATGTATCTCTTTCACTTTTTTGATCTCCCCAAGTATAACTAAAGGGGGGTGTTAGAGTGAATAATTTATCTATTCACTATAGCTTAAGTGTACTTAGGTTGATGAGGTTAGACAACATCTTGTCTAACTAATTGTGCAACCTTTTAGAGGTTATAGGTTACCTAGTTGTTTGCTAAACCACATGTGCATAACTTTTGAGGTTGGAAGACTTTCCATCTCACCTCAAAAGGCACTTTGTAGTCATCTAACACCTATCACACAAGGTTGCTAGTTTGCACATTCCAAGTGATCCAAAGGTTCACACTTATAGGACACTTGTATATACTTGCATGTGCCACATCATGGGGCACTTGCCAATCCACATGCAAGGTGGATTGTCTCTTGAATGACTATATAATGAGGCATTCTCATGTAAATTGGTAAGTGAGATTAATATATGTTTATGCTCAAATTAGGTTCATCAATATCATTGATTTCTTATCTCTATTTGGCAATTTCTATATTGTGGGAGTGAATATAAAGTGTTGTAGAGAATCCTTGGCTATTCCAACAAGGTTTAGTAAGGGTCAAAGTGCCATGTAAACTAGAAGAAGAATGGAGCTATTTTGGGCCCAAACTGGAGAGGAACTTGCATGCTTGAATATGACTAGGTTTCCCCTTTTATTAGGGTGGTTCACCTAGGGGGAGGGTTAAAGCACAAAGTTGAGTATACATTACATGAAAGTCTCCCACGGATGAAAAATACCTCTTGGAATGGGTATCCGTTTTGAAAAAATGGGTATTCGTTTAGGATCAGGATCCCGAAGCAAAATGGGTACTCATTATGAAATGGGTATCCGTTCTCAAAAACATTTAAAAAAATTAGCCATAAGCATGTAAAAAAATTTTTTTATGAAAACGGGTACCCATTTTCAAAACGTTTTTTTTACATGCCTATGGCTAATTTCTTGTAATTTTTTAGAAACGGGTACCCGTTTATAACGGGCACCCATTATGAACGGGCACCCATTTATAACGGGTACCCATTTCTAAAATTTTGAAATTTCAAACTCACCAATTGTTTTGGTTTTAGGCTTGGAAAATCAAGCCTTAGCTTTGGACCTGCAACTAGGAGACCATGAAAATAGAAAGATAAAAAAGTAGTTTCACCACTATGGCTAACAACTTTTTTTTCAGAATATTTTAACAAAATTAAAACCCACTATAGATCTAAAAGTCTAGTTTTCAAATATGTAATTTTTTTACTATTGAACATAATTTTCTATTTATTATTTATTTTCCAAACAAACTAACTCATAAACTTGAAATAACATAGGTTACTTATTTTTTAATAACATTTGATTTTGAAAGTTTCTTGAAAAAAAATTATGTCTAACCAAACTAGACATCATTCTCTACATGATGAAATTTTTTTTAGTGAACTGATTATTTTAGCTCAAATTATGTTGGCCGTACACGGGGGGTTTTAAAAAACATTAATTAGGGCCATTAAAAAAATAATTAAAAATAAAATATTTATCAAAAAATTACAAAAAAATATCCTGACCAAAATTCAACATCCTGAGAATCTTTCAACAAAAGGAATTAGACAAATACATCAATTTAGGTCAAATTATGTTGGTCGTACACATGCATGCTTTTGGAAAAACTAGGGGACTTTTAAAAAGTCACTTTTTGTACATCTAATAAAAAACCAACTTACATCATCTGGGTATTAGAAAAAATTACATATTTGAAAATTAAAAGCAAAATGCTACATTTATTATTTTTACATCATCTTAATATTTTATGTGCACAAGTGCTTCAAATTATCACTCCAAGTATGAAAAAAATTGAAAAATAGGAAAAGCACTTCCACTTTTTGGCCAAAAAGTGAACTCATCTTCTTACACTTAGTGGGGAGATCCCGGGTCACCCAAGGAGACCCAAAAATGACAAGGGTGACTAAGAAATAGAGTTTTGTAGGTAGTTTCATAGGATAAGAATGGTCAAAGGAGACTAACGAAAATCTTAACACTTGGAGATTGACTAGAAAAATCTTGGGAATGTGGGTCACCCCTTTTGATAGGGAATGTTTCCCAGGGAGATCATAAGTCACCTAGGTAGACCTAGAAATAATAGGGAGTGACCCAAAACAAAAAGGTAAAAGGATAAAAATGAAGACGAGGATTGATTTAGGAGGTCAATTGGATGCCTATAAAAAGTTGAAATAGAAGAATACGGCTAAGGGAAAGTGTGTTTACCCTTTTATGATGCTTGATGGTCAAATCAACAAGGTTATAAATCAATAGAATGCCTTGTTGACAAAGGATGAAAGATGAAGACATGAGACTCTTGAGGATTTGATAGAGGATGAGGAAAGCTCAAACAAGATGAAACACTCCAATCCATGTTTCACCAAGAATAATGCATGCTAAGAGGTATATATATTCATTCTTACATGTATATGATTAGGACTATTACTCAACCTTTGATTACCATGTAGGCGCATGCACTTTTTTAGTGCTTGCATATTTTCCCTCTTGGAGATGGTAGAATACATTGAAGATAGGTACTATTCTTGAACTAGGCCTTACCTATTGTTTTTATCTAATCATTGTACCTAAAATAACATGTATTAGTTTGATTCAATGATATTCAATAAATATACCTGAGTCACCTTGCTTATCCATGGGGACCTACAATGATGAAAGCATGAAAAATGATGCTATAAGAGAACTACATATGAAAAAATTACTTCTAAATTAACTCAAATGAACTAAACTAATAGAAGGGGAAAGATGAGAAATCAAATGAAACAAGTTCAAATAGCGATGGAATAGTGCTTAGAAGTAGTCAATGAATAGATATCGATAAGGGGATTGAGAAGATGGATAATAGCCTTCCTCTTGTTGACAATTGGGTACAAAAATTTAAAAAAAGCCCTTGTAACCCTATTTTTTGTTTTATCAAATTTTCCCAAATGAATTGTTGTTTTCAGGTTTTGGTATCACATTTTCATATATTTTTTTATTTCAATCAGTTTGCTACTTTTAATTCATTGAATTTTGATCATTTTAATTGTTTCTATGATGTTTTTCCCATTCCACATGGGATAGCATCTCCCCTTTTGACAAGGTAGGTTGCCCCCACAGACCCTGGGTTGCCCTAAGGAAGATTTTAGGGTTGCCCATGGAAATTTGCCCTAGTAGATTAGGAGACTCATCCATATTCTTTTTGGACAATTTTTTTGATGATTTGATGTATCTTATGCTTGATTTGATCTATTTATTGATTCTAACTTCTTTGGTTTATTGAAGTTTTTCTAATGATATATACTTTTTTGTGAAAGTTTATCATGTTTTGTACTTTTTTTTTAAAAAAATTGAGCTTTTAGAGATCTAACTTAACATTTTTTGTGTGTAATATGATGGACACATTTGATGCAACATGTGATCATACTTCGTTTTTTTATGCCTATGGGGATTTATCTTTTAGTGATCGTGTCATCCCTTAGTCATGGTGGGTTTGGGTATAGTGGCTAGACTATTGTTCAATCATGGATTTTCTATGATATTTTGACCTATTGGGATGTAGGTAAGAACAATTTTAGTTTTCCCCAAGTATCAAGAGAGTGGAGCATTACTTTATATGGTTTCTATGGCATACTAGGTGTTCCTATGAGGAGAGCACCTTCAGGTCCTTGAGAGTGAAGAAAAGAGAGAGACTATCTTAAGTTACAATCATGGGGGTCACTCACCATGGAGATCAGATAGGTGTTTAGCTTACCTCAATTCCTAAACTTCACATCTCACCTCTATCTAAGGTTCTTATCAAATTGATTGCTTCTAGATTGTTAGGGGACAAGGGATTTTGGAGGCTCAGATGCTATTGTGAAGTTAAGGATTATAGATCTCTTAAATGAATATTATAATCTAAGCAATGGAGGTTACGATTACATAGGCCTTGAGATGAAGGGAATCAGCTCAGAGTGTTCTCAGGGGTGGAAGCTCCCCCATATTCTATGGATTTGTTTGAAGAATACTATAAATACAACTATTATTTTGTCTTCCAAGCTCTTGGTTTGAATGCTCCCACATTTATGGAGGTAGCTCCAATGGTACCCACAACTGATGTACAGAGTCAACATGCCCAACCTCTCAACTATGCTAAATACCTTGCTAATGATCTTCAAAATGATTTAGTTGCTGTAAAAAATGGTATTGAATACATGCATTATTCTTTTCTCATGCATCTCATTCTATATGAGGGATAAAATCTTTGCATGTGGGATGAATATTTGAGAATAAAAGACCTAGATAAGGATGGGAACATTAGGCCTATACAAATGTGGACAACTATTTAGGATAGTAGATGTGAGAGATCTCACTATTTGTACTTTGAAGAATACATTGTGCAGCCTATGTATAAACTATTAGGTCATCCATGTGATTACAACATGTCTCTAGAAGTACAGAAGTTCTTGAGACCTAAGGACAAGGGTGAAAATGGAAAGATCAATCACAACTGGGATGATTGGTATGCCTATAGTGACTACATGAAAATTGCAATCTATGGATATGAGGGAGCACCATTATTGCTACCAAAAACTTGTCCAGATAGAATTGCTTATTTGGAAATTGTTAGGAAATTAGCCTATTCTAATTTTTTGCATCTCAAAAGTTACAATAAGCAGTCATTTATGCCTGGAACATTATGTTTTGGAGATTTCATTGTTGTTTCTAAAAAAGGTTATGAGCCAATTGGTAAAAATTTAGAGCATTACAAAATGCCTCAAGGAAATGCTAGAGAGACTTTTGACCGAGAACACTTCATAAATGAGGTTAAAATAAGAAAGAAGCTGAAAGGATATCATCATACACTCTTTGTGGATGATGATTTGATAAGAAATGTTGATGAGAATTATGTTGCTGAAAGGAGAAATTCATATTATAGAATAATGTCGGCAGAGGCTTGGAGGATAGCCAATAATCCCACATATAAAGGAGCTTTTCTTGAGATTGATGATTCTATTGAGAGGATAAATGCTTTAGTTACACATGAAGCTGAATTGACTGGGGATGTTCCTCTTTAGGTTGTTGGAAAGAGAAATACGAACATCAGAGAAACACAATATGAATATGAAAATCCACTATGCCATATTTCCCCTCAACCCACACCAGACATTAGTTTATCTGTAGACACCAGTACTACAAAGTAAGAATAAGTTGAGAGTGGGGATGAAGGTATACATGTATTATAGCCTGTGATTGAAAAATATGAACCCCCTTTTGAAAGAGAAGTTGTCATAATGGAATCCCCAGATGAACATTCAGATGATATAAGACACGGTGCTAGCAAAAAGTTTGTTTTTGATAATGATTTTGTCAAAACCCCTAAGTTTAAGGCCTTCTTGTATGAATACAAGGGCAAATAGACTAGGGAAAGGATAAAGAATGTCACCCCTGAATTAGAAGCTAAGGCATTGAAACAATTTTAGGCAAAGATTGACAAAGGAATGAAGACTATAACCTCGGAGAGAGGAAGGGAATTATTAGAAGAGGTGAGAGTCATGCTAGTCTCTAGGTGGGATATGACCTCTACTATTATGTTTGACATTTTTTAAAGAAGTCAAGAAAAAATAGTGCAATTGTGTATTGAAGGGGTAGATAGAATATGCTCTGGATCAGGCTATGATGCAAACAATGCCACTTTACTGATATGGGCTTTGTACCCCCAAAATAAGAAGCCTCTAGTCATTAATGATCCAAATAAGGCATTTGGCCATCTTATGGTGTAAAGAGTTGAGGGCACTGATCCTATGGAAATTGATGACTTGAATATAAATGTTACAAGATTCACAAAGGCCCAGATGGAGAGGCTAGTAAAGATTAACAAAATGTATATAACAAAAAATGAAAGATTTAGACAAGAAATTTCTAGCTATAAAGACAGACTACCATCCTCTTCAAGCAGCTATACACTATGGTTGGAAGCTAATAAGAGGGTGGTAGTCTACTATCCACCTAGAGGCTAGAGCTGAGGCTACTTGCTGGAAGATTAAAGCTAAAAAAATTTAGAAACATGATGATCGGTTGGAAACAGAGATAAAATCTATCAAATATAAAATGGGCTTAGAATTGATTGAAAAAAGATTCAAGAAGATACTGGGAAATGCAAGTAAGGTATGGGCAGTGCATGATAGAACACATATTGCCTACCAGAAGCATAAAAGACTTCATCTCAGAATGTTAGAAAAGAAAGAAGAGTTGATAGCCAAAGGAAATATTGATACACATGTGTTTAAGGATTATGATGAGATGATTCATATACATGAAATGTTTAACACTGTGTTAACATATGAACTTGGTGACTTTAATCAACCTTTGGATATGGCTTTTCCAAGCTTCTTTGATGATGAAGGAAATCCAAAAGAACACAAAACTATGAAAAATGAATTATCTTAGTTGTTACCAGCAGCTCTAGAGAAGGTCAATGATGAAGCTAAGGTGATGGAGAACACACATATATAGTTGGAACAAATTTTTACTCTAAAATTTTTCATGAAAGAGGTAATCTCTATCATAGATATTTATGCTTCTTAAGAATATGTTGATCATCTTTATAAGATCAACTTATTCATCTCTCAAACAACATAAGGGGTCAAAAACGTCTGCACCAACCATGTCTACATCCTCAACTGATTCAAAAATTGAAGACAATGGTTATGAAAGAAGCTAAAAGAAGCTAGAAAATCTAGAGAATCCTTTGACCCTCACAATAAAATTGAAGTGAAATTTTTCCAATGCTAATTCAAGAATTTTTAGGGATATTAGATTCAAAGGTTATACATGCAATGAAGCATAGTGAGGAAGAGGAAACAATAAATAGTATAGTACATTTGAAATAATATTGGGAAAATTATGTGCATCAGATGTTACATCATTGGAGAGGAGAACCTCACCAGGCTAGCGGTCACAGGTTCTCTATGGTGATTAACAAACTCAAATCATCATCAATACGGATGGCCAGATTACTCTCTTTGTCTATTTCTTAATTATGTTTCACAACAAACATTAGTTATCTAAAGAGGTGTAAGTTATGAAAAGTCACCTTGGTTTGGCCTGAAGCTTGTTTGCTTCCCATATATATAAGGGAAATCAAGTTGAAGTTACAATGATCATCAATCATACAATAATCAATAAGACATAATATATTATTGCATTTCCAATTATACTCACAGAACATAATATAGAAAACTTATATGAGTTATTGAAGTGGATCTATCTTTGGTGTCAACTGCTTTGTTGACAATCATTCTTATGAGTTATTTGTCTGTCCCCATATTGGTTTCTTCATATTATTCAGATTAAGTATATTCAACATATATTCAATTTGTCAGAACACATTTGTTGTTTCTGTGTGATCTACTTGATTGGTTTCTATGAGAAGTGGATTAAAACTCCTCCTAAGGGATTTCTATTTATTGGTTTCTACCAAGAATTAAAACCCTTTAAGTAAATCATCTTAGGTGGTTTCCTTCAAGGGAGAATTAAAATCCTTTCATACAATCATAGTAACTTGGAGAGATATCAATGGGATCTATAAGAAGAGTTTGATAACAATCTTACATGTTTATACAAGGTATAGACATCTAAAAGTGCCAAGTAGTTAGAGTTAAGCCAAGTAAATAAATCCATATATCACATAAATCTTGATCCCATTAGCCCAATTGAAATAGGCACTGATCATACTCAATCCAAATTCTTAATTTTTCAATTAGCTATTACTCTTGTATCTATTCCATACTCAAATACCATTAGGAAATAGGTTACTATAATCAAAGCATACATAATCCCTGAATCTACTTAAGTTATTGAAGGCACACCTACCCATGCCTAGCAGAACCTAAAGAGTAGGGAGTCCAAAACCACATAGGGTTGCTCTGTTTCATTGGCCAAAACATTGAAAACGTAACCATAGAGCCTAGCATCCTCTTAGGCTTTGTAATCTGCAATTTTGGGAACCAACAGAATTGATGACTCTACTGGGGAAAGCTCCATAAATTTTGGTTTTAGCTTAACGAGTCAAAGAGTCAAGAAATTAAAGGATTATATCTCTACTTGTGGAGAGAAACCTAGAAGATAAAATCATTCCTCTATAAGAGAGATGGAAACTCTACTCAAAAATCTCAAATACAATAAAGTATCGCAGTCTCTTACAACATGGACGGTATGAATTCCAAAATAGATGGTAAGAAGTTGAATGATAAGCAATCTTCCCCACCTTCAAAGATCCCTACTAAGAGGAATGGAGGAATGTCAAATCAGCTAGAACGCATCCAAAACAATGACCATAGTACTCAAGAAAATGCATCAGAATAGCCTCATACAACACATCATAGTTTTACTCCTTTACAAGAATCTGAATTTCATGAAGGATTCCAATCAAAAAGATATCCCACCCAGTTTGAACAAAACAACTTTAGTAAGATTTTAGATCAATACAAACCTGACCCTCAAAAGTAGCTTGAATTTGAGGCATAGCTTGAATGAGAAAGGATACAAGCCCAAGCAGAATATGATTATAAAATGTCACTTCAATAGGGTGGAGAGGTTCAATATGAGTATATGGATCAAATGGCATCCACAAAGACTCATCATAGCCCACCAAAAGACACATGGAATGCAGATGAGGTACAACAAGATATACACAAATTATAGGAAGAGCTTAGGTTAGCCAAACTAAAGAAAGAGGAGGAACAAATAAAATAAGAGTTACAATAGATAAAGTCTCAAAGTGCAGAAAGTAGCTCAAAATATATAGCACCCCACAAACAAAACAAGCCTACTCATACAAGTAATCCACAGGGGTCACACTAGAATGTACAAGTGGTCAATTTTTTTCAAAGGCACAAGTAACACAAATTATTTGTAGCAGAATGTTCCACCATGAAACCCAAGACCACATAATGTTCATACAATTTCCTAATCCATGTCTAAAACCTACCCTCCTCCTCATTAGCAGTATACCCCACCTCACCAGTAAAATGTGCATGGTAATGTAAACCCACACCATAATTTACAATAGCATGTACCTCACCACCAACACCAACAATACCGGCCTAATCAAAATCTGCAAGGACCCCTGAATATAAACAGATACAAGCAACTAGATTTATCTAGATATCATATTTGTCTAGACCTAATTGACAATGATTTGAGAAATGCAGTCCCAAAATTCTCTGGGAATAATGCTATTTCAGCAGAAGAACATATAAGAAATTTTGAGATAGTCACATGTGGATAGCTATGATGTGTAGTATGAAGATGTCCTCATGAAATTATTTATGTTATCCTTGATAGAAGATGCTAGGGATTGGTATAAAAATTTACCTGATGCTTCAATTAGTACTTTCGAAGACTTTAAGGATCGCTTTAAAGAACAATATGGAAATCACTGACCCAAATTTTGTAGTACATGAACTAATAGGCATACAAAAGTGTCATAATGAATCAGCGGTAGATATCAACCAAAGGTTCTAAAAAATATACCATAAAATTTCACCTGAATTGAATCCCCCTGATGGTATGACCCTAGCTTTATACTTAAAGGCCTTTGATCCTAAAACTAGGTATGAACTCCAGAATGGGGCTCTTATTACCCTTGCAGAAGTTCAAAAGGCTGCTATGAACATTGAAAATAATATAAGAGCTACTGGGAAACTTTGAAAAAGGGGAAATAACAAAATCCCACAAAATTCTAATAACCATCAAACCAAGTAGGCAAACTATTATAGGAATGAGAGGCCTCGGTTACATGATATGCCCTACAACACTAACTGGAATGATGGGAGACCTATGGCTAATAAGAAAAAATAGAATTATTGAAAAGACAACTCTAATCCCTTAAAGAAACATGGGACACACATGGTAGAAAATAATCCATGGTGTTTAGTATGCAACTTACTACATTCACCTAAATATTGTGTAGTGGTGCAGTCCTTACAAGAGAATGAAATATCTTATGATTAGGATAGGGATGATCATACTATAAATATGTTAGGAATGAGACCTCACCAAATTGATGAAGAATACTCATCCTTTGAAGAAGATGGGTTTGAATATGATGCGAGTAACAAGAGATACAATGTCAACATGGGTCAACAAGAAATATTTTCTGATCAGGAAGATGATAATGAAAAAACAACTTATATACCCAATGTCATGCCATAGTTCTAGTTAAGGAAATCAACTAAAGAAGAGAAAAGGACTCTTACAATAGTTGTTTTGGCACAGGCTAAGGCTAAAAGTAATTACAACTTGAGGAATAGAACCATAAATACAAATCAGGGAACACCTAGAGGCTTGTTCGTAAAAGAGAAAAAATATAAGAAGGATGCCCTGGGTAACCAGAAGAACATTAAGAAGGAAAAAATTTAGAAAGATATAGCCAAGGAAATAGCAAAGGTTGAGCAGAATAAGAAAAAGGATAGTGGTAAGAAACAAATTGAGGAAAAGGGCTCTGCTAAGATAGAAAAACATAGCAATCAACCACCACTCCATCATTTGATATGACACAAGCATTGTCTAAGATAAAAATGTTAGTACCATTGCTAGAAATTATGAAAATAGATGAATACATGGACAATGCTCTCAAATTGATATCAAATATACCAAACAAGCAACAAAATTAGAATAAAAACAAAGAAAGAATAGAAACCAAAGTGAATAATATTGGACAAGAAATCATGAAAACACCTAAAATTTATCTTGGTAATACCTTAACAAAGAATCCTTCTCACATGGATCCATTTTATATTAGACTCTTGATTAACAACAAAACTGATAAGAAATTACATGATTGATTTAGGATAAGCCATAAACATCATGCCAATAGTCGTTATGAAAGAATTAGGCTTGTGGGTTGATACAACTTATGGTAAGTGTTATGTAATGGACAACAGGTCTATCCCAGTTGTTGGAGTCATGAGGGATGTAGAATTGAAATTAGCTTCATGTCCTAAAGCCACTTATAGAACTAACATGACTGTTGTAGATACTCCACCAAACTATGGTATGTTGTTATCCAGACAGTGGACTATTGTAGTAGGGAGAAATGTCCAACTAGACTTATCATATGAAACAATACCAGTAAATGGAAAGGAAGTCAAGTTTTGTAGAGAACCAAGATATGAAAACATTATAGAACATCTTGATCCAAACCAAATCAATTTTTTTTGTGATGTGGATCTTGGAAGCTTCAAAATTTAAAAATTAGAACTTGAATTGCAAAATATAAAACCAATCAATAGAGAAGCTCAGCTTGATGAACATGGTGTATGTAAAATGTATTTTGATGGTACATGTAGTAAAGGGGGGAATAGAGAAAGAGTCATATTCATCTCACCAACTGGCAAAGCATTCAAATACTCATTTTTATTGAATATTTAATGCACTAATAATATAGCCGAATACGAGGTGTTGTTATTGGGTTTGAACATTTCCATAAGGTATGGAATCCAATTGCTAGTAGTATATGGAGACTTTGAACTAATTGTCACATAGATTAGGGTGAAATATTCATCAAAAAACAAGAGGTTAAAACAATATAGAAATGCTATTTGGGACACCGTTGAACTTTTTAATGCATTCTCTATAGACTAGGTAGAGATATCTAAAAACATAATGGCAGATTTCTTGGCATATGTAGCTATGTAGAGAGATGATATTACCCTAGCAAGAATAATAGAGGCAGAGTTCAAGACTAGACTTGCAGTCCCCGATAATATTTATAATTGGAAATTGTTCAACGATGATGAGGATTTGATTAAGTTTCTTCATTGTGTAGATCAATATGAATCTCGAGAAATAGATTTCAATGCATTTGTGGAAGAATTAGATGGTTAAGAAACTCATATTGGGCAAGAGGTGGTGCAGCTCTTAAAACAAAAAAAATATCAAAAGGCCTTGTAGCCCTAGAGAGAGTATTTGATGGGCATGACAGATCTAATTTGAAACCTATACCAGTCAATCTCAAAAATGTTGAGGAAATCAATCTTGGGACATAGACGACTCCCAAAAAGGTGTACATTGGAAAAAAGATCATCCCTAAAGTTAGAGAAATGCTGAGAGCCTTACTTAGAAGATATATACATGTGTTTGCTTGTTCCTATGATGACTTAAAAGCTTACAGAGAGGACCTATTCCAGCATGAAATACCACTGAAACCTAATGTTAAACTATTTAGACAAAAATAGAGACCCATAAATCCCACATTAGTACCCAAGATGCAAGAGGAGCTCATGAAGCTTAGAGATGGTAGTATTATCAAGACAATTAGACACCCTTCTTGGGTCTCAAAATTGGTTCCAGTATGAAAGAAAAATGGAGAGATAAGGTTATGTGTAGATTTTAGAAATTTGAACATCTCATCACTCAAAGATAACTATCCACTTCCAAACATGAAAGTAATGCTACAAAGAGTGATAGGATGTGAATTTTTGTCTATGATGGATGGCTTCTTGGGGTATAAGCAAGTAAAGGTCAAGGAATCAGAATAGTATAAAACTACTTTCACCATACCTTGGGGTAGATATGTTTATGTGAGAATTCCCTTTGGCCTCACAAATTCTAGAGCAACACTTCAAAGGGCTATGGATGTAGCTTTTTCTAACCTAATCAATACTATAATGATGGTCTATCAAGATGATCTGACAACATTTTTCAGAAGGGCTGAGGATCATTGTGCACACCTAGAAAAGATCTTTATCTAGGCATTAGAATATGACATCTCCTTAAATACAAAGAAATGTCATTTTGTTATGATAGAGGGTGAATTACTAGGACATATAGTCTCAAAGGATGGAGTAAGGATTGATCCTAGATGAGTGGAAGCTATAAATAAAATTCCCATTCCAAATACTATGAAAGCCATTCAGTCCTTTGGACAAATTAACTTTGTCAAGAGATTCATTTCAAACTTTGCAGAGATTGTCAAGCCAATCTCAAAGATGTTGAAGAAAGGCTCAAAAGTCTATTGGACAAAAGAGGCTATTGATGCATTTATGCCAATTAAGAGAGAAATTAAGGAAGCACCTGTATTAAAATATCTAGACTTTGACAATTCATTTTAGATATTTTATTTTGCATCATTTCACACAGTGGCAGCGGTAATGTTACAAAAGAATAATGAAGGATATAAACAACTTATCTCATTCTTTAGTAAATCACTTCAAGGGGCAGAATTAAAATATGACATCGCTGAGAAGAAAGCTTATGCCCTGGTAAAACTAGTCAAGGCATTCAGACCTCACTTAGTGGGGGCCAAAGTGATTGCTTATGTGCCCAATGCTGCAGCTAAGGATGTGTTTGTTCAAACTAAGGTCATAGGATGAAGATGCAGATGGATAAATCATATCCAAGAATTTAATATTGACATTCAAATTACCAAACTAGTGAGGGGAGAAGAGATAGCCAAGTTAATGGTTGAGTCTAACTTGGAAGCTTCAAAAATATGTAATGTGGAAAAGGAAGATGACATGATTGCAAGCATTAAACCCACACCCTCGTACACCAATGTGATATATTATCTTAAGCACATGAAGTATCCTGAAGGGTTAAATAATAATCAAAGAAGAACCTTAAATCTATGTGCTTCAAAATATGTGTTCATGGATGGAGATTTATATTGGAAAAATAAGGACAATGTTTTATTATTGTGCTTAGATGAAACACAAGCAGAATAGATGCTGCAAGAAATGTATAAAGGCATAAGTAGATGTCACATCTCAGCAAAACCACTACCCATAATATACTGAGAGCAGTCTATTATTGGCCTAAAGTATTCAAGGATGCCCACAGATATGTAAGGAAGTGTGAAGCATGTCAGAAGTTTTCTGGCAAATTAAATTATCAGGGACCTCTATCCTTGAGACCAATGCAAGTTGAAGCACCTTTTTACCAATGGGGAATTGACTTCATAGGGGAAATTATAGACAGATCTAGTGGTCGATACATATGGATCTTGCTGGCCACTGATTATTTTACATAATGGATAGAAGCAATTCCAACAAGGCAATCCACTAGCAGAGTAATGATTAATTTCCTAGTAGAGAACATTATTACTAGATTTGGGGTCCTTATAAGACTCATCATAGATAATGGTATGTGCTTTAGATTAGAATAATTTAAGACTTTCTATGATTCCTATGGCATAATAGTTTCATATGCTTCACCATACCATCCTCAAGCAAATGGGTAGGCAGAATCAAGAAACAAAAGTATTATAAAAATAATCAAAAGGATGTTGGAAAACAACAAGAAGGCATGGGATTCCAAATTGAAAATGGCTTTGTGGGAGGATAGAATAACTATAAATAAGGCCACTGAAAAGTCTCCATTTGAACTAGTGTATGGAGCCCAAGCTCAGCTCCTAATGGATAACCTTTTACCAATCTATAATTTTATCCTTCAAGAAGATATAGATGTCCCTGAGCCTATGGAAGAGACGATAGAAAAATTAACTAAACTAATGAAATCAAGATGCAAGTCTAGGAGAAAAATAAAAAAATACAGCCAATGATGAAGTACCTACTTGACAAAAGGGCAAAGGATAAGAAATTTAAAGTGGATGACATGGTCCTTATGTGGAATTCCAGAGGCTAGGATAAAGGCAAGCATGGGAAATTTGAAGCACTATGTTTAGGACCATTTATCATTATTGTTAAATATGGTGAAGACTCATACTACCTACAAAATATGACTGGTGAAGAACAGGAATTGCCAATGCACGGATAATTCCTGAAATACTTCTCTTGAAAATATAACTTTCCATGCACAGTAGATTATGATTTTTCTTTTCCTTTTTCCACCACCCCCACCATTGGTCTACAGCCTAGAGAATACTTCTAGATTCTTGAAATGACATCATAGTCATTCATCTCCAATCAGTGCCACTATTAGAACTAAAAAATTAACCTAAAATTTTCCAGTTTTTCACAATAATCCGATCACCTAAACATGTCATTTTAGAATTCTCTCATTAAAAACACTCTATTTGCCTAACCTATAAGTAATTACCCTAATAAGTTCACAATATGTCACCTTTACCCTAAATAATTCATATCAGAGAGACTCTGCTATATCGGTAAGAGCCATCCTAAAGTCCCTTCGAAGAAGTAATATGAACGATGTTGAGGAGAAAATACCACATTGAAGAAACTCATTTTAGAGTCCTTTTGATATCTGACTAAAGTTATGCCAAAGAACTATTGCATATTGAGAAGAAAATACCTAAGGTCTCTTCAATAACTTGAGAGATTATAAACCATCGAGGGACATTAACATTTTATGAAGTGATTCATTAATATATCACAGTAACAATAAGAGATCGAGGGGACAAAACTAGACCTATACACTTGAAGATTTGAAGAGACTATGGAATGTTAGAATAATGATTTAAGAGTCCCTTCGATATCACTACAAAACCAAAAAGGTTCATCACAGAGAAAGATATACATCGGCAGGACATGTTACATTGTCCCTTTCATAAACTGAAAGAAATATTTGACTTCGAAGAGACTTCACCTATATCAGAATGACTAATTCATGAGTCTCTTCAATAAATTGATATGGTGGGTTCCAAACATTTTCTGGTCCATATGCCAAAGACTACAAGATGAAAATCGAAGTGAAATATAGCCATAGATGGGACAAGGGAATGTGTCCCATCGATAAAATGATGGCATTTGATACAAAGGTAACAATAAAGGTTTTTAGAATAACTCAGGAATGTCAGAGTGAGGCAATTCATAGTCCCACCTAAAAGTTGAAGATATACTAAATAACTAAACATTTGACGGATGGATCCATATCAGGGAAACCCAAATATTGGTCCCTTCGATAAAAGTTGTTACCCCAGTGCAATGGACCCATTAACACATCGAAGAAATAAGGAGATATCGAAGAGACTGTCCACAAAGAGGGTTTTGAGAGGATGTTGTGATGTTGGTATGAGACTATTTGGGGTCATTCTGAAATCACATGGGAAATGAAAGAATGAACCATAAAATGGCATCGGAGAAAGGGGAAATATCAGTAGGATCACAAATTGGTCATCTTGATGAAATAGTGACAAGACACTTTGGTGGTGATCAAACAACCCATATTCAAAAAATAATTGTCCCTTCAATGAAATACAATTTGCCATGAGATGCCATTAATGAAACAGAGTCGAGTGCATTGAAATCAAATTCTAAGAAAATTGTGAAACCATTAAGCAACTGGGGAAAATGAAGGCAAGGCATAGCTAAGCACAGCAACTCCAGAACTAGATAAGATATCATCTAAGTACTCTAAGCTCAAGCTCAAATTTACAGAGTACATAAACTAGTTAAAATTTAAAGCACAGAACAAAGTTTTTTCTTTACAAAGTCTATATCATGGAAAATGTGACTGAAAATCCTAAGGACAAGAGGTAAAAATTAGAAGAGAAACATCTAAATCAGGATTTAATATATCAATGCCCAAGTTCTACACAAAGGTCTAGAAGAAATGCATACTTAAACCCCCAAGTTGAGAAATTGGATGATAAAAACAAACAAATATGTGACGCATTGACATGAAGAAGGGGGTATAACTTGTTCCTATATCAATATAGAAAAATGCACATGCACAACCTGTCTCTAACCTATGGAGGCTAAACTTGGGAAAATTAGTAGTGCCTAATGTGTTCATCAATGTGGAGTTTCTCAAAGCATTGGAAAATAAATACAATCCTCAGATCTATATTATTTAATTGAGAGATGGATATACCTTCATTCCTATCACTAGAAATTATATATCCATGGTGTTTCAATTGGACACCAATTTTGATATGAAGTTCAAGATTAGAGATCTCTTTAATGAATACTATAATATGAGAATGAGTTATAAATTATGGAGCTTGCGATTATATAGGCCTCAAGATGAAGGGAATCAACTCAGAGTGTTCTCAAGGGTGGAAGATCCCCCATATTCTATGGATTTGTTTGAAGAATACTATCAATACGCCTACTATTTTGTCTGCCAAGTTCTTGTTTTGAATGCTCCCACATTTATGGAGGTAGCTCCAATGGTACTCACAACTAATGCATAGAGTCAAGATAACTAGCCTCTCGACTATGTTGAATATCTTGCCAATGATCTTCACAATGATTTGGTTGCCGTAAAAAATGGAGGAATTAAATTCATGCATTAATCTTTAGTCATGCATCTCATTCTATATGAGGGAAAAAATCTTTGCATGTGGGATGAATGTCTGAGAATAGAAGACCTAGATAAGGAAGGGAACATCAAGCCTATACAAATGTAGATAGCTATCTGAGATAGTAGATGTGTGAGATATCACTATTTGTACTTTGAAGAATACTTTGTGAAGCCTATGTATAAACTATTAGGACATCCATGTGATTACAACTTGTCTCCAGAAGTGCAGAAGTTCTTGAGACCTAAGGACAAGGGTGAAAATGGAAAGATCAATCACAACTGGGGTGATTAGTATGCTTACAGTGACTACACAAAAATTAGAATCTATGGATATGAGGGATCACCATTATTGCTGCCAAAGACCTGTCTAGATAGAATTGCTTATTTGGAAATTATCAAGCAGTTACCCTATTCTGATTTTATTCATCTCAAAAGTTACAATAAGAAATCATTTATGCCTAGAAAATTATGGTTTGGAGATTTCACTATTGTTTCTGAAAAAGGTTATGAGTCAATTGGTAAAAAATTAGAGCATTACAAAATGCATCAAGGAAATGCTAGAGATAATTTTGACCTATAACAGTTCATAAATTAGGCTAAAAAAAGCAAGAAGCTGAAAGGATATCATCATACACTCTTTGTGGATGATGATTTGATAAGAATGTTGATGCAAATTCTACCGCTAAAAGGAGGAATTCATATCACAGAACAATGCCAGTAGAGGATTGGAGGACAGCCAATAATCCCACATAAAAATGAGCTTTTCTTGAGATTAATGATTCTATTGAGAGGATAAATACTTTAGTTGCACATGAAGCTGAACTGACTGAGGATGTTCTACTTTGGGTTTTTGGAAAGAGAAATAGGAACATCGGAGAAACACAAGATGAATATGAAAATCCACTATGCCATATTTCCCCCCAACCCACACAAGACATTAGTTTTTCTGTGGACACTAGTACTGCATAGCAAGAAGAAGTTGAGAGTGGGGTGTGTACCTATAAAGATGAGACCTAAAATGGATGCAAATTACATGTAAAATGCACCCAATCTCAAGTATAAGGGACCTCAAGATTGGACTAAACTACTAACAAACTAAACTATCTAATTGCACCCTAAAATAAGCCTATTAGTAGTGATATGTCCTAAGATATGAAATGTTATTACTAAACTATCATAGAATTGAACTAATTCTATATGTTGAGCACTCAAATTGATAGCATAACATTGCATAAAATGCGCTGTTCCAAATGGGAGGTGAAGGCCTCAATTTATAGATTTTTGCAGATGGGATTGGAGGGCTAGGATCAATTTGAAGGATCAATGGTTGAGATTGCTTGAGGATGCTCAAACAAGGATAATTAGACAAATGGCATGTTTGGATTGGATGAGAAAGTTGCCCCAAGATTCAAGGGATGATTAATGGATGAGAGTGTAATTTTGAATGGATGGATGACTAGGTTTGAGTAGGTGTATGACATGTAAGGACTCATTTATGAAAAGGTAAGGCTTGGACTTTGTGAGGAATTTTAAATTTCATGGAGAGGACAAGTGGAATTTAAAATTAAAGGAATAGTGTTCAAATAGTGCCACATGGAATTTTAAATTGAGATGAATAATGACACATGGAGTGGGGTGGAAGAAAGAGGAAAAATGTACTCAATTTGGAAGATTTGCCCATGCTTTCAAAGTACCACTTGTCATGTAAATATGTGTACATTGGATGACAAGTGGAGTTATAGAAACATGGGGATTTGTAATGATGAATTAATTAAAATTAATTCATGTGCACATTGATTAGAAGAAAATAATTATGATTACAAAAAGTAATCAAAAGTGCACAAAATATGGAATTAAATAAATATGGTAATTTATTTTATTTTTGGCATGAAATATAGTCTAAAATGTTTAATTTTCAAACTATAGTAGAGGAATTTGATTTTTATGACATGATAAATGTACAGAATAAATTAATTAAAAATTATTTAATTAATAATTGGATCGGATGAAGTGATGCTGATGGACTAGAGTTGAATGTGCTCGTGGATGAAGTTGGTTGTGACCATTTTTAGGTGTCTACATTTTGCCCCTCTTTGATATGATGTTCGAGATGATAAGATTTGTATTGAGTAACATCATTTCAAAGAAGTTAAGGAAATGGATAGAGAAAAAGGATAATAATGGGATGATGGTGCACCCTTGAGAGGATAGGCAGGTTGGACAAACACAGGTATGCTCTTGAAAGGAAACGTATCAGTCAAAGGTGAAAGAGAATGGAATGGATATTGAATGATGAAGCTATGACTAGGATGTGATTATGATATGATGTATTATGATATGATGTAGAATGAAAAGACTAATGATTACGATGTCTATTAGAATGAAGGTCTCAAGAATGAACATGTTGGTGTGAATGTGTAGAATGTTTAGAATGTGTGATGATTAGGAGGATCTACTCCCTTTCTCTTTGTTTTGCAACCATGTCTCAACCAAACAAGATTTGTGAATGGTGGGATGCTATGTAGATGATAATACAAGGTGATGAGGGCCAGACTATGATAAAGGATAATGATATTAGTTTTTGAAAAGTCTAGCTCCAAGAGCGTACTCTCATCTACTAATGATGTTGTGAAAGTATAAATTAGATTTATCAAAACCATGTGTGAATAAAATGAGTGATTAGAGTGAACCCATGGGTTTTAGAATTCACTTGAAAGGATGGACTTAAACTAGCCTTGAGGTATTAAGCCCAAGTTGTGATTGATTTGAAAAAGATATCAAGGTCTCTTGGTCCAGATTTGTACTTGTGATATAGTCAAGCTTCGACAATTTCTCCCTATGTTTCAACCTTAGGAAGACTATGTTTGGTAACCTCTATTGATGTCCAGGGATGAATGAAATGAAATGTTGTGATGAAATTTGATCATAAGGGAATTTGAAATTGAATATGTAGAGGTGTCTTTGACACAATTGCAATTGGGGTGGGGAATCCGTTGGGTTGGGTGCTGATCCGCTAGGCTGGGCGCTAATTCATGCCCCTCCGGTGCATTGGTGCCTATTGTGTGCTGATCCACTGACCTAGGCACTAATTTGTGCCCCTCTAGCACATTGGTGTCTATTGGGCACTGATCCATTGGGCTAGGCATTGATTCATGCCCCTCTGGTGCATTGGAGCCTATTGTGTGCTGATTCACCAGGCGGGGCGTTGATCTGTGCCCCTTTGGTGTATTGGCACCTATTGAGCACTGATCCTCTAGGATGGGCACTGATCCGTGCCCCTCTTTGGTTTTTTTTGTATTATTTGAATGATTGGTGTGGACATGGTGGTGGGGGAATGTTATGGCTTGGGGACATCGGTTCGGGATAGGGTTAGCATGATAGGGTCAGGCCTAGGTGTGGGGACAGGGACATGGACAAGGACAAGGACAAGGACAAGGACATGGACATGGACAGGTCTGCCTAGGGGCATGATGTATACATGTACTACTTTTTGATAGGTCTGAGGACCTCATTTTGTATCATGATCACCTTTTTGCTATATAAATATGAGATGAATTCTTTGATTGATGTATTATGTGTTATGGATGAATGTATTAATTTATGCTATGTTACATGTGATGTGATTTATGGATAGTCATATGTGATGGACTAGATGTTATGATGGATATAGGATGTATGCATGGATGTATGATGTATATGATCAATTATATGCTGTGATGCTATTTGTTACGTATATGTTTATGATGTTTGAGATGTGGAATGTTATGATTTGACATGTGGTTAGATGGAGGATGGAGCGTATGTATATATCTATTAGGATAGACGGATTTATGTAGAATGTCAATATATGCATATGATATATGATGGTATGCGGGTACATGCTAACATATTTGTGATGCAGGATGGGCTACTGACATGTTTGTGATACATGATGACAGGTGATCATGACACACCAATAGAACCTTGAAAATGTTCACAAACTAATGGGAAATGAGTAGATGGTAGAAAATAGGGGGAATGTTATTGTAAGTGCTAAAGAGTCTTGAGGCAACAGGAGAGGGATGGGGTGACGAGCGTGGATACAAATGCAAGGAACAATGTCATATTAATACATTCTTCCAATGATAATAAAATTGAGTGCTACTATTGATATAGCAAGGGATGATTGCACCAAGGTATGTGGAATCAAGTTGGCAAGGCATCCATGCATAGGATTGGACATTGCAAACAATAGGATGAACCCATACATGTCCATAATAGGACAACCTTGTCTTGTCAAGGGAAGGGGACTGATAGCATAAATCCCTAATACACCAAAGGTATGAGGAACCTTAGATGCAAAAGGGAATTAATATGCTAGAACCAACCCTATGATCCACAAGATATGAATACTAAGACAGATTAATGAGAACCTCGCACAAGCACAAAATACGAAAGCAATGACTATACCCCATTCTAGATCTTTTTCCGCATGTCATGATATAATGAGATCAAGACAGCTTTGACACAATCTAGGAATTGTGCACAAAATAAAAATCAATGACCAAAAGATTAACTGACCCAGAACACACATCAATTGTATCTCTTGCCAAAAGATGGATGGAGGATTGATGATTTTTTCCCATTGTAGGAAGGATGCATCCTAGGACAAGAATCGATGATGGATTAAACTAACTAAGGATTGGTGGAGTGATACGTGTTGTTAGTTATAGAAAAGCCAACATGTTGGTGAAATATTTTTCATGAGAGTGTTATGCTTTGATGAGATGCCCAGCAAGTATATTGATCATAGGTCAAGTGTAATCAACAAGCTCAAAAAAGTGGGACAATCCAAATGGGTTGGATGGGTGCATCATATGCATCTGCGTACTAGATACTTCTTTCATATTCTAGACTACCTACATACCCTATATCCATAGGATCAAGGCACATTACAATGCGAGTGATGATGATATGTAGTTCTAGGAGACTTGATGATGTAAGGATAGGGGTTAGTTCATATGGAATGATGTGATTTGGTTTAAAGGGTATGGATGTCAATTTTTTGATGGGTAGGGGATGATGTTGGTATAGTAAGAGGATGTGATGTTTGTATGAAAACATGAAAGGGACCAAGGTTATGGATTAGACAGGAGGGTCAAGTGAGTGACGTAGTGGTGACATAGAAAGATGGAGACTAAGTATTGGGAGAGGAGGGATATTTTGGGAATGATGGACAATAGAAGCTCAGATGATGGGTTTATTTTGGAGCTCGGACAAAGGTATAAGTGGAGTGGATAGTGTGGGTGAAAATGGGAGGGTGGTTTGAACAATGGATCTGGTTTGAACCTACACATGATGCCTACAAGTAGGTTTTCATCATGGCACTTATCCAAGGTGCCACAAGGAGTGGTTTTCACCATAGGAAAGATTATTTCTCTTTACTATTTTTTTTGGAATTTTTATATTTTTTTGTATTTTTGACATGGGGTATTTAGCAAACTAACTGTGGAACCATTTCAAGTGAATGATATTCATGGGCTCCTCTAGTTCTTCTCCTTCAAGAGTGGAGAGGTGGTATGCTCCAGAGCCATACTTTATAGTGACAATATAGGGTCCCAACCAATTAGGCTCCATTTAGGATCCATGAAGCTGATTTTGGTATGCTTGGAGGTGATTAAGGGCGTTGAGGTGTCGTTCATCCAACAACTTGAGCTCTTGGAGGTGTGCAACATGGTATTCTTCACCAGTGATGACATTACACAAGGAGATGCGTAAGGAGGGAAATTTGATCTCGATTGGCAGGATGGCTTCCACTCCAAAGACAAGGGAATATGGTGTAGCTCCTATAGGTGTGTGGATACTAGTGCAATAGGCCTAGAGGGCGGTATGGATATGGAGGTTCTAATCACAACCAGTTTCATTGACAACTTTCTTGAGGATTTTGAGCAAGGTTTTATTAGTTGCCTTAGCCTGTCCATTAACACAAGAACTTGGTGAATTTGATAAACCTTTGGATATGGATTTTTCAAGCTTCTTTGATGATGAAGGTAATCTAAAAGAATAGAGAAATTGGAAAAATGAATTGGCTCAGTTGTTACCAACGGCTCTAGAGAAGGTTAATGATGAAGCTAAGGTGATGGAGAACACACATATATAGTTAGAATGAATTTTTATTCTAGAATTTGTCACGAAAGAGATAATCTCTACCACATATACTTATGCTTCTCAAGAATATGTTGATCATATTTCTAAGATCAACTTATTCATCTCTTGAACAACATAAGGGGTCAAAAAGCTCTACACCAGCCATTTCTACATCCCCAGTTGATTAAAAAATACAAGACAATGGTTAAGAAATAAGCTAAAAGAAGCTAGAAAATTAGGAGAATCCTTTGACCCTCACGATAAACTTGACGTGAAATTTTGCCAATGCTAATTCAAGAATTTTTAGGGATATTAGATTCAAAGGTTATAGATGCAATGAAGCATAGTGAGGAAGAGGAAACAATAAATAGTACAATACATCTAAAATAATAGTGGGCAAAGCATGTACATCAAATGCTACATCATTGGAGAGGAGAACCTTGCCAGTCCAGTGGTCATAGGTTCTCTATGGTGATTAACAGATTCAGATAATGATCAATGCAGACACCCAGATTACTCTCTTTGTCTATTTCTTAGTTATGTTTCACAATAAACATTAGTTATCTGAAGAGGTGTAAGTTATGAAAAGTTACCTTGTTTTGGCCTGAAGCTTGTTTGCTTCCAATATATATAAGAGAAACTAGGGCCAGGTTACAATGATCATCGATCATACAATAATCAATAAGACATATAATATATTATTGGATTTCCAATTATACTTAGAGAACAGAATATAGAAAACATATATGAATTTTTGAAGTAATCTAATGGGCAACAAATTTTATTTAGTGAATCTATCTCTGGTGTTCAACTACTTTGTTGATATTCATTCTTATGAGTTATTTAGCTATCTCCATATTGGTTTCTTCTTGTTATTCAGATTAAGTATATTGAACATATATTTAATTTGTTAGAACACATTTGGTATTTCTAGGTGATCTACTTGATTGGTTTATGTGAGTAGATTAAAACTCCTTCTAAAGGATTTTTGTTTATTGGTTTCTACCAATAATTAAAACTCTTTAAACAAATCATCTTAGTTGGTTTCCTTTAAGAGAGAATTAAAATCCTTTCATAAAATCATAGTAACTTAGAGAGATATCAATGGGATCTATAATAAGAGTCTGATAACCAAAAATCTTGCATGTTTATACAAGGTAAAAACATCCAAAAGTGCCAAGTAGTTAGAGTTAAGCCATGTAGATAAATCCATAAATCACATAAATCTTCATCCCATTAGCCCAATTGAAATAGGCACTGGTCATACTCAATCCAAATTGTTATTTTTGCAATCAGCTATTACTCTTGTATCTATTCCATACTCATATGCCAGTAGGAAATAGGTTACTCTAATCAAAGCATGCATAATCCTTGAATCTGCTTAAATTATTGAAGGCACACCTACCTAGGTCTAGCAAAACCTAAAGAGTAGGGAGTACAAAACCACATAGGGTTACTCTATTTTGTTTGCCAAAACATTACAAACTTGACCATAGAGCCTGGCATGCTCTTAGGGTTTGTAATCTGCAATTTTGGGAACCAATTAACTCTTTGTTTGAGCGGTCATTTTTTTGGTGCTATTGGCTAAAGTTATAGTGGTTGACTCATTGAAAAGGTGGGAGAATTTTTGAGCTGGCAGAATTAGTAGTAATGGTGCGGATGAACTAAGACTCAGGATCCTTAGAAGATTGTGGCATGAGGGTCTGTTAGAAAATTACAATAGTTAACTGGAGTTGCAAATTGCAAGGTGGTTAGGATCTTAATGGCTGCTGGGAAGTTTCAAGCTTCATTTTGTGCTATAAATAGTAAGGTCTGGCTGGGAACAAAGACCCTGAATTTAAGATATCATAGAGTATTTTAGCTATTAGATTAGAAATATATTTTTTCCTTAACAAATGTCTCTTAAGAGATATCAAATATTGTAATCTATGATTTTTTCCTTATGTACTTTGTTCTCTTGACCATCAATGAAGAGAGAGTGGTGTTCTGTGCATATTATGATGTTTTTTTGAGTCTTGTTTCTTACTTTTTGTGTTATGCCTTTGATGAATCAGATACACATATTATGTTATTGTTAATCATGCTTTATGCTCTTTAGCTTTATCATGAAATTTTACAAGTTAACAATTGTGTTGTTAATCTAGATCTCAACACAAATTTAGTGCATCACCTCAGCAATAGTTTAAGGGTTCTTTATAATCTTGTTTTTCTTCCCTTTACATCCAAGCCCATAGAGAAGAACCAACTTCTTTAAAATATTGAGGTTATTCCAAGATCTATCCCACATTCTTGAAGTTTCCCATTGTTGGCAATTATCTACAAATTTAAATGTCAACACTAACTATGGCAAGGCTTGATATGGTTGTGGGTAGCTTACATTTGAGTTTTTCCAAGGTTGGTTTCCTCTCATTGTTGTGGCCATGGCTTTTGGGGTGATTGCAATACTTCTTATTATTTGGATATTGATATGGTAGTTGTGGCTACATCCCCTATTTTGGGGTCTAGTTGGATGGTGGTAGATTTGACCAAGATTGTGATGGCACATTATTGTAGGGTGTATTATACCAATTAGGAATATTTGGGGAACTACTTGGAAATGAAGTATTTAAAGATAATGGATCTAGATGGATACCTTGTCATTGTTACTAGATATTGCATTGTGTGATATAAAACCCCTGACCTTCCTCATCTTCCAAGGTATGGAAATCTAGTTTCCCAAGATTTTCTTTAGAAATGCTAGCAATCTTCTTGCATTTACAATTGATCTTCTTTTGCCTATAGTGTGGACAATATTCTACCAAATCTGCTTCTGCCTCCTCTTTCTTTTTCTTCAAATGTAGGGTGTCTAATTGAGACACCAAATGTTGATGACGTCTTGCTTTATGTTCATTAAGAAATTTTTGAGCTCCACATGAGAGACATTGGTAGGTGTCTTTGAGGAGGACAAAGTTCTAAAGCCTCAAGTTTTCCTCATAGTTGATCATGAATAGTTCCTACATGCTTTACAAACATCATCAAATGATAGTTGAGAGACATCACCTCCTCCTATGAGGTCCACGGTGTCCTTGTATTCCTCATTAACTCCTCTCAGAAATACCAACTGTAGTGAATCTAGTGAAATCTTCTTTTGCCAAGACTTTTGTCGGAAAAATGGGAATCGTTCCACATAGTCTTTGACGAGCTCATCTTCCTTCTATGACATTTTGAAAATGTCATCTTGTCAATGTCTCTACCTCAACAATAATCTTGGTACTTCTATAGGAACTTCTCCCTCATAGTCTTCCAGTCAGCCACTGTATCTCTACCCAATCAAATGAACCATCTCAAAGCAACATCTTTGAGAGTTGTTGGAAAGAGCTTCAATATATGTGCATCATTAGTGTAATCATAGCTATGACAAAGGGCATCACATGTAGGATGTATAATTGAGTCACCAAATGTTTGATGATGTCCTTCTTCATGTTCATTAGGAGATTGTTGAGATCCACATGAGAGACATTGGTAGGTGTCTCTGAGGAAGACAATGTTCTGAAGCCTCGACTTTTCTTCATAGTTGACCATGAATAGTTCCTACATTCTTTACAAATTTCATCAAATGATAGTTGAGAGACATCACCTCCTCGTATGAGGTCTAGGGTGTCCTTGCATTCCTCATTAACTCCTCTCAAAAACACCAACTTTAGTGAATATGGTGAAATCCTATTTTTCTGAGACTTTTATAGAAAAATAGGAATTGTTCCACACAGTCTTTGAGGGGCTCATCTTCGTTCTATGACATTTTTGAAAATTTCATCTTCTCACAGGTCTCTACCTCAACAGTAATCTTGGTACTTCTATAGGAACTTCTCCCTCATAGTCTTCCATCAGCCACCACATCTCTGCCCAATCCCATGAACCATCTTGAAGCAACATATTTGAGAGTAGTTGGAAAGAGCTTAAATATGAGTGCATCATTGGTGTAATCATAAATATGACAAAGGACATCAAATTCAAATAAAAAATGTGTTTGGGTCCTCTATAATTAGACCATGAAAGTTTAGTAAACATAAAGGAGGGATATTCTTTATGGTAGCTACTCGTTCTTGGTCAACAGCAGGGAATTCAAAAGTGACTGGTTCAACAAGGTTCTCCACTTCTTCATCAGCCATTATGAATCTATCATTTAGAGGAGAGACACGTGTTTCATTAACTGGAAGAGTGAGAGCACTTGTGTCATCAAGTTGTTGAATTTTGTCCTTCATGGTGTAGCATTCATTAGTGGAATGGCCAAGCACTTGATGATATGCATAGAAATGAAAGGTTGATTGAATATGCTTATGAAAAATTTTACATGCAGGAGGATGAAGAGTGATGAAGCAACCTTTGAGAAGCCTCATAAATATATGCTCTTGTTTAGATAGAAGAGATGGAGTAGGAAGCAACCCTTTCCATTAAAGAGAAATGATTGATTTTTGAAAGGAAGAGATCATAGAGACCTTAAACAATGGAGGGGAGGATGTGGATAGAGGAGAGGGCTGGATACCTAAACCCAATAGAGAAGGTAAGCACGGTGTAGGTTCTATAGGCACCTTAACTCCTTGTTCCATGCATCCTAGACCATTTAAAATCTATCCATGTTTAGAAATAATTTTGTATCCAAGCCTGTAATGTATCTCAAAATTAGAAAGAGGAGGATAACTAAAATCACTAGCCTTATTGAAATGAGAAGTGTATGCACACATTGTATGAGAATCAATAACAAAATTTACATGAGAAGAGGGATTGATTATAATACTAGAATACAAATCCTTGTTGAATGTGGTAATGTCAAAGTGATAAGAGTAAACCTTATATTCAACAAGCCCATAAGGGGTGAAGTCTAAGGAGCCCAAATAATCACCAAGATATGAATTATCCAAGGAAGGCACGTCATGATCAACAAGGGGTGATGATGGTGTTTGACAATTTATTGTAGAATGTAAAAAAACATGAAGAGAATAAAGAGTAGGCTTCTTGTGACCCAATTCAACTTGCTGATAGTATTGAAAGGGGCTAGGATCACCACTTTCTTCATTCACTTTACCATTATAAATAGATTTAAGAGATTGTTGAAGGGTAGACAAAACTAGACCCATAGCATGAATCCATAGTCTACCAAGGAGAAGATTATAATAAAGAATCTCCTGCATGATGTGAAATTTAGTAGGCAATGTAATGGGGCCTAATGTAATAGGTAATGTGATTGTTCCTATATTCGGGTGAGCCACATTATCAAAACCTTTGAAGGATAGATTTGAAGGAGAAATAGAAGAAGCATCAAATTCAAGACAATTAAGGAAGTCTAAAGTATAGATGTTAAGACTAGAACCACTATCAATAAGGGTTGTCTTAATCCTAGTCATGTTTATAGCTATAATAATCATAAGAGCATCATTTTGTTTCTGAAATTCAATAGAAGGAAGTTAAGAGAAATAAAAATTAAAATCAGGAGAGTTAGAATGAAAACCTTCAAGAATAGAAGCAACATCCATTGGTTTCATGGAAGATTGAATAGATATCTCATACAAGGGATGCTGGAGGGCACTATGATGAGAAGGTGAAATGTACACCAAGTCCCAAAGTGAAATCTTATCTTGTACATCATAGAGTTGTTTAACAAGATCATATTCTTTGGTACTCTTGGTAGAAAGATGAGGAGGTGGTGGAAGAATAGGATTTTGTTGAGGAAGGGAAATAAGGATAGGAGTAGCCTCTTTGTTTCACCAAGTATTATATGTGTGGGATACTACATGGTAGTGAGGAGCCACATCCATGTTTTGCATTATATACTTAGAAACTTCCAACCAATGATTTGAAGGTTGAGGGTTTTTAGGAATACCTTGAATAGTGATAACATACCGAGAGAGCATGGAAGATTAGGCATCCAATGCACAATGATTTTTGGAGTAGAAGAAAGATTTTGAACATTAATGCACTTATCCAACATCCATTTAGCAGTTGGGATAAGTCGATTAATAATGATAGAATTAAAATTATTATCCACTTGATAAATGCATGATATAAGAGAAGAAATAGAAGTATTCTCAACATCGATACATGAGGGATCTGATGTGATGTGAGGCTCTTCATCTAGTAATGCTTCATCACTAGAAGGGAGAACACTAAAATGAAGAGAGTGAGACTCTTCATCTACTAATGATTCATATCTAGAAGGGAGAGCATTGAAATAGAGAGAAGGTAGAGTAATATTAAGAAAATTATTGATGACTTCATCCTCTTGCACCAAAATGCCCTCAGCAGTAGGAGGGATTTTAGGAGAGGGATCAAAAGAATAGATTGACATAGGAAGAGATACGTCACCATCACATGTAGTGAATGGAACATCACTTTCATGAATTCTTTGAGAAAAGTTGGAAAATGATGTAAGAAAAGAAGAGAACATGTTAATTTAGAAAAATAGAAGAAGATTAAGAAAGGGTATTAATGAATCCTATTAAAGGTTAGAGTTCAAGGTAGCACCCTAAATTTTATTTTATTGTTTAGGAAAGAAAACTATATTGATTTGCTTTTGAAATAAAAATGCATGAAAAAGGAGCTTTAAGTTCAACACATCAGGGTCACCAAAATGTGATGTAAGAAAAACTACTCCTCATTGAACATATCAATCAAGGGAGATTTCCACTAACATTACATTAGGGTTTGATTAGCTAATGTTTCACACAAAATCTTTTTTTATAGAAGCACTTTATGTTTAAACAGAGATGAATAACAGTAAATAGAATTTTGAGAATTGAAGTATAGAAATGAAAAGATAAAATGATAGATAACCTGACACCAATCAGATAGCCTCATTGTCTAGGATGATAGCATGTTGCATGGAAATCTATGCACCGCATTGTAGTCTGTAGAGTGCATGTACTATATGGATTTGTGATCTCAACTCTTGTGCTAGTCTTTTAATTCTTCCTCCCATCATCGAGATTCCTAACAGAACCTACAAATGCATAGAGAAAAGAAAGGGTTGGCCTGTATAAGAGTTTGCTTCAGTCAAACCCCATTTTTGTTGTTTCCACCTCAACAATAGCTAGATTGATTGATTGATAAATTGATATAAAAGTGTGTTCTCTAATTCTAAGTGTGTCTAGAATTGTTTGAGAAATGACAAGAAAGATTTGATAAGATATATATGTGTAATATGATTTAATCTATTCAATGAGATTACATGCAATGATTATAATCAAAGAATGAGCATAAGAGAACAATATAGTTTAAGCAACAATAAGTGTATGATGATGGTGAGAAAATAGATTGCAGCAATGGTGGATCTTAATTTTAGTAGAGCTTCACTAAGAAAGGAAATTGGTCAATCCTATGCAATGTCAAATCTACTCACTTAAATAGTGAGAGAAAAGGTAAAAAATCAAGGAGTCATTTGGGCATGGATAAGCATTGATAAAATCTTAGAAAATCATGCAAGTAAAAAGGCAAATTCTAAATTAATCACAAGACTAACAAATTCTTTTGGGATGTCAGTGTGTGGTACAGACATACATGCTAAGCACTAGAGTCTTTTCAATTCTATTTCTTGAAAGGTCTAGTTAACTTGGGACATAACTAGGATTCATGTACTTTTATGGTTTTTGGATATGATAAGAAGAAATGGTCAAAGTAACATGAGGGGACTTGCAATTGTCCCATTTTCCATGTTTAGTTTATGTTTTCTTAGAACATTTCCTCAAACATTATCCACACCTTATGTTGACTTTTAAGTTTAAAGCACTAAGATAGGTATATAGTATGTTAATAAATGTTTTGTGTGTGTTGATGATTATTTTCAAAATATGATAGTAATTTATGTTGATTATGGAAGTTTAAGGTATGAAAGTATTGAGGGATGAAACTAACCTTTATGTAGCAAGGAAGCAGATTCCTATAGAAAAGGTTGCTATGAACCTACAGCCAAAGGAGTGATCATCTACAACTAAGGGACCAAGTGCCCATAGCCAAGGAAGAAGGAACCTGAATGTAATGGAGTTGGTTTCACAATAAGTCATTCCACTTACCAATGGTTTAATCAACATTAGTAATGGCTTCCATGAGGAATAAGAAGGAATTCATAATGGTAGAAGATCATGGCTAGTAATTACACAAATTATGCCTTGGTCTGCATGTTCTTATTACTTATATTTTTCATCATAAGTTGCAAAGTCATAGTAGGATTGTGCTCTTTGAATAATTTCTATATAAACAAGTTTCCAATTTCTATTTTGATTAGAATAAGAACAAGTCCTCTTCCTATATTTATGGGGAGAGTTGACATGTGTAGATTAAGGTTGTTTAGAGTCCAATTTAGATAAGAGAATCAAAGTATGTCTATATATGTAGTAGATTTTGTGTGTAACAAATATCTAGAAGAATTAAATTATTATCAATACTCTATACTATGTTTTTCAATCAATAAATATTTTCCAGATTCCGTCAATGCACAAAAACATGTAAGAAAGGATCTGATGGAGATTTTGTGGGATTACAATCCACCCAAGCAAGGGTCCACTTGAGGTAAACTACATTTCTCTTATTAAATTAGTTTGATAATAGTTTTGATTAACTGTGATAATTTATTTCATAAAAGAAATATTTGTTAAAAGATAAAGTAATATATACTTGTAGCTTAACGAACTTACTTGTAGCTTAGTGAATCTACCCATACCAACTACTGTATGATCAAAGTTCATAATTTGGATTTTATTTTAAGTCATAAGCAATTATCTGTCTATACACAACTTCTAGGAGAAACGCAGGAACCATTAAACTATACATACAGTACAAGTACCATCCAAGAAGATACGTTCCCTAGTTTGACATGATAAATGTGACATGTTATATCCATTGGGTCACTTGATAAGGGATCTATTGGGCCATTGAGTAGAGTACATGCCTATTGTGTATTAAAGAATTTTTGGTGAATAATGGAGTTAGAGATTTTTGGCACCATTGTCGAGGATGGTGCTAAGGTTTAGAATATATAGGTTTTAAATTTGCTTTTCTCATGTTCTTAGTATAAAGACTTGCATTTTTTTTAATACTTAGGATAATTAAACAGTCAATCTAATTTTGAACTATCTACTAACATTATGCAGAGAGAAGGTTATTAAGCTCAACACCATTGCATGTGGTGGAAGAGAGATGCCTTCGGGAGATTTATTCCATCAAATCAAAAGCATGAAGAGAATAGTTCAAAAACAAGTGATGAAGTTCAAAAATTTGTCACAATCAGAGACACAATAGACTTGGAGGAAATAGCCACTTGGTTTCATGATTTTGGTTTTGAGAAGTGTATACACATGATTTTGATTCTCCTCCTCTTTCTAATTTGGAGACACATTATAGGCTTGGATACAAAATTATTTCTAAACATGGATAGATTTTAAGTGGTCTAGGACACATGGAACAAGGAGTTAAGGTGCCTATAGAACCTACACTGCAGTTACCTTCTTTGGTGGGTTTAGGTATCTAGCCTTCTCCTCTGTCCACATCCTCCCCTCCATTGTTTAAGGTCTCTATGATCTCTTCCTTTCAAAAATCAATCCTTTCTCTTTAATGGAAAGGGTTGCTTCCTACTCCATCTCTTCTATCTAAACAAGAGCATATCTTTATGAGCTTCTCAAAGGATGCTTCATCACTCTTCCTCCTCCTGCATGCAAAAATTTTCATAAGCATATTCAATCAACCTTTCCTTTCTTGCATATCATCGAGTGCTTGGCCATTCCACCAATGAATGCTACACCATGAAGGACAAAATTCAACAACTTCATGACACAAGTTATCTCGCTCTTCCAGTTAATGAAACACGTGTCTCTCCTCTAAATGATAGATTCATCTCTATCTGGTTCATGGTTCTTCCTCTATTTTCTTGTGAGACTATTGTATTGCTAGACACTATGTGGCACTGATAGCTTTCTTTGTTTTCTCATTGCCATTCATAGTCTTACAATCTTATATGCAACCATAATTCATCTTATGTAACAACACAATATTCCTTTCCATGGTTGTCCTCACCTATCTTTTGGGGGGCAGTGACAACTTGTTTTAGGGGTGTGCATTTTGTATAAGGATCTTTCCTTTTCTTTCTTCTCCTTTTCTTTACCTTAAAATATTTGCATATTATACATGCAAATATTTTAAGGGGGCTATATAATCTCCTCACATGTGCATCTATACATGTGCACCCTTATTTATTCACACCCTCTAAGGTGTAGCTTATTAATTCATCCCATGAGGTGTAGCTTATCAATTCACCCCCTAAGATGTTGCATTTAATGCTCCCTGAGGCACTCACCCCTTGTAGTGTTTATGTTTGATACACTCCTTTTCAGAGGCATTGGTTTTTGATATGCTCCTTGAGGCATTTCTATTTGATATGCTCTCTAAGCCATTGGTTTTTGATATGCTCTCTAAGGCAAATTGGTATTTCATGATCACCTAGCATAATTCAGCTTGCTAGTATGTGATCCAAGTAGTCTATGAGCCACCTATCATAATGTAACTTGCTAGTCTATTTGCCTCATATGACTTACATTTATACACCCATGTTCACCTGGCACAATGTATCTTGCTAGTTGTTGATCCATGAGGGTATCGCTATTTGGTAGTCCTTGATCAAAGAATAAGCATAAGAGAACAATGAAGTTAGAAACAATAAGAGTATGATGATGATGAGAAAACAAATTGAAACAATTGTGGCTCTAAATTTAGATAGAGCTTCACTAAGAAAGGAAATTGATCGATCCTTTGTAATGGTAAATCTACTTTCTTAAATGGAGAGGTAAAAGGTGAAAAATCAAAGGAAAAGAGTCATTTGGGTGCATATAAGCATCAACAAAATCTCAACGAATCATGCAAGTAAAAAGACAATTTGTTAAATGATTGCAAGGATAAAAAAAGCTTTTAGGACATCAACACGTGAACTAGATGTCTCTGCTACGTGCTAGAGCCTCTGCAATTCATGTTCATGAAAGGCCTAGTCAACTTGGGACAAGGCCAAGATTTAGATTGTTTTCTTATCATCATACTCTTATTTTTTCTAACTCCATTGTTCTCTTATATATATATGTTGGAATTAGATTGGACAACTGAGAGGGGGGGTGAATCAGTTGTCCCAAAAAAACCTTCTCTTTCCTTTTAAACTTCTTTCACAATTTCCAAATTGATTAATGATGTAAACATTAAAGCATGAAACAAGAACACATAAGCAGAAACAAGATCAACACATTTGACACCAAGATTTTTGATGTGGAAACCTGATTAAGGGAAAAACCACGGTGTCTATTAGCCCACAAAAATTTGTACCATGTTAAAAGTACTTAAAAGAATGGGAAGGCACTTGCCTTCGGGCTCACTTCCCAGAGCTAACTATCCAGAGCTCACTGCTCAAAAGAGAGGCTCATTGCCTACAAGAAATATATGATTAATACAAAATGGATTGACTAAGAAATAACATCTACTTCATGTCTAATTCAGTACCATTGAATGCTCATAAAAATTCTTCTTTGCCTTCAAACTCTTCTTTACCAACTCTTCACTCTATTCTGCTTTTATTCTTCTGCTCCTCTTCTTCTCTGCTCTTCTTTTGATCCTTTCTTCGGATTTGACAATTCACTCAAGGATGATTTTCCTTAGCTCAACTAAACTCCTTTATATACTTCATCAACCTTGGACTAACCATCAAGGTTAGCGCTCCAGACACTCCATTTAATGCAAATCTCCATGTTGTTGGCCAAACTCAGCTTGGCCTTAAATCAACATGCCACACTCAAGAGAATTGCTTTTAGAACATCCGCAACATGATTGAATCATATGGTTGGCCAACACTGGGAAGAATAGCAACACCAAGAAGGAAATCTTTATCAACAAGCTCAAACTTCAATGCGAACCTCCAACATAGCAACTATCTGCCATGACTGTCAAACTAGAAAGATTGTTTGTGGACCTCCAAACCACAAACCACTTGAGTTGAGGGAACATGACAACATCCCAGACATGCCTCTAGATCCGTAGATCATAGAGTGCTAATACCGGACCAACCCGAACCAGCTTCTTGCCACTCCGTCAACACTGAACAACTACAAAAGCTTGTTCTACTCAGAAGTCCATAACTTCACCAAATCTTCATGTGGACCTCTCAAATCTCAACTAGATCAACCTCTGACAATCCTCTACACAACTATAGGGTCTACATGCATTGATTATCATTAATTTTCTCAATATCCTCAACAATTCAGACTTCTATATAGAAAGCAGTTGACACTAATGACAACAAAGATATGTTGACATCAATGACAACACCACTTAGGCACATATTTGCAACATATTTCCACCAAAAATGATATCATCTACAAAGACCTCAACAATTAGAATGTCCTCATGATGAATCTTGAAGTACAAATTGCTATCAACAATACCTTTGCTAAATCCTAACTTAAGCAAATGCTTATCCAATCTAGCATACCAGGATCTTAGAGCTTACTTGAGTCCATACAAGGTTTTTCTCAGTCTACAAACCATATCTCCCTGATTAGACAACTGAAATCCTTCTGGTTGTTCAATGTAGACTTCTTCCTCCAAATCTGCATTTAGAAATGTTGATTTGATATCCATCTAATAAACTTTAAAACCTTTGAAAGTAGTAAAAGAAAGAAATAATTTGATTGCCTCTATCCTTGCCATCGGACAAAAAGTTTCTTCAAAATCAATTCCTTCCACTTGAGAGTAACCTTTACATACAGACCTTTCCTTATTTCTTATAACCTGACCATCTTCATTCAGCTTATTCTAAAAGACCCATTTGGTTCCAATCACATTTTTGTCCTCAGGTCTAGAAACAAGATCCCAAGTGTGATTCTTTTCAATTTTCATTAGTTCTTCTTCCATTGCCTTAACCCAATTTTCATCATTGCAAGCTTCACTTACTGATCTAGGTACAATCTTTGAAATCAAACAGATCTCATCTTGATCTTTAGCAATTCTTCACCTAGTTCGAACACCTCTATTGTTATCTCCTATGATTTTATCTTCAGGATGATTCATTCTCATATACATGGGGGTTTTGGGAACTATTTGAACTTCTATTTCTAGAACTTGTTCCTCATCTTCTGCATTAATCTCTTGAGTTACTAGATCAATCTGAATCTAGGATTGGATTTGAACTTGTCTTCCTTGACCTTGACTTTCATCTTGATCATCTGAATCATATCTGTAGTACATTGAATGTCCTTCTTTGCTTTCATCAACTTTAACATTAGCAGTTTCAACATACTTTTTTAACCTTTTGTTGAAGCACCGGTAAGCCTTACTTTGAGTTGAGTAACCCAAAAATATTCCTTCATCACTTCTTGCCTCAAACTTGCCTAAATCCTCATCTCTTTTGATATAGCATTTACTACCAAAAATTTTGAAATATCTCATAGTGGGTGGATGGCCAAACCATAGTTCATAAGGAATCTTACCAGAATTTACTTTGATCTACACCCAGTTGAGAGTGTAGACATCAGTACTCACATCTTCCCTCCAATAAACTTGAGGAACATTTATTTCCATCATCATGGTCCTAGCAGCTTCTTGAATGTTCCAGTTCTTCCTTTCCACAACCCCATTTTGTTGAGGAGTCCTAGGAGTAGATAATTGTCTTTTATTCCATGCTTTTCACAAAAAGCATCAAACTCACCGAAAGTGAATTTTCCACCTCTGTCAGATCTCAGACATTTCAATTTCCCATCAATATCATTTTCAACCATCATCTTGAATACCTTAAATTTATCAAGAGATTCTAATTTTTCTTTTAGGAACGTTACTTACATCATCCTAGAGTAATCATCAATTAGCAACATGAAATATATGTCTCCTTGCACACTCCTAATTCTAACAGGACCATAGAGATCAGTATGTACCAATTCTAATCTCCCACTTGAACCTTGTTCCTTACTTTTGAATGAAATTTTATTATGTGTACCCAATTGACATTCTCTACATGTATTATCTGGTTTTACAAGTCTTGGAAGATCTCTTACAACTTGAGCGGAACTTATTTTGACAATGTTATCAAAATTCACATGACACATCCTCCTATGCCATAACCAACTTTGATCGGTTTGAGGAATCAAACAACTTTTGCCTGAACCACTTAAGTGAAAGATGTTACCTTTAGTTTGAGTACTGAAAGCAATTTAAGTTCTAGAATTTTCCAAGATTCTACATTTTCCATCCTTGAATCAGAGATCATAACCCTTGTCAACCAACTGTCCAACACTGAGAAGATTGTATTTCAGTCCTTCCACAAACAAAACATCATTGGTACTATTATTACCATTAAAAGAGATGGATCCTTTACCACAAATTCTACCAGCTGAGTTGTCTCCAAATATCACAAGTCCTCCATAATTTTCAAAACTTACAAACTTATTGTTGTCACCAGTCATATGATGAGAGCATCCACTATCAATCACCCATTCATCCTTTTCAACAATCTAAGCAGCCAAGGCACTTTCCACATTTGCATAGCTAGTAGACTCAGTAGACATTGGATCTTCTTCTTTAATAGAAATGAACACCTAATCACCTTCTCCATGATTAAATTCATCATATGTGACTCCTTCTCCATCTTCTTGAACATAGTAGCAATTCTTCTGAATTTTCTATTTGTTAGGGTTTGGTTTTGAAAACCTCTCCGGACACCTTGAAGCAAAATGACCAATCTTATTACAAGCAAAACATTTGAGTGGCAACTTTCCTTCATACTTACTAGATCCTCTTGGCATCTACTTGGTAATGAGAGCTTCAAGATCTGCAATCTCATTTTCATCATATTCAAGATCCTTCCTTGTCTTGATAAATATGTTTGATCTTCCTGAAGAATTTTCACCTGGATCATATCTTTTCTTTCCATATACACTGGCATTGAATGCAGGTTCAAACTTAGGGAGAGAATCACCAAACTCACTCATTTCAAATGCTAAAATCTTACCAACTAATTGATCCCTTGAGATAGTTGTTACTATCCTGATTTCTTCAATAGTTGCAACCTTGTGCTTGTAAGCTGTAGGTAAGTATCTGAGCACTTTGGCAACAATTTCTGATTCATCCAATACTCCATCTACATTTTTTATACCAGTCACAAGTTCATTTACTTTCTACATGTAGAAAGTAATGTTTTCATCTTCACTCATTACCGATCTTTCATATTTACCCTTTAGGCTTTGCAGCTTGGTACATTTAACATATTTGTCACCTTCATACATATTTTCTAATTTAGTCCAGATTTCATGAGTAGTTTACAAATCTAGAACATTTACCAATTTAGTATCGGACAGGGCACTCAACATAGCTTCTTTGGCTCGAGTGTTGTGTCCAGTATCTTTGATTTCATCAATATTTGTAGGTCCATTCTTTAGAATCTTATACACATTATTGGTTATTAACCAAAAAACATCACCCATACATTCCAAATGACATTGTATGCATACCTTCTAGAGGGAGTAATTTCTTCCATCAAATCTCAAACTTTCCTTCTTGTAAAATGACATCTTGGATCTCCCCATGCAATTAAGCTTCTTTTAGAGGTACTTGGCTTTGAAACCAATTATTGGAATTAGACCAGACAACTGAGAGTGGGGGGCTTGAATCAGTTGTCCCAAAAATAACCTTCTCATTCCTTTTAAACTTCTTTCACAATTTCCAAATTGATTAAAGATGTAAACATTAAAGCATGAAACAACAACACATAAGCAGAAACAAGATCAACACATTTGACACCAAGATTTTTTACGTGGAAACACCCAGTTAAGGGAAAAACCACAGTAGGTGTTAGCCCACAAAAATTCATACCCTATTAAAAGTACTTAAAAGAATGGGAAGGCACTTGCCTTTGGGCTCACTGCCTAGAGCTCACTGCTCAAAAGAGAGGCTCACTACCTACAAGAAATATATGACTAAAATACATAATGGATTGACTGAGAAATAACATCTACTTCATGCCTGATTCAGTAAAATTGAATTCTCATAAAACTTCTGCTCTGCCTTCAAACTCTTCTTTACCAACTCTTCACTCTATTCTACTTTTATTCTTCTGCTCCTCTTGTTCTCTACTCTACTTCTGATCCTTTCTTTGGATTGGACAATTCACTCAAGGATGATTTCCTCGGCTCAACTAAATTCCTTTATATACTTCATCATCCTTGGACTAACTATCAAGGTCGGTGCTCCAGACACTCCACTTAGTGTGAATCTCCAAGTTGTCAGCCAAACTCAGCTAGGCCTTGAATCAACATGCCACACTCCAAAGAATTGCTTTTAGAACATTCGCAACATGCTTGAATCATCTAGTCAGCCAAGACTGGGAAGAAAAACAACAACAAGAAGGAAATCTTTATCAACAAGCTCAAACTTCAATGTGAACCTCCAATACAGTAGCTACACAATCCAGAGACCTCGACAAGCATAATCAAATCAACATAAACATCCGCACTCCTCTAAATCACCAAAATCTCTTACACTTTCATCTGGAACCTCAAGAACACTATCTTCCATGACTGTCAAACTAGAAAGATTTTTTGCGGACCTCCAAACCATGAACCACTCGAGTTGAGGGAACACACTAACATCCCAAACATGCCTCTAGATCCGTAGATCATAGAGTTCTAATACTGGACCAATCCGGACCAGCTTCTTGCCACTCTATCAACACTGAACAACTGTAAAAGCTTGTTCTACTTAGAAGTCCATAACTTCACCAAATCTTCATGCGGACCTCTCAAATCTCAACTAGAGCAACCTCTGACAATTTTCTCAATATCCTCAACAATTTAGACTTCTATACAGATAGTAATTGACACTAATGACAACAAAGATATGTTGACATCAATGACAATACCACTTAGGCACATATTTGCAACAATATATATATATATAGGGTAGATGCAAGAAGTTGTGTCCACTTAAGGTGGAAGTTTCAGAGTTAGAAAAAATTTTGAAATCAGGGAACAAAAAACGGGATCCCGTTTATATAAAACGGGATCCCATTTATAGAAAACGCGATCCCGTTTTGCCTCGGGATCCCGAGCCTAGGACCAAAAACGCGATCCTGTTTTTTCCCGGGATCCCGAACCTAGAGGCCATAAACGGGATCCCGTTATATAAAACGGGATCCCGTTATAAACGGGATCCCGTTTTATATAACGGGATCGCGTTATATGAAACGGGATCCCGTTTTATAAAACGGGATCCCGTTTTTGAAAAGTATAAATTTTTTTAAAAAACAGCAGAGACCCCATTTTCAACAGCGACAGGCGCCAGAGGAAAACGGGATCCCAAGTTCTGATAGCATCCAGCCAGGTAAGTGGATTTTTCCACTTGTAAAAAATACCCATCAATTGTATAAGCCTTCCATTGTTTGTAAATTGATGTAAAATACAATGAAAATTTAAATTTTGAATTGTTATTTAGGGTTTAGGGTTTATAGAATCAGTAGTGTATTTTTGACAATTTAGATAACTTAGATAACTTTTCTCTACCCCAACTTAGATAACTTTTCTCTACCAAACATTGATATGGTCGTGGATCTTGTGCATAGCCATATATATATAAAATTTTATCATTAATCTGGATATAATATGGACCAAGTTGAAACATTTGAGTTAGACATGGAGACACCTAGATTATGGAGCTCGGTCTATGTAAGAAAACACCTGTTATAGACTCAACACAAACTTATCCCTCAACCCTCTAAATTGTGACTTACATCATTTGATTACCCTGGAACACACTATATAGACAACTCTATACAAATTTGGCAAAATATATTTTCTCCTAACAGAAACTTGTATATGTAGAAGTATCTACTACTGCATTAGATTTGATATACTTCTTAAAAGGAAAGAGTTGGGACTAACAACTAAATAGAAAACAATAACTAGTTTTGCATTTTGTAGGAAATAGGAAACAAAATTGAGCTATCTAACCATCTTGACTAATTTATCTATTTCTAGCTAGATTGAACCCTAATTCTATATGCAATTCCAACCCTAACCCTAACACTAATTCTAACCCTAATCCTAACCCTAATTCTATATGCAATTCAAACCCTAACCCATATTATAACCCTAATCATAACCCTAACCCTAGCTCTACTTGTAATTGTAATCGTAACTCTAACTCTAGCCCTAACCCTAACCCTAACGAGCTACTTGTAATTGTAATTGTAACCCTAACTCTAGCCATAACCCAAACCATAATTGTAGCTCTAATACTTACCCTAATTTAGCAACCCTTGAATTCTAATTCTAACCCTAAGCCTGATCCTAATTGAAACCCTAACCCTAACTTTAATTAATCACGAGTCATGCTACAGGGATTTCTTCTACATATTTTGTATGCATGTGTTATTCCCTTATTGCATGTGAGTTCACCAATTATTTGGAAACTTCTCCTAACTGGGAGGCAGGCTTGTATTCAAGCCCTATAAATTTTGTGTTTATAGGTGTTATGTTTAAAGCTATATGGAGACTTGTAATAGGATGTCTTGAATTTGGTACCAATGATTGTGAGTGCCTTGTCTAGAATATGATGAACCTTTTGAACAAGAGAACCTTGTAGACCATGATGCATATCTTGAAATTTAAACTTGAACATTATCGTCATGTGAATGCTTTTAGCCATCCTACAACCTCCTATCACCCTTCATCCTCTTATAGGGATATGCCACACAACCTCTCCAAGTTGACCATGCCAAACCCAAAGTCACAATCGTAAGAGGTAAAGAATCTTTTGGCCCCATTCAAGTCCACTCCCTAATAGGAGTGATACAATGCTAATAGGGTTGTGAAGGTAATTAAGTTCTTGATTAGCATGTTGGGTGTATCTAAGCATAATTTGACATGATATAGTTAGTCTTGATTTCATTAATCTTAAGATCATTGAGCTAGAGTACTTAATATATATGGTATAGTTAGTCTAGGCAGAATAGCAACAATCTATATAAGAAGAAACTTGTGATCGATTAAAATGATATAATAAAAATGGACACTTCCCAAGAGCTCCTCAATTTGACAAACTTCACCTTCCATTAGATACCACTTAGATACAAGACATGACTCCCCTCTCCTTATTGAGGACATGCTATAAACATCAACCTGTGAATAGAAGCTTGGACCCTAAACTCTCTAAGATAGTAGCTCCACTGGACCTTGACATCAAAGAAGGCATATATATAACCATGTCACCATGTTAAATATTACGTTGATTTCTTCATGTGGTCTTATGGTGATATGCCTTGAGACTCCATCTTTAAAGTCATGCATCATCTTGTGGTTCACCTCAATGCCAAACCTATTCAATAAAAGCTACGCAAAATGAACCCCCAAGTAGCCCTCGTGGTCATAGAAGAATTGTATAAACTCTTGGATGTCCAGGGTTCATTCAGACTATTACTTTTCCTAAATGGGTAGATCTAATGTGGTCTTAGTTAACAAGAAAACTAAGGGAATTCATGTTTGCACTAACTTTTGAGACATCAAAAAAGGATCTACCCCAACTTAGATAACTTTTCTCTACCAAACATTGATATGGTCGTGGATCTCAAGTGCATAGCCATATATATATAAAATTTTATCATTAATCTGGATATAATATGGACCAAGTTGAAACATTTGAGTTAGACATGGAGACACCTAGATTATGGAGCTCAGTCTATGTAAGAAAACACCTGTTATAGACTCAACACAAACTTATCCCTCAACCCTCTAAATTGTGACTTACATCATTTGATTACCCTGGAACACACTATATAGACAACTCTATACAAATTTGGCAAAATATATTTTCTCCTAACAGAAACTTGTATATGTAGAAGTATCTACTACTGCATTAGATTTGATATACTTCTTAAAAGGAAAGAGTTGGGACTAACAACTAAATAGAAAACAATAACTAGTTTTGCATTTTGTAGGAAATAGGAAACAAAATTGAGCTATCTAACCATCTTGACTAATTTATCTATTTCTAGCTAGATTGAACCCTAATTCTATATGCAATTCCAACCCTAACCCTAACACTAATTCTAACCCTAATCCTAACCCTAATTCTATATGCAATTCAAACCCTAACCCTTATTATAACCCTAATCATAACCCTAACCCTAGCTCTACTTGTAATTGTAATCGTAACTCTAACTCTAGCCCTAACCCTAACCCTAACGAGCTACTTGTAATTGTAATTGTAACCCTAACTCTAGCCATAACCCAAACCATAATTGTAGCTCTAATACTTACCCTAATTTAGCAACCCTTGAATTCTAATTCTAACCCTAACCTCAATTCTAACCCTAAGCCTGATCCTAATTGAAACCCTAACCCTAACTTTAATTAATCACGAGTCATGCTACAGGGATTTCTTCTACATATTTTGTATGCATGTGTTATTCCCTTATTGCATGTGAGTTCACCAATTATTTGGAAACTTCTCCTAACTGGGAGGCAGGCTTGTATTCAAGCCCTATAAATTTTGTGTTTATAGGTGTTATGTGTAAAGCTATATGGAGACTTGTAATAGGAGGTCTTGAATTTGGTACCAATGATTGTGAGTGCCTTGTCTAGAATATGATGAACCTTTTGAACAAGAGAACCTTGTAGACCATGATGCATATCTTGAAATTTAAACTTGAACATTATCGTCATGTGAATGCTTTTAGCCATCCTACAACCTCCTATCACCCTTCATCCTCTTATAGGGATATGCCACACAACCTCTCCAAGTTGACCATGCCAAACCCAAAGTCACAATCGTAAGAGGTAAAGAATCTTTTGGCCCCATTCAAGTCCACTCCCTAATAGGAGTGATACAATGCTAATAGGGTTGTGAAGGTAATTAAGTTCTTGATTAGCATGTTGGGTGTATCTAGAAGCATAATGACATGATATAGTTAGTCTTGATTTCATTAATCTTAAGATCATTGAGCTAGAGTACTTAATATATATGGTATAGTTTGTTCAATCAATAGTGGTAGGGAAAATTAATATACTACAACATGACATGAAACATAAACCAATAGGTGTCTTAAGATATATTAGTGGTAGGGAAAATTATAGTGGCCCTAACCCTAGTAGAGTAATAAGTTGAAGTAGTGTTAGAATTACTAATAAACTAAAAAACTTTATCCTAGGGTGGTGGGACAAATTACACAAGCCTTACAAAGCCTCTACCACTTCCTTGACATTTTTAACATTGTTCGAATTTGATAGGAGGGATTTATGTCACCTCCTCCTCATCTTAATTCTCATAGTGGATAGAATCATCCAATTTAGCATCAAGACATGAAGGTTTATCTTCATTATCTTAGAAATATCCTCCAAGGCTTTGTGCATATGCTCATGCCACACATTGAAGATGTGGAATTTATCTAAGTAGCAATATAGAAATCCTTAGCCTAACCTTCTACCCCTTCAATATCATTGTATAGAAGGTAGATACAAGTAACATTTGATAGCATGGAGGCACAACTTAGGGATTTCAAGTTGAATGTAAAAAAAATATTCTTCCCAACAAATGCTAGATGTCTAGGAGCAATTTAATGATTGCTTCCATTATCTGCCTAGTCTAGAATATAATTACCTTTTCTTTTGATATGTTTGAAGGAGATAGATTTAAACAAGTATTCACCAAGTTTCTAACTTCCAATATATAATAGTTTCCAATAACCACAAGCTTCATCTATGCTTTTTCATATGATCAATGTTGATCTTGGAATCTCCTTCCACACTAAGGGATATCTTGTTTAGTTTCCAAGTCATCTTGAGGCCCTGGATATCATGGCCCTAGAATCTACCATATTAGTGTTCTTGACACCAAAATCATAAGCTTTAAGATAGGTAGAGGTTTTCCCTTATCATCTCTTAATAACATACTCCTCCTACTTCACTAGGATTACCCTTGGCTACCCATCAAAATTTCAAGCTTAATCCATCCCAATGTAGGTGTGGACCAAAGGGTGTGAATATCAACATGGGTATCTCCTTGTTTTAACCTTATTCAAAGCAACCTTGGCCAATTATGAGCCTAATCAGTGCCTCTTCTAGCATGATCATATATTCCTCTTTACCCCAACAATCACCAAGTTCCTAAATGCACCATATTTCTTTAAAATAGTCCAAAATTTGGGATGCATATTCACATTTAAGAATGACATGATGATTGTCCAGAGAAGTTTCCTTACTTAAATGCACATTGAAATTTTGAAATATATATTGCCCATTGTATCAATCATTATGGTAGTCCTAATAGCTTGCTTACATTTTGAAATTTGTACATGCATGTATACATTATTTGTATGTTTTTAATTTAAATTTATTTCAAGTGTAATTTCTTGAAACATATATATATATATTCTTGATATCATTTTAAATTTGTACTGAAGTTTGTATGTTTATATGTATTTATATGCAGGTTCATATCTAGATTTTTATATATACATCATGAATCTAGATGATATTCACTTTGATGTTGAGGACTTTATTAATGCACAAGATGATCCGGCTGCACCCCCACCCCCACCCCCACCCCCAGCGCCAAATGCCCCACCTCTAGATGCCCCACCTGCAGATGACCCGCCTCCACCTCCACCTCCACCCCCACCTGGAACTGACCAGGCTCGCTTGCGAGCCATAATAAATGAAAATGTGGATTCGATACAAGAAAAACTGAATTCCATTCGCAGTGAACAATTCATGCCACCTCACGTAGTACGTTTTGCATCTTTGATGCAAAACATTGTAGATTCTGTGAGGTCTATTGACTCAGATTTTGATGGATTCCAGGAATGGAGAGAGGAGAGGCGCCAATTTTATGCTGATGGCCTCTCCTATAAGACTATTTTGGATCTTAAAATCACAAAAGCTCATTTAGCACAATATTTTAGACATCCCATTACAAATGAACCTATTCCTGCAAATAAGAAAAGAATATCAATCAGGTGGTGTAGGCATGAAGGAATGTCTGCTAATTTTTGGGATAGATGGTGGATGGTGTTTGATTATCCACCTCATGCTAATTGTGAGGTTCCTTTATATTTTTTGAGAAAATTATATGTAGAGTTTGTTATGAATAAAAAACCCAACTACTTTGATTTTAGATCATTCCAGGGTGTTGGTGGTGGCATGCCACAACAGAGGTTGGGGGCACGGGTTGATCTCCAACGACCGGTGCCTATTCAACCTCTTATTGACCCTCCTGTTGCTGCCATTCCTTCGCCCTTCGAGCATCGTGCAGTGGTATCCACACTAGGCACATTGAGTGCACTCTCAGGTAGCCTACATGAGCAGACTTCTATGATGGTAGCTCGAGTTAGAGAGCATGGAGGAGTTGATGATGGAAGTGGTCCTAGTGCCACTCCACATGTGTCGATGCCTCATACATGTACGAGTTGCAATCAGTTGTGTTATGGACCTGATCAGGCAGTTGCACCCACTTCAGCTACACATGCATCATCTGATAATGTGGGCACTGAATCATTTGTTGATTATCTATTTGCTGAGGATCATCCCACTGATCATTCGACACAGGTATATATAGGTTATGTACACATGTTGAATTTAAAACAATTTTTTAACCACGTGTTTTTAATCAACATATAGATGATCAATTAAATTGTAATATTTTAACAATCGAATTGTTTGGTTTGTTTGGTGTAGATGATGGCAACAGGGGTCACAATTGATCGAATTAATTTTTCATCGACACCTGTTCATCTCGGGCACCCATTTGGGGTACATTTTCAATGATTTGTAATTTTGTAAAATTCAGTCTTGAATGTGTGTACAATTAAATATTTATGAACTTATTTATGAATTGGTTCAGGGTTCTTCCACATTGAATCCTCCATCTCAGGGTGTCTCGAGCGCTCCTCCATCATTGGGCATCTCACATGACACTCTTACAGTATGTTCACATATTGTTTTAAAAAATTGTATATATATACTTAAATTTTTCTATTTTGATATCAGTGTATCTAAAAACGTGCACATGTACTATTTAATATTTTATAAATATGTCTATGCAGGTTGACACAACTATGAGGATGGGCATTGTAGCACACTTGGATAATCCAAGTTTATATCAGGAGTCGACTGCATTTCAGGTTGTTGAAAAACGTATTTAATAACATGTACATTGTAAGTCAATTATATATATGTTTTAAAACCTGATTTGTACACACATGTGCTAACTTAAATAAAAATGACATTGTAGGAGCTTGTTAGTGACACATTTCATGAGCAACACACAGCACATGCAGAGCAGGAGGACAGAGGAGATGGGCAACCTGATACGGTATAATTTAAAATTTAGATTAGATTTAAATTGAACAATTAAAATATACGTTGTGAACTTAAAGTAAATTTCTTGATAGATATATATATATATATGTTGACATGTACATTCCAAATTTTTTTTTCTTAAATTATAGCTCGATACATGTCATGGAGCTAAGCCTGTAGAGACAGGTCCTGGAATAGAGGATTCACAACAAGTTCCTCTTACGGTATAATAATTTTTAAATATGATAGTTCTTATAGATTAAATTCAATTAAATCATTTTTAAAATCGTCAAGTATATCTAATTTCAACTTGAACTTTCTCTTGTATTAAATAGATTGATTCAGAGCATGGAGACACAGGTCCAAGTGCACCAGAGCATGCCTCTCAGCCTCACACGGTAATTTAATTTTATGATATTTAAATTATAAATTTAAAAATTGTCACTAAATTATCTATTTCCTTATCATCTTACATCTAATTTCATATAAATCTTTCTCTTTTGCAGAGTGATTCAGGTCATCTGAGTAGTTCGCATGGTGTGAAGAGGACTCTTGATGATAGAGATAGTATCTGATAGGTTATTTCAAACATAGGCTAGATGTATAATTTGACTATTTCATGGACTATTTGTTATATACTGTTTGTCATGGACTTTATATATATATATATTGTTGAACACATGGACTTTATATATTTTTTTGAACATGGACCTGGACTTTATATATTTGACTATTTCATGGACTATTTGTTATATACTGTTTGTCATGGACTTTATATATATATATTGTTGAACACATGGACTTTATATATTTTTTTGAACATGGACCTAGACTTTATATATTTGACTATTTCATGGACTATTTGTTATATACTGTTTGTCATGGACTTTATATATATATTGTTGAACATGTGGACTTTATATATTTTTTGAACATGGACCTGGACTTTATATATATATTGTTGAACCTGGACTATATATTTTTACATGTCACACAATAAATGCAATCTTGTCGTAGTTCAAAATCATACACATGTCAAAGTAATAATCATGTAAAACCATCATGTTAGTTTAGGTGCATCCATATTTATATATATGTTATCCATGCATACATACATTGCATATACATCATAAACTATAAAAGCATAACATCACATACATATGTATATACAAGCATCCCTAAATTTAATCATAAATCAAACACTAATCTAGAACCATGTGCATGAAGGAAAAGAAATGTAAACATTTGAGATCAACCATAATAAGATATATAGAATGACATCAATAGAAATAATCAATTGTCATATATAAATCTACAAGTGTCAGATTGTTGATCTAGATTTGCGCTTAATGAAGAAATTGCATTGAAAGAATTTATGTAGTGATGAGGTCGTAATAAAGTTCCTCCATTCATTCACGGTATGCATATTTAGGTCCTGGTCTAATTTTAAGCAATAAAATGGTAAGCAAATCAAAACAAAGCATTAAAAAGTGAGATAAGTTCATGAGGATCTCTTGCCTACTAGGAGGGATCAATCTCTCACATCTTCTCATCTAGAGATCAACTAAGTTAAATATTAAATGATCCTAGCATGGTTATAGTTATATTTATCCAAGTGCCTTGGTGCTTGAACATCTTGTGTTGATCATGTAATTTAAGATGTCTTAAGGGGTCCTAATTTACGATGTCTTAAGTGGACACAACTTCTTCACCAAATGGGTGGAGGAGTGCCTACAAGGATAATTGTTGCTAAAAAAACATGTGAACTATAACTTTGGAACTAGGCCTACAATTTATTAGTGGAGGTGGGAATTTCATTGTAGCATAAATGACACAAATTAGGAATGAAGTTAGTAGAAATCTTCCCCTTTGGTAGCCTACAAAAATTACCTATTTAGAGATCTACAATGATCTCAACTCCCCATAGTTATGAATCATTAGCCTTTCCAAAATCACATGTCTAATAATGACACCCATCTAGCATTTAAATGTATTGAGTCTTTGTTCCCAAATAGTTTGCACATCATAATCATGGCCTCTTTCATTTCACTAGGAAAACTTACAATTGTGTAATCCTCCACATTCCTTAACTTTTTAAATCCACATTAGGACTAGCCCAATCTTTTAACACTTCAATTACATTATACTCTTGAGACCATTACCTTGCAACTATAACATTGTACCTCAAAGTGGGTTCAAGTGAATTCAACATTTATTTGAAAACTACTTCTCTCACCATTATTATAGTCTAATTTTCTACATTATTGATATAGTCTACATTTATGGTACAATGCCTAAAAGTATCTAGCAAGATATCTAAAAAGTTAAACACATCAAATTTTCTATCCAGCCTATGTAAGTAGGATGCTCTAACCTACCAACATTTGTGACTACATCTCCTTTGTCCTCTAGCTAATCTATGAAGAAATATTATATTAAATTAAATCCCAAGGCCTTATGTGGGTATCATGGAGTGTCCTTGCAATCTAGTAACTTAGATTCCATTTATGCTTCTACACAAACTATTTATAGTTGAATAAACTCTCATCACTTTGGTTCTAGTTGACTTCTTATTTTGTTTCACAGTCTTCTCCACAATAAGATTCATATACATGTATTTGAGAAATAATCATGAGAAATCACTTGATTTGATAAGTTGATTAATAAACAACTTAATTTACAAGACAAAAGATTTCATCATAGATTTACTTCATTAATGCAAAGAAAATTGATGGGATATTCCAATATTTTACAAAATGAAACCTTAGTGTAACTTTAATTAGGATTTGTCCATTAGTCCTTTTAATACGATCTTTAGTGTCCATTCTAGGACTCAAGGAAATCTTGTGCTTGACATGTTTCATCCTATGAACACAAACTCAGGATGTGAATCAAATTTTAAAATAAGTTTAGGTCTGCAGGAACTTATAAGATCTTAATACTTTACATTTTTTAGACAAAAGGCCCTGGATCTCATCTATAAATTCTCCCCTCCACTTCCTAGCTATGGTCCCATATGGTTCTCCCACAATTTATATTCCTTTGTATCTTCCCTTCCCTCCACTTTGTGAAAGCTAGATTAACTTTAGGATATGATTTATCCCATCCCACTTCCTATCCTATTGTCTAGTTTTACATCATTTCCCCATAACATCGAAACACTCATTTCTTCCTAATTGTAGAAGCCTAACTGCCTTGAAGAAATCATTTCTTTCTTTAATTCATTTCATCCAATTCCCACTTGAAGTTTTGTAACATTTTTTGCAAAAGTTTGCCAAGTTCATATACCTTGTCCCAAGTCAAATTTTTACAAATTCTTCAAAAGATTCCACCCACCCCAAGTACTCCCCTGCATGACTTAGGACCACCATTAATGACTTTCAATGGACATGATATGATGTAATATTTCCTCCAAATTCCTCTTAACATCGGTGGACCCCTCAAAAATATGATGAGTTCAAAATAGAAATAAAGTGAGGAAAAGCACAAGTTAGCACAAAAAATGGGAGTTAAAATGGGTTAAAAATCAAGAAGAAAAGATAAAAATATGAGTTATTTCATGCATTAAAAACCACAAGGTCACCCATTTTAGGAATAAGGTCACCACTTTTACTAATTAAGGTCACTCAAGTAACCTAGAGACACTAGGGGCAACCCTAAGACACAAAGAGGTGACCCTAAGTAGGAAAAATGAAGGGGGCACTAGGTAAAAATGTGAGGTAGGGAAGGTCAATTTGGGGGTTGAAAAAGATGCTCAAGAGGGGGAAGAACACACAGGACATGCCACCAAGAGTGAAACTACTGGTAGGAGTGTAATTCACACCTACATGACTATGATTAGGACTTATTTATCATCATCAAATTGTCATGTAGGCTTGATGTGATTTTACTACTTATAGATACCAAATGTTAGGAGTTTCAAGCCACAAATACTAATTCCACATAACCTTAATGAGAGAAGCTATGCTAACTTTTTGAATGTCTTAAGGGGTCCTAATTTACGATGTCTTAAGGGGACGTCTTAAGTTCTCAAAATTTGGTGAAGTTGCCCAAAGCAACCAAATTGAACAATATAATAAATCAAATTTAAAGTAAATTCTAAGTAGAAAAACATGGACATTTAACAAATAAAATACATAAAATAATAATTTTGATAAATTTAATACTGTAGAGTATAAAATTGTGTACATACACATGTATACAAATTTCTGAACAAAATGTGTAATAATGTAATTGTGTATGTACATATATGCCAACTCAAAATAATGTAAATACAAAATGTCGTTATATGCCATCTCAAGAAAATCCAAAACTTGAGGAGAATGTAGCAGGTCTTCATGCCACCTGATATAAAAATAATACAAGCAATTTATCAATATGTCTGAATCAAAACATGTATTTTAATTTATATAAAACTATCTAGATATACACAATTTGTACCTGTATTTACGAGTGCCTCTCAAGTTTTTGTTTCAAAGTATTTGATGAATTTGTGATGATGGCCTGAGGATATAAAAGGATAAATTAAATCAATTTCAACTAATAACGCACAAGAAATATCAAAACATGTATTTAATACATATTTAAAACAACAATATAAATCTATTTAACTATATTTACCTGTATTTACTTATTCCATTGTACCATCTCCATCCTCTCTTTTTTCCAATGCATCGATGATTGTCTCATGGTCTTCCATAGAAATGTTCCATAACTCTTTATTTGTAGGTTTTCCGCGATACCTCTCCAGTTTTATATTTGTTGCCAACACCAAATGTGAGTAGTGTATAATCTTCTTATGTGTTTCATAATCTTCGAATGCAGGCAAACCATTCTTCCTTATTAGGTATTTCCGTAGCCAAGTGCCAACAACCACCACCGAACCTATTGGATAATGATAGGCATCATCAAAGAAATACTTAAAATTTGCTTAAGGGGATGTCTTAAGGGGATCATCAAACCTGTTGGATAAGGAAAGCCATCATCATCTTCTCGAGGTGCTGTTAACTTATGTTTAGTCTCCACACAACGAGCCAACCAATATTCAGTTTCCTCTTCATTATTCTTTGGTGCAACAACAGCATACACATGTCCTGCAAAACAAATTTTGATTCAATAACTTGCACATGTCCATAAAATTTGACCAATCAACATACATGCATTCATATGTACACATAAATAAATAAAAGCACTACAAATTAGTAATCAAAGTGAAATAAAATGAAATGATTTGAATTAAATTACCTTCTTGTACAAGGTCTAAAACACGGTCATAATCGTCTGATACAAATAGTTGATCATTGTCTTCAATTGTTGTTTCACTTTGATTATGTGCTTGTGCAAGTGTCAATGGTCTTTGTTTCCACTCTTCAACCCATTCTGTATTCTCACATGCTTCCCAATCTCCTGAAATACAAAACTGACAAAAACATGCAAGCTCCCTTGTCCAGATAGTCCATGTACTTGCATTCGAACTCCTAAATGAATGCCATTTAGTAGATCCACTGATTGTTTGGCAATCAAGTCTAGGTAAAATATTTTCTTCTTCAACCAACCAAAAGAATCGACGAACTGTAGAGTACTCGCTTGATCCAGGTGTACATAATCTTGTATTGCACCAATCTACAATCCCACGTGCATCTTTAAATTTTACTGCATCCTCAAATTTTAATTGTTGTCTAGCAAGAATTCTTTTAACACATGCACCAGCTCCATCATGTTCTCCTTTACCATGTCCAGCTTCAAAAAAATTCCACATATGTTGGACATTATTCTCCTTGTGAACCCTACATAACCAATAGAACATTCGAGCATTCTTGAACTGCCCCATACAATTATCTGACCATATAAGATGTTCAGTCATCTGGATTCCTCTTTCTCTTAAATTTGTATAAAATATATTGAAACAATATTGAACAAACTCTGATGAGTGTAACCGATTGTCACTCAAATAGAAATGATACTCCCTCAAAACTTTTCTATCATTCTCTGTGCTATCATCTGCATGTCTATAAACAATATGAACAAACATAGCAACCTGCACTGAATTGTAATATTGTGATTGAATTTCCTCTTGCGGAGCTAAAGTATAGTTTTCTGCAAAATCAACCACTGATAGTATAGTACCAACTGGAAATGTGTTTCTACATTCACGAAATTGTCCATCAAGCCATCGAGCTTGTTGAGAGTGCTTGACATATTTTGGTATAATTTTACTTTTAAATTCTGATATGAATGCATGCACACTAACCTTTTCTATAATTAAATCACAACGCTTTCCAAATTTTCCATCTTTTAAAGAATATTCAACATTCTTAAATCTTTTAACATCCACTAATTGTTGTCCAAAATCATTTTCAACACTTTCATGCATACAAACTCTTAACAAAGAAAGATTGCCACAACTAATGCATTGTCCAGAAATACATGAACTTAAATAAAAACCTTTTTCATTAGATCTTTCACAGAACAAACTTGATATAAACTCTTTTATTGCTTCAGTTGGCATATTAATATCACATTCATGTATAATCATGTTACGATGTAAAGTACAACGTATATATTGAAACACATCATAATAGTAACGAAATTGAACATGCGTTTTACAACAACAAGATATTCGTTCCTTATTAATCTTTACATACCATGGTTTGCATTTTTCAAAAGATCTTTGACTTATTTTAATATTACCAGGTAACACTAATTCATCACAAAATTTTCTATAAAATTCAGTTTGCGTTGTATCTAATAGGTGTTTTGGATGAGGATCGCGAACTTTGGACCCCACTCTTAATTTTAAAACATCTCTAACATTAGACGATATCCTAGTATTATCATGCCAATATTTTTCGATCAAAGATCTGATTTCAACATTTAGTTTCATGTCAGATCTCGGGAGTCGACCACTAAAACTCCAACATTGGTTAATTGGATCATTTTCTATACTTTCTCTTCTTTTTGCCGCTCTTACCAATGTTTTAGGATGTATTTTTAGAATTCCACTAATATTGCTTACCATTCTTCTATTCAAAGTTGTTTTATTCACTATAGCAGTTGTTATAGCTCGTCTTGCTGCATTTTTATCTTTGGATCGACTATTACTTCCAATAGACTCAATGGCACTAGCAACAGTAGACATAGCATGTTTTAGTGATTGATCTTTTTTTCTTGGTTTAACAAAAATGCCTAACATTTTCATTACTTTTCTCATTTTCCACATTCTCATTAATTGCATCATTAGTTGACATTGAAATGATAGTTTTTTACGATAAAAAAATTCCTTATATAATCTATTGGCATGTGTTCTTATTTGTCTCCAAGAAATTTTACCAGGAAGATTATCCAAAACATCTCTTTCAATTTTGAAAAAATATTTCTCATTTTCAACATCACTTCCTAGATTTTCATTTTCATTTTCAACTTCAAAACGATTTTCATTTTCAACAACAAAACGGTTTTCATTTTCATTTTCAACAAAAGGATTTTCGTTTTCATTTTCAACAACAAAACGGTTTTCATTTTCATTTTCAACAACAAAACGGTTTTCATTTTCATTTTCAACAAAAGGATTTTCGTTTTCATTTTCAACAACAAAACGGTTTTCATTTTCAACAACAAAACGGTTTTCATTTTCATTTTCAACAACAAAAGGATTTTCATTTTCATTTTCAACAAAAGGATTTTCATTTTCATTTTCATTTTCAACTACAATTTGTTTCAAATTTTGATCTCTACGAATATTATCAATCTCAACATTGTTATATCCAGCTTGTTTTAAATCTCCTATCAACACTATTTCCATTTCATTCAAAAGTGGATTTGAAGAAGTACCTGGATTTGTGCCCATTGAAACATTCTCCATAGCATTAATAGAGGGATTTGAAGACATACCAGGAGTAGTTTGCATAATCGTATTAGTTTCCACATTCACCTCTTGCAAACTTGCATCATCTATATCCATGGTCTCCTCAATGTTTTTATCTTCAATAGTTGTGGAATTGGATGCTTCAGCATTGTTCATTGATTGAATCTTTACTCTTCTATCTCTTTGCCTTTTTGCCTCCTTCACTCTCTTTGCTTCAATTTCTTCAGGGGTTAATAGCTTCCTATCTTTCCTCTTATTACGACTTTGTGATCCCATGATTAAAAAATTTATGAAGCATGTAATGTCAAAAACTTGAATGTGTTTCAAATCCTTCAAACAAGTACCAATTCAACAAAATTCCACTCAAATAACGTCTCCATGATGGCTTCTATCAAAATACCAACAATACTTCAAGTTGATGGACCTGCAAAAGAAAGAAATATGCCAAAGAATGCTGCAAGAGTCGCTGTCGGCCGTACTGTAGGGCAAGTTGCAGAAATGACAGTCATAGTACAGTATTATTAAAAAAATGGGCAAATATAAAACGGGATCCCGTTTAATAAACAGGATCCCGTTTACTACGCGATCCCGTTTATTAAACGGGATCCCGTTTTATTCACCACCGATGCAGTAGTAAACGGGATCCCGTTTTATAGAACGGGATCGCGTTCTATAAACGGGATCCCGTTATTCAAAATTTGAATTTTAGGCTCGGGTTTTGCTTTGTAACCCGCTTCGAAAAATGCTTTGGGGACCCGACCCTGACCTCTGGTCCTAGTTTGACCTGCACCTTGAAGGCCCTGTCAATGTTACAACAAAATAGTGACTTTGGGCATATATTTAAAGGCCTATTTTGCAGAATATTTTGACGAAATTAAAACCCATTATAGAGGAGACAATGTAGATTCTAAATATGTAAATTTTTTTACAATTAAATTATTTTTTTTATTTTTTAATCAATTTATGATGAAATAGGTTCATAACCTTGAATTATCAGGGTTTTTTAATATTTTAATAACTTTTTATTAAAATATTTTTTTGTAAAACAAATTGTATGAAAACGTACTTTAGACAATTCTTTTCAATTTTAAAAAAAAAAAATTCAAAAAATGTTAAGTTTAGGTCATCTTATGCGTGACGTACACGATGATTTTTTAAAAGACAAAAAATGACCAATAAAAAATTAATAAAAAAAAAATTATTCAATAAAAAATTACAAATAAATATGGAAAACGTGCTTCAGTGAGTTACAAAGCTTTTCCCAAAAGGATTTTGAAAAATATGATTATTTAGGTCAAAATATGGATGACGTACACGTACATGGTATAGTAAAAAAAAAGTGACTTTTAAACAGTGGTTTTTAGAAACGCCTATTCAAATCAATTTCTATCATCTGGGTATTGAAAAAAATTACATATTTGAAAACTAGACTCCGAGTACTACATTTCATATTTAGTGACTTTTTCCAAGATTCCACCTTTAAGTGCTTCAAATTTTTAGGTCAAATGTGACAAATTCTGAAAATCAGGAAAAACACTTCCACTTTTTGGCCAAAAAGTGGACACAACTTCTTGCACACACCCTATATATATATATATATATATATATATATATATATATATATATATATATATATATATATATATATATAATCAAATCTTGCTTGTCACTACTCAAACAATATTATACACACTTAGAATTAGAGTACACACTTTTTATATCAATTTATCAATCAATCAATCTAGCTTTGGTTGAGGAAGAACTAGAAATACTTGCACAATAGCTAAGATTGCAAATCTGTATAGTACCTGGGTCATACAGACTACAGTGTAGCATGCAAACATCCATGTGGCACATTGTCATCTTGGATAGTGAGGTTGTCTACTTGTGCTAGGTTCTTTATCATTTTGTCTTTTCTTGATGTACTTCATTTCTCAAAATTCTATTTATTGTTATTCATCTTTGTTAAAACATAAAATGGTTCTGTAGACACAGATTTTGTGTAAAACATTAGCTAAAAAAACCCTAATATAATGTTAGTTGAAAGCTCCCTTGATTGATATGTTCATTTGAAGAGTAGCTTTTCCTACATCATAGAAAGGATGAATTACGCTCTTATAAAAAATATCACACTTGATGACAAGTCCCCTAGTGTTTTCACCCCCTTACCATATTTTATAGCCTCTTAACTTATTTCAAGGACTTAAAAATGTAAGACGATCCTTTTCAGATCATTAATAGGATGGGTGGTCCAAGAGACCCTAGGTTTCCTAGGTGATCTATCCTCAATTTGTAGGGTCGCTTGAGTGAGCTACCCTACAAAAAGGGGTGAATCAATTCTTGAAAGGGGTGATCCTATAATGTTTTGGCATGTGAGATTTCTTTTAGTTCTACCTAGTTTACTTATATGTTTGGTTTTTTGATTGAGAGTTCCTTCATGCACAACTAAGCCATTACTTCAACTACCTATTTTTCACTCCTAATCAACCTTTTCTTAACTCCTAATCAGTCAATAGAATCTTCCAATCACTCTCTTTTCCTCTCCTCTTTGGCTTCAATAATCTTCAAATCAACTCTCTAATTTACTCCCCAATGACCCCCACCATTGGTGTTGATTTTCTAACTATAATACTCCCCTACTTTATTTTTTATGGGAGGCTAAGAATTATTAATGTGCATTCTTTCTTTCTTTTGCAGGAGCCAATTCATCTCTTCAAGCTTCAAGTGTATGCATATTAGCCCCCATAGCATTCTTATGCTTGTAGAGGACTCTATGATCCTTTTGTTTATGTTTTTCTTTTGCTTCTAAACCATAATTGATCCAAATTCCCTAATATACCCATCTTTACTCCTATCATCAAGAGGAGGACCACATTTCTACAAATGAGGACATAATTGCTACTAGATACTTAAGGAAAAAGATTGGCACTAGTGCCCTTCATATATTCATAGGTTTTGTCAATTGTTTTTAAAAGTACTTAGCACATTCTCTCACCCTTGGGAAAGCAACAATTTGTTTGTGTTTTCTCTTGATTAGCTTAGAATTCATTGCTTATTATATTTATATTTACTTTCTATTATGCTTAGAGTAATAGCATTTCACTTTCCTAGAATAATTATAATTCAGAAATTGAATCATGAAAACAACAAAACATAGCGAAAATACATTAGGAAAAGTTATTTAGATTGGAATTCAAGGAAGATTAACATTTTAATTTTCAATAGTAATTA